>CM038621.1:62366480-63696480 GCA_021554675.1 Leuciscus idus
GTGTTTTAGTATTATTTTAAGTGATGTATAATTTTCTTTAAACAACTATTAAAGATCATTCTCTGGTTTCTCCGGCTCTCTGCACTGGCGTCTGCACAAACTCGCTCGATCGGAAATCCAACATGGCGGCCATATGCAGCTAGCCCATTTCTCTAGTGTTCTTGGAACATGAACTAGTGAATCATTGAGCTGTAATCTGTGCTAATAAAACAGATGTTTCTAATCAATATTTGTTGTTTGCAGAAAAACAGGCAAAAAAGAAGAACATCTTCATGAGAGGATTGCAGGCTGTCACACAGTCCATCCAGAACCTCAAAACCAAAGTGCGTCCTCTTGTGGCTGAGCAGGAATCACAGGTTCATCCAGACACCTCCAACGTAGAGCCGACAGATGGTGAGTCTCCAGTTATTACCACCCTGATTCATGGCCATTTCAGCCTGATGTTTCTGGTGTTAGTCGTCATTTTTCCTTCTCTACTCCTGTTGGCTCCTCAAATATGCAAAACAAATATATGTAAAAACAAATTTAAACACACAAAAAAACATATTGATGTAGTGAAGTCTGATATTTGAGAAGCATAACTAACTTGGTCAAATCTTTCTCTGTTTAAAAAAACAAACATTTTCACATTTTGAATGTGTCTTATGGTGTGACATAACAAAAAACTAAGAACATTTTCAATAAATACGAGACAAGCTTTGTTGTCATCCTTTCAAAACTGCTGAAAATCAGCCCATTTTAACATGAGTGATGATTATATCTCCCTTATTGCAATACTCAACTGTTCTTTAAGATATTTTGAGATAAAAACACATCTTCTTTTATGCCAGGTCCCTACATGATGAAGGAAACACAGTATGCAGATATCATGTCTGCAAACTTCTCAGTGGAGCTGGAAAGCTTGTCCGAGGACGCTCAGCCGCTGAGAGACGCTGTTGTGAACCCAGAGTGCTCCCCCGTTGTAGGAGAATATACTATAAGTGAAGAGATGGCGTGGTTGAGGAACATGGATAGACTGTCAACGAACAGAGGTAAGTTTGCAGTATATATATACACCTCTTACCTCGTTGATTGGGTCGATTAACAGAGTGTGGTCCACGTGTTTAATTAGGTTTAATTATCTGAACGTGCTCCTCCTGAACTTTGTTAATAAAACGCTCTGATTTCTGAGACGCATAAGGCGTCAATTGCGCTGATTGATTTGCGATCACGCTGTGCTCATTTCAGTCACAGAGTTCACACTCGTTCACATCACACACTCATTATTGCGTAGTTTTTTAGAGGTTTATGTATGATTTTGTGCTCAATCCTGGCTCTGCTACCCAGCAAACACTAGGAGCGTTTACACTAGGAGTGTTTGCTGATTATCTTCCCTATTATTGGGTAAAACTGGTTTTGAAGCCATTATCTGCACCTTTGGCGAGTACGGTATTGGACTTCGGCACATAGTGGTTCTGACAGGTCTTACCACAGCTTGTCTGACCCCTGTGCTGCTTCCCAAACTTTTCTCCAGGAGACCCCTATTTTAACATTCAAAATCCTCAAAAATTCAAAAGATGATTACTGAACTGTACTGTAAATGTGTCTTATGGTGTGACATAACAAAAAACTAAGAACATTTTCAATAAATACGAGACAAGCTTTGTTGTCATCCTTTCAAAACTGCTGAAAATCAGCCCATTTTAAGACGAGTGATGATTATATCTCCCTTATTGCAATACTCAACTGTTCTTTATGCCAGGTCCCTCCAAGATGAAGGAGACACTGTATTCAGATATCATGTCTCCAAACTTCTTACTGGAGCTGGGCTTGTCCGAGGACACTCAGCCGCTGGGAGGCGCTGTTATGTCCGCTAGGATAAGGCCGAAACCCAGGACAACTGAGGCGACTGTCCCGAGAGTCATTTTGGAGGACCACACAACAGGTACTGAGTTAATACACACCAGAACTGACACATAATTAGGCCAGTGCACTTTTCACCATCTGTTTACCACAGTTTTTGCAGTAAAGCCATAGTAACTAACACAATGAACCATGGTTTTACTGCAACAATAATGGTTTATCTATGATTGTTGTAGTAAAACAAATCGCAAAATATCCTTTAATCTGCCAGGAATAACTGTGACTCAAACTGTGACACAACAAATAAATGTCCATATGGAAAAAGCTCTAAGATAATACAAGTCAGGACTTTAAAGTCATGTTCAGTTAAATAGACAAAATTATGCTGTCCTTCAACATTTTTAAAGGGCAAGTTCACAGATTTAAATAGACACTTCAAGTTGTGTGAATGTGTGTGATTCAGTCGCTTATAGTTGAGATATGGCTCTTGACAAACGAATAGCAGGAAAGGTGCAGTATGTAGTATTTTCAAGTATTTTATTTGATAGGCTGTTATTGACAACGCTCTGATTTCTGAGACGCATAAGGCAGCGCGATTGATTTGCGATCACGCTGTGCTCATTTCAGTCACAGAGTTCACATCACACACTCATTATTGCATAGTTTTTTAGAGGTTTATGTATGATTTTTGCCCGTACATTGATCAGTCCCTGCTTGTTGGACATTTTCAATAAATACGAGACAAGCTTTGTTGTCATCCTTTCAAAACTGCTGAAAATCACCCCATTTTAAGATGAGTGATGATTATATCTCCAAATTGTGATTCGTCACTCCAGAGAACACGTCTCCACTGCTCTGGAATCCAGTGGCCGTGTGCTTTACACCACTGCATCTGACGCTTTACATTGCACTTGGTGATGTAAGGCTTGGATGCAGCGGCTCGGCCATGGAAACCCATTCCATGAAGCTCTACGCACTGTTCTTGAGCTAATCTGAAGGCCATACGAAGTTTGGAGGTCTGTAGCTATTGACTGCAGAAAGTTGTCAAAATCTCAATTCACAGGTGTCAACCTATCACAGCACCACGCTTGAATTCACTAGGCTCCTGAGAGTGACCCATTCTCTCACAAATGTTTGTAGAAGCGTCTGCATGCCTACGTGCTTGATTTATACACCTGTGGCCATGGAAGTGATTGGAACACCTGAATTCAATGATTTGGAGGAGTGTTCCAATACTTTTGGCAATATAGTGTACGTGGGGATGATTAGGATACATGATATGACATGACACGCTACATGATATAAAACCTATGTCTGTATCAATTCAAACAAATCGATGCTTTTCAAGTGTTTTTCCCTTTTTATTTAATGATTTCTTGACACTTTATCCCTCTCTCCAGCATCTGCACTTCAGTGCTTTTTACAGAAATTGGAAGAACTGCTGTATGCTGGAACCGAGCTATCCCACTCTATTGCTGAAAGCCCCCAGATAACAACCAAAAAACGGCAGGCACCGCAACCACCAAAGTCTGCAAACTTCCCGCTGGAGAGCTTGTCCGAGGACGCTCAGCCGCTGGGAGGCGCTGTTATGTCTGCTAGGATAAGGCCGAAACCCAGGACAACTGAGGCGACTGTCCCGAGAGTCATTTTGGAGGACCACACAACAGGTACTGAGTTAATACACACCAGAACTGACACATAATTAATCCGACATAAATGGACTTGTATGTAGCACAGCATATATCAGCAGAACTGTGCTTGTAATGGGCGCTCGGTGCACAAGATGGCGCCAGTGAGCTTCGGCGATGCGCGAGTGTGCATGTTTACTTCCGACTCATCCTCGTTCACATCACACACTCATTATTCATGGCTCCAGACTGCGACCATTTTTCCTGGCGGTGCGACCAAATATTATTTGCGATCACGCTGTGCTCATTTCAGTCACAGAGTTCACACTCGTTCACATCACACACTCATTATTCAGGGCTCCAGACTGCAACCATTTTTCCTGGCGGTGCGACCAAATATTTATTTAAGTTGCGCTGGTGCGACCACAACGTTGCCGAGCAGCGAATGCAAACAAAAAAGCGGAACAAAAATGCGCTACTCATTTATGCTTCACGGACCGTTTATTAGTTCGGACCAATAATAGACAGCGCAGCGCCCCGAACTTGCCAGCCGCGGGTCGAGCCCGATCACGCGACACTGTTAGTAGGAGATCCAGTGAAGAAATCCATTGAATTCACCTCAGAATTAATAACATCATCTCTGCGAGATCCAGTGAGAAACATTCCGATTCGGCGCAGAGTTCTCTGTTATAAACCATAGATATCAGATCAAACAGCGCTGACATGAAAACCAGGAGAAACACTTAAAGAAGGCTTTCAGTCCACAAATCAGCAACATTCACCATGGATTTAGCCTAATGTAGTAACTCTAACCATAACTATATGGTTATACGCTATATAGGCCTATACAATAGTCAAACGCTTACAAGTACTAAACATCTTTTTCAAGCACTTCAAAACTGTAATATATATAAATGTTATTTTTAATGTGATGACCAACACATTTTTTTGTTCATCCTAAAACTAAACATTTTAAGATGTTGGAAAACTATTTAAACATAAAAAATAAATAAAATTACCATTGTAAACAGTAGCAGGGCTCGAATTTCGGCGCGGGATTGCGGGTATTGCGGGTATTGCGCATCATTTTAATCATTCCCGCAGGTCTCCCACTTATAATGCAGGAAATTCCCGCAAACATTGATTCACTTTAGCATGTAGGTTTTATTAGTAAATTAATCCACACAGATTATAAAATCAAATCAGTCATTTTAAAACTGTCTGCGAGACGCAATTTCATAAACAGCGTGAGTGATTCAGCGGTGCTGCGTCTTCTATCTCTCGTCTCTCAAACTGGGTTGCACAAGGCAATCGTTAAGCGCTGCAGGCGGAGATAACACTCTCGCGTTTCGGGAGTCGGGATAGACGGAATTGTCACTTGCATAATCGGGCCAGCATTGCATCACGAGTAACTAAAGTTTACCATTTGCACATATTTTTAAGTCTTACCAGTTTAAACATTCACACAATTTTAAACTATTCGGTACTTGCGCGCTGTCTGAGAGATGTTTTTTTCTCTCTGCACACATACATAGAGTAAAGCCGCCTCACAAACAGCTTGCGGGTAACAAACGCTATTTTTCGTGGATTATATCGCTTTAACAGTCAAAAACATGCGAAAATTATGTTAATTTCGGTCTTGGTGAGTATCCTCTAAACACAGTCGGTTATGTCTTAAATAAGCATAAATCGCACGTGACCGTATAATGAACACAGGATCCGTGCACTATAGCTCTTACAGTGACAGCAGCCATATGTGTCTGTCATTTGGTTGTCAAAACAACAAAACATTAGCCTGGTTAAAACCAGACCCTTCTCAGTTGAAACTAAGTGTAGGGTCTGGCGAAGCTATGTAGACAAATCATTTCCAAAGGGGCGTCACCAACCGACGTAGCTCAAATTCCTCTGGGCGCAATTGGATAGTCATAAAACCAATCAGATCGATGAAGGAGATGACGTATGCTTCGAGTGTTGTTCTTTGCTCCGGTTTTAACGAAAACGGTAAGTTTAAATCGCTCAAAACAGACGCGATAACTGATTCGTTTATATACCGTCTATGATTCGAACGAGTGATGTTCCACGGCGGCATCCATCTTTGTAATGAAATCTCCTTCAGCGTCGCTGTGCTGTCGTCATCATGTAAATCCCTCCCCAAACGTTTCTGATTGGTGCCGCGATTTCGGCGGCACAGAAATGAGTTTGAATGGGCTCTTCTCCAGACTATCCTGGAGAGAGAATTAAAATTCGCCGGAAGTAGTCTGGGTTTTCCCAGGCTAACAAAACATAGCTTTCATTTTAAGGAATCAGGATTAATAGACTATGTATTTAATTTAGTCAGGACTAAAATACTACCTGGTGTTATTTTACATTTGATTACTTTATTCAGTCTCTGTAGTATTTCTGAATACTAGTGTTAGACCTAAGCAAAAACTTTTCTCTTTATTTCTATTTATTGGTATCTTTATTCTATTGTATTTATTTGTGCTACTTTTTTCAATTTAATTCAAAGATTGAAATCAAGCTTCCTTGTGTTGTGTAAATTCTTAAGAACAAAATTACCCCATTGTAAAAATGCAACGAGTGAGCATACATTTAGGCGAGATACATGTAATAAAAAAAAAAGTCTAAAAATCCCCCCCCCCCCCCCCCCCCCCCCCCCCCATAAGAATCACCTAAGGGGGGGATTTCCCCCCCATTTTCCAAAATGAAATTCAGGCCCTGAGTAGGATGCTTATTGGCTATTTTCACTCCCTAATATACATTTTTTCCTTGTTTTGCTTTTTAATTAATATTAAGACATTATGAATGATAATAATTAAAGTTAATTTCATCTACTCCCTAAATTAAGCTTACTGGTTTATTGTCAACCCCATTGCTACCAGATACTCTCTGCAGAACTCAGTGTCTGCGGTGCCGCTGCCCTCAGATGTTAGTCTGGAGCCTGTGAACTTAAAATAAAACTGCACATTGTAATACCTGTACATTAAGTCTATTTATTATTAAAGAATTTGTCAGTATTAGTTATTTTGGGGGAAATTTGAATAATTCTATTGCAAGCTGCTTGTTGTACATTTTCAATGAATACGAGACAAGCTTTATTGTCATCCTTTCAAAACTGCTGAAAATCACCCCATTTTAAGATGAGTGATGATTATATCTCCCTTATTGCAATACTCAACTGTTCTTTAAGATATTTTGAGATAAAAACACATCTTCTTTTATGCCAGGTCCCTACATGATGAAGGAAACACAGTATGCAGATATCATGTCTGCAAACTTCCCAGTGGAGCTGGAAAGCTTGTCCGAGGACGCTCAGCCGCTGAGAGACGCTGTTGTGAACCCAGAGTGCTCCCCCGTTGCAAGAGAATATACTATAAGTGAAGAGATAGGGTGGTGGAGGGACGCTGTTAGACTGTCAACAAACGGAGGTAAGTTTGCAGTATATATATACACCTCTTACCTCGTTGATTGGGTTGATTAACAGAGTGTGGTCCACATGTGTTTAATTAGGTTTAATTATCTGAACGTGCTCCTCCTAAACTTTGTTAATAAAACATAATTTATTGACAACGCTCTGATTTCTGAGACGCATAAGGCGTCAATTGCGCTGATTGATTTGCGATCACGCTGTGCTCATTTCAGTCACAGAGTTCACACTCGTTCACATCACACACTCATTATTGCGTAGTTTTTTAGAGGTTTATGTATGATTTTGTGCTCAATCCTGGCTCTGCTACCCAGCAAACACTAGGAGCGTTTACACTAGGAGTGTTTGCTGATTATCTTCCCTATTATTGGGTAAAACTGGCTTTGAAGCCATTATCTGCACCTTTGGCGAGTACGGTATTGGACTTCGGCACATAGTGGTTCTGACAGGTCTTACCACAGCTTGTCTGACCCCTGTGCTGCTTCCCAAACTTTTCTCCAGGAGACCCCTATTTTAACATTCAAAATCCTCAACACCAACACTCTCACAGACACGCATTTCGTTTACTGACAGGGATTACAAAATCAGTAGTTAAGTTTTTAATAGATGCAACAACAGCACAAACGATAAAATAATAGTGTTAACAACTACAGCCAGGTTTACAACATAAGGTTTTACTAGCTACTACATGTTCAATTAAAGTATGTTTTATAAAATGACAAACCTAATATGCCAGCCTTTAAACCATTCTTAAGAAACAGGATTACTCAAAATGATCATAGGAATTTTATCAGCTCAATAGGCCTATGTCACACTTCCTGCTTCCGGAACGCGGAGTAGGGATTCAGAACTTCCGGTCAACAGTATTTCTCTATAAGGATTTAGATTATCAGCCATAATGTCTAAACCATCCGAGGTAGACTGACCACGAGCTATGAGGTTGTGAAACGAAGGTTTTTGCTCCTGTAGAAGCTATAAGTTCGTATGAAATCAACCTTGTTTTAAGAAAAACATGTTTTATCCGCAATCTTATGAAAAAAAAACTATACTACCCACAATCCTAAGCGTAGCAGCAACGTCTGCTGATTGGTCCAACTCGCTGTTACCATAGAAACGTTTACCTTACTGGCGAACGGCTAGAGCTATAACAACACTTACCTCTGTAATTGAAAATGAATTTCTCCCAGAAGAACTTGTACCCTTTCCTCAGTTTTGACGTTTCCACTTGAGAGTTTTCATTTACCATCCGAACCACATCGTCATATGTGACTTCAGGCAGGTTGCGGAGAGATTTGGTCCAGCGCTATCTATCGGACTCCGCCATTGTAAAAAGCTAACCGGAAGAGCCGTATCCCTACTAAAAGACGTACTTCCGGTCTTACATTTTTTCGTGACATAGGCCTATTAATAATTTTAGAACGTAAATGTAAATCCACTCTCTGTCAGTAGGTGGCGCTTATGCAACTGCAGAAATAAATCTGTTTCCCTGGCAACCTCTGTAAACAAAGCAGCTTATAAACACTACACGTTACGCGGAGGGAAGATGAAGAGAAAATGCCATCAAAAGTTTCCTCAAGGCAGTCAGTTCCCTTCAGAGAAACATTCATAGAGTTTCCCTCAGCACTCGGTTGTAATGGTTGTAAAACCTCCCATTTGCGTAATTCTTTTAAAAAACAAAACGAAACCTACGCTGCATGCAGTGTGAGACTGTTGCTTACTTTGCTTAATACTGGACAGTATTTGCTGTGAGTTTTTCAAATCCTTGCGTTCAAATACAGTTTTAATGATGATTGAAATATTAAACGTCGCAAATTGCATCATGGTTTATCGTCAAACTGGTAACACCCTCAAACAAGAGTGAGCTTGGAAACCCCTTGTAAATCTTTAGCAACCCCAAGTGGGGGTCGTGAACCCCAGGTCGGAAAAAAACACTGTGCCCGCCCGACATGCCCGTGCGTTGATCAGTCCCTGCTTGTTGGACATTTTCAATAAATATGAGACAAGCTTTGTTGTCATCCTTTCAAAACTGCTGAAAATCACCCCATTTTAAGATGAATGATGATTATATCTCCCTTATTGCAATACTCAACTGTTCTTTAAGATATTTTGAGATAAAAACACATCTTCTTTTATGCCAGGTCCCTACATGATTGGGGAAACACCGCCTATGCCAGGGCCCTTCTGGGGTGATCTGGAAAAAAGTGAGTCATTATTACCTTTGTTTCATGATATTTCTACTAGGCTATAATTCTGATCCTCTGACATCACGTAAAGAAACTTCTTGTAGCTGATTTGCAGCAGATCAGAAATCAAAAGATTGAAGTCTTTTAAGATGGATAGTTTATTTTTATTTTATATATTTCTCTGCTATATTTTATTTTTTAATTTTAGTTATATTTAGATATTTGTATATCTACAGTAGGCATAATTGGTCTGGGAATCAGACATTGTGTATGTTCATGCACCACGAGTCCGAGTCAATTTACTCTTCATGGACAGAGTGTATTTAATGAAAGTGTGTTTCATTCTCCTGATTTAAACATGCGTGCATTTAAATGTCATTTACTCATGGAATAGTAATATAGATCTTAGTATTATTTTAAGTGATGTATCATTTTCTTTAAACAACTATTAAAGATCATTCTCTGGTTTCTCCGGCTCTCTGCACTGGCGTCTGCACAAACTCGCTCGATCGGAAATCCAACATGGCGGCCATATGCAGCTAGCCCATTTCTCTAGTGTTCTTGGAACATGAACTAGTGAATCATTGAGCTGTAATCTGTGCTAATAAAACAGATGTTTCTAATCAATATTTGTTGTTTGCAGAAAAAGGGAAGAACATCTTCAAGAGAGGATGGAAGGCTGTCACGTCTTGGTTAGATATGTAACCCTCGTTCCCTGAAGGAGGGAATGGAGACGTAGTCGACTGATCGGGATCACGCTTAGGGAGTCTGTCATCATTGGTGTGCGAGTTTTGCATCCACACTCAGTCAACAGCACTCCTGTTTGTGTTTGGGGATCTCTTATTCCGGTATGGAGATGGATTCGGTCCAACACATCTCCTGAGAAGAGCATGCTTTGGTCGGTGCCGTTAAGAAGTGAGAAAGGGTCCCACTGAAACCTTTCAGAGGCTCCTGGGGCGTATGGCAGACGCAGCCGCAATTCCTCCACATGAAGACCGCTTCAGCACTGGCTTCATGGCCGAGTCCCGAGGTGGCCGTGGCCGAGCGGCACGCTCCGAGTGACAATCACCCTGGCCTTACGCCAAACCCTCAGCCCGTGATCAGACCTTTTGTTCCTCCGGGCCAGCCGCCCCTAGAACAAGTGTCCACCAACACCGGCTGAGGGGCCACGTACAACAGGCATGCAGTAACTTTCCTTCTTTCTTTCTTTCTTTCTTTCTTTCTTTCTTTCTTTCTTTCTTTCTTTCTTACTAATCTATTTTTTTTCTTTCTCACTAACTAATCCACCATTCATTCTTTCTTTCTTTCTTTCTTTCTTTCTTTCTTTCTTACTAATCTATCTTTCTCTTTCTTTCTTTCTTACTTACTTTCTTACTTACTTTCTTTCTTTCCTTCTTTCTTTCTTACTAACTAATCCACCTTTCTTTCCTTCTTTCTTTCTTTCTTTCTTTCTTACTAATCTATCTTTCTCTTTCTTTCTTTCTTACTTTCTTTCTTTCTTTCTTACTAATCAGTCTTTCTTTCTTTCTAACTTATCCATCTTTCTTTCTTTCTTTCTAACTTATCATCTTTCTTTCTTTCTTTCTTTCTTTCTTTCTTTCTTTCTTTCTTTCTTTCTTTCTTACTAACTAATCCACCATTCATTCATTCTTTCTTTCTTTCTTTCTTTCTTTCTTACTAATCTATCTTTCTCTTTCTTTCTTTCTTTCTTTCTTACTTTCTTTCTTTCCTTCTTTCTTTCTTACTAATCTATTTTCTTTCTTACTAACTAATCCACCATTCTTTCTTTCTTTCTTTCTTTCTTTCTTTCTTTCTTTCTTTCTTTCTTTCTTTCTTTCTTTCTTTCTTTCTTTCTTTCTTTCTTTCTAATCTATCTTTCTCTTTCTTTCTTTCTTACTTACTTTCTTACTTACTTTCTTTCTTTCCTTCTTTCTTTCTTACTAACTAATCCACCTTTCTTTCCTTCTTTCTTTCTTTCTTTCTTACTAATCTATCTTTATCTTTCTTTCTTTCTTACTTTCTTTCTTTCTTTCTTACTAATCAGTCTTTCTTTCTTTCTAACTTATCCATCTTTCTTTCTTTCTTTCTAACTTATCATCTTTCTTTCTTTCTTTCTTTCTTTCTTACTAACTAATCCACCATTCATTCATTCATTCTTTCTTTCTTTCTTTCTTTCTTTCCTACTAATCTATCTTTCTCTTTCTTTCTTTCTTACTTACTTTCTTTCTTTCCTTCTTTCTTTCTTACTAACTAATCCACCTTTCTTTCCTTCTTTCTTTCTTTCTTTCTTTCTTACTAATCTATCTTTCTCTTTCTTTCTTTCTTACTTTCTTTCTTTCCTTCTTTCTTTCTTACTAATCTATTTTCTTTCTTCCTAACTAATCCACCATTCTTTCTTTCTTTCTTTCTTTCTTTCTTTCTTTCTCTTTCTTTCTTTCTTTCTTACTAATCCATCTTTCTTTCTAACTAACTAACCCATCTTTCTTTCTAACTAATCCATTAGGGCTGGGCGATAAATCGATTTTATCGATTAACTCGAATGTGTAGTTTACGTCGATTTGTTTGAATGAAAATCGTTTTTCTCTTTAACATTCGCCGACGCTCGCCTCTGGGCTACCGTAGCTCCGAACGGGCTCAGCCCTTCCCCCGCGCGTTTGGCATAGAGATACACAAACAACATGGCAAATTAACAAGACCGCGGCAGCACAAGCACACCCGCCAAAAAACAACCTACAGTCTTACAAACATTTACAAACTCACCGAGAGACTCACGCAATCGTCACTTTTTACACGCTCTCACGCCACACATACATTTTCTCACGCAGAGAAAAATCACGAAGCAAAGAGGACACTGACACCGACAGAGAAGGTTACTAAAACCTTCTCTGTCGGTGAAACAAATTCTTAGCTCTCAGATTCTGTCGATTAATTACGAAATTCAAACAATAAACTCAGTTTTGGCGCTTGACAGATCGCTGACAGAGTTCAAGTGGCACGTGAACCGATCATCTGTTACTCTTTACTACTAGTTAATTGTATGCTAAATAAACACGAATGATCAATAGGTAATTTGAAAGATACAGTTCAACTTACCGAAATGAAAAAAAATCGATCGATCATTGTTTTTCAACTGCGGAAAGAGGTCTATAATAACAGCTGGAGAACAATATGTCACGTAACATTACATTTACCTCTGGAAAGCCATTTAATGACCATAGCACATTAGTTGGACTTTAAAATAATTGCTGTTGAGAGGAGTATTTTGCTAAATATGATAACTATATTACATATTTATTATATTTTTACCTATATCATTAAAATAATATTATAATGTTGTTATTATAAAAAAAAATGCATTATATTTATATTTATTGTTATTTTTAACCTTTAATAATAATACCAGCTGACAGGGCTTTAAATTAACATGTATCTACTGTACCTAGTATTTATCCAAAGGAATCGATATTGAATCAAGATCAGAATCAAATCACAAGAATTGAATTGAAATAGTAAAAAAGCAATAATAAAAACAGTAGCATACCAGTCATTGTACCATATAAACATTGTGTTGTCACTAAACTTAATAAAATTGTTTAGTTACCAAATGTTTTGACAATCACAATACACTTTATTGTGATGTATATATATATATTTTTTCACGTTCCCCCCCAATCCCAATCCACCCATTTCATGTTATGTTACGTTATGTTTTGTTACATTTTCACTGTTTACAAAGGCAGGGCCTGCCATCTTGTCTTTTTGGCTTGTTGTTTCTGATTGCACTTTAACCCCAAGGGGGAAATCCAAATCAAATCCCAGAAGGGAAAATCAAAACAAAATAAAAGTTAAAACTTGTTTTGAACAATTTCTTTGTCATCTGCAGATTGATTTTAAGTAAGGGAAGAAAAATAAATCGATTTAAATCGTAAATCGGATTTTTTGTGAAAAAATCTGGGATTTTTTTTTTAGGCCATATCGCCCAGCCCTATAATCCATCTTTCTTTCTAACTAACTAATCTATCTTTCTTTATTTCTAACTAATCTATCTTTCTTTCTTTCTAACTAACCCATCTTTCTTTCTTTCTAACTAAACCATCTTTCTTTCTTTCTAACTAACCCATCTTTCTTTCTAATTAATCCATCTTTCTTTCTAATTAATCCATCTTTCTTTCTTTCTGTCTTTTTTTCTTTCTTTCTCTCTTACTAATCAGTCTTTTTCTTTCGTTCTAACTAATCCACCATTCTTTCTTACTGCATGCCTGTTGTACGTGGCCCCTCAGCCGGTGTTGGTGGACACTTGTTCTAGGGGCGGCTGGCCCGGAGGAACAAAAGGTCTGATCACGGGCTGAGGGTTTGGCGTAAGGCCAGGGTGATTGTCACTCGGAGCGTGCCGCTCGGCCACGGCCACCTCGGGACTCGGCCATGAAGCCAGTGCTGAAGCGGTCTTCGTGTGGAGGAATTGCGGCTGCGTCTGCCATACGCCCCAGGAGCCTCTGAAAGGTTTCAGTGGGACCCTTTCTCACTTCTTAACGGCACCGACCAAAGCATGCTCTTCTCAGGAGATGTGTTGGACCGAATCCATCTCCATACCGGAATAAGAGATCTCCAAACACAAACAGGAGTGCTGTTGACAGCAGTTGAGAGCTCAGAAGGCTTGCGACCACCGCTGCACTCATGCTGTAGAACCACCAGCACCGGGAGAGACTTCCAGAAGAAGCACCGACACACTCACTCGTTGAATGAATCAACACTCTTCAGAGACACCGTCATGAAGACCGATCGGCTCCGAAGAGAAAGACAAGTGGTGCGTGCATCCACTTCCGTATTTATACCCGCGCTGCAGGGCGAGCGTGGATGCAAAGCTCGCACGCCAATGTGTGCATTGGCTCATTTTATCAATACTCAAAGATGACAGACTCCCTAAGCTTGATCCCGAACCAAAGTGCGTCCTCTTGTGGCTGAGCAGGAATCACTGGTTCATCCAGACACATCCACTGTAGAGCCGCCAGCCGGCACAGATGCGCTCGAGTCCGAGCCGACAGATGGTGAGTCTCCAGTTATTACCACCCTGATTCATGGCCATTTCAGCCTGATGTTTCTGGTGTTAGTCTTCATTTTTCCTTCTCTACTCCTGTTGGCTCCTCAAATATGCAGTAAAAGAAAAAAAATTAAATACCATAAAAACAAACAAACAAAAAAAAACCCCATATATTTATGTAGTGAAGTCTGATGTTTGAGAAACATCACTAACTTTCTGAATTCAATTCAATCAGCACGCCCATAGACGCACAAATGGGTCCAAATGCATTTGCTATGCGTCGCAAATTGCATCATGGTTTATCGTCAAACTGGTAACACCCTCAAACAAGAGTGATCTTGGAAACCCCTTGTAAATCTTTAGCAACCCCAAGTGGGGGTCGTGAACCCCAGGTCGGAAAAAAACACTGTGCCCGCCCGACATGCCCGTGCGTTGATCAGTCCCTGCTTGTTGGACATTTTCAATGCATACGAGACAAGCTTTGTTGTCATCCTTTCAAAACTGCTGAAAATCACCCCATTTTAAGATGAATGATGATTATATCTCCCTTATTGCAATACTCAACTGTTCTTTAAGATATTTTGAGATAAAAACACATCTTCTTTTATGCCAGGTCCCTACATGATTGGGGAAACACCGCCTATGCCAGGGCCTTTCTGGGGTGATCTGGAAAAAAGTGAGTCATTATTACCTTTGTTTCATGATATTTCTACTAGGCTATAATTCTGATCCTCTGACATCACGTAAAGAAACTTCTTGTAGCTGATTTGCAGCAGATCAGAAATCAAAAGATTGAAGTCTTTTAAGATGGATAGTTTATTTTTATTTTATATATTTCTCTACTATATTTTATTTTTTAATTTTAGTTATATTTAGATATTTGTATATCTACAGTAGGCATAATTGGTCTGGGAATCAGACATTGTGTATGTTCATGCACCACGAGTCCGAGTCAATTTACTCTTAATGGACAGAGTGTCTTTAATGAAAGTGTGTTTCATTCTCCTGATTTAAACATGCGTGCATTTAAATGTCATTTACTCATGGAATAGTAATATAGATCTTAGTATTATTTTAAGTGATGTATCATTTTCTTTAAACAACTATTAAAGATCATTCTCTGGTTTCTCCGGCTCTCTGCACTGGCGTCTGCACAAACTCGCTCGATCGGAAAAACAACATGGCGGCCATATGCAGCTAGCCCATTTCTCTAGTGTTCTTGGAACATGAACTAGTGAATCATTGAGCTGTAATCTGTGCTAATAAAACAGATGTTTCTAATCAATATTTGTTGTTTGCAGAAAAAGGGAAGAACATCTTCAAGAGAGGATGGAAGGCTGTCACGTCTTGGTTAGATATGTAACCCTCGTTCCCTGAAGGAGGGAATGGAGACGTAGTCGACTGATCGGGATCACGCTTAGGGAGTCTGTCATCATTGGTGTGCGAGTTTTGCATCCACACTCAGTCAACAGCACTCCTGTTTGTGTTTGGGGATCTCTTATTCCGGTATGGAGATGGATTCGGTCCAACACATCTCCTGAGAAGAGCATGCTTTGGTCGGTGCCGTTAAGAAGTGAGAAAGGGTCCCACTGAAACCTTTCAGAGGCTCCTGGGGCGTATGGCAGACGCAGCCGCAATTCCTCCACATGAAGACCGCTTCAGCACTGGCTTCATGGCCGAGTCCCGAGGTGGCCGTGGCCGAGCGGCACGCTCCGAGTGACAATCACCCTGGCCTTACGCCAAACCCTCAGCCCGTGATCAGACCTTTTGTTCCTCCGGGCCAGCCGCCCCTAGAACAAGTGTCCACCAACACCGGCTGAGGGGCCACGTACAACAGGCATGCAGTAACTTTCCTTCTTTCTTTCTTTCTTTCTTTCTTTCTTTCTTTCTTTATTACTAATCAGTCTTTCTTTCTTTCTAACTAATCTATTTTCTTTCTTTCTAACTAACTAATCCACCTTTCTTTCTTTCTTTCCTTCTTTCTTTCTTTCTTTCTTTCTTTCTTTCTTTCTTACTAATCAGTCTTTCTTTCTTTCTAACTAACTAATCCAGCTTTCTTTCTTTCTTTCTTTCTTTCTTTCTTACTAATCTATCTTTCTTTCTTTATCTTTCTTTCTTTCTTTCTCTTTCTTTCGTTCTTTCTTTCTTTCTTTCTCTTTCTTTCTTTCTTACTAATCTATCTTTCTTTCTTTCTTTCTAACTTATCCATCTTTCTTTCTTTCTTTCTCTTTCTTTCTTTCTAATCAGTCTTTCTTTCTTTCTGACTAACTATTTTTAGTTATCTATATTCAAACTTTTTCTATTTATCTAACTAATCTTTCTTTCTAACTAATCAATATTTCTTTCTTTCTTTCTTATTAATCTTTCTTTCTTTCTAATTTATCCATCTTTCTTTTTTAACTAATCCATCTTTCTTTCTTACTAATCTATCTTTCTTTCTTACTATCCATCTTTCTTTCTTTCTAACTAATCCATCTTTCTTTCTTTCTTTCTTACTAATCCATCTTTCTTTCTTTCGGTCTAATCCATCTTTCTTTCTAACTAACTAATCCATCTTTCTTTCTTTCTAACTAATCCATCTTTCTTTCTTTCTTTCTTACTAATCCATCTTTCTTTCTTTCTAACTAATCCATCTTTCTTTCTTTCTTACTAATCCATCTTTCTTTCTTTCTTACTAATCCTTCTTTCTTTCTAACTAATCCATCTTTCTTTCTTTCTTACTAATCTATCTTTCTTTATTTCTTACTAATCTATCTTTCTTTCTAACTGACTAATCCATCTTTCTTTCTTTCTAACTAACCCATCTTTCTTTCTTTCTAACTAATCCATCTTTCTTTCTTTCTAACTAATCCATCTTTCTTTCTTTCTTACTAATCTATCTTTCTTTCTAACTAACTAATCCATCTTTCTTTCTTTCTAACTAACCCATCTTTCTTTCTTTCTAACTAATCCATCTTTCTTTCTTTCTTTCTAACTAATCCATCTTTCTTTCTTTCTAACTAACCCACCATTCTTTCTTACTGCATGCCTGTTGTACGTGGCCCCTCAGCCGGTGTTGGTGGACACTTGTTCTAGGGGCGGCTGGCCCGGAGGAACAAAAGGTCTGATCACGGGCTGAGGGTTTGGCGGCAGGCCAGGGTGATTGTCACTCGGAGCGTGCCGCTCGGCCACGGCCACCTCGGGACTCGGCCATGAAGCCAGTGCTGAAGCGGTCTTCATGTGGAGGAAGCCGTTCTATTGCGGCTGCGTCTGCCATACGCCCCAGGAGCCTCTGAAAGGTTTCAGTGGGACCCTTTCTCACTACTTAACGGCACCGACCAAAGCATGCTCTTCTCAGGAGATGTGTTGGACCGAATCCATCTCCATACCGGAATAAGAGATCCCCAAACACAAACAGGAGTGCTGTTGACACCGTCATGAAGACCGATCGGCTCCGAAGAGAAAGACAAGTGGTGCGTGCATCCACTTCCGTATTTATACCCGCGCTGCAGGGCGAGCGTGGATGCAAAGCTCGCACGTCAATGTGTGCATTGGCTCATTTTATCAATACTCAAAGATGACAGACTCCCTAAGCTTGATCCCGAACCAAAGTGCGTCCTCTTGTGGCTGAGTAGGAATCACTGGTTCATCCAGACACATCCACTGTAGAGCCGCCAGCCGGCACAGATGCGCTCGAGTCCGAGCCGACAGATGGTGAGTCTCCAGTTATTACCACCCTGATTCATGGCCATTTCAGCCTGATGTTTCTGGTGTTAGTCTTCATTTTTCCTTCTCTACTCCTTTTGGCTCCTCAAATATGCAGTAAAAAAAAATTTTTAAACACCATAAAAACAAACAAACAAACCCCCCCCCCCATATATTTATGTAGTGAAGTCTGATGTTTGAGAAACATCACTAACTTTCTGAATTCAATTCAGTCAGCACGCCCATAGATGCACAAATGGGTCCAAATGCATTTGCTATTTAAACAACGTGGCGCAGGATGTGAAAATGATAACTGCGTCGGGCTGAAACTAGCAAAAAACACTCGCGCCGCGCCGCGCCTGGCGCTGTGTTGCGCCGGGTGTATGATAGGGCCCTTGAGCTTAAGCTAATCTTAGACTAAAATTCATGTTTGAGCTGTTTTAACTGAAAGCATATCTTAAAATATTTCAGTGCCATTTTTTTGTCTCAAGATACACACCAGTAATGTTTATTGTTTTATTTTTTTAAGCACGTTTAAAA
This sequence comes from Leuciscus idus, assembly GCA_021554675.1. NCBI lineage: Eukaryota > Metazoa > Chordata > Actinopteri > Cypriniformes > Leuciscidae > Leuciscus > Leuciscus idus. The sequence continues at coordinate 62,384,823 of CM038621.1, forward strand.
AAAGCTAATATGATGATTTGATGCTCAAGGAACATTTATGATTATTATCAATGTTGAAAACAAGCTTTGCTGTTTTTTGTTATTTTAATTTGTTAGTAGGCCTAGATTTATGAACTGAAACATAACAGTGAAATAAATTAAACTAAATTATCGTAAAATTGTCAGGACTTGCTAACTGATGTTAGTCGGCAGCATTTGTGTTTCAGCATTAATTAAGAATTATATAGGCTTTTCAGTAGATTGTTATGATTATCATAATTCTCTTTAATAAATAATGAAAACATTTCAACGTAAACATTTCAACATAAACATAAACACAACTCATGAAACAGTGCTCAGACGATAGCTGTGTGGTCAGTGTTTCAACATGAGCCTCGCTGTGCTTCAAGCGGTCTTAGTTCCAATCTTCATCATTTTGTTTCTAGTTTAATAGGCTATTTGTCAAAAATAAAAACTTCTGAAATGTTCATTTATTGATTCAAAACACTTTTCAGAGCTTTGTTATTCATTGTCTGACATTTTTATTAATAGACGTTTAGACGATAACATTGAAGCCTACATGCTGTTAACCGATGTTGGCCGACAGCGTTTGTTTTGCCGTTCTTGATGCTTAAATTGGTAACAGTTTATTAAAGGCTGTTTACTTCACCACGTGAGTGCCTTGGAGTATTTCGTCTACATAATTAACTAAGGTTGATAAAAGTATTGTTTATTGTTAACTGCACCACGTTGTTTAAATAGCAAATGCATTTGCGCCCATCTGTGCACCCATGGGCTGCTGGTCTGAAAACGATGTGTGTTCAGGCGCATGGTTGGCGAGTTGATATTTTAAGGAACTGAAATAGACTGAGCCATTGACCGACTGAAACCTGGTCTAAAGTCAATGGCGCAGTATTTTTTGTTATTTAAACAGCGCCTATAGACAGGTCCACAACGCACTTCCACTGCTTATTACACACACAGGGACGCGCAACAGCACACAAACATGCCAAATATTAAATATAAAAGGATTGCATTGTAAAAGATTAATATTGTGTACATAAAGATATGGTGGAATCTGGCTTGGCCCGTAGATGGTCCAGATATCTTGCTGCCATATAGTGCAATCTGTTCAATTATTGCTTTTAGGATTTTTTAAGAACAGAGGATCTCAACTGCAGCAGATTTATTTTAATTACAAAAACAAAGAAGGCAAGAATCAAATTACAGGATTAAGAGAAGAACTGTTTTGTTCTGTTGTGTATTGCTATATGAGCAGCACAACAACACACAAGTGAATGTAATCAATTAGCCAATGAGTAAACTTAGAAACAAATAAACAATGGAACATGAACTAAACAGGAAAGTAACATAGGAACCAAAGGAAACTCAACATAAGAGTCCACAAACTGAACATAACCATTACAGAGAGAGGCTGTGTGCAATTAAATGTGTTCATATTTTTTAAAACTTAGCAGGTTGCGGAGAGATTTGGTCCAGTGGTATCTATCGGACTCCGCCATTGTAAAAAGCTAACCGGAAGAGCCGTATCCCTACTAAAAGACGTACTTCCGGTCTTAAATTTTTTCGTGACATAGGCCTATTAATAATTTTAGAACATAAATGTAAATCCACTCTCTGTCAGTAGGTGGCGCTTATGCAACTGCAGAAATAAATCTGTTTCCCTGGCAACCTCTGTAAACAAAGCAGCTTATAAACACTACACGTTACGCGGAGGGAAGGTGAAGAGAAAATGCCATCAAAAGTTTCCTCAAGGCAGTCAGTTCCCTTCAGAGAAACATTCATAGAGTTTCCCTCAGCACTCGGTTGTAATGGTTGTAAAACCTCCCATTTGCGTAATTCTTTTAAAAAACAAAACGAAACCTACGCTGCATGCAGTGTGAGACTGTTGCTTACTTTGCTTAATACTGGACAGTATTTGCTGTGAGTTTTTCAAATCCTTGCGTTCAAATACAGTTTTAATGATGATTAAAATATTAAATGTCGCAAATTGCATCATGGTTTATCGTCAAACTGGTAACACCCTCAAACAAGAGTGAGCTTGGAAACCCCTTGTAAATCTTTAGCAACCCCAAGTGGGGGTCGTGAACCCCAGGTCGGAAAAAAACACTGTGCCCGCCCGACATGCCCGTGCGTTGATCAGTCCCTGCTTGCTGGACATTTTCAATAAATATGAGACAAGCTTTGTTGTCATCCTTTCAAAACTGCTGAAAATCAGCCCATTTTAAGATGAATGATGATTATATCTCCCTTATTGCAATACTCAACTGTTCTTTAAGATATTTTGAGATAAAAACACATCTTCTTTTATGCCAGGTCCCTACATGATTGGGGAAACACCGCCTATGCCAGGGCCCTTCTGGGGTGATCTGGAAAAAAGTGAGTCATTATTACCTTTGTTTCATGATATTTCTACTAGGCTATAATTCTGATCCTCTGACATCACGTAAAGAAACTTCTTGTAGCTGATTTGCAGCAGATCAGAAATCAAAAGATTGAAGTCTTTTAAGATGGATAGTTTATTTTAATTTTATATATTTCTCTGCTATATTTTATTTTTTAATTTTAGTTATATTTAGATATTTGTATATCTACAGTAGGCATAATTGGTCTGGGAATCAGACATTGTGTATGTTCATGCACCACGAGTCCGAGTCAATTTACTCTTCATGGACAGAGTGTCTTTAATGAAAGTGTGTTTCATTCTCCTGATTTAAACATGCGTGCATTTAAATGTCATTTACTCATGGAATAGTAATATAGATCTTAGTATTATTTTAAGTGATGTATCATTTTCTTTAAACAACTATTAAAGATCATTCTCTGGTTTCTCCGGCTCTCTGCACTGGCGTCTGCACAAACTCGCTCGATCGGAAATCCAACATGGCGGCCATATGCAGCTAGCCCATTTCTCTAGTGTTCTTGGAACATGAACTAGTGAATCATTGAGCTGTAATCTGTGCTAATAAAACAGATGTTTCTAATCAATATTTGTTGTTTGCAGAAAAAGGGAAGAACATCTTCAAGAGAGGATGGAAGGCTGTCACGTCTTGGTTAGATATGTAACCCTCGTTCCCTGAAGGAGGGAATGGAGACGTAGTCGACTGATCGGGATCACGCTTAGGGAGTCTGTCATCATTGGTGTGCGAGTTTTGCATCCACACTCAGTCAACAGCACTCCTGTTTGTGTTTGGGGATCTCTTATTCCGGTATGGAGATGGATTCGGTCCAACACATCTCCTGAGAAGAGCATGCTTTGGTCGGTGCCGTTAAGAAGTGAGAAAGGGTCCCACTGAAACCTTTCAGAGGCTCCTGGGGCGTATGGCAGACGCAGCCGCAATTCCTCCACATGAAGACCGCTTCAGCACTGGCTTCATGGCCGAGTCCCGAGGTGGCCGTGGCCGAGCGGCACGCTCCGAGTGACAATCACCCTGGCCTTACGCCAAACCCTCAGCCCGTGATCAGACCTTTTGTTCCTCCGGGCCAGCCGCCCCTAGAACAAGTGTCCACCAACACCGGCTGAGGGGCCACGTACAACAGGCATGCAGTAACTTTCCTTCTTTCTTTCTTTCTTTCTTTCTTTCTTTCTTTCTTTCTTACTAATCTATTTTCTTTCTTTCTCACTAACTAATCCACCATTCATTCTTTCTTTCTTTCTTTCTTTCTTTCTTTTTCTTTCTTTCTTACTAATCAGTCTTTCTTTCTTTCTAACTAACTAATCCACCTTTCTTTCTTTCTTTCTTTCTTTCTTTCTTTCTTTCTTTCTTTCTTTCTTTCTTTCTTTCTTTCTTTCTTTCCTTCTTTCTTTCTTTCTTTCTTTCTTACTAATCAGTCTTTCTTTCTTTCTAACTTATCCATCTTTCTTTCTTTCTTTCTAACTTATCATCTTTCTTTCTTTCTTTCTTTCTTTCTTTCTTTCTTTCTTTCTTTCTTTCTTTCTTTCTTTCTTTCTTTCTTACTAACTAATCCACCATTCATTCATTCTTTCTTTCTTTCTTTCTTTCTAATCTATCTTTCTCTTTCTTTCTTTCTTACTTACTTTCTTACTTACTTTCTTTCTTTCCTTCTTTCTTTCTTACTAACTAATCCACCTTTCTTTCCTTCTTTCTTTCTTTCTTTCTTACTAATCTATCTTTATCTTTCTTTCTTTCTTACTTTCTTTCTTTCTTTCTTACTAATCAGTCTTTCTTTCTTTCTAACTTATCCATCTTTCTTTCTTTCTTTCTAACTTATCATCTTTCTTTCTTTCTTTCTTTCTTTCTTACTAACTAATCCACCATTCATTCATTCATTCTTTCTTTCTTTCTTTCTTTCTTTCCTACTAATCTATCTTTCTCTTTCTTTCTTTCTTACTTACTTTCTTTCTTTCCTTCTTTCTTTCTTACTAACTAATCCACCTTTCTTTCCTTCTTTCTTTCTTTCTTTCTTTCTTACTAATCTATCTTTCTCTTTCTTTCTTTCTTACTTTCTTTCTTTCCTTCTTTCTTTCTTACTAATCTATTTTCTTTCTTACTAACTAATCCACCATTCTTTCTTTCTTTCTTTCTTTCTTTCTCTTTCTTTCTTTCTTTCTTACTAATCCATCTTTCTTTCTAACTAACTAACCCATCTTTCTTTCTAACTAATCCATTAGGGCTGGGCGATAAATCGATTTTATCGATTAACTCGAATGTGTAGTTTACGTCGATTTGTTTGAATGAAAATCGTTTTTCTCTTTAACATTCGCCGACGCTCGCCTCTGGGCTACCGTAGCTCCGAACGGGCTCAGCCCTTCCCCCGCGCGTTTGGCATAGAGATACACAAACAACATGGCAAATTAACAAGACCGCGGCAGCACAAGCACACCCGCCAAAAAACAACCTACAGTCTTACAAACATTTACAAACTCACCGAGAGACTCACGCAATCGTCACTTTTTACACGCTCTCACGCCACACATACATTTTCTCACGCAGAGAAAAATCACGAAGCAAAGAGGACACTGACACCGACAGAGAAGGTTACTAAAACCTTCTCTGTCGGTGAAACAAATTCTTAGCTCTCAGATTCTGTCGATTAATTACGAAATTCAAACAATAAACTCAGTTTTGGCGCTTGACAGATCGCTGACAGAGTTCAAGTGGCACGTGAACCGATCATCTGTTACTCTTTACTACTAGTTAATTGTATGCTAAATAAACACGAATGATCAATAGGTCATTTGAAAGATACAGTTCAACTTACCGAAATGAAATAAAATCGATCGATCATTGTTTTTCAACTGCGGAAAGAGGTCTATAATAACAACTGGAGAACAATATGTCACGTAACATTACATTTACCTCTGGAAAGCCATTTAATGACCATAGCACATTAGTTGGACTTTAAAATAATTGCTGTTGAGAGGAGTATTTTGCTAAATATGATAACTATATTACATATTTATTATATTTTTACCTATATCATTAAAATAATATTATAATGTTGTTATTATAAAAAAATGCATTATATTTATATTTATATTTATTGTTATATTATAATGTTGTTATTATAAAAAAAATTCATTATATTTATATTTATTGTTATTTTTAACCTTTAATAATAATACCAGCTGACAGGGCTTTAAATTAACATGTATCTACTGTACCTAGTATTTATCCAAAGAAATCGATATTGAATCAAGATCAGAATCAAATCACAAGAATTGAATTTAAATTGTAAAAAAGCAATAATAAAAACAGTAGCATACCAGTCCTTGTACCATGTAAACATTGTGTTGTCACTAAACTTAATCAAATTATGTTTAGTTACCAAATGTTTTGACAATCACAATTAGGCTTGGGTATCGAGTATCGACTGGAACCGGGACTAGCTTTGCGATTTTCCCGGAATCGTTCAAAAGTTTAAATTTCGATTCCTAGTTTCGATTCACAGTCCGCCGACCGGAAGAAGAAACCGCTGTCTAAGTCATTTCTAGCCCTATTCTGAACTGAAGTAACTACATAATCGATTTCAAACTGCCAAATGTTAACTTGCTGACACTTTAGTTAAACATTTGTAACGTACACACGGCATGGTAAATGCGTGTACTAGCACAGGTGTAAGCGTATATTTATGCTAAACTGCGAACCAATATATTTTATGAGACGCTGTGTGAGTTGCCTTATTAACTCACACAGCATCTCATACAATTTATTCAGAGCAAACAACCCTGACGTTAAACCTTAAAAACGTACTTATATGATGTTTTCTTATTCTTCGGTATCTTGCAAGTTGCAACCCTATTCTCTCGTCCTCTGCTCGTTTGTAGGCTACAAAAAAATCTCAGCTCTCAGATTCTGTCAATTTTATTACGAAATTCAAACAATAAATACCGTTTTGGCGCTTGTAAATGTGACGTGACAGATCCCTAGTAGCTAATAGTAAAAAAACACGAACACTGTTGAAATATACAGTAACTTACCTAAATGTATATTCCTCATACATAATATCGATCAATCAGTGTTTTTTATCAGCGTGAAGAGGTCAATAACATAGCTGGAGAACAATTATGTCATATTTACCTCAGGAAAGCCATTTAATGAACATATAGGCTATAGCACATAGTTGGCAAGAAAAAAAGAGCTATAGAGAGTATTTTGCTAAATATGTGTACTATATTACATATTTATTATATTTGTACTTATATCATTAAATAAAGTTGTTATTATAATTTAAAAAACGCATTATATTTAATTTAAAACCTTAAATAATACTGCCAGCTGATAGGGCTCTCTGTATGTTTACAGCATTAGGTGAGTTGTTTTTTTCTTGAGAAAAATTAACGCCTATCTTGAGTACCTAATATTTATCCAAATGAGTCAATATTAAATCAAATCACAATAACTGAATTGAAATGAAATAATAAAAAAGCGTAGCTTACCAGAAATTGTACCATGTAAACATTGTAACATGTTGTCACTAAACCTAATAAAATTCAGTTTAGTTACTAAAATGCTAGTGACAATCACAATACAATACACTTATTGTGATGCAAATTTTTTTTTATTTCAATTGATGGAGAAGGTCAGACTATTTCCTTCAGAAAGACCGTTGGTTAGCTAGCTCATTTAAAATGTCCTAAAAAAGTTGTTTAAAATAGATTTGATATTTATATTGTAGTTGAAAACAGCCCTGTGAGAAATTCATAGTAAATTTCATAAAAAGTAAAAAGTTCATAGAATTAAAATTGATCTAAACTTTTTTGACCCTGCCTCTTAAAAGAATCGGAATCGAGAATCGTTAGGAACCGGAATCGAAACAAGGAATCGGAATCGTTCAAATTCAAACGATACCCAACCCTAATCACAATACACTTTATTGTGATGTATATATATTTTTTTTTTTCACGTTCCCCCCCAATCCCAATCCACCCATTTCATGTTATGTTACGTTATGTTTTGTTACATTTTCACTGTTTACAAAGGCAGGGCCTGCCATCTTGTCTTTTTGGCTTGTTGTTTCTGATTGCACTTTAACCCCAAGGGGGAAATCCAAATCAAATCCCAGAAGGGAAAATCAAAACAAAATAAAAGTTAAAACTTGTTTTGAACAATTTCTTTGTCATCTGCAGATTGATTTTAAGTAAGGGAAGAAAAATAAATCGATTTAAATCGTAAATCGGATTTTTTGTGAAAAAATCTGGGATTTTTTTTTTAGGCCATATCGCCCAGCCCTATAATCCATCTTTCTTTCTAACTAACTAATCTATCTTTCTTTATTTCTAACTAATCTATCTTTCTTTCTTTCTAACTAACCCATCTTTCTTTCTTTCTAACTAACCCATCTTTCTTTCTAATTAATCCATCTTTCTTTCTAATTAATCCATCTTTCTTTCTTTCTGTCTTTTTTTCTTTCTTTCTCTCTTACTAATCAGTCTTTTTCTTTCGTTCTAACTAATCCACCATTCTTTCTTACTGCATGCCTGTTGTACGTGGCCCCTCAGCCGGTGTTGGTGGACACTTGTTCTAGGGGCGGCTGGCCCGGAGGAACAAAAGGTCTGATCACGGGCTGAGGGTTTGGCGTAAGGCCAGGGTGATTGTCACTCGGAGCGTGCCGCTCGGCCACGGCCACCTCGGGACTCGGCCATGAAGCCAGTGCTGAAGCGGTCTTCGTGTGGAGGAAGCCGTTCTATTGTGGCTGCGTCTGCCAAACGCCCCAGGAGCCTCTGAAAGGTTTCAGTGGGACCCTTTCTCACTTCTTAACGGCACAGACCAAAGCATGCTCTTCGCAGGAGATGTGTTGGACCGAATCCATCTCCATACCGGAATAAGAGATCTCCAAACACAAACAGGAGTGCTGTTGACAGCAGTTGAGAGCTCAGAAGGCTTGCGACCACCGCTGCACTCATGCTGTAGAACCACCAGCACCGGGAGAGACTTCCAGAAGAAGCACCGACACACTCACTCGTTGAATGAATCAACACTCTTCAGAGACACCGTCATGAAGACCGATCGGCTCCGAAGAGAAAGACAAGTGGTGCGTGCATCCACTTCCGTATTTATACCCGCGCTGCAGGGCGAGCGTGGATGCAAAGCTCGCACGCCAATGTGTGCATTGGCTCATTTTATCAATACTCAAAGATGACAGACTCCCTAAGCTTGATCCCGAACCAAAGTGCGTCCTCTTGTGGCTGAGCAGGAATCACTGGTTCATCCAGACACATCCACTGTAGAGCCGCCAGCCGGCACAGATGCGCTCGAGTCCGAGCCGACAGATGGTGAGTCTCCAGTTATTACCACCCTGATTCATGGCCATTTCAGCCTGATGTTTCTGGTGTTAGTCTTCATTTTTCCTTCTCTACTCCTGTTGGCTCCTCAAATATGCAGTAAAAGAAAAAAAATTAAATACCATAAAAACAAACAAACAAAAAAAAAAACATATATTTATGTAGTGAAGTCTGATGTTTGAGAAACATCACTAACTTTCTGAATTCAATTCAATCAGCACGCCCATAGACGCACAAATGGGTCCAAATGCATTTGCTATTTAAACAACGTGGTGCAGGACGTGAAAATGATAACTGCGTCGGGCTGAAACTAGCAAAAAACACTCGCGCCGCGCCGCGCCTGGCGCTGTGTTGCGCCGGGTGTATGATAGGGCCCCTGAGCTTAAAGGTGGTATCAGTGATTTCAGGCCCAAAAATATTTTGATCACATTCATCTAATCTTTCCTAACGATCCGCTAGCTGCCCGCCCCATAAGCATGCCGTCAAAAAATGCGTCTCTGTAGGCAGCATAGGCTTTGAGATCTGCACACAAAAACAAATGGTTTAGCCAAACACTCAAAACCAAAACAAATAGTGTTCCAACCAATCACCGACAGGGGAAGGGTGTTGTGAGGTTTTGAGCCAGTTTTATCTTCAGCTCTGACTTCGCGTACAGCCGTGCACGAGCACAAAACCTCACAACACCCTCCCCCTGTCGGTGATTGGTTGGAACACTATTTGTTTTGGTTTTGAGTGTTTGCACCACGTTGTTTAAATAGCAAATGCATTTGCGCCCATCTGTGCACCCATGGGCTGCTGGTCTGAAAACGATGTGTGTTCAGGCGCATGGTTGGCGAGTTGATATTTTAAGGAACTGAAATAGACTGAGCCATTGACCGACTGAAACCTGGTCTTAAGTCAATGGCGCAGTATTTTTTGTTATTTAAACAGCGCCTATAGACAGGTCCACAACGCACTTCCACTGCTTATTACACACACAGGGACGCGCAACAGCACACAAACATGCCAAATATTAAACATAAAAGGATTGCATTGTAAAAGATTAATATTGTGTACATAAAGATATGGTGGAATCTGGCTTGGCCCGTAGATGGTCCAGATATCTTGCTGCCATATAGTGCAATCTGTTCAATTATTGCTTTTAGGATTTTTTAAGAACAGAGGATCTCAACTGCAGCAGATTTATTTTAATTACAAAAACAAAGAAGGCAAGAATCAAATTACAGGATTAAGAGAAGAACTGTTTTGTTCTGTTGTGTATTGCTATATGAGCAGCACAACAACACACAAGTGAATGTAATCAATTAGCCAATGAGTAAACTTAGAAACAAATAAACAATGGAACATGAACTAAACAGGAAAGTAACATAGGAACCAAAGGAAACTCAACATAAGAGTCCACAAACTGAACATAACCATTACAGAGAGAGGCTGTGTGCAATTAAATGTGTTCATATTTTTTAAAACTTAGCAGGTTGCGGAGAGATTTGGTCCAGTGGTATCTATCGGACTCCACCATTGTAAAAAGCTAACCGGAAGAGCCGTATCCCTACTAAAAGACGTACTTCCGGTCTTACATTTTTTCGTGACATAGGCCTATTAATAATTTTAGAACGTAAATGTAAATCCACTCTCTGTCAGTAGGTGGCGCTTATGCAACTGCAGAAATAAATCTGTTTCCCTGGCAACCTCTGTAAACAAAGCAGCTTATAAACACTACATGTTACGCGGAGGGAAGGTGAAGAGAAAATGCCATCAAAAGTTTCCTCAAGGCAGTCAGTTCCCTTCAGAGAAACATTCATAGAGTTTCCCTCAGCACTCGGTTGTAATGGTTGTAAAACCTCCCATTTGCGTAATTCTTTTAAAAAACAAAACGAAACCTACGCTGCATGCAGTGTGAGACTGTTGCTTACTTACTAGTATTTGCTGTGAGTTTTTCAAATCCTTGCGTTCAAATACAGTTTTAATGATGATTAAAATATTAAACGTCGCAAATTGCATCATGGTTTATCGTCAAACTGGTAACACCCTCAAACAAGAGTGAGCTTGGAAACCCCTTGTAAATCTTTAGCAACCCCAAGTGGGGGTCATGAACCCCAGGTCGGAAAAAAACACTGTGCCCGCCCGACATGCCCGTGCGTTGATCAGTCCCTGCTTGTTGGACATTTTCAATAAATATGAGACAAGCTTTGTTGTCATCCTTTCAAAACTGCTGAAAATCAGCCCATTTTAAGATGAATGATGATTATATCTCCCTTATTGCAATACTCAACTGTTCTTTAAGATATTTTGAGATAAAAACACATCTTCTTTTATGCCAGGTCCCTACATGATTGGGGAAACACCGCCTATGCCAGGGCCCTTCTGGGGTGATCTGGAAAAAAGTGAGTCATTATTACCTTTGTTTCATGATATTTCTACTAGGCTATAATTCTGATCCTCTGACATCACGTAAAGAAACTTCTTGTAGCTGATTTGCAGCAGATCAGAAATCAAAAGATTGAAGTCTTTTAAGATGGATAGTTTATTTTAATTTTATATATTTCTCTGCTATATTTTATTTTTTAATTTTAGTTATATTTAGATATTTGTATATCTACAGTAGGCATAATTGGTCTGGGAATCAGACATTGTGTATGTTCATGCACCACGAGTCCGAGTCAATTTACTCTTCATGGACAGAGTGTCTTTAATGAAAGTGTGTTTCATTCTCCTGATTTAAACATGCGTGCATTTAAATGTCATTTACTCATGGAATAGTAATATAGATCTTAGTATTATTTTAAGTGATGTATCATTTTCTTTAAACAACTATTAAAGATCATTCTCTGGTTTCTCCGGCTCTCTGCACTGGCGTCTGCACAAACTCGCTCGATCGGAAATCCAACATGGCGGCCATATGCAGCTAGCCCATTTCTCTAGTGTTCTTGGAACATGAACTAGTGAATCATTGAGCTGTAATCTGTGCTAATAAAACAGATGTTTCTAATCAATATTTGTTGTTTGCAGAAAAAGGGAAGAACATCTTCAAGAGAGGATGGAAGGCTGTCACGTCTTGGTTAGATATGTAACCCTCGTTCCCTGAAGGAGGGAATGGAGACGTAGTCGACTGATCGGGATCACGCTTAGGGAGTCTGTCATCATTGGTGTGCGAGTTTTGCATCCACACTCAGTCAACAGCACTCCTGTTTGTGTTTGGGGATCTCTTATTCCGGTATGGAGATGGATTCGGTCCAACACATCTCCTGAGAAGAGCATGCTTTGGTCGGTGCCGTTAAGAAGTGAGAAAGGGTCCCACTGAAACCTTTCAGAGGCTCCTGGGGCGTATGGCAGACGCAGCCGCAATTCCTCCACATGAAGACCGCTTCAGCACTGGCTTCATGGCCGAGTCCCGAGGTGGCCGTGGCCGAGCGGCACGCTCCGAGTGACAATCACCCTGGCCTGCCGCCAAACCCTCAGCCCGTGATCAGACCTTTTGTTCCTCCGGGCCAGCCGCCCCTAGAACAAGTGTCCACCAACACCGGCTGAGGGGCCACGTACAACAGGCATGCAGTAACTTTCCTTCTTTCTTTCTTTCTTTCTTTCTTTCTTTCTTTCTTACTAATCAGTCTTTCTTTCTTTCTAACTAATCTATTTTCTTTCTTTCTAACTAACTAATCCACCTTTCTTTCTTTCTTTTTTTCTTTCTCTTACTAATCTATCTATCTTTCTTTCTTTCTTTCTTTCTTTCTTACTAATCTATCTTTCTTTCTTTCTTTATCTTTCTCTCTTTCTCTTTCTCTTTCTCTTTCTTTCGTTCTTTCTTTCTTTCTTTCTTTCTCTTTCTTTCTTTCTTACTAATCTATCTTTCTTTCTTTCTAACTTATCCATCTTTCTTTCTTTCTTTCTCTTTCTTTCTTTCTTTCTTTCTTTCTTACTAATCTATTTTCTTTCTTTCTTACTAACTAATCCACCATTCATTCTTTCTTTCTTTCTTTCTTTCTTTCTTTCTTTCTTACTAATCAGTCTTTCTTTCTTTCTAACTAATCTATTTTCTTTCTAACTAACTAATCCACCTTTCTTTCTTTCCTTCTTTCTTTCTTTCTTTCTTTCTTTCTTACTAATCAGTCTTTCTTTCTTTCTAACTTATCCATCTTTCTTTCTTTCTTTCTAACTTATCCATCTTTCTTTCTTTCTTTCTTTCTTTCTTTCTTTCTTTCTTGCTTTCTTTCTTTCTTTCTTACTAATCTATTTTCTTTCTTTCTTACTAACTAATCCACCATTCATTCTTTCTTTCTTTCTTTCTTTCTTTCTTTCTTTCTTTCTTTCTTTCTTTCTTTCTTTCTTTCTTTCTTTCTTTCTTACTAATCAGTCTTTCTTTCTTTCTAACTAATCTATTTTCTTTCTTTCTAACTAACTAATCCACCTTTCTTTCTTTTTTCTTTCTTTCCTTCTTTCTTTCTTTCTTTCTTACTAATCAGTCTTTCTTTCTTTCTAACTTATCCATCTTTCTTTCTTTCTTTCTTTCTTTCTTTCTTTCTTTCTTTCTTACTAATCTACCTTTCTCTTTCTTTCTTTCTTACTTACTTTCTTACTTACTTTCTTTCTTTCTTTCCTTCTTTCTTTCTTTCTTTCTTACTAATCTATTTTCTTTCTTACTAACTAATCCACCTTTCTTTCCTTCTTTCTTTCTTTCTTTCTTTCTTACTAATCTATCTTTCTCTTTCTTTCTTTCTTACTTTCTTTCTTTCCTTCTTTCTTTCTTACTAATCTATTTTCTTTCTTACTAACTAATCCACCATTCTTTTTTTTCTTTCTCTTTCTTTCTTTCTTTCTTACTAATCCATCTTTCTTTCTAACTAACTAACCCATCTTTCTTTCTTTCTAACTAACCCATCTTTCTTTCTAATTAATCCATCTTTCTTTCTTTCTGTCTTTTTTTCTTTCTTTCTCTCTTACTAATCAGTCTTTTTCTTTCGTTCTAACTAATCCACCATTCTTTCTTACTGCATGCCTGTTGTACGTGGCCCCTCAGCCGGTGTTGGTGGACACTTGTTCTAGGGGCGGCTGGCCCGGAGGAACAAAAGGTCTGATCACGGGCTGAGGGTTTGGCGGCAGGCCAGGGTGATTGTCACTCGGAGCGTGCCGCTCGGCCACGGCCACCTCGGGACTCGGCCATGAAGCCAGTGCTGAAGCGGTCTTCATGTGGAGGAAGCCGTTCTATTGTGGCTGCGTCTGCCATACGCCCCAGGAGCCTCTGAAAGGTTTCAGTGGGACCCTTTCTCACTTCTTAACGGCACCGACCAAAGCATGCTCTTCTCAGGAGATGTGTTGGACCGAATCCATCTCCATACCGGAATAAGAGATCTCCAAACACAAACAGGAGTGCTGTTGACAGCAGTTGAGAGCTCAGAAGGCTTGCGACCACCGCTGCACTCATGCTGTAGAACCACCAGCACCGGGAGAGACTTCCAGAAGAAGCACCGACACACTCACTCGTTGAATGAATCAACACTCTTCAGAGACACCGTCATGAAGACCGATCGGCTCCGAAGAGAAAGACAAGTGGTGCGTGCATCCACTTCCGTATTTATACCCGCGCTGCAGGGCGAGCGTGGATGCAAAGCTCGCACGCCAATGTGTGCATTGGCTCATTTTATCAATACTCAAAGATGACAGACTCCCTAAGCTTGATCCCGAACCAAAGTGCGTCCTCTTGTGGCTGAGCAGGAATCACTGGTTCATCCAGACACATCCACTGTAGAGCCGCCAGCCGGCACAGATGCGCTCGAGTCCGAGCCGACAGATGGTGAGTCTCCAGTTATTACCACCCTGATTCATGGCCATTTCAGCCTGATGTTTCTGGTGTTAGTCTTCATTTTTCCTTCTCTACTCCTGTTGGCTCCTCAAATATGCAGTAAAAAAAAAAAAAAAGTAAATACCATAAAAACAAACAAACAAAAAAAAAAACCCATATATTTATGTAGTGAAGTCTGATGTTTGAGAAACATCACTAACTTTCTGAATTCAATTCAATCAGCACGCCCATAGACGCACAAATGGGTCCAAATGCATTTGCTATTTAAACAACGTGGCGCAGGACGTGAAAATGATAACTGCGTCGGGCTGAAACTAGCAAAAAACACTCGCGCCGCGCCGCGCCTGGCGCTGTGTTGCGCCGGGTGTATGATAGGGCCCCTGAGCTTAAAGGTGGTATCAGTGATTTCAGGCCCAAAAATATTTTTATCACATTCATCTAATCTTTCCTAACGATCCGCTAGCTGCCCGCCCCATAAGCATGCCGTCAAAAAAACGCTTCTCTGTAGGCAGCATAGGCTTTGAGATCTGCACACAAAAACAAATGGTTTAGCCAAACACTCAAAACCAAAACAAATAGTGTTCCAACCAATCACCGACAGGGGAAGGGTGTTGTGAGGTTTTGAGCCAGCTTTTTCTTCAGCTCTGACTTCGCGTACAGCCGTGCACGAGCACAAAACCTCACAACACCCTCCCCCTGTCGGTGATTGGTTGGAACACTATTTGTTTTGGTTTTGAGTGTTTGCACCACGTTGTTTAAATAGCAAATGCATTTGCGCCCATCTGTGCACCCATGGGCTGCTGGTCTGAAAACGATGTGTGTTCAGGCGCATGGTTGGCGAGTTGATATTTTAAGGAACTGAAATAGACTGAGCCATTGACCGACTGAAACCTGGTCTAAAGTCAATGGTGCAGTATTTTTTGTTATTTAAACAGCGCCTATAGACAGGTCCACAACGCACTTCCACTGCTTATTACACACACAGCACACAACAGCAACAGCACACAAACATGCCAAATATTAAATATAAAAGGATTACATTGTAAAAGATTAATATTGTGTACATAAAGATATGGTGGAATCTGGCTTGGCCCGTAGATGGTCCAGATATCTTGCTGCCATATAGTGCAATCTGTTCAATTATTGCTTTTAGGATTTTTTTTAAGAACAGAGGATCTCAACTGCAGCAGATTTATTTTAATTACAAAAACAAAGAAGGCAAGAATCAAATTACAGGATTAAGAGAAGAACTGTTTTGTTCTGTTGTGTATTGCTATATGAGCAGCACAACAACACACAAGTGAATGTAATCAATTAGCCAATGAGTAAACTTAGAAACAAATAAACAATGGAACATGAACTAAACAGGAAAGTAACATAGGAACCAAAGGAAACTCAACATAAGAGTCCACAAACTGAACATAACCATTACAGAGAGAGGCTGTGTGCAATTAAATGTGTTCATATTTTTTAAAACTTAGCAGGTTGCGGAGAGATTTGGTCCAGTGGTATCTATCGGACTCCGCCATTGTAAAAAGCTAACCGGAAGAGCCGTATCCCTACTAAAAGACGTACTTCCGGTCTTTTAGTAGGGATGCATGACTAACTATGTTCGTTCGTGACTATGTCGAAATGACTATGTCATTTTTTCGTGACATAGGCCTATTAATAATTTTAGAACGTAAATGTAAATCCACTCTCTGTCAGTAGGTGGCGCTTATGCAACTGCAGAAATAAATCTGTTTCCCTGGCAACCTCTGTAAACAAAGCAGCTTATAAACACTACACGTTACGCGGAGGGAAGATGAAGAGAAAATGCCATCAAAAGTTTCCTCAAGGCAGTCAGTTCCCTTCAGAGAAACATTCATAGAGTTTCCCTCAGCACTCGGTTGTAATGGTTGTAAAACCTCCCATTTGCGTAATTCTTTTAAAAAACAAAACGAAACCTACGCTGCATGCAGTGTGAGACTGTTGCTTACTTTGCTTAATACTGGACAGTATTTGCTGTGAGTTTTTCAAATCCTTGCGTTCAAATACAGTTTTAATGATGATTGAAATATTAAACGTCGCAAATTGCATCATGGTTTATCGTCAAACTGGTAACACCCTCAAACAAGAGTGAGCTTGGAAACCCCTTGTAAATCTTTAGCAACCCCAAGTGGGGGTCGTGAACCCCAGGTCGGAAAAAAACACTGTGCCCGCCCGACATGCCCGTGCGTTGATCAGTCCCTGCTTGTTGGACATTTTCAATAAATATGAGACAAGCTTTGTTGTCATCCTTTCAAAACTGCTGAAAATCAGCCCATTTTAAGATGAATGATGATTATATCTCCCTTATTGCAATACTCAACTGTTCTTTAAGATATTTTGAGATAAAAACACATCTTCTTTTATGCCAGGTCCCTACATGATTGGGGAAACACCGCCTATGCCAGGGCCCTTCTGGGGTGATCTGGAAAAAAGTGAGTCATTATTACCTTTGTTTCATGATATTTCTACTAGGCTATAATTCTGATCCTCTGACATCACGTAAAGAAACTTCTTGTAGCTGATTTGCAGCAGATCAGAAATCAAAAGATTGAAGTCTTTTAAGATGGATAGTTTATTTTTATTTTATATATTTCTGTGCTATATAATTTTTTTTAAATTTGGTTATAATTACATATTTGTATATCTACAGTAGGCATAATTGGTCCGGGAATCAGACATTGTGTATGTTCATGCACCACGAGACTGAGTCAATTTACTCTTCATGTGTTCAGTAAAAAGTGTGTTTTAGTATTATTTTAAGTGATGTATCATATTCTTTAAACAACTATTAAAGATCATTCTCTGGTTTCTCCGGCTCTCTGCACTGGCGTCTGCACAAACTCGCTCGATCGGAAATCCAACATGGCGGCCATATGCAGCTAGCCCATTTCTCTAGTGTTCTTGGAACATGAACTAGTGAATCATTGAGCTGTAATCTGTGCTAATAAAACAGATGTTTCTAATCAATATTTGTTGTTTGCAGAAAAAGGGAAGAACATCTTCAAGAGAGGATGGAAGGCTGTCACGTCTTGGTTAGATATGTAACCCTCGTTCCCTGAAGGAGGGAATGGAGACGTAGTCGACTGATCGGGATCACGCTTAGGGAGTCTGTCATCATTGGTGTGCGAGTTTTGCATCCACGCTCGCCCTGCAGCGCGGGTATAAATACGGAAGTGGATGCACTTGTCTTTCTCTTCTGAGCCGATCGGTCTTCATGACGGTGTCTCTGAAGAGTGTTGATTCATTCAACGAGTGAGTGTGTCGGTGCTTCTTCTGGAAGTCTCTCCCGGTGCTGGTGGTTCTACAGCGTGAGTGCAGCGGTGGTCGCAAGCCTTCTGAGCTCTCAACTGCTGTCAACAGCACTCCTGTTTGTGTTTGGGGATCTCTTAAAGGACAAATCCAGTGAAAAATGAACCTAGGGGTAATTAACACATGGTTACTGAGTCGATCGTTCCCTGAGATGCTTTTTCATTATAATCGAATATAAAGTGTTTTATCTTTAAAAACAGATTAGCTCATAATAAGGGTGTCACGATTCTCCAAATCCTCGATTCGATTACATTTTCGATTCTAAAGTCACGGTTCGATTCGATTCTCGATTTAAAATAAATAAATTGAAAGCACAAGCTATGCCATTTTAAGACTTTTATGCAATATAATAATATCTGACCTTTGTTCGCAATACCACACACAACATTGTCAAATTTAAAACATTTATTAACAACATAATGTAACAATAACTTATATCTTCAGTCAATTGGAAACTTAAACAATATAACCTATTACCTGGCTATTATAGTCCCGGGGCTCCCTGGACTCCTCAGAGCAGTCACAGGCGAATAGCACGGCGTTTTAAATTGGGTTCCCACAGCGTTTGCAACGCAGTACGAGAGAACGTTCTCATAAGGGAACGTAGGCTACTTGGTTACTTGCGTAACCTCGGTACCCTTAGAGATAAGGGAACGAGTACTGCTTTGCCTTGCCGTGCTATTTCGCTCATATCAGGTACTTTTCGCTTCAGTCGATTTAAACCTAAAATCCTTTGGCGAGTCTTTTGTGAATTACACTCTCCAGCCGCGTCCAAATTGGCGCGCTCGAGGTTGGCAGGGCACCATGCGCTCCCATTGGACCGTACGCCACTGCTAACTTGCCATAGGTTCGTGCAGTTGCCGCAGCACAGACAATCAGCTCGCTCAGACGAGATATGATGCTCTCGCTGTGCAGCTGCAATGTGTTTTAAAATAAAGGCTTCAATATTCTCGAGAAAAGGAGTTTTACCTATTACAGGCAAGCCGAGCTGCCGTGACATGGGGGCGTGGCAGCATCGACGATTCCATTTTTTTATTCGATAATCGAGATTGAGCATTATTTTCGATCGATTTCGATTTAAAATCGAAATCGTGACACCCTTAGCTCATAACAATAGTATATGGTGCACAGAGTAAGTAAAAGTAAATCGCTATTTAATACCATTAACAAGGCTCAAAATAGTCTCACACTAACACGGTAGCATAATGAGGGTCCATACATGCAAACCGAAGCATTGAGAACTTTGTAAGTGTACTGACAGTTTAATAAGAAGATACTTTATAAAGACAGTACATTACGCGTTTACATGCAGGATCCATTTTGGAAAACAGTCTCGACTAATCGAGTCACGAACGCCTGTTTCTGTTTTTAAAGATAAAACACTTTATATTCGATTATCATGAAAACGCATCTCAGGGAACGATCGACTCGGTAACCATGTGTTAATTACCCTACCCCTAGGTTCATTTTTCACTGGATTTGTCCTTTAAGCTGCGTTCACACTACACGCGACTTTGTCGCTGCAAGTCGCCAGTCGCTGGCGATGAGGTCGCTAGTGGGCGTTCCCACTACTGGTTGCCTAGTAATGTTTATGAATGACATCCAAAAGACAGCGAATCAGCTTTCTTGCCGCTAAAAAACAAACTTTCTGGAGGGAAAATACTAAATATAAATATTAAGGGTGTCACGATTTCGATTTTAAATCGAAATCGATCGAAAATAATGCTCAATCTCGATTATCGAATCAAAAAATGGAATCGTCGATGCTGCCACGCCCCCATGTCACGGCAGCTCAGCTTGCCTGTAATAGGTAAAACTCCTTTTCTCGAGAATATTGAAGCCTTTATTTTAAAACACATTGCAGCTGCACAGCGAGAGCATCATATCTCGTCTGAGCAAGCTGATTGTCTGTGCTGCGGCAACTGCACGAACCTATGGCAAGTTAGCAGTGGCGTACGGTCCAATGGGAGCGCATGGTGCCCTGCCAACCTCGAGCGCGCCAATTTGGACGCGGCTGGAGAGTGTAATTCACAAAAGACTCGCCAAAGGATTTTAGGTTTAAATCGACTGAAGCGAAAAGTACCTGATATGAGCGAAATAGCACAGCAAGGCAAAGCAGTACTCGTTCCCTTATCTCTAAGGGTACCGAGGTTACGCAAGTAACCAAGTAGCCTACGTTCCCTTACGAGAACGTTCTCTCGTACTGCGTTGCAAACGCTGTGGGAACCCAATTTAAAACGCCGTGCTATTCGCCTGTGACTGCTCTGAGGAGTCCAGGGAGCCCCGGGACTATAATAGCCAGGTAATAGGTTATATTGTTTAAGTTTCCAATTGACTGAAGATATAAGTTATTGTTACATTATGTTGTTAATAAACGTTTTAAATTTGACAATGTAGTGTGTGGTATTGCGAACAAAGGTCAGATATTATTATATTGCATAAAAGTCTTAAAATGGCATAGCTTGTGCTTTCAATTTATTTATTTTAAATCGAGAATCGAATCGAACCGTGACTTTAGAATCGAAAATGTAATCGAATCGAGGATTTGGAGAATCGTGACACCCTTAATAAATAT
This sequence comes from Leuciscus idus, assembly GCA_021554675.1. NCBI lineage: Eukaryota > Metazoa > Chordata > Actinopteri > Cypriniformes > Leuciscidae > Leuciscus > Leuciscus idus. The sequence continues at coordinate 62,405,280 of CM038621.1, forward strand.
ACTCCGTACATAAAAACGTCTGAAGTGAAGCATGAAGATGAACGAGACACAAAAGCCGATTTTTCTCATTGCGGCCGTTTATCTACGGCATAAGCGCAAACGCCGGTCTATCTGGGTTCACGAGACCATTCGGGCTCGGAGTCGGCACGGCGAGTACCACCGGCCAGTGCATGAGCTGCGGCTGGATGAAGTCCGGTTCCAGCAGTACTTCAGGCTGGACAGGACCCAGTTTGATGTGCTGTTGCGGAGGGTGGGTCCCCTGATTTGCAAGGACAATACACGTTTCCGACGAGCCATTTCCCCCGGTGAACGGCTGGCAATTTGTTTACGGTAAGTAAGCCTATTTAAATGCGTAACTGAACCAGGTTGATTAAAATATTTAATCGATTTAGATGCTTTTATATAGAATAAGACTATCACGTTTAATTTAATCAGTATATAAATACACACATATGTTTCAACATTTTATCAATGTCACCTTGCTATCTGGGATAGGCCTACATACATACATACATATATATATATATATATATATATGCCTACGGTATATGTGTGTGTGTGTTTATATTTATACTTGTTTATACTTATAAAGTGTGTGTATATATTATATCTTTGTGTGCACCAAAGAAGAATCATATATAACATGTTGAAACATATATAACATATTGAATCTTATTTAATGTGTCGGTTAAGTTATTATAAAAATAAACATAAATATAAATATATAATGTATTTTTTTAACTGCAATATTGTAGATTAATATGCTTTCTTTTCATATAAATGTATACTTTAATTCTTAATACATATTTCCACAGATTCCTTGCAACAGGGGATTCATACCGCAGTATTGCCTTCAGCTACAGGGTTGGGCACAGCACTGTAGCTGGTCTCGTGGCAGAGGTGTCAAAGGCCATTTGGGACTCCATGGTTGAGGACTACATGCCGGTTCCTTCCACAGAAGATTGGAGGGACATTGCAGCAGAGTTCTACCATCGCTGGAATTTCCCAAACTGTCTTGGTTCTATTGATGGGAAACATGTAGTGATCCAGGCTCTCAACAACTCTGGATCATTATTCTATAACTACAAGGGGACATTCTCTATTGTCCTCTTGGCAGTTGTAGATGCCAGGTACTGTTTCCGCATCATAGATGTTGGCAGTTATGGGAAGTCCAGTGATGGTGGGACTCTGGCTAATTGTCCCTTTGGTAACGGTCTTCGAAGTGGAACCCTTGGCCTACCGGAGGACACGCTGCTACCAGGAGCAGAACACCTGGGACCCCAGCCTCACGTCTTTGTGGCAGATGAGGCCTTCCCTCTCCGCAGAAATCTAATGCGACCCTTCCCAGGTACCACCACCCTTCCCCGTAGACACAGGGTGTTTAACTACAGGCTTTCACGGGCAAGGCTGACAGTTGAGAATGCGTTCGGTATACTCGCAGCACAGTGGCGAATGTATCGGCGTGTGATTGGTGTCAGCCCAGACCATGTGGAAGCCTGTGTGAAGGCAACCTGTGTTCTACACAACTTTCTGCGGAGGACAACAGGGAGTGTGCGGAACCCACCAACCCTGGCTGTGGAAGGAGAAGCATCTGCACTGCAGAACATCAGCAGAGCAGGGAGCAACAACGCTTCCCGCGATGCCTTGCATGTGAGGGAGACCCTTGTTGATTACTTCTGTGCTGAGGGTGCAGTTCCCTGGCAGCCACAGGTGTGACAGGCATGAAAGGTTCTTTTCAGAACTAAACCAAAGGCTCTTTTAAGAGCCACCCACATTATAATAAAAGAGCAATGTTTCCATGTGTTTCCATCATCTCTTATCAATACTAAATTATATCCTGGCTATACTATAAGCAGGGATGTAGTGGAGGCTAAACGCACGTAAACGCCGTTTACGCACCTCCCAAAATTTGGAAATAGCGTTTGCCCACCTCCAAAGTGCGTTTATCCACCTCTACATTGCGTTTATCCACCTCTAAATTTCACGTTATTTGAGCAGACTTTGCTTTTCCAGTGCGTGATCGCCGATCGGCACATGATTCGAGCATTTGGGTCGTTAACTACAGAGCAGAACGCGCAGCGCGCAAACACGGAGCAGAGAGCGCAGCGCGCCGACACACACACACACACACACACACACACACACGGAACAAAGAGAACGGCGCACACACGTAGCAGAAAACACACGCTCGTGAAGTTATTAAACAAGCTGCGCGAGAATGAAACTTGATCGCAGCCCCAACAGGAAATCATTAAAACGATGCAAAAAAAAAGTTTTAAATTTTTTATTCATTACAGGCAGCTGGTTTAATGTGGAGCATGTCAAAACCCAACTGTACAAGAGATTCAGAGGGAATCAAGCCTGCACCAGGTTAAAGACATTTCCCTCTACAGGGAAAGACTGATCCACATTTTTCTGATAGACCAAACAACTAATCAATTAATCGAGGAAATATTCAACAGATTAATCAACTATGAAAATAATCCCAAATCCCTATCATTATGCACAAGTGCATTGCATTGGAAGCCCTGGATATAAGCCTCCCTCTCGATCTCTCTTAAATATTTTTGTTCTCTCTGTTTTGTCATTTAGTAAACTTGATAGATTTCAACCATATTATTCCTTTTTGAGTCTCTTTAACAAGAACTTAGATTAATGTATGAATTGAATAGTGATTGTGTGACCTATGATGAGGGAACAACCAGTGATACCCTTGGTAGTACCATCAAATGATAGCCTATAGCGATGTCATCAGGATACACATACACCGGTAGGCAGTGGCCCACCTTACCGGGTGATCAAGTTGTGGTCCACCAGAATTTATAGTTTACCCACCTCTTTTTTTACCACTACACCACTGACTATAAGATATGCTCAATAAACATATCTTTCCAAAATACATAGCAAAACATATGAATAATAAGTGACTGCACTATGGTTATCTCACTATAAAAGGCTACAAACTTTAATATATATATATATATATATATATACTTAATAATTTCATGAAATCAGTATTGGATCCAACTGACTTACTACATGGACAAAATTATTCTAAATATTATTTGTGTTGTGCTGAAGAAATTTACCCTTAAAAATCTTTTTTTTTTTTTTTATGAAACATTGAACATTCTGGAACAAATGTATTTTTATTTGAAGAATGACCTAAAAGTTATTGTTATTTTGATTAGTTTCTTTTTAAAAGTGGTACATAGGCTACTTGCACGGTGAGTGACGCACAGAAGCTCGGGAAAAACACGGTTTGTCGAACCATTCGTAAGGTGGTCCTCGCTCTGCAGGAGTACATGAATAGTTTCATTAATAGTGTTCCCCGGACATTTATCGGCCATGTCCATAAAAGAGGGCTTTTATAAAATTGCCGGTAAGATATATTGATAGGGTGACATCACATGAACACATTTTTTTTTTTTTTTTTTAAGCAAATTGCACAAATGTACTATACAATATAATACATGTTAAGACTTATTTTAAATATTTATTATTATTCTGTTAATCTTATGATAGGATTCCCTAGCTTTCTTAGTAGTACAAATACGTTCTATATTTATGTAAAATTATGTATATATGTATGTGTAGCCTATGTGTAATATAGCCTATAGCCTATTTTTATAATATATAAAAAATGTGCATGTATCATTTTTTATATATTATAAAAATAGGCTATAGGCTATATTACACATATAGGCTACACATACATACATAATTTTACATAAATATAGAACGTATTTGTTTAACTTACACATTAACAATCAGCAATCTTTCTCCAACAGTCTTCTCTTGCTTTGGCAGCAGAGACCGTATTGTTTCGAGCTTGAAATACATATTTAAATTCATCGTAATTATGAATGATTCTCTCTTGCTCCTCCGCGGAAAAATATATCGCTCTCGCTCTACCCGCGATTGGTTGTTCAGTGTCGACGTCACTCTTTTATGTGCACGCGCGCGTGGAGTAATCATAGCTTAAGGATCAAAGCTTGAGTTGACAGAGAAAGTTGATGAGCTGCATCATGGTACCAATAAAGCCTGATTGCATCGGTTTGGTTTTGTCAACTCAAAACTAATCCTGTAACCTCGAGTTTGTTCAGCTACCTTCATGGTACAGGCCCCTGGACTACATGAGGGTAAACAGTAATTATAGCTCAACCTTGTCAGCTGTACCTTGTTCTCATAATAACAAAAACACTTAACAATATTAACCTTGGCTGCAGGGTACAGCTGACAGGACCACGAGGGTAAATAAGCTTACAAACACCCCTCATGGCCTTGTCAGTTGTACCCCGCTCTCTTCCTGTTCCTGGCTGCACTGTGCCTCAAATATCATTCGGTATATATCAAATTTCACTCTTTCCCTCCTTCTAGATGTGAGAGTTTTGATTTGTGGCAACAGGCTACGGAGGAAAAGTTCATCTGGGTCTTCAGATGCTGGTGGAGGATTGGATGGTGCTGCCTCTGCCCTATTTAGAGCTGAGACAAGATGTTTCTCAAAAAAAGATAGAGTCTCATCCCCCCGCTGCCTTTTTGAAGTGCCCTGTGTAAACTTTTCTTTCTCCTGTCTTGGTTGCTTTCTGCTGCTGGTTGGATCTAGCTGGCTGCTGGTTGGATCTAGCTGGCTGCTGGTTGGATCTAGCTGGCTGCTGGTTGGATCTAGCTGGCTGCTGGTTGGATCTAGCTGGGTGCTGGTTGGATCTAGCTGGCTGCTGGTTGGATCTAGATGGCTGCTGGTTGGATCTAGATGGCTGCTGGTTGGATCTAGATGGCTGCTGGTTGGATTTAGATGGCTGCTGGTTGGATCTAGATGGCTGCTGGTTGGATCTAGATGGCTGCTGGTTGGATCTAGATGGCTGCTGGTTGGATTTAGATGGCTGCTGGTTGGATCTAGATGGCTGCTGGTTGGATTTAGATGGCTGCTGGTTGGATCTAGATGGCTGCTGGTTGGATCTAGCTGGCTGCTGGTTGGATCTAGCTGGCTGCTGGTTGGATCTAGCTGGCTGCTGGTTGGATCTAGCTGGCTGCTGGTTGGATCTAGCTGGGTGCTGGTTGGATCTAGCTGGCTGCTGGTTGGATCTAGATGGCTGCTGGTTGGATCTAGATGGCTGCTGGTTGGATCTAGATGGCTGCTGGTTGGATTTAGATGGCTGCTGGTTGGATCTAGATGGCTGCTGGTTGGATCTAGATGGCTGCTGGTTGGATCTAGATGGCTGCTGGTTGGATTTAGATGGCTGCTGGTTGGATCTAGATGGCTGCTGGTTGGATTTAGATGGCTGCTGGTTGGATCTAGATGGCTGCTGGTTGGATCTAGATGGCTGCTGGTTGGATCTAGATGGCTGCTGGTTGGATCTAGATGGCTGCTGGTTGGATCTAGATGGCTGCTGGTTGGATCTAGATGGCTTCTGGTTGGATTTAGATGGCTGCTTGAATGCTGTAGCTGGCTTGTCACAGGATCTGGCTGGATGGCTTGCTCTCCCTGACCCGCTGACTGTCTGACTGACACTGGGCATTGGACTCTAGCTACCAAAATGGACTCCCCAACCCCTTGAGGCATGTTTCCACTAGTGCCTCTGAACTCCATAAAGGGGGTGAGGAAGCCCATGATGGCACTGTATTTCCAAGGCTTAGCATGATCAGCTGCTGAGCCACTTTTTTTGTTTTTGTTTTTATTTAATTCCCTCCTGTATACATCACGGAGGTTTTTCCATTTTTTTTTGCATTCTTCAACTAACAAAAAAAAAAAGAAAAGAAAAAAACAGATGTATGAGCACACACACAAATATTACTTTTATGAAAATGTATAACAAAGTATGATCAGATGCAATGAGTAAGCGTAGTATAGGCCTATAGTTTATTCTGTAATATATTGCAATACAATATAATATCTGTATATAAAGATATAAGATATACTGAATATTTCATAGAATACATATAATATTAATATACTATATCCATCAGTATACAGTACATTAATATGTTATTAATATCTAGTATACATTGATTTCAATAGTATACATTATACAGTACATTATATACACGTGCAAATGGAGAGTGTAAACAGCACTAAAATATTAGAAAGGCCACTATAGTACGTTTAGGTTAACTAACTAATCTATTTTTCTTTCTTTCTAACTAATCCAATTTCTTTCTAACTAATTAATCCATCTTTGTTTCTTTCTAACTAATCCATTAGGGCTGGGCGATAAATCAATTTTATCGATTAACTCGAATGTGTAGTTTACGTCGATTTGTTTTTCTCTTTAACATTCGCTGACGCTCGCCTCTGGGCTACCGTAGCTCCGAACGGGCTCAGCCCTTCCCCCGCGCGTTTGGCAGTAGAGATACACAAACAACATGGCAAATTAATAAGACCGCGGCAGCACAAGCACACCCGCCAAAAAACAACCTACATAGTAGGGCGGTTAAGCGCAAAAATCGATCACTTTGCAAATTTTTCATCTCTATTTTTTGTGTTTATTTAAAATTAGACAAATCTGATATTATTTTAATCTCCAATATGTTATTTAATAGTTGAGATAGTTCTTTAATGCTTCGCTAACTAGCAGAAGACACTAGCTGGGTTTAAATCCCAGTTGTGCAGGCGGGGGTATGTTGTAACACTGCATTACAATGTGCCCCTATTAGAAATATGCTATTATATTCTATACTTTTATTAATTTTATTGAGAAAACGTGAGAAAAAGGTGAATAAAGACTGTTAGTCAATGTTCATAAATTACTAATTATTTATTTGTTTTGAACTAGGCTATGTTGTATAGCTGTGTTTTCATGTGTTTGTAGTCAAAACTGTCATGAGTCTGGTTCTCTCTCTGGCTTTTCCTGTCTTTTTTCCCCCTCTGCTGGTCATGCTGGTTATTCCTCTCTTTTTCCCTTTTCCCCTTCAGCTGATTCTCATTAGCTGTCATCTCGCTGATTCACTTCACCTGTTCTCTCCTCTAGCCTGCTTGCTATTTAATGTTCCCTGTTTTCTTGCCATTTGCTGGATTATTACGTTTGAGTATCATGCTGGTGGCTTTCTACAAACCCTGCTGTCATGTCATGTCATGTCATGTCATGTCATGTCATGTCATGTCATGTCATGTCATGTCATGTCATGTCATGTCATGTCATGTCATGTCATGTCATGTCATGTCATGTCCCAGTCCTGTCTACAGTCCTGTTCAGGTCAGCTAAACCATTTCACTGTCTATTAACCATCTCTTCTGCACTGTGTCCAGCCCTCCCGCTGTCGACGAACGCCTTGAAGTTTTCTGTGTATTGCTGCCGCTCTGTGCGTGAGACGAGAGGTTAAGAGTCAACTAGCCGGTCTCCCTGATTTCTGCTGCTACCCAGCCACACACGAGAGAGTTGAGAGAGTGTTCTTGTTTGAAAAGACTGTGTTTTTCTGCACTATTTGCAGCACCCTGCGTTCCTGTTTGAAGAGGCATTTATCTCTGCTCTCTCTCTAATAAACTCTGTCTCTCAATTGCATTTGGATCCTATCTCTTCCTTACAACAGAAACTCAAAAATGAGTTTATATTTAATTATTAAAAATGGCCATTATTTTATATGAAAAAGTTTTTTAATTCTATTTTATTTAGAAAATATTTTAGTTTGTCTTGTAATGTTTGTTTACATTTTAAGCTGTCATATGTCATGTTACAATGTACTATGGGGCATGTTGTCACATTTCACTTCCATTCTTTTGCGGTATATCCAGAAAAAAAGTATATACTGTATTAATAAAACAAAACCACATAATTGTACTAGACATGTGGGAAATTAATGTGGGAAAAAATAAATACTCTGAACCATAAGTAGATTTACACAAACTGAGAAAGTCAAAAGCGTTACTTTGTGCCCCGCTCTTCCCTACTACTAACTTAAAAGATGTGTGCTAATAACTTTAAAAAATATTGGCTACTCTATTTCACTTAACTGGCACAAAAAAGATTAAATCGATTGTAATTGTGGTAATCATGCTAATCGTGCTAATTTACGTTTTTCTTGTGAGGAAAACTCGGTCTACAATGTGATGCGTAGGCCTACCTACTAAACCACTTGTAAATAATCCAGCAGGACTCAACAGTTCTTACAATTATTATTTCTAGTCAAGGTGAGAGCATTTGGAGAGCAAAGAATTGACTGAGATTAGCTTTGGGTGGTATAAACTAGCCGTACAAGAGCACAGAGTTACAATGTAATAAATAGGATGAATTGCAGCTAGTTTAGATAACCAGCCTAAATGAAATTCTGTGGAAATGTACACCTACTTTATTTCACAGAATCCTAACTCTAAATTCCTGCAGACTAAAATCTATTATATGTTATATTTGCCTGTCTGAGTTATGTTTGCTTACTTGCAGTATTAGCCTACACTATTTTTACTGAGTAACAGTGAGAAACACATTCAACTGACTTTGCCTTTTTCTCACTTGTAGTCAAGAGTAAAACATCCCACCAGTTCCCTAGATTTTAAAGAGAATAATATTCAATTGTGGCCACCACAAGATGAAACCTACTGACTGAATAAGGAGGAGTCACTGACAAACTACCAAGTAAAAATGATGCGTATTAGTATATGCACACAATTTAATATTACATATTTAAATATACATTTAAAAAGTACATAATTTCTGATAGATATCATAACCTCTTTTCCTTTTTGTTTAAAAATGAACTAGATTGATTAATGATCAAATGTGCAACTTTTTTAATTGTTAATTTCTGTCGTCTATCCATTATGAAATCCATATTTGGTGGCCATTTAAATTTTTTTTAAAAACATATCTTATATTTTAAAGTTTAAAGACCTTCTATGTGAAAGTGTGCTCATATTTACATGTATTTATGGTGAAATGTGTTATTGCATTTTATGTTTCTGGCAGCTTTTAATTCATTTTCCCATTACGAAATCCATATCCATTTTTCAAAATGGCCGCCATGGCCCCCAGGGGCCAAATTTTGAGCGCCTACGGTCCTAAATCTGATCAGACCCCCTTTGTGAGCCTTCATACCAAATTTGATGCTTTTATCGCAAAGTGATCGATTCTGATGAAAATCTGCGCTTAGCCGCCCCACTAACAGTCTTACAAACATTTACAAACTCACCGTGAGACTCACGCAATCGTCACTTTTTACACGCTCTCACGCCACACATCCATTTTCTCACGCAGAGAAAAATCGCGAAGCAAAGAGGACACTGACACCGACAGAGAAGGTTACTATTGCAATGAAACAAATTCTTAGCTCTCAGATTCTGTCGATTAATTACGAAATTCAAACAATAAACTCAGTTTTGGCGCTTGACAGATCGCTGACAGAGTTCAAGTGGCACGTGAACCGATCATCTGTTACTCTTTACTACTAGTTAATTGTATGCTAAATAAACACGAATGATCAATAGGTCATTTGAAAGATACAGTTCAACTTACCGGAATGAAATAAAATCGATCGATCATTGTTTTTCAACTGCGGAAAGAGGTCTATAATAACAGCTGGAGAACAATATGTCACGTAACATTACATTTACCTCTGGAAAGCCATTTAATGACCATAGCACATTAGTTGGACTTTAAAATAATTGCTGTAGAGAGGAGTATTTTGCTAAATATGATAACTATATTGTATATTTATTATATTTTTACCTATATCATTAAAATAATATTATAATGTTGTTATTATAAAAAAAAAAGCATTATATTTATATTTTTGTTATTTTTAACCTTTAATAATAATACCAGCTTGCAGGGCTTTAAATTAACATGTATCTACTGTACCTAGTATTTATCCAAAGGAATCGATATTGAATCAAGATCAGAATCAAATCACAAGAATTGAATTGAAATTGTAAAAAAGTAATAATAAAAACAGTAGCATACCAGTCATTGTACCATATAAACATTGTGTTGTCACTAAACTTAATAAAATTATGTTTAGTTACCAAATGTTTTGACAATCACAATACACTTTATTGTGATGTATTTATTTATTTTTTTACATTCCCCCCCAATCCCAATCCACCCATTTCATGTTATGTTACGTTATGTTTTGTTACATTTTCACTGTTTACAAAGGCAGGGCCTGCCATCTTGTCTTTTTGGCTTGTTGTTTCTGATTGCACTTTAACCCCAAGGGGGAAATCCAAATCAAATCCCAGAAGGGAAAATCAAAACAAAATAAAAGTTAAAACTTGTTTTGAACAATTTCTTTGTCATCTGCAGATTGATTTTAAGTAAGGGAAGAAAAATAAATCGATTTAAATCGGATTTTTTTGTGAAAAAATCGGGGATTTTTTTTTAGGCCATATCGCCCAGCCCTATAATCCATCTTTCTTTCTAACTAACTAATCTATCTTTCTTTCTTTCTAACTAACCCATCTTTCTTTCTTTCTAACTAACCCATCTTTCTTTCTTTCTAACTAACCCATCTTTCTTTCTTTCTAACTAACCCATCTTTCTTTCTTACTGCATGCCTGTTGTACGTGGCCCCTCAGCCGGTGTTGGTGGACACTTGTTCTAGGGGCGGCTGGCCCGAAGGAACAAAAGGTCTGATCACGGGCTGAGGATTTGGCGGCAGGCCAGGGTGATTGTCATTCGGAGCGTGCCGCTCGGCCACGGCCACCTCGGGACTCGGCCATGAAGCCAGTGCTGAAGCGGTCTTCATGTGGAGGAAGCCGTTCTATTGTGGCTGCGTCTGCCATACGCCCCAGGAGCCTCTGAAAGATTTCAGTGGGACCCTTTCTCACTTCTTAACGGAACCGACCAAAGCATGCTCTTCTCAGGAGATGTGTTGGACCGAATCCATCTCCATACCGGAATAAGAGATCCCCAAACACAAACAGGAGTGCTGTTGACAGCAGTTGAGAGCTCAGAAGGCTTGCGACCACCGCTGCACCGATCGGCTCCGAAGAGAAAGACAAGTGGTGCGTACATCCACCGTATTTATACCCACGCTGCAGGGCGAGCGTGGATGCAAAGCTCGCACGTCAATGTGTGCATTGGCTCATTTTATCAATACTCAAAGATGACAGACTCCCTAAGCTTGATCCCGAACCAAAGTGCGTCCTCTTGTGGCTGAGCAGGAATCACTGGTTCATCCAGACACATCCACTGTAGAGCCGCCAGGCGGCACAGATGCGCTCGAGTCCGAGCCATTTTTATTAATAGACGTTTAGACGATAACATTGAAGCCTACATGCTGTTAACCGATGTTGGCCGACAGTGTTTGTTTTGCCGTTCTTGATGCTTAAATTGGTAACAGTTTATTAAAGGCTGTTTACTTCACCACGTGAGAGCCTTGGAGTATTTCGTCTACATAATTAACTAAGGTTGATAAAAGTATTGTTTATTGTTAACTGCACCACGTTGTTTACATAGCAAATGCATTTGCGCCCATCTGTGCACCCATGGGCTGCTGGTCTGAAAACGATGTGTGTTCAGGCGCATGGTTGGCGAGTTGATATTTTAAGGAACTGAAATAGACTGAGCCATTGACCGACTGAAACCTGGTCTAAAGTCAATGGCGCAGTATTTTTTGTTATTTAAACAGCGCCTATAGACAGGTCCACAACGCACTTCCACTGCTTATTACACACAAAGGGACGCGCAACAGCACACAAACATGCCAAATATTAAATATAAAAGGATTACATTGTAAAAGATTAATATTGTGTGCATAAAGATATGGTGGAATCTGGCTTGGCCCGTAGATGGTCCAGATATCTTGCTGCCATATAGTGCAATCTGTTCAGTTATTGCTTATAGGATTTTTTAAGAACAGAGGATCTCAACTGCAGCAGATTTATTTTAATTACAAAAACAAAGAAGGCAAGAATCAAATTACAGGATTAAGAGAAGAACTGTTTTGTTCTGTTGTGTATTGCTATATGAGCAGCACAACAACACACAAGTGAATGTAATCAATTAGCCAATGAGTAAACTTAGAAACAAATAAACAATGGAACATGAACTAAACAGGAAAGTAACATAGGAACCAAAGGAAACTCAACATAAGAGTCCACAAACTGAACATAACCATTACAGAGAGACGCTGTGTGCAATTAAATGTGTTCATATTTTTTAAAACTAGTGATTTTCTTTTGAGTACATGCAGTAAATTAACATGTTTATTGACTGCCCATTTTATGGTTATTATCCAGTTACCACTTGTACAGTGATAATCTTTTTCAAATTGCTCTCTTCTTTTCGTAGATGGGCTGAAAACCTCTCCGGGCTTGCAATAAAAACCCAGTTCATGTGGCTGTCAAGTATTCTCATACGCATCATTCATATGCAATGGCAACATTTTCCCCTAGGCCTGTTGAGATGACTCATGTTTATTTGAGACAACTGTGCATTTTATTTCTAATCACATATTCCCTACAATAAGGATTTTAAGCAATGTCTTATTTTCTGGTAGCTTGTCGTCGTCATACTCAGATTCTAGTCAGAATATGAGTCTGATCTGCTCCATTGGGCTGTGATTAAGAGGCGTGTTTCAACCGAACCAGGAAAGAAAATGCCTCTGCACTCAGTAGTCCAGTCATTTTAAACCAAAATGGGGGTCAACCTTGAACAAATTGCAACAGAAGCAAACTCAACTGATTTTGTATCCTCAATATGTCCTGAGTAAGGAAAAAAAAGTCCAGAAGAATCCCATTAGGGGAAAGTTTCGAAAAAGACCCAAATATAGCCTATTCATACGTATACATTTTTTTTCTCACGTGAATAGGGTAAAATTTTTAACCTTTAGATATCACCATGAAAATTACTGAGTTGATTACTTACATCAAGACAAACAAAATATGTATTACAAGTTTTTTGAAATTGTTTGTTAACATGGACAACCGGTGCATAATCTAATTACATATGTGCTGATTCGTCATGGTTGGGTCCAGGTTCAGATCCACCATCTGATCTGGATACGGCCGGGGTCCACCTCACTTCAGTAAATGGAGAGACTGGTTGACACTTCAGTACTGCGTTGTCGTCGCGTCCAGGAGCAGGTCCTTCATCGGATCTGGATACGGCCTGGATCCGGCGGAAGAGGAGAGACTAGTTGACACTTCAGGACTGCGTTGTCATCGCGTCCAGGCGCAGGTCCTTCATCAGATCTGGATACGGCCTGGATCCGGTGGAAGAGGAGAGACTAGTTGACGAAAGACAGGGCATTAAATAACCTGGTGTGATGACATGCAGCTGCCGCTGATCGCTGATAATCAGTGGTAACAACCACATAAAACAATCAGCGTAACGAGACACCCCACACACACGACCGGGGTCGGCGGATTAATGCGAGAGTAAAACACGGGTTTGATCTTTAACACATGAAAGGCGGGATGCATTCTCCTGTATGCCGGAGGAAGTTTGAGTCGGACTGTCACCGGACTAATAATCTTGGTGACAAGGAACGGGCCAATAAATTTGGGAGCTAACTTGTTGGAAACGTAACGGAGCGGAATGTTCTTGGTAGAAAGCCACACTTTTTGACCCACGACGTATACCTTGACCGGTGACCGGTGACAGCCTTGACCGGTGGCGATCGGCCTTAGCCTTAGTGCGCGCCCCCACCTGGAGCAGTCTCACGGGCTCTGGTCCATGTGTGGTGGCACCTCTGGACGAAGGCATGAGCGGAGGGGACCGCGATCTCGGATTCCAGACTCGGAAAAATTGGTGGCTGGTACCCTAAACTACACTCAAACGGAGAGAGGCCCGTGGATGACACTGGTAACGAGTTATGAGCGTACTCAACCATAGAAAGTTGTTGGCTCCAGGATGAAAGATTTTTGGATACCAAACATCGCAACATTCTCTTCAGATCTTGGTTGGCTCGCTCGGACTGACCATTACTCTGGGGATGATAACCCGAAGACAAGCTGACCGTAGCTCCCAATAACCTACAAAACTCTTGCCAGAATTTGGACACAAATTGGGAACCCCTGTCAGAAACCACGTCCATCGGGAGGCCATGTAACCGAAAGACGTGATGGAGTTAGAGCCCCAATCCACACGAGGATTGTGCTTGACAAGCCATGGGTGGCCCAACACAATGGGTGCGACAGGGGAGTCCATAAGGAGGAAAGGGATAATCTCGGTGTGGTTGCCGGAGGTGACGAGGGTTATGGGTCCAGTAGTGAGTGAGATGTTAGGGAGTTCTTGACCATTAAGAGCACAGACGAAGATCTGGTGAGAGAGAGATGTGATGGGGAGGTGTAATTCATGTGCAAGATGTAGGTCCATGAAATTACCCTCCGCTCCAGAGTCCAGAAGTGCTTGACAGGTGTACGTGCTGTTGGCCCATCTCAGTCTTACCGGAAGGACAGTGGATGATGAGGACTTCCCGACGGAGATCCCACCAGATAGTAGCCTCAACTTTACTATCGGGCTTGCTCTTTTACTGGGCAATAGCGTAGAAAATGTCCAGAGCCACGGCAGTAGAGGCAGAGTCCATGGGACCTCCGCCTTTCTCTCTCCTCCCGGGAAAGCCGAGCTCTCCCCTCGAGTGGGACGAGAGTGCTGATTCGGACGAGAGTGCTGATTCAGACGACCGATGCGGGCATCTATCCGTAGCGCCAGGTCGATGAGTCCGTTGAGTTTGGGAGGCAGGTCTAGCATGTAGATCTCTTTTTGAACCCGGTCGGCCAGCCCATGCAGGAACATATCCCACTGCGCCTCCTCGTTCCACTTGCACTCAGCCGCCAGCGTGCGGAACTCAATGGAGTAGTCAGCTACAGAACCGCCCCCCTGTTTGAGTCTTCTGGCAGCCTCCTTGCCGGCTACAGCTCGGTCGAAGACCTTCCTCATCTTGGCGGATAGTGCGTGGAACGAGGCGCAGCAATGGTCCTGGTTCTCCCACACCGCCGTTCCCCATAAGGCTGCTCGTCCCGTCAGCAACGTAAGCACTCCATAAATATCATTCCTCAATTGAAAGCTGCCTTTTTTAAGTCGGACGGGAAGAACATGACAGTTTCAGCTACATTGGAATAGAAGTACATTCTAAGGAGGATGAAATACAAGTACAACAAGAAACATATATAAAAAATCTGCAACCCATCCCAGTGGACCCAACCAGAGCAACACAACGTGAAGTTTCATTGACAGACGTTGAGATGGATATGCTAAAATAAAAGATTGGACAAATATTGTGGGTTGCCAGGCAAAGCCGACCTGACATAATATATGACATATCCATGTTGGCATCTAACACAAAGCATGCTACTGTTCAGACCCTGCATTGTGCAAATAAACTTATCAGAAAACTGAAATCAGAAGAGGTCATCTTGAGGTTCCAGTACTTAGGGGAAAACAGTGCTGTTAAATTGGTGGTGTACAGTGATTCCTCAATGGGAAATCTTCAGGACGGTGGCACGCAGGGTGGACATTTCATCATGCATCTTGGCAGTCAAAACGGATCAGGAGAGTTGTACGGAGTACCTTAGCAGGAAAGACTTTGGCACTTGCAGATGGAGTTGATAGTGCAGTTTTTCTCGCTACACTATATTCTGAGATTACCACTGGTGGCTGCTCATGCATCAATGTGCCTATTGTGTGTGTAATAGACAATCATTCCCTTCTCGATGCTCTCAAATCTACAAAATCTGTAACCGAAACGAGACTGCGCCTGGAAATAAGCAGTATGAAGGAACTTATACACTCTGGAACTATTCAGCAGATCTTGTGGTCAGACACTAAAGAGCAGCTTGCTAACTGCTTGACAAAAAAGGGTGCATCTGCACTTGGCCTTCTGAAAGCTCTCAGCACAGGTGTTTGCTATCTTAAGCACTGAATGGATTTGACAATTATTTGCTTATGTTTTGTCAATGTCTAGTCATTTAAACTGAAGCACTTAAGTTATCCTGTTATAATAATAACAAACATTATTTTATTTTTTTTAAGAAAAAAGGGAGATTAAGTTATGTTTTCTTTTACTGCTCATGTGCAAAGAGCACCCTTTATGCGTGATTTGTTTTTTGAAGTTCAGTCTGGCGTCCTATGAGAGGAAGAGCGGCTATGTTGTATGCGATGGAACAATAAAGAGTTTATTGTCAGTTTACAGTTGAATTTATTGAGTCAACATCGGTACCCAACCCTATCATTCATTAAGATATGGATAAATGGATTATCAAAGAGTGCGTTGTTGTGTTTGGAGCTCCGTCGAATTAATTCATAAACCGTGATTTTCTTCTTTACACTCTTTTACAAACGGACACTTTCATTTTTACAGCGTGTGAACATATCTGGAATACTATTCTATTTAAAAAACAATCGGATTGCTTTGATATCGCTACTTATATCCAACTTTCCGAACTTCCGCTACTAGCCTTAGCCCGCTAGCATTACACGCGTGGCCGCGCCTATCGATCGTCTTTTTTACACCTGTATCACTTAAAGGTATAATCGTAGCTATAAGCTATAATAATTAAAAAGCTATATAGATCGGCGATCAGCGCTTGAAACATCACGCGACGATGCTCACAAGTCAGTGGTTAGTAACCTTTTGACTCCGACCTCGTCTACTCCGTGTGTTTCTCTGCACAGGACGCGAGCAACCAGGACGCGATCATCCCTGGTTTCATTCACTCCGGCACCGACACAACACCACGGACCCTGGGTGATTCCACAGCGGAAGACGCGAGCCAGGACCAGAGCAAGGACCTCTCCGCCCCTCCCGGCCTTCGAGATCTCCACCCGGAACCGCTTCTCCCCTCTTCGCGAGACGGGACGCGACGCTGTGATCATCGGTACTTCCATCGTCCGGCATGTACACGCTACCTCAGGTAAAGGTAAGGTGTGCACTCACTGCTTTCCTGGTGCTCGTGTTCTCGATGTGGCTGCGCAGGTCCCTGAGATCCTGAATGGTGACGAGCGCGTCGGAGCTGTCGTGCTGCACGCGGTGTTGGAGAATTTCCTTGATTCATGTCTAAGTATGATGTAATGAAAATGACAAGCATGACAAAATGGGTCTGAGAAAGGATGAGAGAATGGAAAATAACCAGCTTGCATCAGCAATGCAAAGTGTCAAAAACACTGTATGAAACAGAGCACCATTGTGTGAGGTTTGACCAATAGAGAAGACATGTCTAACTGTGTCAAGGTCACCAGGCGTGACAGAGGGGAAAAGATAGATTTGAGAGTGCCCATTGGGCACCTAGAGATAAGAAAAAGTATAAGACATGAACACTGGCCAATGTAACTTTAGATGTCCGGACGGCCGGCCGGCTTCTCCTTTGTTGTTTGTACAATAAAGTAAATTCTTCTGACCTGGAACCTCGACTCTGAGAAACTTCTTTGAGACCTGAACCGAAAAGAACTATGAATTCGCCACAACAGCGGGAACGAACGACATCAGGCTGCGGCAGACAGAGGTTCTGAAGAAGGACTACAGGAGCCTGATCGAGACGGTACGCAGCACATCGCCTGAAACAACGATCATCGTGTCTGGACTGCTTCCCACGTACCGACTAGGACATGAAAGGTTCAGTAGATTATTTGCTCTAAATGAATGGTTAATGTCATGGTGTAATGAACAGAGACTGCTCTTTGTAAATAATTGGAATCTGTTCTGGGAGCGACCTAGGCTCTTCCGTGCTGATGGACTTCACCCCAGCAGAATCGGAGCGGCTCTTCTGTCGGACAACATCTCCAAGGCGTTGCACACCATATGACTAGTAAGTCAAAGTCCAAATCACACTCTTTGCTGTCCAAACTTAACTGATATAAGTACCATTGTAGAACATTATATAGAAAATGTGTCTGTTCCTCGTTTAGTGAGGTCAAACATTAAATCTACTGTAGGATCTAGGAAAAATGTAATTGTGATTAAACCAGAAAATCTCAATATTAGTGAACAAAAACAATTTATAAAGCTAGGTCTTCTAAACATTAGATCGCTCACACCTAAGGCAGTTATTGTAAATTAAATGGTCACAGATAATAGTTTCGATGTACTTTGCCTTACTGAAACCTGGCTTAAACCAAATGATTATTTCGGTATTAATGAGTCTACTCCTCCTGGATACTGTTATAAGCATGAGCCCCGATTGGTCGTGGCGGCGGTGTTGCAACAATCTATAGAGATATTCTTAATGTTACTCAAAAAAAAGGTCACAGGTTTAATTCGTTTGAAGTACTTGTACTAAATGTTACACTCTTAGATGTAATAAATAAATCCCTATTATCTCTAGCCTTGGCTACCGTATATAGACCGCCTGGGCCTTACAGTACGTTGATTTCCTAAAAGAGTTTGCAGATTTTCTCTCAGACCTATTAGTCAATGTCGATAAAGCATTAATTGTTGGAGATTTTAACATACACGTAGATAACACAAATGATGCGTTAGGGGCTGCGTTTACAGATTTATTAAACTCCTTTGGGGTCAAGCAAAACGTCACTGGTCCCACTCATCGTCTTAATCATACGCTAGATTTAATTATATCACATGGAACCAATCCAACCGATATTGATATTATACCGCAAAGTGATGATGTCACTGACCATTACATGGTAACTTGCATACTACGTACTGCTGAAATTTGTCATGTTGCGCCACGTTATCGACCAGGCAGAACAATCATTCCAACCACTATAGATAGATTCTCAAATAGCTTACCTGATCTATCTCAGCTGCTCAGTGAAGCCAAACAAACGGATGAACTAGAGGAAATGACTAGCACTATGAGCACCATTTTCTCTAGTACATTAGACATCGTTGCACCAATTAGATTAAAAAAGGTTAGAGAGAAAACTGAAGCGCCATGGTATAACAGTGCTACGCATGTTATCAAGAGAGAAACTTGAAATTTAGAGCGTAAATGGAAACAAACTAATTTAGAGGTCTTTAGAATCGCGTGGAAAGACAGTATGTCACATTATAAAAAGGCCCTAAAAGCAGCCAGGGCTGAGCATCTCCGCAAACTAATAGAAAATAACCAAAATAATCCAAGGTTTTTATTTAACACCGTGGCTAGACTAACAAATAAACAGATGTCACCCGAACAAAATATCCCGTTACAGTTCAGTAGTAATGATTTCATGAACTTCTTCACTGAGAAAATAGAAAGCATCAGAAACACAATTGTAAATGTACAATCTTTAATGGTGTCTTATGATTC
This sequence comes from Leuciscus idus, assembly GCA_021554675.1. Taxonomy (NCBI): domain Eukaryota; kingdom Metazoa; phylum Chordata; class Actinopteri; order Cypriniformes; family Leuciscidae; genus Leuciscus; species Leuciscus idus. Next base: position 62,424,400 of record CM038621.1, read on the forward strand.
AGCCTCAATTATCGCCCCTCAAGAAAAACTACACTGCTTTACAACTATAGGACAGGAAGAGCTAAATAAACTTATCATTGCATCTAAACCAACAACATGTTTATTAGACCCAATACCCACTAAACTACTGAAAGAAGTGTTACCTGTAGTGGAAGAGCCTCTTCTCAATATTATTAACTCATCTTTATTTTTAGGTCATGTTCCGAGAATATTCAAGTTGGCAGTTATAAAACCTCTTATTAAGAAACCGCAATTAGATCATAATAACCTAGCAAATTATAGACCCATTTCAAATCTACCATTTATGTCTAAAATACTAGAAAAAGTTGTGTCCGCTCAATTGTGCTCTTTCTTGCAAGAAAATTATATCTATTAAAAATTTCAGTCAGGATTCAGGCCGCATCATAGCACTGAAACTGCGCTCGTTAAAATTATAAATGATTTACTTCTAGCTTCTGACCAAGGCTATATCTCAATATTAGTTTTACTCGATCTTAGCGCTGCGTTCGACACTATAGATCACAAAATACTCTTAGATCGACTACAAAACTACACTTGTGTTCATGGACAGGCATTAAGCTGGTTTAGATCGTACTTATCAGACCGCTACCATTTTGTCTGTTTAAAGGGGGAAAAATCGAAGATAACGTCAGTAAACTATGGAGTGCCGCAAGGATCTGTGTTAGGCCCTCTGCTATTCTCAATATATATGATGCCACTTGGTAATATTATAAGAAAACATGGAATTAATTTCCACTGTTATGCTGATGACACTCAATTATATATTTCATCACGACCAGATGAAAACAATAAATTATCTAAATTGACAGAGTGTGTTAAAGATATAAAATACTGGATGACGTGTAATTTTCTGCTATTAAATTCAGATAAAATGGAGGTATTACTTATGGGTCCAAAAAACTGCCCACAAAACCTCTTACAATACAACTTCAATTTAGAAGGATGTCCTGTTACTTTATCCACTACAGTAAAAGACCTGGGGGTTATACTAGATCGCAACTTGTCTTTCGAAAATCATATTTCATATGTTACAAGAACAGCCTTTTTCCACCTTAGAAACATTGCTAAGCTACGTAATATGCTATCTGTCTCTGATGCTGAAAAGTTAGTTCATGCATTCATGACCTCGAGACTAGATTACTGTAATGCTTTATTAGCTGGTTGTCCTACATCCTCAATAAACAAGCTACAGTTAGTCCAAAATGCAGCTGCTAGAGTTCTTACTAGATCAAGAAAATATGATCATATAACACCAATTCTATCATCTCTACACTGGTTACCTATTAAGTTCCGTATCAATTACAAAGTATTACTAATGACCTATAAAGCCCTAAATGGTTTAGCTCCTGGGTATTTCACGGAACTTCTATCGCCCTACAATCCATCGCGCTCTTTAAGATCACTAAATTCGAGGCTTCTGGTCATTCCTAGGATATCTAAGACCACTAAAGGAGGGAGGGCATTTTCACATTTAGCTCCTAAACTCTGGAATGGCCTTCCTGATATTGTTCGAGGCTCAGATTCGCTGTCCCAGTTTAAAACTAGATTAAAGACGCATCTCTTTAGCCAAGCATTCACATAATACTTACCTTTTATACTACAGTTGAATCAGATTGAATGCATTAATATTATGAACAGCAGCTACGCTAATTATTTCCCATCTGCTTTTCTGTCGTTATCTCGGGACGCTAGTCCCGAGGTAAATAGAGTTCGTCAGCTCCAGTTTGTATCCAGCCTCTCATGGAAACTTCAGATGCCCCAACACCCATGCAGAGACGACTCCACGCCCCTGAGGAGACGACTCCACGCCGGCGATATGTTATGCCCTAAATTAATGCATGATTAACTAACTGTATTTTTCTATGTACATTTCTGAAATGCACTTTCTGTAAAGCTGCTTTGAGACAATATGTATTGTGAAAAGCGCTATACAAATAAATTTGAATTGAAATTTGAATTGAATTATCGTAGGCATTACACTGCCATGTAAGTAATTCAAGTCGATTAATTTCAAGACAGCTAACAAGTTTTTTGCTGCTGCTACCTGTGTTAGCAAGCTAATGAAACTATTCGCTAATCCTAAACTTGACATCGTTTCACCAATAATAGTCGTACCACAGCTCAACACACATCCAGATGTTCCCAATAAATTGTAGTTGATCACCAGGTATGTTTTATTAATGTAGGTTAAATAATCCATGTAGGAAAAACAAAAGGAAATCTTTCTTACCTGAGTGACAGCTTAGTGAAAGTTGACAGGTGAGAGTTGACAGTTGCATTTCTGAATCACTGAAGGTTTTAAAAACGCTATACCCACTGTTTAGATCTGTTGTGGTATTTATGCAAATCAGCACACATGTAATTAGATTATGCGCCGTTTGTCCATGTTAACAAACAATTTCAAAAAACTTGTAATACATTTTTTGTTTGTCTTGATGTAAGTAATCAACTCAGTAATTTTCATGGTGATATCTAAAGGTTAAAAATGTTACCCTATTCACGTGAGAAAAAAAATGAATAGGCATATGAATAGGCTATATTAGGGTCTTTTCAAAACTTTCCCCTAATGGGATTCTTCGGGACTTTTTTTTTTCCTTACTCAGGACATACTGAGGATACAAAATCAGTTGAGTTTGCTTCTGTTGCCATTTGTTCAACCTTTTTTCATAAAATGACTGGACTACAGTTGGATAGACCTACAACCAATCAGAGCAACGGACATTCATCTATCCGATCGACAAATGCCTTGATCGTGGTTCTCTGTTCCTCTTTTAAAATTAATCCGCTGTCGATATCTTCTATAACAGACGCGATGCCGGAATCTACACATCTCAGTTCTCCAGCGGCAGCCATCTTTGTTGTAAACGAATTCAACCCAAGCGCTCTTTGGTGACGTAGATGATTACGTTACTGTTGATCATCTGTCCATCATCGTATAAAGCCCGCCCTGACAATTTGATTGGTCCGAACAGCTCTGGTTCGAGCATAGTTGCTCCACAACGGATCAAGTGCGGGAAGAGTTTCAGTCAGTATACTGCTCGAGCGTGAAGCCAAGGGAAAAGGAATTGCAGTGTAACACCTTTTCGTTTTGTTTTTAGGCACGCGATAAGGACAATAGCGGCGTCCTGCATGAGAATGATCTGCCCTGTGCTTCATCGTAAAGTGCTGTTTGCTCTGCTCCTCATCGGCTGCTGTTCTGTTTGAACTCTTTCAACTGTTCTGTTTTAAGTGAACTCTTTCAAGTGAACTGACCCGAGTGTTCTGTTTCGAGTGTTCTGTTTCGAGTGTTCTGTTTCGAGTGAACTGACCCGAGTGTTCTGTTTCGAGTGTTCTGTTTTAAGTGAACTCTTTCAAGTGAACTGACCCGAGTGTTCTGTTTCGAGTGTTCTGTTTCGAGTGAACTGACCCGAGTGTTCTGTTTCGAGTGAACTGACCCGAGTGTTCTGTTTCGAGTGAACTGACCCGAGTGAACTGACCCGAGTGTTCTGTTTCGAGTGAACCGTCTCGAGTGAACTGTCTTGAGTGTCTTCTGTTTATTTCTTTAATTGATTTATCTTTTTGAATGTGTATGTTTATTTTGGTTTGATTATTGTATTGGTGACTTATGGTTATATCATTTTGTTCTTTTTGCATATCACTGGTTGATAATGTCTTTTTTTCTTTTGTTTGTTAGCAGGGCCTGGGCACCCGGGGGCAGGCGAGTGACCATTTAGGTGGTGACGTCTTCACTGTGTGTCGTGGTCTTCTCTGACATGAGTCGTTGAGTGTGTGTTAGTGTGTGCACTGCGAATAGAGTAATTTTCATAAGGGTGACATCTTGAGACTGCCCCTGTGGGTAAGCCCAGGTTCCTCTGTTGCCAATGATAGAATTAAGTAAATAGATGAGAGTGATTGCTGGTCAACGCCTTTTATAATCATTATGTCTTTTAATAATTAATTAAATCTTTTTCATTACCTATGTCTCTGATTCCAACAGTGATTAGAACCTGTGTGTGCCTGTGTTTAGAGGTTGGGTTAAATTCTTTGGGTTAAATTCCCCAGGTGGCGTAGTCGGAGATTATATCAATTTGAGTCAACCACGCCTGCTCTGCTACAATAGTTACATTTTGTGAAACACTATAATATTTTGTTGCTTACATGTATACGTGCAATTACCTACATTAATGCCTTTGAGCATTCACGCTTCCGGTGTGTTTTTGCTAAATTTGCCTCATACTACTACTTTTAAGGGATAATGTACATTAGAGGTGTGAACCTACACTGGTCTCACGGTTCGGTTCGATTACGATTATCATGTCATCGATTCAGTTCAATTCGATATCACAATGCATCGCGATGCACCGCATCCTCAATTTTAAATTTGACTTCAAAAGTGATGTGCGCGCGCGTGCTCGCCTGTTCGGGAAGTCGCAGTGACAGAAACAGTGACATTCCAGTTCAAGTTTCAAGGGAGTAAAGCTTGTTTATGCCATTAAGAAAAGGAAAATCTGTCAAATACATTTTGTTTTAAAGAAATGTTCATTTAAAAGCAGCGCTCATTAATCAATGTATTATGTTACCATAGAGATGCGCGCATCAACCGTCGCCGAGTCCACTGTTGAAGGTGACGATCATCCATTTATAATCACGCGTAACAACCCAGAATAATTGTAATTTGACCATCGGGTGCAGATACTTAAATCAGAGAAAGTTATTGGGGCGGGCGGATGATTTATTTTTGGCTGTGGATTCGAGTGACGTTGGAGCTCATCCGCCCATCTCTAAAGCAGTCAGACTCTGCCAGCCGTTAACAGCTCGGGGTGAAAACAGCTAACGTGGTTTATCAAGTTAGTGGTATTACCTCCTGCACAGGCACGTGCAGAGGGGGGGGCGTTGGGTGCTCGAGCACCTGCCCTTTTGCCCCTTGGTGCCCAAAGTGCCCTTTTTTTTCAAGGCAAAATTTCCTCTCCTTTTTTGTAATTAAAGGCCCTTTTGTGGATGCCTGCCCAATCTAACTATTAGTAAAATTAATGAATAATAATTTAGCCGTAAATAAAATGACCCACATGATGACCTTTCACCTGACGAACTCAACCGGGACGATTCCTCACGCTGCACGCGCATTTTTAAAATTCGCGCGGCTACGCGCACTACCAGACGATATCTTCAACTCTGCGGCTGCTGGTAAGTGGTGTTTCATTCTCAGCGAAGTGCTTATGATGTTTGTTTACTTATTATTATTATTTTACAAGAACGACGTGAAGAGAGCATGCAGAAATGTTGTTTACATTGCTGTCTGTGTGTAGGCTGTAGAAGTTACGTTAGCTTGCTGTTTAGGGAGAAAAGTTTCACGGGTGTCGAGGGGTCTGGTCTTTTTATGTTATTTATACTTTAAACTATTATTATTATTACAATATTTATTTAAAAAACGTAGAGTGCCTTAAAAATGATCACAACACTGGTAAGACTTACCAGTATCTTATGTTTTGTGTGCAGCAGCCTCTGTGAACATCTCCCCTAGCAGCCTGGGCAGAATCTGCAGCTTTACAGCAGGTCAGTGAGCTAGTGAGCCAGTTCTAAACACTGTCAGCAATCTTTACATCTTGTCATGGTCACATAAAAATTGTTTAATCAGCTAATATATCTCCTATATGTTTGTTTTAATGTCTACAGTCTCAGATCAACTCCAGCAGTATCATCATCATCAGCAGCAGCAGTAACAACAGCAAAGGCAGCAAACTCACTAAACTTTAGTAAGAATTTACCAGAAACAGGTATCACATTAATGTTAAAAATATTGTAAAGTATTAATTGCTGTATTTTTTTTCTGTTTGCTTTGTTTTTATTTTCATTGTATAAATGTAACTCTTGTATTTTTGTAAATCTGTTTATGCCATGAAAATAGCCACAGATGCTGACATGGCATTAAATAAAACTATACTGTACTGTACGAAACGTGGGCCACGTTGATTTTGTCCTACACAGTTTACTATAACAGCTGTTCTTTATTATTCTGTAGGCTATAACAGAGAAGGAAAAGCCATCAGGTTGGGGCAACTTAAGATACTTCAGTTTCTAATCCCAGAGTTATTAATATGTACAGATAATTATTTAAATTTTTTAACTTTTAAACTTAAAATTTGTCTTTCCTGTTCTGTTTCTTTTTCAAAACTGCATCAATGCATTTGCTGCCGTATCGATACAGAATCATCCATATTTATATATTGCTGTATTGATATTTTGAGCACAGCCCCATTTAAAGCCTTGTTCCATGTGCCCCCTTTTATACTTTGAGCACCTGCCCCTCCAGAGGTCTCTGCACGGCCCTGCTCAAGGCTCAATTCTTGCGCCACTCCTGTTCAACCTGTATATGCTCCCAATGAGCCAAATAATGAGAAAGAACCAAATCTCTTACCACAGCTATGCAGACGACACACAGCTCTACTTAGCCCTATCGCCCAACGATTATAGCCCCATTGACTCCCTGTGCCAATGCATTGATGAAGTCAACAGTTGGATGTGTCAAAACTTTCAGTTAAACAAAGACAAAACTGAAGTCATTGCGTTTGGAAACAAAGATGAAGTTCTCAAAGTGAACGCATGCCTTCACTCTAGGGGTCAAACAACCAAAAATCAAGTCAGGAATCTTGGTGTGACACTAGAGTCAGACCTTAGTTTCAGTAGTCATGTCAAAGCAATAACTAAATCAGCATACTATCATCTGAAAAATATTGCAAGAATTAGATGCTTTGTTTCCAGACAAGACTTAGAGAAACTTGTGCATGCTTTCATCACCAGCAGGGTGGATTATTGTAATGGACTCCTCACTGGCCTTCCCAAAAAGACCATAAGTCAGTTGCAGCTCATACAGAACGCTGCCGCCAGGATTCTGAGCAGAACCAGAAAATATGAACATATCACACCAGTCCTCAGGTCTTTACACTGGCTCCCAGTTAAACTTAGGATTGATTTTAAAGTATTATTACTGGTATATAAATCATTCAATGGCCTAGGACCTCAATACATTGCAGATATGCTCACTGAATATAAACCCAACAGATCACTCAGATCATTAGGATCATATCAGCTTGAAATACCAAGGGTTCACTCTAAGCATGGCGAGTCTGCTTTTAGCTATTATGCCAGCCGCAGCTGGAACCAGCTTCCAGAGGAGATCAGATGTGCTCCTACTGTAGTCACATTCAAATCCAGACTCAAAACACATCTGTTTAACTATGCATTTACTGAATGAGCACTGTGCCAATGTTCGTCCGACTGTTTGTACTGTATTTTATTTTTTATTTTTCTAAATTGTTTTAATTATTCTTATTTCTTTTTATTATTTTAATTTCTTCTATGTAAAGCACTTTGAATTGCCATTGTGTATGAAATGTGCTATATAAATAAACTTGCCTTGCCTTGCCTTGCCTTGCCTTGATCAGTTTTTCCCCTTGCCAAAACAGGGATTGAAAAAAATCTCCATGTTTTCGGGGCTGACGCGTTCATGTGTAACATGTAACTGTGGCGCTGCCAATAAAGCACCTAAAAGCTGTCACAAAGAACAGGCAAAAGTAATGATTATGAATATGTAAAGTATAACAAGGAGACATTTTAATTGATGCTGACGCGCGATCTTTGCAGTGAACGCGCCAGAGAGAAATGCACATTTCATACGGATTACATGCAGAGAACCGTGTGTTTTCTTTCGTTTTGAATTGTTCTGTTTAAAAGTACACATTTCAAGCTTTCTATATATATATATACGTCTCAGGTCTGTGAGGCAAGTACAGACCTGAGTTTCTGTTCATGAGTTTCACCAGTTCACGCGCCCGCACCTCCGTGTCCTGATTTATTTTCTGCTATATTTACTTATTTATTAAATCGAGGCAATGGGTTGATGAAACATTGATTAAAATTAAGATACAATTAATACGAAACGAAATTCACTTTAAAGAAGGGCTTTTGAGGTCTTTGTGAACGTTTTAAAGCAGTATTTTAGTGCATCTTTCAGAGCGCTCACATGCGTAACGAAACCTGACACGTCTGTAACATTGTTTTTTCCTCATAAATGTGAACACAAAAAATAAAATGAATATTTTATGTTTTGTGGAGAGCCAACCCTTCTTCATCCGGTGGGTATATTACTTTTGGTGCAGTGAAATTCACAGAATTACTAAAAAATATTTTGCCACCTAAAAGTAAAAAAAAAAAATTTGTGGCACGTTTTACTGCAATTGTCACGTCCATAACGCTGGGATTGCCCAATTTTAAAGAATTTATCCAGGTCTACGTATTGTATAATGTTAACTTCAAATAAGGGGTGTGTTGCGATTCTGACTTCTCACACTCACACCGCGACACAGGTTTGTGGATCCGAGTGTCGCGATTTCGGTTTCATATTGCATATTGTTACAGCACTAACTATTAGAATATAGACATTAAGAGAATAAATTGTTATGAAAGTACTTTTACTTTTAATACTTAAAGTAAATTTAAAATCAGGTACTTTTTACTTTTTACTTAAGTAAGGTTTTCATTGTGGTACTTTTACTTTTACTAAAGTAAATATGTCTCTGGTTATTTGTACTTTTACTTAAAGGACAAATCCAGTGAAAAATGAACCTAGGGGTAATTAACACATGGTTACCGAGTCGATCGTTCCCTGAGATGCGTTTTCATGATAATCGAATATAAAGTGTTTTATCTTTAAAAACAGATTAGCTCATAATAGTATATGGGGCACAGAGTAAGTAAAAGTAAATCGCTATTTAATACCATTAACAAGGCTCAAAATAGTCTCACACTAACACGGTAGCATAATGAGGGTCCATACATGCAAACCGAAGCATTGAGAACTTTGTAAGTGTACAGACAGTTTAATAAGAAGATACTTTATAAAGACAGTACATTACGCGTTTACATGCAGGATCCATTTTGGAAAACAGTCTCGACTAATCGAGTCACGAACGCCGTGCTACGTTAGATTTCACTATGCGTAATTCCTATCGACCAGCTCACTTAGCGCGGCGTTCGTTGCTCGACTAGACGAGACTGTTTTCCAAGATGGATCCTGCAGAGAACGCCTAATGAGCATTTTCATCATTTTATTTGAGAAAAAACATTGTCAAATACACTCTGGAACAGGTCTTCACTACAACCCGTCAAAATAAAAGTTCGGTTTAAATAGGAGAAATTATGAAAGAAATATATTATTGTAGATCTACAATAGAAAGCACTTGTCAGAATAATAACAACAACAATAATAATAAGACAGTTTATTTAAATATTATTTAAGGAATATTTTTTGTCCATGATTTAATTTAGTAAATCTGTTTTGCAGCACTTCCCCAAAAAATAAAAGGATAAAAGTTTAAATTTCCATTTGATTACCACAGTTTTTGATAATATATTTGTCATAAAAAGAAAAAATAGTTTTCTGAATAAAAACATTTCATAGGGCTATATTATTCTTAAACATTTTAATAAATTATTAATGTTAAAAATAAGTTGTTGATCTGAGAATGATCAATTATTGAATTTAGTTGATTAGAAAAGTTTTATTGAAATTTTAATAAACAAAACAAATGGTTTTCGAGTTTGTTCAAAAACCTGTTTTCATTCAACTGTCATTTTATCTGATGATAATAATAATAACAACCATAATTTAATAATTCTGTTTATTTTTTTATTTAATAATTGATTAATACTGTAAACCGTGATCATTTCTGAGATGGTTATCATACTGTGAAAATCTACAACCTGGGAGAGTCCCCCGGCCCGCCCGGCCCGGCCCGGCCCCACGGTTTAAAAGTAACTCAGTAACTTTTACTCTGAGTACATTTTAAATGAGCTACTTTTTACTTTTACTTGAGTAGATATTTAGACCTGTAATTTGACTTGTACTTAAGTAAAATTTCATTGAAGTAATAGTACTTTTACTTGAGTAGAATATTTTAGTACTCTTTCCACCTCTGCTTCTACTTTTATCTGGGGTTTCAACAAAAGGAAATTCTACAGGTGCTAATCAACCAACATGCCTTTACTATTTGTCTTAGGACGCTACAGAATATACTGAGCCGGACTTTACAGGCCAAAACACTTTTCAGACTGGATGGAGGTGAGGTCCTCCTCTGCTTATTCTGACTATTTTGTGCTTCACTTGAAAAAGTTCCCTTCACCCAACTGGAGTCACTAAAGTACTAAAATAATAATAATGGAAGGCTACTAGTAAAGCTGAATCTGCGTGGCCCTGATTGGCTGCGGGGGTGTCCCGTACGCGCGTGCGTTGGGGGCCGATGACGTCGCCGCTCTCTCGCGCCGTCTCTCTTCCCTCATTGAGAGTTTCAGCGTCGAGTCTTCTGAGGAGAGGAGAGCAGTTCACGGTATTTCTCATATACAACCATTACACACACTTTATAGAGTTTGATTAAGCGACAGACTAATTTCTGTATTGTTTGCATCGATCACAGCAATACTTGCGATTTAATACAAGCGATATTTGTGCGTCTTTTCTGGCGTCTTCCTTCTGAAATAAACATTTAGTGCAGCAGCAGCGAGCATGAGGAGAATATGTTGAGTTCATTCAGACCTGAACGATTTTGTGTTCGTTTGTGTGATTGTCTCGATGTTTGTATGAGAACTGTTACTGAATGTCAAGTCAAAGTTTGAGATCTGTGAGGGCAATTGATAGGAATCGATCCCAAGTGTTGCTGTTGCCATTTTCATGTTTACCTTTATTTCTTTGTTGACATTTATCTTTGGCAGATTACTGTATGAGTAACGAACGAGGGAAATCTCAAATCTATACATCCATGGGAATATAGATAATTATTAATAAAGTTTGACACTGGAAACGTTACATTTTCTTTTATTTTTAAGAGTATTATGATCATTGTCAGTTTCTGTACACAAATCTGTTACATTATTCATTTATCCTGACTCAAATAATGTTATTCTAACAGCAAACACTCAGAATAAAGTGAGATGATCTGCTGATGATCCTGAATGACTTGTTGAATGAGTGTTGATAGTCTGAGGCTCATCAATATTAACAGATCTGCTGAAAACACTCTTTATTTCATGACAATAGTTCCTGTTTTCACCTCATTTATTATGCTGATGTCTTCAGATCTACTTAGGTAAAGTTGGTTTTATATTCGATATTCGCACATTCGCGTTAAATAACTTTTTCAATTAAATAGTCAATAAAGCTGTTTAATTATTTAATTCGAAGCAGCTACATGATATTGACAACAAAGATTGTGAACTACAACATTTTCTACAATCGATCAAAATGGGCAAGTATATTTTTAATGCATACATACTTTAGTTGAATATTCAATGTAGTGTGGTAACCAAGATAGGGGCCGTCTAAAAAGTTCATATTGTTTTTCATCGTGTGCAAACAGACAACTACATTTTAGCCAACTGCAGATGTACTGGCAAATATCTCTCACATTATGTGTTCTGATGCTAACCACACCCCCATAACTAATCCTAAACGTACCAATAGAGGGTAATAATTTGGCGGGGGTTGAAATTTGGCTCAACACATGTTTTTCGCACGCTGGAAACGACGCTGTCCACGGTTCTGAATTTCATACATTATCCTGTATTCCAGAATCCACTTCTTCAGGACTTCATAACAAAAATTTAACTTGAATCATTACAATAAGGGTGTTGCTTATTTATAACGTTGAAAATATGATTAATCTAAAGTATCTGAATTTCTTTAATCAATGAAAGAAATGTGTTGTACAAGGAACAGCAGTTATAATACATACTTTTACCTAATACATTGATCAAAGTTAATTGAGTAGAGTGATCACTAGGAACATGCTATAATCTCTGGAACATGAAAAAAGGTGAAATTAGAATAATTTCTTCAGAATATGATTGTAGTATACTTACAGTAAGGTAGGTATTGGCTGTATTCAACATGTAGCAAGTCAGTCTGATCACTAGGAAATTACTACAACCATTGGAATATATATATAAAAACACTATAGGTGAATTACAGTTTATTACATAAACATATGTAATAAACACATGTAATAATGTTTATTACATAAATATATTTGATAAATGTACAGTAAGGGAGTTATTGTCAAAATTCCACCTGTAGCAAGTCAGTGTGGTCACTAGGAAAGCACTACAGCCTTTGGAACAGGAAAACAAATATTTGTTTATTGTACTGTTTGGGGGGGTACAGTTGTAAGACCCAGGACCAGATAATATGATGAAAGAAGACCAGGAGTCGTTAAATTCAATCAAATAAGTAAAGATTTACTGAAGAATAGTCTGCAGTTAAATTGGTAGAGCCAGCGTCAAAGTCACGAGGAGGTCGCAAGCCAACTCTACCTTACAAACAAATCTCACACAATTATACCTTTTCCAAGGACATGCATTACATAATCGTTTACTTCTGATTGGCAAAGAGAACATAAAGTCTAAACAATAATGCATTTTTGATAGATAAGTGGGTATATCGCCGTTAATCAGAATATTTGTCGTCCATTTCCGAGATTTAAGTCCGTGGTGACCTTCTTCCAGGGTCCGAGAATGTTGTATATCACAAAGTTCAGAACCTGCAAAGAATATCAAACGCACACACACACAGAACACTGACAAACAACAGTTCTCTTCGAGGCTGAAGAAGGCCTGAGCTCATTATCAGAAGAGCAGTCCAACTTAACAGGCTGATAAAACATTTCACTCCAGGAAAGCAGGAACGATAATATGCCCCTTTACTCCACTCCCTAAAAAAATACACATGAGATGTTCACTTAATGAAAATAAGGTGAAATTATGTATAAATTGACCCTCAAACTTATACAAGTCAACTAAGACAGATATATAGATTCAGATATGTGGATATTGTTGTGAAATATGCAATTATTTTATTCTAATCATGGCTTTTGATATATTAAGTATTTATGGGTCATAGTAAACCACAATTGTAACTAATAAAAAGTGGTTTTATAATGAAAGGTACCATAAGTAGTTGTTAAACAATTTATTATGAAAGTGTTTACTGTAAAACACTTGTATTAATAATCATTGTAACCATATATTGAGAAAATAGTTTATTAAGAAAAACACCTGAACTTGTTTTATAAAGATTTTTATTATGAAAATGGTTTATAAAGAAAAACATACCACACTGAATGTTGTAAGCATTTATTAAGCAGATGATGGTGGCAGAGTAGAGAGGAATTGAAAATGTATTAGAAAGAGCTTTGCAAAAGAAAGGAGAAAAATGCCATCATTACCGTCTATGTGTTGCGGACGAGATACAGAAGATACAGCGATGATGGAAAGGTCCAGAAAAAGAGGACAAAGAGACAAAGAGTTTTATATGCAAAAGTCCTAAGGGGTCTTCCAGAAATAATGACAGTTCAAGATTTTGTGTTTGACCAATTGGCTGTAAAAGACAATGTATGCAGAGGGAGTTTCCAGGAGGGGATTTCTGGATTTCAAAAAGTTGATGGACTTTAAAAAGGACTGTAAAGGAATGTCCAGCCAGACGCAGATTCACCAAGGACGTCTCCGGTGTTAGATACCTTGCCATTGCACCTCATGAAGTTTAAAGCTTGTAAATTATTTGGTTTTGATTTACTTACAATATATATAATATATATGCAATACATGAGTACAGAGTCTCTCTCGCCGCTCTCTGAATCCCAAGACAGTTATCATCAAAAGGCCCCTTACATGTGAACACAACCCAAGGGCACACACTGGAATGCACCTAAAAGAAAATGAATACAGAAATGATTAGGATACATACTTGATTGTTGAATTTTTAATAAGAATAAAGTAATCATTCAAAAGGATATATATAATTAAATTGAAGAGACAGGGGATTCTGACCCCAACCCTTCAGTACATACAGTAAGGGAGGTATTGTCAAAATTTCACCTGTAGTAAGTCAGTGTGGGACAGTGTAAGTCAATAGGAAAGCACTACAGCCTTTGGAACAGGAAAAAATACTTTAGGGGAATTACTGTAATTTTTTTTATTAATATTTGTATACTGAACGTACAGTAAGGGAGGTACTGTCAAAATTCCACCTGTAGTAAGTCAGTCTGGTCAGTAGGAAGATTCTACAACCTTTGGAACATGAAAGAAATCTCTTTGGTGAATTACTGTAACTTTTACATAAAACATTTTTGCGTACTGTATGTACAATAGCAAATATCAAACCTGAAACTATTTTTACCCTGGATGTTTTTTAAAAAAGAAACTTGACTATGTTCATAGTGAAGGTCCTAACTTACATGATCAAGTCTGCAACTTGGGTAAAGTTGCTTTTTATATTCGCTTCGCATATTTGCGGAGTTCCGCGTTCAATATGTCGTGAGCTGAATATTGTTACTACACAAATAACATTGTTTTAATATTTTAATCTCCTCAAAACGAGCTTTCCTTCGGGTTTGCACTTTGCAGATGGTCCCTTCTTAACAGCCTGCGCATAGAGATCAATGTATTTTGTCCAGTGCGAAGGAAAGATCGTTTTGAGGAAATGTATGTTGTAGCTTCTGGTGTTTTATCTGTAGTTATATGTGATAGGTGTTGTGTGTAGCAACAACGTTTAGTTCACGAGTTATTGAACGCGGAAGTCCGCGAATGTGCATATATGCGGAATATAAAACCAACTTTACCTAAGTGTTGCTTTGCACAGTGCGTGACATTTTATCTGTATGCTATGCGGCTAGAGTTTTGACACGGAGTCATTGGGCTCCGACGGGCTTGTTTATCGTCATCTGTCTTTTTCCGTTTACCTGTCTTTGTTGCATGAGCTGGTGCCACTCGAGAAATTGGCAGTTTTGGTTGTTTGTCCGCCATTAGCACAGCTGCGCGGCACACCGGCTATCTTGATTTTGAATGACGGTACGTGCTGTGCGAGAGAGGGGGGTGATCAGTGCGTACACAAGCATGATTGACACTGCTAAGACACTCCTCCTGGCTCTGATTGGTTGTTTCTTACCGGGAGCGGTGTATTTCTGCAAATGGCAATAGGACCACTGGGAGGAGCCTGGGGAGCTTGATTTTTTCACAGATTATCTGTCTCATATTCTACTGTCAGGACATAATGACAGTTTTAACACATATGTAAAAAATACATTTTTACATAAGTTACCAACTGCAGCTTTAAGTAAACAGCTGGCATGTTAAAACCAAAAGTGTCCATATACTGACAATGAATATCACACAGCACACTATACAGAACTCCCCAAATGAACTAACAAATAATTAAGTATAGTATTATAGTAACATGAATAAACGGGTACGGAACAGGCTGACAATATCCTCAACTGTGATATTATATTGTAAACACAGAGTGAATGCGTCGAACGCGCCAGCTTAATTCTCACACTGTTCACTCAAGACTACTTCCATAACAGCGAACAAATACCAAATTGCCTCGGAATTAAATACTATGATTAATAAGGATTGTCTGCTGATCAAAACGGGTACTCACAATCAGTAATAGATGCACGCACACTTTAGCACACAAAATAAGGGTTATTTCTCCCGGTCCCGTGCGAGTCTCTCTCTAGCTTCATTTTACCTCAGGACGATGATTGACAGGTCAAGTCAAGTCAAGTCAAGTTTATTTGTATAGCGCCTTTCACAATACAGATTGTATCAAAGCAGCTTCACAGTATTAAATTTAAATAATACAACAAAGTTTATTTCAAGAGGAATTTATTGATTGATAAAATTAAATTAAATATCCCCAAAATATCCCCAAAATATCCCCAACTGAGCAAGCCAAAGGCAACAGTGGCAAGGAACCGAAAAACTCCATCAAGTGACCTAATGGTGTCCTAAAACTCCATCAGGTGACCTAATGGAGAAAAAAAACCTTGGGAGAACCCAGGCTCAGTCGGGGGCCAGTTCTCCTCTGGCATTTATGAACTAGAGGCCGGATTGTAGTTTGATCTGTGGGATTATATGAATGCCTGGCTGAAGAGATGCGACTTTAATCTAGTTTTAAACTGGGAGAGCGAGTCTGAGCAACGAACAGTATCAGGAAGACTATTCCAGAGTTTTGGAGCCAAATGTGAAAATGCTCTCCCTCCTTTGGTGGTTCTGGATATCCTAGGTATGACCAAAAGCCTTGAATTTAGTGATCTTAAAGAGCGCGATGGATTATAGGGCGATAGAAAATCCGTTAAATAGACTGGAGCTAAGCCGTTTAGGGCTTTATAAGTCAGTAGCAATACCTTGTAATTAATACGGAACTTTATAGGTAACCAATGCAGTGATGATAAAATCGGTGTTATATGATCATATTTTCTTGATCTCGTAAGAACTCTAGCGGCGGCATTTTGGACTAACTGTAGCTTGTTTATTGAGGATGCAGGACAACCAGCTAATAAGGCATTACAGTAATCCAGTCTCGAGGTCATGAATGCATGAACTAACTTTTCTGCATCAGAAACTGATAGCATATTACGTAGCTTAGCAATGTTTCTAAGGTGGAAAATGGCTGTTTTTGTAACATATGAAATATGATTTTCAAAAGACAGGTTGCAATCGAGTATAACACCCAGGTCTTTTACTGTAGCGGATAAAGTAACAGGACATCCTATGATGTTAAAGTTGTATTGTGCGAGGTTTTGTGGGCGGTTTTTTGAACCGATAAGTATTACCTCTGTCTTGTCTGGATTTAATAAAAGAAAATTACGCGTCATCCAATCTTTTATATCTTTAACACACTCTGTCAATGTGGAAAATTTAGCGTTTTCATCCGGCCTTGATGAAATATATATTTGAGTGTCATCAGCATAACAATGGAAACTAATTCCATGTTTCCTTATAATATTTCCAAGTGGCATCATATATATTGAAAATAACAGAGGGCCTAACACAGATCCCTGCGGCACTCCATAGTTTACTGGAGTTATGATCGATTTTTCTCCATTTAACTAGACAAAATGGTAGCGGTCAGATAGGTATGATTTGAACCAGCTTAGTGCTTGTCCTTGAACACCAGTATAATTTTGTAGTCGATCTAAGAGTATTGTGTGATCTATAGTATCGAACGCAGCACTAAGATCAAGTAAAACTAGTATTGAGATACAGCCTTGGTCAGAAGCTAAAAGTAAATCATTTGTGATTTTAACGAGCGCAGTTTCAGTGCTATGATGCGGTCTGAATCCAGACTGAAACTTTTCATAGATATCATTTTGTTGCAAGAAAGAGCCCA
Source organism: Leuciscus idus (assembly GCA_021554675.1). Taxonomy (NCBI): domain Eukaryota; kingdom Metazoa; phylum Chordata; class Actinopteri; order Cypriniformes; family Leuciscidae; genus Leuciscus; species Leuciscus idus. Next base: position 62,441,618 of record CM038621.1, read on the forward strand.
GTTGAGCGGACACCACTTTTTCTAATATTTTAGACATAAATGGAAGATTTGAAATGGGTCTATAGTTTGCTAGATTATTATGATCTAATTGCGGTTTCTTAATGAGAGGTTTTATAACTGCCAGTTTAAATGTTCTTGGAACATGACCTAGAGATAAAGACGAGTTAATAATATTGAGGAGAGGCTCTTCCACTACAGGTAACACTTCTTTCAGTAGTTTAGTTGGTATAGGATCTAATAAACATGTTGTTGTTTTAGATGAAGTGATAAGTTTATTTAACTCTTTTTGTTCTATAGTTGTAAAGCACTGTAATTGTTCTTGCGGGGTGATAATTGAAGCTGAATTATAAGGCGCGATTGAAGATTGAACGTTTACAATTGTGGTTCTGATGCTTTCTATTTTCTCAGTGAAGAAGTTCATGAAATCATTACTACTGAACTGTAACGGGATATTTTGTTCGGGTGACGTCTGTTTATTTGTTAGTTTAGCCACGGTGTTAAATAAAAACCTTGGATTATTTTGGTTGTTTTCTATTAGTTTGCGGAGGTGCTCAGCCCTGGCCGCTTTTAGGGCCTTTTTATAACGTGACATACTGTCTTTCCACGCGATTCTAAAGACCTCTAAATTAGTTTGTTTCCATTTACGCTCTAAAATACGGGTTTCTCTCTTTAAAACATGCGTAGTATTGTTATACCATGGTGCTTTATTTTTCTCTCTGACCTTTTTTAATTTAATAGGTGCAACCACATCCAATGTTCTAGAGAGAATGGTGCTCATTGTGCTAGTTAGTTCTTCTAGTTCATCTGTTTGTTTGGGTTCAGGCAGCAGCTGAGACAAATTAGATAAGCAATTTGAGAAATTATCTATGGTGGATGGAAGGATTGTTCTGCCTGGTCGATAACGCGGCGCTGCATGACATATTACAGCAGTACGTAATATGCAAGTTACCATGTAGTGATCAGTGACTTCATCACTTTGTGGAATGATATCTATATCGGTTGGATCGGTTCCATGTGATATAATTAAATCGAGTGTATGATTAAGACGATGTGTTGGTCCGGTGACGTTTTGCTTGACCCCAAATGAATTTAATAAATCTGTAAACGCAGCTCCTAACGCATCATTTGGGTTATCTACGACGTGTATGTTAAAATCTCCAACAATTAATGCTTTATCGACATTGACTAATAGGTCTGAGAGAAAATCTGCAAACTCTTTTAGGAAATCAGCGTAAGGCCCTGGCGGTCTATATACGGTAGCCAAGGCTAGAGATAATAGGGATGTTTTTCTAACATCTAAGAGCGTAACATTTAGTACAAGTACTTCAAATGAAATAAACTTATAACCCGTTTTCTGAGTAACATTTAGAATATCTTTATAAATGGTTACAACACCTCCGCCACGACCAATCAGACGGGGCTCATGCTTATAACAGTATCCAGGAGGAGTAGACTCATTAATACCGAAATAATCATTTGGTTTAAGCCAGGTTTCAGTAAGGCAAAGTACATCGAAGCTATTATCTGTGACTATTTCATTTACAATAACTGCCTTAGGTGTGAGTGATCTAATGTTTAGAAGACCTAGCTTTAGAAATAGTTTTTGTTTACTAATAGCAACATTTTCTGTTTTAATAACAATTAGATTTTTCCTAGATCCTGCATTAGATTTATTATTTGATCTCACTAATCGAGGAATAGACACGGTTTCTATGCAATGTTCTACACTAGTATTTATATCAGTTGAATTGGTGCAGCAGAGACTATGATTTGGACTTTTGGTTACTAGTTAAAGGGTATTTAACATTTTGGAGATGTTATCTGACAGAAGAGCCGCTCCGAATCTGCTTGGGTGTAAGCCATCAGCACGGAAAAGCCTAGGACGCTCCCAAAACAGATTCCAATTATTTACAAAGAGCAGTTTCTGCTCATTGCACCATGACATTAACCATTCATTTAGCGCAAATAATCTGCTGAACTTTTCATGCCCTAGTCGGTACGTGGGAAGCGGTCCTGACACAATGATCGTTGTTTCAGGCGATGTGCTGCATACCGTATCGAATAGATTCCTGAAGTCTTTCTTCAGAATCTCCGTCTGGCGCAGCCTGATGTCGTTCACTCCCGCGTGCAGGACCACAGTTCCGACGCGCTCGTCACCGTTCAGGATCTCGGGAACGCGAGCAGCGATTTCAGAAACACGAGCACCAGGAAAGCAGTGACTTTGCACCTTACTTTTACCTAACGTAGCGTGTACGTGCCGAACGATGGAATCGCCGATGATCACAGCATCGTGTTCTGTTTCGCGTAGAGGGGAGAAGCGGTTTTGTGTGGATAACTCGAAAACCGGGAGGGTCGGAGAAAGTCTTGGTCTAAACCTGACTCGCGTCTTCCGCTGCGGAACCACCCAGGATTCGTGGTGGCGTGTTGGAGCCGGAGTGAACGAGACCATGGCTGATTGCGACCGATGCTGAGGAACGCACGGAGTAGACGCGGTCGGAGTCAGCGGGTTAGTAACGTTAAACACTGATTTGTGTGCATCGGCACGTGATGTTTCAAGAGCCAAACACCGGTCTCTCAGCTCGGCCTGTCTCAATAAAAGGTTGTGGATCTGTTTCTCAACAGCTTCCAGCTCAGACTGCAGTGCGTGCAGCTCAAATGTGTCCTCACCTGCACCAAACGGTAGACTACTTACATCTGATATATTCGCCATTTTAACAGATGGACAGTGAGTTAGCAACGAAGCTACCAGTGATGCTATCAATATTAATACTAATTTATATTATAAGTTTGTTTGTTTGTAAGTGAGTGTGGAGAAGACTCGTTCAGCCGTGATCCACGGACGTAACCTTTAAGAGTATGCAGCGTTGGATCACTAATAGGCTTGAGACGCGTCTGCTCAACAGTCCGCGTTGTAACTATGAGGTTTTTTAGGTTTTTTTAGTGGTAGGGGTGTAGAGTAGACGCACGATAGGCAAAAAAAAAAAAAAAATGTTTGTTTATAAGTGAGTGTGGAGAAGACGCGTTCAGCCGTGATCCACGGACGTAACCTTTAAGAGTATGCAGCGTTGGATCACTAATAGGCTTGAGACGCGTCTGCTCAACAGTCCGCGTTGTAACAATGAGGTTTGAGCAGTGCTTCTTCAGTGAGGAAAAGTAGAAAATCTTCGTTGTAAGCGAGTTTAAAGAGAAAAATCAAGAATTATAAATCAAATCGATAGAGCTCCAAAAACAACAACGCATTCAGACACAACGCATGATAATAACAGGACAAGACATTACTCACCGTGTTTGTTGAGTGTTTCTTACTCACCTGAGCTTTTATGAACTCAAAGGTGCGAGAGAAAATAGATAAATAAAAATAGCTGAGCGCACGGGTGGCGTGATAACAGGCTAGCGAATTACTAGCGTGTTGTGCTAGTAGTAACGGAAGCGAGCGATGTCAGGGTTGGGTAAGCTGTATTTAGTAGTAATATAAACAACTAGAAATTGTAGTAAATTATGGTTCAAAACAAGGAAATACGAGGCTAAGACGGAGCTTACAGCACCGAAGCAAGCACACTCACAGCAGGCAGCGAGGCAGAGAGAAAAATCAAGAATTATAAATCAAATTGATAGAGCTCCAAAAACAACAACGCATTCAGACGCGACGCATGATAATAACAGGACAATACATTACTCACCGTGTTTGTTGAGTGATTCTTACTCACCTGAGCTTTTATGAACTCAAAGGCGCGAGAGAAAATAAATAAATAAAAATAGCTGAGCGCACGGGTGGCGCGTTAACAGGCTAGCGAATTACCAGCGTGTTTTAACGGAAGCCAACGATGTTGGGTAAGCTGTATTTAGTAGTAGTATAAACAACTAGAAATTGTAGTAAATGATGGTTCAAAACAAGGAAATACGAGGCTATACGAGGCTAATACGAGGCTAATACGGAGCTTACAGCACCGAAGCAGACAAACTCACAGCAGGTGCGCTAAGCCCCGCCTTTCCAACATTGCCGCCCCCAAATTTATTGGGAAATTTGCTCCGTTGGAAATTAATTCAGGTTTTCTGTTGGTTGTTTTGACTTCCAGGATGCTCATCCCCTTCAGGGATTTCAGGAAGCACTATCAGACGAGCTGTAGGCCGAGTATACGTTCTGTCTTTTATCTGTCTCTCCACTGTTCTGACATGGCCATCGGCTCCTGGGAAGACTTTCAGAATTCTTCCAATTTGCCATAGGGACAGAGGAAGCTGGGGGTCAACTAACATGGCTACAGTGCCAGGCTCGATGTCAGGTGATGGTCTTTGCCACTTTCCTCTCGTCTGCATTGCCGGTAGATAGTGCCTTAAATGCAGTCCAGAATCTGTCAGCTAATACCTGGGAGTGCCTCCACCTCCGCTTTGTGAGAAGTTCAGACTCCGGATACACCACTTGGGGTAAGGAACCATCTGGCCACCCCATCAGCAGGCAATTTGGAGTAACTGCGTCCAGATCAGACAGATCTGCCAAAACATACCCTAAAGGCTTAGAATTTAGGATGGCTTCGATCTCAATCAAAACTGTCTGAAGCACTTCTTCGGACACCGTTTCTGAACCTAGGGTTGCACGAAGGGCAGCCTTTACAGACCGCATCTCCCTCTCCCATACACCTCCAAAGTGCGGAGAGGCCGGAGGATTGAAGTGGAAACTGATCCTTTGTTTGGCTAACAGCTGTTGTATGTCTGGACGGAGTTGGCTGAAAGATTCCCGGAGTTCTGTCTCTCCACCTCGGAAGTTGGTGCTCTGGTCGGAGTACAGTTCTGCAGGATGGCCACGTCGACCAATGAACCGGATAAAGGGGTTCGAAACTCGTGCCACCTGGGTGTTGTCAGGAGTAGTAGAAGCAGTTGTAGAAGTGTCAGAGAGTCAGAAAGTTAGAGAACTATCATTGTCATTGTCGTTATTGTGTCATATACTGTATGTGTCAGGGCTGTATATTATTGCATTATCAGGTTAGAATAGTAATAGTATATTGTTATTATTAATTATAGTAGCTATATTATAGTCTTGTTAATTAGATAAGATTATTTGGATTGCTTTGGATTTTTGGATCTGGACTGGATTGCTTTTTGAATTGGATTGCCGTTTTGGATTTGTTTGCTTTTTGTGACCTTTTTCCTGGTAATGGAGCCAGCAAGAAAGAGGAAATCCTCCCCTGTCTGGGCTCAACAGAAGCATCCGTGTCCTCATGATGGCACTGGCATTTTTATGTTCCCCTGCATCCTCTGTTCCTTGTGAAAGGATCTTTTCCAAGGCTGGAGAGATTTTGTCCGAGAAGAGGAATTGTCTAAACCCCAACACACTTGAAATAATTCTGTTTCTCAATAAAAATCTATTGTAATCCTTCCTTCACCCACCCCAAACTGCAGTGTTGCAGGTAGCTCCTCTACATCCCCAGTCCCATAAGCACAACACTGCACTAAAACTAACAGTCCAATGCACAATAACCCCCAGAAACTAATTTTCCCACCCCAGACTATTCTATTGCAGTTTACTTTATTACACTCCCGTCACCATAAGCACTGCACTCAACACAGTGTCACTTTTGTTGTTCATACTGTCACTATCCAAACAGTTTATTAATAATGAATTAACTGTGTGTGTGACAATTGTCTCTGCACAAGTAAATTCAGACAAAGAAAGATACATATTTTATATTATACCCAGGCAATGGACAAATGTCTGCTCAGGTCTTTTTATTATTGCAAATGAAAGGTTACAGACCTTAACAGTGAGAAGAAAATAAATAAATGTTTATTTATCGGGGGACGACACTGGTTCAGAATTAATTAATTTGTCTGCTATTTCTTTGCACAGTAGCTAGGTGTCACTAGTGAGCAATGCTGAATGAAGCTTCGTGTAATGAACCTTTGGCTGAAGCAATGGGCTGCGAGGTCTCAGTGGTTCAGGAAGCCTCATTTTGCCATCACTACTTGTCACGTCATGGAACCATACAGCACACCACCACACGGTCAAAAGACTGTTTGCCCTCTCAGCAAGCAAGTAAGCAACTTTATTTATATAGCACATTTTCAAACAACAGACGTTGCCCCAAAGTGCTTTACAAAAATAAAAACATTAAAAACATTAAAATCATACAACAAAGCAAACATAACTTATTCGAAAGCTAAAGAAAATAAGTACGTTTTTAAATAAGACAAAAGTAGCAATTGAAGGAGCTGACCTCACGTGTAATGGGAGACTATTCCAGAGTTTGGGACCTACCACAGAAAAAGCACGATCTCCTTTTGATTTTAAACGACAACGAGGGACCTTTAAAAGCCGTTGGTCAGAGGACCTGAGAACTCTAGACGTAGAGTAGGGTAGCCTATAATAAGATCACAGATGTACTGGGGGGCAAGGCCTGATAGGGCCTTGTAGACAAACAAGAGAACTTTAAAATCAATCCTGAATTTAACAGGAGGCCAATGCAAGGATTGCAGTACAGGGGTAATATGGTCTCTCTTTCTCACCCCCATTAAAAGCCTTACTGCTGCATTTTGCACTAACTGTAAGCGGACTAGCATAGTCTGGGGAGACCAATATATAGAGAATTGCAATAATCAATCTTTGATGAGATAAAAGAGTGAACCACGATTTCCAAATCCTTACTGGATAGAAAATGCTTTACTTTAGCAATTGATCTCAGATTAAAAAAGCTACCTTTAACAACAGCACCAATCTGTTTCTTAAAATTTAGTGATGAGTCCATAATTACCCCTAAACTGATCTTCAATCTTTATGGACAAAGAACCTAAATGATCAGAGAAGGTAGGCAAGATGAGAGAACCTATAATCAAAACCTCAGTTTTACTCTCATTTAATTGGAGAAAGTTGCTAGAAAGCCAAAGTTTAATGTCATTGTAACATTCCTGTACTCTGTCCAGCGAGCAGGTTTTATCTAAGCTTACAGGAAGATAAAACTGGAGATCGTCAGCATAACAATGGAATGCAATACCATACTTCCGAAAAATAGAGCTTAGAGGAAGCATACACAGAGAAAACAGCAACAGTCCCAAAATGGACCCCTGAGGAACACCACAAACTAAAGGGGCCAATGTGGAAGAGAAGTCTCCCAGATTCACAGCAACTGTCCTATCTTTTAAATATGAGGCAAACCACTGAAGGGCTGTACCCTGGACACCAATCCAACACTCCAGAATCTCATGGTCAGTCGCATCGAAGGCAGCGCTTAGATCTAATAAAACTAGAACAACATGTGAACCTGAGTCCAACGATAATAATATATCATTAGTGACCTTGAGCAATGCAGATTCTGTGCTATGACAGGGCCTAAAGGCCGACTGGAATGTCAAGTCAAGTCAAGTCAAGTTTATTTGTATAGCGCTTTTCACAATACAGATTGTATCAAAGCAGCTTCACAGTATTAAATTAAAATAATACAACAAAGTTTGTTTCAAGAGGAATTTATTGATTGATAAAATTAGATTAAATATCCCCAAAATATCCCCAACTGAGCAAGCCAAAGGCAACAGAGGCAAGGAACCGAAAAACTCCATCAAGTGACCTAATGGTGTCCTAAAACTCCATCAGGTGACCTAATGGAGAAAAAAAAAACCTTGGGAGAACCCAGGCTCAGTCGGGGGCCAGTTCTCCTCTGGCATTTATGAGCTAGAGGACGGATTGTAGTTTGATCTGTAGGATTATATGAATGCCTGGCTGAAGAGATGCGACTTTAATCTAGTTTTAAACTGGGAGAGCGAGTCTGAGCAACGAACAGTATCAGGAAGACTATTCCAGAGTTTTGGAGCCAAATGTGAAAATGCTCTCCCTCCTTTTGTCTAGAATGTGTCTAGAATATCAAAAGTAATCAGATGAGAATATAGCTGTGAATAGACCACTTTCTCTAGAATCTTGGAGATGAAAGGCAGTTTAGAAATAGGTCTATAGTTTTTAAACACTGTATGATCAAATTAGGTTTTTTTAACAAGGGATGAAGAATTGCATGTTTGAAACTATTTGGTACTACTCCATTCCTCAGGGAGCTGTTAATTATAGCTGTTAGGCTAGAACTCACAGTATGAAAAACATCTTTAAAGAGATGAGAAGGGAGAATATCCAGTCTGCAGCTACCTCCATTCATTTTCATGACAATATCTATGAAACTGGTTCAAAGTCAGTGAAAAAGTTAGACAGCACAGGATTAATTGATGATTGGGAATGTAAAGGTACAATTTCACTTCTGATCTTCTCTTTTTTTTTTTTTGTAAAAAATAATAAAAACTCTCAACAAGTCTCTTGTGTGGCATCTCTCATAACATTCCTTGGGGGATTTAAAATAGAATCAATTGTGTCAAATATTACTTTTGGCCGATTTGCATTATCTGAGATTACCTTAGAGAAAAAATTCATTTTTTCCTCCTTTACAACCTTCTGATAATTAGCCAGGGACTCTTTTAACATCTCATACGAAATTTGAAGTTTATCTCTCTTCCATTTCCTTTCAGCTTTTCTGCACTCTTGTCTAAGAGAGCGAGTAATATTGCTTAGCCAAGGTTGAGATTTTCCCTTATGTTTCTTTAATTTAAGAGGGGCAACACAATCTAAGGCAACAGTACATGACTTAGTAAAAGCCTCAACCAGGACTTCCGTGTCCTCATCACTTAAGACTCTGTCTGTAACATGTGATAAATAAAATTCAGAAAAAAGGTTTGCAGTTGAAGAATTAATCAATCTCTCAGCCACACCCAGATACTGTGGCTTTCTGTCTTTAAGGCCTTTCCCCATGGGCTCCACCTTCAGCCTCCCAGCCATCCTTTAGGTGGCGGTAGACAGACCTGTGGCCATATGTATAATCACTCACTCATTCATACACACACACACTACTATTCACAAGAAAGAAACATGAAATCAACTCAAAGCTCGATTTGGCTCCTACCAGTGGTGGGCCATTCATTTCACACCTAGGCCTTCAGTGGTGTCCTACCTGAATTAATAACTTTTAATAGTGTAGCAGTGCACAGACTCTCTATAATTGTTGTGAAATTGCTGTTTTTATTTTGCACCAGCAGTTATTGGGTTAATACGATGAGTTCAGAAAAGGCTGGGAAGAGAGAAACGAGCGAGTGAGTTCGGCTTGTACTTGTGTTCCGATTATAAATTCAGAAACTGAGCCTCCGTCTTGTCCTTCAAGGGTTAATAGTCCTTTGTCAGACGTTACAATAGTTTGAATGTAAAAAAACAAAAAACAGAAAAAAAAAAAACATTATACTCGCCAAAACTACTGACTATTTTTTAGACAAAATCCATCCTAATGTCTGTCCTCAAAAAAACTTAAATTGCTCAGTTGTACAGGTTATCTGTGCATTTCAATTCCAACAATAAGTATTTTCTATCGAGGCTGGCTAATGCTGAAAGTTGAGTCTGTCCCGTCGTATATCTGGCATAAGTTTTAATTCACGTTAGGGCTGAGAATGTTTGCTCGACAGTAACGTTAAACACGTCATGGTCACGTCATTACTAGAGTCATGGTAACTATGGTTTTACTGTAGTATTACTACAATAACTGTAGTAGAACCATGGAATCAAAACCATGGTTTTTCAAAATACCAGTTACTGTAGTAAAACCATGTTTTTTAAAAACCATGGTTCGCACCAAAATACCACGGCTACTACAGTCATAGTTAACTACAGTTTTACTATAGTAAAACCATGGTTCATTTTCGTAAGAGGGTGGGATTTCAGTGAACGAGAAATATGAGCCAATGGAGTATGTGAACGAGAACGATTCGTTCACCTAAAAGATTCGTTAAAAAAGAGCGAGTCGTTCACGAACGTAACATCACTACTAAAATAAAATAATAGTAATCGAAGGTTACTTGTAAGGTGAATCTGCGTGGCCCTGATTGGCTGCGGGAGTGTCTTGAATGCGCGTGCGTTGGAGGCTGATGACGTCACCACTCGCTCGCTCCATCTCTTCCCTCAGCGTCGAGTCTTCTTGAGATGAGGAGAGCAGTTCACGGTAATTCTCATATACACAACCATCACACACACTTTATAGAGTTTGATTAAGCGACAGACTCATTTCTGTATTGTTTTCATCGATCACAGCGATACTTGTGCGTCTTTACGAGACTCTTAAAATCAACAGTTATGGAGATTCTTCAGATTCTTCAGTAGGAAAGTTTAAGTGGGTGACATGAAAGTAAGACATTCGAAAGGCCAACGAAAGTTAAAGTTACTTTTGATATAGTACAAAGACGCAAAACTGGTGGTCTAAATAGCGATTATGTTGTCTTTGAAAGGTTTTCTTATTGACGCATTTAACAGCAAAGCGCATTTAACACCTGCTTTTAGAAGGCGGAATAGACGTGCAAAGCGCACTGGCAGTTTTTGTACATACCACGGAATACATAATTAGGCGCTCTTTACGCTTCCCCTCCCATCTCTTTATGCTAAACTCCCACTTTCCCCTTGACCCTCCCATGAATGCATATGCATGATACGGAAAAGCGCAATTTGCTACTTTCAGCTCCCGCGACAGGCAATCTGCGCTTTTAGCTCATTGCGGCCTGTTTGTACATACCTCGCCATGTTTTTACACGCACGTTGCGAGACAAATACACAAATACACAAATGCCTGTAGTGGCCGTAAAAGCGTTAGTACATCTGGCCCTCAGTGTCATAGGTAGCTTGGTAGCTCATCAGTTGCTAGATATCATGTCAACATTATATTTAGCCACTGTCAGATTTAGTCTTAACATTGTGAAACACATGGTCCTCAGTTTCAGAAACTGTCACATCAGGGAGTGGAGAAGCAACACACCCTTCATCCTCCTCTTTGGATTTGAGACAAGGTGAGCTAATTTAGTTCAAAATTAAAGCAAACCATGTTTAGCCATTTTGACTGAAAGGTGTTAAGTAACACTAACATCATAGTGTGTTTTATTATGTTAGGTTATAATTAGGATAAGAGGTTAATATCGCACTTCATGTAGAGAAAGATGATGGAGAAGATGTGATTGAGGATGATGGTGGAAGTGAAGAGAGCAGGGAGCATGAGTGTTGCTCTGAGCACAGTGTGGAAATAAGAGATGAGGAACAGGAAAGTAGGCAGAGCAATTCAGACCAGTTTTTACCAGAGGATCCAGGACTATGACCAGATAAATTAACGAATGATCAGAGAGACACCATAGTACACAGGCTGGCAAGTAAAGGCACAGAGAAAACAAACAAAACGCCACCTAAAGATATAGAAGGAAAACCATTTCCCATTTATCTTGAAGAACATGGGGGCCCATCAGGACTGCCTGCATAGGGCCCGGGATCTTGTGCTACGTCACTGTTAATTAATAATGTTGGATATGTAAAAGTAACCAGGAACAGGCCGACATCACTGGGACGCCAGGTATCACCGTTGAGCCCTCCAGTGATGTGGTGGGCTCATCAATGAAACATCAGTGAAAGAGGGAGCCCACCGGATGACTCCGATGACGTGCCTACCCTCCCATATTTGATGACAAACTGCCTCCCATAATTCCTGTTCTGCAACATCAAAATATCTGCAAATGTCAAGATCAAGGATTCAAGGATTTAATTGGTACGTGCTCTCACATAAAGGAGATTTACATCTTGTCCTGTGTTTAAAAACTTTCAGTCACATGATGTCCGTGGGACAAAGTATGGAAAACTGTTTCCATCACAGTTATATAATAAAAATATGCAAGTCACAATAGTGATAAATGTTGTCATAATTATGACTTAGTATCTTATAATAAACTTTCACATAATAATGGGACACTTTCTTGCAATAAGATACCTTCTCATACCTTCTCATTATAAAAACATACAGTAAATCCCATAATAATCAGCTACATCATATTAATGACTTACAACTCATAATAAAAGATAATTTCTCATAATCAAATACTTTCTTGATACTTTCTCATAATGATGTACATCTCGTAATGAGAAACTTTCTAGTAATGACTTGATATCTCAATGTTTTTTTTGTAATAATGAGATAGCTTCTCAAAATTATGACTTAATGGCCCAGTTTCCCGTTAAGGGCTTAAAATAAACCAGGACTAGGCTAATTCTACTTAAATTAATCCACACTAAACAACTGACTTTCTGAGATGTTGCTTAAGTTTGGATTAACTAGTTCTAGACTACAGAGTCTCAGATTAAGGTAATCAAGGACAAGTGAGATCATCTTTTGGAAACCCGATTAGATTAATGGCATGCACATGTGGCTAAGGAGAGGTTGCTATAAAAAGCTGGTATGGAATACTTGTAATTCATTAGTCTTAAGGAGTGTGTGGAACAGGAGTCACTACACTTAACCAAAAAATGGACAAAGGCCGAAGAAAACGCTCAAAAAACTTTAGTGAATTTGAGAAGACCCTTTTTAAACAAATTGTATCAAACTATCCTGTAATTGAAAACAAACAGCATGATTCAGGTACAGAAAACAAGAAGAAGGCGGCATGGATTTCCATATTGAATGAATTCAACTCAAATGAAAAAGTAACCAAACGGACACTCCAACAAGTTCAGGTAAGATTTATTGTTGCCCCATTCTTACAAATCAGTCAATTATAAATGTTTTCATTAATGAAATGTAAAAAGAAAACAATATTATATAGAACTCCTACTTCAGAGTATATCTTTTCTTGTAAAGGTCCTGTGGAAAAACATAAAAAATAAACCTGAAAAAAACAACTGCTGCTACGCGTCAAGAGCGTTTCAAGACAGGTGGGGGACTCCCAGATCCACCAGACACAGAGAGGAGTTGGGGGACTTGTTGGCTGGGATTATTGAAAGTCAGCAACCCCTGGAAGGTATTCCAGATGATGACCATTTGGACAGTTCAGGTGAGGAATCTTCCAAAGACTCATTTGATAGGACACGTCTCATTTACAGTAACATGTGCTATCCCATCCAACATAATTAAATGCAAGTCATGTCTTGTAACAAAAATTATATAATGACCTTTATTGTTGAAGTCAAATGTAATGCTACATTTTTATTTTTTTTTCATACAAAGATGACCTGCTCTTGACACAGGACTTGGGGGGTGCAGGGAACAGTCAAGATGCTCAAATGAATCCAGCAGCAGCCAGCACCAACATGCAGCAGCATCCAGTCTCCTGCAGTAGCATTAGTCAGCATCCAGCAGTCTCTAATCCAGGCAGCAGGTCAAGAGGGAAAAGGATGACCATTCATGAGAAACTTGCCATAGAGTTCCATGAACGTAAATTACAATATTTAAAAGAAGAACATGAAGTCAAAATGAAAATTCTTCATCTTGAGTTGTCTATGAAAGAGAGAGACATGAAGCAGCAGCAGTGTCAATTGTCTTTGGAACAAAATCTCAGTTAAATAAATAATTTCCTGAATTTTGTTTACCTGTCTATGCCAATCATTTATGAGAAGTGCTGCAAAGCAAAAGCATCTCTGTAAGCAAGTCTGTGGCGAGCACGACGAGGTCGAGGGCCGTGGGAGGACGGTGCGAGACCGGTGCGTCGCGCACGTGTCGCTCATTATCAATCGCGCCACCGGCCTCGCGCCGTCCTCCCACGGCCCTCGACCTCGTCGTGCTCGCCACAAAGTCCATTTCTGTCATTGGCTAGCTCAGCGATAGGGACATGTTGGTCATCATCATCTTCAATATCAGGGTCTGGGCAGCCACACTGTTTAAGAAAATTATGAAGCACTGCTGTTGCAATAATAACAATGCAGCACCTCCTAGGTTCAAACCGCAGTGTATTTCGGAGACACTGGAAACGATTCTTCCATACACCAAACATGCGCTCTATTAGCCCTCTGGTGAGCATGTGAGCTTGGTTATAGCGCTGTTGCTCTGGTCTGACTGGATGGAGATAAGGGGTGAACAAGAAGTTTGTCTGTGCATACCCACTGTCACCAAGTAGAATTCCAGAGTGTTGTCTTGTTTCAAACTGACCGTACAAAGAGGAGTTGTGGAAAATCCTTGAGTCATGAGTTGAACCTTTCCAACGTGCAACAATATTGGAGAACTGCATAGTGGGAGTGCACACTCCTTGTACATTTATTGAAAACCAGTTTTTACGATTTCTGAATTCCTCAGCATCTGCTGTAGAAGGACACTTGATGGGAATGTGGCAGCCATCGATACAACCAATGACTCCAGGGAAGTTCCCATATTCATAGAAATCTACCTTGTAGGTGGCCTGTTCAGCAGCATTTGGAAATTTGATGAAATCCTTTTTCAGTTCACATATAGCACTGCAGACTTTGTGTACTATTTTGCACACTGTTGATTCACCTACACCACACAAATCCCCAGTTTCACGATGGAAGGTTCCACATGCCAAAAACCTTAAGGTAATTAATATTTGTAAGGAAGGAGAAATAGGGGTGCCCCTGACTAAGTCACCTGAAAGCTTGGGCTGCAGCAAACCAATTATTTCTGTTGCATTTTCCTTTGACATACGGAAACGGTCAAGAAAATGTAAATCATCAAAATCATTTAGTGGGTTGCTCCTGTCTTTCAGCAACCTTCTTTCTGGTCTTGGTGGTGGTCTCTGATTGTCGTTGAAATAGTCGAGGTAATCCATTTTCTGCTACTGTGGACGTGAGTCTTGAGGCAATACGTTTTTAATCTGAGGTTAAACCTGCTTCTGACCAGGTTTAATTTAAGACTTCATTTAGATCTGAATTAGGTCTAATCCTACTTCTAGAAATCCGATTGTTTAAGTCTAGACTAGTGCAAGTCTGAGACTATTGTAATCCATGTGTGAGAAAGCTACTTCAATAAATCCAGGTTTAAAATGACATTTAGTCTACGACTAGGCTTAATCCCCGTACGGGAAACCGGCCCAATATCTCATAATAATTAGAAACTTTCTCATAATAACTTAACATTGCATAATAACGAGATGCTTTCTCATAATAAGGACTAAACATCTCATAATAAGAAATGTTCTAATAATAATGAGATACTTTCTTATAATTAGAACTCAGTATCTCATAATAATGTACAAAATGTGAATCCAATAGCAAGCAACCACCAAGATGTCCTGTTGCTCATCATGGCTGTTAGGAAACTAACTTACACAGGAGAGACGTGTGCGGCTTCTCTCTAGTGTGGATCCTCTCATGTCTTTTCAAATCTGCTGACCGACTGAATCTCTTATCACAGTGTGAACACATGTAAGGTTTTTCTCCAGTGTGGATCATCTCATGTCTTCTCAAATCTGCTGACTGACTGAATCTCTTGTCACAGTGTGAACACTTGTAAGGTTTTTCTCCAGTGTGAATTCTCTGGTGCAGTTTTAAACTGTCCGCTGTAATAAAAGTCTTCTCACACTCAAAGCACATGTACTCTCTCACACCAGTGTGTCTTTTCTGATGTTTATGTAAATATGACAGCAGTGAAAAACTCTTTCCACACACAGAACATGAATGCGGCTTCTCCTTCGTATGAACTGTCAGGTGTCTCTTCAGGTGTGATGCACAAAGAAATGTATTGGCGCATTGATCACAAGTGAACGGCTTCTCGCCTGTATGAACTCTCGTGTGAATCTGAAGTGTTTGTTTGTCCGAGAATCTCTTTTCACACTGATCACATGCGTACGGCTTCTCTCCAGTGTGGATCCTCATGTGTCTCTCAAGGTTAGTTTTTTGTGTGAAGCTCTTCCCGCACTGATCACACGTGAATGGTTTCTCTGCAGTGTGAATTCTTATGTGAACATCAAGAGTTTGTTTTTCTGAATAACTCTTTTTGCACTGATCACACTTAAACGGCTTCTCTCCAGTGTGGATCCTCATGTGGGTCTCAAGACTTTGTTTGGTTGTGTAACTCTTTCCACACTGAGTGCAGGTGAAAGATTTCTTGGCTCTTCTTTTCTTTAAAAATGTCTTTTTAGTCTTTGAGCGACTCAAAGGTTTTTCTCCAGGTTTGACATGATGTTCCTCCTCCACTTCACTCAGTTCTTCACTCTCCTCCTTCACTTCACTCAGTTCTTCACTCTCCTCCTCCACTTCTTCACTCTCCTCCTCCACTTCTTCACTCTCCTCCTTCACTTCACTCAGTTCTTCACTCTCCTCCTTCACTTCTTCACTCTCCTCCTTCACTTCTTCACTCTCCTCCTTCACTTCACTCAGTTCTTCACTCTCCTCCTTCACTTCACTCAGTTCTTCACTCTCCTCCTTCACTTCACTCAGTTCTTCACTCTCCTCCTTCACTTCCATCAGGTCTTCACTCTCCTCCTTCACTTCACTCAGTTCTTCAATCTCCTCCTCTTCACTCAGTTCTTCACTCTCCTCCTTCACTTCACTCAGTTCTTCTCTCTCCTCCTTCACTTCACTCAGTTCTTCACTCTCCTCCTTCACTTCACTCAGTTCTTCACTCTCCTCCTTCACTTCACTCAGTTCTTCACTCTCCTCCTTCACTTCACTCTCCTCCTTCACTTCACTCAGTTCTTCTCTCTCCTCCTTCACTTCACTCAGTTCTTCACTCTCCTCCTTCACTTCACTCAGTTCTTCACTCTCCTCCTTCACTTCACTCAGTTCTTCACTCTCCTCCTTCACTTCACTCAGTTCTTCACTCTCCTCCTTCACTTCCATCAGGTCTTCACTCTCCTCCTTCACTTCACTCAGTTCTTCACTCTCCTCCTTCACTTCACTCAGTTCTTCACTTTCCTCCTTCACTTCACTCAGTTCTTCTCTCTCCTCCTTCACTTCACTCAGTTCTTCACTCTCCATCAGGTCTGACATGAAAGAGAAAGAGTTATTTCCTTTTCAGTACAACAAAAATAATTCAAAGAGAGGAATATGAAGTGAAAGAACATACAAAAGAGCTCTGATGTAATAACAAAAAGTACTTTCCATAAATGAGGTACATTGATAATAATTATTTTTTAAAACATTATAGACACAAATCCCATGTTTCTGTAGAAATAACTATTAAATATATACGATTAATGACACAATTATCTAATGTACAGTGGCTTTATCTATTCAATGGTCATGAAGAGCGCTATGTAGAGTGTGTAGAGAGCTATTAAATACATACCCGTCTTACACTAATATTAACAACTTTATAACACAACAATAAATAACTCAAAACAAACTCTCTTTAATACTGCAAATACCATGTAGAGCATTTGATTCCCGAGATGCAGAATCACAGAATCCAGTCACTAATGGAACTTACTGTATAAAACAGAACAAACACAAACCAAATATAAAACAGAGCTAATGACAACGGGATGGTTTTGATTCTGAAGAGACTGCCGGTAAGAGGAAATGTTTGCGTTGCGCTATCTAAGCACTAATAACTGCGTTTGGTGGCTTCGTGTAAATGTGCGTGTTATGGACTTGGGTATTTATCATTGTTATTTTGGTATCTGTGATTAGGTTAGTGTTTAAATTGCTGAACCTAAACGCCTAGTATTGTTAACAATCATTTAGAAAAGTACAGGGTGGGCCATTTATATGGATACATGGGAGTGGTTGGTGATATTGAGGTCCTGTTTGTGGCACATTAGTATATGTCATGGTCACCACCCATCTTGAGGAGTTTGCCCCCTCACATGTACTGGTGTGCCACAAACGGGACTTTGGTGTCACCAGCCATTCCCATGTTGTTGCGGTGTATCCATATAAATGGCCCGCCCTGTATATTATCAAGAAATGATTCATATTAGCTTTTTGCTAAAATTAATGTTCTGTCTAAAATTCACTGTCTTAATGTGAAATCAATTCATTTGTTAGAATATTTATTATGGTAAACATGGTTAAATTCCCTTTGAATGAAATACAAATCTGCTGATAAAAGCTTGCTCTTATAAAACTTATTTGCTATGGTGTAAAATAGTATTAATAAAAAGAAATAGTATTGTGCTAACGCTTACTAAATTAAACCCGTATAAATTATGTACAATGTGAAATTGTGGTGGTTTAATTCATGTGCATTGCTGTAAATATTTACACTGCTTTGTTGTGTGTGGTTTTAAAGGTTTTTCACCTACTGAAAATTCTACAATAAATTGAGAAAAGGCAACTTAAGTCTCATTCTTGTTCAATTCAGAAGTAAGGAACCGCTTTCAAGTGTGGGACCCGTGCAACTTAGAACATTTGACAATATCAACCTCCCTCTACTGAACATTTGTTGAAAATCTGTACCATTTCATAGTTGAACTGTTTATCTAAAAGTGATGAATGCTTGAATGTTTCTAACATGAATGTTCTTCAGCATCATGAATGAATGAAGAATAAACACCAACCTCTTTGTTCTTCAGGATCTTCAGTGTGTTTCATTCTGCAGGGTTCTGGATCACTCATGTTCTCACTGTCCTCTTTAATAAACTCAGTCTTTGCAGATTTCAGCTCTTCCTGATGCTCTGATGCTCGTCTTCCCTTTGTAGCTGATGGGAAATTACAGCATTTATTGGGGAATTGCTGTGGGAGGAGCTTCACTGATGATGTAATTGATGTGGGAGGAGCTTCATTGTCCATGTGACTGCTGTGGGCGGAGCTTCACTGACTGAACTGCAGATTGGTTGGAGGAGATGATCTGCCAAAACCAAAAATATATCAGTAACTAAGTTTATTTTTATAGGGTCAAAGACCAGATGTAAAAAAAACTAAAAAAAACTTTTAAAAAAAACACATTAAATGCAAGTAAACTGTCCATTTTAATGTTTAAAATATATTTTCAACTATAAAAGGCGTCACCATGGCAACAGCGCCAGACAAAAAGAGGTCTTCATATTTCTCACCAGCAGAACTGGATGAGCTTCTGCAAGCATATGGAGAGTACGGACATTATTTTTATTTTATTTTAATATCGGCTCCAGCAGCGAAGGACAGAGAGTTAGCTAGGGAGAAAATAGTTGCTTGAGTCAATGCGTACGTTTACATTTTAATTAGTTATACAGTGTTGGGTGTAATTAATTACCAAGTAATCTAAATACTGTAATTTAATTAAAGGGATTACTCTTAATTCTTCTGTAATTTAAAGTAAAATCTGATGTAATTGCATTAGACTATAGAACAATTCTGTATATTTAACATACATTTTTAAAAGGTATATTTTTAATGTAACCTTCTCCCTCTACACACTTTGGTCAGTTCAAGAATAATTCATGCAATTGTATATTGTTTATTTGAAAGCATTAAAAGTGCAGTTTCTTGTCTCTCCTTGTATTGTTCAAGTGGTTGAGGTTGATGGGATTTAGTAATTAGTAATAAGTAGACCAATACCTTATAAAGATAGTCATTATTACATTAATCTAATTACACTGCTGAATGTGTCATTTGTAGTTAGTAATAACTATTTTAGAGTAACTTACCCAACTGTTATAATATCAGAGGTGAAACTGGAAGAACAGTATGTTATTCAACCTAATTTTAATTTTCATGTTGATGCAATCCAGCAGGCATTAAAAGAACATGGCAGCAGCTGAAAATTTTATATACTGTATATATATTATTGTTTTATTTTATTTTTTGCTGTATACTCTTTTTTGTCTTTTATCCATATGCTAATTGGCACAATTCATAATGTATCTGTCTGTCTATCGTTAAAAAATAATGCAATTTCATACATTTTTATTTCTATTTCTAATATTATTCTGTTTCTTTATTTAAAAAAGGGCAAATATCTAGAAAGTAGTAAAGAACTGTAAGAAAAGCATTTGACCAAAAAAATACATTTGTATTTGTAACCAACAATTACCCTCAGTCTGTTAACACCAATGAAATGAGCTTTAAGTGTCAATTTACAGGAGATCTGAAGACATCAGCATAATAAATGAGGTGAAAACAGGAACTATTGTCATGAAATAAAGAGTGTTTTCAGCAGATCTGTTAATATTGATGAGCCTCAGACTATCAACACTCATTCAACAAGCCATTCAGGATCATCAGCAGATCATCTCACTTTATTCTGAGTGTTTGCTGTTAGAAACACATTATTTGAGTCAGGATACATGATAAAAGCCTGTAAAACTGCTCTAGTGAAAGAAAATACTGTAATTTCTTGTAAAAAAAAAAAACCTCAAAAACACACTATCATCTTTATCAAACATCTTTATCCTCCACTACAGCAAAATAACTACAGCGGCATATTATCACCTCTGTCAAATTTCTGACCATAATACTGTTCACTTGATCCCTATTTCCAAGACAGCCCTAAAGAGCTGCAAACCTCTGGTTAAATCTATCAATGTATGGTTAGAAGCCAGTGTAGAAGCACTGAAAGACTGTTTGTATGCACAGACTGGGTCATTTCTTTAGTGAGCGAAGCCTGGACCTTTCCTCAGAAGATACCACAGATTACATACAATTCTGTTCTGACGCTGTGATCCCAAAACGGAATATAAAAGTCTTCCCAATAATAAGCCTTATATTACAAAGGAGGTAAAGGGTTGTATTAAGACCAAAAAACAAAAAAAACAAAAAAAAATCAGGCATTTAGGATTATTGACCACTTAAAACTTAAAGGGACACTTCACCCATTTGCATTAAGCTTTGTATCGTTAGAAACCCACTGATATTCTTGAATGGTCGTGCATTATTCCCCCATTTTACCCTGAGACGGGAGAAATACGGATTTCAGTGTTGCAGATCCTGCTTATAATGATGTAAAAATCTCATTTCTTTGTAGAGGAACATACTGTACACTCATTCCTCATCTTTCCCAGGGGGTGGGACCCGCTCACATTACAGACCTATTACAGATCAGTGGGTGGGACTTCACTTGCAGAAACTAAAAGCAATATCTGCCATCTTGTTTGGAAGCTAAGCTCGCCTGTTAGCTTAGCTTCCAAACAAGATGGCGGATATTGCTTTTATGGAGCCAGATGTGAAGTTACGACAATGGCGGAGCCCAGACTGGCTCGAGCTGGGGCGGACTGGTGGTGACTGTGCTCTCGCAGAGATAAAGTCCGTCTGCTGCAAACTATTTCAACAATGCCTATTTCTCCTGGACGAAATCTCTGAATCAGACGAGGACACGGATGTTTGTGTTGGGAACCATCCTAGTTTCGCACCGCACATGGACACCGGCGTCCTGGAGACATGTTCTGGATTAGTGGGAGTGACTTGCGGAGCTGTGCAATGTGGTGCATCACCGTTGAGCCCTCCAGTGATGTGGTGGGCTCATCAATGAAACATCAGTGAAAGAGGGAGCCCACCGGATGACTCCGATGACATGCCTACCCATATTTAATAACAAACTGCCTCCCATAATTCCTATTCTGCAACCTCAAAATATCTGCAAATGTCAAGATCAAGGATTCAAGGATTTAATTGGTACGTGCTCTCACATAAAGGAGATTTACATCTTGTCCTGTGTTTAAAAACTTTCAGTCACATGATGTCCGTGGGACAAAGTATGGAAGACTGTTTCCATCACAGTTACAGTATATAATACAAATATGTAAGTCACAATAATGATAAATGTTGTCATAATTAAGACTTAGTATCTTATAATAAACTTTCACATAATAATGGGACACTTTCCTGCAATAAGATCCCTTCTCATACCTTCTCATTATAAAAAAACATACAGTAAATCCCATAATAATCAGCTACATCATATTAATGACTTACAACTCATAATAAAAGATAATTTCTCATAATCAAATACTTTCTTGATACTTTCTCATAATGATGTACATCTCGTAATGAGAAACTTTCTAGTAATGACTTGATATCTCAATGTTTTTTTTGTAACAATGAGATAGCTTCTCAAAATTATGACTTAATATCTCATAATAATTAGAAACTTTCGTAATAACAACATTGCATAATAACGAGATGCTTTCTCATAATAAGGACTAAACATCTCATAATAAGAAATGTTCAAATAATAATGAGATACTTTCTCATAATTATAACTCAGTATCTCATAATAATGTAAAAAAATGTGAATCCAAATGTCCTGTTGCTCATCATGGCTGTTAGGAAACTAACTTACACAGGAGAGACGTGTGCGGCTTCTCTCTAGTGTGGATCCTCTCATGTATTTTCAGAGATGATGACTGACTGAATCTCTTGTCACAGTGTGAACACTTGTAAGGTTTTTCTCCAGTGTGAATCCCCTGATGCAGTTTAAAATGTCCAGCTGTAATAAAAGTCTTCTCACACTCAAAGCACATGTACTCTCTCACACCAGTGTGAATTTTCTGATGTTTATATAAATATTGCAGCCGTGAAAAACTCTTTCCACACTCAGAACATGAATGTAGCTTCTCCTTCGTATGAACTGTCAGGTGTGACTTCAGGTTTGATGTACAAAGAAATGTTTTGCCGCATTGATCACAAGTGAACGGCTTCTCGCCTGTATGAACTCTCATGTGAATCTCAAGATGTTGTTTGTTTGAGAATCTCTTTTCACACTGATCACATGTGAACAGCTTCTCTCCAGTGTGAATTCTCATGTGGGTCTTAAGGTTATTTTTTTGTGTGAAGCTCTTCCCGCACTGATCACATGTGGCCGGTCTCTCTCCTGTATGAACTCTCATGTGAATCTTAAGATATGTTTTGTTTGAGAATCTCTTTTCACACTGATCACACATGAATGGTTTCTCTCCAGTGTGGATTCTCATGTGAATGTCAAGAGTTTGTTTTTCTGAGTAACTCTTTCCACACTGATCACATGCGTACGGCTTTTCTCCAGTGTGGATCCTCATGTGATGCTCAAGATTTCGTTTGGTTGTAAAACTATTTCCACACTGATTGCATGCATATGACTTCTCTCCAGTGTGGATCTTCATGTGAACATCAAGATGTACTTTTTGTTTAAAGCTCTTCCCGCACTGATCACACGTGTGCGGTCTCTCGCCTGTATGAACTCTCATGTGAATTTCAAGATTTTGTTTGGTTGAGAATCTCTTTCCACACTGATCACACTTAAACGGCTTCTCTCCAGTGTGGATCCTCATGTGGGTCTCAAGACTATGTTTGGCTGTGTAACTCTTTCCACACTGAGTGCAGGTGAAAGATTTCTTGGCTCTTCTTTTCTCTAAAAGTGTCTGTTTAGTCTTTGAGAGACTCAAATGTTTTTCTCCAGGTTTGACATGATGTTCCTCCTCCACTTCACTCAGTTCTTCACTCTCCTCCTTCACTTCACTCAGTTCTTCTCTCTCCTCCTTCACTTCACTCTCCATCAGGTCTGACATGAAAGAGAAAGAGTTATTTCCTTTTCAGTACAACAAAAATAATTCAAAGAGAGGAATATGAAGTGAAAGGACATAAAAGAGCTCTGATGTAATAACAAAAACTACTTTCCATTAATGAGGTACATTGATAATAATAATTTTTTAAAAACATTATAGACACAAATCCCATGTTTCAGTAGAGAGAACTATTAAATATATTTGATCAATGACACAATTATCTAATGTAAAATGTAATTTATTTGACTTAAAACTATTTAATTATTACAGTCCAGTCACACTAGACTTTTAATTCCAATGTCTCCCATTCATTCGCATGTGAACGTGGGAAACCAGAAACACGAGTTTCGCTGCGTTCCAGTTCAAGTGGAAATGGCAATTAATTATTGGTCATTTATATCATAGTTTAAATAGACATTGCAGAATCACAGAATCCAGTCACTAATGCAACTTAATGTATAAAACAGAACGTCACACAAACCAAATATAAAACAGAGCTAATGACAACGGGATGGTTTTGATTCTGAAGAGACTGCCGGTAAGAGGAAATGTTTGCGTTGCGCTATCTAAGCACTAATAACTGCGTTTGGTGGCTTCGTGTAAATGTGCGTGTTATGGACTTGGGTATTTATCATTGTTATTTTGGTATCTGTGATTAGGTTAGTGTTTAAATTGCTGAGCCTAAACGCCTAGTAGTGTTAACAATCATTTAAAAAAGTATATTATCAAGAAATGATTAATATATTCAGTTTGCTAAAATTAATGTTCTGTCTAAAATTCACTGTCTTCAGTGTGAAATCAATTCATTTGTTAGAATATTTATTATGGTAAACATGGTTAAATTCCCTTCGAATGAAATACAAATCTGCTGATAAAAGCTTGCTCTTTGAAAACTTATTTGCTATGGTGTAAAATAGTATTAATAAAAAGAAATAGTATTGTGCTAACGCTTACTAAATTAAACCCGTATAAATTATGTACAATGTGAAATTGTGGTGGTTTAATTCATATGCATTGCTGTAAATATTTACACTGCTTTGTTGTGTGTGGTTTTAAAGGTTTTTCACCTACTGAAAATTCTACAATAAATTGAGAAAAGGCAACTTAAGTCTCATTCTTGTTCAATTCAGAAGTAAGGAACCGCTTTCAAGTGTGGGACCCGTGCAACTTAGAACATTTGACAATATCAACCTCCCTCTACTGAACATTTGTTGAAAATCTGTACCATTTCATAGTTGAACTGTTTATCTAAAAGTGATGAATGCTTGAATGTTTCTAACATGAATGTTCTTCAGCATCATGAATGAATGAAGAATAAACACCAACCTCTTTGTTCTTCAGGATCTTCAGTGTGTTTCATTCTGCAGGGTTCTGGATCACTCATGTTCTCACTGTCCTCTTTAATAAACTCAGTCTTTGCAGATTTCAGCTCTTCCTGATGCTCTGATGCTCGTCTTCACTTGTAGCTGATGGGAAATTACAGCATTTATTGGGGAATTGCTGTGGGAGGAGCTTCACTGATGATGTAATTGATGTGGGAGGAGCTTCATTGTCCATGTGACTGCTGTGGGCGGAGCTTCACTGACTGAACTGCAGATTGGTTGGAGGAGATGATCTGCCAAAACCAAAAATATATCAGTAACTAAGTTTATTTTTATAGGGTCAAAGACCAGATGTAAAAAAAACAAAAAAAAACAACAAAAAAAACACATTAAATGCAAGTAAACTGTCCATTTTAATGTTTAAAATATATTTTCAACTATAAAAAGCGTCACCATGGCAACAGCGCCAGACAAAAAGAGGTCTTCATATTTCTCCCCAGCAGAACTGGATGAGCTTCTGCGAGCATATGGAGAGTACGAACATTATTATTATTTTTTATATATCAGCTCCAGCAGCGAAGGACAGAGAGTTAGCTAGGGAGAAAATAGTTCCTCGAGTCAATGCGTACGTTTACATTTCAATTAGTTATACAGTGTTGGGTGTAATTAATTACCAAGTAATCTAAATACTGTAATTTAATTAAAGGGATTACTCTTAATTCTTAAGTAAAATCTGATGTAATTGCATTAGACTATAGAACAATTCTGTATATTTAACATACATTTTTAAAAGGTATATTTTTAATGTAACCTTCTCCCTCTACACACTTTGGTCAGTTCAAGAATAATTCATGCAATTGTATATTGTTTATTTGAAAGCATTAAAAGTGCAGTTTCTTGTCCCTCCTTGTATTGTTCAAGTGGTTGAGGTTGATGGGATTTAGTAATTAGTAATAAGTAGACCAATACCTTATAAAGATAGTCATTATTACATTAATCTAATTACACTGCTGAATGTGTCATTTGTAGTTAGTAATACAAGTAACTTGCCCTACTGTTATAATATCAGAGGTGAAACTGGAAGAACAGTATGTTATTCAACCTAATTTTAATTTTCATGTAGATGCAATCCAGCAGGCATTAAAAGAACATGGCAGCAGCTGAAAATTTTATATACTGTATATATATATATTATATATATATATTTTTTTTTTGGGCTGTATACTCTTTTTGTCTTTTATCCATATGCTAATTGGCACAATTAATAATGTATCTGTCTGTCTATCGTTAAACAATATATGCAATTTCACAAATTTTTATTTCTATTTATAATATTATTCTGTTTCTTTATTTAAATAAGGGCAAATATCTAGAAAGTAGTAAAGAACTGTAAGAAAAGCATTTGACCAAAAAAATACATTTGTATTTGTAACCAACAATTACCCTCAGTCTGTTGACACCAATGAAATGAGCTTTAAGTGTCAATGTACAGGAGATCTGAAGACATCAGCATAATAAATGAGGTGAAAACAGGAACTATTGTCATGAAATAAAGAGTGTTTTCAGCAGATCTGTTAATATTGATGAGCCTCAGACTATCAACACTCATTCAACAAGCCATTCAGGATCATCAGCAGATCATCTCACTTTATTCTGAGTGTTTGCTGTTAGAAACACATTATTTGAGTCAGGATACATGATAAAAGCCTGTAAAACTGCTCTAGTGAAAGACAAAACCGTTATTTATCACAAATTATCAATTTATCACATGGATCAGTGGTTCCCAACCTTTTTTTTTTACCTTTAAGTTCATAGTAATGGTTCTGGCTTCATGAAGCCTCATGGTGTGAATGAAACATCAAACTGACTAGAACAAACTCTATGAAATGTGTATATGATACTGGATATCAAGGGTGAAACTGTTAATAATGTAGACAGACAGCAATCTCATTCAGTGTCAGTCATGTGTGCAGTGAAATATAATGTATTAGCCATTTAAAAGCTATTTTGAGAAAATTAAAACGTGGAAAGCTCAAAAAGCAATCATAACAGGATACTTCATAACTTTCAGATCTAAAATTATTCCTGATTCAAGCAGAATCACCAGAAAATAAAAACAGACAATAACAATGAGGTGTTGATAAAAATTATAAAGTTTAATCAATCATTACATGAAGCAATTACAGACATTAAGTAAAACTGAAGGAGAATGCGATAGATCTCTCTCTTTACTGACTTATAAGAGCCAAAGCATCTCAAGAGAAGAAGAGAAGAAAAGTGTCCAGTTTCAAAGATACATGAAAGTATATCTTGTGTTTGCGTGGAAGAGTAGAAGTGGAAGAGAAACTAGATGTTCTGATGAAAAACAATGAAGAACGAGTTAAAATAATATCAGATTCATGTCTCTCTTAAAAGTGTTATGGCCTCTTCTTAGGAGGCCACCGGAGGTGATACTTCCGGTGGCGCTGCTCTGTTGCGACCCGGGCTACCTCGTGCTGCTGTCTTGTGTTTGTTTTTATTATTTATTTATTTATTATTATTATTTATTTTTTTACACTGCTCAATCTGGGCACACGATGTACACGATGCTGTTTTTATTAAGAGGACTGATGCTGACTTTAGCCGTATGGCTGATTCCAAGCGATTCCATGCTGGTGAATCAGGACTTGTTGATGTCGGAGGCGGTTCTGTGCTATACCTGTGACCAACTTTTACTGCTCCAGCCTAGTCACACACTCGCCCCCCAGCTACCGAGGGAATTACAGGTGAGAACAGTGGGGGAAAGCCGTCGGATACGGACGCGGAAGAGGGGAAAACGTGGCGGGTGTAAGGCAGAGATTACGGAGAAGGGCAGAAAGACCACCACTACCCTCAATGCTTCTCTGCAACACCCGCTCCCTGAGAAGCAAAGTTGAGGAGCTAAGAGTCAATACCAGAGTTCGACATGAGTACCGGGATTCATGCCTGCTTGTGGTTACGAGAGGACGTGCCGGACTCGTTCGTTGCCCTGGAAGGCTTCTCTCTGGTACGCTCTGATAGGAACGACAACTCAGGCAAGAGCAAAGGGAGCGGTATTTGTGTTTACATTAACCAAAAGTGGTGCTCACAATTCTCCGTGAGAGAGCGGCTCTGTAACTCCGACATAGAACTGGTATGTGTAAGCCTTAGGCCTTTTTATCTTCCACGTGAATTCGGAAACATTTTAATATGTACTGTTTATATTCCACCTAGTGGGAATGCTGCAGACGCAGCTAAACTTACAGCAGACTGTGTTCATAGACAATTAAGTCGTACCCCTGAAGCACCTTGTTTCATTTTAGGGGATTTTAATCATTGTAAACTTAATGCTGTGTTGCCTGGATTCCATCAATATGTGGACTGTAATACGAGAGGCAAAATCATCTTGGACAAATGTTATGGGAATGTTAAGAATGCCTATACAGCTAAGGTTAAATCGCCATTAGGCTCCTCTGATCATAATGCTGTCCATTTAATTCTGACATATAAGTCCATGCTTAAGAGCAGTAAACCACAAACTAAAACTGTATATGTGTGGAATGATGATGGAATTGAAACGTTAAAGGGATGCTTCTCTTGCACTGACTGGAATGTCTTTCAAAGTTTGGATCTAGAGGAGGCCGTAGAGACTATGACAGATTATATACTTTTCTGTAAAGATAATGTGTTAGACCAAAAAATAATAACTATATATCCAAACAATAAATCTTATATCTCCAAGGAAATTAAGGAGTGCATAGTCCAGAAAAAAATGGCTTTTAGGAGAGGAGACCTTGCAGCTATGAAAGATGTACAGAAGGAACTGAATTATAAACTAAGGAAAGCTAGGAGAAAGGAGAGGGAGAAATTTGAGGCCCATTGTTTGACTATGAATACCAAAAAATTATGGGATTCAATGAAATACATGACAAACATGGTTCCAGCCAAAAGATCTATCAATGTGATAGATGAGGGGGCAAAGGCAAATGAGTTGAACGACTTTTATTGTAGATTTGATGTAAGAGACTTCTCACAGGAGCAGGTAAATGCACTGGATGCCTTGTCTATATTGGATAATCCTAAAACAATTATTGACCAGAACATGGTGGAGAGACTGTTTTCACAGGTCTGTCCTAACAAGGCTTCTGGGCCGGACGGCATCTCTGGGCGGTTACTAAAGTCTTGTAGTAGAGAGCTGGCCGAAGCCTGGTGCCCTATTTATCAGAAATCTATAGACACGCATCCAGTTCCCTCTATGTGGAAGAGCTCCACTATTATCCCAGTCCCAAAAAAGGCTAGCTGTAAGGAGAATAATGATTATCGTCCAGTAGCACTTACTTCAATAATAATGAAGTGTTTGGAGAAAATTATGATTAATTTTGTAAAAACAGACGTGAGTGGTCTATCAGTTTGAGTTTCAATTTCAGTTTGCTTATAGAAGCAATAGAAGTACAGATGATGCTGTTATAGCTATAACACATTTTATAAATAGGCATTTAGAGGATCCGAGCTCGTATGCACGTCTTTTATTTGTAGATTTTAGCTCAGCTTTTAATATGTTGCAACCATCTTTTAATTGCAAGGTTGAATGATTTTAAAGTTAATCCACTTATTATAAAATGGTATTATTCTTTTTTGACCAATCGCAGGCAGCAGGTTAGTGTTAAAGGGATAGTTCACTTTGAAATTAAATTTTGGTATGTTTTAGCTTACCTCAAGGGCATCCAAGATGTAGGTGTCTTTTTTTCCGCAGTAGTTTCAATTTTGATATTTTTAGGTCAAACCGTTCTTGTCTGTCAGTCATATAATGCAGGTCGATGGTCACTGTCTCAAAGAGCATGCACAGAGTCCAAATTAAAACAATTCCCCGTCGTCCAAATTAAACAATTCCCCATCGTAAGTACACATTGACGGCCTAAGACACGAAACGAGCGGTTTGTGTGAGAAAACGAACAGTATTTATATCGTTTTTACCTCTTATACACAGCCATGTCCAAGTGATCTGATCTGACGTGTGCGCAGACTGGTGCATAGATATATACACACTAGATGTCGCCTTAAAGACATTAGTTCCAATGAACTGCCGTAGACAAGGCGACATCTAGTGTGGTCATAAAATTTGACCACCAAGCTCAGCCAGCCCTATGCATGAGATAACAGGGTCGCAACATTCCAACACACACACACAAACACACTCTGGACTTTGAAACAGAAAACCCCCTTTCAGAAAAGTACAGAAAAGGACTTTTACCCATAAAGTCACTCTTAAATGTACTAAATATATAAATTTGTGTGTTAAGAGGTGTGTGTAAACCATAGGAAAGCATACATGTCCTATTTGTAACATTAATAGAACTGCAAATGCCTATACAAATGCATAATACAAATAATTGCTACAAAGCCTATATTCTATTTTTGATATCTCTGTAATCCTCTCCAGCTAACGGAGTTGAATTCCGATAGCAGAATTCAGTGATGCGCATTGTTTTATAAGTTCATATGTCTGGAGAAAATCCTCTCAAGTTAAAGTCAATCATGACTCATTCGAGTGGGCGTGTCTAACCGGACAAAGGAATCTTCCCGCTCGAAAATTCTCGACAGCTGATTCGTCCTACACGAAGGAGGGGACGGCACATGGGACACTGATAAAAGTCCAGACCTTCAGTTTCCTCGCTCTCTCTCTCTTCCAACTCAACTTCCTCTCTTCGGACCTTCTTCTCCCCCCCGGCGCAGCGCTTCTCCAAGGAACATCTGGAGGCCTGGCCTTCTCCATCGAGCGAGCACATGTTCGAGTCGTAGCTGCGTCCCTTGCAACTAAGATTTCCAGCCTCTCCCATCCCGGGAGACGAATCTGAACTTTCTCGGTAACGTTAAATTCAAGTGAGCCTTTACATCGTCTTGCGAAACGACCCAGAAGACGAAGCTAGACGCAAACCAGCCGGACACGCGCACGCGCGCTTCCTGCATCAGCTTCAGCCTGACCAGAAAGAGCACTCGCAAGTATATTGATTCCTATAAAAGCTGTTCCAGGTGTCTAGGTCTTAGGTCTGTGATTTAAGTTACCCTCTATCTCTCTCTCTATATCTTTCTTTCTTTCATTTCATTTCATTCTGATCACGCTATGTTTTATGTTTGTTTCGGTTAAATGTTTATTTGTTTGTTTGCATTTTTACGTACGTTTATATTTGTAGGTTATATAATCTCTAGTGTGTGCCATTTTATTAATAAACCCATTTATACTTTTAATTGTCTCTGTGTTTGAAGACCCGCCTTATAAAGTCAATGAAACTTCAAGATCTAAGCTACAAGCTCGATATAAACTACATTTAGTAGTTCTTAATTCAGAAACTCAGTAAGTTTGATATTCGTGGCCAGAAGATAAAACTTTCTTGGAGTTTGAAAAGGGATAACCCCTTCTTAACTGTAATGATCAGACAGTACAGAACAAGGTAATCTCGATATTCTCGATAAAATAAATGTACATGCGACTTATGAATTATGACCATGAGTCATATTTATTAATATTTCCAAAATTCCCTATATTCTTGAGCTAATTCACATTTACCCCGAGTCGTTATTGTTATATAGTGCTGCGTTCGATACTATAGATCATACATTACTCTTAGATCGACTACAAAATTATACTGGTGTTCAAGGACAAGCACTAAGCTGGTTCAAATCATACCTATCTGACCGCTACCATTTTGTCTATTTAAATGGAGAAAAATCGATCATAACTCCAGTAAACTATGGAGTGCCGCAGGGATCTGTGTTAGGCCCTCTGTTATTTTCAATATATATGATGCCACTTGGAAATATTATAAGGAAACATGGAATTAGTTTCCATTGTTATGCTGATGACACTCAAATATATATTTCATCATGGCCGGATGAAAACGCTAAATTTTCCAAATTGACAGAGTGTGTTAAAGATATAAAAGATTGGATGACGCGTAATTTTCTTTTATTAAATCCAGACAAGACAGAGGTAATACTTATCGGTTCAAAAAACCGCCCACAAAACCTCGCACAATACAACTTTAACATCATAGGATGTCCTGTTACTTTATCCTCTACAGTAAAAGACCTGGGTGTTATACTCGATTGCAACCTATCTTTTGAAAATCATATTGCATATGTTACAAAAACAGCCTTTTTCCACCTTAGAAACATTGCTAAGCTACGTAATATGCTATCAGTTTCTGATGCAGAAAAGTTAGTTCATGCATTCATGACCTCGAGACTGGATTACTGTAATGCTTTATTAGCTGGTTGTCCTGCATCCTCAATAAACAAGCTACAGTTAGTACAAAATGCCGCCGCTAGAGTTCTTACGAGATCAAGAAAATATGATCATATAACACCGATTTTATCAACACTGCATTGGTTACCTATAAAGTTCCGTATTAATTACAAGGTATTGCTACTGACTTATAAAGCCCTAAACGGCTTAGCTCCAGTCTATTTAACGGATCTTCTATCACCCTATAATCCATCGCGCTCTTTAAGATCACTAAATTCAAGGCTTTTGGTCATACCTAGGATATCCAGAACCACCAAAGGAGGGAGAGCATTTTCACATTTGGCTCCAAAACTCTGGAATAGTCTTCCTGATACTGTTCGTTGCTCAGACTCGCTATCCCAGTTTAAAACTAGATTAAAGTCGCATCTCTTCAGCCAGGCATTCTTATAATCCTACAGTTCAAACTACAATCCGGCCTCTATCTCATAAATGCCAGAGGAGAACTGGCCCCCGACTGAGCCTGGGTTCTCCCAAGGTTTTTTTTCTCCATTAGGTCACCTGATGGAGTTTTAGGACACCATTAGGTCACTTGATGGAGTTTTTCGGTTCCTTGCCACTGTTGCCTTTGGCTTGCTCAGTTGGGGATATTTTGGGGATATTTAATTTAATTTTATCAATCAATAAATTCCTCTTGAAAAAACTTTGTTGTATTATTTTAATTTAATACTGTGAAGCTGCTTTGATACAATCTGTATTGTGAAAAGCGCTATACAAATAAACTTGACTTGACTTGACTTGACTTGAATCTTCAGGTGTTTCTTCAGGACTGACGCCCAATGAAACTGTTTACCGCACTGATATATGGATATATGGTTATATACAGTTATATGGTCTTTCTTCAGAATGAGAAGAAGTGATTTCAGAGTGAAAGCCTGAGCCGCTTCTTCCCAGTGTGAACTCTCATGTGAATCTTCAGACTTGATTTACATTGAAGCGTTTTTTACACTGAGGGCAGGAGACCTGAAGCGGTGACAGATTTTTTGGATTCTGTTTTTCCTTTCTTGTTCACGTCACGTTGTTTTCCATTTGAGTGAGTAACTGAAGATAACTGAAGGAACCTCTCTCCACATGGATCATGGTGATCCGGTTTATCCACTGCATGGATCTTCATGTGTCGCTTCAGGTGACTTTTAAAAGAGAAAATCTCTCCACACTGATCACACGTGTGCGGCTTCTCTCTGCTGTGGATCCTCTCATGTTTTTTCAGAGATGATGAGTGACTGAATCTCTTGTCACAGTGTGAACACTTGTAAGGTTTTTCTCCAGTGTGAATAATCTGGTGCTGTTTTAAACTGCCCGCTGTAATAAAAGTCGACTTACACTCAAAGCACATGTACTCTCTCACACCAGTGTGGATTTTCTGATGTACTTTTAAATATGGCAGCGATGAAAAACTCTTTCCACACACAGAACATGAATGCGGCTTCTCCTTCGTATGAACTGTCAGGTGTGACTTCAGGTTTGATGCACAGAGAAATGTTTTGCCGCATTTATCACATGTGAAAGGCTTCACTCCGGTGTGGATCCTCATGTGAACATTAAGGGATGATGATTGTGTGAAACTCTTCCCGCACTGATCGCATGCGCAAGGCTTTTCTCCCGTGTGGATTCTCATGTGAGACTTAAGATGTTGTTTTTGTGTGAAGTCCATCCCGCATTTATCACATGTGAACGGCTTTTCTCCAGTGTGGATTCTCATGTGAATCTTAAGGTATGATGATTGTGTGAAACTCTTCCCGCACTGATCGCATGCGCAAGGCTTTTCTCCCCTGTGGATTCTCATGTGAATCTCAATGTGTTGTTTGCTTGATAAACTCTTTCCACACTGAGTGCAGGTGAAAGATTTCTTGTCTTTTCTTTTCTTCAAAACTGTCTTTTTAGTCTTTGAGCGACTCAAAGGTTTTTCTCCAGGTTTGACATGATGTTCCTCCTCCACTTCACTCAGTTCTTCACTCTCCTCCTTCACTTCACTCAGTTCTTCTCTCTCCTCCTTCACTTCACTCAGTTCTTCACTCTCCTCCTTCACTTCACTCAGTTCTTCACTCTCCTCCTTCACTTCACTCAGTTCTTCACTCTCCTCCTTCACTTCACTCAGTTCTTCACTCTCCTTGCTCTCTTCCATCAGGTCTGAAGTGAAACAAAAATATTATTATTCATCAAAATAATACAAGAGAAAATAAATTAAGTGAAAGAACATTAAAGTAGACAACTGCTATAAAATATTACCATTTTGCTGTTTTTTATAATTTTTTATTATTAATTAAATAAAGTTAACCCTCTGAGGTCTGAGCTGTTTTCTGGCCCTGGAGGTGTTCTGACATGCTCTGACATTTGTGTTTTTTTCTGTTACTAGTGACATTTTCATGGCTAAAGTCTAATTACACTGTATTCAGCACAAACTCTGCTACAATAATATATCAGCAGCATGTATGTAAAAGTTTGTAGTTTTGAGATAATGACATTTATGCGTGGTTTGTGAAAATACAAAAAAAAATTCTCACTGAAATAAGGCCATGAAACCCATACTGATTATTTCTTCACAAGACTTTTGAAAATTGTATGACATAGCCTAGAATATTTGCTCCAAAACTATGTGAAAATCACCCTGACTGCTCATTCAGATAAGACAATATATTGATTTAAAATTTCTAAGACGTGTTTTGTGTGACAAAGCCATATGCGAAGAGGCGTGATCATCTCATGAATATGTAAGCTTTTAACACCTGAGAAAGACAAAGACACTCCCCTAACTGCCCTATTAGGAGCGATCAGGCCCTGTCATTCAGAGCAACCTTGCACAAAGAATGAGGAGATTTAAAAAAGAATGGCTTTTAGATTGTTTGGATTTATTTACAACACAACACAATCCAAAAATACAAATGACAAAAGAGCACATTGAAAACAATGATCCAAAGACAGAGACCTTTGTGCCATTCCTAAAAACATTGTACATACCTTTCATTTCCAAGGTGTTTGATTTTCACTTTACCATGTTCATGTACAGAGACTCATGTGAATGTTGAAGTCAGCAGGACTCAGTTGCATCTGGTCCCTGAAAGAAAAGAAAAAAGAAAAAACTGTGAACATACTGATATCAAGAGAAACTATAGGGCTGCACGATTTTGGGAATAGATTTTAGATTTTTATGGTTAAAATTTCTTTTAAAAATTCACAGAATACACACACACACACACGTTTCCAACAATATATAATGAACACCAGGTTTGTTGTGCCTTGTAGGCATAGGCTACGCAGTGCTGCATAAAATAATAATAACAATAAATTAAATCTTCCAAAAGATTTCAAGAACAACTACGCTAGAGAAAAATATATTGATTATCATATGTTACTTCAAATGTTTCCATTCGTTATGATGATATGAAATGAGATAATAGTAAAAACATAAAGCCTAATGTTTGGTGCATTTTTCCTTTCAAACGCAATCGCGCTCCAAAATATGATACATTAAAACGTACAGCGCGCTCCAAAATATGATACATTCAAACGCGATCGCGCTCCAAAATATTAAACATTATGGTTATACATATCTATGTTTGAGCAGATATCCACAAACAGTATTTAACAGGAAACACGGGTCTAAATAGTATAATATTCACCATATACAGTATCTAGCAACAGTTCAACTGCAATGTGAAGTTTATGCAACAATACCATAAACTAATAAGTAAGAATTTCTTACCTTACATCTTTCTTGTCTTCAAATCGTGTTCTTCTTCTTCTGGGGGTAAATCCAATGTAAGCTCAGACGTGTCTTCCAAACTCGACGAAAAGCAGAGACTTGTGAAGTGTTTTGGTGTTTTGTGTTTGAGGTAACGAGGGCGTTCGCGTTCCATGTGGACGATTTGCATGTGAATCACTTTTGCGCGAGTGGGCGTGTCGAATTAAAAAGTAATTAGCAAGCGTTTGAGATACTGGACATCCTGTTGGTTTTATACAAATTACTTAAACAGAGTTTTCAGTTTGAATCCGATCATTTAAAAGTACACACTTAAATGTGTATAAAGGTATATGGCTCATAAATGTGTGACAAGTATTCGCTGAGTTTTGTTTCAGTTTGTAGACGTGCTCAAGAAAAAAAAGTTCACCGCGACGGAGAGGCAGAACGCACACCCTGTTTATTTTCTTTATTTTACAAAAGCACAATGTTTTGATTTGATTGTAAGTGGACACATACAAAAGTAGAAATATCACAGATTATTTTTTTATATTTCTTTTTTCTGTATAACCATAAATGACGGAGCAATTTAAGTTTATGTTGCTGCTATGTGAAAAAAATCCAGCAAAACGCGTCGGCGCATTTCTCGACCTCAGAGGGTTAAATAAAGTGAGTTTCCCTGTGTTCCAGTTTGGCAAACTCATTTCCCGCTCTGCTCTCTATCAAAGTCATTTTTTAAGGAAATATAATTAGAATAACGTCTATCATTTATGGAAAATACAACTTTAACAGTAACTATGCTTAAGTTATGCTCACAACCCTGTCAGCCATTCTGGAAAGTTAATTTGCTTGATAAAGTTTACTGTTTATTGCAACAACAACAAAAAAAGATTGCTAAAAAAAGTTTATTGCTAAAATGTTGAAACTATACTGAGAAATATCCAACATTTGGGTAATACATTTGGTTTTTGGAATTCATAAGTCATAAAACATTTGGTATATTCCAACATAGTTGCAAAAAAAAAGTGAACCAGAGCTAAAATTATACTTAGTTTGACCTCATGTTGACAATCAATATGAAAGTTTCTCAAACCTCCCTCTACTGAACATTTGTTGAAAATTCAGTTCCTATTCGATAGTTGAACTGTTTATCTAAATGTGATGAAGTGCTTGAATGTTTCTAACACGAATGTTCTTCAGCATCATGAATGAATGAAGAATAAACACCAACCTCTTTGTCCTTCATGATCTTCAGTGTGTTTCATTCTGCAGGGTTCTGGATCACTCATGTTCTCACTGTCCTCTTTAATAAACTCAGTCTTTGCAGATTTCAGCTCTTCCTGATGCTTTGATGCTCGTCTTCACTTGTAGCTGATGGGAAATTACAGCATTTATTGGAGAATTGCTGTGGGAGGAGCTTCACTGATGATGGAATTGCTGTGGGCGGAGCTTCATTGTCCATGTGACTGCTGTGGGCGGAGCTTCATTGACTGAACTGCAGATTGGTAGGAGGAGATGATCTGCAAAAAACAAACAAAAATAGGCTTGTTTGAGATGAGCAAAATCTGTGCAGAACCGATCACTGGTGATCATCGCAAGATGCATGCCGGTTAGAAATGTGTCCAAGTGCGATCCGCCTTGCTCTGATGTCATGCTGACGTATGTCAAAAATCTCTCGCGAGCGCAAGGCGCACGTGTCGGATTCTGCAGTCGAGCGCAGTTGCTCTCCACCGAATGCGCTGATCAAAAGCATGATGGGAAATGACTTGCTGACGACACAGCTTAATGCTCATTGGTTTAAACAACCGTTATGTATTGTTCTCTTTTAAAATGTTTGATTTTAAAACTCTGATCTCATGTTTTATGTGCATATGTTATGTGTGAATATTCCCAAACTAGTGCGATCTCTATGGGTTATGCAATTTAATTTTTATAAAAAAATAAAAACACATATGTCTGTATTAAAGAAAAAAATATTGATAAACATGTATTTGGAATGGAATTAAATAACAAGTACTTGTGTTCATTTTATTTATTTTCATATAAAAGCAACAGAACTTAAATTACATCCAGTTTATTAGCAGCACTGTGCACGAGCGTGAATCCCGCGATATCCATCTTTGATCTTGCAGGTGTCAGATCCACTACGAGAAGAGAGATCTGTCCGGCTTGCCTGCGCTTTTTTCACTCCTCCTCTCACTGCAGCCGCTCCTACTCTTGCATACATTTCAGGCGAGGCAAGGCGCATCTCAAACAAGTTTATTTTTATAGGGTCAAAGACCAGATGTCAAATGTTAGTGTCTGCATCAAATAAAATTTAAAAGTGATTTTTAAATTTGCGCATGCGTCGCGACTGAGTGCGTTGTTGTGTTTGGAGCTCCGTCTAATTAATTCAGAAACCTTGATTTTCTTCTTTACACTCTTTTACAAACGAACTTTTT
Organism: Leuciscus idus; assembly: GCA_021554675.1. Classification (NCBI taxonomy): domain Eukaryota; kingdom Metazoa; phylum Chordata; class Actinopteri; order Cypriniformes; family Leuciscidae; genus Leuciscus; species Leuciscus idus. The sequence goes on from CM038621.1 coordinate 62,479,514, forward strand.
CTTTTTTATAGCGTGTGAACAGATCGGTTACGAGATCGGCGATCCGCGCTTGAAACATCACGCGCCGATGCTCACAAGTCAGTGATTAGTAACCTTTTGACTCCGACCTCATCTACTCCGTGTGTTTCTGTGCCCAGGATGCGATCATTGCTGGTTTCATTCACTCCGGCACCGACACAACACCATGGACCCTGGGTGATTCCACAGCGGAAGACGCGGGCCAGAACCAGAGCACGGACCTCTCCGCCCCTCCCGGCCTTCGAGATCTCCACCCGGAACCGCTTCTCCCCTCTTCGCGAGACGGAACGCGACGCTGTGATCATCGGCAGTTCCATCGTCCGGCATGTCCACGCTACCATAGGTAAAGGTAAGGTGCGCACTCACTGCTTTCCTGGTGCTCGTGTTCTTGATGTCGCTGCGCAGGTTCCCGGGATCCTGAATGGTGACGAGCCCGTCGGAGCTGTCGTGCTGCACGCGGGAACGAACGACATCAGGCTGTGGCAGTTGGAGGTTCTGAAGAAGGACTACAGGAGCCTGATCGAGACGGTACGCAGCACATCGCCTGAAACAACGATCATTGTGTCAGGACCGCTTCCCACGTACCGACTAGGGCATGAAAGGTTCAGTAGATTATTTGCTCTAAATGAATGGTTAATGTCATGGTGTAATGAACAGAAGCTGCTCTTTGTAAATAATTGGAATCTGTTCTGGGAGCGACCTAGGCTCTTCCGTGCTGATGGCCTTCACCCCAGCAGAATTGGAGCGGCTCTTCTGTCGGACAACATCTCCAAGACGTTACACACCATATGACTAGTAAGTCAAAGTCCAAATCACACTCTTTGCTGTCCAAACTTAATTGATATAAGTACCAATGTAGAACATTATATTGAAACTGCGTCTATTCCACGTTTAGTGAGGTCAAACATTAAATCTACTGTAGGATCTAGGAAAAATCTAATTGTGATTAAACCAGAAAATCTCAATATTAGTGAACAAAAACAATTTATAAAGCTAGGTCTTCTAAACATTAGATCGCTCACACCTAAGGCGGTTATTGTAAATGAAATGGTCACAGATAATAGTTTCGATGTACTTTGCCTTACTGAAACCTGGCTTAAACCAAATTATTATTTTGGTCTTAATGAGTCTACTCCTCCTGGATACTGTTATAAGCATGAGCCCCGTCTGATTGGTCGTGGCGGTGGTGTTGCCACAATCTTTAGAGATATTCTTAATGTTACTCAGAAAAAAGGTCACAGGTTTAATTCGTTTGAAGTACTTGTACTAAATGTTACTCTCTTAGATGTAAGAAAGAAATCCCTATTATCTCTAGCCTTGGCTACTGTATATAGACCGCCAGGGCCTTACGCTGATTTCCTAAAAGAGTTTGGAGACTTTCTCTCAGATCTTTTGGTCAATGTCGATAAAGCATTAATTGTTGGAGATTTTAACATACACGTAGATAACACAAATGATGCGTTAGGGGCTGCGTTTACAGATTTATTAAACTCCTTTGGGGTCAAGCAAAATATAACTGGTCCCACTCATCGTCTTAATCATACACTCGATTTAATTATATCACATGGAACCGATCCAACCGATATAGATATTATACCGCAAAGTGATGAAGTCACTGACCATTACATGGTCACTTGCATATTACGTACTGCTGAAATTTGTCATGTTGCGCCACGTTATCAACCAGGCAGAACAATCCTTCCAACCACTATAGATAGATTCTCAAATAGCTTACCTGATCTATCTCAGCTACTCAGTGAACCCAAACAAACAGATGAACTAGAGGAAATGACTAGCACTATGAGCACCATTTTCTCTAGAACATTAGACATCGTTGCACCAATTAGATTAAAAAAGGTTAGAGAGAAAACTAAAGCGCCATGGTACAACAGTGCTACACATGTTCTAAAGAGAGAAACTCGTAATTTAGAGCGTAAATGGAAACAAACTAATTTAGAGGTCTTTAGAATCACGTGGAAAGACAGTATGTCACGTTATAAAAAGGCCCTAAAAGCAGCCAAGGCTGAGCATCTCCGCAAACTAATAGAAAACAACCAAAACAATCCTAGGTTTTTATTTAACACCGTGGCTAGACTAACAAATAAACAGACATCACCTGAGCATAATATTCCGTTACAGTTCAGTAGTAATGATTTCATGAATTTCTTCACTGAGAAAATAGAAAGCATCAGAAACACAATTGTAAATGTACAATCTTTAATGGTGTCTTATGATTCAGCCTCAATTATCGCCCCTCAAGAAAAACTACAGCGCTTTACAACTATAGGACAGGAAGAGCTAAATAAACTTATCATTGCATCTAAACCAACAATGTGTTTACTAGATCCAATACCAACTAAACTACTGAAAGAAGTGTTACCTGTAGTGGAAGAGCCTCTCCTCAATATTATTAACTCGTCTTTATCTTTAGGTCATGTTCCAAGTAGACATGTGCCGGTATTCGGTAATGCGATAAATCGCGGTAATGAATAAGCACGATATTGTTATCGCGGGCACTTCAAAATACCGTGAAAAATAATAGATCAGAATTTATATTTATAGAACGTGCATTAGCTTATTTTACATCAACCGCTTAAACAAACACTGTGTATATGCTTTGCGAAACACGTGCGCACACTGATGTAAACAATCCCCACATGTAGAAGCACTGTGTGCATGCGGTGCAGTAGTCTAATGTAAACAATCCCCACATGTAGAAGCACTGTGTGCATGCAGCTCAGTGGTCTAATGTAAACAATCCTCACATGTAGAAGCACTGTGTGCATGCAGCTCAGTAGTCTTGAATGTAAACAATCCTCACATGGAGAAGAAGCATGGCGGAAGGAGGAACGCTGCCGACGATTAAAAGCAGGGCTGCCAACTCTACGCATTCAGCGTGAGACTCACGCAATCGACACTTTTCACACGCTCTCGCGTCACACATCCATTTTCTCACGCAGAGAAAAATCACGGCGCAAAGAGGACACTGACACCGACAGACTAGACAGAGCAGGTTACTTATGATATGAAAACAATTCTCAGCTCTCATGTTCTGTCCATTTTATAACGAAATTCAGACAATAAATACCGTTTTGGTGCTTGTAAATGTGACGTGACCGATCGCTGTAGCGTCTCAGTTCAAGTAAACCGATCATCTGTTACCTCTTATTTAAAGATACAGTACAACTTCAAACATAATATCGATCAATCAGTGTTTTTCAGCCACGGAAATGTCAATAAAACTGCAGGTGAACAATTGTCACAGAATGTTACATTTACCTCAGGAAAGCCATTTAATGACCAACATGTTAGTTGACTAGAAAAAATAGCTATAGAGAGGAGTATTTTGCTAAATATGTGCACTTTATTACATTTGTATTATTTTTACTTGTGTCATAATTGTTATCACGAAAACCAAATTATATTTAATTTAATTTGTTCATTTTTAACCTTTAATAATACCAGCTGACAGGGCTCTCTTACCCCTTTTCCACCAACAAGAACCGGGTGCTGGTTCAGAGCTAGAGCTATTGCCAGTTCGGAGTTGGTTCGACTGACGAACCGGTTTGCGTTTCCACCGGCCAGAGAGCCACAACAGAGCTATATCTTACGTCACTGAATACGTATCATGTTGCCCAGCAACGCTAGTGCGGCAGCGCCAAACACAAACACACCAGACTTGTTCGAGATGCATCGGCTTCTCGCAGAACGATCAGCACATGAAATCAAAGCACTGCGAAAGAGATCAAAAAGCACAAGGAGTCGTATGATCTCCAAACACTCCCGCAGCTCTGATCGGTCCACGCTGCTCCGATGCATCTCGAACAAGGCATCAACAATAATAGACGTTGCGTTACTATGGATGCTCATGGGTTTGCGAAAATAAATCGCCATCCAAACACGGCGAATCCAACGCGTTCGTGCAGCTCGCCGTAACTATAGACGGATATTATAATCGAGCTGCTATTAGCTCGACTAGCTGCTATTTAAAAATGGCGGTCACAAGTTTCTCTTCAGTCTTGTTGGCCACGGTAACCCCGCCCCCAGCCTCTGACGCAAGCGGTTCTTTCTTGGCTCCGTTCTAGACCCTGCAATGATTTGGTGCTACTTAAGAACCAGTTTTACTGGTTCGGAGCTGGTGCTTTGGCGGTGGAAAAACAAAGAACCGATTTGAAACTAGGCTCTGGCTCCGAACCAGCACCAGCTCTGCCTTGGTGGAAAAGGGGTATCTGTATGTTTACAGCATTATTTTTTCTTGAGAAAAATTAACATATAGGCTATCTACTGTAGCCTACCTAATATTTATCCAAAGAGTCAATATTGAATCAAATCCCAAGAATTGAATTGAAATCGTGAAAATTGTGTAAAATTCTGTTTAGTTACCAAATGTTTTGACAATAACAATTACACCTATTGTGATGCAAGTTTTTTTAATTTATTTTTTTATCCATCCGTTTCTTTTGAGCAATTAAAATATCGTGATAATACCGTATACCGTGATAAAAGCTCAATCAATTAATCGCAGCATGAAAATTTTATACCAGCACATGCCTAGTTCCAAGAATATTCAAGTTGGCAGTTATAAAACCTCTTATTAAGAAACCACAATTAGATCATAATAACCTAGCAAACTACAGACCCATTTCAAATCTTCCATTTATGTCTAAAATTCTAGAAAAAGTGGTGTCCGCTCAATTGTGCTCTTTCTTGCAAGAAAATGATATCTATGAAAAATTTCAGTCAGGATTCAGACCGCATCATAGCACTGAAACTGCATGTTAAATGCATGTTAAAATTACAAATGATTTACTTTTAGCTTCTGACCAAGGCTGTATCTCAATACTAGTTTTACTTGATCTTAGTGCGGCGTTCGACACTATAGATCACAAAATACTCTTAGATCGACTACAAAACTACACTGGTGTTCAGGGACAGGCATTAAACTGGTTTAGATCGTACTTATCAGACCGTTACCATTTTGTCTGTTTAAATGGGGAAAAATCGAAGATAACGTCAGTAAACTATGGAGTGCCGCAAGGATCTGTGTTAGGCCCTCTGCTATTCTCAATATATATGATGCCACTTGGTAATATTATAAGAAAACATGGAATTAATTTCCACTGTTATGCTGATGACACTCAATTATATATTTCATCACGACCAGATGAAAACAATAAATTATATAAATTAACAGTGTGTTAAAGATATAAAATACTGGATGACGTGTAATTTTCTGCTATTAAATTCAGATAAAATGGAGGTATTACTTATTAGTCCAAAAAACTGCCCACAAAACCTCTTACAATACAACTTCAATTTAGAAGGATGTCCTGTTACTTTATCCACTACAGTAAAAGACCTGGGTGTTATATTAGACCGCAACTTGTCTTTTGAAAATCATATTTCATATGTTACAAGAACAGCCTTCTTCCACCTTAGAAACATTGCTAAGCTACGTAATATGCTATCAGTTTCTGATGCAGAAAAGTTAGTTCATGCATTCATGACCTCGAGACTGGATTACTGTAATGCTTTATTAGCTGGTTGTCCTGCATCCTCAATAAACAAGCTACAGTTAGTCCAAAATGCAGCCGCTAGAGTTCTTACTAGATCAAGAAAATATGATCATATAACACCAATTCTATCGTCTCTACACTGGTTACCTATAAAGTTCCGTATCAATTACAAAGTATTACTAATGACCTATAAAGCCCTAAATGGTTTAGCTCCTGGGTATTTAACGGAACTTCTATCGCCCTACAATCCATCACGCTCTTTAAGATCACTAAATTCGAGGCTTCTGGTCATTCCTAGAATATCTAAGTCCACTAAAGGAGGGAGAGCATTTTCACATTTAGCTCCTAAACTCTGGAATGGCCTTCCTGATATTGTTCGAGGCTCAGATTCGCTGTCCCAGTTTAAAACTAGATTAAAGACGCATCTCTTTAGCCAAGCATTCACATAATACTTACCTTTTATACTACAGTTGAATCAGATTGAATGCATTAATATTATGAACAGCAGCTACGCTAATTACTTCCCATATGCTTTTCTGTTGTTATCAGAAGGTAAATACAGATCGTCAGCTCCAGTTTGTATCCAGCCTCTCATGGAAACTACAGATTCCCCAACACCCGTGCAGAGACGACTCGACGCCTGTGAAGAGACGACTCGACCCTGGCGATATGTTTATGCCCTAAATCAATACATGATTAACTAACTGTATTTCTCTATGTACATTTCTGAAATGCACTTTCTGTAAAGCTGCTTTGAAACAACATGTATTGTGAAAAGCGCTATACAAATAAATTTGAATTGAATTGAATTGAATTTTAAATACATAGAAAAACACATTCAATGCAAGTAAACTGTCCATTTTAATGTTTAAAATATATTTTGTAAACAAATTCAAAACATCGGTTAAATAATGTTAGCGTAACAGATATACTTGTGTAAAAATTAAGCAACATATTTATTTTGCCCTGTGCTTATATAACATGTATCAAAAAGATTAAGAGTTCACTCTAAAATAATTTAAATGATTAAAAACTTCTAGCTGACAAATGGGTAAAACCTAGTGTTTTGAAGGATAGTGGGAAAGTATAGGCTAAAGATTTAAAATGACAATGGGGTCATTCCTGGTATACGGTGACATTTTGGTTTCATAAGTGTTGGGAAAAAAAGTAGGCTACATGATTTTCATGTTTTTAGCATTCTACCAAAATAGTGACATGTTTAACTATAAGGAATACATATTGGTCAAGCTCAGGGACTCAAAAAATAATTATTATGGTAGATTGTTCAGACACTGTCCATGAAAATATTCCACCCTGTTAGGGACATATACATAGTTATCACAACATGTTACTAATGTAAATGTTAAACAATAATGAACTTTTCTTGGGTATTATATGTCCCTTATGCCATCTTAGATTTTTTTTTTCTTCTTGAAACAAGCAAAACAATTTTTGATGAATAGTAAATGTCTTGATTATTAAAAACAGGTACTTTTTGTGCCCATTTTTGCAAATAGTATTTGTAAATAATTAAAAAAAAATTGGCTCAAAAACATATATAGCCTATGCTGTTCGTGCTCCTCACCTCACAAAATAAGACAAAAGTATACCAAACATTTAACGTTGCTGTCAAATTATTATTTAAAATGACTTGTCTAACAGGGTGGAAAGGAGCATAACAGGGTGGAACGGAATATAACAGGGTGGAACACCAGTGTAAAAAAATGGTTCAGTGGATGAGCTTTTTGTCATTGTCCTGCATGGTTTGCCATCAGTAATGTGTGGAACTGCACCTATATAATACTGTTTCAAAACAATAAAATAAAAAAAAATCAAATTTCCTTTGGGGGAGGGACACAAAAAATAGCTATGTGGTTCCTTATCACAATCAATCATGGTGGCAAAACAATTCTCTCTTCAGATGGCTAGAGAAATATTTACAAATTAGAGAAGACAGACATAATAAATTACATTTTTATGTATTTATATTTGATTAAAAATAAAGATACTATAATTCATTTGAATTAACTAGATTAATAAACGTATACAAAATTCTATTAGAATTTCCACCCTGTTAGTTTCACATTCCACCCTGTTAGGTTTATAGACCTAACAGGGTGGAAAATTCTGAGCTAAGTTAGTCATAGCTCTTTGAGTGATCAACATTTAGCAAGCTAACCTTCTACAGATGAACAGAATTTTTATAACTATGTCAGATTTGTTTTTACATTTTTTTTGATAGGACAAACATTCTCAATAACATAGCCTAACAGGGTGGAACTTTAAGGGTGGGACAAGCAGGATAACATTTCAAAAACTATTAAAAAAAAGTTAGGAGTGAGAGTTGAAGCTTATCTCAGTTTGTACAGTTGAATTCCAGCGGGAAAAAGAAATGATGTCACTTCTTGAAAATGGTCTCAATGAAATTGCAGTCGGATTTGGAAGGCAGAAAAGTACATACTAACAGGGTGGAAGATGACTTCAGGGATGCAGTAATTGAAGAAAATTTAAAGAAAAAGACCTATATTTTCAAATGATTTATATGTATGATTAGAGGCAGTTTAGCCTAGTCAATAACATAATTAAAAAATATTTTGAGTTTTTTGTCATTTCATGGTTTATATTTCTTGCAGAAGTTGATTACTGTGCACTGAGGACATGATAAAATTGAATGCATACATCAATTAAAATTGTGTAAAATACAAAATAGTATTTTTAATGTCTATTATCTCTTTTTAAATGGTAAAGAATATTTAAATCTACAATTTAAGCCATTTATTATAAATATGTGACTAATTTTAGAGAAAATATGAGTAAATAAATCATTGGGACAGGAAAGTCACCGCATACCAGGAATGACCCAATGAGTATTTTTGGGTCTGCACTATGATCCTTAAATACAATGTTTGAATATGTCATCAAATGATTTTTGTTCTAAATATGCCTAAATATATATATTTTTTTAATTTTATTTTTTGCTGTAGCCTATACTCTTTTTGTCTTTTATCCATATGCTAATTGGCACAATTAATAATGTATCTGTCTGTCTATCGTTTTTAACACATTTTTATTTCTATTTATAATATTATTCTGTTTCTTTATTTAAATAAGGGCAAATATCTAGAAAGTAATAAAGAACTGTAAGAAAAGCATTTGACCAAAAAAATACATTTGTATTTGTAATCATCATAATAAATGAGGTGAAAACAGGAACTATTGTCATGAAATAAAGAGTGTTTTCAGCAGATCTGTTAATATTGATGAGCCTCAGACTATCAACACTCATTCAACAAGCCATTCAGGATCATCAGCAGATCATCTCACTTTATTCTGAGTGTTTGCTGTTAGAAACACATTATTTGAATCAGGATACATGATAAAAGCCTGTTAAACTGCTCTATTTAAGGATTTTATGATAAATACATTCATTACAATAAAGTAATCATAGGCTATCATTAAAATCTGCAAAAACTGAAAACGATCATACAACTAATGTACAATTATGTACTTATGTACAATATTATTGATGTATTCAACTGTGAAACTGTAGAAATGTACAAAATATACAATCACTAAATATGAAATAGGAAAATTACAGATTGACAATAACGCAAGGATAATTAAACGAAGAAAATATACATCTTAATATCAAATAACATTCTCAAATGTCTCACACAATAAATTTAACACTGTGTACTTACAGACATTGCGTCTAACAGATGAAAAGAAAGGTAATGCTTAGAGATATCACACAGCTAACGTTACCACATTTTGCTGAACTATTGCAGTACTACTAGTACTTCCTGCTTGCTGAACTAAGAGGTTGTCAGTGACTGCTTTTCAAAATTAAAGTCCTCACTAGAATACACATTTACACAATGATAAATCCACTGAAAAATCTAAATAAAATCAGTCCTGCACATGGTAGTGATGTTACGTATGACACTGAAGCTTCGATGCGCGTATCACACAAGCGACACAATTTCTAGTGAAGCCCCGTATCGGGGCGTGTGTCGGTTTACTAGAGTCACGTGATCGATGACAAACGAAGCCTCACTTTCTGTCCAATCACGTGCGCGTTTCGCTTTGGGTGTCAGAAGGCTCGAACTCCAGATCTTATTTAACGAGTCATTCTTGCCTCAGTCTGGTTGATGTGTTTGTGAGGAGAGTGCTGTACTTTGAAAGTTAATCAATATATTACATTTAAATAAGCAACATTTATTTTTCACTACTTAGGCTATTATTTTTTGTTGTTTTTGTGTCTTTTTGTTATTATAAAATCTTTGAATTTTTTGGTGATTTTAGGTCATTTGGTGTTGGTATTTGGGTTTAGGGGAGAGGGGATAGGGTGTTGGTGTTTGGTGAAGGGTTTGTATTTAGAGCAATGGCAACAGCCAAAAATAATAAATATTATTAAAAACTTTATCACCTTTCTGTCATTCCTACAGTTAAGCACTATCAGTAACAAGTGTCATAAGTGCATTTAATAACTGATGATCCTATCAGACAATGTCCTTATTCATTGTGTGTGTGTGTGTGTGTGTGTGTGTGTGTGTGTGTGTGTGTGTGTGTGTGTGTGTGTGTGTGTGTGTGTGTGTGTGTGTGTGTGTGTGTGTGTGTGTGTGGAGAGAGAGAGAGAGAGAGAGAGAGAGAGAGAGAAGGCCTACATTAAATCTTGTTGAATCATATAAGCTTATATTATATTTTATTGTCACACTTTAATGGAAAAATGAAACACAAACATGTAAGGCTTTTATTTGTACACATAACATTGAAACTATGGAGTGTGTTGTGGTTGCTTCATCTGCCAGAGCTTCTAGCACAGGCTTCTGGCTGCTTTATTTTAAATGACCACCAGATGGCGCTGTTCACGACCAGTTCTCGACACTCTCGAAGCTTTGAATCTTTTCCCGGAACAGTCAGGAGAAAGCCTCAGTGATTCATGAGGCTTCATTTCCCCATCCCTAGCACATGGTATTTTATTTAAAGTTTATTTTCACATTCTGCTGCACTTTGCTTCACTGTGTATATTGCAAAATTACTGTAAACATTAATGGCACCTTACATATGACTTATTTTAATCATTCCTCTGTGATAGTTATTTTTTTTTTGTTTGTTATTTTTTTTTTTATTTTTTTTTTTATTATATATTATGAAACATTAATGCCAATAAAGTAGTCTGAAGTTAAACTGACAGTACATTGCCGCAACTTTTCTTTCAAAACAAAGTAATTGTGTAATTATAATTATAAAAGAGATATGTACACATACAGATGATCACACACAGTGCTGGTCAGAATTATTTGCCCCCCTTGGTAAATATGATGAAAGATGGCTGTAAAAAATAAATCTTATTTAAAAAAACTAGTAAAAATCGAACCTTTCACTGAAGTAATTCAATTTTCTCCAAAACACGTTGGGAACAATTATTTGCCCCCTTTTATTAAATACATTTTGCAACCTCCTATTTTCAGAGAGAACAGCTCTGAGTCTTCTCCTATAATGCCTGATGAGTTTGGAGAACACCTGACAAGAGATCAGAGACCATTCCTCCATACAGGATCTCTCCAGATCAGGGATGGGCAACTTCAGTCCTGGAGGGCCACTGACATGTCCTGCAGAGTTTAGCTCCAACCCTAATCAAACACACCTGAACAAGCTAATCAGTGTCTTAGGATAATTAGAAAGCTACAGGCAGGTGAGTTTTATGGCCCTCCAGGACTGAAGTTGCCCATCCCTGCTCCAGATCCTTCAGATTCCCGGATCCATTTCAGTCCTGTTCAGCCCTCTCCTCTTCTATAGGGTTCAGGTCAGGGACTGGGATGGTCATTGCAGGTGCTTGGTTTTGTGCTCAGTGACACATTTTTGCTTTGATTTTGATGTTATCTGAGTTCATCTTTCTGAAAAATCTAAAGCACTATTTATTTAATTTGTCTTTTTGTTCTATTGTATTTTTTTTTTTCGGTTTTGTTTGTAATTAGTTTATTTGTTATTTTAGTATTGCTGACTGTTTACTTGTCTTCTGTGTTTTGAGGACCCCACCAATAATCGCGTTAAACAACCGTGATTTCAATATTGACCAGAATAATTGTGATTATGATTTTTGCCATAATCACCAATAATCGCGTTAAACAACCGTGATTTCAATATTGACCAGAATAATCGTGATTATGATTTTTGCCATAATCACCAATAATCGCGTTAAACAACCGTGATTTCAATATTGACCAGAATAATCGTGATTATGATTTTTGCCATAATCGAGCAGCCCTAACCTCTGAGTCAGAGTTTGTGACCATGAGATCCGCGTTCAGTGTTGCCGGATTGGACTAAAGATTTCCAGCCCAACTAGAGCTTAAAACCCGCCCATTTAAAAAAAAATACCAGCCCAAAATACATACTGGTATTAAAACTGTTATACAATAAAACACACAGAATTTATTTTCTTATTAAAGAATCGCAGAGCACCATGCTCGCTCCATATGCATCTTTTTTAAAATTGAAATAATAATTTTAATAAAACACAAGGTCTACTTCGGAAACCTCAGAATGGGACGACATTTTTTATTGTTCTTGTGCTACTATTGTCAGAACTACAGTTCTTCTCTAATAGGTCAATTCTCAAATCATTTCATTACACTTTACTTTTTGTATTAGTGCTTAAAAATGTGTGCTTTATTTACAACTAATTTAATTTTTTATATTATTATAAAAGTTATTATTATTATTATTAACTTATAGACCACTGGTCGAATCAAGATGGATTCTCGTTTTTTTTCCCTTCTTTTAATTTTAAATAAAATAACGACTGAATGATACACTGAATCGTCACTAGACACAACATCAGCTACCTGTAGCCTATATGTTATTAGGTTTAAGAAATGATCAAACATGACATCAGAATTGTACAGCAAAATAAAAGTGTGCTATAATAGCATAAACACGCTTACCTTTTAATATGGAGTTAACGTAGAGAATCTCCGCAGAACTGATGAAAACGTCTCTATTATAGAACAATTATAGAACTATGAAATTATAGAACCAACTTTGTACAGTCACAACCAGATAGATTAATAGATTGTTGAGTCAAATCTCTCCAGCAACTGCCTGGGAGGTTTGAACGTTGCCAAGGTAAAGCCATTTCTGACCAGGCCAGTGCGCACATCCATGATGCTGGAGAGTAGCGGTAGTCCCATACGATTCCTAGTGTCATCTTTTAAAAGCGAGACGAGGGAAAATGCTCTCTCAACATGGGCATTGGAAATAGGCAGAACAAGAAGTCTTATGGCACCTTGTGCCAATTCCTGGAAACACTTGTGCCCCCCTGCATCTTTAAACGCTTCGACTTCGAGCCAAAACTTGTCAATGTCCTGATCATCAGAGAAGCTTGCGGTTGTCACATTCCTCCACTGCGATTCTAATGTACCAATGGGGCATGAGAAAAGATCAGCTGGCAAGTCCTTTACTCCAGGCCTATTTATAGTGGGCATAACAGATTTCGGCAGATGAGCTCCAGTTTGCGGAGGAATTCCATTGAAGCAGGTAAACGCAATTAGTACTGCTTTACAAGTTCTTTCAGAAAATCCATACAACGCGAAGCAGTTCTCTCCTTCATGTCTGGGGCTAACCTACTTTCCTCCAGTTTGTCCATAAATGTGGTACCCAGGTCCGCATCCAGAGGGGATAGGAATATGCCAGACTGTGTGAGGTCAAGTTCACGGAGCTGCTTGTGATTACGCAAGACGCTCGGTTTGAGAATACGTCTAACAGTTGTCATGTACAGCCTTTCCAAGTCTCTAAACACACCGAGAGTGTTTCCTGTTTCTAATTGAAAGCATTTATTTACAGCTTTGATTTCCACCAGAACAGGTTGAAGAAAGTACATGTAAAGGAGATTACTTTTGTCATTGTACATTTCCTTTAAAAGCCGAGCAGTATAACAGTGTTCTGTACTTGAAGCCATGTTAAAGTGCAATGTGAGGGCATCTTTTTGATCCACAGTGCGGTTAATGCAGTCAGCCATCACAAGCCAACGGGTACAGCTTGGACTTATTAATTTCAAGGGGCAGCCCCCATTATTAATAGTCTTGTATATGTTCTTGTATTCATACTGCCGCTTTGCTGAATGAGCGAACCAGTTGTAGGTTTCTCTAACCATGTATTCTATGTTGCTCGGAAGAACCTGCATTGCTTTATTTGTAACAATGTCAAGTGAATGGCAAACACAGCGAATAAGCTGCAGGTTTGGCTGTATTTGTTTAAGTAGTAGGGTGAAAACCGAGTGGTTTTTTTCCAACCATTACGCTGGCACCATCTGTGGCAATGCCCATCATGTTTTTAATCTGCAGGCCGTTCTTTAATAGAAAATCAACAACAGTGTCTGATATGGCTTTAGCATCAGCATCGGTCAGCTCCACAAGTCCAAGATGTGTACTGACAAATTTGCTGTGTTTTTTTGAGTGGTATTTCACACAAATGCAAAGAAGTTTGTTGACGGATATATCAGTGCTTTCATCGAGATACAGGGAATATGGAGACTCACCAATATCCTCCACAAGTTCTTCTCTGAAGTGTGGAGCGAGGACAGATTTGATAATAGCTGTGCACTTTGTCCGGTGCATTTGGAATGTTCCCATCTCATCTTTCAAAATGTCTGACAAATCGTCCACCGCATTTATTGAACTGTGACAAGCAATGTAGGCAGCGATTCTAATTTCACGACGCTTTTGGTCATCTTTGATCGGACACTGCCCTGCTGCTCCCGCTGGCACAGTAAAAGTTTTTACACTTGGTGCACAGCGCGATTTGTGTTTTTTTGTGTTAGCATGCTCTTTCAAATCGTTTAACTGTGCTCTGATTTCTGATTGACAGTATTTAAAAAATGCCTTTGACTCATCGCCTACCACGGGTGCAATCCATGTTTTCAGAGACGGGTCGCTCTCCCATTCCTTTCTGTAGGACTTTCTATATTTACCCCACTTTGGCATGATGATGATGAATGATGATGATAAATGCAGTTTTGACGATATAACGAATAGGACGATTAGCCTACAACAACCCGCCAATCAAGCTTGAAGTCCGATTGGACAGGATTCCCCGGAACCTTTATTGGCTAACCTGAACCATACCTAATTTAAACGTCATCCTACATTATATAATTTATTTTATAGTTTGTTTTCATGAAAAAAATAAAAAAATACTGTTTATAGTTAAAGGGGCTATATGCTTTTTTCTGAAATTTAAACTCGCGACTGACACCTGTGGCCAAAAAACAGAACTGCTCTTCCTTTCTGCTCGCTCTCGCAGCGCGCGCTCGTACGTGCACACTTCACAAGTCATCTGCTGCAAGGAGGTCAACATTATGTTTACTGAGGTAAGAACAGTCAAATACATATATTGTTTGAGATAAGTGTTCTCTTATCAAAACGTCAAACGTGTAGCTGACAAACTACACAAAAAATTAATACATTAAATAAATAAATAAACCCATTTCGCCATTGGCCTACACGCTGATGAAGGGCGCACAGCCCGAAACTTTCGTAGAATATTAAAAACACAAATCTGATCACTGTCCTTGACCACTTATTATACACAAGTAGCTTACTATCACCAAGTATGAAAGACACATATACATAATACTATTTAGCAATATTTATCGACTACATGTCTTATTACGTGAAATAAAATGCATCACACTTTACATCTTCATTTACCTCTTATTTTGTGTGAACAATATAATGTAGCTTTACATGGCTATATAATAAATAATGCATCAGTTTTATATAGCGCTTTTCTAGACACCCAAAAAGACATTACATTACTGATGCACTATTCATACTTATTTTTTTGTTTGTGTATATATATGTATATATATATATATATATATATATATATAAAAATAATTCTAAATCTTACCTTGATGCATCATTTCTGTGAGCAATTGTGTACTTAGCTGAATGTCATACAGAAGATGAAATGAAACTTGGCTCTTATTACTACCCCTCCCTCCCTTCATAGGACAGTTCAGAGGAGATTGACCTTCCCATGGAGGACAGCACTGACGGGAGCCACAGCGACCATGTGGAGGGTGTAGGAAGGGGGAGTGCAAGAGGAAGAGGGAGGGGAAGAGGGAGGGGAAGAGGGAGGGGAAGAGGGAGGGGAAGAGGTGCAAGGACAGGGAGAGCAAGGGGGAGAGGAGCGCGCACTCTCAGTGCGGAGGACAGACAGCGGGTCGTTGAGCTCATTGCTGCCAGAAATGCTGAGATGCAGGTTTTTCATATTTTACATGTACAAAATAAACACCAAAATCAACTTGTGTGGTCCCAAAAATGTTGTGGTTCTATCTTCAGGGAAAATGACAGCAATTAACCACTGAGGAGAAAGATGAAGTCCTTCAGCTGGTTGTAGGTCGTCTGCCAGGTGTTTTCCTTGATGTAATGGCATTCAGACATGCAACACCAGGGCCAGCAATTCCAACCGGGGGTCAGCCAGCTTGGTGCACCTGCCACAACTGTAGATTAATGCCTACAGATGTGGAAAACAAGTGCTGTAGACAGACTCCAACAAATTGCATCAGCAGAACTGTTCACATGGACCTGTACTGTCTTGATGAGGGCATCTTGCGCTTGGCACGCCAGACGTGGAATGATATCCTTTCACTGCATGACAGCCAAGACCCTGGGGCAGATAACAGGGAATATCGATACTCTGCCTACCGTCAGTTCACTGTGTGGCAACATGGACGTCTGGGTGGAGGTAATAGAGTTGTAATACCCAGCTGCTGTGTCTGGCGGATCAGAAACAGATACCCCGACCCTTTTGGAAATTATGTTGGATATAAAGAAGCCCCCTTCAGAGCAAATAAAAAAATGTGTACAATGACAACAAAGTTTTACTGTAATCAATGGTTTATTGTAACTGTTCAGAATAAAACATTTCAGTTGAGCCACTTGTCCTTTTGGATCATTTCCTTCAGGTTGCTGAGGACATGTCCTAGAAAGACACAGACACATACAGAGCTGTGGTATAACATCAAAATGAAGAGCAAATTAACATACTTTTTGTCTGTGGCAAATAAAGACATAGAAATATAGTTTTAGCTGTAACAAGTCATAAGCTTTTCATATAAAAGCCTAGAAAAACTAGACTTTATTGTTGCTGCATGAAACCTGAAAACACACAACGTGCAGAGCTATGGGTAAGTGTCAGACCTACCTGTCCTCTGGAGATTTGTGACTGAGCCAACTCTCCTGTAGGTAGGGGCACAATTCCAGGGAGAAGACCGAGGTTCCGTGGGTCCTCTGGCCTTAGACTCCTCCTCCTTGGGAGTCCCCCTGTCGAGTGCAGTCGATTCTTCAAGATTTTGGCCTGGAGCTGAGGGATATAACTGTAGTCTTTTTTGGTCCTTACTGTGTGGACACTGTAGCGCTGGGACTTCTTTCTATAAACCCGTTTGTAACTGAAAAACAACAGACGCCACATAAGTTGCCATAACACACACACACACACACACACACACACACACACACACACACACACACACACACACACACACACACACCTTAGCACACCCAATAACAATTACTCATTCCAAACAGTGACTTACGAAATGTTGCCTTTACGGTCCACATAAGCTGGCCGGCTATTGTGGTGGTTATAATCTAATGCTGCAAGAAGAGTCCGCGCTTCGTAGACTGGTGGCGAGAACGAAAACCTCTTACTAGCATACATAAGAACGTGGTTTTGAAAGGATTCCAGCTTGGGAAGTTGTCCTTGGGAATACAAAGTAAAAATATAAATAATTAGATTTCTGTCTAAGAAACCACAAATAAAACAATGAAAAAAACATATTATAAATTCAACTCAATCCTGCAAAGAAACATTTGAACATTTTATTCATCTTACCGAAAGGATAAAAACTTCTCCAAATCTTTTAGCCATCTCTTGTTGAGCACAATTTGGGACAGTGCCTCGTGTGC
This sequence comes from Leuciscus idus, assembly GCA_021554675.1. Classification (NCBI taxonomy): domain Eukaryota; kingdom Metazoa; phylum Chordata; class Actinopteri; order Cypriniformes; family Leuciscidae; genus Leuciscus; species Leuciscus idus. The sequence continues at coordinate 62,497,026 of CM038621.1, forward strand.
GGGAGAGCCAGGTAGAATGACCTCTTTCCTCAAGGTGTCATGATCAAGTGGTTCATGGAGACATCTGCCAAGTGCCCACTCATGCTCTCCACAGACATGGTGTAGTACACCTCGCCAGATAGACAAAAAAAAAAAAGAAAAAAAGGTGAAATAAAAAAAATACTTTTACAACATGACAGAAATTTAAATGCCATTTACATCTTAGAACAGCATGGTGAAAGATAGCATAAACAGTTGAGGATAAGTCAGTCAAAGTCATTAGGTAAACATAAAAATACTGTAGTGTACATATTTTGCTTCAACATACTAACCATGAACTCCTCTCGGTTTATAGCCGACTGACAAGAAAACCAAAAGTGGTTAACTATATCCTTCATCCACACAAGGATGTGTTTTTGGCCACTGATGATTCCAGCCTATAAAAGAAAAACAATGTTTAGGAGAAATTGTTCCAAACCTGTACTCTAAATCAGAGATGATCAGTGGCATATCCCTCTTACAGCATGAAGTTTTTTGGTGAGGTTCTTTGCTGCATGCCATACATCCAAAGAATGGATGACACCGCGGTCCTTGTACCTCCCCCTCTCGGGATCTGCAGTGAAACAACCAAACATGAGAAAAAAGAAAGAAATATACACTCAAATTTAATAACACAAGTGAACAATTTATTCTTACGCATCAAGGCAGCAATCTGCACATGTGCATCGGTGACTATTTCTTTGATGTCAAGCTCACTCATAAGACTGTCAAAAGTCTTTATGAATGCAACCTTCTCCATGTCCCCACTCTTACGATCGGTCTGCCTCTTATCAACAGTGAGGACACTGAAGATGTCCATGGTTTCTTGCTCCATTGCTGTATATGTGCAGTACTGTGCACAGTGGCCTTAGGTGCAAAGCAAAAACATGATTTAATGTAGTTATGGTAATAATACATACTGCTCCAGAGCTGTATGTAAGAGTACAGAGAGGCCACCGGCTTCTGTGACTGACCTGGAGAGTCCATCCTTCCGTCAGCTGTAACAGATAAGTGGAATGTAACCATATACACCTAATACTGACCATGCTGTTCATCTTATCTGAACAATGTCATTTATTATCAATATCCCCTGACTTATAAAATATTACCCAAATCTTATGTGGCTGTTTGTTCTGTTCAGTACTTACCAAGGGCAACAACATTATCTTTATGGCGTAATCTGTCAATAACCACATTCCTCTTCTCCTCCCAAAACTCCTTCACTGCATCTACACAATAGGCATTTTGGATAGCGTAGAAGGTGCCGGGTGCCACTATTCCAATATTCATGAACTGGAAGAGGAGGGCGACCTTAGTGTAGTTATTTCCGGACAAAAGAATGTTGGTGGCCAACATGAAGTCTCCTCCTTGCATGCCATATTTCAATAATGCAAGAGTTTGTGCCCATACGAGCAATATTATATGTGGGAAAAACATTGTATATAGTTTAACCAGTTTAACCAAATTCTCTGACATGTAAAGTGCTCTTTGATTATTTTGGATCACATACTTACCCACTCTAAGCTAACTGCAGTACCCCGTGAACGCAAGCTGACTCGAAATGGTGGAATCCCTTCACAATCCTGACCTGTGCTCCTATCACTATAGTTACATTTACCTATTGGCAGTTGGAGAAAACTAACAAGTTTCATCAGATTTTCATGATACGTGATGGATGCAGGCTGATTGATGAGGTCACTTTCCACTCTGACTCCATCTGGCAGAGGAAAGATGGAATGTTCCGAGTGTTCTGTAACGTCTGGGTCTGCAGTTTGCTCCTCTGAGTCAAGTATGTCCATGACAGCTTCTTCCGACCCAATAAGAGGAAGCCTGTCGATCTTTTCCTGCAACTTACTGTGAGCACTGTGTATATAAAACAAATGTAAATAAATACACATTTTCCTTCATGTATTAAAAAGTAGTGATTCTCACATCACAACAGTTCTTACCGCACATATATGGGTGGCACATAATCAACATCAGATGGTTCGGATGTGATTTTATCCTGAAGTTCTATCCTGCAACAGAAAAACAAAGGAAATTATTAATTAACAAACCCATGAGAAGGAGAGAACTGCACACCAAAAGAGAGGTGCTTATATATATATATATATATATATTACAGTTATTGAGCGATAACGTTTCGGTTTTTACTTTTCCATAAGCCTTCTGTGATCTGAATAAGGTCTATGGCCCGAAACATTATTGGTCAATATATATATATTTTTTTACACTAAACTTGGGAGTGTGCAGCACATATTCTTTTCTTAATTACATTACAGGACTGTAAATAAAATGAAGATCATTGGCAACTTACACACTATTCTCAAGGCTGTTGGCTACTTCTTCATCAATGAAGCTATACACAAACAAAATATCAAAACAATAAGCTATAATAACAGCACATTGTATATTACAAATCTATGGCAACAACACATCTACCTTTCTTCCAAAGGTCCCACCTCCTCTTCAAGTGGTTGTACTCCATCTATTTCAAAGCTGACAATGTTGACACAACATTATGGCGTGAATATCCTTTCATGGTTGAAACACGCATAACAGAGTTTGATGAAACAGTAATCTGTGTGTGTTGCTTTATAAAGTACACAAAGGTCACAACAAGGAGCTTCAAGAAATTCACAATCTGAATTCTACCTGAAAAGGCTCACTCGTCCCATCACCAACTATTTCAAACATGTTTTACAAAAAAGCGACAGACATCTTTGCAAAGAACTATTTTTGACATTTAGTACATTTTACACAAAACCGTACCTGTCTGATCCCCCTGTAGTGACTGTTGTAGGTATGTGTGGTAAACCTAATTTAATCGGTGTTGATGTTGACGGCGCCTTTACTTTTGCCACTCCAGTTTTCTTATAGCTGCAAGTACATAACAATTGCAAAGAGGGTGTGAGATCTAACAGCATTTACAAGTGAACTGAAAACAACACAGTGCTATTTCAATGAACAGTTTTATCACGTATTACCTTTTCAGAAGAAAAAAAGCCATTTCTGGGTCACTTCGTATTCCCAACACAGATCTGAGCTCCCTCCAAGGCTCAAATGCTAAGCCGATGTTCACTCTAGTCCTTGCTCGGCGCCGGTCGCTCTCAATCTTCGATCTTTTTCGGCCACTTGTCAGGGGTTTTACTTTTTTTAGTCTTCTGTGGAGTTACTGTTGGTGTCTGAGTTGTCCTGGGTCTCTTCTGTGTATTCGCACAATCCATTGCACTGCTTGCGAGTGTAGGCTACTTGCTGACTAGCGGTGGTGGCAGAGTGATCTGAAACGTTTAACATGAACGCGCTTGACGTCACATCCGCAGACAGCGCGGGAAAAATCCGACCCGACAGAAAATAGGAAAAATAGGATACAGGCTTATAGGTGCACCCACTGTGAGCGGACAAGGTGTCAGTATGCTCATCAGGACATGTTTGAGTCATAAATGGTAAAATAAAAAGGCTATTGTTACGTTTATTTTGGGGAAAAAGATGCATATAGCCCCTTTAAAAATAAAAACCCGCCCGTTGCATCAAAAACCAGCCCAAATTTGAAAGACCCACCCAATACATTTTTGTCCGGTCGGACGTGACCAAAAGGAGCCCAATTGGGTGGGAACCCGCCCAATCTGGCAACACTGTCCGCGTTAATGGGAAACTCTAAGTGACATTAACCTCTGAACGAACAAGTAAAATATAAAGAGTTAAGCAGAATAATAAAATGTTTACTTAAATTATTGGCTTTACAACCTAAATTTAAGGATGTGAAAAATAATCATAAATACCTTATTGGACTTAAATTACTGTGCACACCGAAAAGTCAAAGCAACCTTCTACCACACCATTGGATTCAAACGTTGGGCCAATTGGGTGAACCTTGCACTTTTTTTTCTTTCATTTCAGACCCGATGGAAGTGAAGGAGGAGAGTGAAGAACTGAGTGAAGTGGAGGAGGAACATCATGTCAAATTTGGAGAAAAACCTTTGAGTCGCTCAAAGACTAAACTGACATTTTTAAAGAACACAAGAGCCAAGAAATCTTTCACCTGCACTCAGTGTGGAAAGAGTTTATCAAGCAAACAAAGTCTTGAGATTCACATGAGAGTTCACACCGGAGAGAAGCCGCATGTATGCCATCAGTGTGGAAAGAGTTTCACAACCAAATGTAGTCTTGATGTTCACATGAGGATCCACACATAAAACCTAATGGTTTGAATGAAAGTATAAAGATTTAAATTTACAATGAATGAGTATTTTGGGGCTGCACTATGATTCTTAAATACAGTCTTTAAATATGTCATCAAATAATTATTCGTCTAAATATGCCTGAAAAGGTTTTTAACAATATTTGTCTTTGACCCATGTACTGTTTTACACATTTAAGCATTTATATAAATCTGTCTGTATATTGTAAAGCAACTGATGCTAATTCACAATTCTTTATTTCTAATTCTAACAATCATTCTCTTTCTTCATTAAAATAATGGTAGATATCCAGAAAAGTGGTAAAAACTGCAAGGAAAACATATGAAAACATAAAGACAGAAATAAATGTACATATTCACAATCATCAAATCCCCTCAGTCTGCTGACACCAATGAAATGAGCTTTAAGTGTCAATTTACAGGAGATCTGAAGACATCAGCATAATAAATGAGGTGAAAACAGGAACTATTGTCATGAAATAAAGAGTGTTTTCAGCAGATCTGTTAATATTGATGAGCCTCAGACTATCAACACTCATTCAACAAGCCATTCAGGATCATCAGCAGATCATCTCACTTTATTCTGAGTGTTTGCTGTTAGAAACACATTATTTGAGTCAGGATACATGATAAAAGCCTGTAAAACTGCTCTATTGAAAGACAATACTGTCATTTCTCTCAATATAACCGGATAAAACCTCAATAATACAAAATAAATCTATTGACACTCATCTTCATAAACCACTGCAGATAAATAACTGAATTGAAACATGGTTTGGTTTTATGATAACTCAGTGTAATAAAGTAATCAGATCTTTAACATGTAACAGTTTTTATGTGCAGAAACTGACAATGATCAGTGGCAATTATGTTTCCAGTGGCAAACTGTATTTATATGTTTCTGTGTTAACATTTATGTATAGATTCATGTATCAACATAGGGCAATATGTATAATTAATTAAATATATTTAAATCAGCTTTCAGCATCAACTGTAACAGTTACAATAATTGAGTCTGTTTGTCCAAAGTAAAGTAAAGTAAAAACAGTGTGATGCAATTTATTTGAACGTAAAACTATCTTGAACAAAGATTATTAGGGATGAGTATGTTTATTATCTTGAGTGAACTAGACATGAATGCTCTTTACATTACAGCCCTTAATGCCGTGTTCGTGGACAAATGTGGGCACAGAAGTCTCAGGTGTGATCCACACTTTTTTTTGGGGGGGGGGGGGGGGGGGGGTATTTTTTAATTTAGTAACCTATAAAAGTACCATATTTTCTTTGTAAAGTATGCTTATTTTTATGTTATATTTAATATTTCTTTAACTTCAGTAAAAAAAAAAAAAAAAAATCATTCCAGTAAATTCAGAGAGCTAAAAACTAAAAATGTGGTGACTTTGGTGATTTAAAAAAAAATTAAATAATAATAATCTGTGTTAGGTGAGACTATACAAAGATGCCAAAATATGCTTAGACAAATATGACCATGCTATAAAGAAAAGACAAAGTAGTAGATCATTTATCATTTATTTCAAACAAAAAACATCACATTTCAATAACTCAAAAAAACAATTGGTACCAAACAGGTAAGAATAAACATAACAATAACAATAAAGTTATAATGTGTACATGCACTTGTGCGCATGTGTGTGTGTGTGTTTGTGTGTGTGCGCGTGCACAGGTGGTTGATTGGAACATTAAAAAAAAGGTCAGTCATTGGCTCATCAAATTCTTTATTTTTGTATGTGATTGACTTTTTATAAAAAAAAAAAAAAAAAGCTATAGGCTCATTGAATGCTTTGTTTGTGTGTGTGTGTGTCTGTGCGTGTCTGTGAGTGTTTGCCACATTGAGAATGTTGTACAGGATCACCCCTTCATTTGTGTGTACGTATGTATGATATGCATTGTGTTGGATCTATTGATTTTTATTTCAATTCATTCCTGTGGGTGCCCATTTTTGTCCACGAAGGCGAGATTAAGGAGGGTTTTTTTTCACCCACTTAACATTGTAGAATCAAGTCAATTTTTGTGTGCGTGTTCAGGTGGCAAACTGAACTGAGCAAAAATGTGTGTATATATATATACAGTATATACATACAGTACTGTGTAAAAGTCTTAGGCATGTTAATACACCCCCCCCCCCCCTCCCTCCCTCATAATAGTTATTTATATCTTTTGCTGTAGTGTGTCAGTAGGAAATATCAGTTTACATTTCCAAACATTCTTTTTGCCATTAATTGTAATAATCCAGTGAGATTTCTGTATGCACAAGGAATCTGACAACAGCCGGTATGATCTGATCTCACCATCAACCACACGTGTGCGGCTTCTCTCCAGTGTGGTTCATCTCATGTATTTTCAGACTTCTTGACTGACTGAATCTCTTGTCACAGTGTGAACACTTGAAAGGTTTTTCTCCAGTGTGGATCCTCTCATGTCTTTTCAGAGATGATGACTGATTGAATCTCTTGTCACAGTGTGAACACTTGTAAGGTTTTTCTCCAGTGTGAATAATCTCGTGCTGTTTTAAACTGTCCGCTGTAGTAAAAGTCTTCTCACACTCAAAGCACATGTACTCTCTCACACCAGTGTGTGTTTTCTGATGTGTATATAAATTACACCGCCGTGAAAAACTCTTTCCACACACAGAACATGAATGCGGCTTCTCCTTCGTATGAACTCTCAGGTGTGTCTTCAGGTCTGATGCACTAAGAAATGTTTTGCCGCATTGATCACATGAGAACGGCTTCTCTCCAGTGTGGATCCTCTCATGTCTTTTCAGAAGTTCTGATCGACTGAATCTCTTGTCACAGTGTGAACACTTGTAAGGTTTCTCTCCTGTGTGGATCCTCATGTGTTCGCTCAGATTTGTTTTTAGTGTGAATCTCTTCCCACACTGATCACACGTGTGCGGCTTCTCTCCAGTGTGGATCCTCTCATGCGTTTTCAGATTTGATGACCGATTGAATCTCTTGTCACAGTGTGAACACTTGTAAGGTTTTTCTCCAGTGTGAATAATCTCATGTTTTTTCAGCCTTTCTGAGTGACTGAATCTCTTATCGCAGTGTGAGCACATGTAAGGTTTTTCTCCAGTGTGGTTCCTCTCATGCAGTTTTAAACTGCTCGCTGAAGTAAAAGTCTTCTCACACTCAAAGCACATATAAGCTCTTACACCATGAATTTTCTCATGTCTATGTAAAGTATGCAGCAGTGAAAAACTCTTTCCACACACAGAACATGAATGCGGCTTCTCCTTCGTATGAACTGTCAGGTGTGTCTTCAGGTTTGATGCACAGATAAATGTTTTGCCGCATTGATCACATGCGTACGGCTTCTCTCCAGTATGAACTCTCATGTGAAGGTCAAGATGTTGTTTAAATGGGAAACTGTTTCCACACTGAACACACATATGTGGCTTTTCTCCAGTGTGGATTCTCATGTGACTATTAAGGGATCCTGATTGACTGAAACACTTCCCACACTGATCACATGTGTATGGTTTCTCTCCAGTGTGGATCCTCTTGTGTTCGTTAAGATTTCTTTTGCTTGTGAAACTCTTTCCACACTGATCACATGTGAATGGCTTCTCTCCAGTGTGGATTCTCATATGAACATCAAGACTTTGTTTGGCTTTGTAACTCTTTCCACACTGAGTGCAGGTGAAAGATTTCTTGGCTCTTCTTTTCTTTAAAAATGTCTTTTTAGTCTTTGAGCGACTCAAAGGTTTTTCTCCAGGTTTGACATGATGTTTCTCCTTCACTTCACTCAGTTCTTCACTCTCCTCGCTCTCTTCCATCAGGTCTGACATGAAAGGGAAAAAAAAGTTAATTGCATTTTCAGTACATCAAAACAATTCAAAGAGAGAAAAAAACGTAACTTCCGGAAGAATCAATAACAACCAGCCCGTTCTCATCCCAAAGCGTCATATACTGACGCTTTTGAGATTTCGTCTACATCCAACACACATGGCACCCTTTATCGTCAATATGAGACGCAGATAGATATGGGCCAGAAGGCGCCTCCTAGTGGTCTAACCCTAACCCTACCCCAGACCTAAACCTACCCATAACCGAACAAAGCTATCTGCGTCTCATATTGACGCTAAAGGGTGCCATGTGCGTTGGATGTAGATGAAATGTCAAAAGCGTCAGTATGATGACGCCCTAGGATGAGAATGCGTTGTAACAACCGAGGCTGTGTTATCTTTCTTATGCGTTATCATCTTACATTTCAATTGTGCAACATTATCTTAATGAGGTCATCGTCAGCAATGCCGGTGTAAATCAGTAGTGAGATCTAAATGAAGAGCTGCTCAGACCTACTGCCATGACATTTTTAATGGTTTATGTTTTATTGTTGCAGAATGCTAATTATAATCTCCCATCTCTGTCTACAATAGGACAGAGTGGGGGAAAACGTTCGGAGTAAAATCAACCTAGGGTCCTTTGCACCATGACCTCGAGCCAACGCGCAAGCATTCGATGAAACCGTCTATGAATTAATCGAAACTTTGCATAAATGAGCAAAAATTATTATTAAAACATTGTAGGCACAAATCCCATGTTTCTGTAGAGAAAACTATAAAATGAATGTACTCCGAACATAGATCAATGACAATTAAATAATGTAATATTAACATTAAAGGGCACCTATTGTGCCCCTTCTTACAAGATGTAAAATAATGTCCTCAGAGTGTGTATGTGAAATTTTAGCTCAGCTTTAGCTTTTGTTACTTTTTGGGGCTCAGAAAAGCATGCTATTTTAGTGTGTATCCCTTTAAATGCAAATGAGCTGCTGCTGCCGGCACAGAGAGGCGGAGCCTCATGAGCTCATGCTCAGAGTCAGGACAATCTCATCTAATGGAATGATAATAGCGTTTCAGTAGCGGTGTTCATTTCGACCCGGAGTCGGACAATAATGCCCACAGAGCCAGAGAATATTTGCTTCATGGAGAATTACACAAAAACACTCGTTACAACTAACAGTAAACAAATATATACACACATTTTCAGGGGGTGTTTAATAAACTGTGAAACTTTGTATCCGTTTAACAACTCAGATGAACTGTAATAAAGTGCTTGCTCTCCCTTGCATTACTGCTGTGATCAGTAACCATCCTCGAGTAACAACAAAAGTAAATGAAGACTGCTATGTTCATTCCTACATCTTATAACAAAACACCTCAATCACTTACAGGAGACATTCTCTCCGGCATTGAAACAACGTTAAAGGGATACTTCACCTCTGGAAAGATGAATGTGTATTTAAATCGGGTTATTTATGTAGTAGAAATGTGAAATTATTTTTGAATTTGGAGCCTTCTAGAATGAGAAAAGCCAGGAAATGTATTTTTAGCTCATGTGGATGAAAAACTACAACTCCCAGAATGCACTTGCTTCGCTGCCCTACGATGCCACTCCCATGCCACGCCTACCGGTTAAGAGAACAGTTATAAACAACAAAGCTAAGCTACTAATCTCCGTGAGTCTGCGTGGGTTTTTGAGATCGCACAAAATGTCCGGGATTCGGCTTTTGCGTTCTACAGTCGCCATTCCTCATGTTTACTGTGGCGAGGAGGACGAGGCTGAGGGCCGCGGGAGAACGACACGAGGCCGATGGTGTGAGTACTGATGAGTGACACCTGTGAGACGCACCGGTCTCATATCTCTCACGGAGGAGCGGGTATTTTCTTAGCAATGTTAAAACGCACATCAACCGATCACTTCTTTAGCGTTCATGTAAACACTACATTCAGATTCACCAAACAGAATGAATTCAGTTAGATTGAAACAAAAGGTGTGCATGTAAACAATGAATGGTGACCACAGAAAGCAAAAGCTGAATCCCGGACATTTTGGACGATCTCGACGGCCGGACATGTCTGGGAAAAAGAGGATGTATGGTAAACCCTACTACTCAGCTTTCTCCACAGAATAAGAACTTGATAGCTTAGCTTCCAAAGAAAGACGGCTGACACTGCTTGTACATTCTGTGAGTGAGATCCCCTCTATGGGCGGGTTGAAAACATGCGGGACAGCCCCTACTACTGGTTGTAGTCTCTCGCCTCTTGGCCAAAAAATCCTCCGATGACGCAGATTTTTTCCAGACAAAAAATTAAGAGTTTGGCTCCAAAACGCGATAAATGCCAATTTTGAAAAAATTGCTCCCCATTTACTCTATTCAAAGTTCGATAATCAGTTTTTAACAAAACGCGATATTCGCCGTGTTTTGCTGCCCTGTTTCTTCCCTTTTTTCCCAAACAGAGACAAACGCCAATCCTGTTTTTCCGCAAAGCCCGACAGTTCCATTCGACCAATCACCGCGCACCATTCCATGACGCAAACTGTCATGGCGGCACCCTGTCAGTAGACTCCGGTAAACACTCGCCTTAGAGTTTTAAGTTTTTATATACTAAAATGAATAACTTTGATAGTATTGAGGAGCCAGTGGTCGTGTCGTCTGTGAGAAAGCAGCGGAAGCCGTCAAAAGACAACCACGATAGGGAAGTCAGAAAGAAAATCAGAAACTCAGGCGGTGGTAAAATACCGGTGATTGCTTGTTCTCACAGTGAATCAAAAAACTTTTGTCATGCCGACAAACTGACAGCTGACGATCTTGTTAAAAACTTTGACACTCTCTACTGTCATACCACAAAGGCCGAACAAGACCAAGCAATTTTACGCCTCATAACAGTAAAACGGGTACAGCGAAGACGTCCCAAGGTGGCAATTGAAGATGCACAGAAGGAGAGGGAGGTCACAAACGAGTACTACTTGCTCTCCAAGGATCATCCCACGAAGGTTCCTGTCTGCAAGGCAACTTTCTGTGCAGCGCTGGGTGAGTTTATTTGTTTTATTTCATGACACTAGTTCACTGCCTTAATAGTCAGTGATGGGCAAGCTACTTGATATGTGTAGTGAGCTAAGCTACCAGCTACTCTACAATAAATGCAGCTTCACTACACAGAAGCTACCACCCATAAAAGTGTAGCTTGATAGGCTACATCATAGCTGTCAACCCTCCCATTTTTTTCCGGGTTTCTCGCGTATTTAAATTTTTTCCCTGCTGTCTTACCGTTTTAATATTTTCCCGTAAAATATCCCGTATTTTAATAATCTAATAACATTAGCTCTACCATCGGACCTGTCAGTATCTAGCTACTGTTGTCCTGTTGCTACCCCCTTGCTCTTCCAGCAAATCTAGATGTTTTCAAAGCATCGTTTTGCTTGCTTGAAGGCAACCCTAGAGTGAGATTATTTAAAATGACGGCGTGGTTTTGCAAGAGCAGTGGTGCTACGAGTAGAGAAAGAATTCCCCGTTTGTATATTCACTCCAAGTTGGTCTACCATAACTTCCCAACTCTGCACTGTAGCCCATAAGCTGCATGACAGGCTATTTATATTTTTCTTTAAAATAACCAAATGCATTTGTTCAACTTTATGAAGAAGAATTACACACTAGGCTACTTTTTGGCACACATTTTGTCTGCACAGGAGAAAGAATGACAGCGCACAGGGGCATCGATTACAGAACTTTAGCCTTGTTAGGGCTGTATGAAGTTGACCAAATTAATATAGGCTGTTGTTAGGCGTAAATAAAGTACTTTGTTGGATACATTATTGGCTGACCAATGCACGAGCTTGCAATTGCGAAACGGACTAATACTGCAGCCCTTACAACGTTGGGGGACGAATGTTGACATTTTCCCGTATTTTGGGTGAGAAACCCAGGAAATCTCCCTTATTTTCAATGCTCAATGTTGACAGCTATGCACTGTTAATAGTTTTGTTCCTGAATAAATAGATAGATAGATAGATAGATGAATAAATAGATAGATAAATAAACAAATAGATAAATAAATAACATGCTAAAAGTGAGATATTATGTAAAAAGTTATTCAAGTTGTTGGTTTGTAGGCCAACCCATTTCAGGCTGAAACGGATTTGTGGTTGACTGCCACTGTATATTCTGTTTCCCCTTAACAAAGAAATAAAATGTTATTTTAACTTTTGTCGTTGCAGGTATTGGCAAAGATAGAGTAGCTCGAGTGGCAAGATATTATGCAGAGAATGCTGAAGCCAGACCAGAACGTAGGGGTGGTGCTCGCAAAGTTACAGAAAATGAAGAAAAGAAGAAACTTGTGATGGATCACATTCAAACATTCACTTGTAGGGCAAGCCACTATGGCAGAAGAGGAGCACCTGGGCGGAAATACCTTCCCAGTGACCTCAGCGTAAAAAAAATGCACGATTTGTTCAAGCAGCAAAATCATGACGCTGTTAGCTACTCTCTCTATTACAGTGTTTTCCGATACAGTTTCAACCTTGCATTTGGACATCCAGCCACCGATGCGTGTTCTACATGTGCAAAGTTTCATCTCACAGTAAAGAACCCCAGCTTGCCCGAAGAGGAGAAGTGTACAGCATCAGCATCTTTCATTTTGCATCGCAGACGAGCAAGGGTGTTTTATGATTTGCTTGGGCAAAGTGACAATGCAGCATTGACAGTCTGCTTCGACATGATGCAGAAACTGGTACTCCCAAGAACCCCCATTGGTCAGGCGTACTACTCCCGCCAGCTCTACATGTACATCTTTGGTGTTGTTGTCCATGCTGGGAAAGGCAGCAAGCAAAGCAAGGATGACATCCATCTTTACACATGGATGGAACACAAGAACAGAAAAGACAGTAATTTGACTGCTTCTGCTCTGACCAAATAAAAATTAGCACATGCAGAAACTAAGAAATTAATTGTCCAATAAAGATATTTATTTTGTTAAGGAAACATGACAAATGTTTGAATGTTCTACCTCAGATTTGAAATGAAAAGAATGTGAAATGTTCTCCTGTTTGTTGTCATGATATGTTCTGACAATAAAGAGTAGTTTAAAACCACAATTAACGCTCATGGCTGAGTTTCCCGATAACGTTGTCTCTTAGCGCGCTACGAAGACTCTTAAGGTATAACTTAACTAAAGTTATACCATTGCTAGGCGTGTTCCCCGAACTATACCTTAGGAAGCTGCTTAAGATATACCTTCTTACGTGTGACGTTACCCGGCGCTGTCCGTGGCGATGCTGCTGAATTGGTTGATATCGACGGCTCGAGAATCAATTATTCTCTCGTACAGGGGCTGTTTCACTGCATTATGTGAGAAAGCGGTGTTCTTTATAAAAGAAGCACTTTAGAAATAGTTGAAATTGCCTTTATTAGGACTCATGGGATATTATAAAAAATAATCCAAACTATAATAGCCTATAATAGCCTAGCCTACATTTTAAAAATTGTATCATATATTGCTGCCATGATAACCATTTCAAATTTTTACGTGCTTTCTTCTCTTTCCCATTTTTGTTCACTGAGGTGGAGCTGCGATGAAATATTGTTCTTGTAAATACTTTCCAGCATTTCAGTAATAAAAGTGTACATCTTACGTACGGTGCTCGGCAGTGATCAGAAAGGATTTAAACAGTGAATTTTGAATCTCTTCTTGTAAAGTCAGAGATGTGGATTCACACGGCAATTAAATTACCACATGACCTGTTTGTCAAAAAACAGTAGGTACTAACTTGGCCAGGGATTTTTACGCGGGTTGGGTGAGAAAAAACAATGATATATTATGGTTTCGGACGGCACTAAAATCACAGACTTACCCCTGTAAATGTTTAAAAAACCGGACAAGCCAATGAGAAACAATTAGCGTCCGAATAGGACTTAACTGACAGTAGCCTAAGCTTTCACTGGCCTTTAAAAGTGCTCTAGTGCTTAGGTCACCTGATGGAGTTTTAGGACACCATTAGGTCACTTGATGGAGTTTTTCGGTTCCTTGCCACTGTTGCCTTTGGCTTGCTCAGTTGGGGATATTTTGGGGATATTTAATTTAATTTTATCAATCAATAAATTCCTCTTGAAACAAACTTTGTTGTATTATTTTAATTTAATACTGTGAAGCTGCTTTGATACAATCTGTATTGTGAAAAGCGCTATACAAATAAACTTGACTTGACTTGACTTGACTTGAAACGAGCGCTGATAAGAAAAGGGGGATGGTTAAAGTCAGGAAAGCAGAATAATATGAAACAATCATATTTTAAGTAGGTTATGAATTTAAGAGAAGAATAGTGAGAAGAAAAAAAAAACATTAAACATCAGAAATAAAGAGACTAAAGAGAATGTTGGAAACAATAAAAAGGTCAGCGAGCAATAAAGCTCTTAAACTCAGAGATATCTGAGAACTAGGAGAGTGTAGAAGCAAAGCAGAGGAAGGATGATAGAAGGAGACCTTTGACTTCTGTTAGGAGAGGAATCCAGTCAGACAGCTGCAGTTAGGAAACCCAAAGAAAAGTGAAGAAGAAAAATTATTGGAGCCGTAGTTAACAGATGCGGCCAGAAAACAGATAGGATATCTGTAGGAAACAAAAGAATTAAGCAATCCATGAAAGAGTGGATAGCAGATCTAAAACCACAGAGAGTTAGAAAGATACAAAAAGTAAAGGGGCTTATGAATGATATGAGAGATATAATTCCTGAATTTTGTCAGAAAGATAGACTAATTCTACAATAAAAGGCAATACATTGTGGTGTAGTGAATAGGCAGAAAGAAACACTTCAAGAGTGAAAAAAGCAATTTAAGCTCTTAGAAGGAAGAGATGAGGAGAAGGCTCTTGAGGTTGAGCTATAGATATAGATTTAACTGGTTATCAAATAATAGAAAGGAATAAGAAGAGCAATATGCCAATACATATAAAGTGTTAAAGCTGGGAAAATCCAGAAAAGAAATTTCTGTAGAGAAGAAACTGGCAGCTATGAGTAAAAGATATGCAGAATTACCAGGTCTTGCAAGAGAAAATAAATTAGATAAATAAATAAAGGAATAGACTAATTAATACTGATAAAACAATAAAGGGGCATTAAACTAAAGATAAGCATAAAATGCAAAACCCCAAACTTATTTGAGCAACAATAGGATAATACACTCTTAGATCCAAATGTGAGGATATTAAATAAAGAGCGTAAAATGTGTAAGCTCCAATCACGGTTTGAAGGGAATTCAGCGTGTATGTCTTTTCGGGCGCTTCTGGAAAAATCACTTTAGTTTATTAAACAGTTGATTTCCAATTTTAATTCTGACTCCATGAATAATTTAATCTGACTCCAAATTTAAGTGACTCTTTGTTTTTTTCAAATTCTCTATCTTAACAGCTGATCCTCGGATTAGTTGTGATTTAATTTAGACCAAGGATTATTCTGGGCATCTCATAATTTCAAATATTCGTTCATTACGGACCTAGTGTCACTTTGAGACGTCACGTCGCGACTGTGCGCTCACGATCACAAACTAGCCAGTCCTGAAATAGTCAGAGGGTGCAGTGCAAGTATTTTACCCCATGCAGCCGCTCACTGCAGACTCATAGGTGTCATTTCTTATAATATTTGCAACGTACAACATGTTAAGTCAGGAGATAGTCAGAAATCGGAAGGTCTTCCTAAGATGTGCCCCATGCTCCATTCAAAGTGCCTTCAGTTTGATCTATCCTGGACAGAGATTTGCGGAAACACCAGACTACACTTTTAATCTACTGGAAATAATGATTTCAGACGAATGCAGAATAAATCAAGGTTAACATTTATTTTTGCCAGGCAGAATTAAACATCCAATAAAAATAATTAAAAAGAATACATAATACACAACTGATCAGCATATAATAGAGACATCATTCAAAAAGCAATATCAAAAATATCCTCAATATCAGCATACCTGGCAATAGAGACACACAGCAACAGTGTGGGAAGTTCTGTTTACAGATGCTTCCTTGAGTGGTTTGCCAATTCCCTTTAAATACCCAAGTGGAACAAAAGAACAATAAACATCTAGCACCCAAATATTTATTCAGCTTTCGTTGGACCCTTTCTCGTGCCCCAAGTGGTCACGCCTGGGTTTGGGAGATAAAGATAAATGTTATCAACGATCTTTATTGGGGTATATCCCACATCAGAAGAACAGGCATTGTTTTCTTTATTCTGACTGTTCTGCTGCTGTGGGAATGAAACTCATTTACCATTCGCACCAGAAGTATTTATTTTAACCTCTCATAAAACAACTGGAGACAGTAGGTGTGTGCAGTGCCGTCGCTGGTGGGGTGCGAGGCCCTGTGCGAACTTGAAATGCGAGGCCCTGCTCTTTGATGTGTATGCTCAATTGCGCAGGAATTACAGTCACACGGACGTAGCTGTTCTAATTCTTTTGCACGCATAATCTTGCTGTAATACGTTTCCATCAAGTAGAATAATACATAATCATGGACATAGTCTCAGCTATGACTTTTTGCTATTTATTTCAGAGGGGAAAACATCAACTGTCCAAATACGAATCCGCCTATTTAATCAATGTGTATCTTAATGGTCCAGGGGTGTAACTTTTGCGTGTCAGAGGTTGTAGGTTCGATTCCGATCTCGTATGGTTTTATTTTTCTCGTATAACGTTAGTTTTTTTTTTTTTTTTATCAAAACCGAATATGTTAATCAGTGGTTGTATATCAAGCAGGGACACATTTGTGTGCATGTTAGAGTATCCACAACGGATTGAAGCGCGCGTCCAAATGAACACAGTGCGGCGTGTGCGCAAGCCGCACGAGAAAACACTGCGAGCACTTTGATCACTTGATTTAAATAACACATTTCAGCGCTAGATCTTCTCTTATTTTTAAAAAAAAAAACGAACGAAATGAATGCTCTGCCAGTTAATTGGATATGTTTTATTTATTTGTAGAATTGTTACATTATTTGCCGCGAGATGTTTAAAAAAGTAAAAAAACAAAAACAAAAAACAGCAGGATTGCGAGGCCCCCTATTGGCGCGAGGCCCTGTGCGGTCGCACAGTTCGCACAGTCTATGCGACGGCTCTGGGTGTGTGTGTTCTGCATGACTGAGTGAGACCTGTAGGGGAAAAGATAGTGTGAGGAGTCAGGAACTCAGCATGGGGGGAAGAGATGAGATTGGAGAAGTTGTGTTGTGCTCTCTGTCCCATAGATCTCTTCTTCAGATTAGTGAGTTTTATTGTTTTATTGCAGGTTCGAATTCTTGAATTCAGTCTTAGTAAAAATCCATCCTTACAAATGGTAGATAGATCAAAGACTCTTGAAGAGTATAATGCTCACTGGGTGTAAATTATAAAACATAAAAAGGGTGAAGAAATTATAATTATAATTATCCACAATTATAGGAAATATTTTGTAAACCTAAAAATGATAATATAGATAATTATATTAATAGGGAAAACAAAAATGATAAGAAGTGATTATGTTAGAATCACACCAGAAAGAGTCAACCAAGGGTGTTGATTATAAATAGCTGAACCATAAATCCTAGGTCAAAGTAGGAAAATAAATATATATTAGTAGCAGTAGATAGTCTTTGGGCAAATACCGTAAAATACACTATTGTAAAATACCTTTATAAAAGCAATAGAGGAGTGAAGGGTTGGGGTCAGAATCCCTTGCCTCTTCAATATATATATATATATATATATATATATATATATATATATATATCCTTTTAAAAATGATTACTTCATTCTTATTAAAAGCTCAATAATCAAGTATATCCATGTATCCATAAAGTCTCTGTAAGTGTTTAACGTAAGTGTTGGGTTGCGCTCACACACCAGGGGTCTTTTGATGAGAACTCTCTTGGGAGTCAGAGAGTGATTAAAAGGACTCTTCACCCAGATGTTGCGTATCTGTCTTTCTTAGTTGGCTTGCATAAGTTAAAGGTCAATGTATACATAGTTTTACCTGATGTTTGTTAAGTGCATTTCCTCATGTGCATTTCTCTAGAGAGTAAAAGGGATTAATGTCGTTCCTGCTTTCCCAAGGAGTGAAATGTGTTATCAGTTTGTTATGGTGTGCTGCTTTTCTGATAATGAACTCAGGCCTTGAAGAGGACTGTTGTTCGTTAGTGTTGTGTGTGTGTTTGACATTCTTTGCAGGTTCTTAACCCTGTGATGGAAGATCTATGGACTCGAAGACACCACTCTTAGACCTGGGGCCTCATGTACAAAGACTTGCGTTGAATTCACACTAAAACATTGCGTACGGACAAAGCTGTAAATGTGTGTACGCACAACAAAAAAACCAACAGATGTATGAATCTCTGCGTACGAAGGATCCCACGCATATTCTCTCTGTACATCCCAGTTAACGTAAAATTGAGCGCACATGCACGAGCACAACGCCCCACCCAGTCTCCTCCCTTAATTAAATCAATTTAAATATGGTAATGAGTCCACTTTGGCAAAAGAAAGCAGTAAGAAAATGGCTAAAGCAAGCGGCAAGAAATGAAACTTTACAGAAAGTGAATTGGAGGTGCTACTATCGAAGGTAGAAACGAGAAAAAAATATTTTATTTGGAACTTTGTCCTCCGGAATTAATAACAAAAGGACAAAATATGAGTGGGAGAGTTTGGCTGATGCCGTCAATGCAGTGGGATCTGAAAGTCGCACTGTAAATGACTCTTGTGTAATGTTTGCAACTTCACTTCATTGCCTGTAAGAGTCGCCAACGGACAGAAACAATGAGAAATGTACGTACGCCAGACATGAAATTGGCGTGGAGGAACGCACATTCTCACGTTAATTTCACTGTTAGTACATCCGACCGTGAGCGTGAAAGCTGGTGTACGCAAAGTTTTTGCAAGATTGATACATGAGGCCCCTGGAGAGGTCACTGTGGACTTGTATCTTGGAGTTGGGCGACAACTGTGCTGATTAATGACGATATGCCCACTTCTCTATCTGCTACAGATTACTGTTTACACTTAATGCTCTCTTAGCCAATCAGAAGTGAATGTTTATGGAATGCATGTCCTTGGAAATGGTATAATTGGTGTATGATTTTTGTGTAAGGTAGAGTTTGGCTTGCGACCTCCTCGTGAGACTTTAACGCTGACTCTACCAATTTAACTGCAAACTATTCTTCAGTAAATCTTTACTTATTTGATTGAACTTCACGACTCCTGGTCTTCTTTCATCATATCTGGCAACTGTACCCCCCTTACAGGAGTTACTGACAGCATGGGTTAGACCCGTGAATATTAGACTTGATAATATAACAGACTTTGTTAGAGGAAAGTTAGAGGTTATCTGGAAAACAAACTGTTTTGCACAAAGATTGGCGGTATATGCACCAGAAAGTAATGTAATTGTAAAATGTGCAGTAGGAACTTTAAAAAGTTTCTTTAGAGCAAATCATAAGGACATAAGATGGGATGAAAAGATTGAGGAGTCATTAAATTATAATCATTTAACTAATGTAAATCGAAAAGATAAAGATAATAAGAAGTTAACTACTTACTAACAGTATTACTAATATAACTGTAAATAGTGTTGTTTTCGTTTCTGTTATTATTTTGTAATTATTTCTGTTTGTATTTTAATTGTAATATGATGTACAACTGCAATCGCTCATTTCTTAGACTGGGCAAATGTATATTGTCCATCTAAGTATGAACTGATTGTTTGTTCTTTACTGTTATTGTGAAGCGTCCTTGAGCTTGGGAAAGGCACAATGTAAATTAGACATATTATTATCAACTAAACCTTTTAAGGATTTAATTACCAAAAAAAGATAAAGTATATAAAAAAAGAGTTGATAAACATACAGTGGTTATTAGAAAATGAGGTTTGGAGTAAGAAGAATTTGATATTAGTGGAATAAGAAAGGAAGGAAAGGTCCTAGAATGGAGCAGAACAAACTCATTCTAGCGTGTGTGTGTGTGTGTGTGTGTGTGTGTGTGTGTGTGTGTGTGTGTGAGAGAGAGAGAGCAAGAATGCAGATTTATGGGGTAATAAAACTACTGATAGTGTGTCTCTGGATGGAGCAAAGTTAAAGAGAATAAAATAACCAAAGTTGAACGTGAGTAAAAGTGTTCAATAACATGTGTCATGATGCAAGCAAATGAGGCTGTAAACAAATAATGTAAATTTGTTGGCAATGGCTTGGATATCTAACACCGTAAGTATACGAATTAAAGGTCCCATGACATGAAATTTTCAATTTCTGAGGTTTTTTAACATTAATATGAGTTCCCCTAGCCTGTATATGGTCCCCAAGTTTCTAGAAATTTCAATCGGTATAAATCGAGCTTTTCCTATCTTTCTCTGCCTTTGAGAAAATGGAGGCTCAATCAGGCTGATCTTGAATCCCCTCTTTATGACGTTACAAGGAGAAATGTTACCTCCCCTTTCTCTGCTTTGCCCGCCCAGAGGATATTTCTCGCCCATGAGAAAACGAGCTAGGAAACAGGAACGCGCGCGCGCGATTTTAGTTTGTCCACGAGAGACATAATGGCTTTTGAGCGAGCGAAGCATAATAATTGCTCAATAATTGGATGTACAAATGAACACTGAAGGGTCAATACAAAGCTGGGCTTGCTGAACGTCTGAAACTAAAGTCTGGATCAATCTCTTTGGCTCAGCTACACACCTCGGACAAGTAAGTCAACTAATGATATATAAGTGTGTTGCTTTACTGTTTATGGTTACCTAGCTTGTTACACGTAGAATGTGGCTGTCACATGAGCTATGCAGTTTATGTGTGTGAATACACACACTGTAGCGCGAGTGTTGTACACTTCTTTGTTATTTGGATAACCGTTTTCCTGTTGGTTATATGGCGCGCGCGATATCCGCATTTCAAGATCGCAGAGCTTGATGTAATTGTAATAAGATAAATGACAGACGTTACAGATCTCTCATGAAAAGGCAACAGTAGGTTAGCGTTAGCTACATGATAATAACTGTAAACCATCCGAATAAAGTACCGTATCTAAACATAATATTTTAAACTTACCATTCGGAAACGTCCTGCTGGAGCTGCTGAGTTGCAGCTTCTCCATCTGGATCAGATTCTGGGTCAAACTGAAATGCTTGAACGACTGCGTGTCTTCGTGCCATTGCAATATATCCAACATAAACAAACATGCATGGTATCGTTGCGCAAGATGGTCAAGGCCACACCCACCCTCCACCTTGCGCCGCCTTTCTCCTCCTCATTATCATTTAAAGCTGCAGACACCGAAACGGCCCGTCTGAAGGAAGCTCATTCTGGGACTGGTTTGTAGTGGCTATAATTCTGCACCGAGGCTGAATTTTTGGAAAGAGTAGCATGTCATGGGACCTTTAAGAAAACCCTTGACAGAAGGGGAATGTGTTAGTAGAGTTTTAGAAGGGGAATAAAGCCCAAGTTAAAGAGAAAAAAATCGTCTAACACATAAAACAAGAACTTGGAACTTCAGAAGCAAATACTGAAGAGTGTTTAAGAAGGAGACGAATGATTAATGACTTAGAGATGTCTTACGGAGAGCTCAACTTTATGTTATATCTTTCAGGAGATAGAGTCTGGATCGAGATGTTGGGCTAACAGAGAGTTCCAGAATAACACAATGACAAGAGAAAGGCTTGTTTAAGTCAAGTGTTGTGGTAACATTGATAAAGATAGCAATAGTCATGCTGGTGTTCTGGGTTGTAGTCAAAATTTTAATAACAATTTGACTATAAAAAAATCAAGACACTGTGGAAAAAAGGTGAGACATATAGAGCCTGGTTACAAAATGTATGCAACCTTTGTGACAGACAAAGAGATTGATTGATTGATTTAACAATTGATTTAGAACCTAATGAATCATTATGATTGGTGGAAAACAATATGTAAATGTAAGACATTTAATGAAGATTGCGAGGTACAAGAGAAAAGTATACGTTATATGGAACGTTGCAGAAATTAAGAAGTTAGTTTAAAAGGGTATAGTGAATCCAATGCAAAGCTGAAGTAACTTTAGGAGGTAAAAAGTATTCAGTAAAGAATTTTTTTTAATAAGTTAGTATTAAAACAGATACGTTTTGGGAAGAATGTCTAGATGACAATTGTAATGAGAGTGCTAAATGAAATACAATTGGAAATTACATATGTGTAGTAGTAAGATATTAAGAGAATTAAGCAGTCAAGTTAAAAATCAAACTTGGAAAGCTGGAGAGATGAACTGGAAATGTGAAAATAACTATAATGAAAAAAACAAGTACAAAGATGAATGTTTAAGGCTAACATTTTCAGATGAAAATGAAAGTAAGACTCAAAGATAGAGAGATAACAGAGAATAATACAGTAACTGGTCAGATGATAATACAGTTTAGACTGTGTGATGTGCTGGAAGATGTGGCGATGCACACGTATGGGGAAATCATTACAATCAAAATCAAGGGTCTGATAAAAGGCTCATAATTAGGGCATTATAGTAAGAGTACAGTAAATAATACAGAATGGGTAAAATATGATCCTATACCTTTAGACTTGATAAGATGAAGTAAAAACGATGAAGTAATAATTACCTGGGAGATTCCTAAAGAAATTCCAGAGTATTATATAAGACAAAAGATCTGCCATAACAAGCATGTAAAATAACATTTGATTTTATTGATAATTTGGCAGAGGATGAAGAATTGTTCAATTTGAGTAAGTTCTGGACTGTAAAGTATTTTGGAGGAATGAGTCCAAGCATATATGCAGGATGGGCATGTTTGAATCAGACATCGGACAGTAATATTAGAAGGAATTATATAAATCAAGCAAGAAAAAGATTTTTGCTAACTGAAGAAACACACACACACACACACACACACACACACACACACACACACACACACACACACACACACACACACACACACACACACACACACACACACACACACACACACACACATATAGGGGACACTGAAGTGGATAGTAAATAATATTCAAATACACTTAAATATAGTCACAATAGTGTTTTGATTATTCTTGAGTTGTCTGGTTTAGGAAGGATTTTCAGAATATTTTTTTCCTGGAATATGTAAATTATTAAAGAAATGTAAAAGGGGTGTGAATAAATCCTATGACATTAATTTACGTTCAGTAAGACCTTCATCTAAGAGAGTAGATGTTGTGAGACTGTACAAAGCAACATGTGTCACTCAGAGAACTAGAGACTGGAGATACCAGCACATCTCAACATGATATACAGCAGACTGACCCTTACACGACCTTTCAGAGACCCAGAGGAACATGGCATGTACAACACACTGGTAGATACACACATATACATATCAAACAACACAATGTTATAAACTATATTGAGAAATCTCCGACATTTTGGTAACATGGTTGCAGAAAATAGTGATATAAATGTGAAATAAAAAGGCTATAATATTATTCAGTTTGACCTGATGTTGACACTCAATATGAACATTTCTCAAACCTCGCTTTACTGAACATTTGTTGAAAACCAAAGTTTATTTATTATAGTAAATAAAACTCTCACAGCTCCTGAGATTATCTAAATGTAATGTTTCTAACATGAATGTTCTTCAGCATCATGAATGAATGAAGAATAAACACCAACCTCTTTGTTCTTCAGGATCTTCAGTGTGTTTCATTCTGCAGGGTTCTGGATCACTCATGTTCTCACTGTCCTCTTTAATAAACTCAGTCTTTGCAGATTTCAGCTCTTCCTGATAGTGATGTTACGTATGACACTGAAGCTTCGATGCGCGTATCACACAAGCGACACAATTTCTAGTGAAGCCCCGTATCGGGGCGTGTGTCGGTTTACTAGAGTCACGTGATCGATGACAAACGAAGCCTCACTTTCTGTCCAATCACGTGCGCGTTTCGCTTTGGGTGTCAGAAGGCTCGAACTCCAGATCTTATTTAACGAGTCATTCTTGCCTCAGTCTGGTTGATGTGTTTGTGAGGAGAGTGTTATACTTTGAAAGTTAATCAATATATTACATTTAAATAAGCAACATTTATTTTTCACTACTTAGGCTATTATTTTTTGTTGTTTTTGTGTCTTTTTGTTATTATAAAATCTTTGAATTTTTTGGTGATTTTAGGTCATTTGGTGTTGGTATTTGGGTTTAGGGGAGAGGGGATAGGGTGTTGGTGTTTGGTGAAGGGTTTGTATTTAGAGCAATGGCAACAGCCAAAAATAATAAATATTATTAAAAACTTTATCACCTTTCTGTCATTCCTACAGTTAAGCACTATCAGTAACAAGTGTCATAAGCACATTTAATAACAGATGATCCTATCAGACAATGTCCTTATTCATTGTGTGTGTGTGTGTGTGTGTGTGTGTGTGTGTGTGTGTGTGTGTGTGTGTGTGTGTGTGTGTGTGTGTGTGTGTGTGTGTGTGTGTGTGTGTGTGTGTGTGTGTGTGTGTGTGTGTGTGTGTGCGTGTGTGTGTGTGTGGAGAGAGAGAGAGAGAGAGAGAGAGAGAGAGAGAGAGAGAGAGAGAGAAGGCCTACATTAAATCTTGTTGAATCATATAAGCTTATATTATATTTTATTGTCACACTTTAATGGAAAAATGAATTTATTTAATGAACAAATCAAACACAAACATGTAAGGCTTTTATTTGTACACATAACATTGAAACTATGGAGTGTGTTGTGGTTGCTTCATCTGCCAGAGCTTCTAACACAGGCTTCTGGCTGCTTTATTTTAAATAACCACCAGATGGCGCTGTTCTCGACCAGTTCTCGACACTCTCGAAGCTTTGAATCTTTTCCCGGAACAGTCAGGAGAAAGCCTCAGTGATTCATGAGGCTTCATTTCCCCATCCCTACTTCCTGATGCTCGTCTTCCCTTTGTAGAATGATGGGATTCATGGGAATATTCCAGCATTTATTGGGGAATTGCTGTGGGAGGAGCTTCACTGATGATGTGACCGATGTGGGAGGAGCTTCACTGATGATGTGACTGATGTGGGAGGAGCTTCACTGACCATGTGACTGATATGGGAGGAGCTTCACTGATGATGTGATTGACATGGGAGGGGCTTCAATTCTGGTAAATTTTAGTGTGAGGAGCTGATCTGCCAAAATCTAAAATAAATCAGTTAGTTTGTTTTAATAGGGTCAAAGACCTGATGTCAAGTTTTAGTGTCTGTCTAATTTCTAATATTATAAACATAAAAAAACCATTAAATGCAAGTAAAGTGTCTATTTTACAGTTTTTCACAATTGCTAGTTCTAAGAGAACCACATTCTCAAGAGCCTAAGCCAATTTTGCTTTCTGCAAAACCTTAAGCAAGTTCAGGCAGTTCGACGCTGTTTGCAAATCTCCTGCACTCTTTTTGCAAACCTCTAAACACATTCTCACTCGCTAAAACACATTTGACACTGTGATGCATTTGTGTCGTAAACTGTAATGTTTCAAATAGCTTTTGTGAAAACAAAATGTCAAAATATGGGTGAAATAATGTTTTATCATCATTCAACTTAGAGATATATTTATGTAAAAATGAAACAACATAGTTATTGTGACCTTTACTTTTATATAGTGAAATATTTAAAAGATTAAGTGATCATACACATTTTTTTTATATTTTAAATTATTAAAAAAGTATAAATATTTAAATTTACAATGAATGAGTATTTTGGGGCTGCACTATGATCCTTAAATACAGTCTTTAAATATGTCATCAAATAATTATTCGTCTAAATATTCGTCTAAATTGGGGATATTTTGGGGATATTTAATTTAATTTTATCAATCAATAAATTCCTCTTGAAACAAACATTGATGTATTATTTTAATTTAATACTGTGAAGCTGCTTTGATACAATCTGTATTGTGAAAAGCGCTATACAAATAAACTTGACTTGACTTGACTTGACTTGACTTAAATATGCCTGAAAAGGTTTTTAGCAATATTTGTCTTTGACCCATGTACTGTTTTACACATTTAAAGCAACATTATGTAACTTTTCAACCTTCATAATATATTTCCAAGATCCTTGTGATGGTACATCGACTTACAATAGGTTGAATGACACGTCTGCCATAGCCTGACAGGGTCTGTATCGCTTTTACTGGCACTATGTAACTTCGGGGTTCGGGTAGTAACCCGAGCACAAAAAGAACTACAAAATTCGACTGCTTTACGGCATACGTCACTTCCCCCACCACTTCGTCAAATTTGGACGTGAGAGGTCAACCAGCGTTTGTTTTCGGCTTTCGTGCGTATGTTTTTGTCATGGGGGTTGTTTACACCTGGCCACTTCATGCGTTTTCTCAGATTGGATAGCTATCCGATCGTGAAAAGTCCAGGTTTAAATGCCCTCCGAAACGCATTTGAGACGGATTTGAATCCGATCCCTCAAACCACTTCAGGAGGAGATCTGAGACGCATTCCAGACGAAACTGGACAAGTGTAAATGCATATGGTTTTTGAAACCACATATGTAAATTGTACTCCTCCCAAAAATGCGAAAAAATAAAATAAAATAAAACGTGTGAGAGCGTTGTACAGGCTATATGTTATATCCAGATATGACGACGCGCTGGAACACGCATCACCGCAGATGAGCAACTGCATCAAGCCAACGTGCAAACTATCGCAAATCAAAGTGAAAGTAAGTCGCAGACGCTTAACACACAATCTTCATCATTAAAAGTAAAGAAACGAAATGATCTTACCAGGGCTGTTACTGCTCTCTCTTATTGCGGTCTTTGATTTTGACATTTTAGCTGATGATCTATAAAATGCAGCTCATATCTGTTGCTTTCGGTGACGTGCGCTCCATTAAATCTGCATAAAGCGCAATAATTGAAGATCGAATTTAAATCCGTTTCGCAAAAATACATTTATGTGACCAGGTGTAAATGGAATCGTTTTGATAAATCATAGCTATGCCTCACGAATTAGTTTGCCAGCTGAACTCAGGTGTTGTGAGGTGTATTTATCACGTAGTCCTCCTGAGGGATATCAGACGACGCTGTTGATTGATTCCTGCGATTATCATGAGAACAGTGTAAACGAGCACAATTTGCAAACTATTATGATAAATTGCAATAATCATGTCTAATGACATCATAACGGCCAATGTTATGAAATAATGCGACGTACATTTAACTTAATTGATGTTATCTGGCATTTTCTAATGTTTACATTCCAATAAAAACAACACAAATTAAATTATACAGTAGGCCTAGACTATAGACTATTTACTTGTGATTTAGCTGCAATCATGTAAAAACGTTATAATATAATATATTTACGACAGTGCAAGTATTCCACAGCGACTCTAGGGGTCGCTGTTTGACAAAAACACAATTTCTACTTAGTGTGGCTTTAATGGACAAGGGCAGCATGAATGTTCTTCCACAGCTCAGGAACACTATCAACAAAATTATAGCCGCAAAAATATTATCAATTAAAAAATCATAAACTTTATTTGTTTTAATCACACGCTCAAACACAATACAACAATGTGTGCGGTAAAGTGCCTTGTTTAATTTTGCACGTCTTCTGAAACAGATCTTCACACAAACCAGGAAGTGACATCATGCTCTAAATGTGCTTGAATTATGTAAGATTCTGTTTCATAGATGATTTCAGTTTATTGACAACAAGAAAAAAGAAAAATCATTAGCAATAAGAACAAGTTTAGTCATGTTTGATGATTGATTAATCTCTCACTGAACTCTACACATGCTCTGTTCTGCTAGTTTCCCTGTAGCTCTGATTACAAGATCTGCCTTCATACTGTACGACTGATTCGGGGTTTAAGGCCACGCGATCCAGTTTGGTTCAGAAACTATTTAACAATGAAAACAAATGTTTATTAATGCTGTAATATATGTGTTCCACAGCTCAAGGCATCTTAAACAAGGCTCCTGGACTACTTCCTGGAACTTACTGTTGCGCCCTATATGAATATGAAGGCCCCAAAACCTCTTATAGAAATATTTTGTATCCTGTTTATAATTTAAATATCCTGTTTAAAATTATATTTATTAGAATCACTCTGAGCTTATTTCTGTGTGTGAAAGGTATTGGAAAAATAATATTTATTATTACAGTATAACTGCCCGTTTTACCTAAGCTGAAGTGAGACTACATTTTTAAACATTGCCTATTTTTTTATTTGCATAATTATAAATGATCCACAAAATGGGCCTAGAGAGAGCAATAGAGTATGTTTTAGCACAGTTATTATTTAACATTTGAACTGTAAAAAGTAAAAGCGCACACACTTCACTCTACAGTTGTTTTAACGACTGTAAAAGATGCACCTTCAAATGAAAAAGGCAATTTAGCAGAGTGTGTATTGTGTGTTTTAATAGCCACAGCACTCGAAACCACTGGTCCGATCAGATTGTAATACCTATCACCACTAGACTAGTGACGTCAAAACCATCCACAGGATTTTGTGAGACTATGAGGGGTGGACCTCAGCTCTTCTAGATCCGAGGGCAAGAAAAGTTTGAGAGTTCAGAAATATAAGAGCTCAATCCCATGTTCAGCAGCCTATGAATATAGTCCAAGTGACTACAGTGGCTCAATCTTAAGTTTATAAAGCGACGAGAATAGGGGAGAGCGGGGCACAAAGTAACGCTTTTTGACTTTCTCAGTTTGTGTAAATCTACTTATGGTTCAGAGTATTTATTTTTTCCCACATGTCTAGTACAATTATGTGGTTTTGTTTTATTAATACAGTATATACTTTTTTCTTGACATACCCCGAAAGAATGGAAGTGAAATGTGACAACATGCCCCATAGGTGGGGTACATTGTAACATGTGTGGGGCACATTGTAACATGACCATATGACAGCTTAAAATGTTATATGATCTAATAAAAAATATATACAAAACAAACTAAAATATTTTCTAAATAAAATACAATTAAAAAACTTTTTCGTATAAAATAATGGCAATTTTTAATAATTAAATATAATTTTTTTTTTAGTTTTGACTACGAACACATGAAAACACAGCTATACAACATAGTTCAAAACAAATAAATAATTAGTCATTTCTGAACATTGACTCTCAGTCTTTATTCACCTTTTTCTCACGTTTTCCCAATAAAATTAATAAAAGTATAGAATATAATAGCATATTTCTAATAGGGGCACATTGTAACGCAGTGTGACAACATGCCCCCGCCTGCACAACTGGGATTTAAACCCTGCTAGTGTCTTCTGCTAGTTAGTGAAGCATTAAAGAACTATCTCAACTGTTAAATAACATCTTGGAGATTAAAATAATATCAGATTTGTCTTATTTTAAATAAACACAAAAAGTAGAGATGAAAAATTAACTTAAGTAAGAAATTTACTTTTGCTATGGTTTAATAAATGTCTATGGATATCGTCCAAAAAAAATAAATAATTTTGGCGGAATTTTTTTTTCTATATAGTGTTGATATGGCAACTAGTAAATACACAAAGTTTCGTCATCCATGCATGTGCGGAAGTATTTAAAACAAGCGTGTTACAACTAGCCCCGCGTTAGGTTGTGCCCCGCGCTCCCCTACTTTTTGTGCGCAAAAAACAAACAAAAATAACGACTTTATTCCACTATTCATTTCCTTCTCTCTGGGCCTCGAGTTTTTTCACGCAGTATAACTGCGTAGCGCTTCTGTGTTATATGTCACACGTTTGGCCGACGCTGGTCATGTGTGTGATGCGTGTGACGTACAACACAGAAGCGCTGCGCAGTTATACTACGTGAAAAAACTTGAGGCCCAGAGAGAAGGAAATTAATAGTGGAATATATACAAATTTATATAAAACTATAAAGCTATTTGAGGAAAAAAAATATTACTTATTTTCATTTAAAAAAAAAAAAGAAAGAAAAAAAAGGACTGACCTAGGAGCTTCTTAATGATAACAGCACTAAACACTAGACAAGAGAGTCCATTACCACACTCTGAGCTACAAGGAAACGCTGAACATTTCGACACCATGTTTCACTTCCTCAAATCTGCTCCACAGCTTTATCAGCGCTTTAACCTATTCTGAGAACAGAGCTATTCTCTGAACGTGTTCAAATCATCCTGCAAAATCACCATCATCTGGAAATCACACTGAATGCTGCACTTGAAGTCTGTCTTGCATATCTCAGTTCTGTCATGTTCGATGATTGATTAATCTCTCACTGAACTCTACACATGGTCTGTTCTGCTAGTTTCCCTGTAGCTCTGATTACAAGATCTGCCTTCATACGACTGATTCCCTCTCTCTCTCTTTCTCCTCTATTGCTCTCTCTTTCTCCTCTATTGCTCTCTCTTTCTCCTTTATTGCTCTCTCTTTCTCCTCTATTGCTCTCTCTTTCTCCTCTATTGCTCTCTCTTTCTCCTCAGGACTCACCACCGTCAGAAGCTGATCATAATCTGCTCTGTATAGATGAGCAATGGCTTCATTCAGCGCTTCTCGTTGCGACTCCTCTACTAAACTCCAGTATATTTTCTGCCATTCGGATTGAGTGACCGGTTTGTGCTCCTGTTTAAACTGCTTCACTTTCTCATACAGTTTCTGCTTCTGAATCTCCTGAATGTGTTTCTTTGATTCATCAAACATGTCATGTGTAAAGTGTCCATCATCTTCTCTATTTTCCTCATCAGATCTTTGACTTGTAGGTATCCAGCAGACTTATTGTCCAGACAGAAGAACCGGTTTCCACAACTCTCTACAAGTTCTTTTAGATCTGAATCACTTTCCTGTAGAAACTGCTCAATGGTTTTCTTTTCTTTCTTTAACTGTTTTGTGTCAGTAAAGAGGATTAAAGTGTATTTTTCCATCTGTTCTCCAAACACTTCTTTGAGTTTCTCCACTGTGTTTTTCTCCTCCTCAGTGAATCGACCCACTTTAATCACGATAATAAAAGCATGTGGTCCAGGAGAGGATAATGTTACACATTTCACTATATCAGTTTTAACCTCCTCATTATTGAGTTCAGTATCATAAAGTCCAGGAGTGTCGATCACTGAGATCTCTTTACCAAACCTCACTGTAGTTTCTGCCTGACACCGTTTCGTCACAGAGTTTGAACTGCTTAAAGATTTAAACAGGTTTACTATTAATAAATCATCTTATCTCTACAGAAGATCGCCACTCGACCTATAATAAGTTATAAGCACATACCTTATGAGTGCGATCTCCGGAAACCAAATCAGATTTTAAACCTAAACCAAGGCAGACAACACACATGTTGAAGCTGAGGGCTCGCCCAGTCTATCGGGAGGACAATGTGCGCACCGGCGGTAGCTAAGCGGAAATGCAGAAACCCGTACTGGCTGCGCTTTAATCAGTTTCACCCAAACCTACGGTGGCCGAGAAGGGTCACAACACAAACAAACGCCACAGCAACTACATATGCAGAAAACACATACAAACGCCACAACAACTACATATTCAGAAAACACATACAAACGCCACAACAACTACATATTCAGAAAACACATACAAACGCCACAACAACTACATATTCAGAAAACAACTTCGTCGATTTCACATCACGTACGCTGCAAATATTCACAGCACGAGCAAATAGGGAAACGAACTGCAAACTGCAAAGACACAACGGAAATGTTTCCAGGGGGGCCATAATCAGTGACGACTACAAGAGGTAAGTGTTTCTCTTTTATTATGACAGACTTGTGCTCTGATACCGAAGTGGTTTTGTGTGTTTTCAACATATTAAGTTATTGTCCCCATAACATATTAGTCCACGCAGATAATTGTTAAACGTTCTGCCAACGTTGTTAGCTGGAAACTAGCTGGCTAGCTCGCTTCTGGTCACTAAATAGATGCAATACCGGCGTTTTTACATTGTTGTCCTGATATCTGAACTATTTATTTATTTTTCAGATTGAAATGTTCTGTCCATTTTGTGCTGCAAACCACTTCGGTATCAGAGCACATCGACAAGTCTGTCATAATAAAAGAGACACACCAGAGAATGTCTAATAAGGCCGTAGAAGGGCTCTGGAAACACTTACCTCTTGTAGTCGTCACTGATTATGGCCCCCCTGGAAACATTTCCGTTGTGTCTTTGCAGTTTGCAGTTCGTTTCCCTATTTGCTCGTGCTGTGAATATTTGCAGCGTACGTGATGTGAAATCGACGAAGTTGTTTTCTGAATATGTAGTTGTTGTGGCGTTTGTATGTGTTTTCTGAATATGTAGTTGTTGTGGCGTTTGTTTGTGTTGTGACCCTTCTCGGCCACCGTACAAACCTCTGACTGTACACAAACAATCCTGCCTTTACGAGTGGATACTTAGATAAAAAAACACAATCATGGCTTTCACCTACCAGAAGAGGAACAACCTCAACCCAATGCCAGCCGCAGGACTTCATACACCACCCTCAAAATAGGCTAACGTTAGCTACGACAACCCAGCCAACATCACCAAACATACCTGGATGGCGACTAAATGACGACACGGGAAGAAAGGGGCGGTGACTCGTGACGCCACACACTCTAGCCAGCCAGTTTATATACACTCTACTGCATAGCACTGATAGGACGAAACTCAATGAGTAGACTAACCAATCACATGCAGGCAGGAAGAATTTCATTGGACCTGCCACATAAGGCTGTGTCTGAAGTCAGTTGTAGTTCTTGTGTTTCTCTTTTCTTCAGAAACCCACTTTAAGAAAGAAGAGGAACAGTTTGCTGAATGTGTGTGAATTCACACCGGCCCGCCTAAACTGGGTTCAGAGATGATCACAGTTGTGTGTGGGTTAAACCAGTGCGGTCAAACTAACTGAGTTCTCACAGCCAGCTATGACATGCTTCTGAAAACACTAGAGCTCAAAGCCACAACACAAAGAGACTGTCACGCAGGTGTAGAAACACACACGAAGATGAAGATGAAGATGAAGATGAATATTTAATAAATCCAACAGGTAATCCAAACAGGAACAGAGTAACATGCAACACACCCACTAAAGACGACACCAGACACTGACTGAACCAGAACTGAACACAAATACAGGTGATGATGATGGTGATTGATGAGTGTAAAGCTGAAAATCATGATTAAAGCAGACGATGATGAAACACAACGAGTCCAAACAAACCTGACTGTGACCGACACAGAAGACAACCATTACTGTGGACTTATTATATTATATAATGATATTATCATTATATTTTTACAAGGAAGCAATATCTTGAGTATCTTCAGAGCATGGTGCCGATGACACATACTGACTCTCATAATCACCAAGGTATTCATAAAATATAGCCAACACTGACTGATTGCAACGTTGCAAAATACATACCAATATGTACATATTACAGCAGTTTCTAAACGAAATGAAG
Organism: Leuciscus idus; assembly: GCA_021554675.1. Taxonomy (NCBI): domain Eukaryota; kingdom Metazoa; phylum Chordata; class Actinopteri; order Cypriniformes; family Leuciscidae; genus Leuciscus; species Leuciscus idus. Next base: position 62,530,405 of record CM038621.1, read on the forward strand.
ACTAGAGGCAGTAAAACAGCAAGCACTTTTAATCGTTTTCACACACATTCATGATAACTTATTAAGCTTGCTCAGTAGCTCAGCTGGAAGACCTTGGGTTCGAATCCCAAGAAAGACGAGTCATGATATAAGAGCTCAAAGTTCATAAATAATCTTAAACACCATGGCCACGATTACATTTTCATGTCGCATTAGCTTTTGTTAACACTATCGGGTAGGTTTAGGGTATAGTGTAGGTGTACGTTATTTTAAAGCGTGATGGTTAATCTTTTAGCGCCACTCACCGGACATTTCAACTCAGAACTGCGATGATACGTACAAACTTCGATGTAATAAAACGTTGCCATATTCACGTTCATCTGTTCCGGAAAAAAAGAGTAAACACGCTTTTAGCGCCACTCACTGGACATTTCACTTTGATACTGTTGTGAAACCTGCCCAACGCAACATATTTTTCACATGAGCCAGGGTTGCAACATCGCATTTTACAGCAAGTTAAATTCAAAAGACTTTAAAGCATCTCTGAATCACTTTAAACAGCTCCGTCTGTGTCATAGCACACAAAACCAGCTGACCGAGAATTATCCCCGTCAGAGCGGCTCGTGCCACTGACAAATCCACCGGCCAAAGGGAAAATGACTGGCATTTGGTGTTTGTAGTGTTAATAAATGAGTCTGAATCTGATCTATTTGCTCAGGGCTGGAGAGAGTAAAGCAGAACATTATAATCCATGTGTAGAAACTCTTCCTGAGGACATTTAATATCTGCTTTACAGACGCTCATGAAGTGTGTGCAAATACTTTCTATTTCACCAAACTGGAGCTGATGTTAATCATTTCAAAATACCTTAAAAACTTAATTTTCTACAAGTTAGTCATGGATATTGGAAACTTTTTCAATAGCAAAGTAATTTTATTACTAATAATGCAATTATTTTATTTCTAGATTTTAACGTCATGCTGGAAACTGCTAAAAGAAAGAAGTGAGACTAACAGTAATTCTCTCGTGTGCAAAAGTAGCCAGTAAACTGCTCAGAGCAGATGTGTGTGAGACAGTGTGTTCACAGTATATGCACTTCTCACACGTTTCACACACACCTAAAGCAACACTTCACTGTGACATCGTGTCACTAAACAGCAACTCTAGCAGAATTTAAACACTCATTTGATGAGAACAGAGGAAGTTACACAACCAGAGGAGGAGCTGATGAGGAAGAGCTGTAACTATATATAATGAAGAGAAAGACTGACAGAAACACAAAATGGCTGATAAGTGTGATCTGTGTCTGCTGGGACTGATCATTCTCTCTTCACTTCTCACAGGTAAAGAAATCTGTATTTTCTCTAAAGACATTTAGTGGAATTAGTCTGGAAAGAGTTCATTTGAACATGCTCAGTTTATTCTTGCACACATTCACGTTGTGATCTCAGAGTTGTGTATTGATACACACAGATCATACTGTATTATTCCTGATACTCGACATAGTGTCACTCAAACATCTGATGATGAAGAATTATCTTCATATTAAGAGTGTGTCACTGATTTGAACAGCTCTCTGATAAAGACTAATAGTTTATTATGTATGGGATGAATATAGTATCAAAATGATTAACACGTGCAAGCACTCTTATCAATGAACTTGACACATGTTGCAGAAATGATTTATCCATGCCTTTCAACTTGTGAATACAAATGCTTTCCTTTGTATTAGTGTATCATAATTTGCACATGCAACAAAGAAGATGTGCATGTGTGGATCAGGTGACACGCGTGCATTCATTGACGTCTTTTCTGAGTCGATCTCATTTGATTCATTTGGATTTTGAGACTTTCTTTTCGCGGTTTTTAAGTATTTCACAACCCACACACAAACAACTACAAATGAATAGGCCTGGTGCTAATTATTAATGTGTGCACAACTACCCATCTATTTGACACATTCACAAATGTGCATCACTACATTTAAACTAATGCAATACAACTTGTGTGTGCAAAATCCAAAATCACATGAATGTGCAGCATTTTGTTAGAGACATAGTTGTTAATACAAAACCTCTATTTTGTATTAATGTAGGCCAGAATTTGTGCATGTGTGGCAATTAGAGGTATTCGTTTTTAGTATAACCAAATCCGGATAGCATGGACTACGCCACCTTGGGAATTGCACCCAAGGAAATATTAAAGGAACCCAGGTTCGGTGGTGCAGAGAAAAGACAGAGTCGTATCATCAAATAAACAAATACTTTTATTTGTGAGGAAAATATTCTACTGGCATCATTTATTCATAGTGTAAATCACTGACAAGTTTATTATAATAGGATATATCAATCGTTAAAAGAGCATTCCTCTCAACATGGCTGATTCAAACACTGAATCACATTAAACAAAACATCACAACAGAAATTAATGGAGCGTCCCCACAAAATAAAAACAGAAAATAATAAATACAGAAAGAATATAAACTACAAGGCTAAAGTTTACTTTAGGGGTGGCAAGCTAGCTGTAAACGATTGTGCTCTCAACCATTTATGTGTGCACGGCAAACCAAATAGGAAGAGGTGCTCGAACCCTGGTACTCCAACCTCACAACAAATGTGTTCACCCAGGTGACTAGCCTCCCCCTCGGTACACTCAGCCTTGACTCAAACCAAAAGAAAAAAAGAAAGATTAGTGGGTGCGATACAAATACAAACATCACAATCACATCAGACACAAATATGATGGACCAGATCAGTTGGTGCACGGATAATGATCCGTCCTACCTCGTCGAGGACCCCGAAATACTCAACAAGGGTTAGATAGACACTACGCGCTGATATACAATTACACCACACGGCCACTATGGCCCAAATCACACTGGTCAAACCAACATCATTAAAGAAATAACAAAATAACCCAAACCATAAAAATGAAAGCAAAACAAAACACAGAAACTGATATCTAGTCACAAAGAAAACAAAGGAAATAACCTAATCATGAAAAACAGCAGCACGACCCGAGTTAACCGTCACGTGGTACGCGAGACACACGAGAATCACACATGTCACGAGGTCAGGATGCACTCGCAAATGTTCTCAACATTCAATGAGCGCTTGACGCAACTCCCAGGGAACGCCGCCGAGACGGCTACAGCCATCACTCGGCTAACATGACACCAGTAACGAGAAGAGGGGCGGGTATGACAAAGCCTATGTGTTAGGGCTTCCTGTTTACACACTTAAATACACCGGCCCTAATTACCTCATCCACCCATTACCATATAAGGGTAACGAACACAAAACAAAGGAGAGGGAAATTCCCTACTACTACACATGCAACAAGTAAGATGTGTATTTGTGGATGAGGCGACACGCGTGCATTCATTGACGCGGGAGGCCGGTGGCGTGATTACTGAGACGCACCGGTCTCGTATCTCTCACGGAGGAGCGGGAATTTTCTTAGCAATATTAAAACGCACATCAACCGATCACTTGTTTAGCGTTCATGTAAACACTACATTCAGATTCACCAATTGGAATGAATTCAGTTAGATTGAAACAAAAGGTGTGCATGTAAACAATGAATGGCGACTGCAGAAAGCAAAAGCCGAATCCCGGACATTTTGGACGATCTCGACGGCCGGACATGTCCGGGAAAAAGAGGATGGCAACCCCTACTACTCAGCTTTCTCCTACTACTCAGCTTTCTTCACAGAACAAGAGCCTGCTAGCTTAGCTTCCAAAGAAAGACGACTGTGTCACTGTGTGTACATTCTGTGAGTGAGATCCCACCTCCTATGGGCGGGTTGAATCAATGCGGGACAGCCCCTCCTACTGGCTGTAGTCTCTTGCCTCTGGCCAAAAAATCCTCCGATGACGCAAAATGACGATTTTTGCGTCATCGGAGGATTTTTTCCAGACAAAAAATGCATAAATCTCTCATCTCAGGGGGATATGAGGGTGGAAAGCACGGTAAATCGAAAATACTACAGGTTTTCTACTAATACAAAGCTTAACCCTCTGGGGACCAAAAACGCGCCCGCGCGTTTTGCTCGTTTTTTTTTTTAGCAATGAAAAATAAACACAAAATGCTCTGTTAATTTTGATCTTTCATTTTCGTGTAATACATCAATCGATCCTGTTCAGTTTCTATTTTTTTTCTGTATACTCACAATAAAAATAAAGTGTTTTGCTTTTTGACAAATAAAGAAAAATTAACATGATGCGATTTCTGCCTTCTCTCTGTCAGTAAACTCCCATTTGAAACGCGTTCGAAAATGATCTATAACTCCGCGAAAATTCAGTCAAACAGGCAAACAGACCCACGGGCATAAAGCTTGAGATCGCAGCTTTTAAATGAAGTAATTTATATAAAAAACAAATATTATCAGCTTCTGTAATCTGTATAAAAAGAGAGCGACTCCAGTCGAGCTCATTACGAGCCATTCAAAAGTAATTTGACCACGCCCCGGAGAGCGCGTGCTATTCAAACGCAAATTCTGAGAACCATTTCAGTCTGTGAAACGCCCCCACATCAGCTGTAAACAAAGAGGCATAATATAGCCTACCTTGGAGAAAATTTTCCGTGCTGATATGAGGAGCAATATGAGGAGCAGATCCCGCTGAGGAGTGAGGTAGGCTAAGTTATCCTTTCTCAAGTGTTAATGTGGAATAACGTTATGGAATAACGTTGTAGGCTTATGTAAACTAAAAGATGAATCGCGTTTCTATAATATGAATCGCGTTTCTGTGAGATGAATGAAGGGTACATATTTGTAAAGACTGTTTAGCCTAAATATGAATCGCGTTTCTGTGAGATGAATGAAGGGTACATATTTGTAAAGACTGTTTAGCCTAAATATGAATCGCGTTTCTGTGAGATGAATGAAGGGTACATATTTGTAAAGACTGTTTAGCCTAAATATGAATCGCGCGTCTGTGTGTGAAAGAATAAACTGCTTTGCTATAGCCTACTGAGATAAGTAAAAATCGACTGAAATATGTTGAAATAAAATGTATTTGTATAAGCAACGTATTAAACTGCAAATTAACATTTATAGGCTATGCCCTAATATTTCATAAAAACAACGTTACAGTCAGGCGAAGTATGAAAGACAACATTTTGTTGACTAGATTTGGGTACAGTTTTTACTGTAGAATATACTGTCACATCAAATAAGCTTTTCTGCTCATATATATAAAATACTATTTTGTCAAAAATAAAGTCATAGACTAAGATGTTCCAATGTTGGCTATATTCAAACTAATGAATACATATGATAAAATGTAGGCCTATAATCTTTTTTTTTTTTTTACAAAGAAAGAGTACTTTTTTGCAGAAATATTGCTGAAATTGTAATTATTGTTGTAATTGTAACCTTTTTAATAAAATAGCAAAACATATTTACAAGATAGATGTAAGCAAAATCTTAAATGGTCAATATAAGTCTTCTTCAAAATATATATTTTGTCCTTGCATTGTGGCTCAGTCAGTGTCACACCTGAATGAATGGCTAATTATGCAGAGTCATTATGCAGAGTGGGTGGGACTAAGGTGTAAACTACTCCTCCCCCTCGCATATTGGCTTTCCAAGCAAAACCTGTTTTACACCATTTAAATCAATGTATTTTTTTTTGTGAACGATAAAGCAAGACTATTTTCACATAATTTTGAAGCTAGAACTCGAAGAGAAAACATCCATTAGTCAAAAGTCTTGTGGGCACATATTTTGTATGAGTTTTGTGGTCTTATTTCAGCAACTTTCATTTTTATTTTTTTAAATAACCACGCATAAACATTATTCTCTTAAAAATACAAACATCTACATACATGTTGCTCGCATATTATGGTAGGCCTGTTTGTGCTATATAGAGTGAATTTACACCTTTGCCATTAACATGTTTATAAATAACTGAAAAAAGCACAAATGTCAGAGCATGTCAGAACATCTCAAGGGCCCCAAAAACAGCTTGGTCCCCAGAGGGTTAATGCTAAATCCTGAAGTATCCCTTTAACATGAAATTCTGCAGTTGCGTTTAACTTTGCCTGTGTATGGGAGAGCAACCGGTACGAGAGCACAGTGAAGTAAGTTGTAGGTTTGATATTCGCCACATTTTCTAAAGGGACCATCTGCAAATTCCACTCACAGTCAAAAAATATATAAACATCCAGTCATTCATTCAAATTAACATACTTCCAAGGTTATAGTAAATGCCTAGTGGGCAGACTGGCTAGCCTACTGTATGTCCAGCCAATATCTCGATTAAACAGTACAGTTTTTTTTAATTACTGTAAATTGTTTTTCTATTCATGTTCCAAAGGTTGTACATTCCTAGTGATAGTCAGGTGAAATTTTGCATTATTCACCTGTAGTAAGTCACCAAAAACCCGTTTTGGTTAATTACAGTAATTTTTGTATAAAAAATAATTGTTTACTGTAAATAGGCTACATGAAGGGAGGTATTGGGACAATTTCTCCTGTAGTAAGCCAGTCTAGTCACTAGGAACACACTACAACCATTATGAACATGAAAAAACTCTTTTGGTGAATTACAGTATTTTTCTGCAGAATACAGGCTACATACATTAAGGGAAGTATTGTCCAAATTTTACTTGTAAGTCAGTCTTACAGGAACCTTCTACAAGCTTTGGAATTTGAAAATGTCTGTTTTTAAATATTAAAAGTAATTTGCATTAAAACAAATTATACGTTTTAACTCAGTTAGTGGAATAGGCAGACGTTCCCTTGTGCATCATGAGCTGTGGTTAGTGCGTTGAAGCATTCACAATATGCAGCTACACACACGTAGGGCCAGTTGATTTTCAATTAATATTTCATGTCGATATACAATGGTTGCATATTGTTAAAACTCATCGTGCTATAGTAAGACTAGGCTATATAACAGTGTGCAAGGGTCAAGGGAAAACAAATGTCCTGCGAAAATCGTCTTTAACATTTAAAAACAGACATTTTCAAATTACAAAGCTTGTATACTATGTAGCCTATACAATGTGTAGTCAAATAAAAATAAGCCTATAATATGACCGCAACTGCGAAATTTCACGTTTTTTTTTTACAGGAAAAAAATTCATTAACGTGAAACGCCGCGTTTCGTGTTCAAATAGGCTCTTGTCTGTAGGCTATATAGTTTTCCTCCCATAGAGCATATTATAAAGAAAAAGCTTAACGTCAATGCAGTAAGACGGTGATATTTAAACTCAGTAGCCAATACACCTTATTGAACATGCAACGCGCTATTGCACGTTAAGCGTTTTATAGTCTCTATAAAGTATGCTTCATTAATAAGGTAGGCCTATATTGTGTACTAAATTTGGTGCTTCAATATCACTCTCATTAAGCGTCTTAAATGCGGAAGAACGCTTGATTACTCTGCCATTGTCTGTTTTAGCAGAATACTGCCATCTAGTGGTAGCAGGTTTTCTCAGACAGCTGTGTGTGGATCGTGCAAGGCGAAACCGGCGAAATTAAAGTCTCAAAATCCAAATGAATCAAATAGGATCGACTCAGAAACGAGTCAATGAATGCACGCGTTGTTGTGTTTTAATTATTCAGCAAAAAGTTCAACTTCACACCAGAGCTCGGAACGATAACCTCTTTACTCTTTTTGTGTCACTCACTCTCACAACGCATGCGCACACAGAACCCCCGTAACCTTGGTTACCTTGGTTGAGGAGAAATGGTTAAACACCTATACGTGATATTCTGTGATAAAGTCCTTCAGGTATGCAGGACGAGCCCTTGCTCGAACCGGTCGACTCTCCAATGCCGTCGACTGCGGCACATCTTGGCCACCCTGATGAACGTCAAGCAGTGGCTGAAGGTGTTGAGGCCCCAATGCTGGCAGAGATGGTTGCGGGGCCTCCCTGAGAGGGGAACCTTGAAACTCCGGGCCTGGCCGTGGCTGCACTGGCTCCAGTGGAGGGGCCGGAAGGGGCATGTGTTGTGGCGCTCTCCCACTAGGCTCCCTCGCCCGTAGGCACCTGGTTAAATTGAAAGGGGCCGGCACTTTCCGCAGTCTGCTAGCATGCCAGCGAGAGCCATCGCTCAACAAGAATGTGGCAGACTGTAACTGACGATCCACCTGGAGGGGTTTAGACCAAAACGATGCCATTTTGCTGCTACGGTGGGGTCTGCGGACCCGAACCCAGTCCATCACCTTTATTTTATTCTCCTTGACCTTGTGCCTCTTGTCGAAGCTGTCCTTCATTCGCCTCTGGTTTGAAGTTACTGCTGCTTTGGCTGCTACCCAGGTGCCATTAGCTGCTGCTGACAAGTCTCGTGCTCTAAGTCTGTCCAATGGCAACTCCATCTCCCGGCCGAGCATTAGCAAAGCAGGAGAGGCCTGGGTGGTGGTGTGCTGGCTAGCTCTGTAATGCATCAAAGTCAGGTTGAGTGCTGTTTGGAATGTGTACCCCTGGACAAGATGTGCACGAATGCCGTTCTTAAGGCTCTGGTTGAATCTTTCGACCCCGCCGTTCGCTTGGGGGTGGTAGAGTGCAGCCCGGATATGCTTAATTCCCTTATTGCAAAGGAAAGTGGAGAAGTCTGCAGAGGTGAACTGCGGCCCATTGTCAGTAGTGATGGCACGGGGCATTCCCCAGCGAGCAAACAGGCTGTCCAGTATCTGTGTGATGGTCTGTGATGTGACCGTTCCGGCTGGTATTACCTCAGGCCATTTATAATGGAGATTGTACACGACCACCAGAAAGCGTTGATGATGAGGAACTCTATGGTCATGAATTTCCCCACAAATGTCCAGTTGAAGGTGATCCCATGGGCGAGATGGCCATGGAGCAGGTTGAAGAGGGGTTGGAGCTGGTAGTCCAGTCTTCCCACTGAGGAGACAAGGTTCACAGTCCCTGACCAGCCCTTCAATGTCGTGGTCAATGCCTGGCCACCAGACCAGGTCCCGGCATCTTTGCTTGAGTTTAACGATGCCCAAGTGGCCCTCATGCGCCATTGATAGGACACATGCACACAGGCTACCCGGCACCACTGTACAGAGGCCCCTGGAGACACAAACATCACCCCAGCAGGACAGTTCATTTCGTACTTTAGCAAAAGGTTTTAACTCCTCAGGCAACCGTGCTGGCCACCCCGAGCGTATATATGTGCGGAGTGTTGTCAGTGTGGGGTCACACTTGGACTCCCTTTGCAGCTCCTCCAGGGAGACAGATGCTTTCAGAGGTGTATGGAGCATCTGGATGAGTTCTGGCTCCATGTCATCACTGCCTGGCGAGGCTGTTGGTGTGGGCGCATCAATGGATCGAGATAGAAGATCAGCGACCACGTTGTCCCTCCCTGGTGTGAATTTGAGTTGGTAATCATACTGTCGTAGGCGCTCACCCCATCTGTGCAGACGTAAGGGTTTATGACCTGAGCCGGATGCTGACAAGAGCGTGATCAGAGCCTGATGGTCGGTGCGGAGGATGAAACGACGACCATAGAGGAAAAGGTGCCATCTTTCAGTTGCCCAGATACACGCGAGGGCCTCGCGTTCACCGACAGAGTAGCGCTGTTCCGTGGGGGTCAGAGCTCTGGAGGCGAATGCTACTGGTCTTTCCACTCCATCCTGCTCTTGTGACAGCACCGCTCCTAAGACCTGTGTAGATGCATCACAGGTGACGATAGTCTGACTGTCAGGGTCAAAGTGGGCCAGGACAGGTGGTGTGGTAAGCTGGGACTTCAGTGTCTGGACGGCCTCGGAGCATGCTGCAGTCCATTCCCATGGCTCCTCTTTTTTTAGTAACTGGCGAAGTGGTGCTGTGGTTCGGGAGTACTGGGGCAGGAAACGAAGGTAGTAGGCCGTCATGCCCAGAAACGAGGCTACCTGGGAGGCAGAGGTGGGCTCTGGGATTTTGTTAATCGCCTCGATATTTGACTGAAGAGGGGCGATGCCCCTAGATGTGAGAGAGAACCCTACAAAATCTATGACTGAGGCTGCAAACGTGCATTTCTCTCCATTCAACGTAAGGTTATGTGCCATGAGAGCACTGACCACCCTACTGAGACGGTTGTTATGGGTCTGGACATCCGATGCATGAACAACTATGTCATCCAGGAAAACTGCAACTCCAGGAATACCAGCAAAGATGGTGGCCATCACCTTTTGAAAGCAGCTGGGGGCGGAGCTTAGGCCGAACGGCATACGAGTATAACGAAATACCCCAGCGTGTGTGACAAAAGCTGTGAGGTCTCTGCTGGAAGGGTGGAGTGGCACCTGCAAGTAACCCTGGTGCAAATCCAGCTTCGTAAAGACCGTCGAACCATAGAAGTGAGTGGTCAGCTCCTCAGATGTAGGTAATGGGTACTAACAGCCTTATTTATAGAGCGCAGGTCAACACAGACTCGTATTCCACCAGATTTTTTTTTTTGCAATGACCAGGTTAGAAATCCAGGGGGCCGCATTAACTGGCTCAATCACCCCCATGTCCAGCATCATTTGAAGCTCAGCAGTGACTTCCTCCTGCAGAGCTAGGGGAATCCTGCGCAGGGGCTGTATGACTGGCGATACCCCAGGGTCCACCAGAGGCTTGTGGGTGAAAGCTGTAAGGCAGCCCAGTCCGTCAAACAGCGCTGGCCATCTCTGTTGCCAGGTGGAGGTGACATGGTGGATATCAGCGCCCTTATCGTCTCGCAGGGTGAACCCCAAGCTTGTAAAAAGATCAAGCCCCAGGAGGTTGGCTCCCCGTTCAGAAATGTAGAATGGGAACGATGGCAGGTGTTTGGAGCCATAGCGTACTGAGACGCGGAGAACGCCAAGCATAGTAATCCTGGAACTGTTGTAGCCACAGAGAGATGTGCAGGGCTGCTGTAATGGCAGATGGGAGAAGAACTTGTGATACGTATTGGCATTGAGCAACGATGCGGCTGCACCCGTATCCAGGAGGAGTGGGAGACTCACCTCACCCAGCAGCACAGTACATGTCCTAAAAGCTGCCTGGCCAGCTGATACATGTCTAATTTCAGTGTAGTCATTACAGACAGGTGAGAGTGTCCTCTGTGATGCTTGCGTAGCAGGAGCCGACCGGCATACTTTAGCAAAGTGATTTTTTTTTAAGCAGTTCCTACATGTCTGCCCACGTGCAGGGCAATTTTGGGCTCTTGAATTGTGCGAACTAGACCCGCAGTTGCCACAAAAACTTGAACCGGTTTCTCTGCAGTTGTGCAAAATGCACTGGAAAACCTGCATCCTTACTCTCCCTTTTTTCTATGGGTAAGCGAGTGTGGCCTTGGTAACTGGCAGGTCGGAGTTGTTGCATAGGGATGTCCACGGGGGGGCGCGCATCAGCGAGCAGTGTAGAGCATTCGACAGCTGCCTCCACTTGCAGCGCGATTACAACCGCTTGATTTAGTGTTAGTTCGTCAGATTCTAACAACAGTTTTTCCCGTGTCTTTTCACACAGTATCCCTTCAATAAGCTGATCACGAACGATCTCATCTTGAAGTGTCCCATAATTGCACGAGCGCGCCAGGTCTCGCAGATTAGTTACGTAGTCCTGCACGGACTCACCCGATCGCTGAAGCGGTTTGCGTAGCTTGTATTGGCGTAGTATTACTCTTTGCTGGCCCGTGAAGTGGAGAGCGAGCTGAGCGACCGCTTCCTCGTAAATCTCCGCTTCCCCAAGAGCACGATATATTCTCTGTCCCTCGGCCCCGAGACAGTGACGAAGCAGGGCAATTTTCCTCCGATCCGAAATATCAGTATAGTCCATAGCCTCGAGATACACCGTGAAACCATCAATCCAACTCGCCCACGGAATAGGCGGTTCACCAGGAACGGGAAGAAAAGGTGTCGGCGGTGGTAAGCTAAACTCAGCCATCCTTGTCGCCAATGTTGTGTTTTAGTTATTCAGCAAAAAGTTTAACTTCACACCAGAGCTCGGAACGATAACCTCTTTACTCTTTTTGTGTCACTCACTCTCACAACGCATGCGCACACAGAACCCCCGTAACCTTGGTTACCTTGGTTACCTTGGAAAAGAATACAACACGCGTGTCACCTCATCCACAAATACACATCTTACTTGTTGCGAAAAGAAAGTCTCAAAATCCAAATGAATCAAATGAGATCGACTCAGAAAAGACGTCAATGAATGCATGCGTGTCACCTGATCCACACATGCACATCTTCTTTGTTGCATGCGCAAATTATGATACACTAATATTTGAATTCACAAAAATGTCTCTATTTGTACAAATTTCTTCACATTCATTCAATTTTGAATTTTGCACACGCAAGTTGAAAGGCATGGATAAAACATTTCTGCAACATGTATCAAGTTCATTGATAAGAGTGCTTGTGTGGCGGGGCGGTGTAATTTTTGAAACACAAGAGCAAGTTTTTATTCCCTAATAAAGAAAGTCAGACTACGCCACCCTAGGGATTAGCCCCAGGGAAAATACTCAAACAATGAGCAAAGCACACAGGTTCGGTTCCCTCATAGAATTAGGCAAGAGACGTGAGTAATACAAAAATACAAATGTTTATTAATAGAAAGATACTTTTAAAATGTTGGACACTGAAACCCACTTTAAACTAAACAATAAGAAAAATATACAGAAACAAAAACTACATACCGGCAGGCCTGAGGCTCCCAACGGCAGGAAGCAACGTGGAATTTGATTTTACAGAGCACACTTCCACACACACACACACACACACACACCTGTGTCACTTAATCACACAATCACACACTCAACAGTGTACACTGCACACGATAAAGGACCACCACCAGGAGGAGGAAGAGCAATCCACCCGTGGGACCCCAGCGCCTGCAAAATAAAAATAAGAAACTATAACAATGTTCATAAAAATTACCAGATGGACATCAATAAAGCAAATCCTCACAACAATAAATGTCAATGACAAAAATAAAGAGAAAAACCATTCAAGCGCAGAGAAGTCAATTAGTTGGTCACCTGATTAATACAAGACAATTTTAGCTCAGTAGAGGTTCACACACACAAATAGAATTGTACTTATAGATAGTTGATCACATGAACCGAGCAATTAACTGGCCTGATTAAATATTACACGCAGTTAAATGGCTTTACAATAATAAAGATGAAGTGAAAAGGAAACAAAAATCAAGTTAACTAACCCAACTAGGTAACCCTTTATTTTACAGTCCCCTAATTACTAGGTATTTACCTAGTAAATACATGGTAAGTTATAGTTGGTTATTGGTAATTACCACAGGTAACAAGTATGTAAATGCAGAGAAACTACAAACTAATTACTAGGTATTTACCTGGTAAGCATATGGTAAATTATAGTATTTTAGTGTGTAATTACTTAAGGTGATTAGTATGCAATTACAGAGAAACTACCAGGGAAAAAAACACCACTGTTAAATATCAACTCAACAAAGTACTGTGTACTTGTTACCTGTTTAGGCTGGTAATAACTCCGATTTAATTGTGTACTTCCTCAGAATGTAGGCAGACTATTTTTAGAAACACCTCCAGTATTACCCATCAATTCAAGTTAGGTTTGTAGTTATCCTAGGGTTATGTTGGTAACAGTCCATGTTTATTTATTACTATCTTGAAATTAAGACGTAGTTTCCAATAAATTACCTTGTCTTACATAGTTGTTGTTCATTGCTACACCCATTTATAGAGGGTTTATCAAATAATTTACCTTACACTTACCTGGTAACTACCCCGCAGGAACAGTTTTTCATAATGTCATGGCACATCTTAAATACTGGGTATGTTCTTGCAGATGTTTTTACAATTTACTCAGTAAGTAAAGTGCAACTGTACTGTAAAATGAAGCCTTGTTTATTTCCATGGTATTACCGGAATTGTACCATATAACTTGATCATTCCCTTTTCCATATAGTCACATTTTTTTACCTCGTATGTCCTGCAACGTTACCAAGGAAAACATGACAATTTACTCAGTAAGTAAAGTGAAACTGTACTGTAAAATGAAGCCTTGTTTATTTCCATGGTATTACCGGAATTGTACCATATCATTCCCTTTTCCATAGTCACATTTTTATTTATTTTTTTCCTAGTATGTCCTGCAACGTTACCAAGGAAAACATGACAATTTTCTTGGTAAGTAAAGTGTAACTGTACTGTAAAATGAAGCCTTGTTTATTTCCATGGTATTACCAGAATTGTACCATATAACCTGATCATTCCCCTTTTCCATATAGTCACAATTTTTTACCTCGTATGTCCTGCAACGTTACCAAGGAAAACATGACAATTTACTCAGTAAGTAAAGTGAAACTGTACTGTAAAAGGAAGCCTTTTTATTTCCATGGAATTACTGGGATCTTACCCTATAATCTGTTATAGCTACGTAACTGTACCTATTACAGATTATAGGGTAAGATCCCAGTAATTCCATGGAAATAAAAAGGCTTCCTTTTACAGTAACGTTCCAGTTTCACTTTACTTACTGAGAATGTTCAACGTGATAAAGTGTAATTCTACCATACGTACATTTACTTACGTTTTATACACACAGAAACGTATAGTATTTACAGCACTAAAACGTAAAATGTTTGCATTAACAGCACAAAAACATAAATTATTTACGTATGAACAACTCTATACCGACGTATTTGTACGCATTCTTATTTATGCATATTAAAATCGTGGCATTAATGTTTTGACTCTATTGCATTCAAATGTCTTATCAATTACGTTTTCAGTCGCATTTATGCAGTTTACTCAAGACATAGACTAATAACATTTCGCTCTGTTCGTGCCTTCTGCTGCAAACTCGTTTCGGAGGATTAGCATACGCAGTTAAACAAGAATACACTTTAAAACCTTAAAAGTACCTTATTTAATCGTTTAACCATTTTTATATTTAGTTTATTTACAGTGAGACACAAAATGCGTTTTTTCCAATAGGACAATAATACACCAAAACCCAACATAAATTCACAAAAGACATCAATTTTATTATAGCCTACTTGATATAATCCAAATCTTTAGAATCCATACGTTTGCAAGAAAGAGATCCAAATTCAGCCCTTTATCCAGTGAGTGATCTTCATCTCCATTCCACAGGCTTTAACAACAGCGCAGTCTGTAACTGTCAAATCCCGCGGACCCGTGCTCGTTGATGAATTCAAATTCAAAAATTGCGCCCTCAAGAAGCGTTACGACATGTTTTACGGCAGTGATATCAAACGCTCATTGGCTCTCGCCTGTTCGTCTATGTTCCTCACAGATTGCGACATGTCGTATTTCAGTCGGTAAACTATATTTGAAATGGAGAAGCGCGCGCGCCTTCACACAGAGCGAAGCCGGATTAACATTTTCATGGATTAATCATTTAAATTCTGCTCTGTAAATTACCTCATTCAAAATTATTATATACTGAAAGAGAGGGCTGTGACTGCAACACATCGTCATGTGAACGACTTTTGGTACCGGTTTTGACATTTTCGCAATAAATAAATTTGTGTGATTACACGTATGTTGTTTTTCTTCATAACTGTAGCCTATGTAGTTTTCTATCTTTGAAAATTACGTGTTAATACTACGTATTAACAATGAGACCAGGCTGGAATGTTTTAGTTAAGTTGCAGAACACACGGTAAAAGTTTGTGATTTCAAAAATGTTTAAGCAGTAGCAAAGGATGTGGTAAGAGTCTGGTAATACCATGGAAATAAACAAGGCTTCCTTTTACAGTACAGTTTCACTTTACTTACTGAGTAAATTGTCATGTTTTCCTTGGTAACGTTGCAGGACATATGAGGTAAAAAAAAAAAAAAAATGTGACTATGGAAAAGGGAATGATATGGTACAATTCCGGTAATACCATGGAAATAAACAAGGCTTCATTTTACAGTACAGTTTCACTTTACTTACTGAGTAAATTGTCATGTTTTCCTTGGTAACGTTGCAGGACATATGAGGTAAAAAAAAAAAAAAATTGACTATGGAAAAGGGAATGATATGGTACAATTCCGGTAATACCATGGAAATAAACAAGGCTTCATTTTACAGTACAGTTTCACTTTACTTACTGAGTAAATTGTCATGTTTTCCTTGGTAACGTTGCAGGACATACGAGGTAAAAAAATGTGACTATATGGAAAAGGGAATGATCAAGTTATATGGTACAATTCCGGTAATACCATGGAAATAAACAAGGCTTCATTTTACAGTACAGTTGCACTTTACTTACTGAGTAAATTGTAAAAACATTTGCAAGAACATACCCAGTATTTAAGATGTGCCATGACATTATGAAAAACTGTTCCTGCGGGGTAGTTACCAGGTAAGTGTAAGGTAAATTATTTGATAAACCCTCTATAAATGGGTGTAGCAATGAACAACAACTATAAGACAAGGTAATTTATTGGAAACTACGTCTTAATTTCAAGATAGTAATAAATAAACATGGACTGTTACCAACATAACCCTAGGATAACTACAAACCTAACTTGAATTGATGGGTAATACTGGAGGTGTTTCTAAAAATTGTCTGCCTACATTCTGAGGAAGTACACAATTAAATCGGAGTTATTACCAGCCTAAACAGGTAACAAGTACACAGGACTTTGTTGAGTTGATATTTAACAGTGGTGTTTTTTTCCCTGGTAGTTTCTCTGTAATTGCATACTAATCACCTTAAGTAATTACACACTAAAATACTATAATTTACCATATGCTTACCAGGTAAATACCTAGTAATTAGTTTGTAGTTTCTCTGCATTTACATACTTGTTACCTGTGGTAATTACCAATAAACAACTATAACTTACCATGTATTTACTAGGTAAATACCTAGTAATTAGGGGACTGTAAAATAAAGGGTTACCACAAACGGTACTTCCAAAAGAGAAGTAAGTTAACAGGAAACAAACAAAAAGAGGTTTCAAATCACAAAGAAACAGAGGGCAGCTAGCTCCCCTACACGTGGAAGGAACCAACTAGTCCCCCACACAATCCAGGAATATGAAACGGGTCAAAGATAACGCCACGGTAAGAACCAAACGAGCAGTCCCCTTCTCTTTAATGATGATCGCGTCAGCGCGGCCGTATTAACTGCCGCCCTTTAATAGTGCGAAGACAGTAGCAACAATCACGGCATAGAACGAGAGGGAGAATCCTATAACAAACAAACAGAGATGTTACCAATCATAATACTATCCCCACTCCCAGTCATAGTAACGTATAAACACTTACCATCAGGAGATCACGCTAGATCGCACGCTTAATAGACACGGATTGGTCAGTCATGCCCACCGGTTACGCAATGGAATACAGGGAATCACGCCTATTTGATATCCGAAAAGAATGTTAACCCCACACAGCCATTTCAGCACCATATCACAAGCTCTTAACAATAAACATTACCTGTGAGGTGAACAGTCATCGGACCCACTAAGCAGCACAAAGGGCACCGCACCAAAGCTGCACTAATTGATAAAAATGATTTAAAAAGTTATACATAGGAAAATTCCACAAAATGATCACCCATTAAAACACAGCTCGCTTACCTACAACCACCGTCGACACTAGCAAAACAAACGGGGAAATCGGACGTGACGCATCCCAGGTAACAGCCAATCAGACTTAAATGCAAGGTACTACTCGCTGATAGGATGACGCTGCTGTCAATCACCTGATACCGTTACACTTGCACGTGTTAATCATTTTGATACTATATTCATCCCATAATTCTGGTGTGTTGTTTGCTTTAAGTCAGGAAAAATACTATTATTTAAAACTTGTGCTTTTTATGCTGGTATGTTTTATGTTTCATTTATTAATATATATCATAATGATCACTGAGATATACTGTGTTTCAGGAACCAGTGGAGTAAATGTGTTCTTCAGTTCTGGTGAAAATGCTCGTCTGTCCTGTAATAATGCTCTTTCTGACTGCAAATCTAAAACTACATGGACCTACTATAACAGATTCAGACGTTCAGCAGCAGTTGAACTGATTGCTGGAGGGATAAAGAATAAAGACACAGAGAGACATGAGAGACTGAGTCTGGAGTCTGACTGCTCTCTGAACATCAAGAACGTCACAGAAGAAGATTATGGATCTTACACCTGCCAACAATATGTAAAAGGAGAGAAACAAACTGAATCATCTGTTTATCTGCATGTTCTTCATGGTAAGTTTATGATTATGTGGTCAATTTAAAAAGGGCAGATTCTCCCTTTAAACTCAGATGATGATTGAAGAGTCTATGATTTGTGTCTTGTGTTCAGTTTCAGTGTCTCCATCATCATCATCATCATCATCTTCATCATCATCCTCACAGACTGAGATCAGTCCAGGCCGCTCTGTGACTCTCTCCTGTCAGTTGTATTTATATACTGGATTCTCCTGTGATTATTTGGTCAGTTATGAGGGATTTGAGCTGTTGTGGGTGAATCAGGCTGGTGTTGATCTGAAGACAGACTCCAGATATCAGATATTATCATCATCAGATCAATATCACTGTTTCATCATCACTCTGACTACAACACTCCTGAATGAAGA
This sequence comes from Leuciscus idus, assembly GCA_021554675.1. Lineage (NCBI taxonomy): Eukaryota > Metazoa > Chordata > Actinopteri > Cypriniformes > Leuciscidae > Leuciscus > Leuciscus idus. Next base: position 62,548,888 of record CM038621.1, read on the forward strand.
TAACAACAGAGAGTGGAGATGTCAGCTTACTCGCGGAAATCAACTTGAGACCTCAGTCAGATACACTGTCAAGTATTCAGGTGAGAAAACAGTGTTAGAAGACCCTCATAATGTCAGTAATACTAAGGTCTATCAGTATCACTGAACCAGAACAAACTGAGGGAACAAAAGCTTCTTTGACTCTCACAGAAGAGTAACTCAAAGCATTGCTTCAAACTAATGAACTGCAGTGAAGTAACAGTCCAAAACGTGATGCTGGAAATAATAAAGGAATTGAAACTTGACAGCAAAAATATTAACTTTTTATGTAATATGATGATCAAAGTTAAAATATGAATGTCATATTGTACAGTATTAATGATCTGAACTAACATTCATCTTCACAGCTCAAGCTGATTCAACGCCAGCAGTGAATCCAGTCCACATCACACACTCTCAGGATCCCTCAACTATAAACACACACGTTTCTAAAGGTACATCATCACTGTCTTTCTCACATCAGTGCTTTCCAGTGCATAATGCTAGAGTTATCTTCAGTGTTAACTCATCAAAATATGACTGTCATATTCTACAGTATGATTGTCACATTGAGTTGTTGTTTTAGTTTCATTTCATGGACTTTTATGGTGTGTCCCAATTAGCGTACTTATGCATATTCTAGGACATGTTTAGTATAAACAGTGAGAGTAGTGTGTTCATATAACACTCCGGTTCTTTCACTCGATTCTCCCAGAAAGCGTCACATGAAGACGATATGTTGAGCTCATCCATGCAGCGCATTCACTGTAGATCCATGAAAAACACCAAACAGACATAAAATACTGCTCATCCACTCACAAAATTATCAAAAAACATACATGTAAAAGTAAACAAAACAAATATACATAATAAGAGAGAAACACAAAATAAGCCACGGGCTTGAAAAAAACTTCAGTTATTCATCAAGTCTGGGTGTCTTATGACCCCAATATGAAATAAACTGATTTACAGCGGGGGAAATAAGTATTGAACACGTCATCATTTTTCTCAGTAAATATATTTCCAAAGGTTCTATTGACATGAAATGTTCACCAGATGTTGGTAACAACCCAAGTAAGCCATACATACAAAGAAACAAACAAAAATAAGTTCAGAAATTAAGTTATGTGTAATAATGTGAAATGACACAGGGAAAAAGTATTGAACACATGAAGAAAGGGAGGCGCAAAAAGGCATGGAAAGCCAAGACAACTGCTGAAAACTTACAGTAATTAAAAAGCAATCCAGCCCCCTGTCAATGGAAATTAATAACAGCTGGTTCAGTCCCAAATGATGGCCTACAAAAAGGTCTCATTGCCAAGATGTCACACAAGACACATCTCATGATGGGTAAAAGCAAAGAGCTGTCTCAAGACCTTCGCAACCTAATTGTTGCAAAACATAATGATGGCATTGGTTGTAGGCGCCATTCTAAGCTTCTGAATGGTCCAGTGAGCACTTTTGGGGCCATAATACGGAAGTGGAAAGACAATAATTTCACCATAAATTTGCCTCGACCAGTGCTCCTCGCAAGATTTCTGATAGAGGAGTGAAAAGAATAATCAGAAGAGTTGTCCAAGAGCCAAGGATCACTTGTGGAGAGCTTCAAAAAGCACCTTGGCAATGAGACCTTTTTGTAGGCCATCATTTGGGACTGAACCAGCTGTTATTAATTTCCATTGACAGGGGGCTGGATTGCTTTTTAATTACTGTAAGTTTTCAGCAGTTGTCTTGGCTTTCCATGCCTTTTTGCGCCTCCCTTTCTTCATGTGTTCAATACTTTTTCCCTGTGTAATTTCACATTATTACACATAACTTAATTTCTGAACTTATTTTTGTTTGTTTCTTTGTATTACTTTGGCTTACTTGGGTTGTTACCAACATCTGGTGAAAATTTCATGTCAGTAGCACCTTTGGAAATATATTTACTGAGAAAAATGATGACGTGTTCAATACTTATTTCCCCCGCTGTAAATATTTTTGACCTCAAGAAAAATAGTTATTTCTGCCTACATTTTGTTTCTGTCTGACCGGAGAAAGTTTGTCCTGCCATTCACTTCAACAGCTCAGATGAAACTGAAGAGAAAATGGCCGACTTCACTTATTTTTTACTTCTAATGCTCAATTCGCCTACTTATACTACGCCCTAAAAGTATGTACTCTTTTTGTGAAGAAAATCAGAAAAAGAAAAAAAAAGCAACATTGTTTCGGCCCAGATCCGGCCCACATCTGGCACATGTGGAAAGATGATCTGGCCCTCATGCAGCGTGGAATGACGGCCCTTGGGCGGACCGCTCCTGTTTGACAGATCCGCTCCTGTTTGCCAGATCCGCTCCTGTTTGCAAAATAGTAATAAGTGAAGCTGGTAATGCTGTTTGTGGAGTTGTTTAATCCTCCTCTGCTGAGATCTTCACAGATTTAATGTCTTCTTTTATCTTCAGTTGATTTCATCTAAGTGATTCTGCTTGTTAACAGGCTTATTAAGGCTGAAATGACTCCATATTTAATATACACAGGTTTTGTGGCTCAGATAAGGTCCAGTTCTGGTTTATTTCTTTACTCTTGGCTGACATGTGGCATTGCTATGGCCTGCTTGTGGCCCAGATCTGGCAAACAGGAGCGGTCCGCCCAAGGGACCTCATTCCACGCTTCATGTGGGCCAGATCATCTTTCCACATGTGCCAGACGTGGGCCGGATCTGGGATGTCACAATGTTGATGTGGGTTATAGCTAGCCTAACGGCTAAGATGCTAACGGACTTTTTCGAAGACACTAAACCATTTCTGTAAACGAAATATTCAACAGAAGCGTTAAGAAAGTGTCAGGAAGAGTTGTGTGTAATTAGTTTTTGCAGCTTGTCAGTTGAGTTGCCCCGTTTTAAATCATACACTCATTGGGAGCTGAGCCCCGCTAAAATGAAAATCCTGTGTGAAGCTCGAGTATTATGTGATGATGATGTTGTGTATATGTGGCATTATGTGTTGAACTGAACTAACAGACGTGATCCACAGATCCAGGAGAAACTGAAGTCAGTGTGACTGCTGGATCATTATACAGAGGTACGACACGTTCATTTATACTGACAGCTTTATAACATTAAACTATCAGTCAGTCTGTAAAAGCTTCATCAATAACTGTTGATAGTTGAAAACCCTTGACTTCAGTCATGTACAGTTTCTCTTCTTCCTCTCATGTTTCCTGCAGTGATTGTGATTATTGTTGAGATCGCAGTGTTTGCTGCTCCTACTGTGATTCTTCTTCAGATCATCTGTGCAAGAAGAGCTGGTGAGTTTTGAGCCGCACACAATCTGATGATTCACACTCATCTGATCTGGAACAATCTGCAATCATGATAAAAACACATACGAGAGGTCAGTCAATGCTTTTATTTTGCAGGGAGGAAGGACTCGAAGCACCCAGAGGAAATAGAGATGCCTGCAATATTACAATAAAATACTGGTGAGTTTTGAGCGAATCTGCAACAATATTTACAATAGCAAAAACTTAGAGGATTGTTCATTGTTTTATTTTCTTCTTCTCAGAAAACAGGGGAAAAAAACTCTGATCACAATGAAGGAATAGTGACACCAAGTTTAGATACAATTTTCTTGTGCTACATATATACACTGCTTTAAATATAATATTAAATACAGTAATGGACAGATTCAGACTGTATAATCTCTCTCTGTTCTGTGTGATGGAGCTGATTTGGTGATTCTTGTATCTTGTCTGTTCATTCCTTTTTTTTAGCTTTTTTTTAAATATTTTTTTATGATTAATGCTACTTTTCTTAATAAAACCTCTGCAATTGTGTTTAATGTCTCCTTTCCTGAGATGTGTGTTACGAATATGGTGATTCCCCCTCATGAGCTCGTAATGTATTGTAATATAGAATAGTAAGTGTGAGTATTAATGGGTCAAGTGTTGATGTAAAAGAAGCGTTTCAGTCATTTCTTGAAAGTGTCTTAAGTCTCTGCAGTTTGAGAAAATTGGTTTGTTACTGAAATGCTACTCCTGAACTGCATATATCTTCAACAGTCGGACACTAGAAGACTGAAACCAGTGTCATCTTGACCTGCTAGATACACTGTTCACAGCAAAGTCTTTGTCTGTGTAACGGGTACTTCGGACTCAATAGCCAATATTAATATGTCATTAATATTAGCTATGATTAAATAAATAACTATGGAAATAAACAGTTTAGGCTAGTTAGGTCACAAAAGTCTAAATTCGGCTACAGGAGCTGGTAGTCAGTAATAACACAGAAACATGAATTTAAGTTTAGTACAGGTACCATGTATTGGCAATGCATATTCCTCCAAGTTTGGCAATGCCATCGCGATTAATGTCACCGTATTGGTCAAGAAAATCTATAACTTCAGAGGAACTCTCTTCAACCGGCCCATCCACTAAGACGGCGTTAGGAATTTTTATCCCGAGTTTTTCAAAAACTTCCATCGCAAAAAACGAACTGGTGAGTCTGAATAACCTGTTTCTGTTATCATAAAATGTTAATTACTGTACAAACCAGCTCCTGGCTGGCTCGCCAGATGTAACGGGTACTTCAGACTCAATAGCCAATATTAATATGTCATTAATATTAGCTATAATTAAATAAATAACTAGGGAAATAAACAGTTTAGGCTAGTTAGGTCACAAAAGTCTAAATTCGGCTACAGGAGCTGGTAGTCAGTAATAACACAGAAACATGAATTTAAGTTTAGTACAGGTACCATGTATTGAAAAGTGATTAAAGGACAAGTTCGGTATTTTACACTTAAAGCCCTGTTTACAGATCGTATCTGATGAAATAGAACGGTTAAGATTAAAATTTGTACACATGCTGCTGTCCCGGGAATTTTAGGTTTATTTCGCTCCCCCCCCCCACCAGTACAATGGTTGTCTATATGCACTGGAAGATTCCGTCCTAAAAACACATTAAACTTTCGTTTACAAAGACGTGAAACTCACCGAGTGGTCAGGCGGTGTTCACTGATATGTTCATCAAAAATCGCTGAAAAAGATGCATTCCAACAGGTTTTATCGTAGTTTTTGTCCAACTCCATTGACTTGCTGTGAGACCGCAGCACCTTTACGGTATAACTCCGCCGCTTCTTCTTCTGCGTCTTCTGTGTATTCAATGAAATGCCCGTGGTTTGCTTGCAATTGGCAAAGGTGCATTATCGCCACCAACTGGGCTGGAGTGTCTATTATTCAAGCTCTCAACGGAAGAATCACGGGTGTGACGCGTTTGGCAAAATAGGTCCACAAAAGCGAAATAAACCTAAAATTCTCGGGACAGGAGCATGTGTCCAAATTTTAATCTTAACCGTTCTATTTCATCAGATACGATCTGTAAACAGGGCTTTAAGTGTAAAATACCGAACTTGTCCTTTAAACAAAATATTTACAAACAAAAATAATGAAAATAGAAATTACAACAAATGCCACACACAAGAAACAAAAAGGAAAAAACTGTCCCAGCGATGTTTGGTTTCCTCAAGACCAACACGACAACCCAAGAGGTTTATGAGAGTTTGTATCGATAAGTCCATAGGTTATTGTTCGTCAAGGAAAAAGGATGTGCATATGGGACTGAAGCGCTAATCTGTGGAGAAGTGTGTGGGAAACAGGCTGCGGACAACCTTCCTACCAGACCAGTAGGATGGCTGTTCAGTGGATGCTGCACAGAGGGTAGGCTCCCAGCCGTAGTAGTTCAGCTCGCCATCATTCATCCCCAAACAGAGAAAAAAAACCTGGCCTGTAGTGCAACAACAGGACCAGTAAATAATAAGGCTAAGTTGGAACTAAAGTTACATTAAACTTTAGCTGATTCCACACTCAATTATCATTTCCTTATGTACCAAATTCTAAATCATTACAGAATAAATCAAAAAATTTATAAACTACAATTAATAAACATTAAATAATTGACAACACAGTCAAAAGTGCAATATTAAAGTTGCATTACCTGTACAAAGTTCAACACTTGTGTAAACACACTTGGTACAAACAAACCCATTTGTAAACCAGAAATGGCAGATGTTACAACAGTATAAATCAAACCCCTTTTGGTTAAAACAGCCAAATGCCAATGCTAAGACTAATCCTAATGTTCATCCTTTAGCTTAGCATGTCAGCCTCCAGCATATAGTTAATTCATTCAATTTACTCACCAGTTCCTCTATGTAAACATAACTTGATGGCGGCGACGGATTCCCTGCAGCCAGTAAGTTGTTCTAAAAAGTTACAATGATATGCTTAACTTAAAAACATGAATCGAGCACAAGAGTGACTAATCTGTAAAACACAAACCTGTCCGCAGCTGTCGATCGGCTTCCCCACACCTCTGAATGAGGAAGACGCCGCAGCCCGGTTAAACACTCGCGCTAAGCACAATCACATGACTAGAATTACGTGAGGTCGCAAGGCACGCACTCCGCATGGGTAATTTAAAGGGACAGGGACGACAGAACCAATATACAAACATTTAATATATATTGATGGATTTTAACCTGGGTTACATCTGTCATCCCGAGTCCTCCAGTCGGGAATGTGGAAAATAGGCATTCTTCATGTTTAACAGCTGTTTGCAAAAACACAGTCTGTGTCAAATCAGAATCATCTGTTTTTCATAGTGCCTGGTTTGTTAACTTTCACAATCAGTTTTTGTTTCATGTTTTATAAGGTGTTATAATGATATACAGGCTGTGCTGATGAATAATGGTCCAAACCATTAGATAAATCAGCTTTAGGAAACGCAAAAGAGGAATCTATTTCGGTGTTCGAGCGCTATCTGAAACCCGCCCCTCTCTCTCTCTCTCTCTCTCTCTCTCTCTCTCTCTGCATGCGCGTGCCTCGGGTGCGAGTCCCGATCTTCGCTTCTTCTTCTGCGTTTAAAATTGTTTGAATGTGTAAATTGGCAAGACAAAACATGTCCAAATTGTAAACTTTTACTCTATGATGGTTAAATTCAGCAGTTAATCCGCGAATCACATGTGTGCCAAACCGTGGGCCAGCTGACTGTACGGATCACGGATCAACTGCGATCCGTTGCACCCCAAATTACGTAGAAAAAATCTGACCCTGTCAAAAAAGGTGTAGTGCTTTCTGCAGTTGGGTCGGGTCATGTTCACACCTTAAACGAACCGTACCAGAGTTCGTTTGGATCCGGAGCGAGACTACCTCTTCAGCCGGGTCTCGGTACGGTTGTTCGGTCCGCACCCGAGTGCGATTGCTGTATTCACACCTGCCCAAAATATCCGCATCGAACCAAACAAGACAGGTGTGAATACACCCTTAATGATATTAAGAAGAGGATCTATGACCTCTGGAAGCATCTCCTTCAGTCGCTTAGTCGGTATTGGGTCTAACATACATTTTGTCGATTTAGACGATTTAACGAGTTTAGAAAATTCTTCCTCTTACAATGCACTCCCTGATGCGATACTGTAGTAGACGGTTGCATGGTTATAATTTTCTCTCTAATATTATCAATCTTGTAAGTGAAGAAGTTCATAAAGTCATTACTGCTGTGCTGCTTGGAAACTTCTGGGCTTGAAGCTTTATTTTTCGTTAGTTTAGCCACTGTTTCAAAGAAATACCTAGGGTTTTGTTTATTTTCTTCTAAGAGGGTTGTAAGCAGCTTTTAAAGTCCCTGTAAAGGCAATTCTAAAAAAAAATTCTAAACACATTAGAAATGTTAGAAATGTTTTGCTAAAACATTTTACAAAGACTGTGAACTGTGAAGTACCGAATTGTGGAGTTAGAACGTTAAACAGTTTTTCACTATTGCTGTTTTCCGGATTTTTTGGGCGGGGCTAAAACGGGGGCTCGATGACGCACTGAAGCCCCTGAGCTCCTGGACACGCCCCTACTTGATGACGCACTGGAGCCCCTGACGCTGTCCCCTTCCCTAACAAAATAAATAGAGCACATTCACATCAGTTTGCCGATCGCGAGTTACTGTCAGTACTGTTAGTTACTACCATAGATATCATATAAAGGCTTTATATGATATCTATGGTTACTACAGCCAACAGTTTGCTAGCTAGCTATGCCTCATCACGGAAATGCATGTAACCTGGATGCGATCACAAAACCTGCCTCTGTAGTGATCATTTTACACGGGATAGTTTTAGAAACTTTCGTCGGAGACAACTGGGATTCACTGATAATCCGCTGTTACTGGTGAATGGGTCCGAGCCGACTATCTCTCGCCTCGGCCTTCATCCTCCCGTCGCGCCGACAACTGGTGCCATCGTTGGCAGTGCGTGCCCACCAATGAGTGTAAGTTGCCTTGTGTGCTTATGTTATAATTATAGTAGGTAGTCCAGGCTCGAACATGTATGGCTTTGTAAAAACAATTAAGCTGCTAGGAGCATCCATTCCGGCTGTAGCGGTTACAGACAGTTGAGTGTGGCGACGGTAGCTTTCCCGCGAGTGGGCGTGGTTTCAGCGCAGCCAGCGGACACGCCCCCAGCTTTTGAGAGCAGAGACTCCTGCTCATTTTTTCAAGATTTTGATAGCTTATTTTATGTACTTGCCGGCTTTTTTTTTCATTCAAATTTGACTGGGTGACTAATAACACATTTTTCTGTGGTGTGACAAACTCAGAACACATACTTAATTTTGACTTTACAGGGACTTTAAGGCCTTTCTGTATGCAATCGTGCTCTTTCTCCATGAAATGCGAAAAACTTATTTTGCGGACACCACTTAGACAGCCAGCCATTGAGTGAGGACAATCTACTAAGTATCTCATCACTCCTGTGAACAGGAAGGGGGCCAGAGCAAATTACAGTGCCTGACATCGTACTTGCGAGTTCACACACCTCTTTAACATTCATTTTCTTTTGGTTACTGGTGTCTCTATTTTCACTTTCCCTTTCAGTCGTGAACGTCAGACGTAGTTTAGGAGCTTAGGGAGCCTGTCTTCTTCGTACTACTATTTAATCAAGCCAATTCAACATTGGCATGCGTGGTTACACGCTCCGCCCCGCAGCGCGGGCATAAACACAGAAGTGGACGCACGCACCAGTTGCCTTTCGCTTCGGAGCCGAGCGGATGTCTCTGAAGAGAGTACTATTGTTTACACAACAAGCGAGTGTGTCCCCAGTGTTGGTGTTTCTACAGCGTGAGTGCAGTGGTGATCCCAAGCTTCTCAAGCTCTCCACTGCTGTTTTAACAGCATCAAATTTCTATTTGTTTGTGTGTTTGACGGTTGGTTAGAGGCCGAGAAGTGAGTGCTTCACTGTTTCAGTTCACTGATTCAGTGTTGCCGCAGTCATTCCCTGAGTGCTCCGGCACTGGTGACGGTCACATTTCCTAAAAGAGCAACACAGGTGCGTTTGCGTCTTTAAAAAAAGAAAGAAAAAGATGTCATTCCGCCCGTGCGTTTCTGGATGCATTCGTTCCCTGTGTCTTTCTGAAACGGTCACAATTATTGCATCACGTGTTTGGGCTTACAGCACGATGAAGCAGCTTTTGTGGACCATTCATGTTCCCATTGCGGGAATATGACTGTCGCGTTGTTGAGGTCGAGGGTGTTGAGGTTCGTCCGCGAAGCGCGAGTCCCCATTACCACGCCCCGCCTTCGGGTGCCGCGTGAGGTGGGTGATAGGAAGATAGTGTTGGATGTCTCGCCCGGTAACCATTCCCTGTGGGCCCCTCACTCCTCCCTTCCACAGCAGCTGGTGGAGTCCCCCGTGGAGCGTGCTGGTCCATCTGTAATGGGTGGACCGGCCGTTTCGACAGATAGGACTGTCATAAGATAGGGCTATCTTACCGGTGGTCAAAACATCTTTAATGTCTGGCTGTGTTGCTGTTACTGTACAACAACAGCAATAACAAAAAAACATTTAGCAATTTGTAAAATTATTTTTGTACATTTATGCAGATATTTATAAATGTATAAGATTAGAAAATATATATTTACAGAGGTCAATGGATTGAAAAGCGAGCAGCTCAATGTTCAATTCTAGAAAATAAAAGACCTATTAAAATAAACATTTGTTGATCAAATTTTATAATCTATGAATATCATACATTCAGACAGATAAGCAATATGCAATAACCATATGAACGAGCTACCATACGCAATCCTTTCTCATCGCCAAACTTGTGACTAATGAGTGATGCCCATGCACATATAAATCAAAAGTGACACAATAGCGTCCCCTGCTGGACAATACGTGTAGATGCAACCTTCTAATAAACATTACATATAACATTACATATCAGCTGTGTAGTCGTTTTATAAAATATTACTTTAAAAATGGTCCACCTAAAAAAATAGCAAGTAAAATTGTATATATATATAAACTTTTAAATTTACAACGCAAAAAGTGTTTTTACAGAGATTAAGCACATCCCAAAAGATAATGGATTTATGAAAAGTTATAGATAATAAATGCTTAAAATCTAAATATATCAAACCAATGAGATGTAAAGCATTAAAAAATACTAAAAGCATATCTATAAATAAATAAATAAATAAATAAATAAATAAATAAATAAATAAAACACACTTTAAAAAATGGCGCCCCCTGCTGGACAATACGTGTAGATGCAACCTTCTAATAAACATTACATATCGAGCAGCTGTGTTATCATTTATAAAATATTACTTTAAAAATGGTCCACCTAAAAAAATAGCAAGTAAAATTTTATATATATAAACTTTTAAATCTACAACGCAAGAAGTGTTTTTACAGAGATTAAGCACATCCCTAAAGATAATGGATTTATGAAAAGTTATAGACAATAAATGCTTAAGGAAAAATCTAAATGTATCAAACCTATAAGATGCATTCAAAAATACTAATAAGCATATCCATAGAATAATGAATAAATAAATAAATAAATAAATAAACATGCTTTAAAAACAATTAACAACAATACCCTCAGCCATTAGACATTGCAAATACAGCGACGATTCCCCTGCTGGACAAAAAGTATATAGACGCATCAATCTGGGGTGAAATCCTGTGATTCCTAGAACCATGCATAGCATAAAGACATTGCAAATATAATCAAAGGCTTTTTAGAAAGTTCTTTTAAAATCAGAGACTGTAATAAAATATATCCTCAAATCTTAAAGAACTAGTATTACTTTGAAATATAATGTCAAAACATTAATCCCGTCTCTCCGTCAGAGAAATGCGTGGTTTGAACCTCAGGCATCGTTACAGAAACACCATAGCTATCACGGATGCATGCTATGGGGCGTTATGCTACGCAATCTTATGCATGCATCAAATAGCCATGTGCGAAAATACAGCAAATACGTTACAAATGTCATATCGGTGAAACACACCATAGCAAATGACATAAAAACACATGCGGCCTCGAGCGATCAAAGCAACACATCTGAAAAGACTGGCGAAGCACCCAGAAATGCATGATACTAATAAATGTCATGTGTATTCATACTAGCATTTATAACAATCAGCAAGCACATATGCATAACGTACCAAACAAGCTTACTATGAAAGGAAAACCACCGTAAACCATAAACAAATGTAAAATATTATAGTTTAGAACGGCGCTGGCGCAACAGCATCGCTGGACTATCATCACTTTAGGACGACCAGATTCTACAAAAGATTGATAACAGTATAAATCATTACGAATGCCAGCCAAAATAAATAGAAAATGGTGGATCATTCACTGACTAGGTCAACATTATTTACACAACATATCGTAAACATAAATTAAGCTTATTCTAGACAATATTCATTAATATTGTTAATAACAATTAAAAACTTATTTCAGCAACAGATATCATCGTTTAAATCATATCACTTTTCAAATAAAATAATCACACCCAATCACAGCTTAAAACTATAAAGAAAGTTTAGCTCTTACCGTGAAGTGCATCCGTGTCCAGAGGCCGTAACTACTATTGAGACCAATCAGACGCGCTGGAGTTTTTAAGGGGTTTTACGCACCCCAGGTGGTCACGGGGCGGTCCTAGTCGTTTTTATCATCCCAAACCATACTAACCGTAACATCACAGAATAAATTCATTAATAATAAATAAAATGAATAAAATGTTTTGTTTTATTTATTTTCCCCTGTAAAATCTTTTTATTATTATTATTTAAACCCCGTGTGTTGACTGTAACATAACGCGTTCAAGCCGTTTCATACATATTATTAGTAAGATATTGTGTATGTATTTAGTTTAAACATTTTAATGGTATAGGTCAATATAAAGGCTCATATTCTGATAATCTGTATTTAACAACAGAAACTTTATCAAAGACTCTTGGTTTTATAACTAAAAATTTATTGTTTAAATCATTTTGACTCGTAGTAAATAGACCCAAATTATAACCCGTCAAAATCTAACAAATTAATGTTTATCTCTGGGTTGTTGAATAATTTGGTCTGATGTAAAAAGTATATTCACGAGTATATGTGTAACGTTATAGGTTACTATATTTAATTGTAGATTATCTTCAAATAAATGTAAAAAAGCACAGTCGTTTACCAATTAAAAAGTAAACCTAATAAATGATAGAAGGGCAATATTGTATTAATACATTTCTTTATATCCAGTGAAACTTTATTTTTTATTTCAGGCGTTCAGACGCCAGTCAGTCTGGGTTGGTGTTGCATCGCTGTATGGGGTCGGGGCGAGAGGATGTTTATCCGGACAGTATGTGTCAGAAATATCGCATTGCTTGGGTCTAGACCGGGTGACGCCAGAACCCCCGCGTTCGGGTACAAATGGTTTGGGGGTTATTGATCGTTCAATAATAAAACAAGGTGTTATTTCCCACCATAAAACCAAATACACACCAGCTCAGACAGGATGGCAACAGATATGAGATTTTATGATAGGAGACAGTTGTGATCATAATTTCATCGTTCTGTGGACATTATCCTGCTATAATAAAAACACTCCTGAAAGCAGATTGCAGTCATAAGCACACATCCATAAACCTCACAGAACCACACAGGGTCAAAGGTCACATACCACCTGATCGTCATAAAACCCCCATATATGGACATATCCTGTCATAAAACAGTAAATCATAGGGGTCATAAATCAAAAGTGACATAAGATACAGCTTATCAACTACTCATGTTCTTCCAGTCGGATCTCCGTATCCAGGCTTGTGTTATTTTAGTGAAGGGACATTCGAAGCCTTGTTTGATTGCAGTGCCTCGAGAAGGGTTTGGACTCGGCCTGAAGACACTGGAAGAAATATTGACTTCCACTTCTCTCTGTCCAGTCCATATTAATCACTTTCACCCTCTTTTATCTGGTCTAAATGACTCCATCATTCCCCTCTGTTCAACAAAAGCACTGCCCAGTTACACAATTATGAAACAACAAAACTTCAAAGAATTAGCATTGACCAGCAGGTGTCGCTGTGCGCATTCGAAACCTCGAGAAATCAACCACTTTTACACACATCAGGCTGAAGCTTAATCTCACCATCACTACCTTCAGGTTCACTTAGCTCAACAGGTATACAGTATATAAAAAAAAAAAATAATAAAAAAAAAAATAATATATATATATATATATATATATATATATATATATATATGTGTGTGTGTGTATTTACTGTAGTAAACAGTGTTCAAAAATGTAAAAAAAAATAAAAAAAAAATAATAATATATATATATATATATATATATATATATATATATATATATATATATTTATTGTTTTATGGTGCTTAATTTAACCCTTTGTTCGGGTCTTAAATAGACACCTTCTACCTTATTTTGTTTATTCTCAGGTTAGGTAAAGTCAGTCGAATTCGTTCTAAACAATAAGTATATAAATTTCCATACTTACAATTCAGTCGAAAGACTGCTCTGTGGTTTAGTTCAGCTCAATATTTTGTAAAACAGAGACTTAAGGCAGGCGAGCTTCTTAATTTCAATTATATGTATTTTTTTTGTATTATTAAATATAGGTTAACTAGTTTACATAAAAAGGTACTAATATATAAAATAAAAATAAAAGCAAATCCAAACCAAATAATTTACAAGCTTTCATCTTCATGAGGCGCAATGGCAAGGCATCTAACACCGGAGAGGCCGTCCTTGGTGAATCAGCGTCTGACTGGACATGTCATTCCAGCTCTTTTAAAGTCCATCAACTTTTGGACATCTTCAGAAATCTCCTCCTGGAAACTCCCTAAAACTTGTTCATTGGTCACCCTCTCCTGGAAACCCCCTAGGACTTGGTTATAAAGCCTTTGTCTCTCCGTCCTCCTTCTTCTGGACCTTTTCTTCATCGCTGTATCTTCTGTGTCTCGTCCGCAACACATAGACGGTAATGATTGCATTTTTCTTCTTTCTTTGGTAAAGCTCTAATACATAGTACTATTTTTATCTAGCCTATTTCTTCCTTTAATACTTATAACACAGAATATATTTCCATCATTTCATTGCATTACTTCAATAAATGATTTTTCTACAAATGGTTTACAGTGTCTTTTTTCTTTAACCAATCAGCTTTATCAATAAAACAATTTCAAATCAAACATGTCTCAAGTGTCATTATTATAAACCAAATTCAAGGGTTTCTTATAAAAACCTCTTACATTGTTTCCATACATTAAGGTTTCTTATAAAAACCCTATACAGTGTTTTCCTTTACATACAAGCATTGTTATAGTCAATATAAGACTGTTTATATGAGTCATAATAGAATCAATTGCATATTTCACCCAACAAATATATATATATATATATATATATATATATATATATATATATATATAAGTTTTGGTTTCTACCACTGTCACATTGGGCTTGTGTAACCGATGTTAGGGCCGAGGGACAATTACCACACTCCGGAGGAGCAGACACCAAGAGGCGGACAACAGAATGACTTCTAAAGGTAGGTTTTTATTAATTTAAAAGAATAAAAACAGTGCTGAGAATGTTCGTGGCTGGACCCCGGTTTGGGAAGAGGAGCTGGGGGGAGGGATATTCCTCTTCTCTACTGACTCGTGGGTGGGACAATGGCTTCTTCTCGTCTTTTCGACTCGTCAGAAAGGTGCTTGAAGGACAGACAGTAATTTCTTCTCGTTCCTTCGACTCGTCAGAATGTGCTTGTAGGATGGACAGAGGCTTCTGCTCGCCTTCAGATTTCCCCACGGACAGAACAGGTAAGTATTCGGCTCGTGGAGATGTTCTTAGGACAGCCGATCGAATGAACAGCAGCTTCCCCACCTCTTCTGAGGGACAGACAGTGACGGTGCTCAGACTCGGCTTGTGGACGTGTTCATAGAACAGCCGATCGAATGACAGCAGCTTCCTCACCTCTTCTGAGGGACAGACAGTGACGGTGCTCAGACTCAGCTTGTGGACGTGTTCATGGAACAGCCGATCGAATGACAGCAGCTTCCTCACCTCTTCTGAGGGACAGACAGTGACGGTGCTCAGACTCGGCTTGTGGACGTGTTCATGGAACAGCCGATCGAATGACAGCAGCTTCCTCACCTCTTCTGAGGGACAGACAGTGACGGTGCTCAGACTCAGCTTACGGACGTGTTCATGGAACAGCCGATCGAATGACAGCAGCTTCCCCACCTCTTCTGAGGGACAGACAGTGACGGTGCTCAGACTCGGCTTGTGGACGTGTTCATGGAACAGCCGATCGAATGACAGCAGCTTCCTCACCTCTTCTGAGGGACAGACAGTGACGGTGCTCAGACTCGGCTTGTGGACGTGTTCATGGAACAGCCGATCGAATGACAGCAGCTTCCTCACCTCTTCTGAGGGACAGACAGTGACGGTGCTCAGACTCGGCTTGTGGACGTGTTCATAGAACAGCCGATCGAATGACAGCAGCTTCCTCACCTCTTCTGAGGGACAGACAGTGACGGTAGATCGGGCAATAACAAGTGAGACAGGACTGTGGTAATTTACCCACCTTTGCTCTCGTTCCGTGCGTAACAGAGCGGCGTCGTTGGGAGAGTTCGTGAGACTGGGCTTTCGTGGACGTGAGAGAGAGTGCTCATGAAGTGTGGTACTCGGGGTACGTTGAACTCTTTCCCTCCACACCGTACACTCAAGTGGGAACCTGGACACAGCTTTAGACAGATCAATTTGAAGGAATCTTCACAGTCATAAGTCAATATTCATCCATCAAAGTTTCAGAAGAACGCAGTCGTTTGATCTCACCACACTTGTGCATAAATCACTCTTGTAAATCTTCACACGTGTGCACTTAACTCTTTCAGACACTGCAAACTCACTTCATCTCCACAGTGATTAATCGACTCGTTTCTCCTCTCTCTGTAGGGTGGATGACTCGAGAAATAATGGTTTCAGAAGATCAGCATGAACACATCAGCGATCCTCCCAGCTGTTCCAGTTACTCCGCTTCATTCTGTCAACAAGATCACACACACTGCCCGCAACAAAGGTTAGTTGCACACTGGTGAATGGTCAATCTTCAAATGTGGTTTTCTCAACAGGTAATCAACAGAAAGGTGCACTTAACTTTTCCCCGGTGAGTCACTCAATATCCTGCAGTGGTTTCCTCTTTCACTTCTGCCAGTCACTCCCTTTTTTTCTTCTGTATAATCTTCTCACTTACTTCATTGCGTTGCTGTTCGTGTTTTCCTCAGAAAAACTCACTAAATGAGCATGCCTCGGGGAATCCCACAATAGAACCCCGATCCGGCATTAAACCTTCAGCCTTCTTATTTCCCCACCGCTGTCAGAACACACACTGCTGCCTGCCCGTGTGCCACACTGCTCAAACACTCCCTTTTTATGCTCCTTTTCCTGAGCACATGCTTCAATGAAGCGCAGCTGATTTGCTTCAGCTGGCGCTCGTTATGGCCAACACTCAACAGAGCCAGATTTAGGACCAATGAGGAATTTTTTTTGGATTTGCCAGGTTTTCACCCGGTGACACTTGCTCAGTTAATTAATATTCTGAAAATACTATCAATCAAACTGTATTTGACCCTTTTATATGAGAACATAGAATAATTTAACTGAATTGATCTGGATAATGACACTATTGTCTTCAATAGAGGTGAAGTTTACAGAACATCTTCAGTTTGCTGTATACAGTGACACTTCACATGAGAGCATCCGCTAAAGAATGAGTCTCTTTCAGACTGTAAAGTTCGACGTCACATCAGAACGCACCGATGAATTGGGATCTGGCCTGAGAGATTCTGCTGTTTATTCAGCTTGAAAGAGTGAGTTCTGCTGCCATTTCCCCTGTGCGCTTCAGCACTATAAAGAGAGATACAGTTCCCTGAAAGAGCGTTATACACGTGTGACACTGCGTCTTTTTCAAGATGTCGTTCCACCCGTGTGTTTCTGGATGCGGTCGTTTCCTGGCGCCGGCTGATGGTCACGATCATTGCCTGGTGTGTTTGGGCATTAAGCACACTGAGGTAGAGTTCGTGGTTCAGTGATGTTCTCACTGCGGGAAGATGATCATCTCTGTGTTACGGTCGAGACTGCAATACCTCAGGAGTGTTCGGAAAAGGAAATAATTGTTTAAGCTCTGGTGTTACCCGGACACATTTAAATGGTGAACAGACATGAAGTAAAGCTTGTTATGATATGTTACTCCCTGTGTCCGTCTCATGCTTTCCGCTCACATAACATGGTGTCAGAAGTTCAGGAAAAAACAGTTAACTGTTAGTTGTGATGCCACCATAAATACTCGGGAGAGAGTGTGTGCGCGGACAGAAATGAAGATTAAAGCGGAGATCGGAGAAGCCGCGAGTGAGCGAGACGGAGAAAAGAGGACAGATGAGCTGGTGAGATACAGCAGGAAAAATAAAAGGAGGTGACAATGGATGATGAAGCAGCAAGTATGCGGCATCTGATGCCGTCGCTGATGCCCTCAGGCAAGTTTGATTTCAGCCATATTAGTGAATGGCCCAAATGGATGCGACGCTTTGAGCGTTATAGAATCGCTTCAGGCCTAGACAAGCAGTCACGAGAATATCAGGTTAATACGTTTATGTATACCATCAGTGATGAAGCTGAAGATATCCTGAATGTTCTTCCCTGTCTGAGAAGGAGAAAATGTCATATGAGACAGTGGAAACGGCGTTCACACGGCATTGTGTAAGCTAACGTAATGTGATTTTTGAGCGTAATCAAGAGTCAGGAGAGCGTATCGAAGCTTTCATCACTGCTGTACATGCTCTGGCAGAACATTGTGAGAACAAAAAAACGCTTCAGTGCGCTGACGCACTGGTGAAGCTTAACAGGTTAAGAGACGAACTGATGAGGGACAGAATTGTCGTTGGTATACAAGATGCAAGACTGTCTGAAAGTTTGCAACTTGATCCTGAGCTCACACTGGAAAAAGCTGTGATTAAAGTGAGGCAAAGTGAGGCCGTGAAGAGACAGCAGCCTATCCTGGGTGGAAGTTCACATGAGGTGCAAATAGCAGGGGACGTTCATGCTTTAAGTTCAAAACCAAACTGGGTGTGGAAAATGCAGAAATATAAAGAGACACAGTTGGAGAGAATGTCCTGCACGTGAAGGGGAATGCCCTAAATACCACAAAAAGGGACATTTTGCAAAGCAGTGTTGGTCAGCTGGAACGGTTAATGGCATCACTCAGGATCGAGAAGAGCAGAGCATGAAAGACTGAGTAGGTAATTAAGTTCAAGTGTTACTCTTTTGTACACTTATAACTCGGAAACTAGTTGTTTTAGTCGATAAAGTAAAAAAAATTGATATTTTTCTTACACGAACGCATCGCTTCACTTCAGAAGGCCTTTATTAACCCCCGGAGACGTGTGGAGCACTTTATATCACAAGTTTTTATATAACTCTGATTGTATTCGTCTGAAAGAAGAATGTCATATAGACCTAGGATGGCTTCAGGGTGAGTAAATCATGGGCTAATTTTCATTTTTGGGTGAACTATCCCTTTCAGTTTAGTTTTGCATTTCATATTTCTCCATTCCCATCTAGCAAACCGTCAGGAATGCTCAGCAAGCTTTCATCAAGTAACTTCAAAAGTACGTTCTTAATTCAAACTACTGGTGGTGGTGTTTTACGACATGAAAGTGTTTACGCTTCTAAAAATCAATCACTTTAATTCCCAATTCAACCCCATTCTGTACCTAAACAACTCTTCTAACTCCATGAGTTAAGGGTCATCACGTACAGTATTAATGTACATCAGACTTACGTGACTCTCTCCAAACCTCAGAACTTAACCACATTACACATTACTCACATCCTCTTTTGCTAACACTAAAGATAACTTTGTTACTAACAAGCGTCAAGCATATCATAAACCTTGCATATATAATCTCCTGAGGTAAGCATACTATCTATACAAACTTCTGGTTGTGGTGGCAGTTTCCCTTACTTATTTATTTCCTAGCCAACCCAGCTTTTTCCATTCGGCCTATCGAGGCTAACTCACTAATAACTCACTAACTCAAGCTGTCTTCTCCTCACCACGGCCTAATGTGCCAGTCTTTCACGGCTTACTTGGCATTACTCACAACACTCTAGGCAACGGCCTAACGGTTAGCTCTGTTTAAAGATTATTACACCTATGTCAATGACTGTATTTTTCAATAATATAATCTATTTTCTTTGCCTAAATATCTTAGGATCTTCATACAGGGAATCCTCCAACTGGTGGGCTTCATCTTCAGGCGGGAACTGAGAGTGTGTGTGGTCACCGCCTGTGTGTCATTGCCACCCATTCCGGTTTGTTTAATCCCTTCCGCTTGAGGTATGTGTCTGGCTAGTTAGCTCATAGATTTGTGACTTTATGTAACAGTCATTTGGTTTATAGCATTATGGCGGATGGTTCGTTGCTGGGGGTTGTTGGCGGCGGCTGTTCATATGCCCCTCCTGCATTCCCGTGCTTTTGTTGGCATGGCGATAGTCTTCTGTGTGCGTGACTTGGACTTGCGACCCGCTATGAAAGGAAGGTACGTGTAACTACCGCTACTGCACAATGTTCATTCATAGTTATGTTGGGAGTAATTTTCTGTTTAAATTCTAACAGGAATAATGTGTTCTCGGATACCGTGTGTTCAGTGAGGCCTGCGGGCAGGGCTGGACTGGGACAGAAAATCGGCCCTGGCATTTTGGCCCAGACTGGCCCACTATATATGATCATAAACACCACCCATCTTTGCATGCCCTTGAATATGTTTTTGTTCAACTCCTATTCATTAAAACCACTAATGCCATGTAATGAGTGAGTATAAACGAGTGAGAGTTAACAGATGAAAAAAGTACAAAATCAATCTGGTGCAGTTTGAGGGTTCAAAATTAAAAGCTCCAACCCATATTCAGTGTGCAAATTAAACAAAGAAAAAATCAAACCTCTTTTAGTAACAGTGTCTGTCTATATTACACTACTACATAATAATAGTTATAATATTAATCTCATGAC
This sequence comes from Leuciscus idus, assembly GCA_021554675.1. Taxonomy (NCBI): domain Eukaryota; kingdom Metazoa; phylum Chordata; class Actinopteri; order Cypriniformes; family Leuciscidae; genus Leuciscus; species Leuciscus idus. The sequence continues at coordinate 62,569,299 of CM038621.1, forward strand.
AGTAGCCTAATAGCCATATATTGTAAAACAAATGCACTGAAAAATAAAGAAAACTTTCATAATTAGTTTTGTACTAATTTCTTAACTTGAAAGAGATAAGCACATGATATTTTATTTTGACGGAAACTGCATCAAGCTTTTATTTTGGCGGAAAACATGGATAAAAACGCGTCTCATTAAACTTCTAGTAAATTTAAGTAATCGTCAACTATGCAGATGTGGAAATAATGCGTAACTGGGTAATGGGTTCCTACACTCATAGCCAAAGTGTTTTGAAAGTAGTTCTGCTTACCGCGCGCGGACTCTACACTTTCTCATCTCTCTCCTGATCCTCCTCACTATCCTCCTCATCAGCCACGGGAGCTGATGAAGGTCCTGCTGCTGCAGAAAACATATATATTTTGACACATTTTACAGCGTCTGCTATTTCTATTACACGCTATTTATCTGCACATTCCTTGCATTTCTTCTCCATCTCTCAGACTATTTTGACAGATACACACTTGACACTGCACGCTCACTCAAAGCCCAAAGGGGGAGGTTTTTAAAGCTGTGATTGGGCCAGCCCAGTGTCAATCAAGAAAACAACCAATGGGGCGCTGATCTACGCGTTTCATGGGCCGGTCTGTCAGTGGGAAAAAAAACTAACGCTTACTTTTTTTTTTACCAATGCATTACACCGGCACAAACCCAGCGCCGTCAATTAAACAAAACAAAACGAATGGGCCGCCGATGTACGAGTTTTATGGGCCGTAAAAAAAAAAAAAAAAAAAAAGTATGAGATGTATTGGCCCAAAAAGCACGTCGGCCCACCGGGCATTTGCCCGGTATGCCAGATTACCAGTCCAGCCCTGCCTGCGGGGCAACACTATTTGATGCTGCTGCTTTGTCGATCCTGGTTTCTCCTGTGACGAACTCGCTCGTCAGCGCGTGTGCGCTCGGTTCATGTGTTTGTGACTCCTGCTTTCCAGCATATATTGTTCATGTGATCGCTGGATTGCTGGTGAAGTATGAAAGTGGAGTGAATATCCACCCAGTTTTGGTGCCCAATTCTTAACCTCAGCGTGGTTTGATGCATGATTCTCTGGTTTATTAATTATTGTTTTTCTTCTGTAACTTTAAAGTTTCAGTTGTTGTTGTTGTTATTCATTTTGTGTATTTGGAGACCATTTTGTTAATTTTGTTTCTCGTTATAGGAGCCGAGGCTTCAGGGCAGGAATTGGCCCTCGTGTGGTGTGCGTGTGTGTGTGTGTGTGTGTGTGTGTGTGTGTGTGTGTGTGTGTGTGTGTGTGTGTGTGTGTGTGTGTGTGCCTGTGCGTGTGTGTGTGTTGTGGTGAGACCTGTGCACAGGGTGATATAGGAGTCTTGTGCTCATTAAACTAGTTTCCCTGCCATTGGTAAGCCTCGGCCTCCTTTTCATGTGTGGTTTCTTTATTGTTTGTATGTGTAACCTGCTCCTTCAGTCTTTTAATGTTTTAAGATTATGGATTTTATTGTATTATAAAATACAATTATTTTATTTCTAGATTTTAACGTCATGCTGGAAACTGCTAAAAGAAAGAAGTGAGACTAACAGTAATTCTCTCATGTGCAAAAGTAGCCAATAAACTGTTCAGAGCAGATGTGTTTTGAGACAGTGTGTTCACAGTATATGCACTTTCACACACACTTAAAGCAACACTTCACTGTGACATCGTGTCACTAAACAGCAACTCTAGCAGAATTTAAACACTCATTTGATGAGAACAGAGGAAGTGAATAACCAGAGGAGGAGCTGATAGTGTTTAAAGGAAGAGCTGTAACTATATATAATGAAGAGAAAGACTGACAGAAACACAAAATGGCTGATAAGTGTGATCTGTGTCTGCTGGGACTGATCATTCTCTCTTCACTTCTCACAGGTAAAGAAATCTGTATTTTCTCTAAAGACATTTAGTGGAATTAGTCTGGAAAGAGTTCATTTGAACATGCTCAGTTTACTCTTGCACACATTCACGTTGTGATCTCAGAGTTGTGTATTGATACACACAGATCATACTGTATTATTCCTGATACTGGACATAGTGTCACTCAAACATCTGATGATGAAGAATTATCTTCATATTAAGAGTGTGTCAGTGATTTGAACAGCTCTCTGATAAAGACTAATAGTTTATTCTGGAGAGTGTGTTGTTTGCTTTAAGTGAGGAAAAATACTATGATTGAAAACTTCTGCTTTTTATGCTGGTATGTTTTATGTTTAATTTATCAATACATATCATAATGATCACTGAGATATACTGTGTTTCAGGAACCAGTGGAGTGGATGATCATGTGTTCATCAGTTCTGGTGAAAATGCTCGTCTGTCCTGTAATAATGCTCTTTCTGACTGCAATTCTAAAACTACATGGATCTACTATAACAGAGTCAGACATTCAGCAGTAGTTGAACTGATTGGTTTAGGGATAAAGAAGAAAGACACAGAGAGACTGAGTCTGGAGTCTGACTGCTCTCTGAACATCAAGAACGTCACAGAAGAAGATTATGGATCTTACACCTGCCAACAATGGATAAATGAGAATGGACAAGACCAAAAACAAAGACCTGATGCACGTGTTTTTCTGCATGTTCTTCATGGTAAGTTTATGATTATGTGGTCAATTTAAAATTCTCCCTTTAAACTCAGATGATGATTGAAGAGTCTGTGATTTCTGTCTTGTTCAGTTTCAGTGTCTCCATCATCATCATCATCATCATCATCATCATCTTCATCCTCACAGACTGAGATCAGTCCAGGCCGCTCTGTGACTCTCTCCTGTCAGTTGTATTCAGATACTGGATCTCTCTGTGATTATTGGGTCAGTTCTGAGGGAGTTGAGCTGTTGTGGGTGAATCAGGCTGGTGTTGATCTAAAGACAGACTCCAGATATCAGATATCAGCTCCAGCTCACTGTATCATCATCACTCTGACTACAACACTCCTGAATGAAGATGACAACAGAGAGTGGAGATGTCAGCTTACTCACAGAAATCAACTCAAGACCTCAGTCAGATACACTGTCAAGTATTCAGGTGAGAAAACAGTGTTAGAAGAGCCTCATAATGTCAGTAACACTAAGGTCTATCAGTATCACTGAACCAGAACAAACTGAGGGAACAAAAGCTTCTTTGACTCTCACAGAAGAGTAACTCAAAGCATTGCTTCTAACTAATGAACTGCAGTGAAGTAACAGTCCAAAACGTGATGCTGGAAATAATAAAGGAATTGAAACTTGACAGCAAAAATATCAACTTTTTATGTAATGTGATGATCAAAGTTAAAATATGATGGTCATATTGTACAGTATTAATCATCTGAACTAACATTCATCTTCACAGCTCAAGCTGATTCAACAACAGCAGTGAATCCAGTCCACATCACACACTCTCAGGATCCCTCAACTATACACACACACGTTTCTAAAGGTGTACATCATCACTGTCTTTCTCACATCAGTGCTTTTCAGTGCATAATGCTAGAGTTATCTTCAGTGTTAACTCATCAAAATATGACTGTCATATTCTACAGTATGATTGTCACATTGAGATGTTGTTTTAGTTTCATTTCATGGACTTTTATGGTGTGTCCCAATTAGCGTACTTATGCATATTCTAGGACATGTTTAGTATAAACAGTGAGAGTAGTGTGTTCATATAACACTCCGGTTCTTTCACTCGATTCTCCCAGAAAGCGTCACATGAAGACGATATGTTGAGCTCATCCATGCAGCGCATTCACTGTAGATCCATGAGAAACACCAAACAGACATAAAATACTGCTCATCCACTCACAAAATTATCAAAAAAAAAACGTACATGTAAAAGTAAACAAAACAAATATACAAAAAAAAAGAGAGAAACACAAAATAAGCCGTACACTCGTAATGCTCGACAACAAGTTTAACATATAAAACTTCAGTTATTCATCAAGTCTGGGTGTCTTATGACCCCAATATGAAATAAACTAATTCAAATATCTTTTTAAAAGAATATTTTTGACCTTAAAGAAAAATAGTTATCTCTTCCTACATTTTGTTTCTGTCTGACCGGAGAAAGTTTGTCCTGCCATTCACTTCAACAGCTCAGATGAATCTGAAGAGAAAATGGCCGACTTCACTTATTTTTTACTTCTAATGCTCAATTCGCCTACTTATACTATGCCCTAAAAGTATGTACTCTTTTTGGGAAGAAGAGGTGCATACTTTTGAGTGTGTAGCAGAAGAGTAGACAAGCTTTGGGACAAACTATCACATCATACAACTGCGTCTTTTGCTCTCTGTTGATTAGTTACACACATCCTGACACTCAAACTGACCTGTCAATCATCTTGTAGGGCTGTGACGGTATGGGATTTTTTCTTACCGCGGTGAAGAAGCAACAAATCTGCAATATTTGAAAATCGATAATATTTGTTTTAATTACATTTATATCTGCATTTATGTCAAAACCTAAACTTTCAAACATCAAAATGTAATTTATTAATATGTATTCATGTCAAAATGACATACAAACATCTTTTCCTATTCTATTTTGCCAGGAAACGCTTCCAACAGGCTTGCGTGTCGCGTGAAAAATAGGCGTCGGTTCTATTTCTAGCATGCACGCGTTTGCCGCGCGGCTCGTGCCGCAACTGAGACGCGCGTCTCACGCAGGCAGTGTGCAAGCTCTAACCTGTTAACATGGGAGCCGAAATAAAAACGGACATGCCACGCAGCCAGTGTGTCGCCGACCTAAGGTAGGTGTGCTGCACTTCTTAAGTCCAGCAAATGCCACAGGATGGTTAATTTTTCTAAGATGTGGTCTTAAGTTAGTGGTAATTCCTCGCGAGACGGATAGTTTTGTGCGACAAATACGGCATATTGCCTCGTCCAAATTCACCGGCTTCCCCTTAATTGTCACTTGCCTCAAAGGCGACACAGTATTTGGCTTAGACACTAGATTCGTGGCTATTTTTTTAATCATTCGGCTAGCGCCGTCAACTGTTATTGCCTATACCACATAAGAGAGATCGCTACTTGCAATTAAAATCTAACTCCAACTGTTTACGTTATGCTTGTATTTTATGCCTGTGTTTGTTTGTATTTAATTGAACATTATCTGTAAACATCACAAAACCTAGCAGTTAATTAATAATAATCAGACACACACAAAAAAATAAATCCCCCATATGTTTAACGGACTGTCCCTCCCTTGCGCAGGAAGCGTTTATTTTTTATTTTTTCTCCAGAAGCCCTTGAACATGGGACTCGCAGAATACAGTAAATTATAAGCAAATATTAATGTGTTTATAGTTCATATCACACACCATATGCACTCCTGTAACTTTCAGCAAAAAAAAAAAGAAAAAAAAGTGTGGTGATGACCTCACACCGCGGTAGGCATCTCATTAACGCGATATTGCGGTGATGCGGTTATCGTCCCACCCCTATCATCTTGTCAAAGATAAAATCCTCCACATTTACTTTCATTTCATTTCCTACTGTATCGGAGAGAAATGCAGAAGCACGTTGATCTGCAGTCGCGGGTCTTTCATGATGAGACTCTCCTCATATTAATGCATAATGATGCATTTAATAGTAAATGGCCAAACCGATCTTTATAAAAGTCCACATTGTTATTCCAGATGAAATATAACACATAATCTAATCTAAACCTCTCAACGTCGGTCGCGCATATCCGGCAATTTTTTTTTTACACTTTTTACTCACGTTTGTAGTTCCTCCTCCAAAGCGCAATGAGTTGTGGTAATATTAGCTGTTATAGTGAGCACGGATCCACACTTTGAAAATCCACCGGAAATAGTAGACCATCCGGAGACTTCTGGCACACTCTTCAACATACTATGCTTTGGGACACTTATTCTAATCTCACACACTGTTTAGGAAGGATAGTATGGACATTGAGACGCAGGGTTAGGCTGTGTTTATGTCCACTGTTTATGCTCATCCCTCGCTAATGTTGCACGAGTGTCCACTACTGGTGAACTCTTGAAATGATTTAGGGCTGAAAAAATAAAAAATAAACGCTTCCTGCGCAAGGGAGGGACAGTCCGTTAAACATATGGGGGATTTATTTTTTTGTGTGTGTCTGATTATTATTAATTAACTGCTAGGTTTTGTGATGTTTACAGATAATGTTCAATTAAATACAAACAAACACAGGCATAAAATACAAGCATAACGTAAACAGTTGGAGTTAGATTTTAATTGCAAGTAGCGATCTCTCTTATGTGGTATAGGCAATAACAGTTGACGGCGCTAGCCGAATGATTAAAAAAATAGCCACGAATCTAGTGTCTAAGCCAAATACTGTGTCGCCTTTGAGGCAAGTGACAATTAAGGGGAAGCCGGTGAATTTGGACGAGGCAATATGCCGTATTTGTCGCACAAAACTATCCGTCTCGCGAGGAAATACCACTAACTTAAGACCACATCTTAGAAAAATTAACCATCCTGTGGCATTTGCTGGACTTAAGAAGTGCAGCACACCTACCTTAGGTCGGCGACACACTGGCTGCGTGGCATGTCCGTTTTTATTTCGGCTCCCATGTTAACAGGTTAGAGCTTGCACACTGCCTGCGTGAGACGCGCGTCTCAGTTGCGGCACGAGCCGCGCGGCAAACGCGTGCATGCTAGAAATAGAACCGACGCCTATTTTTCACGCGACACGCAAGCCTGTTGGAAGCGTTTCCTGGCAAAATAGAATAGGAAAAGATGTTTGTATGTCATTTTGACATGAATACATATTAATAAATTACATTTTGATGTTTGAAAGTTTAGGTTTTGACATAAATGCAGATATAAATGTAATTAAAACAAATATTATCGATTTTCAAATATTGCAGATTTGTTGCTTCTTCACCGCGGTAAGAAAAAATCCCATACCGTCACAGCCCTATATAGGCCTGTGTGTGTGCTTGGGCTGTTGGAGAAAATATATTTAAAAAGTATCAAAATAAGTCTAATATCATACTATATAGAGTTGTGTGGTGTGACATGCTTCATGCCGCAATGCATGCTGGGAGCCATGAGTTTTATACTATGGGTGGCTCCCAGCATGCATTGCGGCATGAAGTATGTCACCATTGTTGAGATTCATACGTTGAATCTTGATGTCTGTGTGTGTCTAAAAATCCTGTAAAGTATTTAAAAATCGAATTTCAGAATGATCTGTGGCAAGAAAGTATTGTTGTATATCACCTGATCATCTTTGTTCCTGGCTTTCTTTGCAAAAAATATGTGTTTTAGTAAACACTGTTATAAAGACCGCAAACTCACATAAAAAGCCAAGAGTCAAACTGCCCAATTAAACAAAACAATGATCACCATAATGGTGACTAGATATTTTCAATAAAACATCAACATCTAAACCTCTGTTAATTCTCAATAAGAGCTTCTGTAAATGGATGACAGAAATAAAGTCAGTCTGGTTATTAATAAGTGAAGCTGGTAATGATGTTTGTGGAGTTGTTTAATCCTCCTCTGCTGTAGTGATGGGTCATTCATGAATGATACGTTCATTGCGTCTGTCACATGACAAATTAACCAAAGACTCGGAAGGTAAATTAAATATTTATGTTCCCTGTAAATTATCTTTGGCTGCATTATAATGATTTCTTAATTCAAAATATGATTAAGATTGCGTAACTGGATATTTTCAGGGAAATTACCCTTTCGCACGTACGATCACAGCGGTGTGATCAGTCTTGGCTGATCCCTTAGAATGGTCGGTGCATCACGTGATCAACTGCTAAATTCAAATGTGCTTCAGTGCGTTGGCTGGCGCTCATTGCAATGACAATGATGATTTTTTTTCATGGTAAGAATAAAGTGACAGGTTCTAAATAACGGTTGCCTTGAAAAACTTAGGCTGGGGGTCAGTTAGAATATTTTAAACTTGCGTCCGAAAGGGTTAAAAGTATAACATTTAAAGCCACTTAAATGAACAAAATGACTCAAATAAAGATTTATTCATTCTGATGAACGAGATCGAACGACAGAGTCAGTAAAATGATCTGAACTTCCCATCACTAATCTTCAGAGATTGAGGCCTAGTCCACACGTACGCGGTATTTTTTATGGGGCGCCGTTTGTAAAGCGTCTCATGCTGAAAATAACAGCAACATTTTGTCACATTTAGCTTCAAACAATGTTGTATTTAACTGGTATGAATTTTTGACGGTCACTTTTTACCACATTTACAACAATATTTGTCAACTTAGAGATATTTTAAATAGTTAAATCTAAATATTAAATGTTACACCTAAATGTTAAATGTTAAATCTAAATGCTAAATCTAAATCTAAATGTTAAATCTAAATCTAAATGTTAAATCTAAATGTTAAATCTAAATCTTAATGTTAAATCTAAATATTAAATCTAAATCTAAATGTTAAATCTAAATGTTAAATCTAAATCTAAATGTTAAATCTAAATATTAAATCTAAATCTAAATGTTAAATCTAAATCTAAATGTTAAATCTAAATGTTAAATCTAAATCTAAATGTTAAATCTAAATGTTAAATCTAAATCTAAATGTTAAATCTAAATGTTAAATCTAAATCTAAATGTTGAATCTAAATCTAAATGTTAAATCTAAATCTAAATGTTGAATATAAATGTTTCGGGTGAAACTAAATATTTAACTAATATGCAAAATCAAAATGCCGGTAACCGGAAGTGCCAAAATAAAAGCTTGAGGAGGTCAGTGTGTGTTTATAGCATGGTTTATAGTGTCAAATAACGAATAAAAACCATCTCATAATAATAAATATATGTAACGACAATGACTATGACATGCGGTCACATGCTGTTCAAATTAGTAAATCCTGATCTCCAAGTCTGCTTGAACGGTCAAAATTGCATCTTTGTGGCTCCCCCGAGGGACATTTGAGTCACATAAGGAAACCCTGTTTTCTTAGAATCCCCTCTAAAACCCCCATTTCAGCTCTGGACTCCCTGTGACTTTTACAACCTCACAGACTCGTGACATTCCAGAACACACACACACGTACACACACACACACACACACACACACCAACATCCTTTTGTGTTTAACTTAAAATGTGTGTAACTCAGACTGGTATCTGAATTTCCTGTATGTATGTGTGATTAATGTTGTTGTGATCATACAGTTATGATCTTCGAGTGTTTGGATCTGAAATGTATTTTTGAAGAATGTTCTCCCAGTAGAATCGCATCCCGTAACCCGAGCTCATTGGCAGGTCATAAAATTTGACCACAGAGCTATCCAGCCCTATGCATGAGATAACAGGGTCGCAACATTCCAACACACACACACATACAAACACACTCTGGACTGTGAAACAGAAACCCCCCTACAGAAAAGGACTTTTACCCATAAAGTCACTCCTAAAGGTACTAAATATATAAATTTGTGTGTTAAGAGGTGTGTGTAACCCATAGGAAAGCATATGTCCTATTTGTGACCTTAAAGGAGAAGTTCACTTTTAAAATGAAAATTCTGTCATCATATACTCACCCTCATGTTGTTTCAAAGCTGTATGAATTTTTTTCTTCTGCTGAACAGAAAGGAAGATATTTAGAAGAATGTCAGTAACCAGACAGTTTTTGGGTCCCATTGACTTCCATAGTAGGAAAAAAATATACTATGGAAGTCATTGGGACCCAAAACCTGTCTGGTTACTGACATTCTTCTAAATATCTTCCTTTCTGTTCAGCAGAAGAAAAAAATTCATACAGCTTTGAAACAACATGAGGGTGAGTATATGATGACAGAATTTTCATTTTAAAAGTGAACTTCTCCTTTAATAGAACTGCTATTGCCTATACAAATGCATAATAATGTATCGTTGCATGGCTACAACGCCTAGATTCTATTTTTGATATCTCTGTAATCCTCTCCAGCTAACGGAGTTGAATTCCAATAACAGAATTCAGTGATGCGCATTGTTTTATAAGTTCATATGTCTGGAGAAAATCCTCTCCAGTTAAAGTCAATCATGACTCATTAGAGTGGGCGTGTCTAACCGGACAAAGGAATCTTCCCGCTCGAAAAATCTCGACAGCTGATTCGTCCCACACGAAGGAGGGGACGGCACCTGGGACACTGATAAAAGTCCAAAATCTCTTCTCTTCGCTCTCTCATCCTTCCGCTTCCAACTCAACTTCTCCTCCCCGGCGCAGCGCTTCTCCAAGGAACATCTGAAGGAGGCCCTGGCCTTCTCCATCGAACGAACCCATGTTCGAGTCGTAACAGCCGGTCTTTGCAACTAAGATTTCCAGCCTCTCCCATCCCGGGAGACGAATCTGAACTTTCTCGGTAACGTTAAATTCAAGTGAGCCTTTACATCGTTTTGCGAAACGACCCAGAAGACAAAGCTAGACGCAAACCAGCCATCACACTGAAAGAGTACCACAACTCGCAAGTATATTGATTCCTATAAAAGCTGTTCCAGGTGTCTAGGTCTTAGGTCTGTGATTTAAGTTACCCTCTATCTTCCCTCTATATCTTTCTTTCTTTCTTTCTTTCATGTCATTCATTCCGATCACGTCATGCTATGTTTTGTTAAATGTGTGTCTGTTTTCTCGTTTGCATTTTACGTACGTTTATATTTGTAGCTTATAATCTCTAGCGTGTGCCATTTTATTAATAAACCCATTTATACTTTTAACTGTCTCTGTGTTTGAAAACCCACTTTTTATAAAGTCAATGAAACAAAAGATCTATAAAGCTACAGGCTCTATATTATAAAACTACTTTGAGTAGTTTTAATTTATAAACCCAAAGAGGTTTTGTCTTCGTGGCCAGAAGACAAACTGTCTTGGAGTTTTGTAAACAGGAATGCTTCTTCTTAACTGTAATGATCAGACAGTACAGAACGAGGCATTTCCTATAATTGATAAAGTAAATGCATATGCGATTTATGAATTATGACCATGCGTTATAAATATTAATATTGCCAAAATTCCCTATATTCTTGAGCTAATTCGCATTAACCCAGAGGCATTTACGTTACATATAATATAACGATAATAACTACCTAAAATAATAAACACATTTGGAGAAACTGTATTTGAAGAGTAGGCTAGTGTCACTTTTATGAAAAGTGAGGGACTTATGACCTGCAGCCATAATAGCCAGCCACGAGGGGGCTCACTTTGACTGAATGTCATGTCATCACTCTCATCTCGAAACTCTACAGTTTCTCCAAACGTGTTTATTATTTTAGGTAGTTATTATCGTTATATTATATTTATTATTATGAGATGGTTTTTATTCGTTATTTGACACTATAAACCATGCTATAAACACACACTCGAGCTTTTATTTTGGCACTTCCGGTTACCGGCATTTTGAATTTGCATATTAGTTAAATATTTAGTTTCACCCGAAACATTTAGATTCAACATTTAGATTTAGATTTAACATTTAGATTTAGATTTAACGTTTAGATTTAACATTTATATTTATATTTAACATTTATATTTAACATTTATATTTATATTTAACATTTAGATTTATATTTAACATTTAGATTTAAATTTAGCATTTAGGTGTAACATTTAATATTTAGATTTAACTATTTAAACTATCTCTAAGTTGACAAATATTGTTGTAAATGTGGTAAAAAGTGACCGTCAAAAATTCATACCAGTTTTTTAAACATTGTTTGAAGCTAAATGTGACAAAATGTTGCTGTTATTTTCAGCGTGAGCCGCTTTACAAACGGCGCCCCATAATTTTTATACACAGAGTTTTTCCTCCTTCGTTTAAAAAAAAAATTCACGTCCACATGAAAACGCAAAAACACCCTATTAAGCGCATCAAGAGCATGCCAAACCAACAGGTGGCGATATAACCCTAACGCCCTGTTGGCCAATCAGAAGCCTGGAAAAAAGGTTATTACCGGTTCCGACGTCACAACCCAGAATCTACGGTTTCACCGTCTACACGACAAGCACTGCAACCGGAGTTTCTGAAAATCTTCACCCTGGCAGGAGTTTTAAAAAAGGTTTGGTTTCAGAGACCGGATACTGCGTTTGCGTGTGGACGAACGGCATAGAAAAAGCTGTAGTTTTGAAAATACCTGTGTTCGTGTGGACAGGGCCTTAATGTCTTCTTTTATCTTCAGTTGATTTTATCTAAAGCTGTGGCTGAAGTCAGTCGTAGTTCTTGTGTTTCTCTTTCCTTCAGTGATTCTGCTTGTTAACAGCAGGTGTTCATCACTAATGCTCAATCATCACTTAATTAATCACTTTATCATCTCATTAACTTTAACTCTGATTCAGAGTAAAGACGGGGTTCACACTCTGTGATTTAGAATAGTCCTTTACGATTGTTGCTTGCCAGACTGTACGAACCTGATCCTCGCTGTAAGTCATGCCATACTGTAAGATCTCAGTTGTCATTATTGTCAAATCAAGACGTGTTAAAAATGGACGCACGCAAGAAAACTCGTCTGGTGTTTTACATCATCAATCAATGACACATACGTTCACAGTGATCTGCATTACACGCAGGATTGAAATGGTGGCTACTAAGAAATCTCTTACGTTCATTTTGGTCATGGCTTTTCTTGAAGAAACTAAGACAATTTGATGGTTGTCATATCAGAAGTCACTGCAGGACTGAGAGTCAAATCTTCTGACACTGACAGAATTTCATCGGAGGTAAAATTTGATCGCAACAGTCATTAATCGGCTGTCGGTGAACATGTCAAACTAACGATCAAAGACTTCAGATTTTAGTCTAGGATCAGAGGAATCTTTTAGGATTTGCAAAATTTGACCCAGACGGCCAAATCGTGGCCAAAATCCAGTGTGAACCCGGCTTAACTTTAACACTCTTCAGAGTGGGACCATATGTACTCTCAGCAGAGTTAAATGAAATATGGGGATATTGCTGTGTGTGTTCTCATGTTGGATTTCTCTCTTTAGTTTGGTAAAATAAAGTTTAAGCTAGGTTTGCTATGCTTCACCTCTTCTTCTCCTCATTCTGGATATTATTATGATGCATCTCAACTAACATTCATCCTTTTCAGCTCAAACTGATACACCAACACCAGTCACAGATTCTCAGGATCATTCAATTACAAACACACAAGGTACATAATCACAGTGTTTTGTCTTTAGCCCTATTCGCACGGGATAAGTATTACCTGGTGACCTCTAGTAATTTGTAATAATCGCGGAGATTGTCTGTGATCTTAATCCCGTGCGAATCGGCCATGTCTGTAATTTGTAAAGTAAAAATTCCCCCGCAAATGACCTACCATATTTCGCCGAACACCGAGGTCCTGTGATAATATTAGTCCCGTGCGAATCGTCATCTCTGTGATTTGGCGGGTCGTTTATAATTTTGTCAATGTTTTTTTTTTGTTTTTTTTTTTTGCTTTTTTATCCATCTTTCGCGAAGAATGGAGATTGCGTTGGAGTGTTTTGATAGTATTTGGGTGCGGGGTCATGGCTATAGTCTACACTAGGGCTGCACGATATTGGAAAAAATAAACATTGCAATATTTAGAACATATTTCTGTAAGAATTTGGTGAACGTTCTACGCAATACAACGTGGCGGCGCTCTTAATAGATATTTGTTTGTTCATTAGGCTATAATTCCTAAAAATAAGTAAATGAAATCTCTCTCTCTCTCTCTCTCTCTCTCTGGTGCTGATGCAGTGACGCGTTCATGTAAACGGCACCTAAAAGCTGTCACTAAGAACCAGCAAAAGTAATGATTCTGAATATGTAAACTATTGCAATGAAACATTTTAATTGTTTATTAATAAACAAGTGTTTTCTGTGTCGGCTGCAAAGATGACGATAGGCTACTGACTCACGATCTTCGCAGTATTCTAGTGAACGCGCTGGAGAGAAATGCACATTTAATTTTATTTTGTTTTGAATGGTTTTGTTTAAAAGTAGAGATTTCTGTAGATAATAGATTTTTTTTTTTTACGTGTGTGAGGAGAGTAGGCTACCTTATATGCTGAGTTTCGGTTCATGGATGATAGCGCTGTTCAGTTGAGGCGCTGGCGCCCTCCGTGTCTTGAATATCTATATTTACTATTATTAAATCCAGGAAATTGGATAATAAAACACTGATTAAAATTAAGATACAATTAATACAAAACGAAATTTGTTTTAAAGAAAGGCTTTGTGCTTTCTGTTTTAGGTATCTGTGAAAGTTTTAAAGCAGTCTTTTAGTGCTGCGTTCAGAGCGGTCGCGTCCGTTATGAAGAACGGTCAGGTTTTCCTCATAAATGCTCACACGAAAAAAAAAAAAAAAAAAATATATATATATATATATATATATATATATATATATATATATATATATATATATATATATATATATAGGCTATATAAATAAAAAAAAGACAACCATCCACAACTTTATAACACTGCAGTTAAAGTACCTCTTTGTGTAGCCGAAATAGTCCCAAATAAGCGGATCGTATAGCTATAGGATTGCCAGTGAATGTTGGCTGTGAGCGGTGAGCAGCGGCACATTGTTCCATGTTCCTTACAGACATAGCAGCATGCGGTAAGGAACATTCTTCTGTTTATGTTATATCATACAGCTAGACCTATAATAACGACAAGATATTTCCAAGCAATAGCCAGTTGACATCATATCCGGGAGATATGTCAGTAATTTCGAGTAAAATCACAGGCTTTGTTTATCCCGTGCGAATGCGCCACACGAAATTCAGATGTGGGTGGGTAATCTCTAAATCACACGAGGTCCCCAGATAATACTAATCCAGTGCGAATAGGGCTTTTGTCTATAATTGTCCCCAATCTACCCTGTCCGTCTCTGACTCTGTGCTCGATCTCTTCTTCAGTCATAGTGATTTCTGTCACTGCAGTCGCTGTTCTCCTTCTTGCTCTTCTCTGGCTGATCTGCAGAAAAAGAGCTGGTGAGTTTTCAGATTTACTCCTTTACAACAATTAAAAATTCTCAAACAGAAGTTTATTCCTGCTGAGAAATCCTGTCATGTCAATATCACAGAGTTGTCAAGTCAACAATCATTTTTATTATTCATTTTAATGCTTCAACAAAATCTGATTGTTGAAAAATCGTAATGCTTAACATTGTGTTTGATCATAAATAGTCATATTTCATGAGGCACTTGTTTTCAGATAATAAAAGAGGGACTGGCGACTCTGCGGTGAGTTCAGTAATGCAGTGATTTACATTTGATTACTGTCTTTAAAGCTCAATAAAGTGTCATTCATGCAGTTTAACTGTTTGTTCTGAAGGTCAAAGATGAGAATGATCATAAAGGGACGTATGAGACGATCAACATGTCCATTCCTCCCGCTGCAAGAGCCAATGTGAGTCCACTAAATCATCAAACATTACGTTCACTGTCTGTTCAATAATGTGATTTAAAAGCTTTTGTGTTATTCTACATATTATAGTGAGAGATATGTCTGTTCTGTGTGTTAAACTTGACTCTCTGCACGTTTGCATTGATGTTTAGGAGCAGACAGATGATGTGACTTATTCTGAGGTCACTTTATCCAATACAAAGCCAGTAAAATCACTCAATGTGAGTAGATACCAGCACTCTCAGAATGTGACTCTCAGTTTGACTCTCAGATAAATGAAGCTCATGCTCTAATAATAATAATAATCGCTGGGGTTCAAACATTGATGGACAGAATCTGTGCTGTTCTTTCAGGATCATGATGATACAGTGACTTATGCTGCCATCAAAGGAAGAGAAGATCAACCGCAGGATCAACTTTACGCCTCTGTGAACCAGAACAAGACCTTCACACATAAACATTAATGATACAGATCATGAGCTCATCATATCAGGAGCAGACGGGAAGTTTTCATCTCTCTGGTGTTTGGAGGAATTATATATTTGTGTGTGAACGAGCAGATATTTGTTGAATGTCCTGTGAATATGAATGAGATTTATTGTGAATCATCATCTGGTCAGAGCACAGAATCTCATCTATATCATCACAGCTACAGTAAAGTTAGAGACTGAAGCCCTGATGTGTGTTCATACAGGCCAGACTCAATCTAGTGTCTCACAAGCCTCTTCCATGACTGGAGTCTGTTTATCCGCTGGATTTCTGTCTGAAAACCTTCATCTATCTTACACCCGGTGCAACACAGCGCCAGGCGCGACACATTTGTTCGCCGATGGTTGTGTTGATCTGAAAACGAGGTCATGAAATTAAATGTCCGTTATTTCTTTCTTTTTTTCACATATAACAATAAAGAGCACAAAAAATCATGAGTTAAAAGAAATTTTTTTGTCTCTTCCATTCCTGTATAAACAGACGAAACTAAACTTGCTCTTGTTAGCTGGAAAGTTTCAAAGTTGGAATTCACGTTTTAAATGAATACTTGTATGAAGGTAAAAGAGTGGCAAAATTCGAGAACTTGTAGATTTGAATTTGAGAACAAAATATTAATATTTATAAGCTGAAATGTACCCTCATAGTTCTGATGTGAAAGTCTGAATGTTTCGATTCACACAGACAATAAACTAGTCAGACGTTACCAACTAAGTCCAAACGTCGAGCGAAGGGTTCATTATGATGACCATTACACTGACCTCATACCTTATGCACACCAATGATGTTGAAACCATCTGGTCATCTACAGCTTTAAGATGGTATGAGCTTCTGGAGTCGGGATTTCATCCCAGTTATAGGAATTTCGATCTCTGTTCTGGTGACTGAGAAGAAGGCCTTAGGTTTCCATGATTAGGTTGGATGTTGCTTCTCAACTCTGAAAGGTACAGTGCTGGAAGTTGAGAGGGAAAAAGCTGGGATCGTTCCTCATCTCTGACCCCATGCCTAAGTCAGATATAAGCTACAGCAATCAGCTTCACTAAACCACTGAAAGTGCTCTTTTAACACAGACATTTAAAAGGACAGAAGGATGGATTTTCTGCTTCAAGTGATAGGACTAGCTGAGTGAACTTATATTTATATTGTCTTGATGTCTGTGTCGTTTTCTATAAATATTCAGATATAAGTGACCAAAAAAGCCATTTTAAAGTAGTTAAAACATCCGACTGATAAAATTGTGTGTGATTTACTCTATTTTAAAACCCGTATGTTCAGCAGTAACTACAAAGCTATTTAAAGGAAAAAAAATATTACTTATTTAAAAAATAAAATAAAAAAAAGACTGACCTAGGACGTTCTTAATGATAACAGCACTAAACACTAGACAAGAGAGTCCATTACCACACTCTGAGCTACAAGGAAACGCTGAACATTTCAACACCATGTTTCACAGTCTCTAGACACTTCCTCAATGTGGAATTGACTCTCTTTAGCAGCCTGTCTCTAGTGGGCAGTCGATGAACTGCAGTTTAAGTTACTTCTGTATCGGCTTCACAAGAGAGACCGGAAGGTTGCCGCCTTAAAGGGATACTTCACCTCTGGGAAGATGAATGTGTATTTAAAATAGGTCATTTAAGTAGAAGAAATGTGAAGAATTTTTTTTAATTTGGAGCTTTCTAGACTGAGAAAAGCCAGAAAATGTATTTTTGGCTTATGTGGATGAAAGACAACAACTCCCAGAATGCACTTGCTTCGCTGCCTTAGGAGGCCACGCCTACCGGTAAGAGTGCGCAGTTGAAAACAACAAGGCTAGCCTACGTGATGAGTTTGCCAGGGATTTAGAGATCGCCCAAAATGTCCGGGATTCGGCTTTTGCGTTCTACAGTCGCCATTCATTCATTATGTTTACTGTGGCGAGCAGGACGAGGCTGACGGCCGCGGGAGAACGGCGCGAGGCCGGTGGTGTCACTACTGAGACGCGCCGGGTCTCGCCATAGACAATATATAAGGGTCTCGCATCTCTCACGGAGGAGCGGGAATTTTCTTAGCAATGGTAAAACGCACATCAACCGAGCGTTCATGTAAACACTACATTCAGATTCACCAATCGGAATGAATTCAGTTAGATTGAAACAAAAGGTGTGCATGTAAACAATGAATGGCGACTGCAGAAAGCAAAAGCTGAATCCCGTACATTTTGAACGATCTCGCCCGCCGGACAAGTCCGGGAAAAGGAGGATGGTAACCCCTACTTACTCAGCTTTCTCCTACTATTCAGCTTTCTCCACAGAACAAGAGCCTGTTAGCTTAGCTTCCAAAGAAAGACGTCTGACACTGTGTGTACATTCTGTGAGTGAGATCCCACCCTCTATGGGTGGGTTGAAAACATGCGGAACAGCTCCTCCTACTGGCTGTAGTCTTTAGATTCAGGCCAGAATATCCTCCGATGACGCAAAATGACGATTTTTGCGTCATCGGAGGATTTTTTCCAGACAAAAAATACATAAATCTCTCGTCTCAGGGGGATATGAGGGTGGAAAGCATGGTAATTCGAAAATACTACAGGTTTTCTACTAATACAAAGCTTAATGCTAAATCCTGAAGTATCCCTTTAAAGGTACATTTATTTTTTTTCGGAGAGTGATTTCTATCAGGATGACTCTGAACCAGACAATGTGGAAACAGACGATTCAGAACAGGACTATGTCTTGGTCAATATTACAGAAAACAGGAGAATGTTTGGCAGTAACTGTTAAGAAAAACTTATTTTTTTTCTTAATTTTCAATTTGTAAAAAAAATTTAAAATATAAAAATAGGGGGGACCTAGGATGATAACAGCACTAACACTAGAAAAGAGAGTCCATTACCACACTCTGAGCTACAAGGAAACGCTGAACATTTCGACACCATGTTTCACTTCCTCAAATCTGCTTCACAGCTTTATCAGCGCTTTAACCTATTCTGAGAACAGTACTTGTTATTGAATCAGAGGAGAGAAGAGGTAAGCTAGCAGCGATGGGGTTAGGCTGCTATGTTGAGGTTAAAAAATATATATCTTCCAAGCCATGGTAAAATAATATAAGTGATCACATTGTAACTTAATAACATGAGGTTTAAAACATTAGTCATATATGTCTGTTTGGGTTTGATTAGACAGGGGAAAATATTAAAACATGCTGTAATGTTGAACTATTAACAGTTTATTTTACTTTGGAGGCAGACACCCTTTTCTCTCCCGAAAGCTCTACTGTATCCTGGCGGAAAGGGGCAAGAACATCTAAAGCATCCTGGACTGCCTCATACTCCAGGGCTGTAGGAGGGGTGACGTCAGTCTTTAGAGAGGTCAGGGCTGCCCCCACTGGCTCTCTCAGCTGATAGAGACGTTCCAGCATGTTACAAGTGCTGTTCCAGCGAGTGTCCACTTCAGTTATCATTTTCAGAACTGGTCTCCCCATCTGCTTCTGTACTTGGACCAGTCTCTCTTTTGCTGTAGTGCTGGTTTGGAAATAGGTCACAAGTTTCCTACATTTGGATCGAATGTCGTTGAAGCTACTGATGTCATCAAAAGATTTCCTCACAATAAGGTTTAGTGCATATCGCATGCCTAACATTCAGTGATCTTACACATGCTATCATGTTGGCTGCAGCATCAGTTACCAGACACTTCACTTCATCCTTTATGCCCCACTCCTCCATGAGCTTGATATGTCCAGTAGTTCTCAGCAGAATGGAGGGGTGACGTCAGTCTTTAGAGAGGTCAGGACTGCCCCCACTGGCTCTCTCAGCTGATAGAGACGTTCCAGCATGTTACAAGTGCTGTTCCAGCGAGTGTCCACTTCAGTTATCATTTTCAGGACTGGTCTCCCCATCTGCTCCTGTACTTAAGGATAGGACTATAATACAGCCATATAGAGAGAATTTATTCAAAAGGGCAATCCTAATCAAAAAGCAATAGTCTTATCTAATTAATATAATACTATAATATAGCTACTATAATTAATAACAATATACTATAACTAATCTAACCTGATATAATGTAATATACAGCCCTAACACATATATGACACAATAACGACGATGACACAACTCTCTAACTCTGACTCTACACCTGCTTCTACTACTCCTGCAACACCCACAAGGAGGCGCGAATTTCGAACCCCTTTTATCTGGAAGCGACACTCAGACCGAACCGAGGACGTATCCACACAAACCTGGAATCGCGGCTTCATCTGGCTCGTCCATTTTTTCTTGACACAAGCTCCGACGCCTCGGTTCAAATGTCACACCACTACACTTCCCCTTCACTTCCTTGTCTGGTCTCCTCCTTATGTGACCTCACAGACTCCTACCTAACACTTACCTGTTGCTCCCTACCTGGAAGATTCCTCGTCAGTGCTTTATCTCCGATCATCCGCTTCCTGTCTTCCGTCATTAAGCAGCCCCTATGTAGACTAATAACAGCAGCAATACCCAGCCTTACTAGACGCGTCACAATATTAAATATGAAATTAATAAACAGACCTTAACCAACAAAACCAAAAGAAAGAAAAATGTTACATATCCCAAAAAGTGATAAAAGGGGGAAGGAAAGACAGCAGTGGCAAGTAAACTGGAAATCCTAAAGAAAACAAAATAAACAAATGTTACATCAGATAAATATAACATCAAATAAACATAATAAACAACAAATAAATATAGCCACTCCCCCCGCTACATCACTCCAAAAACACATAAAACCCTACTGATGCTCTGATGGGTTGAACAGCAACACAGCGCCATTTTCAATGGTCACTAACATACGTCCACCAGTCCCACGACCATCAGGGAGATCTAACCAGCCTAAAACAAATCCCTACAAATTGTTAAAAGCAAGTCACAAATTTTAAACTAAATGAAAATCATTCTGACCTACCTCTCACTCAATATACAACACACACACACACACAAGCGTGGGGGAAACAGCCTACAAACAAAACAAACGGATCCCTTAAAAGATAGTACTATCCAAACTTCTCTTAGGGGTAGTGATGTGACGTTCGGCGCCGAGGCTTCAAAGCTTGTATCAGAAACACAAAACATCTCACATTGAAGCAGTGTATCGGAGCTTGATTCGTTTTGCCATAACCACGTGATCTGTGACGTCCGAAGCTTCGTTTCCACACACAGTCACGTGACTGCTTTGTGTTCAGATTCAAAAATAGCGCGAACCCCTTGAGCAGGTTTCGAGTGTCATGCCCTTCAGTAGTAGTAAATAAAAAAAGAAATAGACTTAGCCCTCACACTGTTGAACAAGTCCTGTTCCTTAATAAAAATCTTTAATTTATTAAATACCCACAAAATAAAATGTCAGCTCCCCAGTTCACAAGCACTTTCACTACCCAGTTCACAAGCACTTCACCATTCCACAATAATGTTCTTTTATTTTGATTATATATGCCTACATGAGCCTTGCCTATGAACTCGTAGGATTAGGACTGAGGCTAAAGTTTATGTGAATAAGGCTGCATATAAAGCAGATTCATAAGAACTGTTTCTGTACAAGTTAATTAGTCCCATTTATTATAATTTGTATACATTCATACAGTTATTTGTTCATACACTGAGTAAGAACTACATCAACACTAACACATGAATTATGAGGATTAATTGTATTGCTTTGTGGTTTACAGAGCACAAAGATATTTATTAAATTAAACAATAAAAAAAATGGGTTGGTCTTCTGGGACAGAAAGGCAGCTTTTACACCTTTTGACCACAAGATGTCGTTAGTGTGCAACGTGTTGAAAAGCTTCGAGTAATGAACCATTTTACAATACACTCAAGGGGGAAAGCCCCAGTGCTTCACAAAGCTTAATTTCTCCATCACTACTTAGGGGCAACAATAAATACAGAATGTGGAGTGAAAGTAGCAACAACGATTACCTTCTTTGAAGTCTCAAACGGAAAACAAAGCCAGTAGCCCACGCAAACCACTGCTCTTCCGGTCTTAAACAGCGCACGAAAATCTAATCGCGTGCACAACTCCGCCCACAAAGAAACGCTCTTAAAGGGGCCATGTCACTTTTACCTTGCTACAGATAGATAGATAGATAGATAGATAGATAGATAGATAGATAGATAGTGTGTGTGTGCGAAATATAATGTTAATCATTTCAAAATACTTCAAAAACAGTTTTAGAATTAATTTTCTACAAGTTAGTCATGGATAGTGGAAATCTTTTCAGTAACAAAACAATTTTTTCACTAATAATGTAGTTATTGTATTTCTAGATTTTAACGGCATGCGGGAAACTGCTAAAAGAAAGAAGTGAGACTAACAGTAATTCTCTCGTGTGCAAAAGTAGCCAATAAACTGTTCAGAACAGATGTGTGTTGAGACAGTGTGTTCACAGTATATGCACTTCTCACACGTTTCACACACACTTAATTAGTGTCACTTTAGCAACTCTGGCAGGATTTAAACACTCAGTATGTCAGATGAGAGGAAGTTACACAACCAGAGGAGGATATGATGATGTTTAAAGGAAGAGCTGTAACTATATATAATGAAGAGAAAGACTGACAGAAACACAAAATGGCTGATAAGTGTGATCTGTGTCTGCTGGGACTGATCATTCTCTCTTCACTTCTCACAGGTAAAGAAATCTGTATTTTGAAATCTGTATATTTGAAATGAACAAAGACGTTTGCTTTACTGTTTTCCACCCCCTCTTTCTACCACAATGACCATTTGTAGTTCCTAAAGGCACAGAGGGGCTGATAGTGATCACTGTAGGCCAAGATGTGTGTACTTCAGGGGTCGATGAATTGTCACACATTTAGTACCGTGGGGGAAGTTGTAATTATCTGATTGGTCAGTTTGAACGTCTCACATCTGGGTTTTAGTCACATGGTCAGGGAAAGGATAAAAGAAGATTGTAACTGTTGCTCTGTCTCTTTTATTCTCTGGGTCCCTTTCTTGGGTCTCTCTCTCTCTCTCTCTCTCTCTCTCTCTCTCTCTCTCTCTCTGGTAACATTTTACAAAAATGCTGGGTACAATTAATGGTATAAGTTATTATCATCTCATACATTTATTTTGTAACTATTTTAAGTATAACTATAACCATGTTGTCAATAAACCCTTTCAGTTACAAATAATGTGCTAACTAGTTTTGATTTGGTATTGACTTGATATATAGTATAATAGTGCTATCTATTGCAATACAATATTGTCACTCTCTATAGCAACGCTCTCCCACATATTAATCTAGTGTAACTGCGCTTATTTCCGTCGTTGGTGGTGTAACGGTCACTTTGTGCTTTTATGTTAATCTGAGGTAAAATGAGAACTGTGCATAGAGTGTCAGTAATATATTTGACAGGTGAGGAGAAGAGATAACCGCTCTACCGACCTTTGTACTCTTTCTTTTATTTCCTTTTATATTTGTGACCAGAGTTGAATGTTTGTTTGTATACTTTTTCTCACTCGATCCCCATGTATGCGGACGAGTGTGACGTTTGAGTAATTTTATTAAACACGGGGGAAATATGCCATCTCTCGTCTCGTCTCTCGTGCATCTTTTCCTCCGACACCTTTTGTTTATTTCTCTCTGGGCAACATCTCAACTTTGCGTTACAGTGGCAGTGGGTGGAATAGACAGGAATCTTGCTGACAATGTTTCTTTAGTCATTCATCAGTCCTGCAGGAAATCCACCCTTACAACATTTAGTGGAATTAGACTGGAAAGAGTTCATTTGAACATGCCCAGTTTATTCTTGCACCTTCCATCAAGTTCTCCGCATCTCCAATAGTGTAAAGGAAAGAGCCACTCGCAAATAATCTTAGGGCAATGCAAACAGTTTGTGCTGTGGTTAAAGCCCGACTCCGACAAGTCGAAAATAAATGTGCGTTTCCAACAAATTAATAATGTAAACGACAATCTCACGAGTCACGAGAAAAAATATATATCTCAGAAAGTGCACTATCGCGCGCGCTGCGCTGGACTTCCCGTATGCTCCGCTTATAAAGCCGCGATCTAATCCTGTTAACATGAAATAAGCCTGCTCCCGAGGAGGTTTAAGATTGCGCACCTGTTGCTATGACAGCAAGTCCAGGATGTGCGTCGAAGAACCAAACAATCCAAGGTCATGCCAAATCGCCAACAATCAAATCCAGCTAACTGAGTTAGCGACGTACGAAGAACGGGCCCCTGGTCTTTGATGACCTCAAGAGGGCCATTCTACAGTGGGTCGGCCAGAGCCCAGAGCAACATCGCCAGCGATTTCGGTCGCTGGATCTGGGCGACAACGGCCGGCCCTTCGTGATGGCCCAACAGCTCCGGGACTCTTGCCACAAGTGGTTACTGGCCGAGGGAAGCGACATCGAGAAAATCATCGACCGTGTGGTGCTGGAGCAGTTTATCGCTCGTCTACTGAAGAAGACGGCAGAGTGTGTCCAGTGCCATCGACCAATGTCGCTGGACTCGGCCATCCATCTGGCGGAGGATCAGCTGGCGGCGTGCTCCAGGGTCGGCGATACCCTCCGGGTCCCAGACATCCAACAGGCCAGCTTTTAGTGAGTTATTGAGTGGTTTATGTGCAGATGTCTCTTGTGTACAGAAAGCACAGGATAGAAGCGTGGCGGTGTGGATGGGAGAGGCTGAACCAGGACCTCCAGGGGAACCGAGCGCAAACGAGCGACAGATTCTCTTGGAGCATGATGATTTTCCCCTGGAGCAGTCTCAAGATGAGTCATTAAAACACGCTTTTGAACAGGTCCATACCATCGACGGTCAGTCTCTCCAACCCGACCGTCCCCTCATCTATCCTTATTTTGCGATTATTAAAGATAGGTTGTATCGAGTGACACAAGACACTCAGTCAAAGCAGATTACAACCCAATTATTGGTACCAAAAAGCCGTCGGGAAATGCTTTTCCAGGAGGCTCATTCTAATCCTATGGCGGGACATTTAGGACAAGGTACGACACTTAATCGTCTCATGGCCCGTTTCTTTTGGCCGGGCATTCACGAGAACGTGCGCAGGTGGTGCGCGTCTTGTCGTGAATGTCAGCTGGTAAATCCGCCGGCCGCCCCAAAAGCGACATTGCGCCCGCTTCCTTTAATGCAGGTCCCCTTCGAAAGAATTGCGATGGACCTCATCGGGCCATTAGAACGATCCGCACGTGGACATCGGTTTGCATTAGTGATAGTGGACTATGCAACCTGATAATCCCGAGGCAGTAGCTCTCCGCACCATCTCGGCTAAGAGTGTTGCGGATGCACTGTTTCGTTTAATCTCTCGAGTGGGGATACCGAAAGAGATCCTCACTGACCAGCGTTTATGTCACGTACATTATGCAAACTTTACGAGTTGTTGGGCATTAAGTCAATTTGTACCACTGTCTATCACCCACAAACAGATGGGCTGGTCGAATGATTTAATCGCACATTAAAGACCATGATTCGTAAATTTGTTCACGATGACGCCAAAAATTGGGATAAATGGTTGGAACCCCTGTTGTTTGCTGTGCGCGAGGTCCCGCAAGCCTCCACAGGGTTTTCCCCCTTCAAGCTCCTTTATGGACGTCAGCCCCGCGGTGTGCTGGACGTCCTGAAGGAAACTTGTGAGGAAGGACCTTCAGAGAGTCGGAATGAAATTCAGTATGTCCTGGACCTGAGAACAAAACTCCACACTAGGGCCGCAACGACGCGTCGACGTCATCGATTACGTCGACTATGAAAATATGTCGACACGCATGAAATGCGTCGACGCGTCACATTAATTATTTACGTTTAAATATAGAGTAATGGCGGCTTCTGCTCCCTCTCATGGTGAAAATGACAGACCACGATCATCCAAAGTATGGGAATACTTTAAACTACCGCCAAACAGAAAGGTGCTTTGTTCACTATGCAAACTATGCCCCATTCGGCGACGATAAAATGGACTTTAATTTATAACTTAAACTTAAATCTGTTAACGAAGCTTTCAGTGCATTTGTCAGTTTTTAAAAGTTGTGTATGCACATGTAGACTAGAGACCTGCACTCCCGCGGGACCCACGATCTGATGGCCGAGTGCGGGCGCGGGCGGTAATGCACTCGTGTGTGTGCTGGTTGCGGGAGAATAAAACGATTCGCGGGACTCCCGCAAAATAGAATTATCTATAAATTGAACATCTAAAAACTAATAAATTGTCATTCATCTGTTGCACAAAAGCAACAAGAACAACTAAAACAAAACAGAAACGATTTACAGGCCAGAGTCTCTATCTATTTATAACATGTTTGCAGCGTTGAACAATGTAGCCAATCACAGACATATGTGTTGATTTCTTGAACGCCAATCAGATGCATTTAAGATAGAATCCCCTCACCACTCAAAATTGACTTTTTGTTCAGTGCTGAATTCTGCATACTGGCAAATCATCTGATTATAGCAAACAAAGTGTAGATATTATGAAAGATTCATTGTTCAGCCAGTTTCATTTATAATAACAGAGATTTGTGAGATCGCGATGAACTGAGATGTCAGCTTTTTAGGAGAAATCCGTCCCGCGCAGGTCTCTCATGTAGACTTTAAAAACAAACGACTAACATTATATTTAACAGTAGCCTAGGCTGCAATCTAGTGTTTGTGAACCTTTTTGCAGATAAACACAAGTGCATTTTCGGACAAGTTAATTGAGTAAATCATACTCCCACTACGGTAATTAATAACAGACTATAGTAAACACATTTCCTAAATCGGCCTGTGTATCTTACATTTTATGAAATAGTACTATTAGTTAAAAATAAAGTTGAAAATGCTTCCTGTTCGCATATTTCATAATAAAATGACAATTACCCTTTCTGAATTTTTTTTATTTTTTTTTATCATTCATAGATTTCATGTTAAAATAATAATACAGATGCACTACTCTCTTCAAAATACAGCTGATATATTGTTGTACTTATTATTTATTGGAAAGTGTGCCAATGGATAAATCAGCTAATCCCAAAAATAATCATTAGATTAATCGAAAAAATTTTCGTTAGATTAGTCGACTAATCGAAGAAATAATCGATAGATTAATCGACAACAAAAATAATCGTTAGATGCAGCCCTACTCCACACCTTGGGGCGGCTCTCAATGGAGAATTTGTTACAGGCTCAGGACAGACAGACCCAGTTATACAACAGGGGAACCCGACTGAGAGAATTTTCACCGGGAGATAAAGTCCTTGTATGGCTCCCTACGTCGAGTTCTAAATTACTCGCAAAGTGGCAAGGGCCCTTTGAGGTCACACAGTGAGTAGGCGATCTCAATTATGAGGTACTTCGAACGAATAGGAACGGGGCTCATCAAATTTACCACCTCAACCTCCTTAAAAAATGGAGTGAGGCGGACTCAGTAATAATGGCGACTGTGATTAGTGCGGAAGAGGATCTTGGGTCAGAGGCGAATATTAACCCTCTGAGGTCTGAGCTGTTTTCTGGGCTCTGGAGGTGTTCTGACATGCTCTGACATTTGTGTTTTTTTCTGTTACTAGTGACATTTTCATGGCTAAAGTCTAATTACACTGTATTCAGCACAAACTCTGCTACAATAATATATCAGCAGCATGTATGTAAAAGTTTGTAGTTTTGAGATAATGACATTTATGCGTGGTTTGTGAAAATACAAAAAAAAATTCTCACTGAAATAAGGCCATGAAACCCATACTGATTATTTCTTCACAAGACTTTTGAAAATTGTATGACATAGCCTAGAATATTTGCTCCAAAACTATGTGAAAATCACCCTGACTGCTCATTCAGATAAGACAATATATTGATTTAAAATTTCTAAGACGTGTTTTGTGTGACAAAGCCATATGCGAAGAGGCGTGATCATCTCATGAATATGTAAGGTTTTAACACCTGAGAAAGACAAAGACACTCCCCTAACTGCCCTATTAGGAGCGATCAGGCCCTGTCATTCAGAGCAACCTTGCACAAAGAATGAGGAGATTTAAAAATGAATGGCTTTTAGATTGTTTGGATTTATTTACAACACAACACAATCCAAAAATACAAATGACAAAAGAGCACATTGAAAACAATGATCCAAAGACAGAGACCTTTGTGCCATTCCTAAAAACATTGTACATACCTTTCATTTCCAAGGTGTTTGATTTTCACTTTACCATGTTCATGTACAGAGACTCATGTGAATGTTGAAGTCAGCAGGACTCAGTTGCATCTGGTCCCTGAAAGAAAAAAAAAGAGAAAAAACTGTGAACATACTGATATCAAGAGAAACTATAGGGCTGCACGATTTTGGGAATAGATTTTAGATTTTTCTGGTTAAAATTTCTTTTTAAAATTCACAGAATACACACACACACACATGTTTCCAACAATATATAATGAACACCAGGTTTGTTGTGCCTTGTAGGCATAGGCTACGCAGTGCTGCATAAAATAATAATAACAATAAATTAAATCTTCCAAAAGATTTCAAGAACAACTACGCTAGAGAAAAATATATTGATTATCATATGTTACTTCAAATGTTTCCATTCGTTATGATGATATGAAATGAGATAATAGTAAAAACATAAAGCCTAATGTTTGGTGCATTTTTCCTTTCAAACGCAATCGCGCTCCAAAATATGATACTGTACATTCAAACGCACAGCGCGCTCCAAAATGTGATACCACAGCGCGCTCCAAAATATGATACATTCAAACGCCATCGCGCTCCAAAATATTAAACATTATGGTTATACATATCTATGTTTGAGCAGATATCCACAAACAGTATTTAACAGTAAACACGGGTCTAAATAGTATAATATTCACCATATATCTAGCAACAGTTCAACTGCAATGTGAAGTTTATGCAACAATACCATAAACTAATAAGTAAGAATTTCTTACCTTACATCTTTCTTGTCTTCAAATCGCGTTCTTCTTCTTCTGAGGTAAATCCATGTAAGCTCACAGCGTGTCTTCCAAACTCGACGAAAAGCAGAGACTTGTGAAGTGTTTTGGTGTTTTGTGTTTGCGGTAACGAGGGCGTTCGCGTTCCATGTGGAGATTTGCATGTGAATCACTTTTGCGCGAGTGGGCGTGTCGAATTAAAAAGTAATTAGCAAGCGTTTGAGATACTGGACATCCTGTTGGTTTTATACAAATTACTTAAACAGAGAATATTTGTTTTCAGTTTGAATCCGATCATTTAAAAGTACACACTTAAATGTGTATAAAGGTATATGGCTCATAAATGTGTGAGAAGTATTCGCTGAGTTTTGTTTCAGTTTATAGACGTGCTCAAGAAAAAAAAGTTCACCGCGACGGAGAGGCAGAACGCACACCCTGTTTATTTTCTTTATTTTACAAAAGCACAATGTTTTGATTTGATTTTTTTATAACCATAAATGACGGAGTAATTTAAGTTTATGTTGCTGCTATGTGAAAAAAATCCAGCAAAACGCGTCGGCGCGTTTCTCGACCTCAGAGGGTTAAACCGCAATCACTCGCACTGGCCCTGGGAGGAGATCATCTTTCACCATCCCAGATTGCTGACGTAGTCCGGTTGCAGGCAGAATTTGCCGACGTGTTCTCACCCCTACCCGGTCAAACTAATCTTATTCAGCACCATGTTGAGACTGAGCCGGGCGTGGTCGTATGCTGCCGGCCGTATAGGTTACCTGAACACAAAAAGAAAGTGGTTCAGTCTGAATTAGAGGTGATGCTCAACATGGGGTTAATAGAAGAATCCCACAGTAACTGGGCGAGCCCGATAGTTTTAGTGCCTAAAACCGACGGCTCGGTTCGTTTCTGTGTGGATAACCGCAAAGTTAACGCTGTGTCGAAGTTCGACGCGTATCCAGTGCCACGGATTGACGAACTGCTTGATCGGCTGGGCACCGCTCGCTTTTATTCGACACTGAACTTAACGAAAGGATACTGGCAGATCCCCTTATCGCCTTTGTCTAAAGAAAAAACAGCCTTTATCATGCCGTTCGGGTTACACCAATTTGTTACACTTCCTTTCGGGTTGTTCGGGGCTCCAGCCACGTTTCAGCGCCTCATGGACCAAATTCTCCGGCCCCATACTGCATATGCCGCTGCCTACTTGGATGACATCGTCATCTATAGTAATGACTGATAGTGGCATATGGAGCATGTGCGTGCTGTCCTAAGAGCGCTGAGACTGGCTGGGCTCACAGCCAACCCAAAGAAGTGTGCAGTTGGGCGGGTAGAGGTCAGGTATCTGGGTTTCCACTTGGATCACGGGCAGGTGCGTCCCCAAATTGATGAGACCGCAGCCGTTGCTACTTGCCCGAGACCCAAGACCAAAAAGGAGGTGAGACAGTTCCTGGGGCTGGCGGGATATTATCGAAGGTTTGTGCCTAATTATTCGGACCTCACCAGCCCGCTGACTGATCTCACTAAAAAGGAAGCACCAGACCCGGTCCAGTGGACGGAGCAGTGTCAGCAGGCCTTCACCCAGGTAAAGACTGCTCTATGTGGCGGCCCACACTTACACTCTCCTGATTTTTCTCTCCCCTTCTTGTTACAGACCGACGCGTCAGACAGGGGGCTGGGAGCGGTCCTGTCCCAGGAGATAGAGGGTGAGGACAGGCCGGTGCTGTACATTAGTCGCAAGCTCTCCAAGAGAGAGACTAAGTACAGCACCATTGAAAAAGAATGTTTAGCCATCAGATGGGCCGTTCTCACCCTCCGCTATTATCTCTTGGGACGGGAATTCACCCTCTGTTCGGACCACGCACCCCTCCAGTGGCTCCACCACATGAAGGATACCAACGCGCGGATCACCCGTTGGTATCTAACTTTACAGCCTTTTAAGTTCCAGGTGGTCCACAGGCCGGGTGCACAGATGGCTGTAGCCGATTTCCTCTCCAGGAGGAGGGGGGAGGCTGCAGGCTGGACGGCTCCCCGGCCTGAGTCGGGCGGTGGGGGTATGTGGCAAGGGGGGCGTGGTCTAGCGAGGTCTGTGACAGGAGAGAGGATCGGGAGACAGGTGCGGCGTAAGTGGGTTAAATGCAAATGACAAACACCTGTGTCTTGTTTCAGTTATTGGCGTGGAGAGACTGCATATAAATGACGGGGAAACATTGTTCGTGAGAGAAATGGGAGACCTATGGGTGAGCGCGCAGCACGGACCGTGGACTTTGAACTGCTGACGAGAGCGAGCGAGAGAGAAAGATAAAGAGAGAGAGCGTGCTGAGAGCGGGAGCGCAAGAGCGAGAGTGCGAGACCGCTTGAGGGAGTTAACCCTTTATGGACTGGAAGAGAGTTTTTTTTGTTGCAGTGTTGTGTGCGCACCTTTTCTTTGTATTTTTATTTTGTTTTTGGAATAAACCCCACAGTTTCCCAAGCCGACCCTGTCCTCTTCCTTCCCTACATATTGAACCCTCAATAGAATGTCTATATAAGACATTCTATTGACTCTACTAATACTCTAATGAGAGATAGTAAGACATGTAGGTGCAACGTTACTTATACTCAACAGAATGTGTTAAAGGGACCACCAAAATAAAGTGAAACCGTGTTTTGTAATCTTTTAAACTAAAGTTATGGCTATCTCTTGACCCCCTCACACAACCGCTTGTCAATGCAGGCATCTGTTGTTGTTCCATCACTTTAGTTTGGTTTTATACTGGGAATCAACAACCCGGGCCGGTGATGCCACCTTGTGGAACAACTGATTACTGCAAAACAATGCAATTCAAAGCACAGGTGCGACCTGCGTGGCAAGGTTAAATCGAGTGGTGCGCATACTATTCTGGTGATGAACTGTATCACATGCACTGTTTGCGGAGCCTTGCGTACACATAAAAACCAAAATATACTTGATTAACGGCTGTTTGAAAACATGAAAATACAGTTTGACATTCTTCTCCATAAGTCGGTGTCAGAAACATAAAATTGCGCTGCGCTGCCTTTTATAGTGCTTTATTTCTGCTTTTCCATGAGCGCCACCTACATTGAGAGAGTGAATTTGCATCTACTGCTATTTTATACATTGGTTTGAACATACAAATTGCATGTGAAAATCAGACTGAGCTTTCGTGTTGGTGTGATAATGAGTTAGTAGATACCAATCAACCAACAAAAGTTTCCTCTCGCTCATCGTGTTGTTTCTCAGGACATAAAGATGAACTACTTACCATGATCTCAGACTGTGGTGATCCGGTTTCTCCACTGTATGGATCTTCATGTGTAGCTTCAGGTGAGTTTTAATGGAGAAACTCTTTCCACACTGATCACACGTGTGCAGCTTCTGTGTGGATCCTCTCATGTGTTTTCAGATTTGATGACTGACTGAATCTCTTGTCACAGTGTGAACACTTGTAAGGTTTTTCTCCAGTGTGGATCTTCTCATGTGTTTTCAGATGTTCTGACCGACTGAATCTCTTGTCACAGTGTGAACACTTGTAAGGTTTTTCTCCAGTGTGGATTCTCTCGTGTGTTTTCAGATCTGTTGACTGACTGAATCTCTTGTCACAGTGTGAACACTTGTAAGGTTTTTCTCCAGTGTGGATCCTCTCGTGTGTTTTCAGATCTGTTGACTGACTGAATCTCTTGTCACAGTGTGAACACTTGTAAGGTTTTTCTCCAGTGTGAATTCTCTGGTGCCGTTTTAACTTGTCCGCTGTAAAAAAAGTCTTCTCACACTCAAAGCACACATACTCTCTCACACCTGTGTGAATTTTCTCATGATTCTGTAAATATGGCAGCAGTGAAAAACTCTTTCCACACACAGAACATGAATGCGGCTTCTCCTTCGTATGAACTGTCAGGTGTGTCTTCAGGTGTGATGCCCTAGGAAAGGTTTTGCCGCATTGAGCACATGTGTACGGCTTCTCTCCGGTGTGGATTCTCATGTGAACATTAAGATTACTTTTGTATGTGAAACTCGTCCCGCACTGATCACACGAGAATGGCTTCTCTCCAGTGTGAACTCTCATGTGGCGCTCAAGACATTGTTTGTTTATGAAACTCTTTCCGCACTGAGTGCAGGTGAACGGCTTCTCTCCAGTGTGAGTCTTCATGTGTTCTTTAAGGTGTGCTGATTGTGTGAAACACTTCCCGCACTGAGTACATGCGTACGGCTTCACTCCAGTGTGAACTCTCATGTGAACATCAAGATTTTGTTTGGTTGTGTAACTCTTTCCACACTGAGTGCAGGTGTAAGATTTCTTAGCTCTTCTTTTCTTTAAAAATGTCTTTTTAGTCTTTGAACGACTCAAAGGTTTTTCTCCAGGTTTGAAATGATGTTCCTCATTCACTTCACTCAGTTCTTCACTCTCCTCCTTCACTTCACTCAGTTCTTCACTCTCCTCCTTCACTTCCATCAGGTCTGAAATGAAAGAGAAAAAATTAAATTTTATTTTCAATACATCAAAAGGACATAAAAATTGTGTAAGACAACTGCTACATAATATTATCATGAATGAGGTACACCGATTTTGAATATTACATTTGATCAATGAAACAATTAAAATATACAATACTTCCATATTTTCACACCAACTTTAAGATATTTAATTTATTTTACTTAAGACTTTTTAATTACAGAGGGCAGGTCACAGATACTTTTTTTGTTCCACCGACTTCCATTCATACGCATGTGAATGTGGGAAACAAGAAACACAAGCTCAAGTGAACTTCCCTGTTTCAGTTGTGTCGGCCAGTCTAGTCTCTCCCTATGGAGGATCCCTTTCCCACTCTACAGATAAAGCATTGTCGGGAAAATTTGTTTCTTTATAAGAAAAGACCAGTACTTTGTTTAGGCTTGGTCTGTAGGGAATTACAAACCTGCGCACACATATTCAAACGCACATAACTATAGAACCAATTTTGAATGCGCATGTGAACGCCATCAGCGTTTCTCACACGTTCGTGTTTAAAGTCTGTGTACAGAGAATGGTGTCGTCTTGGCGGCCCCTAATTTAAAGGTTGTATCAGCGATTTCAGGCCCAAACATAAATTATCATATTCATCTAATCGTTCCTAACGATCCGCTAGCTGCCCGCCCCATAAGCAGGGTGCGAAGTCGGAGATGCACGCAAAGTCTGAGCTGAAGAATTAGCCAGCGTCTATCAACGAAAAAGAGAAATTGAACATGGCTGAGTCAATCCCCAAGAGGAGGAGGATGATTAGGACAAGGGAATACCATCGTGTTTATTCCAAGACACTTATTTATTTTATTTAAGACTTTTTAATTACTGAGGGCCGGTCACACAGACTTTTTTGTTCCACCGACTTCCATTCATACGCATGTGAATGTGGGACACCAGAAACACAAGCTCAAGTGAACTTCCCTGTGTTTCAGTTTAAGTTTACAGTGTCCATAGAAATTTCACATGCTGAAAGTGTAGAGTGACCGTGGCTTTAACTAGTTTTAAATTAACTATTTTATTAGCATTATCTGTGTCCTACATGTTTCACTCAACCCTGTTACTCCTGACATGATTTTCCTCCTTTTAAAACAGCATTTCTTAAACCTGTGACACACAGGAAATGACATCATCTGGGCTCTTTCTACTGCATGATGGGAAGACAAGAAAATAATCTCAATCCATTGTCTCAGTTTTTACACAAACTGTAGCATTGGCTGTATTCATCAACCCTGTTACCAAAGTTATTATAAGAAGAAGAATCTCAATAAATATGAATAACTTATATTATTTATAAGAAATACAACCTTATCTGGAAAGTTATGCTTACAACCCTGTCAGCCATTCTGGAAAGTTAATTTACTTGATATAGTTTGTCGTTTACTCTGTTAATTGCTAATATAATTATAATTTTAACTATATTGAAAAATGTCAAAAATTGCAAAGAAATTTGCAAATAATTTGTGAACAAGATATAAATTGATGTTACATACCTAGAGTATTTATGATGTTGACAAACAGTATAAAAGTTTATAACCCTCCCATCACTGACCATTTGTTGAAAACTAACAATCAAGAACATTTTTACCCATTTCATAGTTGAACTGTTTATCTAAATGTGATGAAGTGCTTGAATGTTTCTAACATGAATGTTCTTCAGCATCATGAATGAATGAAGAATAAACACCAACCTCTTTGTTCTTCAGGATCTTCAGTGTGTTTCATTCTGCAGGGTTCTGGATCACTCATGTTCTCACTGTCCTCTTTAATAAACTCAGTCTTTGCAGATTTCAGCTCTTCCTGATGCTCTGATGCTCGTCTTCACTTGTAGCTGATGGGAATTTACAGCATTTATTGGAGAATTACTGTGGGAGGAGCTTCACTGATGATGTAATTGCTGTGGGAGGAGCTTCAATGATGATGTAATTGCTGTGATATAAAAGCTGATCTGCCAAAATCAAAAATATATCAGTTACTGAGTTTGTTTTTATACTTAATATCACACATAAGCATGTATTTTTGTTTTTCTGTCTATGGTAAAGTAACTGATTCTTATACATAACTTGTTTTATTGCTAACCTGAACATTATCCTACTTCTTCATTAAAATATAGGCAGATATCCAGAAATACAGAAAAGAACAAAAATAATGTAAAGTCAATTAGAAAATAAATAACAATGGTGAGAATAGTTGAAAGCATGAACAGAAATAAATGTACATATTTGTAGCCAACAATTACCCTCAGTCTGCTGACACCAATGAAATGAGCTTTAAGTGTCAATTTACAGGAGATCTGAAGACATCAGCATAATAAATGAGGTGAAAACAGGAACTATTGACGTGAAATATGGGTATAACTAGCCTATTTACTGCCCTAGTACAGCCGTTGATACTTTAAAAGTATTCATGTGAATTAAATGAGGGACAATGTCCTCATCATCACAGTATGCTAATGATGTGAATCTGATGCGAGGGAATCGTCATTATGCAGATTGAGGACTGATGTGTCTCTTACACCTCTAACACACAGCTGTGCCATTTGCTTCACTGGACAAACACACTTCTTCCCACTACATACTATTGATCTACTAGTGTGTCCTAACATGTTTGGTCTCATCTGACAGCTTATAAACTGAACAGAATTGTGTTGAACTTAATAGAGATATTAAAGTATCGTAATGTACAGTTCTAGGCACTGCTGCTGAAACATGCACTGAGGAGAATATGTTAATGTACTTCTCCTTCTCTTGATCACCAGTCATTTGCCTTCAGGTTTATAGTCTTTAGGTTTCGGTGTTGATCTTGCACTCATGTTTATCAATGCCTTGCTCAGGGTTTAAGAAGAAAAGGAAAGTTTTTCTATACAGTATGTTGTTTCATTCTACTCTCGGTATATTTAAACGTGCCATAATAAACAACTTAGCCTGCTATAAAGGCTTTGAGAATCTTTCCTCTTATTAATGATAAAAGCTAAAGTAATTATAATTTAAATTATTCTGGCTGAATCCTAAGTTTTAGTTCCAAGAAAGACTTTTACTTTTAAAGAATAAGAGGTTAAAGATTAGCAATCATTTTAATGGAGTCAGAAAAATAACTAAATTCTGCTCATTCTCCTTCAATGTTTTACAATCATAATATGCACATGAATTGAAATACAGTTTAATTTTCTAATAACTACATTCATTGCTGTAACTAAATTAAACCAAAATGGACAATAATCATAAAACCTTTAAAAATAAACAGCAGCACAAATCAATATGTGTTCCTTTGCAAAAATAATAGGGGTGTAATTAATTTTAATAATGTAAAGTAACTAACAAATTTGATCCGGCAAAGATTGAAAGAGCAGAAGAGTCATTCCACGAGACCGGTATGATTTGAGTCCCTCTGACCTTCTTAAGTGTGTTTTACCTATTGGGTCACCAAAATCTATTTTTAAAAGATTTTTGTATCAACTGAAATGTCTCCTTTAATAAAGTTTAAAAATAATGACATACATATTATATCTTTATATTAGAAATGATCTTGTTTTTTCAGTTGACACCACCTATTTTGTCATGTCCCTCATGGCCTTCTATGAAAGAGTACTTGGGATATGAATAATAAAATTAGAAAAAAGTCCATACATTTTGCCATTCCCATGAATCTGTGCTTTTTTGCTGGTAAGCGTTTTTTTTCTAAGTAAGTTCATGATCATTCATTAAAATCACATTATTTAGTTCCGTCCCTCAGTAATCCCTCAACCCCGTTACACAAATCATTCTCCCCCATAAAACTAATGAACAGATCCTTATGTGACATCAATAACAGGAAGTGACATCATAGAAGTCTTCTGAACAACATTGTGTGTAGACACAGGCAAGTTACCACCTTCTTTTATAACTATAACTTATTTAGAAATGTGATATTGTGGTTGTCAAGCTCAACGACTCAACCCCGTTACATCAAATAAAGATAGAATTATATTACTTGTGAAAAGGATCTTTGTTATTTCAACAATATATATGATTTCTTAATATCATGCATGCCATGTGCTCTCCTGTTATTCACTACATGTAGAGCAGTGGCCATTATCAAGCAAGAAATCACAACTCTGTCACACTCAACCCCGTTACTTTTTTGCCACGAAGAGCGTGCACATGCAAAAAAAACACACAAAACACATGCGCTCTCTCTCTCTCTCTCTCTCTCTCTCTCTCTCTCTCTCACACACACACACACATAAAAAAAAGCACACAAGTTATGTTTTATTTTGATGACCTATTCAGTCAGTTTATAATGTTCTAATGTATACTACGTTATTGTTGTTTTTCCTGCAGTCGGGTTAATAAAACTGAGTTGCAATTGCAATTTATATCTGTTGTTTTTCTTGGTTACAAAATGAAATACAGTACTTATAGAAAATCTTTTTTTATTAATTTTTTTTTAAGTTTATGAATAAGTAATGTAATGTTTGTTGAACTTAGTCTGAAATGTTCAGAGCAATCATAATAATACTGATACTGATCAAAAATGATGAGGTTGCTGTCACAAAAAGTGCCCATTTCAGACTTAAGTATAGCATAAGTGTAAAATGATATGTAAACTTTACATTTACAATTACAGAATTAGTGTGAGGGACATCTGATTAATGCGAGAATGTTGATTTCAACAAATATATTTTATAATCATATTCAGAGATCTTCCATAACGGGGTTGAAGACTAATAGTGCCCATATCTTAAAATAATCACCAATAATAATAGGGATTTGATGCCTGAGGTGGAAAATATGTTTTTCTGGAAGTTAAATATGTAATTAATGTTGTGGGGTGTTCAGAAAAGTAATACATATTGGTAAAAAATCCAAAAATGTGCAAGTCCAAATCGTACCGGTTTCGTGGAATGACTCAGAAATAAAATAGCAGCAGCAACACTTGAAATCAATTCCCCTCACAGACTTGACATTCAGTAAC
This sequence comes from Leuciscus idus, assembly GCA_021554675.1. Lineage (NCBI taxonomy): Eukaryota > Metazoa > Chordata > Actinopteri > Cypriniformes > Leuciscidae > Leuciscus > Leuciscus idus. The sequence continues at coordinate 62,607,455 of CM038621.1, forward strand.
AGTTCTCACACAAACATCGAGACAATCACACAAACGAACACAAACACGCTCAGGTCTGAATGAACTCAACATATTCTCCTCATGCTCGCTGCTGCTGCACTAAATGTTTATTTCAGAAGGAAGACGCCAGAAAAGACGCGCAAGTATCGCTGTGATCGATGAAAACAATACAGAAATGAGTCTGTCGCTTAATCAGACTGTATAAAGTGTGTGTGATGGTTGTGTAAATGTGAGAAATACCGTGAACTGTTCTCCTCACCTCAGAAGACTCGACGCTGAACAGTCAAGTCAGTGTTGCCAGATTAGAAATGTCCAAGTATCGTACCAAAACCTCAAAATGATCGTTTTTTGAGAAAAATGATCGTACATGAACCAAACACATAAAATATAGCTATTTTCCAACAATTTTATTTTCCAAATAATTTTACAGCCAATTTAAATCACTGTTAAAAAAGGACAACACTTAAGGTGTTTGGGGTCATTTTGACCCCAAACTTTTAAAGAGCAATTGCATAAGGAAATATAATTTTTTTATATGGAAAACTATATATCTTTTTTTTAATTTACTTCTAAACTATCCATTTATGCTGTGTTTTTGTGGAAATTTTGAAGTTTTTTACCTATTTACTGCACAAATACATAACTAGGCCATAAATTGGCTCATGAAAAATGATTTTTAAAAGAAAAAATCACTTAAATGATGATCATAATTAAATATAAATAGTTTCTGGACATTGCTCTATGTGTTAGGGATAGAACACTGCCATCTAAAGGTTAGTTGAAAAACTTTATTTCTTATAGGAAAGGAATTAAAGTGCAATGGCCAAAGATATCCAATAGAGGGCCATAGAGAATCATTCATTCATTCAATTATTCAACCTCCCCTCAGAACTTATATATTTTGTGATGAATATTTATGTAAACATTTTGCAATGCATAAAAAATCTGTATTTTTGTCAGAGTTAGAATTTGTTGTGGTTTTCTGATATATTTTGAATTATCTGCTTTTGCAAATTATCATATATTTTGTTATTATTATTATGATTATTATTATTATCTACAAGCTACCACTATGACATGACTGTAGTGTGTGTGTGTGTGTGTGTGTGTGTGTGTGTGTGTGTGTGGTGGTGGTGGTGGGGGGGGGGGGGACATTTTATAGATTTATGCCAGTTTAGTTGATTTTATTTGGCAATTTCTATAAAAATGCTCTCTGTTGCAGTGACATACATGTGTGTGTTTGTGTGTGTGTGTGTGTATGAGATAGAAAGTTCGTTCCACTTTGGGTTTATGCTCTAGGACCAGACCTTGATTTAAATGTAAATTTTTTTTAGATTTATGCCAGTTTTGTTTATTTTATTTGCCAATTTCTATAAAAATACTCTCTGTTGCAGTGACATACATGTGTGTGTTTGTGTGTGTTTGTGTGTGTGTGTGTATGAGATATAAAGTTTGTTCCACTTTGGGTTTATGCTCTAGGACCAGACCTTGATTTAAATGTAAATTTTTTTTAGATTTATGCCAGTTTTGTTTATTTTATTTGCCAATTTCTATAAAAATACTCTCTGTTGCAGTGACATACATGTGTGTGTTTGTGTGTGTTGTGTGTGTGTGTGTGTGTGTGTGTGTGTGTGTGTGTGTGTGTGTGTGTGTGTGTGTGTGTGTGTGTGTGTGTGTGTGTGTGTGTGTGTGTGTGTATGAGATAGAAAGTTCGTTCCACTTTGGGTTTATGCTCTAGGACCAGACCTTGATTTAAATGTAATTTCTTTTAGATTTATGCCAGTTTTGTTTATTTTATTTGCCAATTTCTGTAAAAATGCTCTCTGTTGCAAACACATACATTTGTGTGTGTGTGTGTGTGTGTGTGTGTGTGTGTGTGTGTGTGTGTGTGTGTGTGTGTGTGTGTGTATGAGATAGAAAGTTCACTCTACTTTTTATTTATGCTCTAGGACCAGACCTTGGTTTCTATGTAGAAATTTTCAGATTTATAATGGATTTACTTTTATTTTTTTGACAAATAAAATAAAAAAAAGTCATTTTTTTCATTTTCCCATTCATTTTCAATGTGGGGTCATTTTGACCCCAAACACCTTAAAAGGTAAAAAAAAATTTACACACCTTTAGAACAACCAAATCAAGCCCAGTTTTTTTGTGCATGTTTAGACAGATTATTTAGGAAAAGTCCCAGAGTTTCATGCCCCTGAGATGAAGTTAACACTTTTAAAAAATGAAGGAAAAATCCATTGGGGTCTGTATGACCCCAAACACTAATTAAAGGTTAAACAAGCTGTGTAATACGCTCACACTAACTGGAGGAAGTCTGGCTACTTAACTTTTTTTTGCCAAAGTGCAAAAGATATGCCGACAGTCCACATTTTGAACTAGACCATAATTAAACTATGATACAGAGAGAAAAAAGTGCACAATTAACACTAGAAAGATTCAAATTCGATCTCTAAGTTGCTGTCATCATCGGATTGTGCTGTGTTGGCAAGTGTTGGTAGGGGAATCCTTTTACGGTACAGATTGGATGCCATCATGGAACTGATCTAAACTGAACTGTCTTCTTCGGCAAAACTGTAGTGTAGTGTTGACGTGCGGTCGACACCATGTGATGTGTGTGTGTGTGTGTGTGTGTGTGTGTGTGTGCGTGTGTGTGTGTGTGTGTATACGTGTGCTTGCGTGCAGGCAGGCAAGCCTGCGAAATGATTCGGGGTCAGAGAGAGAAGCGGTAGGATCATGTGTGTTTGGACGAAAGACTGAAAACTCTGAAATTATCGTACATTATGGGATTTTTTTCATTATTGATCGTACATCGTACAGAGGTCAAAATTATCGTACAAATACGATAATTATCGTACATCTGGCAACACTGACGCTGAAACTCAATGAGGAAGAGAGAGACGGCGTGAGCGGTGACGTCATCAGCAACGGTGGATGATCAAAGACGTGCCAAACGGTCCCGATTGCAATCAGCACTGTTGAGAGATTTTCTAAAGCTTCTGGTCTTTTTTTGTCTTTTAAAAAAAAAAAAAAAATTATGTGAAGTACTTTCAATTAAAGATTGTAACCGCTAACTATAATTAATAATATTCCAACAAAATATATCTTATCTAGGTATCTCTATATGTAAAAATCAAATTGATATGTGTATGTAATTTTTCCCCTATTATGGAGAAAAAAATAAATAAATGAGGTGGCCATATTTTGGCCAGACAGTCCAGATTTTAAGCCCCCTGTCCGGCGTCCAGCACAGCCTCAAGATGGACACTCATTTGTCCTCCTTTTTGGAGTTGCGCTGAATCGGCCAAAAATAAAAAAAACTCGCTCTAGAATCTTTATTGGGGCGCAGCAGCATAGCGTCTAATACCGTAAGATCTCTTGTCAAACAAATGAAGCGGTGTCAAATAAATATCTGATATATCGTTGGTTAAAACCGTAAACAAGCCTCCAAGTGCTGGCTATGTCATATCATAACATTAACATGCCAAAACGTCAGACCTCGTTTAATCCAGAATGGACAAAAGAGCATGAATTTGGCCATGATGACCCTAGAGGAGCTGGTGTCGCCTGAGCAGAGGGTGAACTTCTTTGTTAAGAACTGAAATATGTATTTATTTATTTTTCGCATTAATTATGTGCTTATTTGTGTATTTCTGTTATTTCCAGAAGTCCAGAAATGTAATGTTTTCAGGCACTGTGCTCTTTTCAAGACAGGCTCAGGTCAGTGGTCAGTTTTTGAAACAGACATCATAATGTCTTGAATAAATACAAATACTATGAACAAACACTTTTCCCTCTTCTGTTACACATAAGTCTACAGGTGGAACTCGAAAAATTAGAATATTGTGCAAAAGTTAATTTATTTCAGTCATTCAACTTAAAAGATGAAACTAATATATTATATAGACTCATTACACGCAAAGTGAGATATTCCAAGCCTTGCCTTTGATTATGGCTTACAGCTTATGAAAACCCCACATTCAAAATTAGAATATTGTGAAAAGGTTTTCATAAGCTGTAAGCCATAATCATCAAAATTATTACAAATAAAGGCTTGAAATATCTCACTTTGCGTGTAGAGTCTATATCATATATTAGTTTCACCTTTTAAGTTGAATTACTGAAATAAATTAACTTTTGCACAATATTCAAATTTTTCGAGTTTCACCTGTACATCAAGATATATCGTAGATCAAATAGTCTGGCGATGAAGAGAGTTGGCTATTTCAGAATCACTGTATCATGATACCATCGATATGATGGACAACATTGGATTGTAGTTGCGAGCACACCAGAGTCCTATGCACTTATTCTTGCTTCACTAGATGCCGCAAAGTTTCCTCCTTTTGGGTGTTATGGAAATGGATATTTATGGCTAGAGAGACTTATCTCTGAGGGGAAGAATATTACTTGCCAAACTGGGGAAGGATCTCCAGACTTTCATTTGCTGCTCAGTCACTCCATGTGGATAACAACACTATCAAAAGTATTTACAAAATGTTATTTCATTTCATATGGAAAAATGGCATACATTATATTAAGAAATCTGTTGTTTTAAATTCTTATTTAGATGGTGCCCTCAACATGTTAGACTTTTGTACATTTAATAATACTCTTAAAATGAATTGGGCCAAACACTTTCTCACAAATCCATCCTCTGTTTGGAACTTCATTCCACATTATGTTTTCTCCAAATTTGGTGGTTTAATTTTTTTTATTGCTTTGTAATTATAATGTTGAAAAAATACCAGCTAAATTATCTAAACTTCATAAGAAGATTCTTCTCGCCTGGTCTCGGATATACAACTTTTCTCCTCATAAATATTTGATATGGAATAACCGTGATATTCTGTATAAAAACAAATCTCTTTTCTTCCAGCGCTGGTTTGAGGCTGATGTTTTGCTTCAGTTGTTTAATAAATTATAAAGAATTTCTTAATCGTTTTAACATTCCCAAAAGAATTTGCTATTGTTTTTGATGCCATTCCATCTGGAGTTACTGGATTGTTTCACCATATCCCCTATCCCTCTTCTTTACCTCCTTTAGATCCTAATGTTACACTGGTGGGGAAATATTGCTTTTCATCCACTTCTTCTAATAGATTGATACGTCTATTATTTCTTAATGAATGAGTATCAATTCCAAATGTCACAGTTTATTGGAATGCTTTTCTTCCCGATATAGTCCGGAGAAAAGTTTGGCTGATTCCTAATAGATACTTAATTCCTAATAAGATAAGAGAGGTTTCCTTTCGAACTGTCCATCGTGTATATCCCATTAATACCTTCTTAAAGAAATTCACAAAAGATATTAACGCAAACTGTTCTTTTTGTAAACAGCACCCAGAGACTATAGTGTATTTATTTTGGCTTTGCCATTACTCTAAATTATTGTGGAAAGACTTTTCCCGATTTGTTATTGAGAACATTGATAAGGATTTTTCTCTACTTTGGGAAAATGTTTTGTTTGGAATTGGTAATTGGATAAAAGAGCAATTACACAAAAACTAAATATTCTTACTTAATCTTTTTTTGTTAACAAAATTGTATATACATAAATGTACATTTTCAGGCCAGAAACCACTTTTCTATGTTTTACTTACTGAAGTACAACATTACTTCGGGACTATCTCTGACTCGTGTAACAAGAAGGCTTTAAAAACAATTGAAATATGTAAGTCTTTTAATCTTTTCCTTTGATATGTAATCTTTTCTGATTAGTTATAATACCCCTGTCTTGTGTCTTTTTTTCTCCTTTCGTTTATTTGTTATACATTGTGACTGTTTCCTTCTTTGTTTATATAATGTTCTCAACAAAAATAAAAAATAAAAAAGACAAATATTGTTCACAACTATAAACATTTATTTTTTATTATTTATTCATTTTTATCATCTCTTATAGAGTGTCCTTAAATTGCATTATAGTCTACCTTTTAGCTCTGTTTTAATTGTTAATATTGATTATTCTTCTGTTTTTATTTATTCAATTTTTATAGTTCTTATAGCCTAAATTGATACATTATTTTAACATGTGATGTCTACAGGAGATTTTTGAATTATGTTTTCATGCCTGTGTTCTAAACATATTTTGTAAAAAAAAAAAAAAAAAAAAAAAAACATTTATAAACATCAACATGATCACACAAAAAAGTATTTTGAATTTTTTTTAAACTTGGTTGTTTAGAGTTCATCGCAAGTTTATAATTCAACTGTTAAAGCATGAAATAAGGTTCCACGAATTAGTGAATTTGAGCTTAATGTGGGTATATTATCAGTAAAAAGTAATCATTAAAAAATGTGTAATCATTAAAAAAAAAAATCTGCCATATCAATGTGATTCATAACCCACTAATGTTGTGCACTAGAGGGAGCCACAGCAAATTCTTCAAGATCTGAGTGTAAAGGTGCTGTATGTAACTTTTTTACTCTACTAAAGCATAAAAATAGCATACTATGTTTATAAAGCTTGGAAGAGCCAGGACATTTTTCAGTATAGTTTAAATTAAGGTCTATTTTAAATTAAATAGACTATTTCACGGATCAAGTCCGACCATCCGACACATTTAACTTTGAGCGTTCTGATCTGAATCTGTCTGACTTTACTATAAACTGCTCAAAGATCCTCTGTAGTGAATTAAATTTGGCTCTATTTGACCAACAGTGCAAATGGATAGACCGGCATTCTTAATACATACATAAATTATATTTACAGATGGTCTAACCAGAATAGAAAATCTCTGCAGGCTATCATGTTTTGGGCTAGGGTATTGCTGACCAGACTTTCAACTATTTCACCAATGTCAGTTTTTGCATTTGTTGACAGCAATGACACACTGAGATCAAATATATAAATACAAATATACACATACATAGTATTTTAGTGACTCCTGGCTCGTCACTACATTCACAAAACACATCCAGAACTTTTCTGAGGATTACACTGATCGGCTCTTTGGTGTTAAAAAACATGGGAGTAACATCAGTCCATGAATTTGTCAGGCCTCTTACGACATCCATTTCATTTTTGAGATTTGTTACACGTTTGGTATCCCGAGCACAATCGTTTTTCATATCACACGCAGCATCGATGATCCTGTGAATCAAGCCAACCATCTGGCCTCTAAATGATCTTTAAACATACAATCTATCGTAGCTCTTAAACGACACTCATTGCCCGTGGCGCACTTGCCCACCTATCCATCAGGTTTTGTGTAGCCATTTTCGAAGTTTTTAGATTTTTAGATTTTTGAATAGTCCCCTATTCGATGATGAAAGATACTGTTTGTTCCTGGAATCTCCTGAGTGAGTCATTGCAGGACATTCAAATTCGATGAAGTGCTATTGGAAGACATGTATGTTCCCACAGCCCTATGTTCCCACAACCATATGTTCCCACAGCCTTATGTTCCCACAACCATATGTTCCCACAGCCCTAAGTTCCATCATTTCCAATTTATTTTATTTTTTTAAATTAGGCCCTGTGTTCCCACATTTCCTTTATCATCAATTTGCATCAGATTTTATCCCCATTTCTCCCGATTTGGTAGTCACTTACACTAACCCTAACCCTAAGTCTAACCTTTTGGTGACTTGGCGGTTCCTGCTTAACTAAGTTTGGTGGACGGGGGGGGGGGTTAAATGGGAGAACATAGGGCTGTGGGAACATATGGTTGTGGGAACATAGGGCAGTGGGAACATAGGGCCTAATTTTCAAAATTTTCAGTAAAAAAAAATATTCTTAGAAATGTGGGAATATAGGGCTGACCCCTCTTGGGGACATACAGGGTTCCTGCAGGTTTCAGTAGGTCAAATTCAAGACCTTTTTAAGACATTTTAAGACCAAAAAGATTGAAATTTAAGACCTACCCAAAAAACCCAAAGAAAATGTAATTAAAAGAATTCTGAAAAAAATCTTTTTATTTCAATGAATTCAGTAATTGAAAAAGCATTAATTTAATTTACAGACAAAGCAATCACATTAGTAACCTTCCACACCCAACAACATGCCAAATGCCCAAAACCTTAGGCCTAAAATGAAAATAGGCTAATAATAATAATAATAATAATACATTATATTTATAACGCACTTTTCATCAGAGATCTCAAAGTGCTACAGGTTAAAAACAAAAACAAAAGATAAGCAGTTCTTTAAAAAAAAAACATCTAAAGGGGACCAAAAGCTTTGTTAAAAAGAAATGTCTTAAGGCCTTTTTTAAAACAGTCAGTGGATTGAGGTGCCCTCAAGGAGTCAGGGAGGGCATTCCACAGATGTGGGGCAGCAGTACAAAAGGCCCTATCTCCCATTGTCCTGAGTCTGGTTCTGGGTATGTGGAGGAGGTTTGAGTGAGTGGAACGGAGGGAACGGGTTGTGTTTTGTGGGTTGATAAGTTCTTTGAGGTGGGGGGGGCATCTCCATAGATGCATTTATGTGTGAGGAGGGAAACCTTGTACTCAATCCTGGTGGAGATGGGAAGCCAGTGGAGTGAGTGAAGAATGGGGGTAATGTGCTCATGTTTCCGCACTCTCATCAGGATCCTAGCTGCAGAGTTTTGGATGTACTGAAGCCTCTGCAGACTCTTTTTAGGAATCCCAATGAGAAGTGCATTGCAGTAGTCCAGTCTGGAGGAGACAAAGGCATGAACCAGCATTTCGGCATCTGAGAGGGTGAGAATGGGGCGGAGTTTGGAGATGTTACGGAGGTGGTAGAAAGAGGTCTTGCATAGGTTATTTATATGAGCTTCAAAAGTGAGTTGGGAGTCCATTTTTACACCAAGATTAGAGACTGTTTGATGAGAGGGGAATGTTGATGCCAGAAAAGGTGATGCTGGTTATGAATGATGATGATTTGATCTGGTGAGGAGTGCCAACCAGGATGGCTTCGGTTTTAGAGCTATTGAGTTGAAGGAAGTTGTGCTCCATCCATACCTTTATCTCCTCCAGACAGGTGGTGAGTTTTGATGGGGATGACTGTGAGGGTGTGGTTTCAGCTGTGGCATGTACATAGAGCTGTATGTCATCGGCATAGCAGTGGATTGAGATTTTGTGACGGCTGATGATTTGGCCAAGGGGGGTGAGGTAAAGAATGAAGAGGATGGGGCCAAGGACTGACCCCTGGGGGACACCGCAAGTAACTGTGTGCGAATTTGATTTGGAGTGGCCCAGGGAGATGTATTCTAAAACAAACTTGCCCTCTAATAGAATATATTTCATCTCATATTTATTTACATTACGAAGCAGCAAATTAATAGCCTAATAGAGATTGAACAGGCTCAGAGATTATTTTAGAAAATTGTAGTTTGCATATTATACTGTAAAAACACATCATTATAGCTGATTTTAGTTGATCATAACTAGAGATGAAATGGCATGAACATTTATTTTCACGATTATTATAAAATCAATTTACCAAGTTTGTCGAAACCCCGCAAATAACAAATAAAATTATCAATATGCAAGTTTTGTTTACATAAACATCAAAATACAATTAAAAATGATGGCCAGTGCAAAATACTATAAAAAAAAGTGTCTTGCAACATGTTATCTACTAATATGTACAAGTTCAAATAAAGTTTTTACAAAAATGGTTTTATAAAAAGATAAACCTCACATAATTATTTCAGCCTTTAAATATTTTTTTATAAAAAGAATGAGTCAAAAAAGATTAATTACTGACATTTACAATGCACATCCGCTTATCTAATATTATTAATAACATTTGGTCTGATTTTCCTGTGGCGTCTGTCGTTGCTAAGCAACCATACACCGCACTCTTAACAGCAACAAGGAAGATTGGCTGCGGGTGGAAAAAAATTGCGCGTTGCTTCAATAGCGCTTGCCGCGTGCCCACATTTTAATAAACTTGAGCACGCAAAAAGACGCGGTATGTGAACTGCCTGTTGGCGAGCGACCTCATATCAAGCCCCAGGCTACTGGCACGCGAGCGAGCTCCGCTGTTGAAGGCATCACGTGTTCACAGTACTGTGCACTGTGACCCGGGGCTGCGTTGCATTCTCAATTATTGGTTCCGCCACTCTTTATATATACTACGTTATTTAATCAAAATAATCGTGGTTGACAAATGAAACTTTTGAGGAAAAATACAATACGGAGAAGTTACATACAGCACAATTTTGAAGACCCAGACATCAAAATTCAAGACTTTTTAAAGTCTTTTTAAGGTATTATTTTCAAATTAATAAATTGAATGCTTTTAAGGCTTTTTAAGACCCCGCGGGAACCCTGGACATAACGGCTACCGTAGTTGCAACACGCATTTGAAAAAGCGAGGCGCTAAAGAGCACTATTCGTTTAAATGAAAAATAGAATTTCACCGCAAGATGGGAGAAATCCCTACACAGCGTACCTTTAAGGACTAACTTTTAGGGTCTTTAACAAAAAAGCCTCTAAAATCGAGGAGGTCAGAGGTCATGCTTCCTGCTATAGTATCATCAGCTCTCCCCAAAGTCTATTCATGCGGCTAACAGACAGACAGCCTGTCGCATCAACAAATGCTAACATTTTTAACTTCTACATATATTTTCAAGTAGATAACCGATAGTATATTCTCAGTAAAGGGTTTCACCCTGTGTGTTTCCACACTGATAGTTCGGGAGACACAAGAAAAGTAAAAATGATCTTATACATCTGATAAGTGCCATAGATCATAGCTAGTACTGTAGAAAAAGTAAGATCATGCTTTGAATTAAGACGAGTAAAATGAAATATTCGCTCAAGACAAACTTTACTTGTGCCGCGTCATGGACCACAGAGACACATCACGTCTCTGAAAATGTGTGGTGATTTTCTAAAAGATACAACTTAGTCTAAATAAGAGCAATGTGGAGTCCTCGGATTTCTTAAAAACAAAACAAAACAAAACAACAAAACATTGTGACAAACTTTGACAACATGTTTCATGTTGTATGGACAAAAATACTGTTTTAAATATGTTTGTATAAATAAGATATAAGAGGCCTAAGCACAGTTTTTTTTTAAATCTAAAGTTTTTGAACAGATGCTGTTTAGTAAAAATAATACCTTAGGTTAAATTTAAGCAAAATCATTTATATCATACAGAAGTCTTCTAAGAAGATAAATAGAAGATACGATTTTAATGAAACTTTAAATATTTTATTTAAACAGTCTTTTAATTTTAAAATATATAATTTAAACTTTTAAGGTTATGCTTTTAAATGAATTTAGTATAAACTCTGGATGTAGTGTGCTCTGGAGCGCAGACTAGCTTTACTGTGACATTGTCCCCCGAGGCTCGTCTGGTCTGTAACTCCTCCGTCTCTGTGAGGGTCTGGAACATTCATTTCACACTGTGGTTTATCACTGGGAGGGTCTGAGATTGCTTTGTTTATGACAACTTAAACTATTTGCTTTTTGGATTGTTTTTTTTATCATTGCATAAACAACTACTTCTTCAGTGCTCTGAAAATGTAATGTGTTATATATATATATATATATATATATATATATATATATATATATATATATATATATATATATATATATATATATATATACATACATACTTTTTATTTATATATTCATTTAGCTAAAACCATGTTTGCATTTTTTAAATACAAATACATTCATTGGTTATATATTTTATTTATAATAATTTAAAAATAGAGATTAGTTAATTTTTTAGAACCAACTGTGAAACCAACATTTTTTAGAACGCAAAACAGCTTACAAATTTAATTATTTATTTATTTATTTAATTTTTAAAAATGTAGTTTTCTGTGATGGACGTGTTTAGGTGTACAGGATAGAATATGCAGTTGCAGTACAAAAATCATTATGGCTTTGGAAAGCCCCCACCATAAAAATTGAAACCCCGCATCGACAAAAATGCTGATTGAATCTTATCATATAATTGAGATTTAAGACGACTAAGTACAGTTTTTCTTTAAAATTTTCAACAATCTGAAGTTTTTGAACAGACATTATTTAATAACAATTATACTTTAGGTCACCGTTAAACAAAATCATTACAGTAATCCTCTAAAAGATAAATAGAAGATATGAATGTATTAAAACTTTAAAGATTTAAAGGTGAACTAAGTAACTTTTTTTACCTTAACTGAACAGCTTCGGAGTCATTGGAATGGTTATATTACTTATTTCGGGTTGAATGGTGGTCGTTTCGCACCCCCCTGGTGCCCGTGAGCGGAAAATCCGCACTTGCAACTTTGAGCCGGCGGGCCGGCGGCCGCTGCGTCAGGAAGTCTCGCGTGATATCAGGTCTCGCGATGTAAACAATTGCTTTACGGCCAAAAGAAATCTGCTAAAATGCTGTCATTATTGCGCTCCCTCACGCTGTTCGAACCCGAATGAAGAAGACGTTTGAAAGAATGTCCCATCTGCTTTGATGTCGTTGATCTATAGCCTCTGGTGTCTGAGAATCACCAACGAGTTTTTACAACAGTGTTGTCAAATATCTATTCCGAAGCTGTGGGGGGAGCTCTAGAGAGAAACCTGCGAGCAAAAAGCGAGAATACAGCGAAGAAGTCCCGACGCTACTGAGTGCTGCTTTAAAAACTTTAGTAAAAACTTTAAAAAATAAATTTAGTACGAGCAAAACTTTGGCTCTGGAAAAGCGTTAGCAGACTAACATTACATATGCTGTGACATGATGCACAGAGGCTCATCAGGTCTGTCACCCTATATCCTGAAGCTATCATTAATGATTGTCAAGGAACTTCTTTCTATCCCAAAAGGAGTAGGCAGAAGCTTTGTTATTACACATACTGTACATTTCAGTAGATATTTTACATTTCAATTGTCTTTTTCAGTGGTTCTTTAGGGCTTCCAAATTACAAAAGCACAGACGTTGACATGTAAAACATATATTTCCAGCATCAAAACGGTACAAAATGTTATGTATGAAGAAAAAAAACTAACATTAAAATAAGCTAAAACAACAAAATTCAACGATTTTTTTAATTGTTTTGGAAACCATCTTGGAAACCTGGATATACAAGATAGCCTAAATTTAAAAATGGGATTTTCTAGACCTGGAAAAGAAGATCTAAAACCAGTATGGTCAAACTAATACACATGCGTTTCTGCCTAATTGTTGTCTTTTGTCCTCTTTGTGTTCTGGCTTTGAGTTCTAGCGCTTTCAGAACTGTTTTAATAACCTTTGGTCTAGTTTTAATTTAGCAATGTGGAACTAGTGTGACTACATATTTTCAGTAGTATTTTCAGAGCGGTGAACTCACTGTTGAGGTTTGGAAGAGTTTATTAATTTATTAGAGAAACACGTGTGGTTAAAGAAGAAAGAAAGAAGAGGAACTGACATCTTAACCCACACAGAACTGATCATCTCTGAGCCCAGTTTGGACTGAACCTGGTTAAAGTAAAATAACTTATTTAATGGATAAATACAAGTATTTGTCTGGTACCTTTTATTGGATGCTGAATAAGACAAAACAAGAGAAGATTAACTTCCATATATTGCAGATCCTTTATGTATTCCTTAACATGATTTTAAGGAATGACAACATGTCTTACTCTTGCAATGACAACTCTTGCAATATTAATAAGGTTATTAATGCCATAATGTACAAATAACTGTTTTTATGTACTTATGGGACTGAATAATAAGTACATTTTAAAAATGTTTTGTCTTATTCAGCATCCAATAAAAGGTACCAGACAAATACTTTTATTTATCCATTAAATAAGTTATTTTTGTTTTACCAGGTTCAGTCCAAACTGGGTTCAGAGATGATCAGTTCTGTGTGGGTTAAGATGTCAGTTCCTCTTCTTTCTTTATTCTTAAACCACACGTGTTTATCTAAAAACGTGTGGTTAAACTAACAGAGTTCTCACACTCAGCAGAAACATGTTTCCAAACCTCAACAGTGAGTTCACCGCTCTGAAAATACTACTGAAAATATGTAGTCACACTAGTTCCACATTGTTAAATTAAAACTATAGAGCAAAGGTTATTAAAACAGTTCTGGAAGCGCTAGAACTCAAAGCCAGAACACAAAGAGGACAAAAGACAACAATTCATTACAATTTGTTTGTTAACATGTAAAAGACATTGAAAGTATTAACAATGAATGAAACCACTAGGATTGAGTTATATTGGATTGATATTCCTCTGCTCATGTGGGTTTTGTATAATTATTTGCCTGATTTGTTCTTGTTCACAGAGGCATAAAGTTGACTGCAGTTCTCCTGAGCTCCAGCTTTTGCTCCTCTGATGGAAGCATAAGTCACTTTATCATCACAGCGAACCTGAATGAACATCACAGTTGTTTTAACCCTCGATTATTACAGCATGTTGTTTGAGCTCAATGCATGAAGAACTGCATATAATCACACAAATCAAGAAGAACTGCATATAAGAGGAAAATATACAAAAATCATGTTGAGAGAAGCTGGACAACATCAAGGAAGTGTTCGCTCACCTTGTTCTTTTTGCCTCGTTTTTTACTGTACGCAGCGACTTCAGTATAAGTCACATCATCTGTCTGCTCCTAAACATCAATGGAAATATGGAAAAATCAAGCTATTAAATGCCATCCATTTATAATATTTTCCTCAGGTTCTGCAAATGTTCAGGTAATATATGTGTAAAACGTGTGTCCTGGCAATTTCACATACATGTTTTGTGAAAATCTATTATACAAACATGACGTTATGATGACAGATCCTATTGTAACATGACAGGATGATTGACTTGACTTGACTTGACCCACACAACAGGAACAACACATGATGAAATCCACAACTAGAACAATGGGCAATTAGTAACAGTAGCACAACACACTCAGGGCACGTTTACACGAAAACGCGACATCATTGTCAAAACGATCCCCATTCACACGGATCCGCGAAGAACAACTAAAAACACTGTATTCTGCTGCCAGGCCACTAGATGGCGATGAAACACTATAGAAACACTGAAACCGTAATACGCATGTGCATGACCTCATCGTCTTCAGAGATTTACGTTTTTGTTGTTTACACGGAGACCATTTTCAAAACTTTGCGTTTACAGGCACCTAAAATGCCATTGTCGTGTAAATGAAAGGCCAAAATGCATAAAAAGTTTTACATGTTTGGTTGAAAATGGTGTCATGTAAACAGCCCCTCAATTACTACGAACTGGCAAAACATGAGGAAAAGAAAATACAAAGGGTGCATCCGAAAACGTAGGCAATGACTTTGCAGGCAGCGTTGGCACACAAAGGCTCCTGATTTCTAATTTCAGACACGCTTCTGAGGCAGTGTTGCGGTTTAATGATCTACAGAAAAATAGAGCGAGTTTTGGTAAAACTAAGTGAATATTTAATGACTTCAATAGTAATTTCTCACTAGAAATGGCATCACAAGTGGAAAACGTTAACAGCCGCAACTTTCAGACGCCATCTTTATTTTTCTAGCTCAACTGTCACAGAATGGAAAGCACAGGATTGTGGGATATCAAAGGCAGTGAAGGATAGATCTGTGTTGCCTTCAAAACTCGATCAGATGAAGGAATCTCAGGAGACAGGGAGTCAAACTAACATTGCATTCGGGAATATTGCGATGAGCACACACTCAGACTGACGAGGACTCATCAGCGGCTGCTTTTACACCTGGCATTAACATGCGATCACCGTGATCTGATCAAGCAGATCGGATCATAAGCCAATCAGGACACGGTGCGTTTACACCTGTCCACATCAAGTGGCTTCTGTATCTGGATAACAGATCGGATCTCGCATTCCCGCAAAAAAAAAAAAAGGGTGCAAAGTCGGCCTGAAGTGGTGGGTTTTCTTTTAAAAACTGTTTTCAGTCGGGGGACATTTTACAAATCTTGCAAGATGAGAAGGATGAAGAAGCTTCAAGTACTAATAATGTGGATAGATGCCGTAATGGAAACGGTACAGAGAAACGTATGGGTCCGAGAACGTTGCCAGCTGTGGTGGGAAAAATGCGCGTTCTTCACGGAAAATGAATGGTTCTGCAACTTTTGGGTGCGAAGGCAAACATTTCAGTATATTTGCGATGTACTTCGCACTCGACTGTCACGAAACCACACAGATCTCAGTTCCGGGGGGGGGTTAGTGTGACGTCCACCTGTGAATGCAGACTGTGCTGATGCTGATTATTACACTGTTATCTTATCAGAGGCACGTTTACACTTCTCTTTTCAATGTGTGTGTGGACAACATCCGGATACAGGTCACATGTTAATGCCAAGTGTAAACGCAGCCAACGACTAAACAAGAGGGCGTGGTCACTGGAAACTAGGAGGCGGGACAAGAGGAACACATGGCCAACACAAATAAAGACAGAGCCATGTCCTCAAACACAACACAAACAAAGACAGATTAGACTAAGACAAGACTGACAGAACTGTCTGCTGAGAACCCTGACATTTTATAATCTGAGTAATAAGAGTGTCATATTTCAGGGTCAGTCCTTATGAACAGTAATAACTCATGGATCAACCTGCAATACTTACCACAGAGTCACCAGTCCCTCTTCTGTTGCCTGAAACATAATGTCACGGGAAAGTTTATGATCAAACACACACACAGTCTCTAATGCAGATGACAATCAGTTTTTAAAAGAGTCTAGAAGAATCTAGTGCTGTATAATAGAAACATTATTTTTGTTAAAGGGATAGTTTACTTTGAAATTAAATTTTGGTATGTTTTAGCTTACCTCAAGGGCATCCAAGATGTAGGTGTCTTTGTTTCCGCAGTAGTTTCATTTTTGATATTTTTAAGTCATGGGGAATTGTTTAATTTGGACTTCTCTGTGCATGCTCTTTGAGACAGTGACCATAGACCTGCATTATATGACTGACAGACAAGAACGGTTTGACTTAAAAATATCAAAATTGAAACTACTGCGGAAACAAAGACACCTACATCTTGGATGCCCTTGAGGTAAGCTAAAACATACCAAAATTTAATTTCAAAGTGAACTATCCCTTTAACTCATTGATTTGTCTTCACTTTTAGAGAAAGAAATTTGTTTAAATTACAGATGTTTTTATCAGATGTTTTTGTCTGTTTATGAAAATATGAAAAACTCACCTGCTCTTTTTTTACGAATCACCCAGAGAATAAGAGCCAGAAGGAGAAGAGCGAATGAAGCGGCAACAACAATCACAATCACAGTCACTGAGAGAGAGAGTATAGAGAGAGACACCATATTACTGTGTTTATGGCACATTTAATAGCATAATTATCCTTATTTACCATGTAAATTGATGCTTGAGATGATGATTTTATAGAAATTGATATGTATTAAAAGCCATCTGTACACTAACAGACTGTACAAGACCGGTCATATGTATCAAAACTCACTGACAAATCTGACTAAAGAGCTTTTTTTGATGATAATATGTGTGATGATAAAGCAGTCTGTGAGAGCCAGTGCAAACCACTGAAGCGAGAGACTGATGATGTGTGACAGTGATCATGTGATCATGAACCTTGTGTAGAAGCTGCTGCTGTAGTTCGGCTTGATGTCTTCTCAGAGTTTGAGCTTCTGACTGGAGTCAGTGTTGTTGAAGCGACTGGAGCTGCAGAAGATGAATGTTCAGACGCATCAGGACATTAACATCATATTTTCATAATGATCATGACATGCAGTTTGTGTTCAATCATCACAGCTTACAGTGGCAGTAGTTGAGAAGAGAGATGTTACTGTATCATTTATTCCTGGTTTATATGAGAGTGAAACACAGTGAGCTGCTTCCCATAAACCTTCAGCTTTCCTGAATCAATGACATTATTAAGCCTTAGAATTGCATACAAATCCTTATAATTCCCAATATTGACGTCCCTCATGGGTCATACATGAAATATTGCATGAATAAGAAGAGTCTATTTTAGCCTAGTATGACCCATAGGAGGTCAATATTGGGAATTATAAGGATTTTTATGCAGTTTATGACTTTGACCACTAATATTTTACAATTGCCAAACGTATGAAGCCATCAGAAAGAGTAGAGCCAGTGTGTGAAAGTTTTCACAAATCTGTCAGAAAAGAGTGTTTTCTCACCTGAATACTTGACAGTGTATCTGACTGAGGTCTCGAGTTGATTTCTGTGAGTAAGCTGACATCTCCACTCTCTGTTGTTATCTTCATTCAGGAGTGTTGTAGTCAGAGTGAGGATGAAACAGTGATATTGATCTGATGATGATAATATCTGATATCTGGAGTCTGTCTTCAGATCAACACCAGCCTGATTCACCCACAACAGCTCAACTCCCTCAGAACTGACCCAATTATCACAGGAGAGTCCAGTATAATATGAATACAACTGACAGGAGAGAGTCACAGAGCGGCCTGGACTGATCTCAGTCTGTGAGGATGAAGATGATGATGATGATGATGATGATGATGATGATGATGATGATGATGGAGACACTGAAACTGAACACAAATCACAGACTCTTCAATCATCATCTGAGTTTAAAGGGAGAATCTGCCCTTTTTAAATTGACCACATAATCATAAACTTACCATGAAGAACATGCAGAGAAACACGTTCATCAGATCCTTGTTGTCTGTCATTCACAAATTGTCTGCAGGTGTAAGATCCATAATCTTCTTCTGTGACGTTCTTGATGTTCAGAGAGCAGTCAGACTCCAGACTCAGTCTCTCATGTCTCTCTGTGTCTTTATTCTTTATCCCTAAAGTAATCAGTTCAACTATTGCTGAATGTCTGAATCTGTTATAGTAGATCCATCCAGTTGATTTGCAGTCAGAAAGAGCATTATTACAGGACAGACGAGCATTTTCACCAGAACTGATGAACACATGATCATCCACTCCACTGATACCTGAAACACAGTATATCTCAGTGATCACTATGATATTAATAAATGAAAAAACATAAACCATACCAGCATACAAAGCAGAAGATTCAAATCATACAGTCTTTTTCCGGTGTTTGATAGTTAATGCATTAATTAACATTTATGGATAAACCAAATCAAACGCCTCTTTAAGAAGGAATAAGAAATACCCTGACTTTGAAACAAATGTAAATAATGTAATATCATCATATCTTGAACTTTTGATTTGAGCTTTGTCATAAACATTACTGGACGGCACAGGATTAGTTGATCCTCCTCTTCAACCGTAGAAAATACACTAATAACTGCCCTTAAAAGCTCTTTATCTGTTCTGTGTTTCTCTCTTTCCTTCAGACTCACCCTACTGTGACTTATGCACAGCTAAATACAAAATAACAATTCAAAACCCACAAAGAATATTTGTGGAACAGTTCCCAAAGGAAGGAGCAAAACTCAGGGAAGGTTTGCTGGGATCAGTAGTTCACTCTCCATCCAGACACAGTCGTGATGATCCTGTACTTCTGTTCTCTGACCACACAACATCACTTCACTGAGCTGAACACTCGTTGTGTGTTTGATAGTAAGTTTATGATCAATCATGAGCTGAGTTTGGGAAGTAGTTAACAGTGAATTTGATCATGATTAGGGCCCTCTCAAGTAAAGTCATGACAAAATAATGCATTAACAAATCATTTAATACAATATGATTAAACATGCACTAGGAGAATATCTGTATTCCTTTACACCACCAGTACAACAAAACAAACAAACAAAACAAAAGATAAAGGTTATTTGTAGTTCTTTTACTCACAGCACATTCACTGTGTGCTCATACTATGATCTCCATATCAATATTGTTAAAAGCGCTATATAAATGAAGGTGACTTGACTTGACTTGACAATATGAGCTCATCCCAGATAGAAATGTTGTTGTTCTATGAATGTTTTGAGAGCATTATGTTGTTCTTGTAATGTTTTCTGTAGATAATTTTATTTTTGTTTCCAGAATGTTCTCCTAAAAGGAAGGATAACACTCTCTAAACATTCTTATACAGTTTTAGCAGGAAGTTTCCCAGCAGACACAGGACTGAACCGTCTTTTCCTCATATGTCTCTAGTTTCCTGTTTACACTCAGTGCATTTGGGATCAATATGACCCCAAAAATGTATAGAGTGATTGTATTTTATTTTTTTACATTTTTAATAATACACATAATATATATATATATATATATATATATATATATATATATATATATATTGGTTTACTTCTCATCTATACATTAATTCTAAGTTTTGGGAGATTTGAAGTACTTTTGTACCCATTTACTACAAAATACCTCAGCTACACCATTAGCATGCATATGAAATATTACCTTTTTATAAAAATAAATAAATAAATACACATTAATGATGATCAAAATGAAATATGAGTTGTTTCTGGATATTGATCTAGGTGTGAGATGCATAATTCTTCATCTGCTGGTTAGGATTTTTTTTTGCAGATAATATAGTTTTGCCAAAATGTGTAATTACCATACACTTCCAGCAGAGGCCCCATAGAGATCCATTCATTTTTTTGGATGTGACTGACTGCTCTTATAACAGCTTTTGTTATGAATATATATATTTAAACATTTTAAAATACATTAAATCAGTATATTTTGTTGTTATTTGAGGTCTTTTGAAGTGTCTTGTTTTTGCAATAAAATGCCACATAAATTTGCAGTAATGACACTAAAAGACAAGACTTGAATGCAGTTACATATTATTTATTTCAATAATACAAATTTATAAAATTATTAACTTTCGAATAAAAAAACAATTTTCATTTCAAAGGTCTTGAGTGTTAATTTTTATAATTTTTTTAAATACCTTCAGAACAACTGAATCAAGCCCAGTTTTGTGTGTGTGTATAGATAGATAATTTAGAAAAAGTCACAAAATCTTATTGCACTGAGATGAAGGAAACCATTTATTTTAACTAAAGAAAAGTCGACTGGGTCATATTGACCCCAAAGGACAAATTAGGGCCCTCCAGGACCGAGTTTGCCCATCCCTGGTTTTCTTTATGAAGCTTGTCACCGTTATTGAGTTTGGGAACTATTAACTCATTTATGTGTCCAGCGCTGTCACATCACGTCAGGTGTCAAAAGAACGAAAGACTCAGAAGAATCAGACCCGAAGACTCAAGAGATGAACTAATCATTTAAAATTCCAAAGTTACCAAATTAAGTTACCAAATTCAGCTCATGATTTATTTTAAATTTACTGTCAAATGCACATGATGTTCTAACACAACAAGTATCATTATCATGAATGCATTAACTATCAAACATGTACTAACATGTAGTTAAGGCTGCCGTTATTTATGTGTGAATCCATAATGACTCCATCGTAGTTCAGGATAACTCTTCACTGGTTCATGATTAGTTCATGCTTTCAATTATTAGTAGTTCATGTTGAATTAAGTATTAATCCAGGTATTAGTACACGATTATTCATATACTCTTATTGTAAAGTGTTACAGTTTTTTTCCTCACTTAATGCAAACGACACACTCTCCAGAATAAACTATTAGTCTTTATCAGAGAGTTGTTCAAATCACTGACACACTCTTGTAGAATTGAAATAATCTTGACTGTTTTTCTACCCTCTCTTTCCACCACAAGGACCATTTTGAGTTCCCAAAGACACAGATAGTGATCAAGGCCTGTAGGCTAAAATGTGTGTATTTTGGGGGTCGATGAATTGTCACACCTTTAGTACGGTGGGGGAAGTTCGAATTAGGGGTGTGCGATATGACAATTTTTGATCGTGGACGATTAAAATGTCTCCACGATCTGCTTTTGAAGAAATATCGTAGAACTGTGAATTATATCTGTTCTGGCGCCTCTGTCCCAACATACTGAACAACGCGCCGTATATTCACATAAAATGTTAACGCAGCGGAACGGGACACTGCAGTTCACAAAAGTTCACAATTTGCATGTGCTTTAATGCCTTGTCGGTTAAACATTTAATTCGCGTGCTGATGCGCTGTTCTAACGTGTGCGTTTCTCAGCGCGTACATCTGAAGCTCACATGCACTAAAAGCCTGTCTACCAGCGCCTGGATACTGGTCTAAGTTATCTTTCGAGTCTTATTGTGCTAATACTGTCAAATACACACAAGGTTTACATAAACAAAGTCGGTGATGTCTAAAGTGAATGCAAACTTGAGAAAATTGAGAGAAAATCTGCTTGTCAAATGCGTGTATATTAGACGCGTCGAGTGCAGCTCTTAAAGAGACAGTAGCAATAGTAAACACGCTGCCGCTTGTCCTTAAAGGGATAGTTCACCCAAAAATAAAAATGATCTCATCATTTACCCACTCTAATGTTGTTCCAAACCTGTATTAATTTCCTTCTAATAGTTTCTAATATTTTTCTAATATTAATATTTTGAAGAATGTGGCTATCAAAACAGTAGCTGGTCCCCATTGACTTCCATAGGAGAAAAATATACTATGGTAGTCACTGGGGTATATCAACTGTTTGGTTACCCACATTCTTCCAAATAACTTTTATTTTCAACAGAAGAAAGAAACTTATTCGAGTTTAAAACAACTTGAGAGAGTAAATTAATTTTGAATTTGATAATTTGAATTTATGATAATTTGAATAAAACAACAAAATGCAAAGAGAAAATCACTCACTGCTTTTGACTGATAACTTTAATAGTAGCTTTAATAAGTATCAATGTTTGTTTTGTTTTATTTTCATAGTTGTTCATTTAATTACTTTCTTCAATGCTACTGTTAAATACACCTACTGTAGCTGAAAACATAAAGCACTGTTTAGCCTATTTAATTTGTATATTAAGTTGTGTATGTGTAATGTGTATCTTTGATCTTAATATTTAATAACAAAGAAAATAATGACAAATATATTTATCTTCGCCCCTGTCTGCCATTTTTTTTTTTTTTTTTTTTACCTAAGGCTTTGTTTTTAAAATATGGACATTAGATTGGCTGTAATGCTAAGTCACAAAATAGTAACATAAACCAACATAAAAAGAATCGTGATAAAATCGTTAATCGTGATTTTCCTGAAAAAAATCGTGATATGATATTTTTGCCATATCGCCCACCCCTAGTTCGAATTATCTGATTGGTCAGTTTAAACATCTCACAGTTGGGTTTAAGTCACATGGTCAGGAAAGGATAAAAAAAGATTGAAACTGTTGCTCTGTCTCTTTTTATGCTCTGGCTCTCTTTCTTTACTTCCTCTTCTCTCTCTCTCTCTCTCTATCTCTCTCTCTCTCTCTCTCTCTCTCTCTCTCTCTCTCTCTCTCTCTCTCAGGAAACATTTACATGCTGGGTAAGATTAATGGTATAAATTATCATCATCTCATACATCTATTTTGTAAAGTATAACTATAACCATATTTTGTCATTAAACCTTTTCAGTTACAAATAATGTGCTAAATAGTTTTGATTTGGTATTGACTTTGAAGTGCTACATATTGCAATACAATATCGTCACTCTCTATAGCAACGCTCTCCCACATATTAAGCTATTGTAACTGCGCTTATTTCTGTCGTTGGTATAAGTAGCAGTGGGTGGAATAGACAAGAAATGTACAGTTTTCTACCATCTTGCTGACAACTTTTCTTTAGTCATTCTTTAGTCATCACCTCTGCAGGAAATCCACTCTTACACTCTTAATATGAAGATAATTCTTCATCATCAGATGTTTGAGTGACACTATGTCCAGTACCAGGAATAATACAGTATGATCTGTGTGTATCAACACACAACTCTGAGATCACAACGTGAATGTGTGCAAGAATAAACTGAGCATGTTCAAATGAACTCTTTCCAGACTAATTCCACTACAGAGAAAATACAGATTTCTTTACCTGTGAGAAGTGAAGAGAGAATGATCAGTCCCAGCAGACACAGATCACACTTATCAGCCATTTTGTGTTTCTGTCAGTCTTCCTCTTCATTATATATAGTTACAGCTCCTCCTTTAACCATCATCAGCTCCTCCTCTGGTTGGTCATTTCCTCTGATCTCATCAGTGTTTAGTCCTGACTCTATGACACAGCTGAAGAAGCGATCAGAAAGATCTCTGGTGTAAAACTGTGTTGACTTTGAAAAGCTCTGGATCAGAAAGTGAGCTGAACTGTACAGTGGCGTCCAGAAACCAACCAAGTCCATAAAGAAGTATTATGTTTGACACTGAACAAAGTGCTTTGAATGAACAGATCCACACAAATCAATACAAACATATATTTTTCCTCTCATTAGCAATGTTTCCATCACCCTGTTTTTATGCATATTTTGAAGTATCGCATCAGAAACGAGTGATGGAAGCGCAAAATTTCTAAACTTTATGTTTGGATGGAAACCCAGCTGTTGTAGCTGCTGATTACTTGTCAGAGAAAACAATTTCAACATAATGAAATATAGTTATTTTTAAGTGACCCAATACAGTGTCCTCAGAGTCATTTTTATGTGTCTATTTTTTTTTTCCATTTACACTTTTTTTTCATCACATCACTAACACACTGGGTTGCTATATGTGTGTGTACCATGAAGCTTTTATTAGGCTTCTAAGTTTTTGCTTGTGAAACCACAAATTCACAACCTCCAGAAGAGTTGCACTGACAGATGCGTCAAGATCACACTTCATCTATATATACACAGCAAAGGGGCTGTTTATTAGGGGCTGTTTAACACCGTTTTCAACGTTACACTTTTTACGTTCATTTACACGACAATGGTGTTTTGGGGCCTGATAACGCAAACGTTTCAAAACGGGTTTCAAAGTGCAAGTTTTTGAAAACGGTCTCCTCGTAAACAATCAAAATGTGAATCTCTGAAGACGATGAGGTCATGTACATGCGTATTATGTGTTCAGTCTATTGTGTTTCATCGCCATCTGATGGCCTGGCAGCAGAACCCCTTTTTCTCAGAATACTGAAGTCTTTTTATTAAATAACGCAGTGCTACTGCACAGCCATAACAGTGCAGAGACTAAATGCACGCTATTGGCTGGTCAGTGGGAACTGCACGAACCTATGGCGGAGCGGCGTAACTGCGTAAACCAATCCGTGCACCTGCCGCCGATCTGAGCGCAGAGCCCGCCAGAAGGGTCAGGGCATCTGCCTATAAAAGAGGCTCATTTCGCCATAGGATTCAGATTTGATCTCCTTCAGCGACAAAAACACTTTGCTGATTTCTCGAAGAAGCCTTCTCGCAGATGAAAACAGCTAGGCGTCCTAAAAGCTCCACGTTTCATAACTCCATGAAAATGTTTTCTGGACGTATCCATACACAAGAGACACAAGCATAACAGATTGTTATGATCCAGAAGATCACATTTGCTTTTATTTTGGCCTTATGGACAATTAGAGACATTCACATGATTGTGTAGGCTGTCTGTATATGTGCACTGCATTAAAGCTAATTTATTTTTATTTTTTAATTTTTTTTTCAGATGAAGGAAAAGGAAGCAAAAAGAAAAAAGTATAGTGCGCGCCTTGCACTCGACACCATATACATAATTAACACATTTGACAGACCAGACGATGCCAGTGCAGAAGGCACCTATGCTGGAACTTATACACTTATAATTGCAACTGGTAATTATACAGTTTATTTTATTTTAAAAACTTTTGGATGTCATACTGTAGAAACATTACTATAATCAATTATATGAAATTAATAACACACATGACAGTTTATAGATAGATAATGTGACTGTTAATAGATGACATCATCTGATCACATTTCCTCTTACTGTTCTTGCCATAACACACAGTTCCAGCAGCCAGAGAAAAACTAACATTAAAACATCAAGAGTCAAACTGACCAACTAAAGCAAACACTGATCACCATAATGATGACATCACACCAAACTATTATTATTAATAAATCATCAACATCTAAACCTCTGTTAATCTCAATAAGAACTATTCCACACATATGACAGAAATAAAGTAAATTGGGTTAGTAATAAGTGAAGCTGGTAATGCTGTTTGTGGAGTTGTTTAATGAAGTTGGAGCCTGACATCAAATGTTTAGGCCGGCTACACACTGGCTACACACGTGGCGTTTCTGTTACGTGAGCGTGGCGTTTTCTATGTCTTTGCACACCAGAAACGTGTCTGACGCGGCGCTGCTGCTGCTAAGTGACGATACAGCAAAGACAACGTCAGCAGTTTTGATGGCAAAATAGGCTACAGAATATTTCGTTCTGTATTGACAGGTGCAATATTTGAAAATCAATAATTATTTTGTTATTTTTTATTTTTTTTAAATGTCATGTGTTGCGTGAAAAATATGCGGCGGTTCTATTTCTAGCTTGCAAACGTTTTCTTCCGCACCTGAGACGTGCGTGTCACGCAGGCGGTGTGCAAGATCTAACCTGTTAACATGGGAGCCGAAATAAAAACGGACACGCCACGCAGCCATTGTGTAGCCGGCCTAACACATCAACCCAATTTTCATTTTCAACCAAAATTTGACGTCTAAACGATGGTGTTCTGTCCAATAACATTTCTAGCTGGGGTGACCTCACATTGTGGCCATAATATTAGCACACAGTGAGTGCGCTGTGAGGTTACACTTGTGACTCACATTGTGATCATATGGAGAGATCACTGTGAGATCAACATGTTGACTGGGATGTTAATGAAAAAATATCTGGCCTTTTATTTGTAAAAATAATCTAAACTTGGTGTCACTATTTCTTCAGGGTGATCAGAGTTTTTTCTTTGTTTTCTGAGAAGAAAATAAAAAGATGAACAATCCTCTAAGTTTTTGCTATTGTAAATAGCAAATTTACAGATTTGCTCTAAACTCATCAGTATTTTATTCTAATATTGCAGGCATCTCTATTTCCTCTGGGTGCTTCGAGTCCTTCCTCCCTGAAAAATAAAAGCATTGACTGACCTCTCGTATGTGTTTTTATCATGATTGCAGATTGTTCCAGATCAGATGAGTGTGAATCATCAGATTGTGTGCGGCTCAAAACTCACCAGCTCTTCTTGCACAGATGATCTGAAGAAGAATCACAGTAGGAGCAGCAAACACTGCGATCTCAACAATAATCACAATCACTGCAGGAAACATGAGAGGAAGAAGAGAAACTGTACATGACTGAAGTCAAGGGTATTCAACTATCAACAGTTATTGATGAAGCTTTTACAGACTGACTGATAGTTTAATGTTATAAAGCTGTCAGTATAAATGAACGTGTCGTACCTCTGTATAATGATACAGCAGTCACACTGACTTCAGTTTCTCCTGGATCTGTGGATCACGTCTGTTAGTTCAGTTCAACACATAATATCACATATACACAACGGGAGCATGTCTATGTTCCCACAGCCCTATGTTCCCACAAATGGCCTACCCCTGGCCCCACCCCTAAACCTACCCGTAACTGGGATTTAGACAAATCGTAAAAAAAAAAAAAAATCTTAGAAATGTGGGAACATAGGGCTGTGGGAACATAGGGCCGTGGGAACATAGGGCCATGGGAACATAGGGCTGACCCCTACACAACATCATCAACACATAATACTTGAGCTTCATATCACAGAAATGATGAATATGTGCACGGGTCTGTCATCATTATCTTCTTACTTCAGTCTCAAGCTGTCAGGAGGAGAATGACAATCGCCATTGACCAAAAATAAATCTATTTGATGCTTTATTCATTCATAGATATTCATGTTATAACTTATAAGTGAGTTTCTAGCACACTAGAATTTCTAAGTTTGCAGAAACATTGAAATGTGGAATATCTATTTATTGACGGCATCTAAAACATACAAAGTTTCCTGGATGAAAATGTGGCAGGGTGGGCTATTTTCCCCTCCTACTATTGTAATTTGAGGTTTGGCCAATGGGCTGTGACTGTGGGTGTATAAGAGCGTAGGGGTGCGTCACTTTCAGGGGCCGTTACGTCATTGATACGCCGCTGCTGCTTGCGTTGGAGTGGAGTGTTTGACATGTTATGCCATTCATAAAGACCACTGAAGCTGCTGAGCCACTGCTTTTGTTGTTAACTGGTGTGTTGCCGGTTGGGAAATCAAATGTGGACATTTGAGACGGTAAGGAGAGCACTTTGTGTGTGACGTTGTGTAATGAGGTTAATATGGGTTGCTTCAACGGAGTGGGTACTAATTTATATGTTTTACATAGTCAAAAGTCAATCTGCATCGGCTCTACGTTTTACTCAGAATTCGGGATATTAACCCCGGTGCAGCGTTCCCTATCGTGAGTATATTTGCTATAGGCACGTGATGAGGGCAATGGCTGCGTTCTAATCAAGTGCTGTATGCTCTGTACCTCATCGTAAAGTTGCTGTTCTGTTTCCAGTGCAGAATTGTTCCGTGTCTAGCATGAGACTGTTATGGTTCCAATGAGTTTCCATGTTGCTCTTCATTGAGATTCTCTGTGCTTTCTAAACTTTGGTTGCAGAAGTGTGTCTCAGTGTTATGCTTTAAGTTTATTTTTGTTTTCCTTTTCTATTTGTTTTCTTTAATTAATGGCTTTGTATTTCTGAATTTGTATTTTGGTTTCACTTCATTTATTGTGATTATTGAATATTCATTTATTTCATTTAACCATTATTACGGTTGAGCTATACGGCCGAAGATATTTGATCATCTGTTTATATCGTTTCTTTAATTAGAATTTGCTTATGTTTTGATTTTTGTTATTTGTGATTGCATTATGTAGGCTCGGGTAGGACAGAGTATTTAGTCCTTTTCCCGAGCTACATTTAAGTTATACTTTATATTGTTTAATTATTGTGTTTTGCTTATGCATATCTCTGCTCCATTTTAATGTGTCTCTCTCTTGTTGTCGGCAGGATCTGGGCACCAGGGGCAGACGAGTGACCTTCTCTGTGTGTGTGCTTGTGTGTGCACTGTGATTGTAGGGATTTTAGGTGATTATTCTATCTGAGACTGCCTGGTTCCTTTGCCAGTGATAATTGAATCCTTCAATGAGATGAGTGAGACTGCATGTTAATGCCTGTTTTAACTGCTAATAAAGAGTTTTTGTACGACTACCTATGTCTCTGGCTCTAATGGTGACTAGAACCTGTGCCTTTAGAGGGCGCATTTAATTCTTTGGGTGAAATTTCCAAGGTGGCGTAGTCGGAAAGTGATATCAACTTGGTTATTGTAGTAGTCTGTTTGCTGAGCACGTGTATAATTCGTGCTCCGCCCCGCCCGTATAACTCCCGCTCTGCCACAAAAACATTAAAATGCACAAAAATTGAGGAATCCTTCGAGGTTGATGATGTGTGACAGTGATCATGTGATCATGAACCTTGTGTAGAAGCTGCTGCTGTAGTTCGGCTTGATGTCTTCTCAGAGTTTGAGCTTCTGACTGGAGTCAGTGTTGTTGAAGCGACTGGAGCTGCAGAAGATGAATGTTCAGACGCATCAGGACATTAACATCATATTTTCATATTGATCATGACATGCAGTTTGTGTTCAATCATCACAGCTTACAGTGGCAGTAGTTGAGAAGAGAGATGTTACTGTATCATTTATTCCTGGTTTATATGAGAGTGAAACACAGTGAGCTGCTTCCCATAAACCTTCAGCTTTCCTGAATCAATGACATTATTAAGCCTTAGAATTGCATACAAATCCTTAGAATTCCCAATATTGACGTCCCTCATGGGTCATACATGAAATATTGCATGAATCAGAAGAGTCTATGTTAGCCTAGTATGACCCATAGGAGGTCAATATTGGGAATTATAAGGATTTTTATGCAGTTTATGACTTTGACCACTAATATTTTAAAATTGCCAAACGTATGAAGCCATCAGGAAGAGTAGAGTCAGTGTGTGAAAGTTTTCACAAATCTGTCTGAAAAGAGTGTTTTCTCACCTGAATACTTGACAGTGTATCTGACTGAGGTCTCGAGTTGATTTCTCTGAGTAAGCTGACATCTCCACTCTCTGTTGTTATCTTCATTCAGGAGTGTTGTAGTCAGAGTGATGATACAGTGATCTTGATCTGATGATGATAATATCTGATATCTGGAGTCTGTCTTCAGATCAACACCAGCCTGATTCACCCACAACAGCTCAACTCCCTCAGAACTGACCCAATGATCACAGGAGAATCCAGTATCTGAATACAACTGACAGGAGAGAGTCACAGAGCGGCCTGGACTGATCTCAGTCTGTGAGGATGAAGATGATGATGATGATGATGATGATGATGAAGATGATGAAGATGGCGATGATGATGGAGACACTGAAACTGAACACAAGAAACAAATCACAGTCTCTTCATCATCTGAGTTTAAAGGGACAATCTGCCCTTTTTAAATTAACCAGATAATCATAAACTTGCCATGAAGAACATTCAGAGAAACACGTTCATCAGGTCCTTGTTGTCTGTCATTCACATATTTTCTGCAGGTGTAAGATCCATAATCTTCTTCTGTGACGTTCTTGATGTTCAGAGAGCAGTCAGACTCCAGACTCAGTCTCTCATGTATCTCTGTGTCGTTCCTCTTTATCCCTCCAGCGATCAGTTCAACTATTGCTGAATGTCTGAATCTGTTATAGTAGATCCATGTATATTTAGATTTGCAGTCAGAAAGAGTTTTATTACAGGACAGACGCACATTTTCACCAGAACTGATGAACACATTCTCAGCCTCTCCACTGATACCTGAAACACAGTATGTCTCAGTGATCATTATGATATTAATAAATAAAATAAAGCAGAAGATTCAAATCATACAGTCTTTTTCCAGTGTTTGATAGTTAATGCATTAATTAACATTTATGGATAAACCAAAGCAAACGCCTCTTTAAGGAGGAATAAGAAATACCCTGACTTTGAAACAAATGTAAATAATGTAATAACATCATAGCTTGAACTTTTGATGTCAGCTTTGTCATAAACATTACTGGACGGCACAGGATTAGTTGATCCTCCTCTTCAACTGTAGTAAATACACTAATAACTGCCCTTAAAAGCTCTTTATCTGTTCTGTGTTTCTCTCTTTCCTTCAAACTCACCCTACTGTGACTTATGCACAGCTAAATACAAAATAACAATTCAAAACCCACAAAGAATATTTGTGGAACAGTTCCCAAAGGAAGGAGCAAAACTCAGGGAAGGTTTGCTGGGATCAGTAGTTCACTCTCCATCCAGACACAGTCGTGATGATACTGTACTTCTGTTCTCTGACCACACAACATCACTTCACTGAGCTGAACACTCGTTGTGTGTTTGATAGTAAGTTTATGATCAATCATGAGCTGAGTTTGGGAAGTAGTTAACAGTGAATTTGATCATGATTAGGGCCGTCTC
Source organism: Leuciscus idus (assembly GCA_021554675.1). Classification (NCBI taxonomy): domain Eukaryota; kingdom Metazoa; phylum Chordata; class Actinopteri; order Cypriniformes; family Leuciscidae; genus Leuciscus; species Leuciscus idus. Next base: position 62,638,646 of record CM038621.1, read on the forward strand.
AAGTAAAGTCATGACAAAATAATGCATTAACAAATAATTGAATAAAATATGATTAAACATGCACTAGGAGAATATTTGTATTCCTTTACACCACCAGTACAACAAAACAAACAAACAAAACAAAAGATAAAGGTTATTTGTAGTTCTTTTATTATTTATTGACATTAGGGGTGTCAAAATTAATCGTTTCTACGATGCATCTGGATGCAGAGGAGGACGATTCGGTATCGGTTCAGTAATAGACCTTAACCGATCACAATGTACTGACGCTTTTCTGACGTCATTTGTCGCGCACGTGTTTTGTCGCTGTAGCATACGATGGCAGAGGGAGGTGAGACGCGTGCGAGAAAATAAAAAATGCTCCAACTACTTTAAAGGTGCATTGCGCAAGTCTCTGAGTTTTTGCAGAACTATGCCCCCTCTGGCGGCAAGCGAAACTGCAGCCAGAAGTGTGCACGCTCACGGACAAAAGTTTTCTTTTTTTTTATCTTACGTGGAGTTTGCGTTGGTGTTTGAAATGAACTACAAGCCGGTCTCTTAGAATCCATCTTCTACGGAGAATGGCGGCGAATACACAAACCTGCCAGACAGCCAGGTGAGCGTGCCGTGAACGCGCATGACGTCACGCCCAGTCTAAAATTCCGGCCCGAATCCCTCTTATTTATTTTACTTTACAGGATTATAGAGACAATCTCAGTGATCAGAGAAGGGCTCATTCAGCCCATCAGGCAATTGTTTAAGCATGTATGGGTTAGAAAATGGGTATTTTTAACATGAAAAGTTGCTTAATGCACCTTTAAAAGCCTACATCTGGGCACATTTCGGCTTTGATGAACAACCTGGTAAGCACGACCTGCAGAAGACACGCGCTGTGTGCGCTCATGTCACGCACAAATAGAATATGCAGGAGGTAATACCACAAACTTGATAAACCACGTTAGCCGTTTTCACCCCGAGCTGTTAACGCCTGGCAGAGTCTGACTGCTTTAGAGTAAGCGGATGAGCTCCAACGTCACCCGAATCCGCAGCCAAAAACAAATCATCCACCCGCCCCAATAATTTTCTCTGATTTAAGTATCCGCACCCGATGGTCAAATTACAATTATTCTGTGTTGTTACGCGTGATTATAAATGGATGATCGTCACCTTCAACAGCGGACTCGGCGACGGTTGATGCGCGCATCTTTAATGGTAACATAATACACTGATTAATGAGTGCTGCTTTTAAATGAACATTTCTTTAAAACAAAATTTATTTGACAGATTTTCCTTTTCTTAATGGCATAAACAAGCTTTACTACCTTGAAACTTAAACTGGAATGTCACTGCGACATCCCGAACAGGAGAGCACACGCACACACACGCGCACAAATCACTTTTGAAGTAAAATTTTAAATTGAGGATGCAGTGCATCGTGATGCATCGCGATATCGAATTGAACTGAATCGATGACATGATAATCGTAATCGAACCGAACCGTGAGACCAGTGTCGGTTCACACCCCTAATTGACATCATTACACACAGACTCAGCAGTCAACATACATTAGATTAAAATGCCAGCATTACCGTAGCAACACAACTAACACGCCGAGAGCACCTATAGTGCGTCACTAATAATTGTCTCACCAGAAACAAACCCTACATACTGTAGTTCCAGGAAGAAAAGTAGTTATGACTAAATATTTAGGAATAATTAAAATCAGAAAACGGTTTAGATCAAATTCAATTTATTAGTGGTAGTTATTAGTCTATTTTCCACATTTAATTAGAGTATAGATTATTAAATTAATGGCAAAATAATCTTGCATTTGCAAGAGAATCCACGTGCAAGCATGACTTTAACCCTCTGGGGCCTAAGGTGTTTTAAAGCACAACTTTAATAAGACAAACAGGTAATCCAGGGCAAACAATCAATGGAACATGAAACAGCTACAGTGACCGACAACCAACAACTGAGGCACAGAGGTTGACGTGTGCGCAGACTGGTGCATAGATATATACACTAGATGTCGCCTTGGCTACGGTTTCCAATGAACTGCAGTAGCCAAGGCGACATCTAGAGTATATATCTATGCACCACTCTGCGCACACGTCACACAGCAGGATGCGCGCGCGCCCTCAGATCACTTGGACGTGGCTGTGTTCAAGAGGTAAAAACGATATAAATACTGTTCGTTTTCTCACACAAACCGCTCGTTTCGTGACTTAGGCCATCAATGTGTACTTACGATGGGGAATTGTTTAATTTGGACGATGGGGAATTGTTTTAATTTGGACTCTGTGCTTGTGTTTTGAGATAGTGACCATAGACCTGCATTATATGACTGACAGACAAGAACGGTTTGACCTAAAAATATAAAAATTGAAACTACTGCGGAAAAAAAGACACCTACATCTTGGATGCCCTTGAGGTAAGCTAAAACATACCAAAATTTAATTTCAAAGGTAACTATCCCTTTAAATACACAGGCAAACAAGCTAAACAAGATAACAAGGGGACGTGGCTAATCAGAAACACCTGGGGAGACTAATAAACAAGAAAAACTACAAAGGACTACAAAACATGGCACAGAACAGGAAATAACAAAAGTTAGTGATGGCAAAATGAGGCTTCCTGAACCACTGAAACCTCGCAGCCCATTGCTTCAGCCAAAGGTTCATTACTCGAAGCTTCATTCAGCATTGCTCACTAGTGACACCTAGCTACTGTGCAAAGAAATAGCAGACAAATGAATTCATTCTGAACCAGTGTCACGCCCCGCCCGCCCGCCCGCCCTCTCTCCCGCCCGCACGCCCTCCCTCCCTACCTACCTAATTTTATAAAAAATATATATTTTTATAAAAAAAATTCTATTTTATAAAAAACACTTTTATAAATAAAAATATTTATTTGTAATTTAAATATACAAATAAATATTTATATTTATTTGTATATTTATATTTAAATGTATATTTTATAAAAATATTTTTATAAATAAAAATATTTATTTATTTGTTTTGTACTCACTGTTGATGTCTGTAACCTTTCATTTGCAATAATAAAAAGACATGATCAGACATTTGTCCATTACTGTGTATAATATAAAATATGTATCTTTCACTGTCTGAATTTATTTGTGCAGAGTCACACACACAGTTAATGAATTATTCATAAATTGTTTGGATAGTGACAGTATGAACAACAACAACAGTGACACTGTGTTGAGTGCAGTGCTTATGTTAGAGGGAGTGCAATAACATACATTTATTCATTTAGCAGATTATAGATAACAGATTAAAGTAAACTGCAACAGAATAGTCCGGAAGGAAGGATTACAATAGATTTTTTTATTGAGAAACAAAAAACAATTATTTCAAGTGTGTTGGGGTTTAGACGATTCCTCTTCTTGGACAAAATCTCGGCTTGGAAAAGATCCTTACACAAGGAACAAGGGATGCAGGGGAATGTAAAAATGGCAGTGGTATAAATGAGGACACTGATGCTTCTGTTGAGCCCAGACAGGGGAGGATTCCCTCTTTCTTGCTGTCTCCATTACCAGGAAAAAGGAAGAGTCACAAAAAGCAAACAAATCCAAAAGGACAATCCAAATCAAAAAGCAGTCCAGTCCAGATCCAAAAATCCAGAGCAATCCAAATAATCTTATCTAATTAATATAACAAGACTATAATATAGCTACTATAATTAATAATAACAATATACTATAACTATTCTAACCTGATAATGTCATAATATACAGCCCTCACATATGACACAACAATAACAATGATAGTTATCTAACTCTCTGACTCTCTGACACTACTACAACTGCTTCTACTACTCCTGACAACACCCACAAGGTGGCGCGAGTTTCGAACCTCCTTTTATCCGGAAGCGACACTCAGACCGAACCGATGACGTATTTACACAAACCGAGGCCTCGTTTGTCATTAGTCACGTGATTTTCACGTTAACAACACAAGCCTCGAATCGCGGCTTCATCTGGCACGCCCACTTTTTCTCGACACACGCTCCGACGCCTCGGTTCAAATGTCACATCACTAACAAAAGTCCACACAAGACAAGGGGAACACAAGACAGGAATCATGACATAGGAATGTCTTAAAGGTAGGGTAGGTAGGAATTGTCTAAAAAACTTCTTTTCCAAATTTGTTTAAACTTTATTTATATATCAATACATAATTAAAATGTAAATACTCTGAAAAAGAAAGTATAAAAATTGAGTGTCTGTAGACCTCTCACGACTGTTTTAAAGACAGCTCATTATTTCCATTCACTCCACCCCCTCCCTTCTGGGCTCCTTCCAAAGCCACGTCCCCAAAACACATGAACGCGCGACTCCGACCGCTGAACTGGAAGACGCATTATTTACCTGAGACGAGCGGAGAGGAGCGCAGTGCATGCAGTGACATCATGTCAGAATCACATGTAATAAAAAAATCTAACTTTATCATTATGAATATAAACAAATAAGATGTATTTTAGTACTCACTATCAAGCTAGCATATTGATATTGGTAAAGTTTAAAATATATATTTTTTGATTCGCTAACGAGCTAGTTATATCTATAAGACAAAGCTAAAAACAGGTTGCAATACACGTTTTTCCATTACCATCAGTTACACTGTGATGAAGATGAATTTCGTGTAAGATTCATAACATATATGGTGTTCTGCATGTAAGAGTTTCCATGATGAAAACATTGACTCTGATGAGGACTACACTCCAGAGACAAGTACCGCATCGTCAGCTCGAGGACAGGTCCGGGGTCGAGGGCGAAGCAGAGGAGGTCGTGCAAGAGGCCGTGCAACTAGGGTCCGAGGATATTGACAAGCGTTTTATTTCTTTGTTTATCCAAAGACTTTTTGTTCATTACCTTTTCTAGTACTGTCTTCCTTTTTTTCCTTGTTTGCCTTCGCTAACTGCATATGCCGGTAATGTGAATTTTGATTGCTCTTTCTCTGCCATTGTTTTGCTATTCCTAGGTTCTGTGCCTCAGGAATTCCTCAAATCAAACGGGTGCGCGCAAGTAGGCAGATCCTGTGTGGCAAAAGGGTGGTTGCCATGGTTGCGAGAGAGTGACAGTCGCCTAAGCCAATCCTTTGTTTCGTCCCGAATGGAAATAATGAGCTGTGTTTAATGCAGATTAAACGGTCTGGAGTCACTCGATTTTTATACTCTTTTTTTCAGAGTACTTACATTTTAATTATGTATTGATATATATAGAAAGTTTAAACAAATTTGGAAAAAAGTTTTTTATAAAATTCCTACCTACCCTACCTTTAAGGAATGGATTCCAGACACTCCTCAGGAAACAGTCCAGGAGGGTGGTGGAGCGGAGGCGGGCCCGGGGGCGGGATGGAGGGTCAGGCCCGTGGAACGGAAGAGGGCCTGGAGACTGCGGCAGGGCGGAGCCAGGGTGGACCAGGCAGTTCAGGAGACCATGGCGGCGCGGCCTCCATGGTCCTATCAAGGGACCCACTGCCCCCCCACCCCCCCCCCCCCACCCCCCCAAAAAAAATATTGAGGGCAGCTATGAGTCTGTATATGTTTAATGATGCAAAAAAAAAAAAAAAAAAAAAGAACTACAAATAACCTTTATCTTTTTTTTGTACTTGTGGTGTAAAGGAAAAAAAATATCCTCCTAGTGCATGTTTAATCATATTTTATTAAAATATTTGTTAAGGCATTATTTTGTCATGACTTTACTTGCCCAGTCAACACTTTAATCTCACAGTGATCTCACCATGTGGTCACAACGTCATCAATGTGAGTCACAGTGAGCTAAAAGTGTAACTCTAAAAGTGTAACTCACAGCGCACTCTCTGTGGCCACAATATGAGCTCATCCCAGATAGAAATGTTGTTGTTCTATCAATGTTGTTATGTTCTTGTAATGTTTTCTATAGCTAATTTTATTTTGGTTACCAGAATGTTCTCCTAAAGGAAGGATAACACTCTCTAAAACATTTTAGACATGTTTAGTGATAACACTGATATAACATCATCCCCTAACATTCTTATAAAGTTTCAGCAGGAAGTTTCCCAGCAGACACAGGACTGAACCTCTTAAAAGAGGTTTAGTTGTCGAAGATTGTTTGAAAGTAATGGTTTGGTCTTCGTTATGGTTATCAGTGTTTGCTTTAGTTGGGCTCTTTGCCCTTGACTATTTGATGTTAGTTTTTCTCTGGCTGCTGTAAGTGTTTATTACAGCAAGAGAAAATGTGTTCAAGCATGCTGGCTACTTGTTGATAATATAGATATTATCATAATGTAATGGTCTGATTTCACCCAGGGACTAAATCTTTGTTAACAATTTTACATGATCATAACAATCTAGAGTTTCTACAGCATAAGATCCTACAGTGTTTTAATCAGAAAATATGGAGTATTTATTATAAAAAACAAACAAATGTGCACAATAAGATTTAAACGCCTTCAACGAGACAAACACAAACCTCAAGATTCAGCCCGTGAATCTCAATAATGGTGACATGCTTCATGCAGCAATGCATTCTGGGTGCATTATACAAAACTAATCAGTGGCTCCCAGAATGCATTGTGGCATGAAGCACGTCACCATTATTGAGATTCACACGCTGATTCTTGAGGTTTGAGTGTGTCGAAGTGAAACAGTAATATACTAAATATTCAAAATATTTAGTGTTTTTTAAACATTTAAAAAATATTAAAAAAAAAAAAAAAAAATGTTGGATGTCATTAATTACAGTGATGTCATTACTATAGAAACATTACTATAATCAATTATATGAAATTAATAACACATTTGAAATTTTAGAAGAGATCAGCTGATCAAAGCACTACATGATGATTATATCGTTATCATCATCATCATCAAGTAGATGACATCATCTGATCACATTTTCTCTTACTGTTCTTGCCATAACACACAGTTCCAGCAGCCAGAGAAAAACTAACATTAAAACATCAAGAGTCAAACTGACCAACTAAAGCAAACACTGATCACCATAATGGTGACATCAAACCAAACTATTAGTATTAATAAATCATCAACATCTAAACCTCTGTTAATCTTAATAAGGACTTTTGTACACATATGACAGAAGTCAATTTGTGGAGTTGTAAGTTTGTGGAGATGTTTAATGAAGTTGGAGTCTGACATCAAACAAATGTTTAGACGTCAACCCAATTTTCATTTTCAACCAAAATTTTGCTGGAGTCCATGTCCAACAATATACTGAACTCCATGAATGGCGCATTGTTAATGTACGGATCTCTGAAACACTGCCAGCGGGACATTAAACAGGACGCGTTTGTCCGAGCTCACAGCAGGTTTTGCGAGGGAACGCAAATATCTTTGTGAAGAAATGTAAAAGTTTTGAGAAGGAATGCAAAAGATGCAACTTTTTTCCCCCTCCACCATGTCCCTTTAGGGGCTCTGTAGAAATGAGCTTTAAGTGGCCATTTACAGGAGATCTGAAGATATCAGTATAATAAATGAGATGAAAACAGGAACTATTGACATGAAATAAAGAGTTGCTTTCAGCAACACGTCACTGGCCCAATCATAATTTATTAACTGTTCATTAACTGTTTACTACTTACCAAATTCAGCTCATGATTTATTTTAAACTTACTATCAAATACACATGATGTTCTAACACAAGTATTCAGCCCAGTTAAGTTGTTGTGTGCCTTTTCCAGAAGTCAGAGAATGGAGGTGCAGTCAGGGTACTTCTTATTCCTTCTTAAAGGGATACTTCACCTCTGAAAAGATGAATGTGTATTTAAAATAGGTCATTTATGTAGAAGAAATGTGAAATTATTTTTGAATTTGGAGCTTTCTAGACTGAGAAAAGCCAGAAAATATATTTTTGTGGATTATGTGGATGAAAGACAACAACTCCCAGAATGCACTTGCTTCGCTGCCCTAGGAGGCCACTCCCAAGCCACGCCTACCGGTTAGAGAGCACAGTTGAAAACAACAAGGCTAGGCTACTAGTGAGACTCTTACGAGTTTTCCCGGGATTTCGAGATCGCCCAAAATGTCCGGGATTCGGCTTTTGCATTCTACAGTCGCCATTCATTACGTTTACTGTGGCGAGCAGGACGAGGCTGAGGGCCGCGGGAGATCGGTGCAAGGCCGGTGGCGTGATTACTGAGACGCACCGGTCTCATATCTCTCACGGAGGAGCGGGTATTTTCTTAGCAATGTTAAAACGCACATCAACCGGTCACTTGTTTAGCGTTCATGTAAACACTACATTCAGATTCACCAATCAGAATGAATTCAGTTGGATTGAAACAAAAGGTGTGCATGTAAACAATGAAAGGCGACCATAGAAAGCAAAAGCCGAATCCCGGACATTTTGGACGATCTCGACGGCTGGACATGTCCGGGAAAAAGAGGATGGTAACCCCTACTACTCACATTTCTCCTACTACTCCGCTTTCTCCACAGAACAAGAGCCTGTTAGCTTAGCTTCCAAAGAAAGACGGCTGATACTGTGTGTACATTCTGCGAGTGAGATCCCACCTCCTATGGGCGGGTTGAAAACATGCATACTGGCTGTAGTCTCTTGCCTCTGGCCCAAAAATCCTCAGATAATGCAAAATGACGATTTTTGCGTCATCGGAGGATTTTTCCACACAAAAAATACATAAATCTCTCATCTCAGGGGGATATGAGGGTAGAAAGCACGGTAATTCGAAAATACTACAGGTTTTCTACTAATACAAAGCTTAATGCTAAATCCTGAAGTATCCCTTTAAAGAGGCAGTTTGATTTGGTTTATCCATAAATGTTAATGAATGCATTAACTATCAAACATGTACGAACATGTAGTTAAGGCTGCCGTAATTCATGCGTGGAGTTCCATTTGGAGTTCCCAAAGACGAATGAATTGTCACACCTACAGATACACAGAAAGTGATCAAGGCCTGTAGGCCAAAATGTTTGTATTTTGGGGGTCGATGAATTGTCACACCTTTAGTACTGTGGGGGAAGTTCAAATGATCTGTATTATAGTGTAATTATCTGATTGGTCAGTTTAAACATCTCACAGTTGGGTTAAAGTCACATGGTCAGGAAAGGATAAAATAAGATTGAAACTGTTGCTCTGGCTCTTTTTATGCTCTGGCTCTCTCTCTTTACTTCTTTTCTTTGTCTCTTACTCTCTCTCTCTCTCTCTCTCTCTCTCTCTGTCTCTCTCTCTCTCTCTCTCTCTCTCTCTCTCTCTCTCTCTCTCTTTACTTCCTCTTTTCTTTGTCTCTCTCTCTCTCTCTCTCTCTCTCTCTCTCTCTCTCTTTACTTCCTCTTTTCTTTGTCTCTCTCTCTCTCTCTCTCTCTCTCTCTCTCTCTCTTTACTTCCTCTTTTCTTTGTCTCTCTCTCTCTCTCTCTCTCTCTCTCTCTCTCTCTCTCTCTCTCTCTCTCTCTCTCTCTCTCTCTCTGGTACCATTTACATGCTGGGTAAGATTAAAGTTATAAATTATCATCATCTCATACATCTATTTTGTAACTATTTTAAGTATAACTATAACCATATTTTGTCATTAAACCTTTTCAATTACAAATAATGTGCTGAATAGTTTTGATTTGGTATTGACTACATATTGCAATACAATATCATCACTCTCTATAGCAACGCTCTTCCACATATTAATCTATTGTAACTGCGCTTATTTCCGTTGTTGGTATAAGTAGCAGTGGGTGGAATAGACAAGAAATTTACAGTTTTCTACCATCTTGCTGACAATGTTTATTTAGTCATTCGGCAGTCTTGCAGCTTGAACCTCTGCAGGAAATCCACCATTATGCCCGTTTCACACATACTCCATACACACTGCAAACGGAGTATGTGTGAAACGGGTGTTACACTCTTAATATGAAGATAATTCTTCATCATCAGATGTTTGAGTGACACTATGTCCAGTATCAGGAATAATACAGTATGATCTGTGTGTATCAATACACAACTCTGAGATCACAACGTGAATGTGTGCAAGAATAAACTAAACATGTTCAAATGAACTCTTTCCAGACTAATTCCACTAAATGTCTTTAGAGAAAATACAGATTTCTTTACCTGTGAGAAGTGAAGAGAGAATGATCAGTCCCAGCAGACACAGATCACACGTATCAGCCATTTTGTGTTTCTGTCAGTCTTTCTCTTCATTATATATAGTCACAGCTCTTCCTTTACACATCATCAGCTCCTCCTCTGGTTGGTCATTTCCTCTGATCTCATCAGTGTTTAGACCTGACTCTATGATACAGCTGAAGTAAGTGTGAAACCGTGATGACTTTGAAAAGCTCTGGATCAGAAAGTGAGCTGAACTGTACAGTGGCGTCCAGAAACCAACCAAGTTCATAAAGAAGTATTATGTTTGACACTGAACAAAGTGCTTTAAAATTAACCGTTCCACAAAAATCATATTCCCTAATTCACAAATATTTTCCCTATGCAAGTGTTGCTCCATTCGTTGGGTGGACTGCTGAGGAACTGTGCTCTGCCCAAGCGGCTGACCCTGATATTTCTCCCATTAGAAGGTGGATGGAGAGAGGCGAGGAGCGACCCTCCTGGGAAGATGCGTCACCCTACGGGCCAGCAACTAAAGCCTACTGGAGCCACTGGAAGAGACTACCTAAAGGATGGCATTCGGGTACGACGTTTTATACCTGATGGAAGGTCCCGAGTTTTGTCCACAGATCATTCTCCCGCGAGTGTTCCGAAAATATGTCATGCAGCAGATGCATGAAGGGCCAGTGGGTGGACACTTTGGTTTAGAGCGGATGCTGTCATGACTGCAGACAAGGTATTATTGGTATGTGAGAAGATGTTTCTCTCTGGTGTCATACCTGTGTCAGCTGTGCGTCCAAGGCTCGACCGTCAAAGAGGCCTCAATCGCCCATGGGTATCGTATCAGTAGATGTTCCCATGATAAAGGATTGCTGTTGATTTGAAGGGGCCCATGAATGAGACGGAACGTTTCAATTGTTACATCCTAGTGGTCGCAGAATGGGTCTGCCATTATGGAGCACCAATTACTTTGCATAGTGATCAAGGCACTTAGACACTGAAAAGACCCGTACAACACCTTTCCGGCCAGGTCGGGCGGTTCAACGTCACTCTTCAGAAAATCATAGCTACGACCTAGGAGCGTTGTCATTGGGAGTGGGATCTTATGGTTCCTTACGCTGTAATGGCTTATTGAGCAACCAGGCACAGTTCAACTAGCTTTACCCCAAACATAATGCTCTTTGGCCGGGAGCTAACTGAGCCCATTGATCTAGTTGCAGGAATGCCCCCCAACGATACATCAGCTCAAACACCCCCACAGTACGTGGCTCAGATGAGAGAAAGGCTGGAGTTGGAATGCACACAGGGGATGCACTAGACCAGGGGTGCCCAACCCTGCTCATGCCGATCGACTGTCCTGCACAGTTCATCTCCAACCCTTATCAAACACACCTGGCTTTAATTTTCAAGCGATCCTGAAGACGTTAATTGGTTGCTTCAGGTGTGTTTGATTAGGGTTGGAGATCAACTGTGCAGGACAGTCGATCGGCAGGAGCAGGGTTGGGCACCCCTGCACTAGACCAATCTGTGGAGCATGCTAAAAAGCAGTACGATAAGAGAGTGGCAAGGACACACTACAAGGTTGGCGATGCAGTGTGGTACCTTGTTAACCTTTTAGAACCGGCTGTGTCGTCACCGACACATACCAGCAAGCTGTATTCATTTTACTGTAACTCTTCAAACGTTTGCACTATCAAAACCATTCAAATTGCCCCTGACAGTAGACAACATGCGTTTCTCAGCAATATATGGCCTATTACGGTAATTTCATGCTTTCCGTCTGCAAATGACAGCAGCTTTCTGGCAGAACCGGAAAGAAGGATTTGAACAGAAAGATACGGAGCGCGGCAGGTTAGAGTGTTTTGGATTGCATAAAATAATAAAAGAAATGAACAAATACATGGCGAAGAAAGTGTTAGACAGCAGAAGAGGGGATTGAGATGATTCTTAATGAAATTTGGGTGGCGGATGGTCGTTACTCTTTCACGTATCTTAGCATGTGGTGTGTGTGTATGTGTGCGTGCCTATGTATGCATGTGTAGCAGGGTGGTTGAATCCACCTATGGGAATGTCATATACCTGCGCTTAGTTTATTAATTCCCCTCCCCTTTTTGTTGGATATTGTAGAAGTTTTCACGATTAATACCGTTCCAAATTATCCTACATCCTAGCCAGGATATATTGATAATCCCGCGGTAACTAAATAGCAACTAACAAGCATTTCCAAGATGGCGTCTCGAGGTCAAGACATGTTTGTATCGCGTCTGTGTACATAGTGTGTCTATTGTTTTAAACGTGCACGTCGTTTTTATAACCTTGCACGCACTCCAGGCTTCATTATTTGTTCATCCTGGGATTATCTATCTTTCTATTACATTGTTGATACCCTCGATTGCACGGTGATCTACAGGATCACTCCTCAATTTATTGGATTATCACAGCCAACCATCGGGCCAGTAACAGCCATCAACTACCCAGCTCAGCTGACTAACCGCAACTGCGTACATTACAGCACCTCGTAGCAGGTAGCAACGGAGTTCGGTCTACCTCGACCTGGTCGGCTGGCTGGCAGGCGTCCTCACTCCCCAGCGTTGTCCTCTCGGAGCTCTGCAGGCCCATCGCGAGTGTCTTGCCGACAGGATTACACAACGACGCTTCAGTGTGCCTTTCCGACGTGAAGTTCACCTTTGAAACGGATCTTTTGACCAGCTGTCGGGACTAGCTGCCTGGATTAGTGGGTCCACACTAGCAACATTCTCCCTAACGTTACTGTTTGGATTTTTGACATTATTTACATTTTCCTCTGATTTGTGAATCAACCTGGAAAACCAGTTCTCCAACATACCGTAAGAACTCAGCATCTTTGTTGTTATTTGTGCGCGCGCTCATCATTTTTACGCGAAGCGCCTTTTTTTTTTTTTTTTTTTTTTTTTTTTGCATTTCATGTCAATATGTTTTGCCTTTTGTTGCTTGAGTTAGTTTTTATTGTCCAATTTCAGTATAGACCAGATAGTCGTGAGAGCACAGACATCCATTTTACTTTTACTAATTTCGCTGAGACCTTTACTGGTTCAACTGGTTTATACAACTCCTCTAGAGATGCAATCTGTTTCTTTGTCACTCTACACATAGGTTTACCCCCCCGATATACTTATTGTACTATAACTTTGTCTGCCCATAGGGCAATGAATATATTCCATTCTGCCCAAAAATCTTCTCTACATATTTACCCTGCCCAATGCTCTAAACGTCCTATTCTGAATGCCTTTTGCAGAATCCTTACACTGCTCTTACTTTGCTCAGGTGATATTGAATTAAATCCTGGACCTGTAGCAAATAATGTCACTCCAACCCCTCAGGAGCTCTCTTATGTAGACTTCTGTAATAGCAATAATTTGAGGTTCATGCACATTAACATCAGAAGCCTACTTCCTAAAATGGATTTATTTGTTGCCCTTACACACTCAACTAATCCTGATATTTTAGCAGTGTCTGAGTCCTGGCTCAGGAAATCCATTAAAAATTCAGAAGTTTCAATCCCGGATTATAATATTTACCGTCAAGACAGAACTACAAAAGGAGGCGGAGTCATTCTTTACTGTAGACAGGCTCTACAATGCTCTGTCATTTTATCTAGGTCTCTGCCAAAACAGTTTGAGCTCTTAATTTTGCAAATCCACCTTTCTAGAAACAAGTCCCTGACTGTAGCTACCTGCTACAGACCCCCCTCTGCACCCAGTTGTGCCCTAGACAACCTATGTGAACTGCTTGCTCCATATTTATCTTCAGAGTTTTTACTTCTGGGCGACTTAAACTGGGACATGCTTAATGCTTCATCCAGTTTACTTTCTAAACTTGATGCCCTCAATCTCACGCAAATCATTAACAAACCCACTAGATACAATCGAAAATCTGCAAATAAGGGCACTCTCATAGACATTGCCCTAACTAATATGCCCACTAAATACATCTCTGGTGTCTTTAGCCAAGACATCAGCGATCACTGCATAATTGCATGTGTCCGTAACGGGTCTGCAACCAAAAGGCCTCCTCTTATCATTAACAAACGCTCTCTAAAACATTTCTGCGAACAGGCCTTTTTATATGATTTAGCACAGGTACCCTGGAAGGATATCGATCTTATCCCTACAGTTGAGGATGCTTGGTCATTCTTTAAAAGTGCCTTTCTAGCTGTTCTAAATAAACATGCCCCTTACAAAAGGCTCAGAACTAAAAGTAGATACAGCCCATGGTACACTCCAGAACTCACCGCCCTTAACCAATATAAGAATATTCTGTGGCGTAAGGCATTAGCATCGAACAACCCCAGAGACCAGCAACTCTTTAGGGAAGTGAGAAATCGATACACACAGGCGGTCAGGAATGCTAAGGTTGGCTTCTTCAAACAGAAATTTGCCACCTGCAACACTAATTCTAGAAAGTTCTGGGATATAGTAAAAACTATGGAGAATAAGAACACCTCCGTACAGTTACCCACAGCACTAAAGCTAGATAATATTATCACTACTGACAAATCCTCCATGGTTGAGAACTTTAATAAGCATTTTGCCATGGCTGGTCATGCTTTTCATCTGGCGAATCCGACTCTAATTAACAGCCCCTCACCCTCTGTAGCACTTAGTCAAAATTTTCCACGTTTTTCCTTTGCCCATGTCCAGATAGCTGACGTTCTAAGGGAGTTGCAGCATCTTGACCCCTTTAAATCATCAGGATTAGACAATCTGGACCCTTCCTTTTTAAAGTTGTCTGCGGTAATTATTGCTACTCCCATCACCAGTCTTTTTAATCTTTCTCTTAACTCATCAGAACTACCTAAAGATTGGAAAACTGCTGCAGTAATCCCTTTATTCAAAGGAGGGGATAGTTTAGATCCAAACTGCTATAGACCAATCTCTATTCTTCCCTGCATTTCAAAGGTCTTCGAAAGAATTATTAATAAACAAATTATTCACCATCTCGAATCTCATCATAGTCTTTCCGAAATGCAATCTGGTTTCCGAGCCGGTCATGGGTGCACTTCAGCCACACTTAAAGTCACAAATGACATCATAGCTGCTATTGATCAAAGACATTATTGTGCAGCAGTCTTTATTGATCTGGCCAAGGCCTTTGATTCTGTCAATCATAACATCTTAATTGATAGATTAAGGAACTTGGGGTTCTCAGATGATTGCCTTGCTTGGTTCACAAATTATTTCTCTGATAGGTTTCAATGTGTTAAGTCAGAGGGCCTACTTTCCAGTCCTCTGGCTGTCTCCATGGGGGTGCCTCAGGGATCAATTCTAGGGCCGACTCTATTTTCTGTATATATTAATGACGTTGCTCTTGCTGCAGGTGATTCTTTGATCCACCTCTATGCAGACGACACCATCCTTTATACGGCTGGCCCGTCGTTGGACACTGTGTTAAAAAATCTTCAAGAGAGTTTTAATAATATACAGCATTCACTCCGTTCCCTTCAACTGCTTCTAAATTCTACCAAAACTAAATGTATGTTTTTTAACCGATCTCACATTGTACCTACCTGCCCATTAAGCATCACCACACTAGATGGGTCTGCTATAGAACAGGTAGATAAGTACAAATACCTAGGGGTGTGGTTAGACTCTTCTCTTTCTTTCCAGACCCACATTAATCAGCTCCAAACTAAAATTAAATCCAGGATTGGCTTCTTATTCCGTAATAAAGCCTCTCTCACTTTCCCAGCAAAACTCGCTCTCGTGAAAATGACCATCCTTCCAATTATTGACTACGGTGATATTATTTACAGAATTGCTTCAAACTCTCTCCTTAGTAAACTCGATGTTGTATATCATACTGCCATCCGTTTTGTCACCAATGCTCCATATAATACCCACCACTGCGACCTCTATAGTTTAATCGGCTGGCCTTCATTACAGATCCGACGTCAAAAACATTGGTATCATTTTATCTATAAATGTCTACTGTGTAAAACCCCACCTTATCTAAGATCACTAATCTCTAGAGCTACCCCCTTTATGAACCTTCGTTCAAGCAGGTATATTACTTTGACTGCTACTAAAGCCCGTACCTCCTTTGGCCGTCTTTCTTTCCAGTTCTCCGCTGTTAACGACTGGAACACACTTCAAAAATCTCTGAGGCTTGAATTCATTGTCCCGTTATCCACATTCAAATTATTATTAGCAAATACATTGTCAGACCATTGTACATGCTAACCCGACTCACACTTTAGTCAATAATATATGTATTTGTACATTTTAATATACCATGGCTGTTTATTTATTTGGTCTATTGATTGTATGGCATAGAGCAACGCCGTTTTATCTACTAATCATTACCTCAATATATTGACACCTTTTGTACTACATGTATAAATTTGTAAAAGTTTTATCTGTTTTGTCTTGTAATTTCATGTGTAACTTTTGTACCTCGACGCTTTTATCTTGGCCAGGTCGCCATTGTAAATGAGAAAGTGTTCTCAATGTGCTTACCTGGGTAAATAAAGGTTAAATAAAATAAATAAATAAATAAAATAAAGATAATAAATTATAAAGATAATAGATTTCCCCTTTGTAGTATAAGTCTACCTGTTTAGGTACTCTTCAACCGTGTTCGCTATACAACAATAACCCTGTCGTAAGCTGCCTCTTTGGCTAGGCTATTTAATCAATCAAATCTCACAGTGATTATTCTTACATCAGAAAGCATCAGAAAGAATGCTCACCCTCTTGTCGTGTCCTCCAGTTAGGATCTCCCTGATCCAGAGAAAAGAAGGTGACACGTACTCAAGAATCCAAGGTCCAGTCAAGATGATTTAGAATAAATGTTTAACAATATTTATTAAAATAATCAAAATGAAAAAGAATACTTGTTACAGATTCAAAAGGAGTACTAAACTAACAGAGAAATATTAGCTAGGCTTAAAGCTTCTTGCATCCGAAAACTGCTGGCGTTCCGGATTGGAGATTGCAAGGACGAGCGAGTGAGTACTGTCCAGGTTTCTTCCTTTATAGTTTGAATTCAGAGGTCGTCATCATAGTTACTGTAAGGCACATGACTGTTAGTTCAATATCACGTGTACAACTGCTGGTCCCAGCAAGTGTAGTCCTACTATTCCTGTACAAGCATAACTTCGTCCAGTCAGTGGCTTGTTCTCCGACGATACAACAGTTCCTTTGTATTTGTTGACAAGGACCCTTGTCACTGCTCTCTCACTTGACTTGAGAGAGAGACAGAGATGACAGAAACCTCTTTATTCAGAACAATATTTTTAGATGGTTATATGTTTTAGTAAGCCAGACAGTTCATCGGTGGCATTCTCATTTACAGACTTCTTATTGTGGCCCTTTCTGCGTTGGCGTCGAGTTTGAGGGGTAACTGAAGCGAAGGAAATGCCACTCTCAGGTGGACCCCCCTCACAAAGCAAGACAATAAATAAAGGGTGGGTTGTGGCCACTTGGCATGCGTCTTGGTATTGCCCTTGTGACGTCATCCGTGGTTGCCGCAGGTATGTGACTCGTTTGGGGTGAACCCGTGGTTCTCGTGCTGTGCAGGCGGTTGATGTAAATTTATTTCATTGTCAGGTTTAGACTGTAAGCTGGTTTCCCCGTCTGCTGTGTGCTGGCTGCCCACTCCTCACAGGTACTGTATGAGTAGACGTTTTTATATAACAAGAAGAAATTTACCACGGTTGGTTATTTGTTTTGTCTTCAGTGGCATTGATAGCATGTCACTTATATGTTCCTGACTGAGACGCTGTACTGCAATATGGTGCGCGACTACGAAGCGGTTTATGTGCAGTGATCATCCCGCGGTATGTAGTGTGGTAAACACCCCTCAACTTTTTCTACTCTCTCGCACCGCAACGCTACACATGCATTTGTATGTGTGTGTGTATGAAAAAAATGTGTCCTGAATGAATACTGTGCAACCCAATGTCACAAAAAAGACTTGTATATATTATAGTTCATTTTTCAACTTTAAAGTGTTAGTTTCTTTCGTTCGTGATCTTTGTTTTTTTTCTAAATAAAAATCAGTAAATTTATTCTCGTTTTATTTTATTTTTTGTCTATTTATATTCTATTTACAAACTCACCACACACAATAATGGTCAATTTTCATGGTTTCTGAAAAAGATGACACCTTGCACATGAAGATAGCACATTGTTCTAGAATTTTACAATAAAAAAAATCCAAATATGTGAAAAACACCTATTTTAGCTTCAGGTTCCAAAGGGAACTAAACGGGTGAAAAACAAGATCAGGAAATTCTTCACAACTACGATGGTCCTTACTTCATCCTCGGACATCTGGACGATTTAGTGTACAGGATCCAGAAGAGCCCAAGGACCAAAGTAAAAGTTGTCCACCATGACAAGTTCAAACCTTACCATTCATGGCAACCCTTGGAGAACAGCTGGGTGTTTAAGGACTCAGAAGGCTGGCAACCTCAGGAAGTTCCTACACCAAACCTGGAAGCCGATGGAACTGAACTCGACCTGGACCTGTCTAGTCTTTTCGTGGAGGAACCTGAAAACTCCAGCGGCATGGGTGCCTGTTTTAAAGGGTTAGTTCACCCGAAAATGAAAATTCTGTCAGTAATTACTCACCCTCATGTTGTTCCAACCCCGTAAGACTTCCGTTCATCTACGGAAAATGAATAGTTGAATAAAGTCGTTATTTTTGTTTGTTTTTTTGCGCACAAAACGTATTCTCATCGCTTGATAAACTTATGGTTGAGCCACTGTAGTCACTTGGACTATTTTAATTATGTCTTTAAAAACTTTTCTGGTTTCGATCCCTTAGAAGCCTATGGAGGAGTGATCCAGCTCTCAGATTTCATCAAAAATGTGTGTTCTGAAGATGAACGGAAGTCTTACGGGGTTGGAACAACATGAGAGTGAGTAATTACTGACAGAATTTTAATTTTTGGGTGAACTATCCCTTAAATTACACTGGTGCCGACAATGGAACATGAGGGAAGAGATGTTTCATGGAGTGAAGGTGTAGGCCGCAAATGAGGGGTAGGCCGCAACGAGTCAGGAAAACAACCAAGTTGGTTCGGTGACTGGACTAATTGACCCTTGACTCTTTAAAAAAAAAAAAGAGAGAGAAAGGAAAGCTTGTTGATAATGAGTTTTGTTCTGCTGTTGATAAAGAAAAAAAAAACTGAAGCATGCTGCCTGTTGGAAATGTTTTATAAGTGTTCCTTGTGTAAACCGGGTGGATTTTGTTCACATTGTGTGGTTAAGCAGACAGAATATGTTAAATGAAGCCTAATTTATTCATCTGTATGTAATGGCTGTTGTTAACTTATTTTCCTTCTGCAGGCCAGTAGTTAAATAAATACAAATAAATAGAATTAAGAAAAAATTATATCTATATAACAAACAAAAAACAAAACAAAATGGAAAATAACAAAAATAACAGTGCATAAAGACAACCTATGAACAGTTGTGATGTCGTTTAAAGGGTTAAGTTATGTTTATGCACTAAACAAGACCAATAACCTTGATTTATTAACCTATTAACACAGTATACCCCATTTCCCCATGATATATGTACTTACAAGGCATTTACCCACCGGCAACTATAGTTGCCGCTTGGACTTTTTACTAAGTATACAAAAAACCATAGATCTCTTGTAAGATTTGTTTTGTTTGGATGATTCTAAAGACTTTCATAATTATATATATATATATATATATATATATATATATATATATATATATATATATATATATATATATATATGTGTGTGTGTGTGTGTGTGTGTGTGTGTGTGTGTGTGTGTGTCAACAAAATTTACTTAGTAACATGAAAATGACCTTTCTTTGGGAGGGTTGCTGGAAGCCATGCTTCTTGGAAGTAGGGTTAGGACAGCCTCATGTGACAGGAAGGAAGTGGATACCTTTTTTTTTCTTAAGTAAAAATTTAAAAAAATTAAAAGAAGACATTTTTAATACAAAGTGGCGACAACGGGAAGGTTCGTGAGTGGCTGGTTTATGACAGCAGTACAGAACAAATGTACTGCAGTGACTGTCGTGTGTATGGCTCAGAGAAAGCAAAGTCAAATCCTTTTGTTATCGG
The DNA here is from genome assembly GCA_021554675.1 of Leuciscus idus. Lineage (NCBI taxonomy): Eukaryota > Metazoa > Chordata > Actinopteri > Cypriniformes > Leuciscidae > Leuciscus > Leuciscus idus. The sequence continues at coordinate 62,658,799 of CM038621.1, forward strand.
GACTAAAAACTTAAAATTAGAAGCAATTAAGGACCACGAGTCATCAAAAAGCGATAAGTTGTAAACTATCAAAGCCTGCGCTTCCGGAGGACACCGCTGTGGTCGAGGCACTGACGTCCCTGAAAGCAGCGCCGTTTGAGAGGATGCGACTGCTGTTTCTGAACGTTCATGCGATCGGAAAGAAGATGAGGCTCTTCTCTGACTACGTTTGGATGTGCAACTAAGTATTAAACTGTTGGTGAGATGGGATGAGATAATGCAACGCTGACGTAGGCTACAGTACAATGACAGTTGCACAGATGTGTGTGTGTGTTGGGAACCGGTGAGAAAATGAAGAAAAATATTTTTCAGAGAAAAATCTGGCTGGTAAAAAGTCACTGTGGCTGGTGGTCAAAAACGTTAACTTCAGGCCCTGCACACACACACACACACATTGTAAGTTGTCGCTCCTCTGTTACCGCTATGGTCCGGGTGCAAACAAGACCCATAGCACTTGTTCATTCAAACTCAATGTATACCCATCGCCCTGTTACAATAAACTCACATCGCATACATATACATTCACATAGGTTTACCAGTTCGCTGATGTGTTGATTCCGGGTGCGAAAGAGACAGAGATTAAACGTGATTGATGGTATCGAGGGCTATTTATAACACTCTGGCGCCACCCGGAACGGAGGATACTATGTGTTGTGTGATGTGAGAAATTTTGTTGTGTTTATAGTTAATTTATGTCTTAAAAGAATGTTACGTGATGTTGGTATGCATTTTAGGGGTCTATTTATGTTTGATGTTGATTATTGGTGTGAGTTTATGTAGTACTTGTAGTACTTCAATTAAACAAATTAAAGTGCATTCATATTTTTTGGCACGTGTCACTAAAACTGACATGTCTCTTTATGTTGTGCCGGAGTATAATGTAGATTATGCACATAGTTAATTTGTACAACAAAAATGTATTTTATTTATTGAATAATTCCATTTTTTATTTATTTTTTTGAAATATTAAAGGTACTGAGGAAGGTCCTGCACGACTGAACGTTTGTTGAATTTTTAAAATGCACTGAGCACTTTTTTTCACTTGTATAAATAAAGAATATTGCTAGTAGCTCGGAATACTCCTTTTCAGATAGGCCTACATAGCCTAACAAACAAATGATTTTTAATAATTAATTTTTTTACACTTTTTGGAAGGACTTGAAATATTAAAGGGATACTTCACCTCTGGAAAGATGAATGTGTATTTAAAATAGGTCATTTATGTAGGAGACATGTGAATACATTTTTGAATTTGGAGCTTTCTAGACTGAGAAAAGCCAGAAAATGTATTTTGGCTTAAGTGGATTAACCCTCTGAGGTCGAGAAACGCGCCGACGCGTTTTGCTGGATTTTTTTCACATAGCAGCAACATAAACTTAAATTACTCCGTCATTTATGGTTATACAGAAAAAAGAAATATAAAAAAATAATCTGTGATATTTCTACTTTTGTATGTGTCCACTTACAATCAAATCAAAACATTGTGCTTTTGTAAAATAAAGAAAATAAACAGGGTGTGCGTTCTGCCTCTCCGTCGCGGTGAACTTTTTTTTCTTGAGCACGTCTATAAACTGAAACATAACTCAGCGAATACTTCTCACACATTTATGAGCCATATACCTTTATAAACATTTAAGTGTGTACTTTTAAATGATCGGATTCAAACTGAAAACAAATATTCTCTGTTTAAGTAATTTGTATAAAACCAACAGGATGTCCAGTATCTCAAACGCTTGCTAATTACTTTTAATTCGACACGCTCACTCGCGCAAAAGAGATTCACATGCAAATCTCCACATGCAACGCGAACGCCCTCGTTACCTCAAACACAAAACACCAAAACACTTCACAAGAAGAAGAACGCGATTTGAAGACAAGAAAGATGTATGGTAAGAAATTCTTACTTATTAGTTTATGGTATTGTTGCATAAACTTCACATTGCAGTTGAACTGTTGCTAGATATATGGTGAATATTATACTATTTAGACCCGTGTTTACTGTTAAATACTGTTTGTGGATATCTGCTCAAACATAGATATGTATAACCATAATGTTTAATATTTTGGAGCGCGATGGCGTTTGAATGTATCATATTTTGGAGCGCGCTGTGGGTTTTAATGTATCATATTTTGGAGCATGCTGTGCATTTGAATGTATCATATTTTGGAGCGCGATTGCGTTTGAAAGGAAAAATGCACCAAACATTAGGCTTTATGTTTTTACTATTATCTCATTTCATATCATCATAACGAATGGAAACATTTGAAGTAACATATGATATTCAATATATTTTTCTCTAGCGTAGTTGTTCTTGAAATCTTTTGGAAGATTTAATTTATTGTTATTATTATTTTATGCAGCACTGCGTAGCCTATGCCTACAAGGCACAACAAACCTGGTGTTCATTATATATTGTTGGAAACGTGTGTGTGTGTGTGTATTCTGTGAATTTTAAAAAGAAATTTTAACCAGAAAAATCTAAAATCTATTCCCAAAATCGTGCAGCCCTATAGTTTCTCTTGATATCAGTATGTTCACAGTTTTTTTCTTTTTTTTTTTCCTTTCAGGGACCAGATGCAACTGAGTCCTGCTGACACCTTGGAAAACACCTTGGAAATGAAAGGTATGTACAATGTTTTTAGGAATGGCACAAAGGTCTCTGTCTTTGGATCATTGTTTTCAATGTGCTCTTTTGTCATTTGTATTTTTGGATTATGTTGTGTTGTAAATAAATCCAAACAATCTAAAAGCCATTCTTTTTTAAATCTCCTCATTCTTTGTGCAAGGTTGCTCTGAATGACTGGGCCTGATAGCTCCTAATAGGGCAGTTAGGGGAGTGTCTTTGTCTTTCTCAGGTGTTAAAGGCTTACATATTCATGAGATGATCACGCCTCTTCGCATATGGCTTTGTCACACAAAACACGTCTTAGAAATTTTTAATCAATATATTGTCTTATCTGAATGAGCAGTCAGGGTGATTTTCACATCGTTTTGGAGCAAATATTCTAGGCTACGTCATACAATTTTCAAAAGTCTTGTGAAGAAATAATCAGTATGGGTTTCATGGCCTTATTTCAGTGAGAATACAAAAGTATTTTCACAAACCACGCATAAATGTCATTATCTCAAAACTACAAACTTTTACATACATGCTGCTGATATATTATTGTAGCAGAGTTTGTGCTGAATACAGTGTAGACTTTAGCCATGAAAATGTCACTAGTAACAGAAAAAAACACAAATGTCAGAGCATGTCAGACCACCTCCAGGGCCCAGAAAACAGCTCAGACCTCAGAGGGTTAAAGACAACAACTCCCAGAATGCACTTGCTTCGCTGCTCTACGAGGCCACTCCCAAGCCACGCCTCCCGGTTAGAGAGCGCAGTTGAAAACAAGGCTGCTAGTGAGTCTCCATGACGAGTTTACCCGGGATATCGAGATCGCCCAAAATGTCCGGGATTCGGCTTTTGCGTTCTACAGTCGCCATTCATCATGTTTACTGTGGCGAGCAGGACGAGGCTGAGGGCCGCGGGAGAACGGCGCGAGGCCGGTGGCGTCATTACTGAGGCGCATCGGTCTCGCATCTCTCACGGAGGAGCGGGAATTTTCTGAGCAATGTTAAAACGCACATCAACCGATCACTTGTTTAGCGTTCATGGAAACACTACATTCAGATTCACCAATCGGAATGAATTCAGTTAGATTGAAACAAAAGGTGTGCATGTAAACAATGAATGGCGACTGCAGAAAGCAAAAGCCGAATCCCGGACATTTTGGACGATCGCGATGGCCGGACAAGTCCGGGAAAAAGAGGATGGTAATCCCTACTACTCACATTTCTCCTACTACTCCGCTTTCTCCACAGAACAAGAGCCTCTAGCTTAGCTTCCAAAGAAAGACGGCTGAAACTATGTGTACATTGTGTGAGTGAGATCCCACCCTCTATGGGCGGGTTGAACACATGCGGAACAGCTCCTCCTACTGGCTGTAGTCTTTAGCCTCTGGCCAGAAAATCCTCCGATGACGCAAAATGATGATTTTTGCGTCATCGGAGGATTTTTTCCAGACAAAAAATACATAAATCTCTCATCTCAGGGGGATATGAGGGTAGAAAGCATGGTAATTCGAAAATACTACAGGTTTTCTACTAATACAAAGCTTAATGCTAAATCCTGAAGTATCCCTTTAATAAAGCCACAGATGAGAATCTTGCGCTGGCCAGTGTTACACTCACTTATACTGACACCTACTGGCGTGCGTCTGTGCAGCATCAAAAGGTTTCCAGTAACGGGCGCGACTGTTAATACGTTATTCGTAGTGACCCATGATAGATTTATTTCGTGTCTTTCCTAGAATGGTCAGTTTGTGACTTTGCGAGATAAACAACATAAAGTAGCACTGGTAGCCTATTACAAAACAATCAGTGGCACATGCCAAACAAATACAGACGTGACACAAATAACACGTTTGAAAAAATATGAATGCACTTTAATTAGTTTAATTGATATTTTAAATATCACAAAATTAGGCTATTTATTTAGGATTTTGTGCCACAATTACGTCAGTAGGCTATAGGTGTTCAATTAATCTGTCAGTCACTACTGGAGGTGTCGCAACACGTTGACATGTTCCGCGACTCGGATGCTTTGCCCACACATTGAATCTGATTGTGAGGGAAAGCTTAAAACACATTCAAGGCACAGTGACAAAAGTCAAGAGTGTTGTTGAGTATGTCAACAGAAGCACTGTTGCAACAGAAAGACTAAAGGCAACACAAAAACAAACGGGCCTTGAAGAGCTGAGGCTCAAGCCGGATGTAATTACAAAGATGGAAGTCCACGTATTACATGCTAAACAGATTTTGGCTGCAGAAGGAAGCAATCATTGCTACAATTGCACTGGTAAACCCCAGCCTTCCAACCCTGACACTTGACGAATGGGACATGATTAAAGGGTTAGTTCACCCAAAAATGAAAATGATGTCATTAATGACTCACCCACATGTCACTCCAAACCCGTAAGACCTCCGTTTCTCTTCTGAAGACATCTTAAGATATTTTAGATTTATTCCGAGAGCTTTCTGTCCCTCCATTGTAAGTCAATGGACGGTATATTGTTCACGTCCATAAAGGTAATAAAGACATCATCAAAGTAGTCCATGTGACATCAGTGGGTTAGTTAGAATGTTTTGAAGCATCGAAAATACATTTTGGTCCAAAATTAACAAAAACTACGATTTTATTCAACATTGTATTCTCTTCCGGTCTGTTTTCCATCCGCGTTCACGAGTCCACATTGACGCTGCTGACGTAAGATGCTGCTTGTTCTAAATATATATGGGCAAACGTCCCACCAGCTAACCATATGTTAGAATAAATAACGTAATATAGTCCCAATGTCCTCAAACGAGTACTTCACATTTACTGATGTCCTAGAGTGCTACTATTACTAAAATATGTCAAATTTTAATCCCCGTATGATGATAGAGACAGTATTGTACATAAATACATTTGTTTCATTCATATAATTTGAATAGATTTTTTACCTGGGTCATTTTTCTTTCGGGAACTGGTGTAGAAGTGTTTTGCTGATATTCCAGCCATTTTCTTCTCACTGACATTGGTGTAATGTTGTGATATCACCACAAGATGGTGTGGGCAGTGTCCCTAAATGTGGCCAACATGTCTAAGATTTACAAATTTGACTATCATTGTGTCAAGAGGCAAAAATGTAATGTCCTCATGAGGTCGCAGGGTCTCAGGAAACTGGAGACAGTAGGTGTGTGTGTTCTGCATGACTGAATGAGACCTGGAGGGGAAAAGATAGTGTGTAGAGTCAGGAACTCAGCATGGGGGGAAGAGATGAGATTGGAGAAGTTGTGTTGTGCTCTCTGTCCCATAGATCTCTTCTTCAGATTAGTGAGTTTTATTGCTTTATTGCAGGTTCGAATTCTTGAATTCAGTCTTAGTAAAAATCCATCCTTACAAATGGTAGATAGTATATACAAATAGATCAAAGACTCTTGAAGAGTATAATGCTCACTGGGTGTAAATTATAAAACATAAAAAGGGTGAAGAAATTATAATTATAATTATCCACAATTATAGGAAATATTTTGTAAACCTAAAAATGATAATATACATAATTATATTAATAGGGGAAGACAAAAATGATAAGAAGTGATTATGTTAGAATCACACCAGAAAGAGTCAACCAAGGGTGTTGATTGTAAATAGCTGAACCTTAAATCCTAGGTCAAAGTTGGAAAATAAATATATATTAGTAGCAGTAGATAGTCTTTGGGCAAATACCGTAAAATACACTATTGTAAATACCTTTATAAAAGCAATAGAGGAGTGAAGGGTTGGGGTCAGAATCCCTTGCCTCTTCAATATATATATATATATATTAGAGGTGGGCATAGATTAATTTTTTTAATCTAGATTAATCTAGATTAATTTTGAAATTAATCTAGATTAATCTAGATTAAAATGGCTCATTTGAATTCTGCCGAAGGCATTCAGAATATGTGTGCTACCCAAATAATGACTATAAAAGTAAGTCTTTAGGAACGGGTTTCTCAAGCCAGGTGGCGCATTAGACCAGGGGCTCATCTCCTGTTTCCAAAATGCATCACAAACTGCTTGAGAAAGCTGTTCTACTCATAGACTGTAAAAGGTTACTACTGTACTGTTACCGTCCGTAGGCAACATTAGGTTGGCCTATGTTATTATCAACTACTATAGGCTATCAATTAGGGATGGGCGATATGGCCTAAAATCTATATTGTGATATACATTGCAGCCTCTTGCGATAACGATATACAGTATATTATAATAAAACCATTTCAGAACAGATTACACAGACCCATGCTAAACAACTGCTAAATGTATTTTTTTTTAAAGGGTGTATGTAGTTGAGAACATATATTGTGCAAAACTGTAAGTATACAACATAATTTTGCAGATAAATAAAATTGAAGTACACTAGCTGCAGAGACTTAAGTAGGTCTAATGTTTATTATGGCTTGGAGCTTATGAAACCCCAAATTTAAAATTAGAATATTGTCTAACTGATGTCTTTTCAGTTAAAAAGAAACACAACAACGATTCTTAAAATCGAGATTATGTGCTACACCACTAAGATATATTGGAATGGGAATAATACGCGCGCGCTGGTATTCAGTGATATCATGTTTCGTTTTGAATTTGAGGTGGTCGAACGGATTAGTCGTGTGTTAACTTACCGAACTGTTACCCCACACACTCTGTATATAGTTTGCTGCTGCTCGTCTGACGGCTTAAACCCGAACCAAGTCCAAATAATGGATGTTGCACCGATCTTTTTCACCAGCTTTCACTTTCAGCCGTGTTTACTTAAGATGACGACGAATATGCGTTGCAGCCGGGTTTACCTCGCGGCCGCGGGTAGATTGCGTCATCATAGCTTGTGTAGTATAGAGCCATCTCCCAACCCAACTTGGAGAATAGATTAACGGCGATATTTTTTTTATCGCGCGATAAGAGTCTCGCGTTAACGCAGCACGTTAACGCCGATAACGGCCCACCACTAATATATATATATATATATATATCCTTTTAAAAATGATTACTTCATTCTTATTAACCCTCTGGGGACCAAGCTGTTTTTGGGGCCCTTGAGATGTTCTGACATGCTCTGACATTTGTGCTTTTTTCAGTTATTTATAAACATGTTAATGGCAAAGGTGTAAATTCACTCTATATAGCACAAACAGGCCTACCATAATATGCGAGCAACATGTATGTAGATGTTTGTATTTTTAAGAGAATAATGTTTATGCGTGGTTATTTAAAAAAATAAAAATGAAAGTTGCTGAAATAAGACCACAAAACTCATACAAAATATGTGCCCACAAGACTTTTGACTAATGGATGTTGTCCCTTTCAGTTCTAGCTTCAAAATTATGTGAAAATAGTCTTGCTTTATCGTTCACAAAAAAAATACATTGATTTAAATGGTGTAAAACAGGTTTTGCTTGGAAAGCCAATATGCGAGGGGGAGGAGTAGTTTACACCTTAGTCCCACCCACTCTGCATAATGACTCTGCATAATTAGCCATTCATTCAGGTGTGACACTGACTGAGCCACAATGCAAGGACAAAATATATATTTTGAAGAAGACTTATATTGACCATTTAAGATTTTGCTTACATCTATCTTGTAAATATGTTTTGCTATTTTATTAAAAAGGTTACAATTACAACAATAATTACAATTTCAGCAATATTTCTGCAAAAAAGTACTCTTTCTTTGTAAAAAAAAAAAAAAAAAGATTATAGGCCTACATTTTATCATATGTATTCATTAGTTTGAATATAGCCAACATTGGAACATCTTAGTCTATGACTTTATTTTTGACAAAATAGTATTTTATATATATGAGCAGAAAAGCTTATTTGATGTGACAGTATATTCTACAGTAAAAACTGTACCCAAATCTAGTCAACAAAATGTTGTCTTTCATACTTCGCCTGACTGTAACGCAGTAACTGTAACTGTAAAAGCAGTTTATTCTTTCACACACAGACGCGCGATTCATATTTAGGCTAAACACTCTTTACAAATATGTACCCTTCATTCATCTCACAGAAACGCGATTCATTTTAGGCTAAACAGTCTTTACAAATATGTACCCTTCATTCATCTCACAGAAACGCGATTCATTTTAGGCTAAACAGTCTTTACAAATATGTACCCTTCATTCATCTCACAGAAACGCGATTCATATTTAGGCTAAACAGTCTTTACAAATATGTACCCTTCAATCATCTCACAGAAACGCGATTCATATTATAGAAACGCGATTCATCTTTTTGTTTACATAAGCCTACAACGTTATTCCATAACGTTATTCCACATTAACACTTGAGAAAGGATAACTTAGCCTACCTCACTCCTCAGCGGGATCTGCTCCTCATATCAGCACGGAAAATTTTCTCCATAAGGTAGGCTATATTATGCCTCTTTGTTTACAGCTGATGTGGGGGCGTTTCACAGACTGAAATGGTTCTCAGAATTTGCGTTTGAATAGCACGCGCTCTCCGGGGCGTGGTCAAATTACTTTTGAATGGCTCGTAATGAGCTCGACTGGAGTCGCTCTCTTTTTATACAGATTACAGAAGCTGATAATATTTGTTTTTTATATAAATTACTTCATTTAAAAGCTGCGATCTCAAGCTTTATGCCCGTGGGTCTGTTTGCCTGTTTGACTGAATTTTCGCGGAGTTATAGATCATTTTCGAACGCGTTTCAAATGGGAGTTTACTGACAGAGAGAAGGCAGAAATAGCATCATGTTAGTTTTTCTTTATTTGTCAAAAAGCAAAACACTTTATTTGTATTGTGAGTATACAGAAAAAAAATAGAAACTGAACAGGATCGATTGATGTATTACACGAAAATGAAAGATCAAAATTAACAGAGCATTTTGTGTTTATTTTTCATTGCTAAAAAAATGAACTTCGGTTAAACAGGCGTATAATTTGGGTAAATGTGTAAGCTAGATGTATGCTTTTATAATAAATTGTCTGTCTATCTATCTATCTATCTATCTATCTATCTATCTATCTATCTATCTATCTATCTATCTATCTATCGTAATAATGTATGATTTGCAAAAATGAAAACTGCTGCTTCTGTGTGAGAGAATCAAAGTGTATGCGCGTTGTGCACACGCTACATTGATTATGGCCAAGCATGCGCCCTTAAAATAGCATATGAATAACATGAGCAACGCGCTACTGACTTTAAACAATTTTTTCCTGGTTAGTGGCGCAATTGTTTTCTAAACCTGCAAAATAGCATGAAGGAACGTTTGCGCTGAACCGCCCCCGGGAGCGCAAGTGTATTTCCTAACTTACCGACGTGCTTCTGTGGAGGGAAAAGTCCGCTTTGCGCGGGTGCAAAATAGAAATGATACATGCGTCGGTGTACAAAGTCAATTGCGCTGGGTGCAAGATAGGGCCCCTAGTCTCTGTTAGTGTTTAACCATTTTCTTTTAGGTGTCCTTGGGTTGCGCTCACACACCAGGGGTCTTTTGATGAGAACTCTCTCGGGAGTCAGAGAGTGATTAAAAGGACTCTTCACCCAGGTGTTGCGTATCTGTCTTTCTTAGTTGGCTTGCATAAGTTAAAGGTCAATGTATACATAGTTTTACCTGATGTCTGTTAAGTGCATTTCCTCATGTGCATTTCTCTAGAGAGTAAAAGGGATTAATGTCGTTCCTGCTTTCCTAAGGAGTGAAATGTGTTATCAGTTTGTTATGGTGTGCTGCTTTTCTGATAATGAACTCAGGCCTTCTTTAGCCTTGAAGAGGACTGTTGTTCGTTAGTGTTGTGTGTGTGTTTGACATTCTTTGCAGGTTCTTAACCCTGTGATGGAAGATCTATGGACTCGAAGACACCACTCTCAGACCTGGGGCCTCATGTACAAAGACTTGCGTTGAATTCACACTAAAACATTGCGTACGGACAAAGCTGTAAATGTGCGCACGCACAAAAAAAACAAACAGATGTATGAATTTCTGCGTACGAAGGATCTCACGCATATTCTCTTTGTACATCCCAATTAACGTAAAATTGAGCGCACATGCACGAGCACAACGCCCCACCCAGTCTCCTCCCTTAATTAAATCAATTTAAATATGGTAATGAGTCCACTTTGGCAAAAGAAAGCAGTAAGAAAATGGCTAAAGCAAGCGGCAAGAAATGAAACTTTACAGAAAGTGAATTGGAGGTGCTACTATCAGAGGTAGAAACGAGAAAAAAATATTTTATTTTGAACTTTGTCCTCTGGAATTAATAACAAAAGGACAAAATATGAGCGGGAGAGTTTGGCTGATGCCGTCAATGCAGTGGGATCTGAAAGTCGCACTGTAAATGACTCTTGTGTAATGTTTGCAACTTCACTTCATTGCCTGTAAGAGTCGCCAATGGACAAAAACAATGAGAAATGTACGTACGCCAGACATGAAATTGGCGTGGAGGAACGCACATTCTCACGTTAATTTCACTGTTAGTACATCCGACCGTGAGCGTGAAAGCTGGCGTATGCAACGTTTTTGTGCGTACGCAAGATTGATACATGAGGCCCCTGGAGAGGTCACTGTGGACTTGTATCTTGGAGTTGGGCGACAACTGTGCTGATTAATGATGATATGCCCACTTCTCTATCTGCTACAGATTACTGTTTACACTTAATGTTCTCTTAGCCAATCAGAAGTCAATGTTTATGGAATGCATGTCCTTGGAAAAGGTATAATTGGTGTATGATTTTGTGTGTAAGGTAGAGTTAGCTTGCGAACTCCTCGTGAGACTTTGACGCTGGCTCTACCAATTTAACTGCAAACTATTCTTCAGTAAATTTTTACTTATTTTATTGAACTTCACGACTCCTGGTCTTCTTTCATCATATCTGGCAACTGTACCCCCCTTACAGGAGCTACTGACAGCATGGGTTAGACCCGTGAATATTAGACTTGATAATATAACAGACTTTATTAGAGGAAAGTTAGAGGTTATCTGGAAAACAAACTGTTTTGCACAAAGATTGGCGGTATATGCACCAGAAAGTAATGTAATTGTAAAATGTGCAGTAGGAACTTTAAAAAGTTTCTTTAGAGCAAATCATAAGGACATAAGATGGGATGAAAAGATTGAGGAGTCATTAAATTATAATAATTTAACTAATGTAAATCAAAAAGATAAAGATAATAAGAAGTTAACTACTAAATAGTGTTACTAATATAACTGTAAATAGTGTTTGTTTTTGTTTCTGTTATTATTTTGTAATTATTTCTGTTTGTATTTTAATTGTAATATGATATGCAACTGCAATCGCTCATTTCTTTACTGTTATTGTGAAGCGTCGTTGAGCTTGGGAAAGGCGCAATGTTAATTAGACATATTATTATTATCAACTAAACATTTTAAGGATTTAATTACTAAGAAAGATAAAGTATATATAAAAAAAAGAGTTGATAAACATACAGTGGTTATTAGAAAATGTGCTTTGGAGTAAGAAGAATTTGATATTAGAATAAGAAAGGAAGGAAAGGAAGAAAGTAGGTTAGTTTTATCTTTGGGGAAAAAAAAAGAAAAAACATAGTATCTTACAAACAGTGTAAAATAACTAATTAAAGACCAAAGAAAAGAAAAAAAGAAAGAGTATAAAATACTTCTAACATGCTCTTTTAATTAAAACGAGTGAAACGATATAAAGAAATAGGTTTCTTACCTATATTTGTGATAACTGCGTTAAAGATCCTAGAATGGAGCAGAACAAACTCATTCTAGCGTGTGTGTGTGTGTGTGTGTGTGTGTGTGTGTGTGTGTGTGTGTGTGTGTGTGTGTGTGTGAGAGAGAGAGAGAGAGAGAGAGAGAGAGAGAGAGAGAGAGAGAGCAAGAATGCAGATTTATGGGGTAATAAAACTACTGATAGCGTGTCTCTGGATGGAGCAAAGTTAAAGAGAATCAAATAAGCAAAGTTGAATGTGAGTAAAAGTGTTCAATAACGTGTGTCATATATGATACAAAGCTAAATATGAAACGAGACTGGACATGGCAGAGCAAGTAAATGAGGCTGAGTAAATGTAAATTTGTTGGCAATGGCTTGGATATCTGACACCGTAAGTATACGAATTAAGAAAACCCTTAACAGAAGGGGAATATGTGTTAGTGGAGTTTTAGAAGGGGAATAAAGCCCAATTTAAAGAGAAAAAAATCTTCTAACACATAAAACAAGACGTTGGAACTTCAGAAGCAAATACTGAAGAGTGTTTAAGAAGGAGCCGAATGATTAATGTCTAAGAGATGTCTTACAGAGAGCTCAACTTTATGTTATATCTTTCAGGAGATAGAGTCTGGATCGAGATGTTGGGCTAACAGAGAGTTCCAGAATAACACAATGACAAGAGAAAGGCTTGTTTAAGTCAAGTGTTGTGGTAACATTGATAAAGATAGCAATAGTCATGGTGTTGTTCTGGGTTGTAGTCAAAATTTTTATAACAATTTGACTATAAAAAAATCAAGACACTGTGGAAAAAAGGTGAGACATATAGAGCCTGGTTACAAAATGGATGCAACCTTTGTGATAGACAAAGAGATTGATATGGAGGATCTAAAAGAAAAAAACAATTGATTTAGAACCTAATGAATCATTATGATAGGTGGAAAACAATATGTAAATGTAAGACATTTAATGAAGATTGCGAGGTACAAGAGAAAAGTATACGTTATATGGAACGTTGCAGAAATTAAGAAGTTAGTTTAAAATGGTATAGTGAATCCAATACAAAGCTGAAGTAACTTTAGGAGGTAAAAAGTATTCAGTAAAGAATTTTTTTTTTTTTATAAGTTAGTAGGCTATTAAAGGGGAAATGAAACGTCCATGTTTTGGCACTGGTAGTAGCTACATATATATGAAAAATCACCTTGCCAAAAATTTTATTTTAAAAAGTTGTTAAAACCACAGATATGACCAAATTATTTTCGTAATTTCTAGCTAGCGAGTCGCCATTTTGAAGTGACGTCACAGCCTACGTAACAGGGTTGGTTGGTTCCGCTGGTGAGTGAAGAGAGTGAAGCGTTACTGGACCGGACTGAATACGCAATTGATTTGAAATGGAGGAAGACGAACTTGAAAGACCTGTTGAGCCCGTGTGTCCCATTGCTTATGCATCTGAGTCGATACGGCGTGGGAACCGAGCAGTGGTACGTCGCTATGTCGAACAGCCGGTGATACATGGCCGTAGCCAGCTATGAGGTCACCGAGGTCCGGACCTCGGTCATTTTTTTACATTCAAAAATAAAATTTCAAGCTCTCTGAATGATTAATTAGCCGTTTAAACCCTCATATGAGTGTTTGCAATTCATTTTGCTGTGAGAATCTAGCGCAGTGAACGGGGCTTGAGAGCGCGTTGTGAGGGCGCGGGTGCGATCCAGTGTTGCCAGATCCATCTAATGGAAAGGTGGCAGTAGTCTTCTGGACTTGTTTTTCTGATTTAATGTCACACTTTAGGAAGTTATTAAAGTGGAAAGTTGCATGTTAGGGTTCATGATATATTCATCTTATTTCCAAAACACAAGCTTTGAACTTATTTCGGATTATTATTAAAAAAAAAAAAATTATAATAATGTTGTTGCTTGTTTTTCGTAGCAATATCTGGCAACATTTTACTGTCGGCATTAATAAAAATAAAAAAAGCTTATAGAAAAACTGTAATTGCTGACAGGAAGATACCACATTCGGTAAGACAAACGAATAAGAAAATGAAATTAAGACTCAAAGATAGAGAGATAACAGAGAATAATACAGTAACTGATCAGATGATAATACAGTTTAGACTGTGTGATGTGCTGGAAGATGTGGCGATGCACAGGTATGGGGAAATCATTACAATCAAAATCAAGGGTCTGATAAAAGGCTCATAATTAGTAAGAGTACAGTAACTAATACAGCATGGGTCAAATATGATCCTATACCTTTAGACTTGATAAGATGAAGTAAAAACGATGAAGTAATAATTACCTGGGAGATTCCTAAAGAAATTCCAGAGTATTATATAAGACAAAAGATCTGCCATAACAAGCATATAAAATAACATGGGATTTTATTGATAATTTGGCAGAGGATGAAGAATTGTTCAATTTGAGTAAGTTCTGGACTGTAAAGTATTTTGAAGGAATGAGTCCAAGCATATATGCAGGATGGGCATGTTTGAATCAGACATCGGACAGTAATATTAGAAGGAATGATATAAATCAAGCAAGAAAAAGATTTATGCTAATTGAAGGGGAAAAACACACACATATGGACACTGAAGTGAGTGGTAAATAATATTTGAATAAAATTAAATATAGTCACAATAGTGTTTTGATTATTCTTGAGTTGTCTGGATTAGGAAGGATTTTCAGAAAAAAACAATTTCCTGGAATATGTAAATTATTAAAGAAATGTAAAAGTGGCGTGAATAAATCCTGACATTGACTTACGTCCGGTAAGACCTTCATCTAAGAGAGTAGATGTTGTGAGACTGTACAAAGCAACATGTGTCTAATAACATAGACTCAGAGAACTAGAGACTGGAGAGACCAGCACATCTCAACATGATATACAGCAGACTGACCCTTACACGACCTTTCAGAGGCCCGGAGGAACATGGCATGTGCAACATACTGGTAGATACATACATACATACATACATACATATCAAAAAACACAATGTTATAAACTATATTGAGAAATCTCCGACATTTTGGTAACATGGTTGCAGAAAATAGTGATATAAATGTGAAATAAAAAGGCTATAATATTATTCAGTTTGACCTGATGTTGACACTCAATATGAACATTTCTCAAACCTCGCTTTACTGAACATTTGTTGAAAACCAAAAAGTTTATTTATTATAGTAAATAAAACTCTCACAGCTCCTGAGATGATCTAAATGTGATCTAACATGAATGTTCTTCAGCATCATGAATGAATGAAGAATAAACACCAACCTCTTTGTTCTTCAGGATCTTCAGTGTGTTTCATTCTGCAGGGTTCTGGATCACTCATGTTCTCACTGTCCTCTTTAATAAACTCAGTCTTTGCAGATTTCAGCTCTTCCTGATGCTCTGATGCTCGTCTTCACTTGTAGCTGATGGGAATTTACAGCATTTATTGGGGAATTGCTGTGGGAGGAGCTTCACTGATGATGTAATTACTGTGGGAGGAACTTCACTGATGATGTGACTGACATGGGAGGGGCTTCAATTATGGTAAATTTTAGTGTGAGGAGCTGATCTGCCAAAATCTAAAATAAATCAGTTAGTTTGTTTTAATAGGGTCAAAGACCTGATGTCAAGTTTTAGTGTCTGTATTGTAAGAAAAAATGATGTGGACGTCGAAGATCTCAAAAATGAAGTTTATTACAGCAAAGTAGTAACAAAGTACAGGCAGCACTTCGGATTCAGCGGAGTCATACAGAATGAATCTCATCCTCTCAGCTCAAACATTTATCCTCTATTTCGTTTGTCTTCCCCCTCTACATGTAAATGAAGCTCTGTTTTTAAGTGTAATTTAAGAATAACAGATTCATCTTCCCTCTCAACATGAGGCTGAAACTCTGTCTTAAATGTAAATTGAGGATCTTTCCTCTGTGCCCACATCTTTGATGTTCTGTGAAATCAGAACAGCAAAAGGTTAAGGTGATACGATCTATCTGTAGTGGTCACATCTTTGATCTTCTGTTAAAATAGAACGGGTTAAATGTTAAGGTGACAAGCTATTTGAAGTCCCTGTAATCAAGATGGTTATTGGTTGCCCTCTGTGATACTATTTACATATTACTGAGATTGGATGTAATTGTCTCTATATGATAATTAAGCTCTTTTAAGTGAAGGAACATTTTGATATATATATATATTGGAGTGGAAGTTGTTGGGAACAGACCATAATTTCTTATAGACCCCCCTTTGATGCTCTTGGCCCAAAGTAGCATCACAACCACTCTCTTTTCGTAGATAACACCTCCCGAACCTGGTGGGCAGGTGCCCCAGTGGCGGCGTAGCCCTGGCTTAGGTTGTTCTGCATCTATGGCCATCAGAGAATCTTACCCGTCTTCGGGATCTACGCCTCCTGCACACTGAGTTATGGCTCTACTTCACTTGAGCAAAGTTATCATAGTTTGTGATAATGAAATGTTTTTTTGTTTTATTTTTTACATTCAGTTTTAAAGGTTACATTCCAAATTAAACTAGAATAGGCCATATCTCCATCATGCATTTGTTTTGCAAAAATCTTGTCTTTCTTCAAGGCCTTGTTGGGCTCTCACAGTGGTGTTCACATCAGTGATGTTAGCATATTGATTAGTTTTGATAACTCAAATAATCAACAATCAATAGACAATATAGTGAGTGTGTGTGTGTGTGTGTGTGTGTGTGTGTGTGTGTGTGTGTGTGTGTGTGTGTGTCATTTTGTGTCCATTTTCTCAGTGTGGACATCCTTTATCCACTTGTTTTCCCTCTATGTTGAAAAACTGCTGTCCATAGTCTCTGAAATGGTTTGTTTCTGAAATCTCCTCTTGTTTCACTTCTCATTGTCCATTTTTTCAGTGAAGCAGTCACTGGTGTTGTTCAAGTCTGTGCCTCTTCATCAGTTCCTTCCATCCCATGGTGGGTCTCAGGGTTTCTAGGTCTTTTAGGCCTGGAGTTCTGGATCTTGCAGGTCTGGAAATCTCTATTCTTTTCTTTTTCTTGAGAAAATCCCCCTGGCTCCACTTCCTTCTCGTCCTTCAAACGACCAGATCACCTTTCTCCAGGAGGTTACAAATTTCAGGCAAACATCTCGATGCTTATATCTGAAACTATACTCAAAAGAAGAGGTTGCCCCCCTTTCCCCCACAAGCATCTTTTCACATTCAAACATCAAAGTCACAGAAGTTTCATCTCAAAACATGTTAAAAATGATTTCTAAACATAATGTATTTAAAACATTTATTATACATTACCACTACATATCAATGCTAATAAAACATGTTTCATAAATCATAAAGAATCACCCCCCTTTTGATAGTAAACCTTTTTCTACAATGTGTTACTATCATAAAACTAATTCTAATTTGCATCAGCATTTGCGTGTGATTGAGCTACAGTCATGTTGCTGGTGCAGTGATATGTTTGACAAGGTGTGAATGACTTCTTTATTTCCTTCCAACAGTGCCAACTGGGTTTCTAAATTGCCTATTTTCTTAAGCAAACCACTATAGCCCATCTTTCTTTTGTGTGAAAAGTGACACTGTCTTGCCTTGTGTCCCATCTTTCCACAAGCAAAACAAACATCTTCCTGATCTTCCTTTCTTTTCTCCAAACAGTGCCTTGCAATGTGACCATCCTTTCCACATGCATGACAGACAAAGCTTTGAAGAGGTCTCTCATTGTCTTGACAATGTCTAGCAATGTGACCAGCTTTTCCACATGCATAGCAAAGAAAAACACCTTCTGAATTTATTCTTGCAAATCTCCTTGGTCTATGATGGAAACCATTAGACAATGTAGAACATTCTCTCTCGCCAAAGGCAGCAACTGGATGTCTAGATTTGGCAGCTTTCATTTTACTATTTGCATTAGCATTATTGTTGTAAAACTGTGTCATATTAGCAATAATGTCATTATATTCAGAGAGTGGTGTAACTAGCATTGTCACAGCAGACCGGGTGAGTGGGTCACATTTGTTAATCAAGGCAGACTTGAAACTGACATCATTCTTAATAATATCAGGATTGCCACTGAAAGTCTTAAATGTCTCCAATAATCGTTCTGAGAATGCTGCTGGGTGTTCCCCTTTTCTCATTTGCATCTCAGATATCCTATCCCAATTAACTGACATCACACCTAGGACATCCAGCAGTGCCTGTTTCCTCTCTGGCTTAGTAGCAGTTCTGTTCTTCACTTTCTGAGTTAATGCTCCAGACAAAGTCTCAGGCAAACACATTCTTAGCAATACGCATGCATCACCATCTGTAAAATTGTAAACTTCAGCATATTCCTCCAAGTTTTTCAGAAAATCTAATGCATCTTGTTTGGCAGGATCAAATTTACCAATATTCTTGATCACAGTTTCTAGTTCAGTTGGATTAAATCCTCGGACTATGGTAGAAGTCATTGGTTCTTCCCTTCCTTCACTAGCATGCATAGTCGTAGTAGCATGGACTGGTGCCATGGGAAATCTGACTCTACAGTCAGAGTATTGGCTATTTAATGACTGAGAAACTTTTTCCAAACCCTCAGTCCTGTCTTCCTGTAAATCTGGCATTTCTGGAACTGGGTTACACAATATGACACCTAACAATGTCTTACTAGGGTTTTTCTCTGTTGAGCCATTCTTTATCATAAACTGACAAGTCGCCTTCGCTTCCTCCAAATTGTTGGACAATGTTTCCACAGATGATTTAAGCATACTATTGTTAGTTCTAAGAAGTACAATCTCATTCTGCATCTTTACCTTTTCTTCTTTCCATATCGTTTCACTAGCAAGGTAATTTTTTGTAGAAATTACCCCAACACTGAGTCGCTCATTTTCAGCCTCTAACTCATCTACTCTCCTCCTAGTTACTTTGTATGAAGCAAAAAGTGCTTGAAGCGCATTAGCAATTTTCCCATTTTTGTTCTTAGGCATTTTGGGATAATTTTCAAACTTAGAGATAGCCCACTTGTACGGTTTATCAACAATATTCTCTATTCCGTCAAACATTCCCTGAGAACCGTGTTTAGCGATGTATTTAACAATAATTTCTTCCATTTTCAAAAGTCTTATCGGGCTTTTAAAAATATCTTGTGATCTAATTGTTATTCACAAAGTCTGATTTAAATGACTACACGTTATCTAGTTCCTTTAAGATATCTGTTAGTCTAATTATTCACAGCTCCAGTACTTCGGACACAAATTATCAAAATAGCCACACTATACCTGAGGCTTCTAAACTTAACCACAGCCACAATCCATTGGTCCTTAAATTTCGTTACGCAAAACAGTTAAGAAATGCAACACTGTCACAGTACGTCGGACCAAACCACACTATGTCTGGTTTTATGTTATATTCTTAAAACAGCTTGCTTATCAGTACTTCGGGTTCAAACTATATTTATGAATTTTAAAACAATGCCACAGTACGTCGGGCAAAACCACACTGCTTCGGGTTCTTTGTTTTAAACTTCACAAAGTCGCAGCACACCAGACTCACTAGTCTAGCCTATGCTATAACACACAATAGTTGTGAAATAATTCTGTGACCACACTGCGTCGGGTCTATTCAATTACTTTAGAATTTCCTCAGAATTATTACAACTTCACAATCGGTTTCAAGTACGTTAGAAACATATACATTTGTTTTAGAAACAACCAATCCAATATAACTCTGCCACCACTTCGGGTTTATTCAATTACTTTAGAATCTTAACAGAATTATAAGAGACCAACACCAAATTTCAGTTACTTTAGAAACTTTACACTTAAGCACTTTGTTTCAATTACTTTAGAAACAACAATTCCAATAGCAGTCTGCCACCACACTGCTTCGGGCTTATTCAGTTACGTTAGAATCTTAAACAAAAATGTACGGAATAGGCTTAACACTCCTCCTGCTAATACTGAATAAACCAAATTTGATCTCTTCTGTCCTTAATTTTTCTTTTCTAGATTTTTTTTTTTTAAAACCGAGGAATTCCTTGACAAAAACAGCATAAATGAAAGAAAACAGCTTTTTCTTACCTTTTCCCTTTTTTGTTGGAAATCCGTCGATTCCTGGGTCTGGCTCGCCAATGTAAGAAAAAATGATGTGGACGTCGAAGATCTCAAAAATGAAGTTTATTACAGCAAAGTAGTAACAAAGTACAGGCAGCACTTCGGATTCAGCGGAGTCATACAGAATGAATCTCATCCTCTCAGCTCAAACATTTATCCTCTATTTCGTTTGTCTTCCCCCTCTACATGTAAATGAAGCTCTGTTTTTAAGTGTAATTTAAGAATAACAGATTCATCTTCCCTCTCAACATGAGGCTGAAACTCTGTCTTAAATGTAAATTGAGGATCTTTCCTCTGTGCCCACATCTTTGATGTTCTGTGAAATCAGAACAGCAAAAGGTTAAGGTGATAAGATCTATCTGTAGTGGTCACATCTTTGATCTTCTGTTAAAATAGAACGGGTTAAATGTTAAGGTGACAAGCTATTTGAAGTCCCTGTAATCAAGATGGTTATTGGTTGCCCTCTGTGATACTATTTACATATTACTGAGATTGGATGTAATTGTCTCTATATGATAATTAAGCTCTTTTAAGTGAAGGAACATTTTGATATATATATATATTGGAGTGGAAGTTGTTGGGAACAGACCATAATTTCTTATAGTATCTAATTTCTAATATTATAAACATAAAAAAAAAAAACACATTAAATTCAAGTAAAGTGTCAATTTTACAGTTTTTCACAATTGCTAAGTTCTAAGAGAACCACATTCTCAATAGCCTAAACCAATTTGTTGAATAAATCACTCTTTCTGCAAAACCTTAAGCAAGTTCAGGCAGTTCGACGCTGTTTGCAGATATCCTTTTTATCCTGTACATTCTCAATCACTAAAACACATTTGACACTGTGATGCATTTGTGTCGTAGCAATTGTGAAAAACTGTAATGTTTCAAATAACTTTTGTGAAAACAAAATGTCAAAATATGGGTGAAATAATGTTTTATCATCATTCAACTTAAATATATATTTATGTAAAATGAAACAACATAGTTATTGTGACCTTTACTTTTTTTTATATATTTTAAATTATTAAAAACTATAATTATTAAAAAAAGTATAAATATTAAAATGTACAATGAATGAGTATTTTGGGGCTGCACTATGATCCTTAAATACAGTCTTTAAATATGTCATCAAATAATTATTCTTCTAAATATGCCTGAAAAGGTTTTTAGCAATATTTGTCTTTGACCCATGTACTGTTTTACACATTTAAGCATTTATATAAATCTGTCTGTCTAATGTAAAGCAACTGATGCTAATTCACAATTCTTTATTTCTAATTCTAACATTATTCTCTTTCTTCATTAAAATAACGGTAGATATCTAGAAAAGTGGTAAAAAAAAAAAAACTGCAAGGAAAACCTATGAAAACTTAAAGACAGAAATAAATGTACATATTCACAATCATCAAATCCCCTCAGTCTGTTGACACCAATGAAATGAGCTTTAAGTGTCAATTTACAGGAGATCTGAAGACATCAGCATAATAAATGAGGTGAAAACAGGAACTATTGTCATGAAATAAAGAGTGTTTTCAGCAGATCTGTTAATATTGATGAGCCTC
This sequence comes from Leuciscus idus, assembly GCA_021554675.1. Taxonomy (NCBI): domain Eukaryota; kingdom Metazoa; phylum Chordata; class Actinopteri; order Cypriniformes; family Leuciscidae; genus Leuciscus; species Leuciscus idus. The sequence continues at coordinate 62,680,731 of CM038621.1, forward strand.
AGACTATCAACACTCATTCAACAAGCCATTCAGGATCATCAGCAGATCATCTCACTTTATTCTGAGTGTTTGCTGTTAGAAACACATTATCTGAGTCAGGATACATGATAAAAGCCTGTTAAACTGCTCTATTTAAAGACAATACTGTCATTTTTCACAATTCACAATTTTACACTTCATGCTTCCTTCAGCAGACAAGCTTTATGGAGATGCTGACTTCATTTTCCAGCAGGATTTGCACCTGCCCACACTGCCAAAATAACCAAAACCTGGTTCAGTGACCATGGTATTACTGTGTAATTATTTTGATTTTGATTTCGTGGGTTTCATAAGCTGTAAGCCATAATCATCAAAATTATAACAAATCTGGTTGGTGTTCCCTGGGTGTCCACTAGAGGTCTCTTCCCCATACCCTCACCACCACATCATGAACTGCATTTCCCATAATCCTTTGTCTGAACTCATCACTGATCATTGCACACAGCTGTTCCCACTCACATTGTATCTGTCTATTTATACCCTGTCTGTTTCAGTGTTTGTCATGAAGTCCTTGTTTGATGTCAGATTGCACTTCTGAGGTCTATTCCTGTTTTATTTCTTGTTTGTGGACTGTCTTTGTATGGATTTTGACCGTTTGCCTGGCTGGTTCATGATTACGGATTACCCCATTAAACTGCACAGGGATCTCACCCTTTTTGTGTGCATCCCGTGACAATATTACAGTGTTTTCCCATGAGTTGCAGTGTGTTGTGAATAGCGTATGCTATGTGTGTCTCTGTTAGACCGTGATCATGGGATCGGCTTTACCATCCTATGTGTGTGAAGCTACCTGGATCTGTTAGTGTGAAGATGGACAATAGATCTTTAGTGAAGTGACACTTTTGGACTCTGTCATCTTTATCTTCTTATGATGTGTAGTGTTCAGCCTGGATAGACTTGATCTACTCCAGGTGATGATGCTGTGAGGGTGTAGTGATGGAGGTGTGTGTTCAGTGTTCATGTCTAGGAGATTAAGGACTTTAAAGTTCAAAGTTTATTGCCATTTGCACAGGTACGTTTCAGTACAGGTACATTGGAATTCTTGGGCGTTTCTCAGAGTTAGTTAAAAAAAAAAAAAATATATATATATATATATATATATATATATATATACAGGTTTTGATATCATATGGAAGCTGGTATCAAGCCCTTTCCAAATCTGTTTTTATTTTTATCATAGCTTGTTGGTAGCAAAAGTTATGTTTATCTGAAGTCGGCCGATCGCTATGATTTTCTGGAACGGAATTTTGAGAAAAACAGGTTTAATTAAAGCTGCCGTCGGCAACATTTTTTTGATCATATTCAGTGTAATCGGCACTATAATCCGACAGAACAACATAAATAAGATGGTTTTAGAAAAAAACCCAAGCTTCTAACTCCACCTGGAGCGTGTTATTTGTTTTGCAAAAATCCAGCGCTCCCGCTTCATCAGGTCCAATCAGCGCAGGGGGGTGTGAGATCTGACTGTCAATCACAGGTCGTGCACACGCCACAGATCCCCCCTCACTCGCGCACGTTAATATCACATGCACACGCCACGCCTGAAGTTCGCCTGGAGATTGCATGACGCGTGATGGCGGAGAGAAAATCTACTAACAAGCTTCCAATTCCTCGGTTATTGCTATCTATGGATAGATTAGCCAGGGCAGCCTACCTCCGAGTCCATGGTGTTGATAGATGCTGAAGAGATGACGCGTTCACAGAAAATCAGGTACACACGCACAGTGACGCACTGACGAGCACGAGCTCGATGGGAGGGTGCTCGCTGGTAGTGGGGAGGGGCATGAGAGTTGTAAACATTCAACATTTTGGCTAATCGACCCAATCTGCCGGACTTGCCGACGGCAGCTTTAATAAACTGTCACCGTCGGGACGCTTGGCACTCTTTTTTTTTTTAAACAGGATTGGCGCGAAATGTGCACTAATACACGTTCACTGTACATGTTATGTGGTTTATTTTATAGGTAAACTATCTTTGTAGTGTTAAGAGACGGACAGGTGTATGGGATATACGGCGATTGTTTTTTGTTTTTTTTTCACCTCTGCCGGGCGTTAGAGAAAATGGTCGCATAGAATGCATTAGAGAAAGAGAGTATTTTCAGCTTGACACTATAAATCGCTGTTTTTCTGCACTAAACAAGGGAATTTTGCCAAAATATTTTCAGAGATAAGAGAAAAGATGTTATAGAATAATAATTTAATGAAAAAAATGTTTTGACAAAAAATTGACATTCAAACTATTTTGGAATTTACAGAAAACGGCCCAGCGTGACATCCGACGGGTTTTCCAAGATCGCATCACATATATATATATATATATATATATATATATTTTTTTTTTAGGTATGAGAGAGAGAGACAACAGCAAGTGATGAGAGAGAGAGAGAGACAACAGCAAGTGGTGAGAGAGAGAGAGAGACAACAGCAAGTGATGAGAGAGAGAGACAACAGCAAGTGATGAGAGAGAGACAACAGCAAGTGATGAGAGAGAGACAACAGCAAGTGATGAGAGAGAGAGAGACAACAGCAAGTGATGAGAGAGAGAGACAACAGCAAGTGATGAGAGAGAGAGACAACAGCAAGTGATGAGAGAGAGAGAGACAACAGCAAGTGATGGGAGAGAGAGACAACAGCAAGTGATGAGAGAGAGAGACAACAGCAAGTGATGAGAGAGAGAGAGACAACAGCAAGTGATGAGAGAGAGAGACAACAGCAAGTGATGAGAGAGAGAGACAACAGCAAGTGATGAGAGAGAGACAACAGCAAGTGATGAGAGAGAGAGAGAACAGCAAGTGATGAGAGAGAGACAACAGAGAGAGAAACAACAGCAAGTGATGAGAGAGAGACAACAGCAAGTGATGAGAGAGAGACAATAGCAAGTGATGAGAGAGAGAGAGACAACAGCAAGTGATGAGAGAGAGAGACAACAGCAAGTGATGAGAGAGAGAGAGAGAGACAACAGCAAGTGATGAGAGAGAGAGACAACAGCAAGTGATGAGAGAGAGAGAGAACAGCAAGTGATGAGAGAGAGAGACAACAGCAAGTGATGAGAGAGAGAGACAACAGCAAGTGATGAGAGAGAGAGAGAGACAACAGAGAGAGAGACAACAGCAAGTGACGAGAGAGAGAGAGACAACAGCAAGTGATGAGAGAGAGAGACAACAGCAAGTGATGAGAGAGAGAGAGACAACAGCAAGTGATGAGAGAGAGAGAGACAACAGCAAGTGATGAGAGAGAGAGACAACAGCAAGTGATGAGAGAGAGAGAGACAACAGCAAGTGATGAGAGAGAGAGAGACAACAGCAAGTGATGAGAGAGAGAGACAACAGCAAGTGATGAGAGAGAGAGAGATGAGAGAGAGAGAGACAACAGCAAGTGATGAGAGAGAGAGACAACAGCAAGTGATGAGAGAGAGAGAGACAACAGCAAGTGATGAGAGAGAGAGACAACAGCAAGTGATGAGAGAGAGACAACAGAGAGAGAAACAACAGCAAGTGATGAGAGAGAGACAATAGCAAGTGATGAGAGAGAGAGACAACAGCAAGTAATGAGAGAGAGAGACAACAGCAAGTGATGAGAGAGAGACAACAGCAAGTGATCGGAGAGAGAGACAACAGCAAGTGATGAGAGAGAGAAACAACAGCAAGTGATGAGAGAGGTTTAGGTTTTAGGTTTAGGTTTAGGTTTATTTGTTTAGCATGTTTAGTACAAGTACAAAACATGCAAGAAGGGAACGAAGCCACTCTAGGCTTGTACAGAGCTCCACTCCTGCCAAGTAATGAGAGAGAGACAACAGCAAGTGATGAGAGAGAGAGACAACAGCAAGTGATGAGAGAGAGAGACAACAGCAAGTGATGAGAGAGAGACAACAGCAAGTGATGAGAGAGAGAGAGAGACAACAGAGAGAGACAACAGCAAGTGAAGAGAGAGAGACAACAGCAAGTGATGAGAGAGAGACCACAGCAAGTGATGAGAGAGAGAGAGAGACAACAGAGAGAGAGAGACAACAGCAAGTGATGAGAGAGAGAGACAACAGCAAGTGATGAGAGAGAGACAACAGCAAGTGATGAGAGAGAGACAACAGAGAGAGAGAGAGAGACAACAGCAAGTGATGAGAGAGAGAGAGACAACAGCAAGTGATGAGAGAGAGAGACAACAGCAAGTGATGAGAGAGAGAGAGAACAGCAAGTGATGAGAGAGAGAGACAACAGCAAGTGATGAGAGAGAGACAACAGAGAGAGAGAGAGACAACAGAGAGAGAGAGACAACAGCAAGTGATGAGAGAGAGAGAGAGACAACAGCAAGTGATGAGAGAGAGAGACAACAGCAAGTGATGAGAGAGAGAGAGACAACAGCAAGTGATGAGAGAGAGAGACAACAGCAAGTGATGAGAGAGAGAGAGACAACAGAGAGAGAGAGAGAGAGAGACAACAGCAAGTGATGAGAGAGAGAGACAACAGCAAGTGATGAGAGAGAGAGAGACAACAGCAAGTGATGAGAGAGAGAGACAACAGCAAGTGATGAGAGAGAGACAACAGAGAGAGAGAGAGACAACAGAGAGAGAGAGACAACAGCAAGTGATGAGAGAGAGAGAGAGAGACAACAGCAAGTGATGAGAGAGAGAGAACAGCAAGTGATGAGAGAGAGAGACAACAGCAAGTGATGAGAGAGAGACAACAGAGAGAGAGAGAGACAACAGAGAGAGAGAGACAACAGCAAGTGATGAGAGAGAGAGAGAGAGACAACAGCAAGTGATGAGAGAGAGAGACAACAGCAAGTGATGAGAGAGAGAGAGAGACAACAGCAAGTGATGAGAGGAGACAACAGAGAGAGAGAGAGAGACAACAGCAAGTGATGAGAGAGAGAGAGACAACAGCAAGTGATGAGAGAGAGAGACAACAGCAAGTGATGAGAGAGAGAGAGAACAGCAAGTGATGAGAGAGAGAGACAACAGCAAGTGATGAGAGAGAGACAACAGAGAGAGAGAGAGACAACAGAGAGAGAGAGACAACAGCAAGTGATGAGAGAGAGAGAGAGAGACAACAGCAAGTGATGAGAGAGAGAGACAACAGCAAGTGATGAGAGAGAGAGAGACAACAGCAAGTGATGAGAGAGAGAGACAACAGCAAGTGATGAGAGAGAGAGAACAGCAAGTGATAAGAGAGAGAGACAACAGCAAGTGATGAGAGAGAGAGACAACAGCAAGTGATGAGAGAGAGAGAGACAACAGCAAGTGATGAGAGAGAGAGACAACAGCAAGTGATGAGAGAGAGAGAACAGCAAGTGATAAGAGAGAGAGACAACAGCAAGTGATGAGAGAGAGACAACAGAGAGAGAGAGAGACAACATCAAGTGATGAGAGAGAGAGAGACAACAGAGAGAGAGAGACAACAGCAAGTGATGAGAGAGAGAGACAACAGCAAGTGATGAGAGAGAGACAACAGAGAGAGAGAGAGACAACAGCAAGTGATGAGAGAGAGAGACAACAGCAAGTGATGAGAGAGAGAGACAACAGCAAGTGATGAGAGAGAGAGACAACAGCAAGTGATGAGAGAGAGAGAGAACAGCAAGTGATGAGAGAGAGAGACAACAGCAAGTGATGAGAGAGAGAGAGACAACAGCAAGTGATGAGAGAGAGACAACAGAGAGAGAGAGAGACAACATCAAGTGATGAGAGAGAGAGAGACAACAGCAAGTGATGAGAGAGAGAGACAACAGCAAGTGATGAGAGAGAGACAACAGAGAGAGAGAGACAACATCAAGTGATGAGAGAGAGAGAGAGAGACAACAGCAAGTGATGAGAGAGAGAGAGAGAGAGAGACAACAGCAAGTGATGAGAGAGAGAGACAACAGCAAGTGATGAGAGAGAGACAACAGAGAGAGAGAGAGACAACATCAAGTGATGAGAGAGAGAGAGACAACATCAAGTGATGAGAGAGAGAGAGACAACATCAAGTGATGAGAGAGAGAGAGAGAGACAACAGCAAGTGATGAGAGAGAGACAACAGAGAGAGAGAGAGACAACATCAAGTGATGAGAGAGAGAGAGACAACAGCAAGTGATGAGAGAGAGAGACAACAGCAAGTGATGAGAGAGAGACAACAGAGAGAGAGAGACAACATCAAGTGATGAGAGAGAGAGAGAGAGACAACAGCAAGTGATGAGAGAGAGAGAGAGAGAGAGACAACAGCAAGTGATGAGAGAGAGAGACAACAGCAAGTGATGAGAGAGAGACAACAGAGAGAGAGAGAGACAACATCAAGTGATGAGAGAGAGAGAGACAACATCAAGTGATGAGAGAGAGAGAGACAACATCAAGTGATGAGAGAGAGAGAGAGAGACAACAGCAAGTGATGAGAGAGAGAGACAACAGCAAGTGATGAGAGAGAGACAACAGAGAGAGAGAGAGACAACATCAAGTGATGAGAGAGAGAGAGACAACAGCAAGTGATGAGAGAGAGAGACAACAGCAAGTGATGAGAGAGAGAGAGAACAGCAAGTGATGAGAGAGAGAGACAACAGCAAGTGATGAGAGAGAGACAACAGAGAGAGAGAGAGACAACATCAAGTGATGAGAGAGAGAGAGACAACAGAGAGAGAGAGACAACAGCAAGTGATGAGAGAGAGAGAGAGACAACAGCAAGTGATGAGAGAGAGAGACAACAGCAAGTGATGAGAGAGAGAGACAACAGCAAGTGATGAGAGAGAGAGACAACAGCAAGTGATGAGAGAGAGAGACAACAGCAAGTGATGAGAGAGAGAGACAACAGCAAGTGATGAGAGAGAGAGAGACAACAGAGAGAGAGAGAGACAACATCAAGTGATGAGAGAGAGAGAGACAACAGAGAGAGAGAGACAACAGCAAGTGATGAGAGAGAGAGAGAGAGACAACAGCAAGTGATGAGAGAGAGAGACAACAGCAAGTGATGAGAGAGAGACAACAGAGAGAGAGAGAGACAACAGAGAGAGAGAGAGACAACATCAAGTGATGAGAGAGAGAGACAACAGCAAGTGATGAGAGAGAGAGAGACAACAGCAAGTGATGAGAGAGAGAGACAACAGCAAGTGATGAGAGAGAGACAACAGAGAGAGAGAGACAACAGCAAGTGATGAGAGAGAGAGACAACAGCAAGTGATGAGAGAGAGACAACAGAGAGAGAGAGAGACAACATCAAGTGATGAGAGAGAGAGACAACAGCAAGTGATGAGAGAGAGAGAGACAACAGCAAGTGATGAGAGAGAGAGAGAACAGCAAGTGATGAGAGAGAGACAACAGAGAGAGAGAGAGACAACATCAAGTGATGAGAGAGAGAGAGACAACAGAGAGAGAGAGACAACAGCAAGTGATGAGAGAGAGAGAGAGAGACAACAGCAAGTGATGAGAGAGAGAGACAACAGCAAGTGATGAGAGAGAGAGAGACAACAGCAAGTGATGAGAGAGAGAGACAACAGCAAGCGGATGGCTTGTGAGTATTGTTGTTGTAGCCCGCGTGGCATTGATTGTGTTGGTGTTGCGGTCTTTTCCTGTTTTTGATGCTTACGATTCAAATATTGAGGAATATGTTTCCCTCATTGAAATTCGTAGTTCATTAGGAAGTTGTTTAGAGCGCTTCGGTGTTTTGCGGGTAAATGGAGCGTTTGAGAGAGAGCTTGTTCCAATCCAGTATGTTGTGGTTTAGATGCTAATTCAGGACATTATAGGTAGTATGTTTTGAGGAGGTTTTGGTGTAGGGAGGGTTTTCTTTGGGTTTATTTTGGCGCTCGAGTTGCCAAATTATTTTTGTAAAAATTGTGTTTGATGTAACGAAGTGCATTTCAGGCCCAGTAGTTTTATGAGTGACATGGTAAGCAAACGTTTTTCCCCTTATGTCCGTTTTCCTTTTATGCGGCTGCTGTGTTGTATTTTGATGCATTTATTGTTGTGAGGTAATTAAAAGGTAAATGTTTCTTGCATTGCAGTTAATTACATGAATTCTTTATTGGATTTATTTGATGTTCATTTATTGTTGTGAGGTAATTAAAAGGTAGATGTTTCTTGCATTGCAGTCAATTATATGAGTTATTTTATTTATTTGTCATTCATGTATTGTTGTGAGGTAATTAAAAGGTAAATGTTTCTGGGCCTGAAATTAATAGGTGTTTTGTTTAATTCGTTTTTTTTCTCTTTCGCTTTATTTTTCTTTTGAATTGAACGTCTTGATGTACTGAGTGGTAATAAGACTGGAATGGAATTTGAATAGAAAACTTCTTTTCCTCAAATTTCTTGTGCTTCCTTGGTCTGTTATTTCATAATTGATTGTCAACCCTTATGTGTAGTGTTTCTAATGAGGGACTAATTAAATAATTGTGGTGGTTTTTACCCCTGGCGCCCGAACCCAATACTTTAAGGCCAAATACCGTCACAACTGTACATTATTTGTCAACTTATAATAAGCATATTCAATTCTAAGGCGAGCTGCTAATAATCCTAAAAACATCCCAACCACTTCTTTTGACCCTTCTTTCTGAATCATGTGTTTCCTGGAAAGCCATATGGAAAGTTTAGCCACTCCAAACACATAATTCATCAAAACATGTCTTTGTTTTTTCCTTACAGAATATTTTGGTCCAAAAATAAACAAAGAAAAAGAAAAACATTCACCCCAAATCAAGCACCACTGTTCTAGTAAATGAAACAACTCTCCTAACCTGCAACATCCACAAAACAAATGAACCAAAGTTCCATCTTGGGTACAGAATGGACATTCCACCCCTTGACTGGGATCTAGATGTGCCACATGTTTGTTGGTGGCTATCGCCCCATGTATTATTCTCCATTGGAGATCTCCTGTTCGTTTATCAATTGGTAACTTATACAAAGATCTCCAACAACCTTTCACGGACTGATCTGGGCCAAAAAAATCAAACCACCTTGATGATTTCATCTCCTCCAAAGGTCTCAGAGTTAGACTTTTCAAGGGTTTTTTACAGTAACTTACTGGCAACACTGTTGTAATTAAGTTACAGTACCAAACCATATTTCAGTTTTACAGTACATGGTACTGTAATTGTGTAATACAGTGGATTACAATTATTTTTATTTGTACTAAATATAAATTAGATTTCATTTTATTTTTATCCTACATAAGTACTACTGACATACAAACCAATTAGACAAAGTTATCACAAAATACCATTTTTTTTATTTAAAACATTTCATATATATCACAAAATAAACATGCCAATGCTGGAAATGATGTGTGAAATTTTTACACATTAATGGGTGAGTTTAGGGACAACATTTTTTGTGTTAATTTTAACTCATTCATTGTGTTAATGATTTTAATAAAGTAAATATGTCAGAAAGGTTAGCACAAAGATGTGTAAACGTGTTAAATTAACACATTATGTGCTGTCCTTCACTGCAAACATTTTTAAAAACATACATAAAACCATAAACAAAACATTAGCATTTGACTAAATGAATGTAGAGTCATTGGTTGTTTAGCTTATACAAGTATTATAATGAAATATCAACCATTACATTCATAAAACTGCAGAATATAAATACATTTTAAGCAGTCAAAAAGGAAATGTCCAACTCTGGACAAAATACACAATACATGACACATAACCCCACCTTCAAAATAATTTCACTTATTTTCAAAAATGTGTTGGATTCATGTACACTGGTGGCCAAAAGAAGTAGTTAAGTGTCTTAATGTTTTTGAAAGAAGTCTCTATGATGCTCAAGAAACATTTCCTATTATTATCAATGTCTGACTGTCTACTCCTCTTTTCTACAGCATAGGAGTAAAAGTCATCATCAAAATAATCTTTAAAAAGCCAACACAATGTTTTTGTCCACCTTTGCGAATAAATGAACTTCTCCAAAGATTGGTTCCTGTTCAGAACTTGATTGACAACATCAGAGTGTTCCCTGGTCTGCATGCGTGCCCACAAACACTAATGTACTCAGTCCTTCAGAGGAGATCCCGGTTCCAACACTATATATGAGAGAGAGAGAGAGAGAGAGAGAGAGAGAGAGAGAGAGAGAGAGAGAGAGAGAGAATATTAGTGTCACATTATTTTTAACCTCCTTTTTTGTTTTATTTTCACAAAAACTTAAGAATATATATTTGTAAACAGCTTTTGTCAATAAATAGCATACAAAAGAACTAAATTAAATTATGCCAGATTACATTTTTATACTTACAAATCCTAAATTCTGTCCAAAAATGCTGATGTCCATAGAAAGAAAGACTGAAATAGATGATTTTAGCCCATTTCAGCTTGTCTGCAGTGAAGGGGTTCCTGTTTGAGACAAATACACAGTAAGACACATGCAAGAAATCACTGTGTGATGATCGTTCTCCTTCCTACAGTAGTTAACCCACCTGTGTGCTGATATAAGGAGCTTCCTGGTCAGGTGGGACTGCAATGGTAGAGAGTCTTCTGCCTAATAAAATATCAAAATAATGCAAAAATATAAACTTAAGTTGTTTAGAATGCTAGATTTGGTATGAATGAATTAGTGAGTTTTACTGCAGTGCTTACCTGGATACATTTAATCTGGCGAGACTGAACAAAGACAATGGTCCATCTTCTGATTGGTTCATTTGCTGTGTAATAAATATAAAGTTAGACATGATGCAAAGGTCACTTATTTGATATAAAGTTAGCCAATTTTATAGAGATTTTATAAGATATTGTAAGCTATCTAGTCTGCACCAGTGGCTCCAAAGCAATTTTCACATATTGCTAATCATTTCAGCAAACTTATCTCAAAATATATCACAAATGGCCTAAAGTTACCTCTGGAATCTTGCTAGAAGTCACTGGCGCGAATTGGCGCTTTGTTGCAGTTGCCTTTAAACACAAAAATGGAAGTAAATATTAAATTCCATAAAAAAAAACTATAATATGTTATAGTTTGCAAACTAATGCTAAAACTATAAACAGGGTTCCCACACCTTGGTTAACTTCAAATTCAAGGACCTTTCAAGGACTTTCCAGGTCCAATACCCTCAAATTCAAGGACTTAATGTGGGGACACATTTGTTGTGTCCAACAACAAACGATGAGGTACCATGGTAGTTTCATGCGCACGTGAACGTCATGGCAACGTACAACACAAAGTACCTCATGTGGGAAACACTTAGCGTAACAAGGGTTTTTCCTGGCTCAAAATGAGGCGGAGGTGGTAAAATCCTAATAATGTATTTTAATATTAAGATAATTAAGTTAGTATTTTTTGTAGATCATCATATAGCCTAATGTGTTTCCCACATTGTTTTTGTGGGTTGAGTTTGGTACCTCTAGGGGGGTCCGGGGGCATGCCCCCCCGTAAGAAAATTTTGTACATTTTAAAGATAAATTCATTAATCTGGTGCACTTTGCGTCACCCGAATCCACGGTTAAAAATAAATAATCCACCCGCAAACCGCCCATATTCTTTGATTTAGATATCTGCATCTGATCATCACATTACAATTATTCAAATTAGTGTTAAGCATGATAATATGGTAACATATCACACTGAAGTAGGCTGATTTAAAATGAACATTTATTTAAAATAAAAGTTCTTCTTTTGGCAAAATTACATTTCCTTAATAGCCTAAACAGAGGCTTTACTCCCTTCAAACTTAAGTTGTCAATGTTTCATTACATCACTGTTTGAAAACACTATTTTTTTTTTGTACCTTTTATAAAGGGCATTTTTCCCCTAATTTTATTATGTATGCTCCATCTTTCATTTCAAATTCTTAAATTTGATCAATATATTCAATTAAAATAATAAGACACTAGGCTGTTACCAATCAAATTAAATAATTTACATTGAAAAATTATAACTGTATTAAATTAGATTATTTTAAATATTTTTGAATATACAAATAAGGAATGTTGATAAGAATGATACTTTATGAAACTACACCGCCAGTAGGAGGCGGCAGACGGCCGTCTTAATGAGCGAGTCATTCAGTCATTCATTCAAACGATTCGTTCAAACGGCTGATTTATTCAGTAATGCAACAAGTGTTGCTGTGAGATGCGTTATGGTTCTGCTGTGATCTTTGTTTGGAACTATTTTCGCTGCTGAAACAGAACAAAAACAGTCTAAAATGTAAGTGACTTAATTTTAACTATTTGTTCATTAACTGTTATGAAATCAGTCTCGGTTTCAATCTTGATGGCATTCAGGAAAACAGCTCTCTGGTCGTGTGTAGCCTAGGCTATATATTGTTTCTTAACTATAATATGTTATAATTAACAGCGCGAGCCTCAACAGCGCAACATTGTTACCGTCAGTACATTAGGTAGGCCTATATTATTATCAACTATAGGCTATCAATCACCACTTACATTAAATGAAATAAAACAGAATCATCCTCACGTTTTCGGTGATTCTCTAGTTATTTTTTATTGTCGAGAGCCGGAGGCGGCACGAAATTTGACGGAGGCGGCCGCCTCATAATTCTCTATGCAGGAAAAACCCTGATAACGTAACGCGTAAATGCGCTTAACCAGTGTAAATCAAGCAAGCTAGTATGCATAGGCCATGGAGTGTTGGCGAAAAAACACATTAAGGGACCGGAGTGAATATGGAATTTTTTCCAGAAAACTTATTGCACAAAATAAATTCAAGTACTTTCAAGGACCTGTCTCTATGTATGTTTATTTTCAAAAACTTTCCAGGGCCTTGAAAACATTTTTTCAGATTCACAAACTTTCAAGGATTTCAAGGACCCGTGGGAACCCTGTATGAAGGTTCTCATCAGTAGGCCAACATTATCTACAACCAAAACAGAATTTCACATTAGTTAATTCACATTTATTGTTAATGTAAACGCGTTGCTCGTTGGCATATTTTAACTCGACAATTCAATAATCTAACAAAGTGTGTAAAATGAAACGTTAGGTCAGTTTACCATGGTAAAGTTCGTTACCGCCATGTTGACGACGTTAGGCTAACGAACGTTATAACACCTAGGTTAAACTGGGCACAATCCTGTCAACACACACAGAAGGTTTTTTTTTTTTTTTTTTACCTTGCTTGCTGATCTCTCTCTCTCGCTGAAGTGAATTCCGTCTCTTCCCCGGGCCAGACACGAAAGGCGCGATCCAACAAAAGACAGACCCCAGTGATATTACACTGGATGCTCTGGCGCGACACGACAAATCCAGTAGCGTACCGTGGGGTTTCAGTCAGGGCCTTCAGTAACGATCTAACGCCCCCCATCCAATAAATAAAACATCTCCGGTTAACTAGCAGGACATTAATTTTCGTTTGTTGAATAAGATGCATTCTAGCGCTGAAATGTGTTGTTCAAGCTGAGTGCTCGTTGCCGCGGATACAGTGTTCTCTTGTGGCTCACGCACAGTTTTCACTCAGATGCGCGCTTCAATCTATCGCCGTTGCGGAGACTTTCTATTTGTTGAAATCTTACTAAACAAAATGCACACAAACGCCCTGCTTGATATACAACCACTGATGAACATATTCGGTAAAAAAAAAAAAAAAAAAAAACTATACGAGTGTGGATTCGTACCCAGAACCTCTGACATGCTTGGCAAAAGTTATACCACTAGACTATCACAGTACATGAAAGTTTTTTAGTATCAATGCATTTAGTCACGTGGTAATTCTCGGCACTAACAATATTAGTAGATCTAGAATGACAAATGTACCCAAAATGACCCAATGTACTAATGAAATTGATTTCTGGACATAGTAATGTTATTTTTCCTGAAAATTGTTATTGTACACAAACATGTATTGTATCAGCCCACCCACTCGATGACATCAGCGTGGGCTAGCCGTCGACACATCGCTGGGCCTCTGGGGTGTTCTGTCATACGCTTCACAATTTGATTGGCTGATAAAACACGTCAGTCAAAGTTATGATCAAATGGAAAATGGCAGCTTCAACGGAAGGCTAGCTATACAACTAGTGCTGGTCCACGGAGCTGCGTTTAGATGACATATGGAAAATCCAGCTCAGACTCACAAAAAAATAACCATATTCTTTCTGGAAATATAATCGTAACGTACTGATAGACATTAATTGAATTTAGACATGTTCAGACACACATTAATTTAATTATAGAATTTTTTTATTTTTTTTATTTTGACAGGGCCAGCAGAGAAGGCCCTGCTGGCTCTGACGGCACACCACTGGACAAATCCCAGCCAGTGTAAAGTGATGCGCTGCGGCCGTTATATTCCTGACGTACGGTACTCCGAGTCCAAGCGCTCGCGCTATTTCTGACAAGGGACAAACAGGTTTGCATTTTGTATTAAAGGTCCGGTCGCTTCAATGTGTCCAATATAGACAGCCTCTGGCTATTATAGGGTTGTAGACACGCGGTGTAAGACAAAAATTAGCAAATAAAAAGCACGATGGAATGGTTCCAGCCAGAGAGGCCGTTACGTCAAATACAGTAGTATACAGCACATTAAAAAAATACAGTAAGTCTCTGTATGTGGTGTTAGACGTCACAGATGCAATGGGAATCACAGTTATTTACTGTAAAGAGAAAAAGCAGTATAATACTGGGGGATTTAAAGTAAATAACTGTAGAAATTACAGAAAAGTCTAACAGTGTACTTTCACACACAGAATATAAATTTTTTTCTTGTCCAACTCTTCAAATGAACCCAGCTGTACATTTGAAAATGAAAGAAAACTATTCTCTATGCCACGCCCCTCTTCCACTGTTGGAGAAACATCAAGGGTTGGAAAAACATATTCACCCCCATCCTCCCACTGACCGAGCGCATCACTGTCACTGGCAAAAGCTTTCAGTGACTGTGGCAGTGACTCACAAACCTCATCCACTATTTTCTGAATCAATCTCTCAGATCTTATATTGGCCAATTGACCCAGTTCAACTAGGGATGAGTGCATGGCTCTAAAGAGATGGCCTAGCTTTGTACATCCTGCCTCTCTCAGTGCTGAGCGTAGACTGGCAGACTTTAACGGGTTTACGCAAATAAAATCATTATAAAACAGAGGCTCTTCAAAGAGCCACATTCCAGGCAATGCAGTTAAATCTCTTGAAAACTTCAAAATCTGCCATGCATGTAAAACTGAATCATAAATCGATGTTAAATCTCCAAAATCTACTTCTTCAGTTTTTAATAGAAAAAGTTGCTAACTGTACCCCAACCTCCCTGCCTTCTGTAGAAGCAATCTTGCAGTTTCATGCCATCTCAACCCATTACCATATAAAAATCTCTGTGCAGATTTTAATCTAAAGGTCGCAATCCGTGAAGATAAATCAACAAGTCCCTGACCCCCCTCACAAAGAGGAAGATAAAGGGCTGCAGCTCTAATCCAAAGACAGCCTGACCAAAAAAAAATCTAAAATTTTCCTCTGTAAACTTTGAATCAGTGCTTTTGGTGGATTTAAAACCATAAATGTATGCCAAAGCATAGAAGCCACCAAATTATTCAATACAAGAACACGACCTCTGTATGACATCTGAGGCAGCAACCATTTCCACTTGGACATTTTTGCACACACCTTCTCCATTATTCCCTCCCAGTTCTTTTCCTGATATTGTTGTGTGCCAAGGAAAATACCCAACACTTTTAAAGGTCCCGTTCTATGCCCCTTTTCACAAGATGTAAAATAAGTCTCTGATGTCCCCAGAGTGTGTATGTGAAGTTTGAGCTCAAAATACCCAACAGATCATTTTTTACAGCATGTTTAAATTGAAATTTTTTGGGGCTCAGAAAAACGAGCTGTTTCAGTGTGTGCCCTTTAAATGCAAATGAGCTGCTGCTGGACGACACAGGGGGCGGAGCTTCATGAGCTCGCGCTCAGTCTGTCAGGAAAAATTCATCTCACGGAATGATGATAATATCAGAAACTCTCAGTAACGGCGTTCATTTCGAGTCGGACAATAATGCCTACAGAGTCAGAGTGCTGTATAGAGATGAAACAGGTATGGTTTAGTAGTTTAATTACGGTTATTATAACGTATTTGTCATCTGCTTGTAGGCTATGTATCCATTATTTATTAATAGCCTACAAGTCTGCTGTCTGAATGATGATCAAACATGTAACTTACTGATGAGTTTAATAAAGTTTATTGTACATCACACAAAAGATGAAGCGTCAGTTTTACTTCAGAAAATCACCGTAAGAGCTGAGTAAACACAGTAGCCTAAGAAGTGCGCAAGTAGCCAGTAGAGTTGAGGGAGCATTCCTGTGGGCGGAGGTTAGTCAAGAAACGGTTCTAGTGACATCATTAAAGAAGGAAGAAGAGGGATGTAGTCCAATCGAGCCGTTTTTTGTAGTCAACTTCTGTTAAATAAAATATCTCGCTTGGCATTGAACTTTGAGCTTTATAATTTTACAGATATTATTTATGCTCTAACAGCAACATTACACACTAACTAAAGTTTGAAACATGGGATCACGCAGAACGGGACCTTTAATCCATTTGTTCCCCATTTCAAACCTCCAGGTAAACAAGGCAGATTTTCCTCTTCCCACTTTCCCACTTGCAAAGCTTCACTTTTATCCCAATTAACTCTTGACGAAGAAGCCTTCTCATAACACTTCAAAGCCTTTACAGTTGTACATATATCATCATCATTTTTGATGAATATATTAATGTCATCAGCATATGCTGATACAACTAAAGGGGAATCAAAATTACAGTTTGGCAACTTAAAACCATTCAAGTTATTCCTAAGAAAGCATAAAAGTGGTTCAATAGCAAGTGAATAAAGCTGTCCTGAAATAGGACAACCTTGCCTTATTCCTCTTTCCACTGGTATTGGTCGACTAAGTCCCCTCCCCACTTTAACCATACACGAAGCTCCGTTATAAAGGAGACTTATCCAGGCTATAAATCTCTCTCCAAAACCAAAATCTTTTAAAACAGAAAACAAAAACCTATGATCAATTCTGTCAAATGCTTTCTCTTGATCCAGGGATAAAAGTCCGACATTCTGATCATTCACTTTGCACACATCTAATACATCTCTAATTAAAAATAAATTGTCCATTATAGTCCGATCTGGGATACAATAGGTCTGATCCATGTGCACAAGTAAGCCAATATAAGGCTTCAGCCTATTAGACAGAGCTCTGGAAAGCACTTTATATTCAGTACATAAAAGCGCAACAGGTCTCCAGTTCTTAAGATGAGATAAATCTCCTTTTAGGAAGTAAAGTTAGAACAGCTCTTCTACAGGAGGTTGGAAGTAAGCTTTGTTCGAAAGAGCTCATCAGGACCTCATGAACGTCAGGTCCTATAGTCCCCCAGAAATGCTGAAAAAAGTCTATGCTGAGTCCATCTATTCCAGGTGAGCACCCTGAGGTCAGCTGATTAACAGCTATGGTGAGTTCCTCCAAGCTTAGTCCTTTATCCAGCTCAGTTTGTTCAATTCTTCTAAGCTTAGGCAGACCTTCTAAGAGTTCTTGTACACATTCCTCATCACATTGCTCTTTGCCATACAACTCTGTATAAAAAGACGTGGCACATCTTCTCATTTCACCTCCATCTGTTGTTATATGCCCATCTGGACATCTCAGACATGTCATGCGCTGATCTTTCACACTACTTTTTTCCAAGTTAAAGAAAAAGGTACTTGAGGCATCCATGTCTTTTAATTGCATGTATCTTGACCTGACGAGGGCCCCTTTTACTTGTTCTTGCAGCAAGGAACTCAGCTCCACTCTTTTTGTTTTCAATGCATTGTTACTTTCAGCATCTCCACCATTCAAAAGGTCATTTTCAATCTTTCTTATGGCCTCCTCAACCTCCTTTATGGCCTGTTTTAACACAACAGAAGAAAAATAAGTATATTGTTGACAGAAAATTCTGATTTGGGCCTTTCCAACTTATTTAAAGACTCAAAAGATAATTGTTTTTCTTTCCACTTCTGCCATTGAATTTTAAAATTCCCACAAAATGTTTCATCTTGGAGCAATTTATTATTGAAATGCCATTGAGATCTATTAAGTTCTTGCTTTAAAAAAATAGTTACAGTAATAAGGTGATGATCAGAAAAACCAACTGGTCTAATTACACTATCAGTTAACTTTGATCAAAGTCCTTGTGACAGATAAAACCTATCTAACCTTGCTGCACTCACTCTTCCATCTAAGATTTTGACCCATGTATATTGCCTTTCATTTGGAAATTTAATTCTCCATGCATCTATTAGATCAAACTGAACCAATAAACTTTTTAAATTCCTACTAGATATTTAATTTAATTTTATCAATCAATAAATTCCACTAGAAACAAACCTTGTTGTGTTATTTTAATTTAATACTGTGAAGCTGCTTTGATACAATCTGTATTGTGAAAAGCGCTATACAAATATACTTGACTTGACTTGACTTGACTAAAAAGGCTAAAGCTAATTGCAGGGCTGTGCTTGAAGCTAAGCTTGATGTCCATGACAGCAGGGGTGTTTGGCAAAGCCTTCAACAGATTACTAACAATAAAAACAGTCACGCAGTTCACAATGATGATCCCTTGCTACCTAATAATGCCAATGCCAGCCACAGGACTTCATACACCACCCTGAAAATGGGCTAATGTTAGCTACGACAACCCAGCCAACATCACCAAACATTCCTGGATGGCGACTAAATGACGACACGGGAAGAAAGGGGCGGTGACTCGTGACTCCATACACTCTAGCCAGTTTATATACACTCTACTGCATAGCACTGATAGGACGAAACTCAATGAGTAGACTAACCAACCACATGCAGACAGGAAGAATTTCATTGGACCTGCCACATAAGGCTGTGTCTGAAGTCAGTTGTAGTTCTTGTGTTTCTCTTTTCTTCAGAAACCCACTTTAAGAAAGAAGAGGAACTGTTTTCTGAATGTGTGAGAATTCACACCGGCCCGCCTAAACTGGGTTCAGAGATGATCACAGTTGTGTGTGGGTTAAACCAGTGCGGTCAAACTAACTGAGTTCTCACAGCCAGCGATGACATGCTTCTGAAAACACTAGAGCTCAAAGCCACAACACAAAGAGACTGTCACGCAGGTGTAGAAACACACACGAAGATGAAGATGAAGATGAATATGAATATGAATATGAATATTTAATAGGTAGGTTTAGAGTATAATGTAGGTGTACGTTATTTTAAAGTGTGATGGTTAATCTTTTAGCGCCACTCACCTGACATTTCAACTCTGAACTGCGATGATACGTACAAACTTCGACGTAGTAAAACGTTGCTATATTCACGTTCATCTGTTCCGGAAAAAAGACTAAACACACTTTTAGCGCCACTCACTGGACATTTCACTTTGAAACTGTTGTGAAACGTGCCCAACGCAACGTATTCTGCGTCTTGCAAAAATGTTGCCACAGGAACGTTTTTCACATGAGCCAGGGTTGCAGCATCGCATTTTACAGCAAATTAAATTCAAAAGACTTTAAAGCATCTCTGAATCGCTTTAAACAGCTCCGTGTGTCACAGCACACAAAACCAGCTGACCGAGAATTATCCCCGTCAGAGCGGCTCGTGCCACCGCCAGATCCACCGGCCAAAGGGAAATGACTGGCATTTGGTGTTTGTAGAGTTAATAAAGGAGTCTGAATCTGATCTATTTCTCAGGGCTGGAGAGAGTAAAGCAGAACATTATAATCCATGTGTAGAAACTCTTCCTGAAGACATTTAATATCTGCTTTACAGACGCTCATGAAGTGTGTGCAAATACTTTCTGTTTCACCAAACTGGAGCTGACGTTAATCATTTCAAAATACTTTAAAAACTGTTTTAGATTTAATTTTCTACAAGTGAGTCATGAATAGTGGAAACCTTTTCAGTAGCAAACTAATTTTATTACTATTGATGTAATGATTTTATTTCTAGATTTCAATGCCATAAAAGAAATAAAACTGCTAAAATAAAGAAGTGAGACTAACAGTAATTCTCTCGTGTGCAAAAGTAGCCAATAAACTGTTCAGATCAGATGTGTGAGACAGTGTGGTTCACAGTATATGCACTTCTCACACGTTTCACACGCACTTAAAGCAACACTTCACTGTGACATCGTGTCACTAAACAGCAACTCTAGCAGAATTTCAACACTCATTTGATGAGAACAGAGGACGTTACCAACGTCCTGATGATGTTTAAAGGAGGAGCTGTAACTATATATAATGAAGAGAAAGACTGACAGAAACACAAAATGGCTGATAAGTGTGATCTGTGTCTGCTGGGACTGATCATTCTCTCTTCACTTCTCACAGGTAAAGAAATCTGTATTTTCTCTAAAGACATTGTAGGATTGAAAATAATATATTATTTTTGAAAATATTTGAAGATATTTGAAATGAACAAAGACGTTTGCTTTAGTGTTTTCCACCCCCTCTTTCTACCGCAATGACCATTTGTAGTTCCTAAAGGCACAGAGGGGCTGATAGTGATCACTGTAGGCCAAGATGTGTGTATTTCAGGGGTCGATGAATTGTCACACATTTAGTACCATGGGGGAAGTTGTAATTATCTGATTGGTCAGTTTGAACGTCTCACATTTGGGTTTTAGTCACATGGCAGGGAAAGGATAAAAGAAGATTGAAACTGTTAATCTGTCTCTTTTATTCTCTGGGTCTCTTTCTTGGGGCTCCATCTCTCTCTCTCTCTCTCTCTCTCTCTCTCTCTCTCTCTCTCTCTCTCTCTCTCTCTCTCTCTCTCACTTCCGGTGTGATTGTTGGGGGTGAACGTGCGGAGCGAGTTTGAGAGTGTTGTTGTTGAGGGCGTTTTTTGTTGAGGGTTGTTTCTTCTTTTCAAAATTATTATTATTTTTTTTCTTCTTTTCTTTCTCCTTTCTTCTTTATTTTCCCCTCGCTAGATTCGTCCGCTATTAGGGTAGGGAGGCAAAAAGGTTTCTCTGTGTGCGTGCGTGGTTGGTAGCCGCTGGCATGGCGACTACCAACACACAGGGCACGTCTAACCTGTCCCTCAGGAATGGCTGCAGGTGTGTACCTGAGCCCGGGGTGACCGTGGAGGAACTGCTGTTGATTATCGGTGATAAACTAGGGTTCGATAACATCGTTTCGGCCTCCAGAATGAATAAAGCGGTGGTTGTGTTTTTAAAAACTGAAGCACTTATTAATGAGTTGACTGTGAGTGGGATATGAGTGAAAGAGACGTTTGTACCGGTTACCCCGCTATCCGCTCCAGCAACTAAAGTTATAGTCTCAAATGCACCTTGAAGCCATTGTTAAAGAACTGTTAAGATTCGGTAAGATTGTGAGCCCTGTTATAGCGGTACCTCTGGGATGTAAAGACGCCTCTTTAAATAACAGCGAACACCATGTAAATATCGTAGAAACTCTGAGATATGAAGAACAAGATAATGGTGAGTACTGTCTATAGAAAAAATTTTTCTATAGACAGTACTCACAAAGGTAAAACGATCAAGATTAACTTAAAAATTCACCGGAGTTCTCCATTAATACCATGAATTACTCTATTAAATTATCTGCATATGCTGATGATCTCACTATTATAATCAGAGAGGAAAGTGATATTCAGGTACTTAAAGAGTCTTTAGAGTGTTATGGTAAAGCCTCGTCCGCTGTAGTCAACTGGAGCAAAAGTGATGCTTTGTGGTGTGGAAGGGTTTCTAAAGGTCCAATACTTCCTGGTGGGTTACAGTGGGGGAGAACAGGTTTTAAATATTTCGTTTTTTTTATAGGAATAGAGGAGTATAGGGATAAAAATTGGGAGGGCCTTGTGGAGAAAGTGAGTGCCCGGTTGTCTCGCTGGAACTGGTTGCTACCCCAGCTGTCCTATAGGGGGAGGGTTCTGGTATGTAATAATCTGGTTGCTTCTTCATTATGGCACAAAATGATGATACTAGAACCTCCTGAAAAGCTGGTGAAAGAAATACAGCAGCGGATAGTAGACTTCTTCTGGTCGGGACAGCATTGGCTGAAGGCTGCTGTGCTATACTTATCAAGGCAAGAAGGAGGCCAGGGGCTAATTGACACACTGTAAACCCTAATAAGTTCACAGAACTCAAAAATTATTTTGTAACAGATTACACAAAAATATTTTAGTGATGTTTTTAAAAGTTTTAAGTTTACATAAAATAAAAATTACATTTCCAGTTGCCTTAAATTATCTCAATGTTACCTTATAAATATTGATATTCCTCAACTTATAATTAGGGAGTAATTCACTCAAAATTTTCAATATTTTTCAACTCATATAATGTGGGAAATACACTCAATTTTCAACAATTTTCAACTCATAATGTGGGACATGCACTCAAAATTAATTCTAAACTGAAATACTGATGTCGGCCCACTACACAATTATAATCAGCTAATAATGTTAGAAAACATGAAAGTGACACCACAGTGACAATTTAACAATTTTTTTTTATTTAACAAAATGCGCTTTTTAAAAGGCACGAATCAAAGGAGCTCAGTCAAAACAAAGTGCTTGTGATAAATTAAAACAAAAGGAAAAGGAAATGAATCCATAAAAACAAAATGTGTTTTAAAGTACATTAAGTGTTAATAGTTACATATTCTGATAGTGGTCATTGCTACAGAGGGTAGATTCAGTATTTTGGGTCTCCATCTCACATTATTCAGTAAACATTATGATTAAAACTCACAAAGGATTCATGATAAAATTCAATAAGATTCTAAGTATAATCCATCCTCAACAGCAATGACAACTATTAGAATGTGGAGCCATTTAACACTGTTTAAAAACATTTTGGCACTTACTGTACCTTGAAGGCTGCAACTCACTTTTTTAAAATAAAACATTTAAATAAAGTACTGGTTTCTACTGTGCCGTACTTCACTGGCAACATCAAGTTAGTGCATCAAGGTAGGTATTAGGCAACAGAACATTAAAAATGTATAGTGCATGAATTGAACAGTCGTTTCCCACAACGTGGGCTGGGCAATACATCAATGTTGTGATATTTATCTATTAACAATCAATGTATTAAATCTGAGGTAGAAGAGGCAAACAGTGTCACATCTTAAATCTGAGGTAGAAGAGGCAAATGATTACATTTGTAAAGAGGGGGAAAAAAACAAAAACTTCCTCAATACTCAACAGTGATTCACTCATTGAACAAATCATTCTTCAGCGTCAGTAGACGCCCTTTCAGTGGTTTGTTGTCCTCAAGACACATCACAACTTTTTGGATAAATGTGAATGTAAGCTCGAGGTTCTTTGGGTACTGTAGGTCTAGTGCATAGACGTACCCAAAGAGCAGGAGAAATGAGTCAGCCAGATTTGTGGGACCACTCACAAGTATTTCATCCTCCACGACAATACAGATGCTCTCAGGGCTGAAGAGGGCCGCATCAGTAGTGTCATCCGTGACGACTGTCAGGAGAGCCACCGGAGTGTCGCTGACTATAAAACACAAATAATACAAGAATGAGTTCAGCCCCTCAAGGATACAAATCATGCTAAAGATGTCTAAACATTACTGTCACTTAGCACTTAGACTGCAACTAAGCCATATGTTTAAACTATTTTCTTTACATATGCTTATATCTTATGTTAGTTTCACACCTATCTGTTAGCATACTTTGTGTTTAGTGGAATGCTTTATACTTACCCTTTCATTTATGTAATTTCTACATGTCAGTTTACAGAATAACAACTCAAGTAAACTTCATAAACAGGTCCTGGGGGGTATTCCAGAAAGGAGGTTCAACAAACTCTGAGCCTAACCCTGAACTCTGAGTTGACTTACCCTGTGAAGTGAAACTCTTGAGTTTTCAGTTCCAGAACAGCTGATCTGAGTTAGGTAAGTCGACTCTGAGTATGTTAACTCTGAGTTGAGTTCGTGCCTGACGACTAGTAAAAAGCCATCATCAATGGAGCTGTGATTCACCATGGCAACAGGGGAGAAAACAGGAAGCAGACATTTTCTGCCACGTCCGACAGAGGCAGAGGAGCTGGTCCTGGGTTAGTGTTAGGGTTTCCCTCTGGAATGGATAACTCAGAGTTTCCCTCATCTCAGAATTCACTCTGAGTTTTCACATAACCTGCTTTCTGGAATACCCCACTGGTTCTCCTAGAGTTCTTTGAGTGATGTCATATGTTTAAGCTGATTGAATAGCTAGACAAAGGGATTGATAGTGAGGCCAGTACACTTACATTACAGGTCCTGAAGAACTTGAAGGCATCTTCACGAAGGTACACAGGAAGTGCACGAAGGACGAGGGCCCGTCTCATATTTACATCACGTTGTTCCTAGATGGACCAAAAAAAATATCCATTACAATAGTAATTACACAAATGCAGAGCAAACACTTTGAACAAAAAATCAAAGTGTTAAATAGCTCCATATTCTGATGGTGGTAATTGCTATAGATGGTAGATTCAGTATTTTGGGTCACCATTTCTTCAGTAAAACATTTTTCAAATTAATAACTTTCTATTGTAAATACTTTAATAACTCACAAAGGAAAAAACTTAAAATTGTAATTCAAATTTTACGAAAACAGTAGTTATTTGGACTTCTTCAAATTGAAGGTTCCTCTTTCTGATAGAATACATCTTGTCAAGATGTCTATCTCTGATGAGATGACAATGTTGTGTTCATGGCATAATCACTTAACCTCGGGGCACAGTCGAGGCAATTCACACTATGGCTTCTTACAGTTCTCTGCAAACAATATGTTAATAATCTGTTTCTGAATCATGCCAAGTTAAAAATTCACCTGAAGGTCATAAATCCTCATGAGCTTGGCTCCTCTGCTATCTTGCCAGTCTTGGTGGCCTTGTCTCTGAACAAGGTGATGCGTTTAGGCGTGTGTCTGTCCAGCTCCTTGTAGAATTGAATGCGCAGGTTAGCGTTAATTCGGTGGAACTCTGCAAAAATTATTATTATTATTATTTTTTAAGTTAAAATGTGTGTACAATTTTGAATGAGGGGGGGAATGAGTATGCCAACCAGTCGACAACACATCAGTAATTTGATTAAGTCTGTTCTGCTGCAAAAAACCTAAACATTGTGAATAATTCAGGGCGAAAATCTTTCTTTTTTTTTTATTCAAATTAGTACACAATTTTACAAAACTCACCTATTGGCATCTGTCTGATGGTGAAACGCTGACTCTCTGTAGCACTCTTTGTAGTCCGATATCTGTACACAACATACGCACAAAGATGATTTTAAAAATAATACATAATGATAAATGAAATTTAAAAAAGTGAATATACAGATAAAAAAAAGTTTCCAAATCTGGCACAATAAGATCTGCTATTTATGTTGTTGTTGTTTTTAACAAAGTATTAATAAAGGGTTCAAGTGATCAACTGTGGATCCCACAATTGAGATAAAAACATTTAGAGAAATAGCAAAAGAATGACTGTGGAAACACATAAAATAAAACCAATTGTTATTAACACTATTTCATAATACATCCTACCTGAACTGTTAAAAGGATTTCGAGATGATCTCACAACCACATACTTGAGCCTACGAAGAAATAAAAACACAGGCCTGATTAGCATCATAACACACTCACATTATGTTGTTTAGCATTCACGCTAGCACACACATACACACAGCTCGACAACGTAAAATATTGACTGTGTAACGCGGACACTTATTGAAATAAGTATAACGTTACTCAAAGTACGCACATGCATTAACGGCGAACAGCGAAAACAACCACCGGCAGAAACTGGGAAGCAGGGATAACGTTATGCTTTCGGCCTCCGCGCCAGAGAGTTCCATAGACAGTGAGAGTTCAAACTCATGGACCTTCCTCCACCATCAATGTCCCGGGCAAACATGCATTATAGGAAATGTAGTTCATCCAGGAAACCGCTGATAACGTTAACGGTAACTTACACCGTTGTAAGATGAAGTAAGGTAACGTTAACTTAACGTCAACGTATTTGTCACATTCAACAACTTCTAAAATTATAATTACTTGGATTTGTAAACTATTTACAACACATATTCACATATTTTTAGAACCGTTTATATATATATAAAATATAAAAAAACGTTAGAGTTACTTACCAAATCAGGGCTGATGATAAGACGGCGCTTAAGAAAACGAGGGCAATAAGACTAATGAAAATAACTGAGGTGGTGGGATAAAAGCGGGGGGATAAAAGTGCGCATTCCAAACAAATAAAAACAAATTAAACTGTGTTCCACATCCACATGGGCTGGCCAAAACTTCCCCGCATCAAGGCAAATTCAAGATGGCTGACTCCGCTTTCCTGAGGGAGAGATAAGACCCACCCACCAGAACGTCATGACGTCGATAACGTCATGACACTACTGTATGGTTCCTAAACTTTTTGAGCGTTCCACACAAATTAGCTATAAAATATTGAGCCCTATTCAATTAAAGTGGCATAAATCTCAACAGAGCTCAACACTTTATAGTTTGGTCAACTGCACAACGACATTTGACTGTTATGACCTTAATAGTTATGAGCTAGTACAACTGTTTGGGATTACAGTGCATCAAATCGAGACTAAAGACTTTTCGAATCCAGACAGCAAGGAGATTAATCTATGGTGTGGATGTGAGCTGGGCTGAGATCGCATGTGCTCTCATGAGAAGAGTAGGAAACATGGGATTAGACCGTCACCTGTTTCTGATGGATCTTAATAAACTGGATTTGTCTGGACTGAGTCTCTTTTACAGATCACTCTTTAAATCATGGGCACTTTTTAAGTTCTCACGGGATGGAAGTGACATTCAGAACTTGTGGCTGAATGAAGAGCCGCTTTTCTTTAATTCTTCTCTGGATGTGGATGCTCTTAAATCGGACACTCTTAGAAAAGCCATGTGGGCAGCAAACGTCTTAAAGATTGGACATTTACGAGTCAATAAAGAATGGATTAACTCTGAGAATTTAGCTGAAAAAATGAGAATTAAATCTATCAGATTGATAAAAAATGTGCTGACTCAGATAATTGAGACCCTGCCTCAGGATTACAAACTGGCAATGGGAAGTTTGAAAAAGAGACTGATCACTGTAGCTTTCCTCAGTTGCTTTTTTCACCAGAGAATGTTACATGGCAAGAGAAAGAAGTACTTTTGCAATGCTGATAAGACGGACATATATACTATGTGTGTGAAATCATGGCATCTTAAAGCACTAGAGACTGTTAGCGAGTCCAAATGGCAAGAGTTTTTTGAGTCAGGCGCCTCCCCCAAAGGCAGCTGGAGGTCCCTGTACAAACCTCCCATTGAGAAGAGGTCTGGAGACCTGCAGTGGAGAATAGTACACAGGATTATAGCTACAAACAGACACATAGCACACCTTGATCCACAGGTAGGGGAGGGCTATCCTTTCTGTGGGGAACAGGAGACAGTTTTTCATTTGTTTTTAAAGTGCAAAAGACTTCAACCAGTTTTTTTGTATTTTAGAAGAGTGGTCTCATAAATTAGGAGAAATTTTTACACCAGTTTTTTTTATTTATTTATGGTCCAAAATACAGTAGAAGAAAGAGGGAAGTGCATGTGTTAATACATTTTATTTTTGGAAAAGCTAAACTGGCAATTTGGCTATCAAGAAAATATCGTTCGAACGGGGCTGGGTCAGATGATATTGTGTCCATTTTAAAAGGACTAGTAAAATCTCACATTAAAATTGAGTTCACATATCATAAACTGGTAAATAACATGGAGAAGTTTAAACATAGATGGGCTGTAAATCAGTGTATTTGTGATATTGATAGTGATGACTGTTTGCACTTGTATATTTATATATATATATATTTATTTATTTATTTATTTATTTATTTATTTATTTATTTATTTAGATGTATTTAGAATTTTTTTGGCCTGGAAAAATAATGTAAAATTACATTTTTAATAATTTTGGTAAATAAATGTATTTTGAGCCTGCCTCCCTCTCTCTCTCTCTCTGGTCACATTTTACAAAAATGCTGGGTACAATTAATGGTATAAGTTATTATCATTGAATAATCAAAAATACAAAAATGGTGTGCACATCCCAAACACCCAGATTGGGCGCAGGTGCAGGACAACTAAATAATATAGACAAAATAAAGAAGTGTGAAGTCCACACACTGAAAATTACTGCTCCAAAAGAGTTTATTCAAGCAACGTTTCAACCCTCAGGTCTTCATCAGGCTCAATGTTAATGTAATAGTGAAGTCAACTTTAAATAGACACAGGTGATCACCTTAATTAGGCACAACCAAGAAAACATGTGACAAATACAAGTCATGTGACAGATACAAGTCATGTGACAAATCCAAGTAACAAAAAAAAAAAAAATATATATATATATATATATATATATATATATATATATATAGGGCAGTGTTACTCTTGAACAGTCTATTACTCGTCTCCCTTTCAAAAGAAAATCTACCTTTATTCCATCTAAGAATAGAAATTCATCTTTAGATACTTACAGTAGACTTGTGGAATATGATGTAAAAAATGTACTTAAGAATAAAAGGCAATATAAAGTCTACAATAACATGTCAAAAATGGAGAGGGATGCTTTACTTGATCTTAGCAAAGACAATACGGTGATAGTGCGTCCTGCAGATAAGGGTGGAGCGATTGTACTTCAACGAGCTTCAGATTATGAAAAAGAAATTCGCAGACAGTTGAATGATCATGCTTTTTATAAATCCTTACCTGCTGATCCTACTAACAAATTAAAAGCGTGTATTGATTCTAAGTTACTGTCACACTTTGAAAACGGTGAGTTTAGTAAAAATGAATATGAATTTCTTAAAGCAGATTTTCCAATTACACCTATTATACTTTGCCTAAGGTTCACAAAGGACTAGACACCCCTTTGAAAGGTCGTCCTATTGTGAGCGGCATTGGTAGTCTCACTGAGAACATTTCTTCTTATGTGGATTTTTATATCAAACCATTTGTACCCATGTTGTCATCTTATGTAAGAGATTCTATGGATTTTATTGAATCATTATATGGTGTTGACTTTGCTGTTGATGATGTGCTTCTTACTACTTTTGATGGTCAGAGTTTATATACCAACATCCCTCATACTGAAGGTTTACTTGCTTTAGAACAATTTTTAACACAAAGATCTGTGGATGTTAAACCTAGTACAGTATGCTTATTGGATTTAGCCAGTATTGTCTTAACTTTTTTCGTTTTCAGGACGATTTTTATTTACAAGTTAAAGGTACTGCAATGGGTAGTAAAATGGCCCCTAATTATGCTTGCTTGTATATGGGAGTTTTTGAAAATGACTTTATTTTAAATGAGTCAAATTCTTTTTTCCCTAAGATCTTGCTTTACAAACGGTATATTGATGATATTTTTATGATTACTAAGGCCACATGTGCAGATATGTTGACGTTTTTGAATTATCTTAACTCAAGGACTGAGCATGTGAATTTCACTATGGAATGTGATCCAGTAAGCATTCGTTTTCTTGATGTTCGAGTATACATATGTGACGGGAAACTCCATACCGATCTGTACTGAAAATCAACGGATCGCAATACTATTTTAAGAGGCGATAGTTTCCATCCTAGACCTTTAGTTAAGAGTCTACCTATCAGTCAATTTAAGCGTGTGCGTAGAGTTTGTAGCACGGATGAATCTTACACTCATCAATCTAATGATTTAACTAAAAGATTCTTGAATTGTGGTTACCGTATAGAATGGATCGAAAATGCCAAAAAGAAATTCAACGAGACATCTCAAATGCAGTGTTTACGAACAAAACATAATAAAACGCAAGTTCTTAATGCTCCCATTTGCATGACGAAGTACTCCGCATTGGGTGTGGATTTTCGTAGAATCCTAAATAAACATTGGCATATTATTTCAAGTGATCCTAAATGATCAGGTGTCTCTAAAAATGGTCCGAAATTAGTCTTTAAACGTCAAAACAATCTTTGTGACTTGCTTGTTAAATCTGAATATCCGTCATGTAAAAAAACAAGGTATTCCAAACTCTTCCTCCAGGTAATTATAGGTGTGGTAAGTGTTCTCAATGTGCTTTTACACACAAACGTAAATCGTTTAGTCATCCACGCACTGGTCGTGATATTCCGATACGGGGTAGCCTACCATTACATGTGCTTCCACTCATGTTATTTATTTAATTTGTTGTCCTTGTGGTCTTGCATACATGGGTAAAACATTTTTATAAGTGTTATAAGTTATATGCACAGGCAAACATCATAGCACGTAAGTTTAGTTACTGTTCTACTCAAGTTAAAGTGGCTCTGTTCAAAGCTTACTGTACACCACTCTATACTGCCCATCTGTGGTCTTCTTACAAAAAATCCAGCATGAAGAAGTTACAAGTTGCCTACAATGATGCAATGAGAATTTTACTTAAGGTTCCCAGAGGAGGGAGTGCTAGTCAGATGTTTGTATCTGTAGGAGTAACCACACTGAAAGCACTTTTAAGGAATTTGATGTTTAAGTTTATGCAACGTCTGGATGAGTCTACCAACAGTATCATGGTGGCACTCTCAAATCCCTTAGTGAGTTGCTCCAGGTACACATCCAGACTGAGAGTGCATTGGCTGAAATGTCTGTATGTATTTTAATTCTTGTATTTGTTTTTTTTTTATTGTTTGTTTTGTTTGTTTTGTTTATCTGTCTTGTCTTGCGTGAATTTTGGACATGAGTCTGGCAAATAAACTGAACTGAACTGAACTGAACTGAACATTCAGACAATTACGCACTCGTATTGGTGAGCATCGCAGTAACATTCGAACTGGAGATATGTGCAGTCCTATAGCGTCTTATTTTAGACAAGTAGGCCATAACGTCAGCGTTTTGCAGTAAATTGGTATAGAAAAGGTAACAAAACCCTCAAGAGGAGGAGATTATGAGAAGAAATAATTACAGAGGGAATGTTTTTGGATTTATACCTTAAATACTTTGTCACCTTTAGGGTTGAATGAGGATTTTGATATTAAGCCATTTTTATAGTGATTCAATTTATTTATTTATTTATTTTATTTTTTAAATATGAGTGTGTATGTGTGTATGTGTGTATGTATGTGTGTATGTGTGTATGTATGTATGTATGTGTGCATATGTGTGTATATATATGTAACAGAGTTAGAAATGTAAGTTAGTGTTAGTATGTGATTTTCACCGTGATTAAGCAGCTGTATTGAGTTTGGTGTTTTGGAGCCCCCCTTTGGAGAAATGGTGTACTGCAGCTCTGCTGTGTTTTGTCCTTGTGTTGTTGCCGTACCTGATCAGAAGCGGTATGCTTTACATCGGGTAGGTTGACTGTATAAAGCACTTCCCACTTTGTTTCAATGTTGTAACTGTAAAATGTTGTTTAAGTTGAAAACTTCGACATATCACCTGTGTTATATTACTTTACATGTATTGTTAAGATTTGGGTGCAATTCTAGCAACTTAGAGAAAGTTTATTAATGGTTTCATTATGACCACGAGTTCATACACACTGAGTCGTACGTGACTAGCTGCAAACTCCACTAGCAACTTTCCATGTATTCAGTGCATTTCTTTTATTTTGTATGTGCAGATGCTGTTTTATGTACTCCAGTGCCTGAAGGCATGTTTTGTGTTCTGATTTTCCAAAGGTATGTTGCTCCATATGTTAAATGTGAATTAGTTACAGAATGAGGAAATATTTTCCTGTGTATTTTTCTTAATTTTATTTTATCCCTGTCTAGTATGCTAAAGGTGTATCCTTCTGTATGAATGTTTCTATTTGTAATAATTTACAACAGAGGATCAGAAGCGGTATGCTTTACATCGGATGCTGTTTTATGTACTCCTGAAGGCATGTTTTGTGTTCTGATTTTCCAAAGGAATAAATGTGAGAAAAGCCAGTTTTGGTCTCAGTCCCTTCACCGTCTGACCACCGTTACATATATATATATATATATATATATATATATATATATATATATATATATATATATTTCTTTTCTTTTTTCTTTTTTTTGTAACTTGTATCTGTCACATGACTTGTATCTGTCACATGACTTGTATTTGTCACATGTTTTCTTGGGTGTGCCTAATTAACCCTTTCACACGTAAGTTTAAAATATTCTGACTGACCCCCCAGCGTGAGTTTTTCAAGGCGACCGTTATTTAGAATGTGTCACTTTATGGTTTCCGTGGTGACGCGTCATTGATTGTCACGTGACACACCGCAGCAACAACAGAGCTGAATGAATGAATGATGATCTGCTTTTATGTCATTTTTCCTTTTTTATTCAAAATATTCACAAATTTGTTAGATATGGCATGAAATATCTGATATTCCGGTTGTCAAATATATGCAAGTGGAAGTGTTTTGTTGTTTAAACACATTTATAACGATCGCGTTAGTTCAGCTGTATTCGCGATGGGCGCCGCCATCTTAGTTTATGCCGCAGACGCGCAGTTCAGAGAATCGGATCTGTTGGATTTACAACACGTTAATTCATCCACTTCTCCCGAAATACATACAAGTAAGTGGCAGATCAACTGGGAGAAGAATAGAGTAAACTTTAAAGTTACTTACACAATGTGTATCTGATATGAATAAAACGAATTATAATGGAAAGGATTATTATTGCCTCTTCCTTTGACATCAGTGTGTATTTTACGAACTGTAATGTATTGTTTTTTTAGTACTTATATGTCTGGAACCTAAAATAAACATTATGTGGTTGAAAACACTGAAAAGTTGTGATATATGACAGCTCTGAGCGCGCCTGTCTCTGGCTCAGTGCCAGCCAACGCGCGAAAGCACATTTGAATTTAGCAGTTGATCACGTCATGCACTGACCGTTCTAATCACACTGGTGTGATCGTACGTGCGAAAGGGTTAAGGAGATCACCTGTGTCTATTTAAAGTTGACTTCACTATTACATTAACATTGAGCCTGATGAAGACCTGAGGGTTGAAACGTTGCTTGAATAAACTCTTTTGGAGCAGTAATTTTCAGTGTGCGGACTTCACACGTCGAGAACAGCGCCATCTGGTGGTTATTTAAAATAAAGCAGCCAGAAGCCTGTGTTAGAAGCTCTCCACAACACACTCCATAGTTTCAATGTTATGTGTACAAATAAAAGCCTTACATGTTTGTGTTTGATTTGTTCATTAAATAAATTCATTTTCCCATTAAAGTGTGACAATAAAATATAATATAAGCTTATATGATTCAACAAGATTTAATGTAGGCCTTCTCTCTCTCTCTCTCTCTCTCTCTCTCTCTCCACACACACACACACACACACACACAATGAATAAGGACATTGTCTGATAGGATCATCTGTTATTAAATGCGCTTATGACACTTGTTACTGATAGTGCTTAACTGTAGGAATGACAGAAAGGTGATAAAGTTTTTAATTATATTTATTATTTTTGGCTGTTGCCATTGCTCTAAATACAAACCCTTCACCAAACACCAACACCCTATCCCTCCCCCCCTAAACCCACCCTAAACCCAAATACCAACACCCTATCCCCTCTCCCCTAAACCCACCCTAAACCCAAACACCAACACCCTATCCCCTCTCCCCTAAACCCACCCTAAACCCAAATACCAACACCAAATGACCTAAAATCACCAAAAAATGCAAAGATTTTTTAATAACAAAAAGACACAAAAACAACAAAAAATAATAGCCTAAGTAGTGAAAAATAAATGTTGCTTAACTTTCAAAGTACACCACTCTCCTCACAAACACATCAACCAGACTGAGGCAACAATGACTCGTTAAATAAGATCTGGAGTTCGAGCCTTCTGACACCCAAAGCGAAACGCGCACGTGATTGGACAGAAAGTGAGGCTTCGTTTGTCATCGATCACGTGACTCTAGTAAACCGATACACGCCCCGATACGGGGCTTCACTAGAGATTGTGTCGCTTGTGTGATACGCGCATCGAAGCTTCAGTGTCATACGTAACATCACTACCATGTTGTCAATAAACCCTTTCAATTACAAATAATGTGCTAACTAGTTTTGATTTGGTATTGACTTGCTATATAATATAATAGTGCTATCTATTGCAATACAATATCATCACTCTCTATAGAAACGCTCTCCCACATATTAATCTATTGTAACTGTGCTTATTTCCGTCGTTGGTGTAAGGACCATCCATTGGCCCAACGACGGAATCCAACGGCCTGGCGAAGGTTTAAAGCGTGTCTTTTCAGCGCTCCAGTGAAGTTCACTTAATTTATTGGAACTTAGTTTTAGTATTACTTTAGCTCTACGCTTAATCTGACTCCAATTTCAAATGATAATCAAATGAAGAGTTTGGTTCCAAAACGCGATAAATCCATTTTGATTCATTTGAGTAAAAATGTGTTTTCTTTACCAAGAATGTGGCAAGATGAAAACCACTATTTTCTGTTTCAAACTTTCACATAGCATCTTTAGGTTATAATAACAAAAAAAAAAAAAAAAAAAATCAAATCCAGATTTTGATTTCAAAGATTTATTATAAAAACTGATAATTTTTTCCCCAAAATGCAATAAATTCATGACATGTTTTTTTTCAAAATGCAATTAATCCATTGAATCAATATAAAAGTTATTTTTCATATTGAAACTGTTGAAAATACACAACAAAATAAGTTGATCCACATATGACAGCCTCTGAACTCGGTCAATATCTTATTACAGGCACTGGACTAAATATACAATCAGCCATCGCTAGGAAATACCTCCTGAACTTTTTTGACAGCAATCATCTGTAAAATGGCTTGGTCCTGCTCGGTTTTCGTTGACTTTGAGTAAAACAATTGAACGTTTTTCAAAAGATCCCCTGAGGTCAACGTGTCAGCGTGACTGAAGTTTGATGCTGTTGTGTGAGAACAAACAACAGCCGGCATTTTTCCTCCTCCCGCGTGCCTCGTCTTCTTAATCTCCTCACGTAAATGATTAGATTTCGATGGCTTACGTTTCTTCCCTACCGCAGAAACCACCACAGGTTCATCAATGCCGTCAAAATTATACACATTTTTGTTTGATTGTTGATCAAAAAGTACAAAGTAGATAGGAAAAACTAGGATCCCGGGTGTATTCAGAGCGCCGCCGTTACTGTTTACAATGCGTGGAATGGTGCGCTGTGATTGGTTGAGCGGATTTATCGCATTCTGCAGAGAAAGGAGACTGGCGTTTGTCGCTGTTTGGAAAGAAAGGGAGAAAACATGAGAATAACACGGCGGATATCGCATTTTACGTAAAATTTTATATGGACTTTTCAAAACCGACTCTATACAATACTGATTTTTGAGGGAACTCAATTTTTTTTTAAATGCCGTTTATCACGTTTTGGAACCAAACTCTTCAAATTTAGATCGTGTTTCTGATTAGAAAATAATCATAAATATTGATTATGAATTAATTTAGATCTTTGATTATTCTGGGCATCTCATACTTTCAAATATTAGTTCATTACGGACCTAGTGTCACTTTGAGACGTCACGTCGCGACTGTGCGCTCACGATCACAAACTAGCCAGTCCTGAAATAGTCAGAGGGTGCAGTGCAAGTATTTTACCCTATGCAGCCGCTCACTGCAGACCCATAGGTGTAGTTTTTTTATAATATTTGCAGCATACAACATGCTAAGTCAGGGAATAGTCAGAAATCAGAAGGTCTTCCTAAGATGTGTCCCATGCTCCATTCATAGTGCCTTCAGTTTGATCTATCCTGGACAAAGATTTGCGGAAACACCAGACTACACATTAATCTACTGGAAATAATGATTTCTGAAACTTCAGAATAAATCCAGATGTAACATTTATTTGTCAGGTAAAAAATCATGCCAATTACAGAAGTAAATGATTAAAAGCCAATTCAGAAAAATACATGACATCATTTACTCAAAGATGACTCTAAAAGTAAGCAATGTTTTCCTGACAAAGACACACAGTAATGTGTCAGGGCCTTCCAACAGGAAAACACTGAAACATCACTGTGGGGGATGATCCTGGTAAAGAGTCCCAAAGACTGCTCTGTCACCTCGCCTTAAATACCCAGAGGAGAACAAAAAGGGTTATACAAATGTTGTTTAGAGTTGTTTGGACCAATCCATGTACCCCAGGGGGGAGCACCTGGTTTCAGGAGATATCGTAAAGAGATATCAGCCAGAGAGGAGAAACAGGATTCTCCTAAGTTCTCAATCTTTCTCATTAAACCAATGACTGCAATGAAATTAAGACCATTTTACCAATCACACTGCGACCATTAAAATGATACCACACATGGAAAGGAAAAACAACATATTCACAGATACACCATATGTGTTATATAGACATTCTTAATGAACTTTCAGTGCCTTGAGGAGGGAGAGGGGGGATGAGTTGAAGTCAAACAAGGGGACAAGGAGATAAGTTTGGGCAGGACAAGGTTCTGTGCTCTGTCTTTGCTATCTTCTGTCCAGGGTGCGTTTTGTTTTAGCAGGAAAATCAGTTCTTACATTGCTATAAGTGGTGTAACGGTCACTTTGTGCTTTTATGGTAATCTGAGGTAAAATGAGAACTGTGCGTAGAGTGTCAGTAACAGATTTGACAGGTGAGGAGAAGAGATAACCGCTCTACCG
This sequence comes from Leuciscus idus, assembly GCA_021554675.1. Lineage (NCBI taxonomy): Eukaryota > Metazoa > Chordata > Actinopteri > Cypriniformes > Leuciscidae > Leuciscus > Leuciscus idus. Next base: position 62,717,283 of record CM038621.1, read on the forward strand.
ACCTTTGTACTCTTTCTTTTATTTCCTTTTATATTTGTGACCAGAGTTGGATGTTTGTTTGCATATTTTTTTCTCACTAGATCCCCACGTATGCGGACGAGTGTGACGTTTGAGTAATTTTATTAAACAAATACGGCAATACGGCATCTCTCGTCTCTCGTGCATCTTTTCCTCCGACTCCTACTGTTTTTTTTCTTTCTGGTCAACATCTCAGCTTTGCGTTACAGTGGCAGTGGGTGGAATAGACAAGAAATGTACAGTTTTCTACCATCTTGATGACAATCCACCCTTACAACATATAGTGGAATTAGTCTGGAAGAGTTCATTTGAACATGCTCAGTTTATTCTTGCACACATTCACGTTGTGATCTCAGAGTTGTGTATTGATACACACAGATCATACTGTATTATTCCTGATACTGGACATAGTGTCCCTCAAACATCTGATGATGAAGAATTATCTTCATATTAAGAGTGTGTCAGTGATTTGAACAGCTCTCTGATAAAGACTAATAGTTTATTCTGGAGAGTGTGTTGTTTGTTTTAAGTGAGGAAAAATACTATGATTTAAAACTTCTGCTTTTTATGCTGGTATGTTTTATGTATCATTTATTAATATATATCATAATGATCACTGAGATATACTGTGTTTCAGGAACCAGTGGGGTGACTGATCATGTGTTCATCAGTTCTGGTGAAAATGCTCGTCTGTCCTGTAATAATGCTCTTTCTGTCTGCAAATCTACTGTATGGACCTACTATAACAGATTCAGACATACAGCAGCAGTTGAACTGATTACTTTAGGGATAAAGAAGAAAGACACAGAGAAACATGAGAGACTGAGTCTGGAGTCTGACTGCTCTCTGAACATCAAGAACGTCACAGAAGAAGATTATGGATTATACACCTGCAGACAATATGTGAATGACAGACAACAAGGACCTGATGCTGATGTTCTTCTGCATGTTCTTCATGGTAAGTTTATGATTATGTGGTCAATTTAAAATTCTCCCTTTAAACTCAGATGATGATTGAAGAGTCTGTGATTTGTGTCTTGTGTTCAGTTTCAGTGTCTCCATTATCATCGCCATCTTCATCATCTTCATCCTCAAAGACTGAGATCAGTCCAGGCCGCTCTGTGACTCTCTCCTGTCAGTTGTATTCAGGCGACTGTGATTATTTGGTCAGTTCTGAGGGATTTGAGCTGTTGTGGGTGAATCAGACTGGTGTTGATCTGAAGACAGACTCCAGATATCAGATATTATCATCATCAGATCAATATCACTGTATCATCATCAATCTGACTACAACACTCCTGAATGAAGATGACAACAGAGAGTGGAGATGTCAGCTTACTCACAGAAATCAACTCAAGACCTCAGTCAGATACACTGTCAAGTATTCAGGTGAGAAAACAGTGTTAGAAGACCCTCATAATGTCAGTAACACTAAGGTCTATCAGTATCACTGAACCAGAACAAACTGAGGGAACAAAAGCTTCTTTGACTCTCACAGAAGAGTAACTCAAAGCATTGCTTCAAACTAATGAACTGCAGTGAAGTAACAGTCCAAAACGTGATGCTGGAAATAATAAAGGAATTGAAACTTGACAGCAAAAATATTAACTTTTTATGTAATGTGATGATCAAAGTTAAAATATGAATGTCATATTATACAGTATTAATGATCTGAACTAACATTCATCTTCACAGCTCAAGCTGATTCAACGACAGCAGTGAATCCAGTCCACATCACACACTCTCAGGATCCCTCAACTATAAACACACACGTTTCTAAAGGTACATCATCACTGTCTTTCTCACATCAGTGCTTTCCAGAGCATAATGCTAGAGTTATCTTCAGTGTTAACTCATCAAAATATGACTGTCATATTCTACAGTATGATTGTCGCATTGAGTTGTTGTTTTAGTTTCATTTCATGGACTTTTATGATGTGTCAACACTGTGTGAGAGAGCAAGTGATGAGAGAGAGAGAGACAACAGCAAGTGATGAGAGAGAGAGACAACAGCAAGTGATGAGAGAGAGAGAGACAACAGCAAGTGATGAGAGAGAGAGAGACAACAGCAAGTGATGAGAGAGAGAGACAACAGCAAGTGATGAGAGAGAGAGACAACAGCAAGTGATGAGAGAGAGAGAGACAACAGCAAGTGATGAGAGAGAGAGACAACAGCAAGTGATGAGAGAGAGAGACAACAGAGAGAGAGAGAGAGAGACAACAGCAAGTGATGAGAGAGAGAGACAATAGCAAGTGATGAGAGAGAGAGACAACAGAGAGAGAGAGACAACAGCAAGTGATGAGAGAGAGAGACAACAGAGAGAGAGAGACAACAGCAAGTGATGAGAGAGAGAGAGAACAGCAAGTGATGAGAGAGAGAGACAACAGAGAGAGAGAGACAATAGCAAGTGGTGAGAGAGAGACAATAGCAAGTGATGAGAGAGAGACAACAGAGAGAGAGAGACAATAGCAAGTGATGAGAGAGAGAGACAATAGCAAGTGATGAGAGAGAGAGACAACAGAGAGAGACAAAAGCAAGTGATGAGAGAGAGAGACAACAGAGAGAGAGAGACAACAGCAAGTGATGAGAGAGAGAGACAACAGAGAGAGAGAGACAACAGCAAGTGATGAGAGAGAGAGAGAACAGCAAGTGATGAGAGAGAGAGACAACAGAGAGAGAGAGACAATAGCAAGTGGTGAGAGAGAGACAATAGCAAGTGATGAGAGAGAGACAACAGAGAGAGAGAGACAATAGCAAGTGATGAGAGAGAGAGACAATAGCAAGTGATGAGAGAGAGAGACAACAGAGAGAGACAAAAGCAAGTGATGAGAGAGAGAGACAACAGAGAGAGAGAGACAACAGCAAGTGATGAGAGAGAGAGACAACAGAGAGAGAGAGACAACAGCAAGTGATGAGAGAGAGAGACAACAGCAAGTGATGAGAGAGAGAGACAACAGAGAGAGAGAGACAATAGCAAGTGATGAGAGAGAGAGACAACAGCAAGTGATGAGAGAGAGAGACAACAGAGAGAGAGAGACAACAGCAAGTGATGAGAGAGAGAGACAACAGAGAGAGAGAGAGACAACAGCAAGTGATGAGAGAGAGAGACAACAGAGAGAGAGAGACAATAGCAAGTGATGAGAGAGAGAGACAACAGCAAGTGATGAGAGAGAGGGACAACAGAGAGAGAGAGACAACAGCAAGTGATGAGAGAGAGAGACAACAGCAAGTGATGAGAGAGAGAGACAACAGAGAGAGAGAGAGACAACAGCAAGTGATGAGAGAGAGAGACAACAGAGAGAGAGAGAGACAACAGCAAGTGATGAGAGAGAGAGACAACAGAGAGAGAGAGACAATAGCAAGTGGTGAGAGAGAGACAACAGCAAGTGATGAGAGAGAGACAACAGAGAGAGAGAGACAATAGCAAGTGATGAGAGAGAGAGACAATAGCAAGTGATGAGAGAGAGAGACAACAGAGAGAGACAAAAGCAAGTGATGAGAGAGAGAGACAACAGAGAGAGAGAGACAACAGCAAGTGATGAGAGAGAGAGACAACAGAGAGAGAGAGACAACAGCAAGTGATGAGAGAGAGAGAGAACAGCAAGTGATGAGAGAGAGAGACAACAGAGAGAGAGAGACAATAGCAAGTGGTGAGAGAGAGACAATAGCAAGTGGTGAGAGAGAGAGACAACAGAGAGAGAGAGACAACAGCAAGTGATGAGAGAGAGAGACAACAGCAAGTGATGAGAGAGAGAGACAACAGAGAGAGAGAGACAATAGCAAGTGGTGAGAGAGAGACAACAGAGAGAGAGAGACAATAGCAAGTGGTGAGAGAGAGACAACAGAGAGAGAGAGACAACAGCAAGTGATGAGAGAGAGAGACAACAGCAAGTGATGAGAGAGAGAGACAACAGAGAGAGAGAGACAATAGCAAGTGGTGAGAGAGAGACAACAGAGAGAGAGAGACAATAGCAAGTGGTGAGAGAGAGACAACAGCAAGTGATGAGAGAGAGAGACAATAGCAAGTGATGAGAGAGAGAGACAACAGAGAGAGAGAGACAAAAGCAAGTGATGAGAGAGAGAGACAACAGAGAGAGAGAGACAACAGCAAGTGATGAAAGAGAGAGACAACAGAGAGAGAGAGACAACAGCAAGTGATGAGAGAGAGAGAGACAATAGCAAGTGATGAGAGAGAGAGACAACAGAGAGAGAGAGACAAAAGCAAGTGATGAGAGAGAGAGACAACAGAGAGAGAGAGACAATAGCAAGTGGTGAGAGAGAGACAACAGAGAAAGAGAGACAATAGCAAGTGGTGAGAGAGAGACAACAGCAAGTGATGAGAGAGAGAGACAATAGCAAGTGATGAGAGAGAGAGACAACAGAGAGAGAGAGACAAAAGCAAGTGATGAGAGAGAGAGACAACAGAGAGAGAGAGACAAAAGCAAGTGATGAGAGAGAGAGACAACAGAGAGAGAGAGACAAAAGCAAGTGATGAGAGAGAGAGACAACAGAGAGAGAGAGACAAAAGCAAGTGATGAGAGAGAGAGACAACAGAGAGAGAGAGACAAAAGCAAGTGATGAGAGAGAGAGACAACAGAGAGAGAGAGACAAAAGCAAGTGATGAGAGAGAGAGACAACAGAGAGAGAGAGACAAAAGCAAGTGATGAGAGAGAGAGACAACAGCAAGTGATGAGAGAGAGAGACAACAGCAAGTGGTGAGAGAGAGACAACAGCAAGTGATGAGAGAGAGACAACAGCAAGTGATGAGAGAGAGAGACAACAGCAAGTGATGAGAGAGAGAGACAATAGCAAGTGATGAGAGAGAGAGACAACAGAGAGAGAGAGACAGCAGCAAGTGATGAGAGAGAGAGAGAGAGAGAGAGAGACAACAGAGAGAGAGACAACAGCAAGTGATGAGAGAGAGAGACAACAGAGAGAGAGACAACAGCAAGTGATGAGAGAGAGACAATAGCAAGTGATGAGAGAGAGAGACAACAGCAAGTGATGAGAGAGAGAGACAACAGCAAGGCGATGAGAGAGAGACAACAGCAAGTGATGAGAGAGAGAGACAACAGAGAAAGAGAGACAACAGCAAGTGATGAGAGAGAGAGAGAACAGCAAGTGATGAGAGAGAGAGACAACAGAGAGAGAGAGACAACAGCAAGTGATGAGAGAGAGAGACAACAGAGAAAGAGAGACGACAGCAAGTGATGAGAGAGAGAGACAACAGCAAGTGATGAGAGAGAGAGAGAGAGAGAGAGAGAGAGACAACAGAGAGAGAGAGACAGCAGCAAGTGATGAGAGAGAGAGAGAGAGAGAGACAACAGAGAGAGAGAGACAGCAGCAAGTGATGAGAGAGAGAGAGAACAGCAAGTGATGAGAGAGAGAGAGAGAGACAACAGAGAGAGAGACAACAGCAAGTGATGAGAGAGAGAGACAACAGAGAGAGAGACAACAGCAAGTGATGAGAGAGAGACAATAGCAAGTGATGAGAGAGAGAGACAACAGCAAGTGATGAGAGAGAGACAACAGCAAGTGATGAGAGAGAGAGACAACAGCAAGTGATGAGAGAGAGAGACAACAGCAAGTGATGAGAGCGAGAGACAACAGCAAGGCGATGAGAGAGAGACAACAGCAAGTGATGAGAGAGAGAGACAACAGAGAAAGAGAGACAACAGCAAGTGATGAGAGAGAGAGAGAACAGCAAGTGATGAGAGAGAGAGACAACAGAGAGAGAGAGACAACAGCAAGTGATGAGAGAGAGAGACAACAGAGAAAGAGAGACAACAGCAAGTGATGAGAGAGAGAGAGAGAGAGACAACAGAGAGAGAGAGACAGCAGCAAGTGATGAGAGAGAGAGAGACAACAGCAAGTGATGAGAGAGAGACAACAACAAGTGATGAGAGAGAGAGACAACAGCAAGTGATGAGAGAGAGAGACAACAGCAAGTGATGAGAGAGAGAGACAATAGCAAGTGGTGAGAGAGAGACAACAGCAAGTGATGAGAGAGAGAGACAACAGCAAGTGATGAGAGAGAGAGACAATAGCAAGTGATGAGAGAGAGACAACAGCAAGTGATGAGAGAGAGACAACAGAGAGAGAGAGAGAGCAACATGACATCATGACTTTGCGTAAACATACACGCCACTTTCAAGTCAAAAGTGGCGTGTTATCTATACGCATTTTGAGCTATCCGCGTGTATGTTCACGCCGAAACGAACCGTCATCTTCCTGTATGTCTACGCCGTTAAATGTCCGAGCGAAACGGAGCAAAATGTACGTGAAATAATCATGTTGATCCCCTTTGGAAAACGTGTAGATGTCACAGTTTAACAGCCTCAGACGTGAATCTTACACGTACCATTATCCCCGGACGTTTGCTAATCCTACCCCTAAATCTAATCATAACCATTTCTTAAAACTATAGGCTACAATTATAAAGAAAAACAACAGACAGACAAGTATAATCACAATAATTTATTTAATGAGAAAATGTCAAAATCGGTACCAAAAGTTGTTCACGTGACGATGTGTCGCAGTCCTCTCTGGCAGTGGTTTTGTATGAGGTAACAGAGCAGAATTTAAGTTATTAATTCAAATCCATGAAAACGTTAATCCGTCTTCGGTTCGGTTCGCTCTGAGGGCTACGCGGCAGTGCGCGCTTCATTTCAAATGTGAATGACGCAATCTGTGACGAAGCAGGCGAGGCGAGAGCCAATGAGCGTTTGATATTACTGCCGTAACCATAGTAACCTGTCGCTTCTTGAGGGCGCAATTTTTGAATTTGAATTCATAACAAGCGCGGGGTTTGACGTTTACGGTCAAGATGATAATTACTGGATAAAGGGCTGAGTTTGGATCTTTTTCTTGCAAATAATATATGGATTCTGAAGGTTTGGATTACATCAAGCTAATAAAATTGGTGTATTTTGTGAATCGATGTTGTGTTGTAAGGTTAGTATATTATGGTTCTATAGGAACCATAAATAAATTATTGTGATTATACTCGTCTGTCTGTTGTTTTTCTTTATAATTGTTGCCTAGGTAGTTTTAAGAAATGGTTATGGTTAGGTTTAGGGGTAGGATTCGTGGCTCAAACTATCTTTTAATGCCATATTGTTCATAAAAATGCCATTTTCCTACATATCTGTCCATTACGTTTTATCATTTTAATATTGTCCATAAAATGGGTATGTTTAGGTGTGGGAGTAGAGTTAAGGGATCTTACATTTATAATCTATACAATGGTATAGGAAATTGTACAGATATCTTCAAGATATGGCAAACGTGTATGGGCGTTAAACTGTGACATCTACACGTTTTCCAAAGGGGACCAACGTGATTATTTCACGTCTTGTCGTGATACTGGGGAATCGATATTTTTTTTCCTAGGATGGTAGGAGAAGATTAACCCCAGTGACGGGTAGGTTTAGGGACTTTTAGGGAGTTGGGGTCGGTCATATCTATACAGTAATGTAACGTTAAGTCAACGGCGTTGATAAACACGCTGAAAATGGAAATCGAATTGGCGTGTCATACATACGCCATTTCATGAGATCAGTCTGGAGAGAGAGACAACAACAAGTGATGAGAGAGAGAGACAACAGAGAGAGAGAGAGACAACAGCAAGTGAAGAGAGAGAGAGAGAGAGAGAGACAACAGCAAGTGATGAGAGAGAGACAACAGCAAGTGATGAGAGAGAGAGACAACAGAGAGAGAGAGAGAGAGAGAGAGAGACAACAGCAAGTGAAGAGAGAGAGACAACAGCAAGTGATGAGAGAGAGAGACAACAGAGAGAGAGAGAGAGAGAGAGAGAGAGACAACAGCAAGTGAAGAGAGAGAGAGAGAGAGAGAGAGAGAGAGAGACAACAGCAAGTGATGAGAGAGAGAGACAACAGCAAGTGATGAGAGAGAGAGACAATAGCAAGTGATGAGAGAGAGAGAGAGACAACAGAGAGAGAGAGAGACAACAGCAAGTGATGAGAGAGAGAGAACAGCAAGTGATGAGTGAGAGAGAGAGAGAGAGACAACATAGAGAGAGAGACAGCAGCAAGTGATGAGAGAGAGAGACAACAGAGAGAGAGACAACAGCAAGTGATGAGAGAGAGACAATAGCAAGTGATGAGAGAGAGACAACAGCAAGTGATGAGAGAGAGACAACAGCAAGTGATGAGAGAGAGACAATAGCAAGTGATGAGAGAGAGAGACAACAGCAAGTGATGAGAGAGAGAGACAACAACAAGTGATGAGAGAGAGACAACAGCAAGTGGTGAGAGAGAGACAATAGCAAGTGATGAGAGAGAGAGAGACAACAACAAGTGATGAGAGAGAGAGACAACAGCAAGTGATGAGAGAGAGAGACAATAGCAAGTGATGAGAGAGAGAGACAATAGCAAGTGATGAGAGAGAGAGACAATAACAAGTGATGAGAGAGAGAGACAACAACAAGTGATGAGAGAGAGACAACAGCAAGTGATGAGAGAGAGAGACAACAGCAAGTGATGAGAGAGAGAGACAATAGCAAGTGATGAGAGAGAGAGAGAGACAACAGAGAGAGAGAGACAGCAGCAAGTGAAGAGAGAGAGAGACAACAGAGAGAGAGAGAGACAACAGCAAGTGATGAGAGAGAGAGAACAGCAAGTGATGAGTGAGAGAGAGAGAGAGAGACAACATAGAGAGAGAGACAGCAGCAAGTGATGAGAGAGAGAGACAACAGCAAGTGATGAGAGAGAGACAACAGCAAGTGAAGAGAGAGAGACAACAGCAAGTGATGAGAGAGAGAGACAACAGAGAGAGAGACAACAGCAAGTGATGAGAGAGAGAGACAACAACAAGTGATGAGAGAGAGAGAGACAACAGAGAGAGAGAGACAACAGCAAGTGATGAGAGAGAGAGACAACAGCAAGTGATGAGAGAGAGACAACAGCAAGTGATGAGAGAGAGAGACAACAGCAAGTGATGAGAGAGAGAGACAACAGAGAGAGAGACAACAGCAAGTGATGAGAGAGAGAGACAACAGCAAATGATGAGAGAGAGAGAGACAACAGCAAGTGATGAGAGAGAGAGACAACAGCAAATGATGAGAGAGAGAGAGACAACAGCAAGTGAAGAGAGAGAGAGAGAGAGAGAGAGAGACAACAGCAAGTGATGAGAGAGAGAGAGACAACAGAGAGAGAGAGACAACAGCAAGTGAAGAGAGAGAGAGAGAGAGAGAGAGAGACAACAGCAAGTGATGAGAGAGAGAGAGACAACAGAGAGAGAGAGACAACAGCAAGTTATGAGAGAGAGAGAGACAACAGAGAGAGAGAGACAACAGCAAGTGAAGAGAGAGAGAGACAACAGCAAGTGATGAGAGAGAGAGAGAGACAACAGAGAGAGAGAGACAACAGCAAGTGATGAGAGAGAGAGAGAGAGAGAGAGAGAGAGAGAGAGAGAGAGAGAGAGAGAGAGAGACAACAGAGAGAGAGAGACAACAGCAAGTGAAGAGAGAGAGAGACAACAGCAAGTGATGAGAGAGAGAGAGACAACAGCAAGTGAAGAGAGAGAGAGACAACAGCAAGTGATGAGAGAGAGACAACAGCAAGTGATGAGAGAGAGAGACAACAGCAAGTGATGAGAGAGAGAGACAACAGCAAGTGATGAGAGAGAGAGACAACAGCAAGTGATGAGAGAGAGAGACAACAGCAAGTGATGAGAGAGAGAGACAACAGCAAGTGATGAGAGAGAGCGACAACAGCAAGTGATGAGAGAGAGAGACAACAGCAAGTGAAGAGAGAGAGAGACAACAGCAAGTGATGAGAGAGAGAGAGACAACAGCAAGTGAAGAGAGAGAGACAACAGCAAGTGAAGAGAGAGAGACAACAGCAAGTGATGAGAGAGAGACAACAGCAAGTGAAGAGAGAGAGACAACAGCAAGTGATGAGGGAGAGAGACAACAGCAAGTGATGAGAGAGAGAGACAACAGCAAGTGATGAGAGAGAGAGACAACAGCAAGTGATGAGAGAGAGAGAGACAACAGCAAGTGATGAGAGAGAGAGAGACAACAGCAAGTGAAGAGAGAGAGACAACAGCAAGTGATGAGAGAGAGACAACAGCAAGTGATGAGAGAGAGAGAGACAACAGCAAGTGATGAGAGAGAGACAACAGCAAGTGATGAGAGAGAGAGAGAGAGAGAGACAACAGAGAGAGACAACAGCAAGTGATGAGAGAGAGACAACAGCAAGTGATGAGAGAGAGAGACAACAGCAAGTGAAGAGAGAGAGAGACAACAGCAAGTGAAGAGAGAGAGAGACAACAGCAAGTGAAGAGAGAGAGAGACAACAGCAAGTGAAGAGAGAGAGAGACAACAGCAAGTGATGAGAGAGAGCGACAACAGAGAGAGAGAGACAACAGCAAGTGATGAGAGAGAGACAACAGAGAGAGAGATTTGATTTTTAAAAAAACAATTTTATTCCATACAATCAATTCCAAAAACAATCATACACTATACAACTCAATTAAAAAATAGAGAAAAAGATAGATCCCCTCCCATCACAGCACAGAAAATATTTTTATAACACCACTGCGTTTCAAATGCTGTCATATCATTCATTAATTTATAATACCTAAAATCAACAACAATTCTAGACTTAACATAGGCTTTAAATAGACACATAATCTCTTGGCCAAGTCTATTCTCTATTCTATTTTTCCTGCTTAAATAAATTGCAAGCTTTGCTTGACCAATCACATAGTTAATCAGCTGCCATTTTACTCTTTGCTTTTGACTATACCCTGCCCCCAAAATAAAGGCATTATGCGTGAACTTCTCTCCAAATTTTGACAACACTTGACTCAATAAAACAAAAAGTGATTTAAGTCTTACACATTCTAAAAAACAATGAAACACTGTTTCCCTTAGACCACAAAACACACACTTATCATTAACACTGGGATTAATAACAGAAATAAATGCATTAACTGCCACAGAACCGTGTAAAATTCTCCATTGTAAATCTCCAGATTTCTTAATCAATGGTGGTTTATAAAACACTCTCCAAAATGGTTTAGCTTTTTCACCCATCCCAAGCTTTTCCTTCCAAACTGTATCAACTCTCCCATTTAAAGCAACTCTATTAAAAACTTTTACACAACACTGATAAAGAACTTTGCCCTCCACTATGTCCAAATCCAAATCTTTCAGCCCGTGAAGGTCTAGCAAAGGACCTGTCATATCCTTCAAATCCGGAGTAATTCTAATTTTCGGAACAGGATCTTCTTTATCAGGAACCTCCAAACCCTTCCCAAAATCCTCAAGTAGTGTGATTTCCACATCCGTGAGCTTCTTCCTCCACTTTTCTACTATTGTTCCTGTGTGGCGAATTGACCTTTGCCCCAGCATCAGGGCTACTGCTGTAACATCACTTAAATCAGGGCCAGCCACACTGACAATTTGCCTCAGCTTCACAGTTCCAGAAGCACACAACTTCTGAGTGAGGCCTGGTACCTCATCCGTTACATCTAGACGAGCCCCTTTGACTAGGGGCTCCTCCAACAGCCAAAATAAAGAGTCTGAATTGTCCATTCTCTTGAGAGTGAAGAGTCCCCACATTTTAAAAAGTCCACAATAAAAAGGAGATATGTTATTCAGGTTCAACTTCCTGTAATCCATAAAAAGGAGGCCAACATCAAGTCCAAGTCCCTCCACCCTTTGTAGGATGACCTTGGTCAAGTTCCTCCACACCAGATCATTGGGGCCTGTTAAAAATCTCTGAATGAATTGTAAACGAAATGTTGCCATTCTGCTTGGTAAATGGACCAAACCTTGTCCACCTTCATCTTTAGGAAGAAACAATACACTTTGTGGAATCCAGTGCAATCGATCCCAAAAAAAATCCACAAAAATTCTTTGCAGCTGAGATAATAACCCTATGGGTGGATCCACACAGAACAGTTTATGCCAGAGTACCGAAGCTACCAAATTATTCACTATTAACACTCTTCCCCTAAAAGATAATTGTGAATGAATCCACTTCCATTTAGCCAGTCTACCTACCATCTTCTCTACTACCCCATCCCAATTATTTTGTTGTGTAATTGCATCTCCAAGATAAACTCCCAAATATTTGAGACCTCCCTTTTTCCAGGTTATTCTATCAGGTAAAACTGGTAGGCCCTGCTCCCATTTTCCTATAGCCAATGCCCCGCTCTTTTCCCAGTTTACTTTAGCAGCTGAGATAACTCCAAAATCTCTTATAATACCCTCCATATGGTTAATATCTCGCTGCCCATTAACCATGATTATGACATCATCAGCATAAGCTGAAACTTGAAATATATTACCGTTGTGCAAAGAAAAACCTTCAATTTTTGATCGTAATTTATTCAACAAAGGCTCAATAGCCAAAGAATATAACATTCCCGATATTGCACAACCCTGTCTAATGCCCCTAAAAACCTTAAAAGGGGCACTCAAACCACCATTGATTTTCAAAACACTTTCAATGTCCTGGTACATAACTTTGATCATATTAATAAACTCCAATCCAAAATTAAAAGCATTTAAAGTTTTCCAAAGATATCTGTGCTCGACTCTGTCAAACGCCTTTTCTTGATCGATAGAAACAAGACCCAAATCAACACTAGAAAAATTGCAAATATTTAAAATATCCCGTATAAGGCAAACATTATCAAAAATAGATCGTCCGGGAATACAATAAGTCTGGTCAATATGGATGACTTCCCGCATCACCTTTTTCAGCCTATTAGCCAGGGCTTTAGAGAATATTTTCAGGTCAGAGCATAGCAAACTCACTGGTCTCCAGTTCTTTATATCTTGTAGATTCCCTTTTTTAGGTAACAGGGTAATCACCGCTCTTCTGCAGCTTAAAGGCAACAACCCCTCAGTTAAGCTCTCATTGAGAACACCCAACAGGTCATTACCCAAAACTGCCCAGAACTCTCTGTAAAACTCCACAGGGAGCCCATCCATGCCAGGGGCTTTACCCCCCTCCATCGCTTTCAGAGCAGTGAACAGCTCCTGCTCACACAGCGGCAGCTTCAGCTCCGCTTTTGAGCTCTCTGAAACACGGGGTAGACCTTCGTAGAAGTGAGCAGACAAATCATCATCCTCAACATACTCGCTGCTATACAGCCCAGTATAGAACCGTACGGCCCTCTTTCTTATCTCAGAGGGTTCTGTTAGCTCACGCCCATCTTCAGAGCACAAACAGTGAATGCAACGACTCTGACCATTCTTTCTCTCAAGACTGAAAAAGAATTTAGATGGAGCATCCATTTGTGAAAGGTTTAAAAAGCGAGATCGCACCAATGCTCCTTGCGCCCTAACTCCCAATAGGTTTAAAAGAAAAGATTTTTTGGATTTAAGAGTCTCCAAATATCTTTGCTCTTTGGTAGCATCAGCCAAATCCTGCAATTCAACTATTTCAGTTTCTAACTTTTTCATAGATCGTGTTATATCCCTGGTAACATTGAAAGTGTATTGTTGACAAAGCATCATTATTTTAACCTTCCCAATATCCCACCACTGACGCAGATCTTCAAACTCGTCTTTTCTCGTCTTAAAATTGTCCCAAAAAAAGCAAAAAACATCTCTAAAATTCTTATCATTCAGCAGAGACGTGTTGAAATGCCAATATGCACTTCTGGCCTTTATATTTGCTATAAATACTTGACATGTAACTAAACAATGATCTGAAAAACCTACTGGAGCAATTACACATTTTTTAATAATATTAAGATGATGCTTATAACAATAAAACCTATCAATTCTAGCTAGGGATATAACATTTCCCCTTGCATGTGCCCATGTATATTGTCTGACATCACTATTAGCCCCCCGCCATATGTCACATAAACTGTGAGTCTCAACTAACTCGCATATAACACGAGCTGAAGCAGCATGTGGTTCTACGTGGTTCCGATCCAATACATAATTTTCTGTGCAGTTAAAATCTCCCCCAAAAAACAAATAATCATCAGAAATATAATCCTGCAAAATACTATTAATATTGTTAAAAAAAAATAACTCTTTCAGCCCCAACAGTTGGAGCGTATATGTTCAAAAAAACCAAATTGAATCTTTCAAATTTTGCTTTTAACAGCATGAGTCTACCTGGTATTACATGTTCCAATTCATATGAAATAGGCAGGAATGTTTTGGCAAAAAGTACAGCCACCCCTCCTCTGACTGAACTCATATGAGAAAGCACTACTTCCCCATCCCACTCCTTTTTCCAATCGATTTCGTTTAAACTATCACTGTGTGTTTCTTGAACCATCATAACATCCAAGCTCTTTTGTCTGATTAACTCAAAAAGTAATGCTCTTTTCTTTATATCTCTTGCACCATTCAAATTCAGAGTACCTATCCTTATCGTACTCATTAAATAGTGTGTTATCAAGAGATACAAAGCAAACAATAACTTAAAATAACAAAATGACTTATGTCGTTTCAAAACCATCCTCAATTTTTTGTTTTAGTTTCAATTTAGACACAAATTTCTTCAACCTGAACATTTCTTGAACAGTGAAATGCTCCTCACTGTCACCCCTCATTGTCATTGCAACTGAATCTATGAATAGTTTACGATCAGGGAAATACTCCTCAACCTGGACATTTTTCATATTCTTTGTTTTGTGAAGGAATAATCTTATTTTTCCAAATGTGTACACACCTTGATGATCGTACTGTCCATTTCTGCTAGCTGTTGCCTCAACATCAGACTCAACTGAGCTGCATTCAGTATCATCATTTCTATTAGCTGTGTCTACAGTCACCTGACCAGTGCTCTTATTCTTTAAGCTTTTCTTTACTCTTTTCCTTTTAGTAGAGGGAGTTTTAAAAAGTTCTTCATCCCTCAGCATCTCAGTGTCCAGACTCTCTTGAGCCTCAATAATTTCTGCAACAGCAGATACATTCTCCTGTGATTCATCAGTTTCATTCTCTACATTGTCTGCACCTATCGTTATGCCATGAACGTGTTCCCCTACACTCTCCACAGCTTCCTCATCCTCAACAGTCTCACTTCTCCTACTTTCCACATGCATGTCTTCCTCCGCAAAAGCAGCACTGGTCCCAGCAGAAGCAGCACTGGTCCCAGCAGAAGCAGCACTGGTCCCAGCAGAAGCAACACTGGTCCCAGCAGAAGCAATCTCACCCATCCTCTCATTACCTACAGTTTCAGCATCATTAACTTTCTCAGTACATGCACCTCTAATGTGTCCCTCTTTTCCACATCGGAAACATTTCATAATATCAGAGGTAACAAAAACCACATAATCAAAACCATCAACCTTAAATTTGAAAGCCACATTCAATTCGTCTGCATCCTTCTTCAAAACCATATAAACCTGACGTCTAAAACAAACAACATGCTTAAGTAGCGGTGACTTACAACCAAACGGGATCTTTTTCATTTGGGACACTACTTTACCATGCCTTGACAGCTCTGCTATCAAGAGTTCATCTTTAATGAACGGGGGAACATTAGACAGAATAACTCTTTTCGCCGGTTGAAGCAGCGGCATTACGGGAGTGAAGGTATCCTGTATAACAACGCCATTCTGAACAACACTATTAACTTTTTCAATAGTGTCTAGAAAGACAACAACAGCGCTGTTCATGCGAGAAGCAGATAATATGCTATCGCAACCAACAACTTCTCCTACAGCCAAAACACATTGTTCCACCGATACATTACTCACAGGCGCGAGCTTGATACCGTGTCTTCGCGACAACCGGTCCAAACTCACGCGTTCTGAGGACGCCATTGCCACCCAGCAAACGCCGGACAGCGGCGAAAATCGTCCCACCTAAAACCTACCAAGCCTATATTAACAATCTCAAACTCACACTTCTTAAAAAATCTTTAAACAAAAACAGTAAGAAAGTTAAGAGAAAGAGAGGGAAAAACTCACTCACACCAGCAGTACTCTCACCGCAAACTCCGCCCACTCACTCACAGCATCCGCTCACAGAGAGAGAGAGAGAGAGAGACAGAGAGAGAGAGAGAGAGACAACAGGAAGTGATGAGAGAGAGACAACAGCAAGTGATGAGAGAGAGAGACAACAGAGAGAGAGAGACAACAGCAAGTGATGAGAGAGAGAGACAACAGAGAGAGAGAGAGAGAGAGACAACAGCAAGTGATGAGAGAGAGAGAGACAACAGCAAGTGATGAGAGAGAGAGACAACAGCAAGTGATGAGAGAGAGACAACAGAGAGAGAGAGAGAGAGAGACAACAGCAAGTGATGAGAGAGAGAGACAACAGAGAGAGAGAGACAACAGCAAGTGATGAGAGAGAGACAACAGCAAGTGAAGAGAGAGAGAGACAACAGAGAGAGAGAGAGAGAGAGAGACAACAGCAAGTGATGAGAGAGAGAGACAACAGAGAGAGAGAGACAACAGCAAGTGATGAGAGAGAGACAACAGCAAGTGAAGAGAGAGAGAGACAACAGAGAGAGAGAGAGAGAGAGAGACAACAGCAAGTGATGAGAGAGAGAGACAACAGCAAGTGATGAGAGAGAGAGACAACAGCAAGTGATGAGAGAGAGAGAGACAACAGCAAGTGATGAGAGAGAGAGAGACAACAGCAAGTGAAGAGAGAGAGAGACAACAGAGAGAGAGAGAGAGAGAGAGACAACAGCAAGTGATGAGAGAGAGAGAGACAACAGCAAGTGAAGAGAGAGAGAGACAACAGCAAGTGATGAGAGAGAGAGACAACAGCAAGTGATGAGAGAGAGAGAGACAACAGCAAGTGATGAGAGAGAGAGAGACAACAGCAAGTGATGAGAGAGAGAGACAACAGCAAGTGATGAGAGAGAGACAACAGCAAGTGATGAGAGAGAGAGACAACAGCAAGTGATGAGAGAGAGACAACAGCAAGTGAAGAGAGAGAGAGACAACAGAGAGAGAGAGAGAGAGAGAGACAACAGCAAGTGATGAGAGAGAGAGAGACAACAGCAAGTGATGAGAGAGAGAGACAACAGCAAGTGATGAGAGAGAGAGACAACAGCAAGTGATGAGAGAGAGAGAGACAACAGCAAGTGATGAGAGAGAGAGACAACAGCAAGTGATGAGAGAGAGAGACAACAGCAAGTGATGAGAGAGAGAGACAACAGCAAGTGATGAGAGAGAGACAACAGCAAGTGATGAGAGAGAGAGACAAAAGCAAGTGATGAGAGAGAGAGAGACAACAGAGAGAGAGAGAGAGAGAGACAACAGCAAGTGATGAGAGAGAGAGACAACAGCAAGTGATGAGAGAGTGACAACAGCAAGTGATGAGAGAGAGAGACAACAGCAAGTGATGAGAGAGAGACAACAGCAAGTGATGAGAGAGAGAGACAACAGAGAGAGAGAGAGAGAGAGAGAGAGAGACAACAGCAAGTGATGAGAGAGAGAGAGACAACAGCAAGTGATGAGAGAGAGAGACAACAGCAAGTGATGAGAGAGAGAGACAACAGCAAGTGATGAGAGAGAGAGAGACAACAGCAAGTGATGAGAGAGAGAGAGACAACAGCAAGTGAAGAGAGAGAGAGAGACAACAGCAAGTGATGAGAGAGAGAGACAACAGAGAGAGACAACAGCAAGTGAAGAGAGAGAGAGAGACAACAGCAAGTGATGAGAGAGAGAGAGAGAGACAACAGCAAGTGATGAGAGAGAGAGAGAGACAACAGCAAGTGAAGAGAGAGAGAGAGACAACAGAGAGAGAGAGACAACAGCAAGTGAAGAGAGAGAGAGAGACAACAGCAAGTGATGAGAGAGAGAGACAACAGCAAGTGATGAGAGAGAGAGACAACAGAGAGAGAGAGACAACAGCAAGTGATGAGAGAGAGACAACAGCAAGTGATGAGAGAGAGAGACAACAGCAAGTGATGAGAGAGAGAGACAACAGAGAGAGAGAGACAACAGCAAGTGATGAGAGAGAGAGACAACAGCAAGTGAAGAGAGAGAGAGACAACAGCAAGTGAAGAGAGAGAGAGAGACAACAGCAAGTGAAGAGAGAGAGAGAGAGACAACAGCAAGTGATGAGAGAGAGAGACAACAGCAAGTGATGAGAGAGAGAGACAACAGCAAGTGATGAGAGAGAGAGAGAGACAACAGCAAGTGATGAGAGAGAGAGACAACAGCAAGTGATGAGAGAGAGAGAGAGACAACAGCAAGTGATGAGAGAGAGAGACAACAGCAAGTGATGAGAGAGAGAGAGAGACAACAGCAAGTGATGAGAGAGAGAGAGAGACAACAGCAAGTGATGAGAGAGAGAGAGACAACAGCAAGTGATGAGAGAGAGAGACAACAGCAAGTGATGAGAGAGAGACAACAGCAAGTGATGAGAGAGAGAGACAACAGCAAGTGAAGAGAGAGAGAGAGACAACAGCAAGTGATGAGAGAGAGAGAGAGACAACAGCAAGTGATGAGAGAGAGAGAGACAACAGCAAGTGATGAGAGAGAGAGAGACAACAGCAAGTGATGAGAGAGAGAGAGACAACAGCAAGTGATGAGAGAGAGACAACAGCAAGTGAAGAGAGAGAGAGAGACAACAGCAAGTGATGAGAGAGAGAGAGACAACAGCAAGTGATGAGAGAGAGACAACAGCAAGTGAAGAGAGAGAGAGAGACAACAGCAAGTGATGAGAGAGAGAGAGACAACAGCAAGTGAAGAGAGAGAGAGAGACAACAGCAAGTGATGAGAGAGAGAGAGACAACAGCAAGTGATGAGAGAGAGAGAGACAACAGCAAGTGAAGAGAGAGAGAGAGACAACAGCAAGTGATGAGAGAGAGAGACAACAGAGAGAGACAAGAGCAAGTGAAGAGAGAGAGAGAGACAACAGCAAGTGATGAGAGAGAGAGAGAGACAACAGCAAGTGATGAGAGAGAGAGACAACAGCAAGTGATGAGAGAGAGAGAGACAACAGCAAGTGATGAGAGAGAGAGAGACAACAGCAAGTGATGAGAGAGAGAGAGAGACAACAGCAAGTGATGAGAGAGAGAGAGACAACAGCAAGTGATGAGAGAGAGACAACAGCAAGTGAAGAGAGAGAGAGAGACAACAGCAAGTGATGAGAGAGAGAGAGACAACAGCAAGTGATGAGAGAGAGACAACAGCAAGTGAAGAGAGAGAGAGAGACAACAGCAAGTGATGAGAGAGAGAGAGACAACAGCAAGTGAAGAGAGAGAGAGAGACAACAGCAAGTGATGAGAGAGAGAGAGACAACAGCAAGTGATGAGAGAGAGAGAGACAACAGCAAGTGATGAGAGAGAGAGAGACAACAGCAAGTGAAGAGAGAGAGAGAGACAACAGCAAGTGATGAGAGAGAGAGACAACAGAGAGAGACAACAGCAAGTGAAGAGAGAGAGAGAGACAACAGCAAGTGATGAGAGAGAGAGAGAGAGACAACAGCAAGTGATGAGAGAGAGAGAGAGACAACAGCAAGTGAAGAGAGAGAGAGAGACAACAGAGAGAGAGAGACAACAGCAAGTGAAGAGAGAGAGAGAGACAACAGCAAGTGATGAGAGAGAGAGACAACAGCAAGTGATGAGAGAGAGAGACAACAGAGAGAGAGAGACAACAGCAAGTGATGAGAGAGAGACAACAGCAAGTGATGAGAGAGAGAGACAACAGCAAGTGATGAGAGAGAGAGACAACAGAGAGAGAGAGACAACAGCAAGTGATGAGAGAGAGAGACAACAGCAAGTGAAGAGAGAGAGAGACAACAGCAAGTGAAGAGAGAGAGAGAGACAACAGCAAGTGAAGAGAGAGAGAGAGAGACAACAGCAAGTGATGAGAGAGAGAGACAACAGCAAGTGATGAGAGAGAGAGACAACAGCAAGTGATGAGAGAGAGAGAGAGACAACAGCAAGTGATGAGAGAGAGAGACAACAGCAAGTGATGAGAGAGAGAGAGAGACAACAGCAAGTGAAGAGAGAGAGAGAGAGACAACAGCAAGTGAAGAGAGAGAGAGAGAGACAACAGCAAGTGATGAGAGAGAGAGACAACAGCAAGTGATGAGAGAGAGAGACAACAGCAAGTGATGAGAGAGAGAGAGACAACAGCAAGTGAAGAGAGAGAGAGACAACAGCAAGTGATGAGAGAGAGAGACAACAGCAAGTGAAGAGAGAGAGAGAGACAACAGCAAGTGATGAGAGAGAGAGAGAGACAACAGCAAGTGATGAGAGAGAGAGACAACAGCAAGTGATGAGAGAGAGAGAGAGACAACAGCAAGTGATGAGAGAGAGAGAGACAACAGCAAGTGATGAGAGAGAGAGAGAGACAACAGCAAGTGATGAGAGAGAGAGAGACAACAGCAAGTGATGAGAGAGAGACAACAGCAAGTGATGAGAGAGAGAGACAACAGCAAGTGAAGAGAGAGAGAGAGACAACAGCAAGTGATGAGAGAGAGAGAGAGACAACAGCAAGTGATGAGAGAGAGAGACAACAGCAAGTGATGAGAGAGAGAGAGACAACAGCAAGTGATGAGAGAGAGAGAGACAACAGCAAGTGATGAGAGAGAGAGAGAGACAACAGCAAGTGATGAGAGAGAGAGAGACAACAGCAAGTGATGAGAGAGAGACAACAGCAAGTGAAGAGAGAGAGAGAGACAACAGCAAGTGATGAGAGAGAGAGAGACAACAGCAAGTGATGAGAGAGAGACAACAGCAAGTGAAGAGAGAGAGAGAGACAACAGCAAGTGATGAGAGAGAGAGAGACAACAGCAAGTGATGAGAGAGAGAGAGACAACAGCAAGTGAAGAGAGAGAGAGAGACAACAGCAAGTGATGAGAGAGAGAGAGACAACAGCAAGTGATGAGAGAGAGAGAGACAACAGCAAGTGAAGAGAGAGAGAGAGACAACAGCAAGTGATGAGAGAGAGAGACAACAGCAAGTGAAGAGAGAGAGAGAGACAACAGCAAGTGATGAGAGAGAGAGAGACAACAGCAAGTGATGAGAGAGAGAGACAACAGAGAGAGAGAGACAACAGCAAGTGATGAGAGAGAGAGAGACAACAGCAAGTGATGAGAGAGAGAGACAACAGCAAGTGATGAGAGAGAGAGAGACAACAGCAAGTGATGAGAGAGAGAGACAACAGCAAGTGATGAGAGAGAGAGAGACAACAGCAAGTGATGAGAGAGAGAGACAACAGCAAGTGATGAGAGAGAGACAACAGCAAGTGATGAGAGAGAGAGACAACAGCAAGTGATGAGAGAGAGACAACAGCAAGTGAAGAGAGAGAGAGACAACAGAGACGTTTAAAATTCTTTACTCAATCAAAAATTACATTACACACTCAACATTAATACAATAAATGTTCAAAAGTATTCACCAAACAAAAAATAAAGAGTTTTCTTCACAAAACACAAACAAACCGCTATTTACACACCATTTGTTCATAAATTCACCCATATTTCCGGTAGTTTTAAAAAATATATATTCTGCCCTTATTCTTGATTCAACAAATGCTGTAAACAGAGTCAAAACTTGAACAATTCTTCCTTCCAGAGCAAGTCTGCAAGTCTTCCACATAGCTAATTTTGCTTGCCCAAGTATAAAATTAGCAACAGTACAGCGATCCTTGTTCACTTTAGAATACCTACAGCCATAAATAAAAAGTACTTTGTTAAACTCAAAACCCAGCCCATCAATAATTCTTTCCAGCAATGCCAAAAGTGGCACTAACCTTGGACATTCAATAAAAACATGAAAAACCGTTTCATGACTATTACAGGCATGACACAAGGGCAGAACATTCAAGTTGAGCTTGGACACAAAAGCATTAGTGGCTATCACACAATGTAATATTCTCCATTGCAAATCACCTGAACGTTTTGGAAGAGGACTTTTATAAAAGAGCCTCCAAGAAGGAGAAATATCGTCTGCAACTGTGAGTTTTTCTCTCCATTTTGTATCAACTCTGTCATGAAGATCCTTAAAATACGCAGTTTTTACACAGGCCTGATACATATCTTTTTTCCCCACAGAATGGAAAAGTAGCCCTTTTAATCTCTCAAAATTTAGCAGCTTTCCAACCTGCCTGGTTTCAGGACAAACCCCAGGGCACACACCTAAATCAGGAAAATCAAGATGTGTAGGCCCACCCTCTAGAGAAAGCTCTACAAACTGCAAAAGAGGAAACGGAAGAGCAGCTTTCAACCCTGAAATCAGCCGCTCTACCACCCTCACAGACCTCACATCAACCTGACTGGCAATATCTTCTGCTGATCTCCACTCTTTTGAGTCTACATTAATCAAGTGCCCCACTTTAGTAAAGCCTTTCTTCACGCATAACTTAACTATACTATTAGACACGCAAACATTTCCTAAAAAAGGATTAAAAAACAGTGGTTCATTCAAGCCATAATGATCATTTTCAGACCTATACAACCTAAACACTTCCCAAGATTTCAAAACCGATGCATAAAAATTAGCACCAAATGTGACATTTTCAATAAACGGTGACATCAAAAACAGTTGCTTATCAAGATCACTACTACAAAGGGATCTTAGTAAAGTTAGTCCAAAAGACACCCAAGGGATAAAATCTCTAGAAAAAAGCAGCCTTTGGGCAGATTTTAGTCTCATGGCTCTGATTTTAGCTGATAGTTCAATCAGTCCTTGACCTCCTTCATTTACTGGCAAATATAGGATTCCTGAAGGAAGCCAGTGGAAACCATCCCAAAAAAACCCCACAAAGTCTTTTTGTAGTTTTTGTAATAGTTCCTTCGGGGGGTCGATAACAGTCAAGCGATGCCACAGCATAGATGCTGCTAGATTATTAATAACAAGAACCCTTCCTCTGTATGACAATTGAGGAAGAATCCATCTCCATTTCTGTAAACGACCAGCCACCTTTTCATAAACGCCTTCCCAGTTTTTCTGCATGTATTGCTCTGTTCCAAGAAAGACCCCCAGCACTTTAAACCCCTCTGAACTCCAGGGGCAGCGCTGAGGAAGTTTAGGAACAGGCCTACCTTCTTCCTCCCATTGGCCTAATAACAACGATGCACTTTTTTCCCAGTTGACTCGAGCTGAGGAGGCTTTTTGATACATGTCAAGAGCCACTTCCAGCTCACGCACATCTTCATTGGATCTTATTATGACAGTGACATCGTCAGCATAAGCACTGAGTTTAACGGATACCATCTCTGATGTAAAAACGCCCGCCGTTGAAACTCCACAAAGTTGACGCCTCAGAACAGTTAGCAACGGTTCAATGGCTATGGCATATAAAATACCTGACATACTGCATCCCTGCCTTATGCCTCTGCCAACTGAAAAAGGTCTTGTAAGTGAACCACTTATCTTTAAGAAACTATAAATATCAGTATACAATAATTTAACATAAGAACTAAAAACAGAACCAAAACCGAAAGCTTCAAAACATTTAAAAAGAAACTCATGATCCACACGATCAAAAGCTTTCTCCTGATCTAAAGATAAAAAACCCACATTAACATTATTGTCTCTGGCGAATGAGATCAAATCACGAAGCAGAAACAAATTATCAAATATTGTGCGTTTTGGAATACAAAATGACTGATCTGGGTGAATTATTGTCGATATATGGAGTTTTAATCTATTAGTTAATGCTTTTGACAGAATCTTATAATCCACTCCAAGCAGAGACACTGGTCGCCAATTTCTTATATCCGCAAGATCACCCTTCTTGGGTAGCAAAGTGATAAGTGCTCTTCGTAAACTCAGCGGTAAGGTGCCTCTTTCAAAGCACTCTAAGAAAACTGAGAACAAGTCTTCTCCAATCACTGACCAAAACTGTTTATAAAATTCTGCCGTTAAGCCATCCAATCCCGGAGCCTTTCCAGCAGACATGTCTGTAATAGCAGCAGTCAATTCACTTAAGTGCAAAGTCTGATCAAGCTTGGCCTTATCACTCTCCATCAGATGAGGTAGATCCTTGAGAAGTGTTTCTGTTATTTCTCCATCACATGGCTCTGCTTTGTAAAGGTTTTCATAAAAAAGCAGTGCTTGAGCAATTATTTCATGTTCATCAGTTGTTTCACCTCCTTCAGGAAGTTTCAGACGACTTAAAGTTTTTTTATCAACAACTTTCTTCTCCAAACTGAAAAAAAAAGATGTTGGGGCATCCATGCAATTAAAGGATGTAAACCTTGCCCGAACCAGAGTCTCTTTTGCTTTCTCTTCCAGGAGATTGTGGAGAAGAATTTTCCTAGTTTCCAACACTTCAACAGTACTTCCATCATATTGTTCAATGTTCAACTGCAAAATGTCCTGTTCAAGTTTTCTCATTTCGCTTCCAAGAGTATTCTTATTATGTGCAGTATACTTCTGGCAAAACATCTTAACTTGAACTTTACTAATATCCCACCACTGACTCAGGGATTTATACTGAGACTTACTCTCTCTCCACATCTCCCAGAAAAGTGTAAAAGAGTGCACAAAGTGGTGATCCTGCAAAAGCTTATTGCTAAAGCGCCAGTAGGGACATTTAAAAGTGCTCTGTGCAGAAGTGATATTAACAGACACATAATGATGGTCTGAGAAAGGAGTAGGAATAATAGAACTATCAAGAAACTTTTCACAAAAACTTCTTTGAACATAAATTCTGTCAAGTCTTGCTGCAGAAACCCTATTTGAATTTACTTTTGTCCACGTATATTGGTTTACATCAGGAAAAGCTTCTCTCCAAACATCCACAAGATCATGATAAATGATCAATTTTCTAAAAACTTCTGCTGACGGCCTATGAGGTTCTTCATGATTTCTGTCCACTGTGTGATCTAAAGTGCAGTTAAAATCTCCAGCCAAAACAATAATTCTCCCCTGTGGGACACTGCTTAATGCTGTATGAAGTTTCCCAAAGAAAAGTATACGTTCAGTCCCAATATTGGGGGCATATACATTAAAAAGTGAAAAATCGAGCCCATGTAACGCAACATCTACTCTCTGCATTCTACCTGGTAGAACATCAAAAACGCTCACATTTTGTTCCTTAAACTCAGCTCCAAGAAGAATAGCCACTCCTGCACTGTTACTTAAACCATGACTCAAAACAACCTGTCCATTCCATCCACTCTGCCACTGGATTTGATTATTAACATCCGTGTGAGTTTCTTGTAGAAAAACAACACTACTCTTTTTCATAAAAACATACTCAAAAAGACTAGTCCTTTTCAAAGCCTCACGACACCCATTTATATTTAATGTGCTAAATTTCAAAGGTGCCATGAAAAAGAGTAAAAGATAACCACACAATAAAAAAAACTCCACAAGGGTTATTTGACAACCAAAACACACTCATTTTTTACTTTGCAATTTCAAAGAACTTCTAACGTTGCTAAGAAGTTTCTTGAGACGGTACCGCTTTGGTTTATCAAGCTCATCAAAAGAAGCCTTCTTCATAGCCATGGCGCCGGACAATAAAAACAATTTTACATCAGGGAAATATGAATCAATTCTCGGTTTACGTAGTCCTTTTGTAGTATCTAAAAAGTGATTAATCTGCTGAAGTGAATAAAGTTTGATCTTACCTCCAGAGATGAGCTCCGAATCCTCCCCATAATTACTCATTAAATCCGTATCATCATGCTCATTTTCAGAGTCATCCATTAAATCCAACGAGGCTTGAGATGAAATGTCATCTTTACCCTGTTTAAACAATTCCTCAGTAGTAGTATCACTCTCCATTTTATCAGGCTGCGCCTGTCCTCCATCGCAAAACAAATCAGTTTTGGGCATGGGCTGCAAACCCACCTGTCCCGAGCTCGTCTCCGGCTGCGTTTCGGCGGGAGCATGACTCGGGCCGGCTTCCTCCTCAACAGCCCCCGCCAGGCCGTCTCCAGAGGCCTCCAGCACCGCAGTCCCCTCGGGCAGAACACCGGGCACAGAGATCGCTCCGTCCCGCTGCGGTTCTGACGCCACAGCGGTCGCAGCATCATCCGCGCCGGCCGCCCTCTCACTGTTCTCCACACCGACAGCCGGTACCAGAGCCGGAGCTGGTTTATCTCGCCTCGGGCAAGTTTGTCTAACATGTCCAAACTCACCGCACACAAAGCACTTCATTGACTCCGAACTTATAAATACAGTGTAATCCTTTCCCTCAATACTCAACTTCGCTGATAGATTTAATGGATCACTCTGAGAATTCAGAATCATTAAAGCCTGACGCCGAAACGACATTACATGTCTAATCTCCGGACTTTTACATCCAAGAGGAATCATTTTAATTGGACTTACTATTTTTCCATACCTCTGGAGTATTTGCTCTAGTTGTTCATTTTTTACAAACGGCGGTATGTTTGATAAAATGACTTTCTTGGCTGGGCTTGACAAAGGCAAAACAGGTACAAAGATGTCTTTGATTATCAACCCTGTTTCAATTAATTCGTTCACCATGCGGCTTTCACTGAGAAAAAAAACAATTGCTTTGTTCATACGGGAGGCAGATTTGATATTTGCGCCACCGATCGCCGCACTCACAGCTATCAGGCAATCCTCCACTGACACCGCGGCCTCAGGCATACACTTACAACCATGTTTGATGGTTAACTGTGAGAGGTCCGCCATCTCTGACCCCAAAATCCTCCCTCTCTGACCGAAGTCAGGGGAAAAAAACAAACAAACCAAAAAAACTAACCTAAACCTAATAACTATAAATAAGTGAAAAAATAAATAAATAAAGAAATCTCACTCAACCAAGGAGACACTTTCACTCCCAACAAACGGCTCCTTCCACACTCACTCCGCACATGCGCACACAGAGAGAGAGAGAGAGAGAGAGACAACAGCAAGTGATGAGAGAGAGAGAGACAACAGCAAGTGATGAGAGAGAGAGACAACAGCAAGTGATGAGAGAGAGAGAGACAACAGCAAGTGATGAGAGAGAGAGACAACAGCAAGTGATGAGAGAGAGACAACAGCAAGTGATGAGAGAGAGAGACAAAAGCAAGTGATGAGAGAGAGAGAGACAACAGAGAGAGAGAGAGAGAGAGACAACAGCAAGTGATGAGAGAGAGAGACAACAGCAAGTGATGAGAGAGTGACAACAGCAAGTGATGAGAGAGAGAGACAACAGCAAGTGATGAGAGAGAGACAACAGCAAGTGATGAGAGAGAGAGACAACAGAGAGAGAGAGAGAGAGAGAGAGAGAGACAACAGCAAGTGATGAGAGAGAGAGAGACAACAGCAAGTGATGAGAGAGAGAGACAACAGCAAGTGATGAGAGAGAGAGACAACAGCAAGTGATGAGAGAGAGAGAGACAACAGCAAGTGATGAGAGAGAGAGACAACAGCAAGTGATGAGAGAGAGACAACAGCAAGTGATGAGAGAGAGAGACAAAAGCAAGTGATGAGAGAGAGAGAGACAACAGAGAGAGAGAGAGAGAGAGACAACAGCAAGTGATGAGAGAGAGAGACAACAGCAAGTGATGAGAGAGTGACAACAGCAAGTGATGAGAGAGAGAGACAACAGCAAGTGATGAGAGAGAGACAACAGCAAGTGATGAGAGAGAGAGACAACAGAGAGAGAGAGAGAGAGAGAGAGAGAGACAACAGCAAGTGATGAGAGAGAGAGAGACAACAGCAAGTGATGAGAGAGAGAGACAACAGCAAGTGATGAGAGAGAGAGAGACAACAGCAAGTGATGAGAGAGAGAGAGACAACAGCAAGTGAAGAGAGAGAGAGAGACAACAGCAAGTGATGAGAGAGAGAGACAACAGAGAGAGACAACAGCAAGTGAAGAGAGAGAGAGAGACAACAGCAAGTGATGAGAGAGAGAGAGAGAGACAACAGCAAGTGATGAGAGAGAGAGAGAGACAACAGCAAGTGAAGAGAGAGAGAGAGACAACAGAGAGAGAGAGACAACAGCAAGTGAAGAGAGAGAGAGAGACAACAGCAAGTGATGAGAGAGAGAGACAACAGCAAGTGATGAGAGAGAGAGACAACAGCAAGTGATGAGAGAGAGAGAGACAACAGCAAGTGAAGAGAGAGAGAGAGACAACAGCAAGTGATGAGAGAGAGAGACAACAGAGAGAGACAACAGCAAGTGAAGAGAGAGAGAGAGACAACAGCAAGTGATGAGAGAGAGAGAGAGAGACAACAGCAAGTGATGAGAGAGAGAGAGAGACAACAGCAAGTGAAGAGAGAGAGAGAGACAACAGAGAGAGAGAGACAACAGCAAGTGAAGAGAGAGAGAGAGACAACAGCAAGTGATGAGAGAGAGAGACAACAGCAAGTGATGAGAGAGAGAGACAACAGAGAGAGAGAGACAACAGCAAGTGATGAGAGAGAGACAACAGCAAGTGAAGAGAGAGAGAGAGACAACAGCAAGTGATGAGAGAGAGAGAGACAACAGCAAGTGAAGAGAGAGAGAGAGACAACAGCAAGTGATGAGAGAGAGAGAGACAACAGCAAGTGATGAGAGAGAGAGAGACAACAGCAAGTGATGAGAGAGAGAGAGACAACAGCAAGTGAAGAGAGAGAGAGAGACAACAGCAAGTGATGAGAGAGAGAGACAACAGAGAGAGACAACAGCAAGTGAAGAGAGAGAGAGAGACAACAGCAAGTGATGAGAGAGAGAGAGAGACAACAGCAAGTGATGAGAGAGAGAGACAACAGCAAGTGATGAGAGAGAGAGAGACAACAGCAAGTGATGAGAGAGAGAGAGACAACAGCAAGTGATGAGAGAGAGAGAGAGACAACAGCAAGTGATGAGAGAGAGAGAGACAACAGCAAGTGATGAGAGAGAGACAACAGCAAGTGAAGAGAGAGAGAGAGACAACAGCAAGTGATGAGAGAGAGAGAGACAACAGCAAGTGATGAGAGAGAGACAACAGCAAGTGAAGAGAGAGAGAGAGACAACAGCAAGTGATGAGAGAGAGAGAGACAACAGCAAGTGAAGAGAGAGAGAGAGACAACAGCAAGTGATGAGAGAGAGAGAGACAACAGCAAGTGATGAGAGAGAGAGAGACAACAGCAAGTGATGAGAGAGAGAGAGACAACAGCAAGTGAAGAGAGAGAGAGAGACAACAGCAAGTGATGAGAGAGAGAGAGAGAGACAACAGCAAGTGATGAGAGAGAGAGAGAGAGAGACAACAGCAAGTGAAGAGAGAGAGAGAGACAACAGAGAGAGAGAGACAACAGCAAGTGAAGAGAGAGAGAGAGACAACAGCAAGTGATGAGAGAGAGAGACAACAGCAAGTGATGAGAGAGAGAGACAACAGAGAGAGAGAGACAACAGCAAGTGATGAGAGAGAGACAACAGCAAGTGATGAGAGAGAGAGACAACAGCAAGTGATGAGAGAGAGAGACAACAGAGAGAGAGAGACAACAGCAAGTGATGAGAGAGAGAGACAACAGCAAGTGAAGAGAGAGAGAGACAACAGCAAGTGAAGAGAGAGAGAGAGACAACAGCAAGTGATGAGAGAGAGAGACAACAGCAAGTTATGAGAGAGAGAGAGAGACAACAGAAAGTGATGAGAGAGAGACAACAGCAAGTGATGAGAGAGAGAGACAACAGCAAGTGATGAGAGAGAGAGACAACAGAGAGAGAGAGACAACAGCAAGTGATGAGAGAGAGAGACAACAGCAAGTGAAGAGAGAGAGAGACAACAGCAAGTGAAGAGAGAGAGAGAGACAACAGCAAGTGATGAGAGAGAGAGACAACAGCAAGTTATGAGAGAGAGAGAGAGACAACAGAAAGTGATGAGAGAGAGACAACAGCAAGTGATGAGAGAGAGACAACAGCAAGTGATGAGAGAGAGACAACAGAGAGAGAGAGACAACAGCAAGTGATGAGAGAGAGACAACAGCAAGTGATGAGAGAGAGAGACAACAGCAAGTGAAGAGAGAGAGAGACAACAGCAAGTGAAGAGAGAGAGAGAGACAACAGCAAGTGATGAGAGAGAGACAACAGCAAGTGATGAGAGAGAGAGAGACACAACAGAAAGTGATGAGAGAGAGACAACAGCAAGTGATGAGAGAGAGACAACAGCAAGTGATGAGAGAGAGAGAGACAACAGAGAGAGAGAGACAACAGCAAGTGATGAGAGAGAGACAACAGCAAGTGATGAGAGAGAGAGACAACAGCAAGTGAAGAGAGAGAGAGAGAGAACAGCAAGTTATGAGAGAGAGAGAGACAACAGCAAGTGATGAGAGAGAGAGACAACAGCAAGTGAAGAGAGAGAGAGAGACAACAGCAAGTGATGAGAGAGAGAGACAACAGCAAGTTATGAGAGAGAGAGAGACAACAGCAAGTGATGAGAGAGAGAGACAACAGCAAGTGATGAGAGAGAGAGACAACAGAGAGAGAGAGACAACAGCAAGTGATGAGAGAGAGAGACAACAGAGAGAGAGAGACAACAGCAAGTGATGAGAGAGAGAGACAACAGCAAGTGATGAGAGAGAGAGAGACAACAGAAAGTGATGAGAGAGAGACAACAGCAAGTGATGAGAGAGAGACAACAGCCAGTGATGAGAGAGAGAGACAACAGAGAGAGAGAGAGACAACAGCAAGTGATGAGAGAGAGACAACAGCAAGTGATGAGAGAGAGAGACAACAGCAAGTGAAGAGAGAGAGACAACAGCAAGTTATGAGAGAGAGAGAGACAACAGCAAGTGATGAGAGAGAGAGAGAGACAACAGCAAGTGATGAGAGAGAGAGAGACAACAGCAAGTGATGAGAGAGAGAGAGACAACAGCAAGTTATGAGAGAGAGAGAGACAACAGCAAGTGATGAGAGAGAGAGACAACAGCAAGTGAAGAGAGAGAGAGAGACAACAGCAAGTGATGAGAGAGAGAGAGACAACAGCAAGTTATGAGAGAGAGAGAGACAACAGCAAGTGATGAGAGAGAGAGACAACAGCAAGTGATGAGAGAGAGAGAGACAACAGAGAGAGAGAGACAACAGCAAGTGATGAGAGAGAGAGAGACAACAGAAAGTGATGAGAGAGAGACAACAGCAAGTGATGAGAGAGAGACCACAGCAAGTGATGAGAGAGAGAGACAACAGCAAGTTATGAGAGAGAGAGAGACAACAGCAAGTGATGAGAGAGAGAGAGACAACAGCAAGTGATGAGAGAGAGACCACAGCAAGTGATGAGAGAGAGAGACAACAGCAAGTTATGAGAGAGAGAGAGACAACAGCAAGTGATGAGAGAGAGAGAGACAACAGCAAGTGATGAGAGAGAGAGACAACAGCAAGTGATGAGAGAGAGAGACAACAGCAAGTGATGAGAGAGAGAGACAACAGAGAGAGAGAGACAACAGCAAGTGATGAGAGAGAGAGACAACAGAGAGAGAGAGAGAGAGAGAGAGAGAGAGAGAGAGAGAGAGAGAGAGAGAGAGACAACAGCAAGTGATGAGAGAGAGAGACAACAGCAAGTGAAGAGAGAGAGAGAGAACAGCAAGTGATGAGAGAGAGACAACAGCAAGTGAAGAGAGAGAGAGACAACAGAGAGAGAGAGAGAGAGAGAGAGAGAGAGAACAGCAAGAGATGAGAGAGAGAGACAACAGCAAGTGATGAGAGAGAGACAACAGCAAGTGATGAGAGAGAGAGAGACAACAGAGAGAGAGAGAGAGAGAACAGCAAGTGATGAGAGAGAGAGACAACAGAGAGAGAGAGAGACAACAGCAAGTGATGAGAGAGAGAGAGACAACAGAGAGAGAGAGAGACAACAGCAAGTGATGAGAGAGAGAGAGACAACAGCAAGTGATGAGAGAGAGAGAGACAACAGAGAGAGAGAGAGAGAGAGAGAGAGAGAGAGAGACAACAGCAAGTGGTGAGAGAGAGAGAGACAACAGCAAGTGATGAGAGAGAGACAACAGCAAGTGAAGAGAGAGAGACAACAGCAAGTGATGAGAGAGAGAGAGACAACAGCAAGTGATGAGAGAGAGAGAGACAACAGAGAGAGAGAGAGAGAGAACAGCAAGTGATGAGAGAGAGAGAGACAACAGAGAGAGAGAGACAACAGCAAGTGATGAGAGAGAGAGAGACAACAGAGAGAGAGAGAGAACAGCAAGTGATGAGAGAGAGAGAGACAACAGCAAGTGATGAGAGAGAGAGAGACAACAGAGAGAGAGAGAGAGAGAACAGCAAGTGATGAGAGAGAGAGAGACAACAGAGAGAGAGAGAGAGAGAGAACAGCAAGTGATGAGAGAGAGAGAGACAACAGAGAGAGAGAGAGAGAGAGAGAGAGATTTGATTTTGAAAAAACTTTAATTACAATTTTTAACAATATCTCTTCACAATAAATTTAACAATATCTCTTCACAATAAACATACCACAGAGGATATTAATACCTTATGAACTCAGAAAGAAAAACACAAATCACCTTCACAAACTGTACACAAAGCACCATGACTGCACCATATCAATTCAAAAGTTGAAAGATCACTCATAGTCTTATAAAACCGAAAATCAATCAAAACTCTAGATTTGACCAAAGTTAAAAAACACATGTTTACATCATCGCTACACTCTTGTTCCACTCTGTTTTTCCTGCTAATATAAATAGCCATTTTTGCTTGCCCTAAAATGAAATTCAACAATTGACAGGTGAAACGTTTTTTCTGAGAGTACATAAAACCCAAAATGAAAGTCTCAATACAAAAAGTTTCATCAAACCTACAAAACAGTTCTCTTAATCTCAAAAACAAAGGTTCTAATCTAAAACAATGCATAAAAGCATGAAAAACAGTCTCCCTTTGAGTACAGAAAGGGCAAGCAGAATTAACTTCAGGATTCAACTTCGAAATAAAAGAATTGACAGCAATGGCACCATGGAGAATTCTCCATTGTATATCACCAAACCTTTTAGACAATGGTGGCTTATATAATGATCTCCATTCAGGTTTTACATCATTTCTCAGTTTAAAAACAGAACGCCATGGTGTATCGGTTCCCTTTTTCTATTATTTTCTTATTTAAAACCAAAACACAGGCTCTATACAGTTTTTTCCCTTCACTAGACAAGAAATCTAAAAACAAAGATTCACCTGGTTTCAGCAAAAAACCTGTACCCTCTTCAAGATTGGGTTGAATAATCAAACATGGAAAGGGATCATCAACATCAGGAGTACAAACCCCTGTAAAAAAGTCTCTTAACAAATGTTCTTCTTCACCTGTAAAACAGGCTTTAAGTTTGACCAGAAAACGAGTTAGTAAACGAACAGATCTGATTCCTAAATGTTCGGATACGGCATCCACATTCTCAAATTGAGGCCCGGTTAATGTCAACAAATGTCCCAACGTAAAGACGTTGGATTGCAGGAAAAAGGTGCTAAACCCCGGCAAATAGCAGTGAGTAGCAATGTCCAAACGGGCCCCAAGTATCAGTGGCTCCTGCAAAAGCCAGTGGAGAGAATATGAGTTCTCAGTCTTATAAACACGAAAAAAGCTCCACACCTTGAAAAGATTTCGATAGAAGGCAGGCAGTTCCAATAAATCCAGTTTAGTTGGATCCATTAAAAAGAGGGATTTGTCCAGTCCGAACCCCCCAATAGTGTGCAAAATAGTACAACTCACAGCACGCCAACTGAAATCTGTAGAACCATCAAGTAACCTTTTTAAAAACTGTAACCGAAAGGCAGCCATTCTACTTTGTAAGTGAATCAAACCTTGCCCACCTTCATCTTTGGGGAGGTATAAAAAACTCTGTGGGACCCAGTGTAATTTGTCCCAAAAAAAGTTCACAAGAGCAGCTTGAGCTTCCGCTAAAAACTGTGGTGAAGGGTCTACACATGACAACTTATGCCAAAGTGAAGATGCCACTAAATTGTT
Source organism: Leuciscus idus (assembly GCA_021554675.1). Lineage (NCBI taxonomy): Eukaryota > Metazoa > Chordata > Actinopteri > Cypriniformes > Leuciscidae > Leuciscus > Leuciscus idus. The sequence continues at coordinate 62,751,050 of CM038621.1, forward strand.
GACAATGAGAGTTCGCCCCCTATAGGACATATTCGGTAATAACCATTTCCATTTTTCCAAACGCCCTTTAATTTTTTCCATCAACCCCTCCCAATTTTTTTGTAACACACTGTCATCCCCTAGATAAACTCCTAGATATTTTATACCTCCATTTCCCCAAACCATCCCATCAGGAAGGCAAGGTTTACCATCAGCCCATTGTCCTAATAATAAAGCATAACTTTTTTTCCAATTAACCTTTGCAGAGGACAACAGTCTAAATTCTTCAATTAAATTAAGTAAAACCTGCACATCACTTTGTCTGTTGATCATCACCACAATATCATCGGCATAGGCTGACAAACAAATCTTTTTATTACAAACTGGTAAAAACAAACCACTTAATTGACTTCTTATCTGTTGAAGCAATGGCTCAATAGCCAAGGAATACAACATTCCAGACAAGGAGCAACCTTGTCTGATACCCCTGAGAACCTGAAAGGGAGCACATAAGCCACCATTTATTTTCAGCGTACTCTCAACGTCACAATAGAGTACCCTAATCATGTCTATAAAGCTTTTGCTAAAACCAAAAGCTGTTAAAGCACTCCACAAATATGAGTGCTCTACTCGGTCAAACGCCTTCTCCTGATCCAAAGATATCAAGCCACAGTCCAAATTTAACAATTTAGAGACATGAAAAATATCCCGAAGTAAAGAAATATTATCAAATATAGATCTACCAGGGACACAGTACGTCTAGTCCGGATGGATAACCTGACCCAACACTCCAGCCAATCTGTTACCTAATGCCTTAGAAAGAATTTTATAATCACTGCAGAGAAGCGAGACAGGGCGCCAGTTCTTAATATCTGTAAGGTCCCCCTTTTTTGGAATAAGAGTGATCACCGCTCTTCGGCAACTCAATGGCAACCCGCCCTTCGACAAGCTGTCCTTCAGTACCTCCAGCAGATCTACACCCATTTCCAACCAAAAAGCCTTATAGAAGTCCACCGGGAGGCCATCCACTCCTGGGGCCCTCCCAGACTTCATGCTTTGCAGGGCCTTATAGAGCTCTTCCAGGGTCAACACCCCTTCAAGCTCATCATTGGCCTCCTCTGACACCTTTGGTAGGCTGTCAAGGAAAACGTTGTCGACACAACACTCTGACTTAAGCTCGCTCCTATACAGATTTTGATAAAAATGAACTGCTCTTCCCCTAATACCAGCCGGATCTGTCAATAACACTCCATCTTCGGAGCGTAAACCATGAATAAAACGTTTCTGACCATTCTTTTTTTCCAGATTGAAAAAGTATTGGGATGGTGCATCCATCTGATCAATGCTTTGGAAGCGTGAGCGGACCAGAGCCCCCTGTACTTTATGCCCCAGTAGATCAGCTAACTGAGCTTTCTTCCTTGAACAGGCTTCTAAATAATGTATCTCACCAGCAGATTGTGGCAGATTTTGAAAATCAATTATCTCTCCCTCCAAAAGCTCTAAAGAACGAGTCAACTCCTTAGTAACGTTGTGAGTATACTGTTGGGTAAACTGCCTTATTTGTATCTTACCAACATCCCACCACTGTTGCAATGAATAAAAAGAAGACTTCTTTGTTCTGTGAACTTCCCAGAAGTACTTAAACGACTCCTTAAAAAAGTTATCACTTAACAAATTAGTATTAAAATGCCAGTATGCGCTTTTTGGTTTTATTGAGCTCAAAATAAGCTTACAGTGCACCATACTGTGATCTGAAAAACTTACTGTTGTTATATAACATTTATTGAAAATACTAAGATGGTGAGTAAAACTGTAAAATCTGTCCAGCCTAGCTAATGACATAACATTATCACGTGTGTGAACCCAAGTGTACTGTCTCTCATTACCATTTAAGGATCTCCAAGTATCACATAAATCATACTTTTTAATAATATGAATTAACTGTTTACGCGAAGCCAAATGAGGCTCAATGTGATTCCGATCTAGATTATGCTCAGTACAATTGAAATCACCACCAAGGAACAAGAAGTCTTCAGGGCAACAGTTTTGTAGAGTTGAACATAGTGTGTCTAAAAAAAACATTCTTTCAACTGGTGCAGTTGGAACATATACACAAATAAAAATAAACACATAACTTTCAACAACAACTCTAACTTTTAAAAGCCTACCTTTTATTATCTCATCAACATCATAAGATATGGGACTAAAATTCTTTGCAAATAAAATGGCAACTTCCCCACTTATTGAAGTGTTATGACTTAACACAGGGATGCCATCAAACTCCCTCGCCCAGTCAGCAGCATTTTTTAAGTCGCTATGAGTTTCTTGTAATAAAACAACATCAATATTTTTTTGCTTAATTACTTCATATATTGTAGCTCTTTTTCTAGAATCTCTTGCCCCATTAACATTCAAAGTAGCTACATGAACTTCACTCATAAATAGTAATAAGGAAAAGAAAAACCACCCAAAAAACCAAAGAACATCGACCATTCTATTTTTAAAATTAACTGACATCGTTGTTTAAAGCAGTATTGAGACTCCTCACAATTTTCTTCAGTCGATAAACTTCTTTATTAGTAAAGCAACTCTCTGCCATTAGGCTTTTTGCCTTTTCAGCGAACTGTTCAACATCAGGAAAATATTCCTGCACGCGCACACCTCTTTTATTTTTTGTTGATCTAAGGAATAACTTAATATCATCAAGTTCATAATCCCGACCACTAAACTCCCCCTGAGAAAGTGTCATACTAGAGTCAGAAGACCCACCATCACTTTCTGTATCCTGATCCATGCTTTCTTGCACTTCACTCTTTTTACTTATTTTGGCATCAAACATTTTATCAATTATCTTCCTTTTATTGGAAGGTATTTTAAAAAAAATTTCTTTCTCCACACAATCCGTTACACATTCGTCTTGCAAAATCACTGAATTACTCTCACTTTCTATTTGCTCAACACGTTTATCTTCAGAAACCGGTGCCACGCTCGGTAAATCCTCAACACTAGCCTCTAAAAGTGTTTTGGTGGGCACCGCGTCCGACTCCGAGTGCTCACAGCGCAGTGAAGTCGACGCAACAACACTCTCACCGGGAGCACCCGCAGCCGCCACCGCCCCAACTATATCAGTGTCAGCAACACCATCCGCGCCACCATCGCCTTCAGTACTCCCATTCACTGCGTTTACTTCCTTTTCTGCAACTTTGTCAGGACAATTACGAATTAAATGTCCAGATTTACCGCAACCAAAACACTTTGATTTCGCGGTAGTGACAAAAATAACATAATCAAAGTTGTCAATTCGAAAATTGAGTGTCATGTCTAACTCTACATCGTCCTGAATAATCATATAGGCGAAACGCCTGAACGAAACAATGTGTTTCAACAACGGTGATCCGCTATTAATTGGGATCTTCTTGATCGGAGATACCAATTTTCCATAACGGGATAAAGACTGTGTCAAAATTTCATCGCTTACGAACGGTGGGACATTTGACAAACTCTCTTAGCGGGCAAAGAAAGAGGAAGAACAGAGACAAAATCACCACCAATGACTATTCCGTGTTCGACTACTTCATTGACTTTATCTACGCTATTGAGAAACACCACAACAGCACTATTCATTCTGGAGGCGGATAACACGCTCTCATGCCCCACAATCTCACCAATGGCAAGACAACATTCCTCCACACTCACCGCGGCGGCTACTTTGACCGCATTACGCCGCGTGAGTGAACTCAAAACCTGCACGCGTGGGGCCGACATGCTTTCCAATAAAGGTGGATCGCAAGCGGCCCAACAAAAAAAAAAAAGTAATAAATAGGAAAGACCAGAAAAAACAGCAAGGGGAAAAAATAGAAAAAGCCAGCTTCACTCACAAGCTCTCCAGTCACGCTCACACTCCGTCAACTCGCACCCAGACACACCGGAAGAGAGAGAGAGAGAGAGAGAGAGAGAGAGAGAGAGAGAGAGAGAGAGAGAGAGAGAGAGAGAGAGAGAGAGAGAGAGGCGGGTTTCAGATACAGAGACAACAGCAAGTGAAGAGAGAGAGAGACAACAGCAAGTGATGAGAGAGAGAGAGACAACAGCAAGTGAAGAGAGAGAGACAACAGCAAGTGATGAGAGAGAGAGAGACAACAGCAAGTGAAGAGAGAGAGAGAGACAACAGCAAGTGAAGAGAGAGACAACAGCAAGTGAAGAGAGAGAGACAACAGCAAGTGAAGAGAGAGAGACAACAGCAAGTGAAGAGAGAGAGAGAGACAACAGCAAGTGAAGAGAGAGACAACAGCAAGTGATGAGAGAGAGAGACAACAGCAAGTGAAGAGAGAGACAACAGCAAGTGATGAGAGAGAGAGACAACAGCAAGTGAAGAGACTTTTAAAACACCTTTTTATTTGACATTATAACATTAAAACAAAAAAGGTGTTTAATATACCTTTACACCTTTCCCATTACTACCACGGGAAAATTAACTCTCCATCCTCCAAAGAAAACTAATTTGTGCTTAAGCACCACTTCATTCCAAAACTCAACATATCATCATTCATTTTATAATATTCATATTCTAATTTAATCCTAGATTTAACCAAAGCTTTAAACAAGGCTAATATATTAATATTTTTTCCTTCATTTTCAATTTTATATGCCTTCCAAATAGATAGTTTTGCTTGACCAATCAAAAAATTTGAGAGAGTACAGTTTTTTCTTTGAGAACGTGAATATTTACACCCAAAAATAAATATTGTTTTTGAAAAAACCCAACCAAGACTTGATAACATACCCTCTAAAAAACTAAAGAGAGCACACAGTCTTTGACATTCGCAAAAAGTATGAAAAACTGTTTCTAATACATTGCAAAAACTACAAACTGGTAATATTTCAGAATTACATTTAAACAGAAAGGTTTTTGTTGGCATTGCACAGTGCAAAATACGCCACTGCAGGTCTCCTGAGCGCTTCGGTAAAGGACTTTTATAAAACAATCGCCAAGAAGGTGACTGTTCTTGAGATACAGATAAGAAACTTCTCCATTTTGTATCTTTCTTCTCTATTAGTTGTTTAGAAAATGTAATTTTAACACATACAATATACAATTGTTTTTTATTTATTTCCAGAAATGATTCATGTTCTAGCTCTCGAAAGGAAAGGAGCGGTCTTTCTTCTTTAACATCTTGATAACTATGTGGAGTAATAAACACCTCAGGGAAGAGACAATAGCAAGTGATGAGAGAGAGAGAGACAACAACAAGTGATGAGAGAGAGAGAGAGAGAGAGAGAGAGACAACAGAGAGAGAGAGACAACAGCAAGTGAAGAGAGAGAGAGACAACAGCAAGTGATGAGAGAGAGAGAGACAACAGCAAGTGAAGAGAGAGAGACAACAGCAAGTGAAGAGAGAGAGACAACAGCAAGTGATGAGAGAGAGACAACAGCAAGTGAAGAGAGAGAGACAACAGCAAGTGATGAGGGAGAGAGACAACAGCAAGTGATGAGAGAGAGAGACAACAGCAAGTGATGAGAGAGAGACAACAGCAAGTGATGAGAGAGAGAGACAACAGAGAGAGAGAGACAACAGCAAGTGATGAGAGAGAGAGACAACAGCAAGTGATGAGAGAGAGAGACAACAGCAAGTGATGAGAGAGAGACAACAGAGAGACTTTGACTTTTAAAACACCTTTTTATTTGACATTATAACATTAAAACAAAAAAGGTGTTTAATATACCTTTACACCTTTGAGAGAGAGACAACAGCAAGTGATGAGAGAGAGAGACAACAGCAAGTGATGAGAGAGAGACAACAGAGAGAGAGAGAGAGAGAGAGAGAGAGAGAGAGAGACAACAGCAAGTGATGAGAGAGAGAGACAACAGCAAGTGATGAGAGAGAGAGAGACAACAGCAAGTGATGAGAGAGAGAGACAACAGCAAGTGATGAGAGAGAGAGAGACAACAGCAAGTGATGAGAGAGAGAGAGACAACAGAGAGAGACAACAGCAAGTGATGAGAGAGAGAGACAACAGCAAGTGATGAGAGAGAGACAACAGCAAGTGATGAGAGAGAGAGACAACAGCAAGTGATGAGAGAGAGACAACAGACAACAGCAAGTGATGAGAGAGAGAGACAACAGCAAGTGATGAGAGAGAAGTGTTGGGCAGTAGCGTCGCTACAAGTAGTGATGTTACTAGCTTAACTACATTTCAGTGTAGAATTTCTCAGTAGCGTCGCTGTTTTCTGAATCAAATAGCTTTTCAGTAGCGAAGCTCTTTTGTTGATCAAGTAGTGCGGTAGCGTCCACTCAAGCTGAAGCTACATTTTCTGAAACACAAGCTCAACTCGACATATAATTAACATCGCGCAACATCAGCATCACACGTGCACACGGAACGCACATGTAGGAAACCTTGTGAATAACGGCCGTATCAGACCGCAAGCGCGAGCAGCGCAAATTATTTTTGCCGTGCATGTTCAATGAGTGCATTCACACCGCGAGAAGAAGCAGCGCGTGAGCGTCAAGCAGGAGCGTCGCGTGAGCAGTAGTGAAGCTGAGGGTTTCGCCGCCGAGTCTATTTTAATAATAATAATTCATTACATTTATATAGCGCTTTTCTCGGCACTCAAAGCGCTTTACATGGAAGGGGGGATGTCTCCTAAAATGCAGACATCCCAACCTGCACAAAGTCATTTCCGGGAGTCAAGAAATCTTGTCTTCTTCTGCCTGCACCACATCCTGACAGAATAACGGACTGCCTTAAAATGGACAATAGGGTCAGAATAATCGTCCTGGCTCAGGAGAGCCAAAGTTTTTTTTTCTTTTATCCTGGGCTTTTGCAGCCTTGCCGTCTCCAGAACCCTCGACGATGAGAGCCTGAGGACCTTGTTCCGGCCACTTTTGACCGTCCAATGGATCTCCCCGACACCACGGGACTGAACTGGAGGGAAACTGTCCTCCGGTGTCTGGAAAGTGTCGGGCCTCGATCAGGAACACAGCCAGAACCAGGGATTCCTCACGCCATGCCTGAGCCCTTGTCTTCAGCTAAGATGGCCGCCACCTCTCCACTTGAGCCCTCAGCCAAAATGGCCGCCACCTCTCCACTTGAGCCTTCAGCCAAAATGGCCACCACCTCTCCACTTGAGCCCTCAGCCAAAATGGCCGCCGCCTCGCCGCCTGAGACCTCAGCCAGGATGGCCGCGGTCACGCCCCGTCCAGAGGCCAGTCCTGCCGCGCCAGATAATCTTCACGTCATGCATGACCAACCTGATCTTCAAGTCGTGCCTGACCAGCCTGATCTTCACGTCATGCCTGAACAGCCTGATCTTCACGACCTGCCGAGCCAGAGACTGTTCACGTTGTGCCCGCCGAGCCAGAGTCTGTTCACAGTGTGCCTGCCGAGGCAGAGACTGTTCACGTCAGTCCTGCCGACCCTGCGTTTCACATCAGTCCGGTTGAGTTTGAATCTTCTGTCCCCGAACCTGAATCCAAATTCCCACCCAGCCTCCCTCTCCCACCTCCTCCCATCTACCACCTCTCAACCCTTCTTCCACCACTGCCTGTCAGCCCCTCAGCTCCTCCTACCACCTTCAGGGAGTCGCCGTGGGTCTGCCGGCCTAAAGCTCCGGACTGGTTGGTGGATCCCCGGTCTCCACCTCCAACCTCCACAACCAGGACTCCACCTCAGCCCAACGGGCCATCAACGTCCCCTAGGCTCCTACCTTCCTCAGCTCCACCGTGGCCCATCTGGTCACCAGTTCCGCCAGGCTCCCTCGTCCCCCCGGATCCACCTTGGTCGCTTGTCGCTTCCCTCACCTCTGGACTGCACTCCTCTGGCTACACCTCGTCCCTTCGTCCCCCCGGCTCTATTGGACTCCTCACTCCCTTCAGTTCCTCCTTGGTCCTCACTCCCTTTGTCTCCACTGCGCCCATCTGTGTCCCTGCCTGCACCTCAGTCGCCAGAGCTGGCAGTCCCGCCATGTCCCGCCGGATCCTCGGCGTCGCCTGGACGCATCGGCGCTCCGGCTCCACCCTGGGCTCCTCTCCCACCTGCTCTGCCCCCGTCAGTCGGCCCCCTGGAGTCGTCAGCCCTGCCTCCTCCATGGTTCCTCCCTCCGTCGTCTGAATTGTTGAAATACCCGTTGGAATTGTTATTTAGTAAAAGTTTGTATTGGAGCCTTTTTGCCCTTTCGTCTTCTTCTGCCTGAACCACACCCTGACAACATTTTTGTGGATTTGGTATTTATCCACGGTATAAACTTGTATTTTTGTGATATTTTATTCTACTGCATCTCCAGATTTCCAGTAAATTGTTTTCCACAATTGCTAAGTATTTTATTTAGTTTATTTTAATTGTTAGACGAATTACAGAAATAATCAGGCAAACTAATAAACTTTTGTCTAATTTGGCACAAGGTTAATATGAATGTGTACATATTAATAATTAATATTATATTAGTACATTTATAGCCTTCAGTAAATTAAAAAAGCCCAGCTTTAGGAAGGAAAGAGACAGAAAAAGAAAGAGCAATGGATAAGAGGAGAGAGCAGGTATTGACAAATAATCTAACATGGTTTTAAAGCTATTTCTTATCCTTTTTGGCAACCTCAAATTTAGGACCTCTTTGATTATAAAGCCCTGCCTATGGCCCTGTATTAGGCATAAGATCAATAATGAATGTGTACATATTGTGAATGAATTTAATGAACTTAGTAACCTATCTTTCCAGGTAGCCTTCAGTAAATGAACGTGTCTGAGACCCTGAGTTTAATTTCTTCTCTGACACAGACAAACATGAAAGGCCTATATCAGTCAAAGCTCAGCTTTAGGAGGTGTTGTATTTTTATCCTGCAGATAAAAAGGACCTCTAGATCCTTCTAAAACATTCCCATAATCTGCTGCAATCACATCTTTATTTCAAATGTAGGCTATGCCGCGGCGAGATGAAAACGTCTCAACAGGTCATGTGACAAAAACCAACCGATCAGCTTCGACCTTTCCGTAACAACAGCTGATCATAGCTGTACAGGGCGGCTTTTTATTTCTCATCTCCATAAATATATCTAGTAGTAAAACTAATGCAAGGGCTAGAAATAAATTAATTCTTTGCTGATACTTCCTCGTCACCATGGAGAGCGCAGTTCGCACCGATTTCTCCATCTTTCCACAAGCGCTTGCTCTCCCGTGGCGTCTGTCGTTGCTGTGCAACCATGAACAAAGGCGCGCCTGGAAAAATGAGCGCGATATGTGGCTCTTTCCTCCTTTCTTGTCAACGAGTGGATTCAGAGCCACCGCATCAGTAGTGCCGCCGGTCACCATGTCTCAGTGTTTTAATGAAGAGGACACAGCTGTGTACCTTTTGGACAGCGCATCAAGAACCAGATTAATCCGGTACCACCGGTACTTAAGAAAAGCTGGTATCGTAACGGTTTCATTTTTTTAGTACCGACTTAGTACCGAAGTACCGGGTCTTTTGACAACACTACATTGGGAGCTGAGCCCCGCTAAAATGAAAATCCTAGAATCGACCGTGTGAAGCTCGAGTATTATGTGATGATGATGTTGTGTATGTGTGGCATTATGTGTTGAACTGAACTAACAGACGTGATCCACAGATCCAGGAGAAACTGAAGTCTGTGTGACTGCTGTATCATTATACAGAGGTACGACACGTTCATTTATACTGACAGCTTTATAACATTAAACTATCAGTCAGTCTGTAAAAGCTTCATCAATAACTGTTGATAGTTGAATACCCTTGACTTTAGTCATGTACAGTTTCTCTTCTTCCTCTCATGTTTCCTGCAGTGATTGTGATTATTGTTGAGATCGCAGTGTTTGCTGCTCCTACTGTGATTCTTCTTCAGATCATCTGTGCAAGAAGAGCTGGTGAGTTTTGAGCCGCACACAATCTGATGATTCACACTCATCTGATCTGGAACAATCTGCAATCATGATAAAAACACATACGAGAGGTCAGTCAATGCTTTTATTTTTCAGGGAGGAAGGACTCGAAGCACCCAGAGGAAATAGAGATGCCTGCAATATTACAATAAAATACTGATGAGTTTTGAGCAAATCTGCAGCAATATTTACAATAGCAAAAACTTACAGAGGATTGTTCATTGTTTGATTTTCTTCTTCTCAGAAAACAGAGAAAAAACTCTGATCACAATGAAGAAAAAGTGACACCAAGTTTAGATAAAATTTTCTTGTGCTTCATATATTAACTGCTTTAAATAAAATATTAAATACAGTAATGGACAGACTCAGACTGTATAATCTCTCTCTGTTCTGTGTGATGGAGCTGATTTGGTGATTCTTGTATCTTGTCTGTTCATTTCTGTTTTTAACATCTTTTTTCATTTTGAATGATTAATGCTAATTTTCTTAATAAAACCTATGCAATTGTGTTTTAATATGTCTCCTTTCCTGAGATGTTTGTTACAAATATGGTGATTCCCCTTCATGAGCTCGTAATGTATTGTAATATAGAATAGTAAGTGTGAGTATTAATGGGTCAAGTGTTGATGTAAACGAAGCGTTTCAGTTGTTTCTTGAAAGTGTCTTAAGTCTCTGCAGTTTGAGAAAATTGGTTTGTTACTGAAATGCTACTCCTGAAATGCATATATCTTCAACAGTCGGACACTAGAAGACTGAAACCAGTGTCATCTTGACCTGCTAGATACACTGTTCACAGCAAAGTCTTTGTCTGTCATCCCGAGTCCTCCAGTCGGGAATGTGGAAAACAGGCATTCTTCATGTTTAGCAGCTGTTAGCAAAAACACAGTCTGTGTCAAATCAGAATCATCTGTTTTTCATAGTGCCTGGTTTGTTAACTTTCACAATCTGTTTTTGTTTCATGTTTAATGCTCTGTCCACGTTATCTTGATACAGGCTATGCTGATGAATAATGGTCCAAGACATTAGATAAATCAGCTTTAGGAAACGCAAAAGAGGAATCAATTTCGGTGTTCGAGCGCTATCTGAAACCCGCCTCTCTCTCTCTCTCTCTCTCTCTCTCTCTCTCTCTCTCTCTCTCTCTCTCTCTCTCTCTCTCTCTCTCTCTCTCTCTCTCTCTCTCTCTCTCTCTCTCTCTCTCTCTCTCTCTCTCTCTACTTCCGGTGTGAGTGTTGGGTGTGAGGTGTGAGCGGCGGGGCTGAGTGGTGCTGAATGCTGTGAGTGATTTTTCTCCTTTTTTTTCTCTCTACGCTGCTTTTTTCTGCTTGTGTTCTGTTATTTAGTGTTGTAGTAGGGCCGTGTGCTGTCCGTTTTTTGGGAAGCATGTCGGCCCAGCGGGTGCAGGGTTTGTGCTCACTTATGACTTATGACGTCCGCGGTGAGCATAGAGGACTGTTGCTTGGCTGTTGGAGAGGTGGTTGGACACTCAGGTGTTTTGTCCGCTTCTAGGATGAATAATGCTTTAGTGGTTTTTTTGGACAGTGTAGAAAAAGCTAATGAGTTGGTAGAGCGGGGAATTGTAGTTAGTGGAGAATTTGTGTCAGTGCTACCCCTTTCGTTGCCTGCCAAAAGAGTAACACTTTCAAACATACCTCCTTTTGTGAGTGATGAGATCTTAACTCAAGCATTGTCTCGCTATGGTAAGCTAGTGTCTCCAATTAAAAAGATACCGATCAGCAGTGAATCACCGTTATTGAAACATATAGTTTCTTTCAGGCGTTTTGTTTACATGGTCATTCCAGATGACGCAGATCTGGATCTATCGCTAAATTTTCGTATTGAGGATTTTAGTTATACCATTTATGTCACTACTGGTAAGACTAAGTGTTTCGGATGTGGAAAAATGGGACATTTAATCCGAAATTGCCCGAATAAAAATAATGAAGGGGAGAAAGAAAATGAGAATAGGTTCGGCAGGGTGAGGAAAGTAACGGTGAAATGGAGACAGCTGTGCCGAGTGGAGGCTCGGTTGTGACAGAAAGTTTAGAAAATCCTCCGGGGGAGTCTGAGGCTGAGTTAGCCACAGCTCCGAATGAGCAAACTGAGTCGTGTCCTAATATTGCATCCGTAGTTACGGTTTCTAGTGAGTTGTCGAGTATGGTTTCTCTGTCTGATAACCAAAAAGACAGCAGAAATGATGAACAGAATCAAACGGCTATAAGTGAAACAAGTGAAGCAAAGTTGACGGAGCAAGAGAACCTTTTTAAGATGCCTAAAAAAAGAAGAAAAAAAAAATTTGATGCAAAATTGATGACGTAAACGAGACACAAGACACCGAGAGTGACAGTGATTCCTCAGAATGTAGCGTGAATTTTTCTCAAAGTGAAGTTGTGGATCGTAGCTACGAACTTGAGGATATAAAATTGTTTTTAAGATCGACGAAAAACAAGAGAGGAGTAAGGGTAAAAGATTATTTCCCTGACCTAAAACAGTTTGCTGATAAAGCAAAGAGTTTTATGGACGGAGATTGCTTTACCAACAAGGAAGTTTATAGACTTCAAAAAATTGTGAGGAACACTAGCAATGCCCTAAATAAAGATGCCAAGTGAAATAAAGAATAGAGATAGCTCCTTTTTTTGGCATCATGGAGTGTACCTTTTCTATCTAACTTTTCTGTTGATGAGTGAAGTACATCTCGCTTCTTTAAATGTAAATGGTGCAAGGAATTTTAAGAAAAGAGCAAATATCTTTGAGGAAATGCAACAGAAAAATATAGATATAGCATTTTTACAAGAGACACATAGTAGCTCAGATAATGTTATTGATTGGATGAAAGAGTTCAATGGAACACCTGTTTTAAGCCATAACTCTACTTTAAGTGGCGGAGTTGCTATTTTATTTAGTAAGAATTTTAAACCAATTTCTTACGATGTTGATGAAATTATAAAAGGTCGATTGTTAAAAGTTCGAGCTACTTTTCAAAGTTTTGTTCTTGTTTTGATTTGCATCTATGTTCCAGTTGTACCTGTGGAAAGACTTTTATTTTTAGACACCCTTTGCTCAACCTTACAAAATTGTCGTACAGAAGATTTACTATTTGTAGGTGGTGATTTTAATTGTACTGAATGTGATCGAGACAGAAATCATGTTGAACCCCACATGGCCTCACGTAAACGTCTTGTTCATTTAATTGAAAAATATGATTTGTGTGATGTTTGGAGAGCTCTGAATGGAAATGAAAGGCAGTATACATGGGCTCATACACATGATAATAATTTATCTTTAGCTAGATTAGACAGACTGTATGGTTTTAAGCATCAATTGAACATGTTTAATAAATGCTATATCACGCCAGTATCGTTTTCTGATCACCATTTAGTGAGTTGTAAATTCTTTTTGAATACATTTAGATTTAAAAGCGCATACTGCCACTTTAATACAAGTCTTCTAAATGATAAGTTTTTTATAGAATCTTTTGAGTTATTTTGGAAAGAGTTTAAAAAAACAAAGTCATCTTTTAATTCCCTGCAACAATGGTGGGACTATGGCAAAGTACAAATAAAACAGTTTACACAGCAATAAACTAAAAATGTCACAAAAGATTTAACTCATTCATTGGAGTCGCTAAAAAAACAAATAATGGATTTACAGGAATTGACTCAAACCTCAAGCGATAGTATTTATTTGGAAACCTTTTTAAAGAAAAAGCTGAGCTCAAAGAATTAATAGACTATAAAGCACAAGGGGCTTTAGTCCGTGCTAAATTTTTTAATGTGTATCAGATGGATGCACCTTCCAAATATTTTTTTGGCCATGAAAGAAAAAATGGGCAAAAGCGTATAATTCATGCCTTACGTTCCGAGGATGGTAACTTATTAACAAACCCTAGAGAGGTTCGTGAGAAGGCAGTGAGTTTTTATCAGTCCCTGTATAAGAGTGAGGGTAGGCTAGAAAGTGGAGAACGGTTTTTGGGTGAAAGCTTACCCAAGATCTCAGAAGAATCAAAAAATGACCTGGAGAGTTCCCTAACTTTAGGAGAACTCCATGAAGCACTCCAGAGTATGGAGTCCGGAAAAACTCCTGGAATAGATGGGATACCGGTCGATTTTCTAAAAACGTTTTGGTCACAGATTGGAGCTGATCTGCTGGAGGTGCTCAACGACGGTTTGCTGGAGGGCGGGCTGCCGTTGAGCTGCCGAAGAGCAGTGGTTACCCTTCTGCCAAAAAAAGGAGATCTCACCGAGTTTAAAAACTGGAGGCCAGTCTCACTCTTGTGCAGTGACTATAAGTTAGTCTCAAAAACATTGGCAAATAGATTGGCCAGGGTAATGGGGCAGGTGATCCATGCTGATCAGTCTTATTGTGTGCCTACAAGGTCAATTTTTGACAATGTTTCTTTTATTAGGGATATTATACAGGTTTCTGAAATATTTAATATCAATTGCGGTTTGCTGTCCCTTGATCAAGAAAAAGCTTTTGATCGAGTTGAACACTCATATTTATGGAATACTCTAGAGGTTTTTGGTTTCAAAGAGAATTTTTTAGGTATGGTGAAAAATCTATATTGTGACATTGAAAGTGTAATCAAAATGAATGGTGTTTTGTGTGCTCCATTCAAGGTTAATAGAGGAATCCGACAAGGATGTCCATTGTCAGGAATGCTATACTCTCTTGCAATTGAACCACTACTTCAACAAATCAGGAAGAGTTTGGATGGTTTGAGAATACCAAATTGTAATTTTAATTTTTGTTTATCAGCGTATGCTGATGATATTATAATTTTAATCAATGGACAAAATGACATACAGGTTTTATCTAAATTATTAGAAGATTTTGAAAAATGCTCCTCAGCAAAAATAAATTGGAAAAAAAGTGAGGCCTATTTATTAGGAGCATGGAAGGAGGGGGAACCCACTCTTCCTGAAGGTTTATTTTGGAGTAGATGTGGTTTAAAATATCTTGGGGTGTTTTTGGGAGATGAAAATGTTGTGCAAAAAAATTGGGATGGAATGTTACAGAAGGTAAAAGGTCGTCTCGATAAATGGAAATGGCTTTTACCTGACATGTCTTATAGAGGTAGAACACTCATTGTCAATAATTTGGTTGCATCACTGCTTTGGCATAGACTGGCATACTATTGATCCCCCCGCAAAGTTAATGGCAGAAATTCAAGCGACCTTTGTTGACTTTTTTTGGGATAAACTTCATTGGATCCCACAGAGCATCTTGTATCTACCTAAAGAAGAAGGTGGTCAAGGTTTAATTAATCTACAAAGCAGAATTGCAACTTTTCGGCTACTTTTTATACAAAGACTTCTCGATGGGCCAGTGAATGTGAGCTGGAGGGCCGTTAGTTGTGCTTTACTACGTACTGTTGGAGGCTTTGCTCTGGATAAAGCCCTTTTTTTGATGGACCCCAAAAGTATGGACCTCTCGCATCTGTCTTCTTTTTATCAGAACCTTTTTAAAGTTTGGAGTCTTTTTTACATCCTAAAGACTGAGAACTTCCATTCCATTTACTGGCTATTGAATGAACCTTTGATTTTCAAAGCTAGATTGGACATTTCCTCTTCCACATTTCTGCAGGATTTCAGTAAGGTGCTACAGAACTCAGGAGTGGTGGTGTTGAGCCATTTAGTGTCCTTAACTGGGCCTCATTTTAAGGACATAGAGGCTGTTACAAAAAAACTTGGACTAAGATCTATACGCTTGATGACACGTTTTGTAAACAAGTTAAAAGAAACCTTTACAAGTGAAGAAAATTTGATATTGAAAGATTTTTTTTTCAGGGGCTAGTATCCCTGATAGTGATGACCTGTTTCCATGTGTGTTAATCCAGCCGAATTTCGAAGAGTGTTCAGGTTTTTTTTTTAAACTAGAAGGTTTTCTTTCAGTTGATTTTTTTTCTTGTAAAGGCAAAGATCTGTATAAAATGTGTGTTCTTATTCTGAACAAAAAAATGCTTGACAAAAGAATTGATACCCCTTGGCGGTCCTTTTTTTAAAGTATGCAATGATGTAAAACCTGAATGGAGAGTGCTATACAAAACACCATTACTAAAAAAAACGGGTGATTTGCAGTGGAGAATTCTGCACGGGGCTATTGCAGTCAACTCTTTTATTTCTGTTTTGGATGTGAGTAAAAACCCTGGCTGTCCGTTTTGTCTTCAAAAGGAGACTGTTTTTCATGCTTTTGTGTACTGTTCTAGGCTTACGCCTTTATTTGTGTTGGTTCAAGAAATGTGTGATAAGTTCAATGAGATTTTTCATCCAGAAACCTTTATATTTGGTTTTAAGTATGTGCAGAAAAAACGTATTGAGTTTCAATTGTTGAATTTTATTTTTGGTCAAGCCAAATTGGCAATTTATATGAGTAGAAAAAGTAAAATAGAGAAAGGGTGTAATGATGATGTGATTCTGGTTTTTAGATCTTTAGTCAAAGCAAGAATGCTGATTGATTTCAGATTTTACAATGACATGAATGATCTTTCCACTTTTAAAATGAGATGGTGCAGTCATGATGGGTTGTGTACAGTAATTGAGGATAATTTAATCTTTTGCTTCTAAAAAAAAAAAAAAAAAAAAAAAAATTGTAAGTAGCCTAATTTATATACACACTGTTGTTTGTTAAAAAGGTGATTGTAATTTTTGGCTACTTGTGAATTAAAGTTTTTTCAAAATTCAAATTCTCTCTCTCTCTCTCTCTCTCTCTCTCTCTCTCTCTCTCTCTCTCTCTCATGCTGGGAGCGAGTGAACGGAGTTTGGCGTGGGTGAGAGGTGTTGTTGAGCTGGAGTTTATTTTTTCATTTTCCTTTTTCTGCTTTTCTTGATTCTAGTTTTATTAAGTGGTAGGATTATTTGGGCTGACTTCGGTCAGCGAATGGGGAAATGGGGACGAATGCGGGCGATTTCTCGCAACTGACTATCAGACACGGTTGCAAATGTATGCCTGATGCGTCCGTGTCAGTAGAGGATTGCCTGGTGGCCGTGAGTGCTGCAGTCGGCGGCGTAAAGATCAGCCTCTCGCATGAACAAGGCGATAGTCATTTTTTTGAGTCAAAGCCAAAATTGAGAGCGGGTTAACAATAAATGAAATGTTTGTGCCCGTTTTGCCTCTGTCGAGCCCATCAAAGAAGATTGTTTTGTCAAACGTACCTCCATTTGTTAAAAATGAGAAGCTAGAGGAAATACTATTGCGATATGGCAAATTAGTGAGTCCCATTACTGATCACGCTTGGATGCAAAAATCCCCAACTTAAACATGTAATGTCTTTTCGGCGCCAGGTTTTTATGATTTTGAATTCTCAGAGCGATCCTTTGAACTTGTCGGCGAAATTAACCATCGAAGGGAAGGATTACCCAGCTAACACAATTACGTGACTGTTACGTAACTACAACGTAATCTGGTGACCAAACTTTCGTCGTGGCGACGTAACTTTGTAACGTTGCCAGTAAGTAACTGGGACGTCGTGGATCAACAGTCGTGTGTTGGTAACCAGTTGGCCATTCTAGTTTTTAATGAATAGCCTATGGGCGGACATGCAGTGGTCTAATTTAACTTGTCCTCATTTGCCCAAAACTATTTAGAGACTTTTTCAACGACATATGAAAGATATCCTACAGACTCAGAATTTGGTTAATTCAGTTTATTTAGTATAGAACAGCATGAACAAAGCAAAAACAGTATGCAAAGGTTTTCACCAGAAGCTTGAACATCGAAACTACTCCTCCACGTCTTCATTTTGGTGGTACTATAACAAAGCAAGAATAAGAAAGGAAAAGGGAAAAAATAACAGGTGAGTGTTTTCCCATTTAACATTTAAATACAAAGCAATTAGCTCTGAAAAGAATCTGTATAAGCAGACAGTTTTGTTACAGAAGTCAGATCATATGTGCTTTTAAAAAGTGCATATTGTTAAGTTCGTGTGTAATTATTAACAGTTGTATACATCAAATACTTTGATGTATATAAGTAATGAAATTGTTGCTGTTATATTTATATAGTCACAAGAATATTGCAGCGAAAAACGCCTTAACATTCATGCACGTTAGGGGCACGTTAGGGGCCATCTGTTTCTGCTTTGCTTTTAACTATAACATTGTAGTGATCTCTTGTCTCTGCTGTTCATACCTGAACACGTTCATTTATATGCGCCGGGGCATGTTTAAGAGTCTCTGCAATTAAACTCTCTATGTCCTTCTCCCCAAGACCAGATTTACATTTCATGGCGGCATCTGGAATTAAACTGAACAACCGTTACAGTAAGTAGCATATTGTACGTTGTTCGTGCTTGCTTTATCAGTGTGTTTATTCATACGTTCAATTGTAGATGTATAATTGGAATAATTAATTGTATTAATTTGACATACTATACAAATCACACTAATTTTACAGAAAGTAGTCTATTCCAATGTCAAATGTCTTAAGACATGTAGGCTAGGTAAATTCACAGACTCAAGCATGGCAGCGCGTATTGTTTTCCCTTTCCCTTTTTTTTTGTCAGAAAAGAAAATAAATACAAAATATTTATAGAAGATTTACCCATTTAAAATTGTTTTTAATTATTCAGTTTGGATAAAAATATAGTGTATTATATGCATTTTGCGTAGCTGATACGCATTTTGACCTCAAGTTACTCTAAACTACGCAAAAACCCGGTGACGCCTAGCTTATGGAAGCTTATGGGTAGCAATATTCAATTTGAAATGTAATACACAGGTTTCTTGTTTACAAACAATACCGGATGCGCGCGCATCCAGGAGGCAGAAAACCGCTATCTGTTATGCCGAGTTATGTAAAAGAACATTGTAATTAACGTAGATTTCGCATTGTTTGTAATTTCTTGTTGACTCAATAATAAACTGCAATTTCAGAGTTGGATCTGTTTGTTTGTGTTTCATATTAATATAACATTATGTAAAACGTCCAATTGTTTACGAATCAAAATCCGGACATACTGTGATGCATGTATGAATTATCATGTTAGACTAAGTTAGTAATGTAATAGCCTCTATAGAGCCCGAATTTGCTTTTATACAAGTTAACCTTGTTTACGTTACTTTACGACCTGCAACATATCATGACTGCACACATATAACGTTACTTTACTGTAAATCAAAGATTTGACGATGGATTATGTGGGAAGCCTTAGTACCTCCGACCGTGGCGATTATATTAAAAAACTTACTCTCAGCAATGGTGAGATCTTGCCGGATCACTACGCAATACCTGACGATCTTTGGATTGTGGATGACAAGAAGTGGCCTGCAATTGTATGGCCTGATATATATAATTATCTAATTCAGACTCCAAGTGTGTATACAAGAGAAATGATTAGAGCGTACAAATCCCTTGATGCATACAACTACGTGTTATGTGGTCATGTGCAGCTCGTCAAATACTTTGATGCTGCACCGGATTTTTGCGTGTTGAGGTCAGATGTGCTCCCTAGTCAAAGGCAAGGCATTAAAGCCAAGCCTTATGATGCCTGGGTGTATGTCCATAAGGGCCTTGGTTACATCCTTACGGCTAACTGCAAATGCATGGCAGGGTAACTTACGTCTATCAAAATGTATCTGCCATCACACAAAAATAATGTATGCTAATTCTGCTTTTACTCACATTACTCTGTCCATCACTCCAGCCTAGCCTCTTGTTGTAGTCATGCTGCTGCCATCATGTGTCAAGTTGAACTGTCGGGACGGAAATATGCTACTGAGGAGGAGGTTGCCTGCACCTCCAAACCCAATCAGTGGAAGGATATGTCTCGGTCAAAAGTTCAGCCACAGAAATTAAAAATGATTAACTTCAGCCGTCCAAAAAGGCATCTAACCGAGTTACCCCAATCTCGTTGTGTACCAACACTCCAAAACGTTCCAGGTAGCCTACACACTGAGCCATCTGCATCATAGAGGCGCAACCATTATGAATAGAAAGAATATAACATACAACTTCCTCCTTCTGTCCCACTCTTCCATTTGCCTAGATTTGGAATTACTTGCAACATGTATAATTTAAATGAGCAGATAAAACACAACAGATAGGCCTGCATGTAAATAAATTATGAATACAATGATGGTGTTGCATTTTCATAATACAAATAAACATTCAAACTGTAGTAAAATGTTCATTGAAAAAGTTGTATTAAATATACTGCCTTTCTATTGAAAATATACAAATCTGTTCCTACACTCAGCAATTACATCCGATGATCTTCAGGCTCTGAAAACAATATGCCCAGATGCTGCTTTGTTTACAGCTATCAACACAGACATGGACTCTGACACAGATACAGCCTCTGAAACTGAATACGAACTCCCTGAACCTCTGACAGCCATGTATGATCCATCTGCAAGGGACCTGTCACCAGCTGACCTAAAAGTTAAGTGTGAAGTTAGCTTTGACAAAATGAGAATAAGATGCACAATTTCTAAACTGGAACATCTACAGGATGTGACTAAAGAGCAGGCAAAGTGCACAACATGGAACATACACAGAGTAGGACGTATAACTGGAAGTACTTTTAACAGGGTTGTTAGATGTAAGCAGTCTTCAGTTGAAAGTGTGGTCAAACATGTAATGCAGTATGACACCAAAGAGCTCACTGTACCAGCTGTCATGTGGGGCAGGCAAATGGAAGATACTGCACGTCAGTGTTACGAAACAGAAATGAGGAAGACACATACAAATTTCAACCTAAAAGCAGTGGGGCTAACCATAAAAGCAGACAAGCCATATCTGGCTGCTTCTCCAGATGGGGTATTCTCCTATGACTGCTGTGGAACAGGTTTACTAGAGCTCAAATGTCCGTACAAATACAGAGAGGGACTACAGGGGTCTGAAGCTGATGCTACCTTCTGCCTAGATGAATATTATGAGCTGCGCCAAAACCACTCGTACTACTCACAGGTTCAACTGCAAATGTATGTTTGCCAATTGAACATGTGTGATTTCATGGTGTGGACAAAGAACAATAGCATCACCCGCCGGATATGGAGAGATGACCGCTTCCTTGAAGAAACCCTTTCAAAGGGTGAAGTGTTCTTCATGGACCACCTCCTTCCAGAGCTGGTCTGCCGCCGCCAAGATCCCCAGTTGGCTGAAGAGGTCAACTGTCCTCGCTGCAAAATACCCAGCTTTGGCAAAATGATCACATGCATAGACTGTTGCAAGCAGTTCCACTATAAATGTGTGAACATTGTCAGACAGACCAAAAGATGGAAATGTGGATGTGAAGACATAGCCTTGGTGGATACTGTACTGCACATGATGCCCCCCCCCCAAAAAGTCACCAAGTCATACATCTTTGTTAAATATATATTAATTAATTTCATTTAGTTTGTTACATTACATCATATTACAAATATCATTAATTATTCATACATCACACAGTTATATATTTTTAACACTTGTTTTTACAATCATTATATTGTAAGCTATATTCAAGTTGTTGGTCCGTTTGATCACAACATAAAGCAGTGGTTCTTAAACTAGGGGTCGGGACAATTATTATAATTTTTTTTTTTTACATATATACATACACATGCTGCTGTCTATTTCCGGGGGACCACAGACCTCTTCAGATTTGTGAGACCGGCACAAATGGTGACAATGTGATCTAGCATGTCAACCTGGCTTATTGGTATGACGCTGTTCAATATTTGGAAATTCTTCAGCTGACCAATTACACGTTCTACATGTATACGAACCCTTGATAACTGTCGGGACGTGTCAACGCACAAACCAGACAACTGTGACTTACCCTTAGTGAAACTAGGGATTTTTAAAGTTGCTCCCACACTCGCCAACTCTTCTCTCACTAGGAACCCTCTGTCTGCAAGTATGACATCACCATGGTCAAGTTTGTTTACAAAGTTTGAATCTAATGTAATTAGTTTGTCTGAGGCCCGACCACCCCACCCATCGGACAGAAAGGAAATGGAGCCTGCAGGTGTTATGCCAATTAAATATTTGATTGTGTTCTGGTGTTTGTAATTGGACCAAGTTTCAGCTCTGGCTTTCAAATTGTATGTCCTTTGTATAAAAATTTCAGTACAGTCAATTATGCATCTACAGTTTTTGAATTTGGGTTTAAATGATTTAGGCAAGTTTGCTCTCACTGCTTCCTTACTGGGCCAAATTACTAGTGGTTTTAGGACGGAGGACAGCAGGGGTACCCACTCCCTTAAAATTTTGGAAACAGTGGAGAAGGGAAGGCCGAATCGATATGCTATGTCCTTGTTGGAGAGGGCAAGCCTTAATTTCATGAGCACTAACAGGAGGTGGTTCTCCCATGTTAATCCACCCTTCAGTGTGATCGCTGAGCTTCTTTTGAGAATGCTCAAAAGCCATAAAAAAGCCTGTACATTTTGGAGACCGGTGAAGAAGCAAAGCGCAGAGTCTGAAATAGAATTGAACCCGAATTTGGATTTCTTCAGTTTCTCTTTCAGCTGCTGGTTTTCTTCTTGTACAGCCTCCAGCTCTCTTTTCAGTGAAGAGTAGTCCTCACGCAGCTCTCTATATTTTGTTTCGAGTGCACTCTCAGGGGAAAGCTCATCTACGAAAGAGAGAGAGAGGGAGAGAGAGACATACACACACACACACACACACACACACACACACACATTTTACTAAGGAAAGGCAAACACATTGTGTAACAAACTAAAAGTGTCAGTTTATTAATTAATCAAAATTAGGAGTTTGGCATACCTGCAGCTGATTCCAGATCAGGCATGACACCAGGTCTCTCATCAGGAGCCCTTGACACTCCCGTCTTCTCTTTCGTTCATACCTACGACAACAGCAGAGGAAGGCATATCAACATAAAAATATCAGCAAACAATCTAGGCTGTTTTCGAGAGCAAACAAAACAATATATGAACAGTTCAGATGCAAAAGCCTCTAAGTGCCATCTGAAATTTTGTTCTAGAATGATCATTTTTATCAAGCTTGTTTAAGTTCAATAATTTCACTTAAATGACAATTAATAGGTAATTTTCATTGCCATTTAAGTGAAATTACTGAACTTAAATATACAAGCTTGATAAAAATGATCATTCTAGAACAAAATTTCAGATGGCACTTAGAGGCTTTAGCATCTGATCTCTTCATATACAGACAGGACACAGAAACTGTTAGAAAAACTGTCAAATAAATGAGGTCAAAATATTTTAAATGACTCAAAAGGTTAAAAAATACGGACAGACCTTGCCACTTTTCCACCACTGTCTATGGTGATGCTGCTATGAGGGAATATGGAGGGAACAAAGTCTGGACTATCACAGTCAAAGGATGGCTCCCCTGGTAGAAAAAAAACAAAACATGACAGATTAGCAATAATTACTTTCTTAATGTTTTATATTAACATTTACTCAATGACAGAGACAGAGAAATCTATCGCGCTGCTAGCTAGCTAGCTATCTGCTACTACTACCAGATTCACTGAACCAAAGCAACGTCTTTTGTTTAATGATAATTGATTTATGAACGTGAACATGGACGAGCATGCAGTGCTAACTCAAACTCATAGATAGAGAATTAAGATAGCTATAAAACAAAACACTTACCAGTTATGAAGTGTGCGCTGCAGACACTCTCACCTCCTTTCGCACCATCCGGACCCCAATCTGCCCTTTTTATGGCTTGAAGCCATAACCTCCGCCGGTTTTTGGCAAAACCATGCTTCCCCCTAGGAACGTTGAACATCTGGCACCCAGCACTGGCTCGGTTGGTACAATTGACCACGCAACAACTCCTTGGCATTTTGACTAGCGACAACACCACTACTATGCTACCTTTACTCCGGTACGAAAACCGCGGGTCTTTTGCCTCCAGGTTGCGCGCGCAAGCAGTGATGACGTCGCCGAGAAATCCATGTATATGCAAAATGACAATGCAATATGTAAAATGGCAATGCATTTCTGTATTTCAATTTTAATTTTCCCAGACATTTGTGCAACGTTTGGTGCAAAATGAAAATTCAATTATAAAATTTACATTTGCCATTTCATACACTAGTTTTAGTATGTACATTGAATACATATTTTTAACGCTTATAAGTTGCAAAATTAAAATTAAAATGTATTACAGAAATAATTAGATATGTTTAACATGTTCAAGCAAAAACTGTGGCAAAATTGTAATTTAAATGGTATTTTTTCTTATTGCATTTACACTCACAGTTAAGACACTTGCGATTGCATTTCCATTAAGTGTCACGCAATGAATGTAGCAAAATTCAATGTGCAATTTGAAAATGCATTCTGAGCCGATCACGTGCCCGTCCCGCCCTGTCAATCATATATATAAATATATATTTTTCTATTTTCTATTTGTGACGTGCTGACAAGCACTAAGCTGGTTCAAATCATACCTATCTGACCGCTACCATTTTGTCTATTTAAATGGAGAAAAATCGATCATAACTCCAATAAACTATGGAGAGCCGCAGGGATCTGTATTAGGCCCTCTGTTATTTTCAATATATATGATGCCACTTGGAAATATTATAAGGAAACATGGAATTAGTTTCCATTGTTATGCTGATGACACTCAAATATATATTTCATCACGGCCGGATGAAAACGCTAAATTTTCCAAATTGACAGAGTGTGTTAAAGATATAAAAGATTGGATTGGATTTTCTTTTATTAAATCCAGACAAGACAGAGGTAATACTTATCGGTTCAAAAAACCGCCCACAAAACCTCGCACAATACAACTTTAACATCATAGGATGTCCTGTTACTTTATCCTCTACAGTAAAAGACCTGGGTGTTATACTCGATTGCAACCTGTCTTTTGAAAATCATATTTCATATGTTACAAAAACAGCCTTTTTCCACCTTAGAAACATTGCTAAGCTACGTAATATGCTATCAGTTTCTGATGCAGAAAAGTTAGTTCATGCATTCATGACCTCGAGACTGGATTACTGTAATGCTTTATTAGCTGGTTGTCCTGCATCCTCAATAAACAAGCTACAGTTAGTCCAAAATGCCGCCGCTAGAGTTCTTACGAGATCAAGAAAATATGATCATATAACACCGATTTTATCATCACTGCATTGGTTACCTATAAAGTTCCGTATTAATTACAAGGTATTGCTACTGACTTATAAAGCCCTAAACGGCTTAGCTCCAGTCTATTTAACGGATCTTCTATTGCCCTATAATCCATCGCGCTCTTTAAGATCACTAAATTCAAGGCTTTTGGTCATACCTGGGATATCCAGAACCACCAAAGGAGGGAGAGCATTTTCACATTTGGCTCCAAAACTCTGGAATAGTCTTCCTGATACTGTTCGTTGCTCAGACTCGCTCTCCCAGTT
This sequence comes from Leuciscus idus, assembly GCA_021554675.1. Taxonomy (NCBI): domain Eukaryota; kingdom Metazoa; phylum Chordata; class Actinopteri; order Cypriniformes; family Leuciscidae; genus Leuciscus; species Leuciscus idus. The sequence goes on from CM038621.1 coordinate 62,776,242, forward strand.
TAAAACTAGATTAAAGTCGCATCTCTTCGGCCAGGCATTCATATAATCCCACAGTTCAAACTACAATACGGCCTCTAGCTCATAAATGCCAGAGGAGAACTGGCCCCCGACTGAGCCTGGGTTCTCCCAAGGTTTTTTTTTTCTCCATTAGGTCACCTGATGGAGTTTTAGGACACCATTAGGTCACTTGATGGAGTTTTTCGGTTCCTTGCCACTGTTGCCTTTGGCTTGCTCAGTTGGGGATATTTTGGGGATATTTAATTTAATTTTATCAATCAATAAATTCCTCTTGAAACAAACTTTGTTGTATTATTTTAATTTAATACTGTGAAGCTGCTTTGATACAATCTGTATTGTGAAAAGCGCTATACAAATAAACTTGACTTGACTTGACTTGACTGGGGTTACAACCAACCAAGAGCGGTTGTGGTCACATGTGGTCAGGTATGGTCCGGATAACCGTATAGTACCCTGTAGGGATGTCAATTTTCACAAATTCCCATGATCGATCGTCGTTTAAATTAACGATCAATTAATCGATTAATCGTTAGCCTTAGTACTGCGATATGCGTCTACTGCAGTGGCTATGACAGCATGACAGGGTCTGCAAATGCTGCTCAAAACGCTATGTTCCTCACCAAATCAATTAGAATGGTTTTAAATATAAATAAAGGGCTAGTAGGATTGTAAAATGTTTCGATGTGATTGATAATTAAATTAATTATTTAATAATCAAATATAACTACTAATACAACGTGTCACCAACGCCGCCTCATATGCGCTTAGAATGTGTGACTGTTGTGGACGCGCTCTTCCTGGAACAACTGCACGCGCTGAATGAATCTGCTACCGTTAAACTGGAGCACTTTGCTAGCACGTTATTTATCTAAAAGAAACGCATCCTATATGAGATTAATCAGATATATTCAAAATAAACATCATATTACAAATTATATCTGCACAAAATGACGCAAATTCATGCACAAGTGAACTTGAACTAAGTTACGTAAATGTAAATGTAAATGTACTTTATTTATATAGCACCTTACATCAGCCGATAGGTGAACCAAGGTGCTTTACAACAGATTAAACAACAATTTAAAACAACACACCGAAAAACCAGTACAGTAATAAATGAAGAAATAAAAAGTAAAGAAAAAATAGAATAAAGATAAATATAAAATATAAAATATAAAAGTGCCACCACACTACTGGGTACTAAAAGCCATTTTGAAAAGATACGTTTTAAGTCTTGATTTAAAAAGGCCCAGGTCAGTAACGATACGCATCTCACTGGGGAGCTTATTCCAGAGCTTAGGTCCAGAAACTGAAAAAGCACGGTCTCCCCAGTGTTTAAGTTTTGACCTGGGCACTTCCAACAAGAGTTGATTGGACGACCTCAAAGTCCTTCCGCAATTCCGAATGGTCAGCATGTCTGATATGTAAGATGGGGCGAGGCCGTTAAGAGCTTTAAAAACAAACAATACAATTTTATAGTGAATTCTAAAATGTACCGGGAGCCAATGGAGGGAATAAAGAATCGGAGTTATGTGCTCTCGTTTTTTAGTGCTCGTTAACAAACGGGCAGCTGCATTTTGGACAAGTTGAAGACGGCCAACAGAGGACTGGGAGACACCAGTATACAGTGCATTGCAGTAGTCCAGTCTAGAGCTTATTAGAGCGTGAATAGCCTTCTCAAGGTCATGACGGTTTAAAAAGGATTTTACCTTTGCTAAAAGGCGCAGTTGAAAAAAGCTCAACTTGACAACGTTGTCAATCTGTTTGTTGAATTTAAAAGAACTATCAAAAATCACTCCTAAGTTCTTCACTGTCTGCCTGGCCGTTAAAGGCCAGGCATCAAGTCCGTTTGACGCAGATTCTCCAAACACAATATATTCAGTTTTGTCCTCATTTAAGTGCATAAAATTTTGGGCAAACCACTGCTTAATATCCGCAATGCAGTCAAATAAAGTACCTTGTACATCACCAGGCTTCATAGGCAGATAAATTTGCAGATCATCTGCATAAAAATGAAAAGATAGATTGTGCCTGGCTATAATTGACCCTAGTGGTAGCATGTATAATGAAAACAAAATAGGGCCAAGAATAGAGCCTTGCGGGACTCCACAGGAGAGAGAAGTACATGAAGAAGACAAATCACCAATCATTACAGAAAAAGTTCTATCGGATAAATATGACATAAACCACTCAAGTACAGTGCCATGAATGCCAACATAGTGCTTCAGGCGTGACAGGAGGATTGTATGGTCTACCGTGTCAAAGGCTGCTGTGAGATCCAGCAGCACTAAGGCAACAGGACACTTGGTGTCAACAGAGGACGCAATATCATTGTGTACCTTTAATAATGCAGACTCAGTGCTGTGACGAGGCCTAAACCCGGATTGAAATTTTTCCAGGACAGAGTTGTTTTCCAGAAAGGGCTGTAACTGTAAAAAAACAACTTTTTCTAAAACTTTGGAAAGAAATGGAAGATGGGAGACTGGTCTAAAATTAGATAGCACTGAGGAGTCAAGGTTAGGCTTTTTAAGAAGGGGCCTAACCACAGCATGTTTAAAGGCAGCTGGGAAGGTTCCTAGACTAAGACAGCTATTAATAAAAACCACAAGCCCAGGCCCTACAGCGTTAAAAACCAATTTCAGCACTCTAGCGGGTACAATATCCAATGGACAGTTTGTAGGCTTTAAAGATTTAACTATATCGTCAAGGGAAGAGAGAGAAACTAACTCAAACTCCTCAAACACACCAAAATGAGCTGGGGTAACAGAAAAATCCCTATTAGAACCATTCCTTGTACCCTGTCTAACAGCATCAACCTTGTCAACAAAAAAGTGGAGAAAACTTTCACAGGTGATAGTTGAGAAATTAGCCAGAGCAGAAGTAGGTGGATTTACAAAAGAATTAATTGTAGTGAACAGAACCCTGGGACAGTTCCTCCTTGCACTGAGCAGTCGGAAGGTCCAAGATATCGTCCTCCCTTTGACGACCCTGGTTCCTCCGCAACAGAAGTAGAATTTCCTTCTGGGAGGCTGCCAGACTATCTACTTTCTGCAGCAGCATCTGCAGTGTTTCTACAATTAATGTGAGTTTTTATATTTTATTTTTTTTATATACATCCTGTATATTTCAAGGAACTTTTACTTGTAAAATATTCACAGAATAATTCACCCCCAAATAATTTGTATTTAACTAAGGGTAAATGCAGTTGTATAATCATTTTTGATCACATTTAAATACATTTGGTCTTGTTGTATCTCTTACCTTTTAGACCTTTTGACATAGGAGCCTCTCTGGAAGCCTTGGTCCATGATTGTCTCTCCACTGAAAAGGTAACATCACAATTTTCTGTTATACAAGTATGTAAACTTTCAATAGCAGGTACTTGAATGAACTGAAAACAATGCCCTTAATCTGTGTGTAACAAGTTATGTGTGCATTACATTGAACTTGCTTGTCTCATATGTTGTATATTAATATCTTGAAACACATAGAACAATCTGTTGGTTGCTCAAGTTGCTCTAAACTGATTCTTTACAAATTTCTCTATACATTTATTTACCATTTGTATCTATAGCTGCCATTGAGGACGATCTGGGAGGCTCTTCAACATCTGCAAGCAAGATGAATGCACAGTTGTTAAGCCTAAGTTGAAGGTCACATATTAAGTTAAGTGATTCAAATTCTACCTTCAGGTAAATCATGCGATGGGGAAACTGACGTGTCACATGTGGGATGGTGGGGAGATTCTGTGAAGACTTCAGATATATCAGTTCCCTTTCGTGGTCACTCCGAGTTACGTCGGATGACGACGATTGGGGTTTCGCTTAGAAGCCTATCACCTTCGAGTATATAAAACGAGCCAATGGCAATGAAATGCCATGGGTCTGCGGAATTTGCATAGCGTAACTCCGCCCGCCGCAGGGGGTATAAAAGGAAGTACGCTGGCACAATGCAGATATGTTTTCGCTTCGGAGCCAAGAGTTTTCTTCACTCCTACAAGCTATTCTGTATCATCTTCACTCTACGAGACGAGCGGCTCTTCAGTGTGTTGGTGTGACGGCGTGTTCCAGCGAGATCGCATTGCCTGCTGCTGATCTGTGCAGTGATCTGCCGACAGTGTGTGTGTTTCTCCCTGGGCGCTTCAGCACTCTGCTGAGCTTTTCCTCTCTCTAAAAGAGCTGCACGCGGCACGTCTTTTTCAAGACGGCTCACCCGTGTATTTACTGGATGTGGGCGCGTGATTCATCTGCCTAACGGTCACGAGCGCTGTTTCGTGTGTTGGGCTGATTCACGCTCGGCAGCGCTCGTGGGTGAGTCACGTTTTCTCTGCGGGAACGTGACCATCGCGATGTTTATAGATCGAGACTCAATGATCCCCGTGTGGGTAGAGTCCCCTCTGCCACACCCCAATCTATCTCTTCCTCGAGAGGGGATACTTTGGCTGGTGGCCAGGGTGATCTGAGGGTTACAGTGTGGCATAATACCGACGAGCATTCCTCGGGCCACGCCCCCCTCCACATCGCAAACCGTGGGGCTTCCGTGTGTACCTGGTTCTTCTTAGGGACCCAGTGTTTTCATTCGGGGCTCCAGCAGGTGGTGTCATGTCACTCACAGCATCACAAGGCGGGCTTGATTCCTCTGGAAATGAGGATTCGACTGCGTTGCCTCCCTCTGGAGTGTCAGCGTTAGTCGAGTCAGATCCAGAGCTGATGGCCATGCTTTCCCGGGCAGCTGAAAGCATCGGCTGGAGTGGCGCCGCCCTCCCCCTGAGCGCTGTAGGCTTCCCGGATGTGCATCAGGACGCTTCCGGCCCGCGGGCGTCCTCCGCCTTCGCTGCACTCGATCGCGTGGCGATCATGGGCTGTATGTTCTCTGTCACTATCGTGGCACAGGCATGCAGTGCTGTGTGTCGCCTTCGCCTTCGAGGCAGTGCTGACTCGGGAGTTCTGTCGGAACCGGCCGCAGTGGAACGCTAGTCCTTCCCTGGCCAACACTGACAGAATGCGGAAACTCGACCACGCCCCCTTGCTGGGACGCTATGCCTCCCATGCCCGGCTTGGTCGTTCCGCCGCGCACACTACTGACCTCGCTCTCGGGCGACATCGGTACCTGCGTGATCCTGGGTCAGGTGGTGTCCACTAGAGTGGTCCAGACATGGGCTCAGCCAGGTTGATGTGACGGGGTCTGAGAATTCATTTTCTCAGCTCCCTCATGTCCCAGGCTGGGCTCCTCGGCGGTGTGGTTGAGGACTGTACCCTACAGTTTTTGACCCCCCCCCCCCAGAAGCAGACTGAGGCCTTCTGCACCGACGGTCATCCGTCCGTGCGGTCTCCTTAGTCTGCTTCCCGCCGAGGCCACCTCCATGCGGCTCCTCCCCTCGGGCCTTCACTGGCCCTGAGCAGGAGGAGGTCGCAGGAGGGCGGCGCTGCCCGTCTCCGCCCCTTAGACTGCCACGCCAGCCTAAGCAGCACTCTTAAAAAGCCCCGCGGCCCGCTAAACGCCAGGCTAAGCGGCGCTCCTGAGACGGGCAGCTCAGGATTGGCTTTCTTTTCTCTACAGGAGGTGGTAGCAGGGCCACTCCTTCCCCCGGTGGAGGGCCGGGGGAGAATCTTTTGTTCTCCACTCCCCGCTGCTCGTCCCACGACGGGCAGCACCCTAATGTGGTTAAAGAAAGAATCGAAATTCCCAATCCTGAGCCTACAGAGTCAGAGGGCCGCAGTGCGCGCCACCCTCGGGTCCCGCCACTGCCGCCCTCCTCTGTCCCAGAGGTCTGGGATGACAGCACGCGCCGCCCACGGGCCACGCTCCTCTCATCCCCCTCTGTCGCCAGACCCCTGCCAGAGCACGCCCCCGTGGGACGCGCGCCCTCCCCTGGCCTCCTCTGGCAGGACGCGGTTAATGACCGTGCCCCCGCACAGGGCCGCGATGCCACCCTCGCCGGTGCCGGTCATTCCGCCTCGCTGCCCCACCGACGGTACGTCTGTGGTTCGTATGACCCCGTATGCTGGTGCGTATGCTGGTGCACTTTCTGGAGGCCTGGCTCGAGCTTCCCAGACTGTCCCGCTGGGTCGCGAGAACCATCAGGCTCGGCTACGCGATTCAGTTCGCGCGATCTCCTCCCCGCTTCAGCGGAGTCCGCTTCACTATGGTCGGTGGCAATGCCCCTGTCATGAGAGCGGAGGTCGTCACCCTGCTGGCGAAGGGTGCGATCGAGATTGTCCCTCCAGCCGAAATGAGGTCCGGCTTCTACAGCCCTTACTTCATTGTACCCAAGAAGTCCGGTGGGTTACGGCCAATCCTCGACCTGCGCGTCTTGAACCGCTCCCTTCACAGGCTGCCGTTCAAGATGCTAACGGCCAAACACATCCTCCAGTGTGTGCGGCCGCAGGATTGGTTTGCAGCGATCGACCTGAAGGACGCCTACTTCCATGTCTCCATTTTACCTCGACACAGACCGTTTCTACGGTTTGCTTTCGAGGGGCAGGCATACCAGTACGCGGTTCTCCCTTTCGGGCTAGCCCTGTCTCCTCGCGTCTTTACGAAGGTCGTCGAGGCAGCCCTTGTTCCCCTTCGGGAACACGGGGTTCGCATCCTGAACTATCTCGACGACTGGCTTATCCTAGCTCACTCTCGAGACCAGGTTTGCGAACACAGGGACCTAGTGCTCCGGCACCTAGTCCGTCTGGGCCTTCGGGTCAACTGGGAGAAGAGCAAACTCTGCCCCGTGCAGAGGATCTCTTTTCTCGGTATGGACATCGACTCGGTCGCCATGTGCGCGCAGCTTACGAGCGAGCGCGCGCAGTCACTGCTGACTTGTCTTCGTCAGTTCGAGGACAAGAGTGCGGTTCCACTGAAACTTTTTCAGAGGCTCCTGGGGCATATGGCATCCGCAGCCGCAGTAACGCCGCTGGGATTGCTTCATATGAGACCGCTTCAGCTTTGGCTTCGCGATCGAGTCCCGAGGTGGGCATGGCAACACGGCACACTCCGAGTCCCAGTGACTCCAGCCTGCCGTCAGACCTTCACCCCGTGGGCGAACCTCAATTTTCTACGGGCCGGAGTGCCCTTAGAACGAGTTTCCCGGCATGTTGTTGTGTCAACAGATGCCTCCAACACGGGCTGGGGCGCCATGTGCAATGGTCATGCTGCCGCGGGCTCCTGGACAGGACCCCAGCGCCTTTGGCATGTCAATTGCCTCGAGTTGCTGGCTGTACGTCTCGCCCTGCACCGCTTCCATGCGCTGCTCAGGGGCCAGCACGTACTAGTCCGATCAGACAATACCGCAACAGTAGCGTACATCAAACCACCAGGGTGGTCTACGCTCCCGCCGTAGGTCGCAACTCGCTCGCCACCTCCTCATATGGAGTCAGAAGCATCTGAGGTCGCTTCGAGCCATTTATATCCCGGGACACCTGAACCAGGCGGCCGACGAGCTGTCTCGAGTTCGGCCTCTCGCTGGAGAATGGCGACTCCATCCCCAGACGGCCCAGCTGATTTGGGATCAGTTCGGCGACGCACAGGTAGACCTGTTTGCCTCCCACGACTCGTCCCATTGCGACCTGTTTTACTGCCTGACCGAGGGCACGCTCGGCACGGATGCACTGGCGCACAGCTGGCCGCGGGGCCTACGCAAGTTCATTTGATGGCGTGGTTTCAAGATGGCGCCGCTGTGGTTGGCATGCCGTCTGTCACTCATCCTTTTACTAAACTCTCTCCTAACTTGTTATGCACTTCTGACGTATGATCGTCAAACGTTACTGAACATTCGTACCTCTATTCCTGCGGGAAAAAAGGCCGCTGTTGATCGGTTCTCCTACGAACCGCACGGAGCTGTGCCTTTGGATATACCAATCTGTATACGCCGCTGGCCTCTCGATCTTGCACGGAGAAAGCGCAGGAGGAAACGAGGGAAACGGGCTGGGATATCCATCCGATGGAAAGCACACCTGCGAGCCGGTTGTGGTCATGCTGTCCGCTGCTCGATGGATCTCCCCCCGCGCTGGCTCTGCCTCATTCACCCTGCAAGTGATTCGTCTGGTGGTCAAAGATTCGACTCTGTCAACATCCGCGTTCCTCTTGCGCGTCAAGGAGGGGTGATTCATTCGAATCTTCGCCCATTTAACAGAGCTCACACACACAACGTCATCACCTCACCAAAAATGGCTTTGATTAATGCTCGGTCCTTGGTGAATAAGACGTTCTTACTGAACGATTTCTTCTCCTCGTATGAGCTGGACTTCATGTTTATCACGGAATCTTGGACACAGGTGGGAGATTTAAGCCCTTTTACTGAACTGGTTCCAAACGACTGCTCGTTTTTTAATTCGCCTCGTCAAGATGGACGGGGGGGTGGCTTGGTGACTGTCTTAAAACAATCTTTTCTCGCTCATTGTAAAATGATTTCTGCAAAGGTCTTCTCCAGTTTTGAAGTGCAGTTATTAAGGCTTGAGTGGAATGGCCCTATTCTGCTAGCAGTCTTGTACCGCCCCCCACAGCTTGCAAAGGATTTTATTCTTGAATTTACAGAACTAATGGGGGACATTACTACGAACTTCGATCGCTTTTTAATTGTAGGTGATTTTAATATTCATGTGTGCTGCCCTTCTAATACCCTCTCGAAGGAATTTTTATATCTTATTGAATCCTTCAACTTAAAACAGTGGATAACTTCTCCCACCCACATCCACGGCCATACCCTGGACTTAGTGCTTACTCATGGCTTCCCCGTTTCTGAAATTGCAATATCGGATTCACTGATATCTGACCATAACCCTATCACATTTAATATATCGATCTCCGATTTGCTCTATGCACCGGCAAATGCAGAAACTCTTGCTCGGCACTTTCCACCTCAGTTTCATGTGAATTTTAATGTACTTTTTAACGAACTGAGTTCACAAATGGCGCTGGATTCTTTTCTTTCTGATCTTAATGTTGACCAACATCTGGATCTACTTAAGGACGTATGGCTGGAGGTATTAAACAAAATTGCTCCTTTGAAAGTTTTTAAACAAAATCAAAGAACTAGAACAGATCCGTGGCAAACTCCAGAGACCCGCACATTAAGACAAGCATGCAGAAAAGCGGAGCGGAAATGGAAAAAGGACAGACTTCAGTCGTCATCTAAATCACTGAAGGATTGCCTACTGACCTATCAGTCAGCTGCAAAAGCCGCAAAAGCTGCTTATTTTTCGAACATGATTTCTAACAACCATCATAGACCTAAGATTCTGTTCTCCGTCATACATGCTGCCTTAAATCCACCTGTTTATACTTTTCCAAACCCCTCAAATGCACTATGTGAAAGCTTCTTGAGCTTCTTCATTGACAAAATTACTAAATTAAGGCCTCAGATGACAGTTCCTTATGATGATCACTATGATCTGAGCATGCCGGAAACATCATGGGGCACTTTTAAACCAATTACTTTTCAATTGCTTACGGAAACCATTGCTAAAATCAAACCCTCTTTTTGCCCTTCTGATGATATACATTCTCGCTTTTTTAAAATGCTTACAGAGTCTATTGGCCCTGGCTTATTATCTCTCATAAACAAATGTTTATCCACTGCTTCGGTTCCCTCATGCCTAAAAATGGCTTTTGTCTCTCCGATACTCAAGAAGCCTTCCTTAGACACTTCAGTTCTAAATAATTATCGACCTATCTCTGTACTCCCTTTTATTTCAAAGATTCTGGAAAAGACTGTACTGTATCAACTTCAGTCGTTCCTAAATACGTCAAAAACGGTAGAAATTTTCCAGTCTGGTTTTAAGTCTTTTCACAGCACCGAATCGGCTATGCTGAGAGTGTTAAATGACATTTTAGTTGCAACAGATGCTGGAAACCCTGTGGTTTTAGTATTATTAGACTTAACAGCAGCCTTCGATACTGTCAATCACTCACTGCTCCTATCTAGATTAAAACATTTGGGACTGAAAGGTTCAGTCTTAGAATTGTTTAATTCCTATTTAACTGACAGATATTTTGCAGTCAAGATTGGCAGTTGCACCTCTTCTGCTGCCCTCCTTGAAACTGGTCTGCCTCAGGGTTCTATTTTATCTCCCACGCTTTTTTCTTTATATCTGCTTCCTCTGGGCGCGATTTTAAGAAGACACGGTGTCTCCTTTCATTTTTACGCGGACGACACCCAGATCTATTTGCCGATTAAAAGAAATGACCCCTCTGCTTTTAAATCTTTAATGAACTGTCTTGATGAAGTAAAGCTCTGGCTTGCAAATAACTTCTTAACATTAAACGACTCAAAGACGGAAGTTATAGTTTTTGGCCCATCTGACAAATTTGAGTTTGACAGCAGCATTTTGGGCAATTTGTCGGTTTTTAATACAAGCTGCGTACGAAATTTGGGAGTTTTCCTTGACAGTCGCTTAACTTTAGAGAAACAGGTGTCCTCTGTTGTTGCGTCTGGCTTTTATCAACTCCGCCTTCTTGCCAAAATCAAACATTTTATTCCTGAAAAATCCCTTGAGACAGCCATCCATGCGTTCATAACTTCACGCTTGGATTACTGTAACTCCCTTTATTGCGGCATTTCAAAAGCCCAGCTCACACGCCTTCAACTTGTTCAAAATGCTGCGGCCAAATTTCTTACGAAAACACGTAAATTTGATCATGTCACACCCATCCTGCGAGCTTTACATTGGCTACCTGTCCAATATAGGATTGATTATAAAATTCTCCTACTCGTGTTCAAATGCCTGCACCATCTTGCTCCAAGTTATCTATCAGAACTTATACACTTATACAGCCCGTCCCGTGTCTTAAGATCCAGTAATCTTAATATACTTGCTGTTCCCTGCACAAGGTTGAAGCGTAGAGGAGATAGAGCCTTTTCAGTAGTGGGACCCAGATTATGGAACAACCTGCCAATACAAATTAGAACAGCTCACTCGCTACCAGTTTTTAAATCCCTACTGAAAACTCATCTATTCTCCTTAGCTTTTAATACCATCTAAGTGTCCTCTCTTCCGTAGCTTATATATTTTAATTTGATGTTGAATATATGTCTATAGTTTAAATTGTTTAATACTATACTGTAACCTCTCAGCTGTTGTGTATTTTAACCGTATGCTATGTTCTATTTAATGATTGTACAGCACTTTGGTCAGTCCTGTGACTGTTGAAATGTGCTTTATAAATAAACAAACTAAACTAAACTAAAACTAAGTATGCGTTTCCCCCAGTGAGCCTTCTTGCGCAGACCTTGCGCAAGATCAGGGAGGACGAGGAGCAGGTCATTTTGGTTGCCCCGTATTGGCCCAACCGGACCTGGTTCTCCGAACTAGTACTCCTCGCGACAGCACCTCCCTGGCCAATTCCTCTGAGGAAGGACCTCCTTTCTCAGGGACGGGGCACCTTATGGCACCCTCGTCCCGATCTTTGGAACCTCCATGTGTGGCTCCTGGACGGGACGAGGCAGGTTTGAGTACCCTACCACCTGCGGTGGTGGCTACCATCACTTCCGCTAGAGCATCGTCCACGAGACATGCCTATGCGTTGAAGTGGAACCTCTTCGTCAACTGGTGTTCTTCTTCAAGAACCCACGAAATGCCCGATCAGTGTCGTGCTTTCCTTCCTGCAAGAAGGGTTGGAGCGAAGGCTGTCTCCCTCCACCCTGAAAGTGTATGTTGCCGCCATTGCCGCACATCACGAAGCAGTTGATGGTAAGTCTCTGGGAAGGCACGACCTGATCGTCAGGTTCCTGAGGGGAGCGAGGAGACTAAATCCTCCTCGTCCTCCCTTCGTACCCTCTTGGGACCTCTCAGCTAACTGCCCTGCAGAGTGCTCCATTTGAGCCTTTACAGTCAGTGGAGCTTAAGTTCCTGTCAATGAAGACAGCGCTCCTGGTTGCATTGGCCTCCATCAAGAGGGTAGGGGACCTGCAGGCATTTTCGGTTGACGAAGCGTGCCTGGAATTCGGGCCGGCTAACTCTCACGTGATCCTGAGACCCCGGCTTGGATACGTGCCCAAGGTTCCTACCACACCCTTTCGAGACCAGGTAGTGAACCTGCAAGCGCTGCCCTTGGAGGAGGCAGACCCAGCCTTGGCACTGCTCTGTCCAGTACGCGCCCTCCGTGCTTACGTAGACAGAACGCGGTGTTTCAGGACCTCAGACCAGCTCTTTGTCTGTCATGGTGGGAAGCTGAAGGGAAAGGCTCTCTCAAAGCAAAGGTTATCCCACTGGATAGTGGATACCATTGCTTTGGCATACCAGCAGCAAGGTCGTCCGTGCCCCCTTGGTGTGAAAGCCCACTCCACACGTAGTGTGGCTTCCTCTTGGGCTCTAGCGCATGGCGCCTCGCTAACAGACATTTGTAGAGCTGCAGGCTGGGCGACACCCAACACATTCGCGAGATTCTATAATCTCCGAGTAGAGCCAGTTTCTTCTCATGTACTCGCTTCAACCAGCCGGTGCTAGATTCTGCTCAGGTGTCTTCGCTTGCTCGCCATTCCTCTCCACGGACGGGATACGTGCGATATTTCTCTCAGGTGAGTCTGATAAGCTCTGAGTTTCCTCCAGCACTGGTTACGTCAACGCCTGAGTTATGCCAATCTGCCATAACGCAGCTTTTGCGCTTGACTAGGTGCCTCCATGTGCATGGTTCCCCCTCTGGGCGACCCCCACATGTGTATTCCACTGTAAGTCTCCTTGTGAGCGTGTGTCTTTCCCTTGGCAAGCCACCTTGCCACCCCTGGGGTTTAAAATTCCACCTGCGGCTGGACACCCCAGTGATTTTCCATATGCAGCCCTCTGGGTCATATGTGTATTCTAAGTCCCCCCCATCAATGGCTGGGCATAATTGCATATTTCTCTCTGGAGATATGCTTCCCAGTGTACCTTGGTATCCCTGTGTTAAGTAGGACTCCTTCGTTCGTGCTAGTCTCACAACAGGGAACTCAGACTTACGCAGGGCACTGGAAGACAGCCGAGGTGGCGTGATTAGACTGGAACCCCAATCGTCGTCATCCGACGTAACTCGGAGTGACCACGAAAGGGAACGTCTCGGTTACGGATGTAACCCTCGTTCCCTGAGTGGGAACGGAGACGTTACGTCTTCCTGCCACTTCCGCTGTACCGCTGAAAAACGCCTGGGGCTAGTCTCGGCTCCTCAGCGAAGACATATCTGCATTGTGCCAGCGTACTTCCTTTTATACCCCCTGCGGCGGGCGGAGTTACGCTATGCAAATTCCGCAGACCCATGGCATTTCATTGCCATTGGCTCGTTTTATATACTCGAAGGTGATAGGCTTCTAAGCGAAACCCCAATCGTCGTCATCCGACGTAACGTCTCCGTTCCCACTCAGGGAACGAGGGTTACATCCGTAACCGAGACGTTTTCAGGGTAGATTACTACAGTGCAGAATTATTAGGCACGTTGATTTTCTGATCATATTTTATTCCCAGGAACATTTTGCCAATTCCAAACCATTAATCTTAATAAATTATATTAATTTTGTATTTAATCATTTATAAGTGATATATAATTGTTCTTGAAGGCTGGAAATGAAAAACGCCTTTAATTCAGGTGTGCAGAATTATTAGGCATGTTTTCTTTTACAGATAAAATAAGCCAAAAAAGAGATTTAACTCAGACTTAAAAGTCAAAAATTATTAAATGCCCATAAGAAGAATGCAATACTAGAGATTGCAGTTAAGGCATGACCATTGGACAGTGAAATGCTCATTGGGTCAGCAGGGTCAGACAAAAACAGGTGGAGAAGAAAAGACACATGTTAACTGCAAAAGAATTAGGAATTAAGGTGAAGAATTAAGTGTGAAACCATCAGGAACCCTTTAGTCTCCAGCGCCACCATTTTCCAGAACTGCAACCTACCTGGAGTCTCCAGAAGAGTAAGGTGTCAGGGTCTCAGAGACTTAGATTAGGTAAAGAATCAATTTGTAAAGAAAAAATGACCCCCACTTAATAAGTAAAATACATGAAGACTGTTTTTGGTAAAATGTGCATGGAAAAAAAATATGATTAGAAAATCAACGTGCCTAATAATTCTGCACGCACTGTAGTTCTTGCATACAGTTAGGGGTGTGCGATTTGTTTTGTTTAATGGCGCTTTTCCACTACACAGTACCAGCTCTCCTTGGCTCGGCTCGACTCGACTCGCCTTTGTTTGGTTTTCCACTGTGTACAAGTTGTACACTTACCTGCTTCCAGGTACTTTTTTTCGTACCACCGAGGTTCTGAGCGAGCTGAGGCGATACTAAAATGTGACGTGAAAACACGGCAGACTGCTGATTGGTCAGAGAGAATCGTCAGTATTCACTGCGTCATCATTGCACGCGCCAGACGAGTATCCTGAATAAAAAACAGCAAAAACAAAAACATCCAAAACAAGCATACACTTCATTTCCTCCATTGTCCTGTGTGTGTGGGTAGCGGGTGTGTGTCGTGTAGAAGAAGTCACGGCAGTTTCCTGCGGTGTCGCTATGACGACCAGGTACTATCTGCAATGGAAAACGGAGCGAAAAGCGAGCCGAGCCGAGACGAGACTTTTAATGGAAAAGCACCATAATTGATTGATATGCGAGCTTGGTTGTATTTCAAAAAGCAAGGTGAACCCAAAGGATATATTTGCATTCTCATGCCGGCAAAACATTTAGATGCATTTCATTAAAAAATGTAACACTTTTATAAATTCATGTGATTTCCATTGTTTCTACAGTTGCAAACTAACCGCACAGAATATGAAAAGCTTTGGGAGGTACTAGAGAAAAAAAGAAAAGAAAAAAAACTCTAAAATACTGTCTAATTAACAAACAAATCCTAGATAACGAGAATTGTCTATCGCACACCCCTAAAGTATATTTCCTTTCAATATTGTACTTTATTTGCTGTGGTATGGAAAATTTCTTTGTTGCAGTTTGGGTGGAATTGGAAGTTTTGCTGCTTCTGCTGTTAAAACATAAAAAAGTAAAAATAAATCAGTAAATTAAATTTAACATTGGCAATTTTTTGCAAGTCAATATTCTGATCATATATTACTGATCATATATTACTTAATTCTTATGTTATAAAAATATTATACCTTTGTCTGGCCTTTTTCTTTCAGTTGTTGCCTTGAGGCGAGCAAAGGGTTCATCTAAATTGTATTCAAAATGTGAATTACTTTAATGCTGGAGGCTTTAATGCTGAAGGCTTTAATGCTGGAGGCTTTAATGCTGAAGGCTTTAATGCTGGAGGCTTTAATGCTGGAGGCTTTAATGCTGAAGGCTTTAATGCTGAAGGCTTAGGATGCTGAAGGCTTTAATGCTGGAGGCTTTAATGCTGAAGGCTTTAATGCTGAAGGCTTAGGATGCTGAAGGCTTTAATGCTGGAGGCTTTAATGCTGAAGACTTTAATGCTGAAGGCTTTAATGCTGAAGGCTTAGGATGCTGAAGGCTTTAATGCTGGAGGCTTTAATGCTGAAGGCTTTAATGCTGAAGGCTTTAATGCTGGAGGCTTTAATGCTGGAGGCTTTAATGCTGGAGGCTTTAATGCTGAAGGCTTTAATGCTGAAGGCTTTAATGCTGAAGGCTTTAATGCTGAAGGCTTTAATGCTTTAATTACGTTGTTTAGTCATTTACTCATTTGTAAGTTACAGATGTACCTTGACGTTTTCTCTTTGTGGTTGGTGTCCAGTGATCTCTTCCCCACTCATCTTAAAAAAAAGGTATACTTCATTTACTTATTGAAATTAATGTAAAATCGGTTTCATTTTTAGACATTTCTGGGCTTGTAATGTTCTCATACCATCGCTGCTGTCTTCAAATCTGCAGGGTTTTTTTTTGTTGGCCTCTTAAAGCAATCACTTTCGACAGAGGAATTGTTTTCAGCATTTTTACTCCGTTTTACTGCCTTCTCAAAATCACCTAGGGATTAAATGTTAATGAAATTTGGAAATCAAAATATCATAATTTATTCAATTATAATATAAAAATATCCAGCCATATATTGAACTTTACCAGTTCTGGAAAAAACACGTATTTTTCGTGTGATCCAGTTTTCCTCATCAGGGAGTTATTCTTTTTTTGCCCGTTTTGTCTGATTGGTCGGGGGCCAATAACTATATTGTTGCTGAAATTTGTACAGAAAATCAGAAGCTAACTTTTAACTTATTGGGTAAATTGAAACTTGCAAGATTATATTATTGATGTGGGTTGGACTTGTGAAAGGTTATACCCCATCTTCTTCATAGGTCCAACACTCTGATACAATTCCAACAGATGATTCGTCTGTAAATTCCACAATATAGTACATGCTAAGGAAAACAAAAGCAATGTTATTTTATTGAAAATGTAATTTATTCCACATTTCTCCTAGAATATTTATGTACATTTAGAATACAGGGCTCCAGACTAACGTTTTGCACCTCCGTCCTGGAACCGTCCTGAAAAACAATTTGAACCGTCCTAAAGTGAATGTCAACCATCCCAGAATAAACATGTTGTTTCTGTACTTTGTTATTATCATCTATAGTTGTTAGTTGCTAGTCACTAATAAAAACACCATTAAAATGTTTGATATATATTATAATATTTATTTAGCTCCATTCAAAGTAGTTATCTGTAAACAGGTAAAAATCAGATTTAATAAAAAATAACAGGAGTTAAATGCTTCTAAGAAAAATAAAATTTTGTACATTTTAAAGATAAATTCATTAATCTGGTCACTTTGAGTCACCTGAATCCACTGTTAAAAATAGATAATCCACCCACAAACCGCCCATATTCTTTAATTTTGATATCTGTGTTGCTGTGAGATGCGCGATGGTTCTGCTGTGATCTTTGTTTGGAACTATTTTCGCTGCTGAAACAGAACAAAAACAGTCATTGCGTCTAAAATGTAAGTGACTTAATTTTAACTATTTGTTTGTTGAACTGTTATGAAATCAGTCTTGGTTTCAATCTTGATGGCATTCAGGAAAACAGCTCTCTGGTCGCGTGTAGCCTAGGCTATATATTGTTTCTTAACTATAATATGTTATAAATAACTGCATAAGCCTCAACAGCGCAACATTGTTACCGTCAGTACATTAGGTAGGCCTATATTATTATCAGCTATAGCAGGGGTTTTCAAATTGGGTGATTGTGTGCCTCCCCTTAGAGTAGGTAAGGACAGCCGAGCCCCCCCTTCCCCAAAATCCCGTCCGCCTGCCCTAACCCACACACGCCTCTGCAGTAAATGCCATCTTTTGTGTGTTCCAGGCAATGATGAGTTTCAATAACAACTGATAAAATGTAAATATTATTTTATTTCCACAACTTTCTTAAAAGTGCATTCATAAACGATTCTTTGCAACAGCAAATAATTTCCAACTTCATAATTGAGGCTACTTTTAAAATCACTGAACATCAGTAGGCCTAACCACAAGTCAACAAAACAAATTTTTGTGGTAACGTGACCAGAAATATTTAAGACCTATCGAATCTGAATTTAAGACATTTTAATACTTTTTAAGGACCCACGGCCACCCTGATTACAGTACAAATGTGTGCATCTACCACAAACGCAGGACATCAGTTCTGACTGGATCGCTTCCCAAATCGTCACTATCTAACATTTTTGTCTAGTTTTTATTAGTTGACGAAAATGTTGATACATTTTCATCATTCAAAACTAGTTTTTATTTAGTTATCGTCTCGTTTTCGGCTGTGAAAATAAGCCATGTGATAGATGTACCGCGAAAGAAGTCTCCGGGTGAGTAGTCGGCCAGTGATAGTAACTATAGTAACAGCATGAGAAGACGTGCTCCGTTGTAGTCAGCGCTTGGTCGGTTAATTTTGGCATTTTCTAAGTAAGTGAACACGCACAAAAAATGTCTTTCTTCCTTTAGGCGTCCTGGATAATATTTCTGTTCGTCCTAAACAGGACGTCGATAGGACGCCGTTAGTCTCGAGCCCTGAGAATATATAAAATATCTCACATTAAACAGTCACAAATTCACTGTTCATGCAAGATGGCCATGAATGTTACAGTGTCTCCATGATTGATTCTGATTGCTCTCTTTTCCACTTGTTTTCTGGGGATCCATCTCATTGATGTTTGTTTTTTGTCGTACTTGTAGACTCCCACAAGAAAAGAGTGGCATGGCTCAGTGAACAGTGGTACAGGATTATGATAAATCCTGCAAAGGACTTTTCCATCCTTCTCCATTTCATCAGTAATCTCACAGCCATTCTCATGCAGCAAGAATGCTTTGTCCCTGGCACTCGCTGTTTCTCACTCTTTGGGTTTTTTAAGAGGAGATGACTGCCTTTCCTCTATTCTCTTGGCGATCTGACTCAAAGGGTGTTTTCCACTTCGTACCATCCTCTTCATTGTATACAGGTATGATTCGAATTTGAATGCACTGCAGTTGTCAAGCCCATGAAATTGCAAAGCATCATCAGTGATGTGGAGCATAGAGTGGACATTGTACACAATAAACTCCTGACCATAGAGCTCTCGTCCTCTGCAGACAAAGAAATGCAGCAGGTTTCTTGCATACTCTGAATGCCTCTGGACAAGTGTTGGTGACACTAACAAGGACATGGCAACGCTGAAAGTCAGAAAATGTTGATACATGTCATCACCAAGGATTCCTTTCAGCACCAGCTTGCCTGTGTAAAGCATGAATTGGCGAAATTCTGTAGCCTTCCACCTCTCCACCTCATCAAGACTTCGAGGCATGCGACTAAACATCGATGGAATGTCACTTCTGAGTTGAAGAAGCCTAGTCGTGACCATTTGCTTTTGATTGTTGGAAAGCCTTACTCCTCTCGCACCACTTGTCCAACTGTGCAGCAACTTTTTCATTACCCCTAGGCATGACTGATGCATATAATCAATGGGGAAGCTTTTGATCATATCATTGGAAAGCTGGACCAGTGGTGTGATGCTTTTGTGATGCTGGGGCTGAACCTGGCTTCTGAATGAGGCGTCTGTTCTTAGAGTGAGGTTTTCAGTGTCCTGAAAGGTGACTCTGTCAAACCATTCACCCTTTTGGTCACATTTATCGCAGCCATAATATCCAGAGCACAGCTTTGTGCCACGGACAAAAGCTTTTGCTGGAGCATCGCAGACAATGCAGAGAACATTTATGCTGTGTTTTTTACCTTTGCATTGAATGCCACTAGACAGGAGGTCTTTGAGGTCTGCTACAACATCATCTAAAAAATGCAGATCATTTGGCTTTTTGTTTCCACAAGTTAATGTTGTAGGGAAAACAACAATGGGATTGAGGTGGATCGCACAGAGGACAGGCCACATGACTTTCACTGAACTCTTAAATAATGGTAGGCCATCAACATTGAAAGACAAATGAATGGTGTCATGGTCTTGCACAGGGTACTTCTCCAGGTAGTCCAGTAACTTTTGATGTAGGGGATAGTGTAAATATTCCGTTCCAGATTTTTGGATGGTTGCTACATGCCTAGGTGTTTTCAGCAGAGTACGGGCAGTGGATGGAAGATCTGTGTGGCCATGTTGCTGAAGGACCTTTAACAAATGGTCAACAGCATTGCTCTTCACTTGAAACTGGGATGCCCAGGTTGCCAGATCTGTTGCAAGTGATAATTTGTCTTCCTGGTCAGTTGTGTCATTTTGCTCCAGGTCCATGGCTTCCACAAAGTCATCCACCCAGTCGCTTTCTTCCAATGTGAATGATGCTCCAGTGGACAGGTGGTCCTCCATAGAACTTGAGGCATCATCAGAGTCAGTCTGACACTCACTCTGGGACTTGCTCGCTGACTTCTGTGATACTGTTTTCTATTTTTTTTAAAACACGTTTGGCTGCTCTCCAATATCTCAGATATTCCCTTGATCTTTCCCTCTTTTCCTCACTCATTGTGTATTATGTCTAAAATAATAAGATAATACTTCCATGTAATCCAAAAGCTGAATTGTATTCCTCACAATAAATATGTTACGGTGTGTTTTACTTCCTCAGTCAGTCGGTTTAATTAAAAGCTATGAAAAAATCAGACTGCAGAGGCTGGGAAAAAAAAGCACTATTAGTTATTTTTTGCTCTGTGTTTTGGTATAGGAAAATATAGTAAAATAAAGTAGTTTGTGTCGACATTATCACCATTCACTTGCATTCATTAAGTAATGACAATTTTTTTTTTTTTATTGATCAGTTCAGTTTTGCATTTGCTCGTGTTTCCCTAATGCAGCTGTTGGTGTTTGTTTGTTTTTTCATCTCGAAAATCTGTGTGTTGGCTGTGAAGATTTGTGTCTTGATGTTAATAACAGTTATTCCGTTAAGTGGCGATATGTACCAACAGTGTTTCATCCACCATTAAAGTACTGAAGAAGATCTCGGGAACGCTCAACCAGTCTATTGACATGGTTTACTTTGTTAATTGACGTTAATATTTTAATGTATGACAATGCTGCAACAGAATGCTTTCAGTTTTCATTATCATCGACTAATCAGAAATGCAGGAGTTTTACGCATTTCAATCAATAGCAAAATTCCATAACATTTAATAATCCTTACATATTTTTACTTAAGGACTATTCAATACACTTTGATGGAATTTTACTATCCGTAAATCTTAAAGGCTTAAAAAGTTTGTGTAGATTGATCACTTACAGAAATCAAACTTTTAAATACTAAGAAGGTATCTGACAGGCATTCAAAACATATACTTACAAAGCCAAAGTCGCTCTGTGCTAGGGCTCTTAAAAGAGCCTTTGGGTTATAGTTTGCTGCTGTTGACACACAAGGAAAGGGGAGAGAAATTAGAAACATGTCTGAACATGAGCAAGAATTCAAATGCATGCAATTTCGGCAATGATTTTTGGACTAATCAGGATGACTGCTAGATTTATCACTTACAATAATCAGACGGCAATTGATACTGAAAAAGAGAAGAGAATAATTATTTTCATGGTATAAAATCTAAAAGTTAATAAAGGCTCTTGATTTATTAATAGCATCTAAAAATGCTTGAGAAGAATGCAGCAATGCGTCTGATGAGACTTTACAACCCACTAACAAATACGAAACCATATTAAGTCAGTAAAATACATTTTCATTCTTGAAAATACTACTACTACTACTACTAACTATTAATTATTATTAATACTATTAACAGTAACTAATAAAATATAATAATAATTATTATTATTGTCATCATTTTTATGAATAGTATTAATAATACTAATAATAACTTTTATTATATTTCATTTATTATTTTCTGAGTTTAATTATTATTAATAGTAGTAGTAGTGACACTCTACAATGACATTTTGGACATTGATCTACTCAGGAATACAATCGGAATGTGTGCTGCTCTTAAGTTTATTTATTGCATCTGCACTGCCACTTTAATTTTCCTTCATGTAGTTCTGCGTCACTCTACAACGACTTTTTAGTCACTGCTCAATAATCATATTAGTACCTCAGGACTACTTATGAATACTATAACTCTTTAATGCTGTCTATCTTTTTTGTATCTGTTACTGCCACTGTTTGTAATGCTCTGTCCGTATTTCATTATAAAACTGCTCTCATCTTTACAAGACACGTCTCTTGCTCTCTTTAGGTGTACGCGCTCACGCGCTCGCAGCCAAGCCTGTGGGACAACGCGCTTTCATTACAAAGTAAAGATAGTATTATTAATAATTGTATAATGTATTTATTTTAAAGTAACGATAACATAACAAACATGACTGGTGAAACGAAAAAGTTTATTTCAATCTGAGCGGATTTTCTCTATTATCCCAAATGACGTCACACAGACTTTTAACGGTATTTATTTGTGTGGTGAAGGAAAAAAACCGGAAAACCATTGTTTATGTGAAAAGCAGTGCTACATTTACTGTAAAAGACATGTCATGTGCAGTTAATCAATTTTATGACAATTTTAAATGTTTATATGTTCATTAGGTGAAAGCGGCAGTTATTTATAGTTATTTATACCTGCGTAGGCCTATAATATAGTATCCTATAATTAGATTTTATTATTTGCTTTCTTCAAAGTTTTAAGTGTCATTTACCTTTGTAGTGGGCTCGTATGTTTTAAAAGTAATGTATCTAAATCGGTTAAGTAAAAAGTACTTTACCTCAGAAAAGCTGGTAAGTTAGTAGATGTCCACTCGTAATGAAAACTGGGCTCTGCGCGCGGTGGTCACAATACCCTGCTTATATACCCCTGCTGGCAGGTTTCGCGGGCATGGCACGCGAAGAATGTGAAGAATGTGAATTGTGACAGAAGATTATATATAATTTATTTTTAAATGTACATTTATATAATAATAAGTTAATATATATATAAACTTTATAATATAAATATATTTATTAATTTGGTTAGATTTATGAAATTAATTAACTATTAAAATTAATCAGTTGTACAGTCAGTTCCAGTAACTGGAAGGGATGGGAAATATACCATAGACACTGTAAAAGATAATATACATAACATAATACATACTATTCAACAACCCATAGGTGGCGATGCGAGTCGCCAATAAGCATTGATGCTGAAAGAGAAGAACCAACACAGTATAAGAACGCTGCTAGCTTGCGACCAAGCGGGAAGGAAGTCGACCGGAAGTTGAAGCCGGCCGCGTGCCACCATCTTGTAGCAGAACTTCACCTGCTGTTAGCATCCCATTGACTCCCATTAATTTTGGCGTCACTTTGACAGCGAATAACTTCACATCTGAGGCGTTTAAAGACTCCATTTGTCCATTATTTATTTCTAAAGAAACACGACAATGTATAAAATGCTCCATTACCTTGTAGCTTACGTTATGGCCCCGTAGAAGCAGTTTTTGTAAAAGTAGGCTAACGATTGCGTCATAACCACGCGACTCTCTGTCGCACAGTAGAGAGATTACCGTATGGACTGGAGGAGAAGCTCGCGGGCAATCGGGGAGATGTGGAGGCAAAATGACAAAATAATTAATCAGAATACCTAGCAAAAGTTTCTCCTGCTCCTAGCTCATGGACACTACTCACGATCTCCGTCTCTGCAAGATTCGGAAGGGAATGATTCAGATTTCTAATGCCACAGCTACTAGAAGACAGACGGGTTGCTCACGTCACATCTACGTCGTCAAGCTCGGTTTGAGTCTGCGCGTCAGGAACAGAAGTCCTAAAAAATCGCTAAAAATGGGCTTCACTTGCCTCAATTGAGTTCCAATGAGATGGCTCTGTCCACTTCTTATACTGTCTATGCTTGCGACGCCAGTCTGTCGATTACTCGACGCGTTGCAGCATTCGGCTTTCTTGATGTGCAAATGATTGAGAGGTAAGTATTATGATAAGGAATAATATGTGGAAATATATGGTCTGACTTCGAAGAACCTAACGATTCTGGATCATCTCAAATCGTCAACAGTAAAATCTTGATAACTAATCCTCAGGGGCGTCAGACTGGGGGTAAAACCAGTACTGATTACCAGGGCCCCAATGGGAGAGAGGGCTCCTGAAAAGTCTGGAATATATTTTATTTTATCTGGACATTTTCATCTCCTAATTAAATGTAATAATGAATGACAGATGAAATGTAAAGTTAGTGTATTGGCTGAATAACTAAAACTTTTCAAATTTTTCTAACATTTTGTTTATGTTAGTTAGTTGAGCATCTGATGGAGTGCAAACTTCTGCTGTAGAAATGTCTTTCTCAAAGAAAGCCAAATCAGGCCTCCAAAAAAGAAAGTAAAGACAGGAGAAGCAAAGAAAACAAAATGAGGGGAAACAATTGGTAAATGATTTATTTTCAAAGAAAGGTGAGCACAAACTAGAACAAGAAATCTAGTGCTAAACTGCTTGAAAATCTCCCTGATTGTTAGTCCCTAAAAAAAGAGCAGAACATACACTTTCAGATGATAATTTGGTTATACATGTAATCTGAGGTAAAGGCTAAATTAATAAACTGTACACTGACAATGCTGTTTACTGACAATGCTGTTTGTATACAACACACCATTATAATAGCATAATTTGAAACAGGTTTAATTTTAAATGAAAAGGCTATAATATCTAAAATTAGCAATATTAGGCTAATCAGTTTTATAGATAATTTGGTAGCTAAATGTATGTCAACATTATATTTATGTCAGATTTAGTAGAAGCAGATCTTAACATTGTGAAACACATGGCCCTCGGTTTCAGAAACATGAGGGAGTGGGGTAGCAACAGACCCTTCATCCTCCTCTTTAGACAAGGTGAGCAAATATAAAGCAAACCATGTTTAGCCATTTTGACTAAAAGGTGTTAAGTAACACTAACATCGTAGTGTATTTTATTATGTTAGGTTAAAATTAGGATAAGAGGTTAATATCAAATGTATCCTTCATGTAGAGAAAGATGATAGAGAAGATGTGATTGAGGATGATGGTGGAAGTGAAGAGAGAAGGGAGCATGAGTGTTGCATGGGGGCCCATCAGGTCTGCCAATGCATAGGGCCCGGGATCTTGAGCCCCTGTCTAATTTAATCCACATTTGAAGAACAGGCCCCTGTTTTTTTACCTGTAGATGATGATGATGATGATGATTATTATTTCCATTATTAATTAAATCTGTCATTATTTTACAGGTCTTCATCTGTTTAAAGATTTCCTCATTTGGCTGATTTGGAAGGACCAAGTGTCAGCATTACAGGAAAAACACAGATGAGTGAAAGCTGGTGATTGACACAGGAGTGTTTCCTCTATATGCATTCAGCAGTGGTGTAGTTGAATGGGGCATATACATACTCAGTCCAACTGTTTGCAAGTGTGTGCACAACAAATAAACAGAATATCTGACAAGAAAGAGCAGAAGGGGTTTTACTTGGCCTAATTTATTTACCAGAGGCAGAATAAATACAACACAAGTACCAGAGTTTAATTAAACATTAATGTTTCTGAGTGTCCATGGAAAAGTGCAAAATCAAACTTAACTGGCTACTAGTTAATCCTGTTTGACTTTGTAGTACACATATGCTGAACAAATTCTTGAAACTGCAAATTATAAACCCATATAAAATGTACTCTTTATTACAAGTGGCAAAATAATATTTAAAGCAACAGTGTAACCAAAATGGAAATTCGTTCATTATTTACTTTACTTAAAGGGATAGTTCACTTTGAAATTAAATTTTGGTATGTTTTAGCTTACCTCAAGGGCATCCAAGATGTAGGTGTCTTTGTTTCCGCAGTAGTTTCAATTTTGATATTTTTAGGTCAAACCGTTCTTGTCTGTCAGTCATATAATGCAGGTCGATGGTCACTGTCTCAAAGAGCATGCACAGAGTCCAAATTAAAACAATTCCCCATCGTCCAAATTAAACAATTCCCCATCGTAAGTACACATTGATGGCCTAAGACACGAAACGAGCGGTTTGTGTGAGAAAACGAACAGTATTTATATCGTTGTTACCTCTTATACACAGCCACATCCAAGTGATCTGAGAGCGCGGGCGGGTATAGATATATACACTAGATGTCGCCTTGGCTACGGTTTTGTTCCAATGAACTGCAGTAGCCAAGGCAAAATAAATTTTATTTCAAAGTGAACTATCCCTTTAATGTCACCCCAAACACGACTCTTTGTTTCATGGAACACAACATCCAGCTGTGAGAAGATCAACAAAGCCCTTAACACCACAGTAGAGTAAAAGTTGTAACAATTTATCAGTTAATTATTTTTTTGTTTTTTCATCTTAATTGCTTTTAATATCTAAATAGTAGCCAAGTGAAAACATTACAGTATTTCCAATATGCTTCTAATTTATTAAATCCCTTTACTGTTGAAGCTGCTCTCATAATTTTAAATGGACAAACTCTGTCCCTGACTGCCTTTCACAGAGTCGGAGAATCTTATTTTTGTTGATTTGCTGTTAAATGTTTTTTTCTCACTCTTGTGTGCATGAAGCTGGAACTAATCATCTTCACACTCTGGCTCCAAAATGCAGATATCATCTCCTCTGCAGATATATTCTATTCTATTCTATTATTCTATTATATATTCTATTCCCCCTTCTATTGCTTTAAAACTATTTGCCTAAGTATTTTTTCTTTTTAATGAAATTTTTTAAACTTCTTGTGTAATTTTATTGTACATTTTTTGACTCCAAAAATGTGTTTGTAAAAAAAAAACACGAAAAATCTTTCATATTTAAATAGTGTCTTACCTGACTGCCTATCTCTCTCCCTAGTGAGCCGAGTACAGAAGTGTTTTTGCCACTTATTCATGTTGTGCAGCTGTTTCAACACTATTAGACCAGGTTTTCATTAATCTCGTCTTGTACCATATTACGCCGTTTTTGGTTTGCTTTTGAGGGACCTTTCAAAGAGATTGCCTTTCAGACACAGTGTTTGGTACTACAATCTTGCAACCAATTACACTTATTTTACAATTATCATATGATGGAAAAAAGTGTTTGTTTTTTTCAAGAGAATTGTTGTTAAATAGTGACTAATCACAACATGATTCTGCACATGTGGATAGTAAATCTTCGTCAGGTGATATTGATAATGTGCTTGTGTTTCCAGCGCTATTCCCCAATTTAACTGGATTCAATTTGTCAGTTGTCTAGTAATTTGCTTCAAGAATCAAGACCTGAATGTAGTTTTAGGGGGCCTTCCCTGAAAATGTTTACAACTAAACACTAAAAACATTGTGCATGAGCGCCCCCTGCTGCCTGATAATGTAATCTTTTCTCTGGCTTGTGGAACTAACTGATCACAGTTAGGGAATAACCAGCAGGGAACGTTGCTGACATCTGTCAAAATGGTGCTATATTTTAGCAAACAAGACCGTGATTAAGGTAAGATAAAGTTAGATTTGGTGATGTAGGCCTAAACACCCAACTCAGAAACCGAAAAAAAAACCTAAGCTGTCACAAGATTCCTTGCCAAGATAACTTTTAAAGTTATAATGCTGTGCACACACAGAGACATAACAGAAAAAAAAATATTATACATGCAGCAGACTTAAAACTTGACAACAAATCACATTTATTTCATAAGACGAATTACTGAGAAGAGGTAAAAACATTTTTTAAAGTCTGTCATAATATTATTCTGTCACATTATGACGTTGCAGTTACGTTAACAATATGTCATGAAATTACCAAAACATCACGAATATTCATTTTTCGTTTACTGTAATTTTTTTCTGTAGGTATAGGTCTTGCACGTAAGTTACACATATGTAAAAAAAAAAAATACACGTAGTGTTGACTGATGCAATCTGCAGATCTGGTGTCTCATGCTTGCTGGGAATGATACAGTCATGAACGTTTTTTATACATTTAAACTTGCTATTGTCTTTAAAACGTACAGAATACTAAACAAACATAAATAAAATAGTTTCATAGAAATTGCAGTCTGATAAGATGGTAATGAAATTACGGTCCCGTGACGTTGCAGTTTCGTTGCCAGTAAGTCAAGAAATTACCAAGTTATTACGAATAGAGTTGTTGGTTATCTTATAACCTTAGGAGGACGTACTGACGACGTTGTGGGTTGGTAATATGATGGTAATGAAATTCCGAGCATGCGACGTTGTAGTTACGTTGTCAGTTAGTAAGGTCATGACGTGACCAAAAAGTACGAATACATTACGTAACGGTTACGTTGTGTGTTAGCTGGGTATATATACTAGTATATATACTATGAAAATAGTATATATACTATTTTCATTAGTTCTGAGTCCATGAAGTGCTTCATTTGTGTCGATTTCGGACACGTTCGACAGACTTGCCCGAATCGTAATAGAAATAACGGCGTTAATGAGGTTTTGGCTGGTAATATTGTTGATGGTAGGGCGCGAGGCTCTGACGTTGCGGACGCTGCGCCGTTACTACATCCACAAGCCGACGCGGAGTCAGCGCCGATCGAGTGGCTCGCTCGAGGAGCATGGGGAAAGATCCCTGTCGGCTAACTCCAGCAATAGTGCCGTGGAGATAACTGAGGTGACCCAGGTAGCTGATGTTATGCCCGTAGTCAAACAGTCGGAGTTGAGTTCGGATCAGATAAATGCAAAAGACGCGCATATATGAGGCCGATTCACTCGAGGATGAACAACAACAACAAATACAACCTGAAGTAAGTGTGATTAAAATAAGCAATGGTGAGTCAATCGATCAGAGTCAAGAAGATAATGTTTCACAAGAAGTGGATTTCGATAAGGACGATGAGGAACTATATGGGAGTGACGTAATGGACTTGGAGAATACTTCTGAAGGTAGGACTAAACTTTACTCATTACAACAGATAAACACCTTCCTTGACAATACAAAGGGGCTTCGCAAACCCAGTATTGAGTCGTACTTTCCGGATTTAAAACTTTTCCTGGTATCTTGTACTGTGGCTATGCGGAAGGCAACCTTTGATGAGCTAGACAGACCAAAACGGTACTGCCTTAAGAAGCTCCTGAGTAATGTTAGAAGTATACTGCACTTACCAGGCAAAAGGTGATATGGCTAGCATGCAATTTTTTTGGTATCTTCTCTTCTTTCTCTTCATGGCATCCTTGAGATTTGGCACTTTAAATATCAACGGTTGTCGTGATGCTATTAAAAGGTTTAGTCTTTTTGACTATACTATGATAAAGAGGGCTAGTATAGTTTTTCTGCAAGAAACTCATACAGACTCAAATAATCAAGTACAATGGTTGAGTGAATGGAAGGGGCAGGTGATTTTAAGTCATGGTTCTAGTGTTAGCGCAGGTGTTGCAATTCTCTTTGGGCCGGAGTATAAGGAGCATCCTGTGAGTGTTTTTGAATTGGTTCCTGGTCGAATTTTGCGTGTGGACGTGACGATTCATGGACTTAATTTTTCGCTATTTAATGTGTACGCCCCAAATGTGGGTTCAGAGCGAACTCTCTTTTTTAAAAAACTGAAGACTGCTTTAAGTGATGTAGGACTAACGATTCTAGCCGGATGACTGGTAGCTGGGGGGTAGCTTCAGGGTCTTTCTGTGTCAAATCAATAAATTCTGACGGTATAGTCAGCTGTAACATCTGTGAAAAGATGAAAAAGTGGTGGAACATTTTGTTAAATGTCGAAACAATTACAATCCTGGGGGGTATCGTAACATAGGACTGACATAAGATAGGGCTATCGTACCGGTGGTCGAGACATCTATAACGTTCGGCTGTGTTGCTGTTACTGTACAACAACAACAAAACAAAAAAGAACATTTTGTACATTTATGCAGATATTTATAAATGTATAAAATTAGAAAATATATACTTACAGAGGTCGATGGATTGAAAAGTGAGGAGCTCGATTCTATAAAATAAAAGACCTATTAAAATAAACATTTGTTGATCAAATTTTATAATCTATGAATATCATATATTCAGACAGATATGCAATAACCATATGAACAAGCTACCATACGCAATCATTTCTCATCGCCAAACTTGTTATTAATGAGTGATGCCCATGCACATATAAATCAAAAGTGACACAATAGCATCCCCTGCTGGACGCAACCTTCTAATAAACATTACATATCGATCAGCTGTGTAATCGTTTTATAAAATATTACTTTAAAAATGTTCCACCTAAAAAATAGCAAGTCAAATGTTATATATACATATATATATATATATCAGGGGTCTCCAACACGTCGCTCGCGAGCTACCAGTAGCTCGTGGCCTGATTGGAGGTAGCTCGCCAAGGGCCGTTCACATATCGCGTCTTTTGCCCGCTCAAGTTTGTTATTTCATATAACTGAAGCGACGCGCTCATTTTTTCCTGGCGCAGCGAGTCAACATGAAGGATGGGAGTGCACCCAAACACTACGGGTGGTTTTTTTCTTCTCCGTAAATAAATATTTTTTCGGCGGTGGAAATCCATTAGCTATTAAAACGTATCTGTCGTTGTGGAGAGCGCAGTGCATGTTGCATAGCAACGACAGACGCCACGGGAAAATCGGACCGAATTTTACTATTAATAATAAAAGATAAGCTAATGTGCAGTGTAAATGTCAGTAATTTATCTTTTTTGACTCATTCTTTTTATAAAACTGATTTAAAGGCTGAAATATGCGAGGTTTATCTTTTTATAAAAACGTTTTAGTCAAAACTTTATTTGAACTTGTACATGTTAGTAGATTATGGAAGTAAATAAATAAATTAAATGATTAAAATTAAAACCAGATTAACGATTTCATTACAGAAAACAGTACGCAAAATATGACAAAATTGAGAATGAAATTAAATGATTTCATTTTCACAGCATTATCCCTGTCAAATTGAAAAATAAAATGCAATTGGTGATTTCACATTTCATTTTCACTACAGTCTTGAGGCAAGACTGCCAATATTAAAATGAAAAGCCAAACGTGAAAAAGAAACTACAAATACAGTTTTTACAATGCTCTTTAGTAACGCTCACGCAATAATAGTGACACAATTCAAATACAAATGTAAATTTTCGTTTTCATTTTAATTTCTCTTTTATTTCACAGTTTTCATTTTCAAAGACAACCTGCATGTAAATTCTATGTTAATGAGTGGGTGTGGCTTATTCTAGTAACGGCGCTAGAGACACGCCTTCTGTAAAGCGAAGTCGTCAGCGTCCCGTGTGCATGAGTTGAATGTGTGAAACAAAATTATTTAAATGTGATTATATTGTAATCGAGACGAATAAGTCAAGCTGAAGGGCGTTGTTAGGCACGACGCGAATATGAAACATTGGCCGAGGTTCTCGGTTAAAGCTAGCGGGTATTAATGTCTGGCTATAATTGTTGTAGAAATTGTGTTACTATAAGACTTCTGTACACCCAAATAGTTGAATTTCCAAAACAGCCTAATACATGAATGAACCTCATCGTCGATTATGGTCTAGTCTGAGTCTAACATCATAACTAACATGGTCAGGCTGGTTGTTTCCACGTTCTAATGTTGCGGCAGCTTCCCGCAAAAGCTCACTAACAGATTTCGCCATATCTCGTCGTCTCGATTACAATATAATCACATTTAAATAATTTCGTTTCACACATTCAACTCATGCACACGGGACGTCGATGACTTCGCTTTACAGAAGGCGTGTCTCTAGCGCCGTTACTAGAATAAGCCACACCCACTCATTAACATATAATTTGCATGCAGGTTGTCTTTGAAAATGAAAACTGAAATAAAAGAGGAATTAAAATGAAAACGAAAATTTACATTTGTATTTGAATTGTGTCACTATTATTGCGTGAGCGTTACTAAAGAGCATTGTAAAAACTGTATTTGTAGTTTCTTTTTCACGTTTGGCTTTTCATTTTAATATTGGCAGTCTTGCCTCGAGACTGTAGTGAAAATGAAATGTGAAATCACCAATTGCATTTTATTTTTCAATTTGACAGGGATAATACTGTGAAAATGAAATAATTTAATTTCATTCTCAATTTTGTCACTTATTTTGCGTACTGTTTTCTGTAATGAAATCGTTAATCTGGTTTTAATTTGAATTTTAATCATTTAATTTATTTATTTAAATTTGGCAGAAAATGCCTTCCATAGTAGATAACATTGCAAGACACTCCTTTAAAATCTGGCCATCATTTTTAATGTTATTATTTTAATGTTTATGTAAACAAAAAGTGCATAATGATGCTAAGTTTATTTGTTATTTGCTGGTTTTCGACATAAAACTTGGTGAATTGATTTTATTGTGAAGTATTAGTACTTTTTGAACAGGATTCTGTGATAACCGTGATCATTTTGGTCACTATAATCAGCTAATGTTAATGCAATACCTAGATTCGTTACAAGGTAATGGCGAAAACCATTTTAGAACAGTAGCGAAAATGTAAAAGTAGGTTATATAAACTTTAATATAACCTTTTATTGAAACGGGTGCTTTGCTGTGCTTTACTTTCACTTTTGCCGCAGAGACCCTTTTATGTCCTATAAATGTGTCGTATTTTTGATAATCCGCGCAAATTTCAGTTGATGATTTTGTTTAAAGTTATTAATAACAAATCATGAATGAAAGAGAAAGAAAAGAGCAGAATGTGCTTTATATTGAAAAGAAATATTAAAAGCGCGATAAGTCGCGAAAGAGAACTGAATTATACTGACAGGATGCTGTGCGCACGCTCCGAGCGCAACACGGACAAGCACAGTAGTCTTTGTCTTCGGTTGCGCGCCTAAACGGCCGGCCAAATAAACACAGAAATATTTCAAAATGCCAAGTCGAGTATTCCCTTAAACACAGTAGATGTAAGTACTATGTACATCAAACCCCCGCAAGGTAACACCACTAATCTCTACAATCACCTCAAACGTCACCACAAAATACAGTACGAGTTAGCCATGAAAGACAAGGGAGGCACACCTCAAAATATCACTAGGTTAGTGCTCTTGGCCAAGAACCTTTAAGGTTCTGTGCCAATTGGAGCAAAAAGCACAGGTTCTTTATTATTGTATATGTTAATGTTCTCTTATGTTCAACAACATAAAGCTTTAAAATTATTCACTTTAAGGGGTCTAAAATAAAGAAAAGAGACAAATATTTGTTACTCCTGCACTTTATTATACTGAATGTCCTGTGAATTTTTTTTTTTTTTTTTTTACTTGACTGCAATACATTTTGGTCAAAAAAATTTGAATCGTGTAAAAGATTCTCGTGATCTCCATTCCCATGGAGAAAAATCGTGATTCACATTTTAGCAAGAATCGTGCAGCCCTAATCCAGTCCTCATTGTTCTTCTTCTTAACCTTTATTTAACCCTCTGGGGTCTGAGCTGTTTTCTGGCCCTGGAGGTGTTCTGACATGCTCTGACATTTGTGCTTATTTCTGTTACTTGTGACATTTTCATGGCTAAAGTCTGATTACACAGTATTTAGCACAAACTCTGCTACAATAATATATAAGCAGCATGTATGTAAAAGTTTGTAGTTTTTAGATAATGACATTTATGCGTGGTTTGTGAAAATATATAATAAAAAAAATGTGTCACTGAAATAAGGCCATGAAACCCATACTGATTATTTCTTCACAAGACTTTTGAAAATTGTATCACGTAGCCTAGAATATTTGCTCCAAAACTATGTGAAAATCACCCTGACTGCTCATTCAGATAAGACAATATATTGATTTAAAATTTGTAAGACGTGTTTTGTGTAAGAAAGCTTTATGCGAAGAGGCGTAAACACATCATTAATATGTATGGATTTAACACCTGAGAAAGACAAATACACTCCCCTTACGGCCCTATTAGGAGCTATCAGGCCCTGTCATTCAGAGCAACCTTGCACAAAGAATGAGGAGATTTAAAAAAGAATGGCTTTTTGATTGTTTGGATTTATTTACAACACAACATAATCCAAAGATACACAACAAATGACAAAAAAGCACATTATTGAAAACAATGATCCAAAGACAGAGACCTTTCTGACATTCCTAAAAACATTGTACATACCTTTCATTTCCAAGGTGTTTGATTTTCACTTTACCATGTTCATGTACAGAGACTCATGTGAATGTTGAAGTCAGCAGGACTGGTCCATCTGGTCCCTGTATTAAAAAACAACAAAAAAAAACAACAACTGTGACCATGCTGATATCAAGAGAAACTATAGGGCTGTTCGGTTAAAATGTTTTTTTGTTTTTTTTTTCTGGTTAAAATTGCTTTTTAAAATTCACAGAATACACACACAAATGTTTCCAACAATATATAATGAACACCAGGTTTGTTGTGCCTTGTAAGCATAGGCTACACGCAGTGCTACATAAAATAATAATAATAATAATAATAATAATAACAATAACTTATTGCAGCCTATAAATCTTTCAAACAGATCACTTCAGTAACAACTACTAGAACAAAATTATATTGATTATCATGTTGAATGTTTCCATTCGTTATGATGATATAATATGAAAAATTCAAATGCACAGCGCGCTCCAAAATATGTAACATTCAAATGCTGAGTGTGCTCCAAAATATGTTACATTCAAACGCTGAGCGCGCTCCAAAATATTTACATTTACATTTTACATTTATTCATTTAGCTGACGCTTTTATCCAGAGCGACTTACAATTGCTATATATGTCAGAGGTCGCACGCCTCTGGAGCAACTAGGGGTTAAGTGTCTTGCTCAGGGACACATTGGTGTCTCACAGTGGATTTGAACCCGGGTCTCTCACACCAAAGGCATGTGTCTTATTCATTGCGCCACTACCACCCCTAGTATTATGTTACCTAGTAAATATGTTACATTCAAACGCAGGGCGCTCCAAAATATGATATATTCAAACGCACAGCGCGTTCCAAAATATGAAACATTATGGTTACTATATTATACATATCTACATTTGAGCAGATATCCACAAACAGTATTTAACAGTAAACACGGGTCTAAATATTATAATATTCACCATATATCTAGCAACAGTTCAACTGCAATGTGAAGTTTATGCAACAATAATATTCAACTAATATAATTAAGAATTTCTTACCTTACATCTTTCTTGTCTTCAAATCGCATTCTTCTTCTTCTGAGGTAAATCCAATGTAAGCTCAGACGTGTCTTCCAAACTCGACGAAAAGCAGAGACTTGTGAAGTGTTTTGGTGTTTTGTGTTTGAGGTAACGAGCGCGCTCGCGTTCCATGTGGAGATTTGCATGTGAATCACTTTTGCGCGAGTGGGCGTGGTTGAATTAAAAATAATGAGCAAGCGTTTGAGAAGTTGGACATCTTGTTGGTTTTATACAAATTACTTAAACAGAGAATATTTGTTTTCAGTTTGAATCTGATGATTTAAAAGTACACATTAAATGTTTATAAAGATATATGGCTCATAAATGTGTGACAAGTATTCGCTGAGTTTTGTTTCAGTTTATAGACGTGCTCAAGAAAAAAAAGTTCACCGCGACGGAGAGGCAGAACGCACACCCTGTTTATTTTCTTTATTTTACAAAAGCACAATGTTTTGATTTGATTGTAAGTGGACACATATAAAAGTAGACATCTCACAGATTCCTTTTTCATATTTCTTTTTTCTGTATGACCATAAATGACGGAGTAATTTAAGTTTATTGTGCTACAATGTGAAGAAAATCCAGCAAAACGCGCCCGCGCGTTTGCCGACCTCAGAGGAGACCTGAGGAGACAATGGGGCCCGCATACTTAATGAGCCATTCATTCAGGTGTGTCACTGCCACAAGAAAGAATGCAAGAGCAATAGCATCTCATTTTATTTTTCCTTGTCTAGTAATTGTGCAGTTAATTCTCATACTGTATTTTCAGTTTTGGAATATCCTCTCCCCAAATTTGTCACTAATAAAACACAATAAAAATGATTTAAAGAAAAGTTTACATCTACCTTGTAAATATATTTTTTATTAAAAAGGTTACAATTACAACAACAATTCAAGTGCAATCTTTCTTTGTAAAAACTAAAGTATACATTTTATATCATACATATTTCAAAGTTAAGGATTCATTACTTTGAATATAGCCTAGGCTACATTGGGAAAAACACTAATAACATATTATTTGATTATTTTTGACAAAACATACTATATTTAAAAAGCTTATTTGAGGTGACAAATATTTTACAGTAAAAATGTATAATCTATCCAAAACTAGTCAACGAAATGTTGTCTTTCATATGTCTGTAACAGGTCTTTCGTTTATATAAGAAATATAAATGTTAATTTGCAGTTTAATACGTTGCTTATACAAATACATTTTATTTCAACATATTTCAGTCGATTTTTACTCATCTCAGTATAGTTTGCTAAAAGCGGATCATTCATTCACACACAGAAACGCGATTAAAATTTAAACAGTCTCGCATCTCTGCCATTCATTCATTCACACACAGAAACGCGATTCACTTGAGAATGAAAAAAACTTACTACAGTATTCTCAGGATCCGTTGCTCCTCGAAATACCAGCACTTCTGAGGTACATTTTCCATTATTCCTCACAGCGCTGCGAGACAGTGTAAACAAGTACAATGATCTGAATAAACTTGATGTGTTTTCTCGAGCAGATATGTGGGCGTTCACAGTTTGTATGGGATCGCCTCAGTCATTTGAATAGCGCGCGCTCTCCGTGGGCGGTGTCACATTAAAAATAATTAGCTGAGAAGAGAACGACTGACATCTCTCTCTTTTCATACAGATTACATAAACTGAGAATACTTGTTTTTTATAAAGATTACTTCATTTAAAAGAAGAGGATTCAAGCTTCATGCC
This sequence comes from Leuciscus idus, assembly GCA_021554675.1. Classification (NCBI taxonomy): domain Eukaryota; kingdom Metazoa; phylum Chordata; class Actinopteri; order Cypriniformes; family Leuciscidae; genus Leuciscus; species Leuciscus idus. Next base: position 62,812,408 of record CM038621.1, read on the forward strand.
TGTGTGTCTGTATGCCTGTTTGACTGAGTATTCGCTGAGTTCGCAGTTCATTTTCGGACGTGTTTCAGAATTGACTTCACTGACAGAGAGGAGGCAGAACTCGCATCATGTTTATTTTTCTTTATTTGGCGAAAAGCACAACACTTTGTTTTTATTATGAGTATACACAAAAAAAAATACACACTTAACAGGATCGATTGATAAGGAAAAAAACTAGCCTATCGCGCCGACCTCAGGGGGTTAATACGGAACTTTATAGGTAACCAATGTAGTGATGATAAAAGCGGTGTTATATGATCATATTTTCTAGATCTCGTAAGAACTCTAGCGGCGGCATTTTGGACTAACTGTAGCTTGTTTATTGAGGATGCAGGACAACCAGCTAATAAAGCATTACAGTAATCCAGTCTCGAGGTCATGAATGCATGAACTAACTTTTCTGCATCAGAAACTGATAGCATATTACGTAGCTTAGCAATGTTTCTAAGGTGGAAAAAGGCTGTTTTTGTAACATATGAAATATGATTTTCAAAAGACAGGTTGCAATCGAGTATAACACCCAGGTCTTTTACTGTAGAGGATAAAGTAACAGGACATCCTATGATGTTAAAGTTGTATTGTGCGAGGTTTTGTGGGCGGTTTTTTTAACCGATAAGTATTACCTCTGTCTTGTCTGGATTTAATAAAAGAAAATTACGCGTCATCCAATCTTTTATATCTTTAACACACTCTGTCAATTTGGATAATTTAGCGTTTTCATCTGGCCGTGATGAAATATATATTTGAGTGTCATCAGCATAACAATGGAAACTAATTCCATGTTTCCTTATAATATTTCCAAGTGGCATCATATATATTGAGAATAACAGAGGGCCTAACACAGATCCCTGCGGCACTCCATAGTTTACTGAAGTTATGATCGATTTTTCTCCATTTAAATAGACAAAATGGTAGCGGTCAGATAGGTATGATTTGAACCAGCTTAATGCTTGTCCTTGAACACCAGTATAATTTTGTAGTCGATCTAAGAGTATTGTGTGATCTATAGTATCGAACGCAGCACTAAGATCAAGTAAAACTAGTATTGAGATACAGCCTTGGTCAGAAGCTAAAAGTAAATCATTTGTGATTTTTAACAGCCTGTTCAAATGGATATTTAGCAATAGTGTACTGACAGATATCTCCACTCTGAAAAGCCTTTTTTCTCTCCAAGTACAACATTTTAATATCTTGAACCATGGCTTGTTATTGTTAAACCATGGCTTGTTATTGCTATAAACATTCATGGTTTTAGAGGGAAAACATACACTTTTGTCGTAGCTAATGTTAGTCTATTTTCAGGGTGGTGTATGAAGTCCTGCGGCTGGCATTGGGTTGAGGTTGTTCCTCTTCTGGTTGGTGAAAGCCATGATTGTGTTTTTTATCTAAGTATCCACTCGTATTGTAAGGGAGGATTGTTTGTGTACAGTCAGAGGTTTGGGTGAAACTGATTAAAGCGCTGTGACGAACAGAGCTGTGCTCTCAGATATGTCACTAACTCTAGTTTTAGGACACATCATTGTATATTGTACAGTTTGGTAGGATGGTCATCCCTTCATTTGTGCAGGCTTGAACATTGGTATATTTTAATTTACAAAGTTATTTTAGGAAAACTTCCAAATTATTTAAATAGGAAATTTTTATCATTTCAAAGCTGTCATCATCTCAGGTCTCATAATTCAAAGTTCAACAGTTCAAAGTGCCGGCTATCAGAACAGAGGCTGGAAAGCTAAGCCTGTTCTATTATAGCCCTTGGTCTTGGAATGATGTGCAGACCAAACTCAAACTACAATCCCTCATCCAAGGGCGTAGGTTTGGCCTCAGCTTTGGTGGGGACATCCCCCTCCCCCTCCCCCTGGAATGAGTTTTCTATATGTAATTAAATAATGAACAAATGAATAAAATACACATGTATCATAGTATGCATTCAACACAACAAATCCATTATTATTATCTATTATTATTATTATTATCCATGATTACAGTATTCCATTAATACTAAAATTGTATCTACTATTCTATATCAAATTCTATTGATATATTCTATTCTTAAATATTAAATTCTTAGGCTACACTCACTCACAAATACATTACATAAATAGAATGTAGAAACGAAAAATGTCTCAGATCCACTGTTTATGTTGACTGCAAGATTCTAAGTTAAGGTCAGCTAATTAACATTCAGTGACTTGCTAACGTAGCATTCTATCATGATAGCGTGACTTCTATGAGTCTATCAGTGCTGCACAGCCTAATCAATACTCTTAACCTTAGTTGAAAGATTGCTGCTGCTAGGTTTAACTGTAACAACATGGTAACACATACTATCACCAATCAATACTATTTTCCACAGTAGAATCTGCATTTGAAAGCCTGGTCAGTCACTACTACTGCTAGTTTATTTGTGTGGCTAGTTATTTTGCCTACTTACACTCTGCTTTATGAAAAAGCTTCGTATATCCCCTTTCTTCTTCTTGGGTGGCATAGCTGATCTATCTACAAAGTACAAAAAGTGGCAAAAAACGGAATATTAAAATGTTTTACTCTGGCCTTTGTATGTGGCAGAGAGACAGCCCTGGTAAATTACCGTCGGCGTCGTCGACGCGCGCGCGCGCGCGCGCACGCGCACACACACACACACACACACACACACACACACACACACCACCCGCTCGCTGCCAGTGCAAGCACAAAAGTAGTCCCGGCCCGCGCGTGTAGCCTGTCAGATACACCGCCGCCAATCAAATTACGGCGTTTCTTGTACTGTCGTTGTTTTGGCCGTTGGAATCGATCCAAATAGCAGCGCAAAGATCCAAATAGCAGTTCAAAGGAGCTTGCTAAATATTGGTGGGGACAAATTTGTCATCTCAAAATATTGATTGGGACTAGTACCTAGCGTCCCCCCCTAAACCTACGCCCATGCCCTCATCTCTTTAAATGATTTTAAACATAGAATAAAGGCTTGGTCACTGCTAATTGCAGTTGTTTTGCCAATTCTACTACCGCTTAACTTCTTATTAACCCTATGATTTAATAATGTTGTTTCTGTGATCAGTACTATGTAGGGTATTGTGTAATACCTAAATGTTTGCACTGCTGTGCTGTGTTTTGGTGTTGTATAATATCTTGTTGTGGAGATTTGTTTTGTGTTTTTTGTTATATCAAATGATGATGTTGTTATTGGTTTTTATTGTGGTTTGTTATTTGTTTAATCCTGCTATCCGACCCTGTCTTGACTAGGTCTCACTTGTAAAAGAGGTTTTAACCTCAATGTGACTTTCCTAGTTAATTACAAGGTATTGCTACTGACTTATAAAGCCCTAAACGGCTTAGCTCCTGTCTATTTAACGGCTCTTCTATCGCCCTATAATCCATCGCGCTCTTTAAGATCACTAAATTCGAGGCTTTTGGTCATACCTAGGATATCCAGAACCACCAAAGGAGGGAGAGCATTCTCACATTTGGCTCCAAAACTCTGGAATAGCCTTCCTGATACTGTTCGTTGCTCAGACTCGCTCTCCCAGTTTAAAACTAGATTAAAGTCGCATCTCTTCAGCCAGGCATTCATATAATCCTACAGTTCAAACTACAATCCGGCCTCTAGCTCATAAATGCCAGAGGAGAACTGGCCCCCGACTGAGCCTGGGTTCTCCCAAGGTTTTTTTTTTCTCCATTAGGTCACCTGATGGAGTTTCAGGTCACCATTAGGTCACTTGATGGAGTTTTTCGGTTCCTTGCCACTGTTGCCTTTGGCTTGCTCAGTTGGGGATATTTAATTTAATTTAATTTTATCAATCAATAAATTCCTCTTGAAACAAACTTTGTTGTATTATTTTAATTTAATTCTGTGAAGCTGCTTTGATACCATATGTATTGTGAAAAGCGCTATACAAATATACTTGACTTGACTTGACTTGACTAAAAAGGCTAAAGCTAATTGCAGGGCTGTGCTTGAAGCTAAGCTTGGTGTCCATGACAGCAGGGGTGTTTGGCAAAGCCTTCAACAGATTACTAACAATAAAAACAGTCACGCAGTTCACAATGATGATCCCTTGCTACCTAATAATGCCAGCCACAGGACTTCATACACCATCCTGAAAATGGGCTAATGTTAGCTACGACAACCCAGCCAACATCACCAAACATTCCTGGATGGCGACTAAATGACGACACGGGAAGAAAGGGGCGGTGACTCGTGACTCCATACACTCTAGCCAGTTTATATACACTCTACTGCATAGCACTGATAGGACGAAACTCAATGAGTAGACTAACCAACCACATGCAGACAGGAAGAATTTCATTGGACCTGCCACATAAGGCTGTGTCTGAAGTCAGTTGTAGTTCTTGTGTTTCTCTTTTCTTCAGAAACCCACTTTAAGAAAGAAGAGGAACTGTTTTCTGAATGTGTGATAATTCACACCGGCCCGCCTAAACTGGGTTAAGAGATGATCACAGTTGTGTGTGGGTTAAACCAGTGCGGTCAAACTAACTGAGTTCTCACAGCCAGCGATGACATGCTTCTGAAAACACTAGAGCTCAAAGCCACAACACAAAGAGACTGTCACGCGGGTGTAGAAACACACACGAAGATGAAGATGAATATGAAGATGAATATGAATATTTAATAGGTTTAGGTAGGTTTAGAGTATAATGTAGGTGTACGTTATTTTAAAGTGTGATGGTTAATCTTTTAGCGCCACTCACCTGACATTTCAACTCTGAACTGCGATGATACGTACAAACTTCGACGTAGTAAAACGTTGCTATGTTCACGTTCATCTGTTCCGGAAAAAAGACTAAACACACTTTTAGCGCCACTCACTGGACATTTCACTTTGAAACTGTTGTGAAACGTGCCCAACGCAACGTATTCTGCGTCTTGCAAAAATGTTGCCACAGGAACGTTTTTCACATGAGCCAGGGTTGCAGCATCGCATTTTACAGCAAATTAAATTCAAAAGACTTTAAAGCATCTCTGAATCGCTTTAAACAGCTCCGTGTGTCACAGCACACAAAACCAGCTGACCGAGAATTATCCCCGTCAGAGCGGCTCGTGCCACCGCCAGATCCACCGGCCAAAGGGAAATGACTGGCATTTGGTGTTTGTAGAGTTAATAAAGGAGTCTGAATCTGATCTATTTTCTCAGGGCTGGAGAGAGTAAAGCAGAACATTATAATCCATGTGTATAAACTCTTCCTGAAGACATTTAATATCTGCTTTACAGACGCTCATGAAGTGTGTGCAAATACTTTCTGTTTCACCAAACTGGAGCTGACGTTAATCATTTCAAAATACTTTAAAAACTGTTTTAGATTTAATTTTCTACAAGTGAGTCATGAATAGTGGAAACCTTTTCAGTAGCAAACTAATTTTATTACTATTGATGTAATGATTTTATTTCTAGATTTCAATGCCATAAAAGAAATAAAACTGCTAAAATAAAGAAGTGAGACTAACAGTAATTCTCTCGTGTGCAAAAGTAGCCAATAAACTGTTCAGATCAGATGTGTGAGACAGTGTGGTTCACAGTATATGCACTTCTCACACGTTTCACACGCACTTAAAGCAACACTTCACTGTGACATCGTGTCACTAAACAGCAACTCTAGCAGAATTTCAACACTCATTTGATGAGAACAGAGGAAGTGAATAACCAGAGGAGGAGCTGATGATGTTTAAAGGAGGAGCTGTAACTATATATAATGAAGAGAAAGACTGACAGAAACACAAAATGGCTGATAAGTGTGATCTGTGTCTGCTGGGACTGATCATTCTCTCTTCACTTCTCACAGGTAAAGAAATCTGTATTTTCTCTAAAGACATTGTAGGATTGAAAATAATATATTATTTTTGAAAATATTTGAAGATATTTGAAAATGAACAAAGTGGTTTGCTTTACTGTTTTCCACCCCCTCTTTCTACCGCAATGACCATTTGTAGTTCCTAAAGGCACAGAGGGGCTGATAGTGATCACTGTAGGCCAAGATGTGTGTACTTCAGGGGTCGATGAATTGTCACACATTTAGTACCGTGGGGGAAGTTGTAATTATCTGATTGGTCAGTTTGAACGTCTCACATTTGGGTTTTAGTCACATGGCAGGGAAAGGATAAAAGAAGATTGAAACTGTTAATCTGTCTCTTTTATTCTCTGGGTCTCCATCTCTCTCTCTCTCTCTCTCTCTCTCTCTCTCTCTCTCTCTCTCTCTCTCTCTCTCTCTCTCTCTCTCTCTCTCTCTCTCTCTCACTTCCGGTGTGATTGTTGGGGGTGAACGTGCGGAGCGAGTTTGAGAGTGTTGTTGTTGAGGGCGTTTTTTGTTGAGGGTTGTTTCTTCTTTTCAAAATTATTATTATTTTTTTTCTTCTTTTCTTTCTCCTTTCTTCTTTCTTTTCCCCTCGCTAGATTCGTCCGCTATTAGGGTAGGGAGGCAAAAAGGTTTCTCTGTGTGCGTGCGTGGTTGGTAGCCGCTGGCATGGCGACTACCAACACACAGGGCACGTCTAACCTGTCCCTCAGGAATGGCTGCAGGTGTGTACCTGAGCCCGGGGTGACCGTGGAGGAACTGCTGTTGATTATCGGTGATAAACTAGGGTTCGATAACATCGTTTCGGCCTCCAGAATGAATAAAGCGGTGGTTGTGTTTTTAAAAACTGAAGCACTTATTAATGAGTTGACTGTGAGTGGAATATGAGTGAAAGAGACGTTTGTACCGGTAACCCCGCTATCCGCTCCAGCAACTAAAGTTATAGTCTCAAATGCACCTTGAAGCCATTGTTAAAGAACTGTTAAGATTCGGTAAGATTGCGAGCCCTGTTATAGCGGTACCTCTGGGATGTAAAGACGCCTCTTTAAAGAACGTGCTTTCCTTTAGGCGTATGGTTTATATGTTTCTCAGCTCTCCGGAGAGGACACTGGAGGCTTCTTTCCGTGTAACTCACAGAGAGAGTTCTTTCATGGTTTATGCTAGCTCTGAGAGTTTGAGATGCTTTGAGTGTGGAGACTTGGGCCATAAGCGATTTTCATGTCCGAAAAAAAAACTAAGTGCGCGCTTCCACATATCGCACCGATGATAATAACAGCGAACACCATGTAAATATCGTAGAAACTCTGAGATATGAAGAACAAGATAATGGTGCTACAGAGGAAGTGGAGGGACAGCAAGAGGTGAGTGATTCTAATGTTAATAATGCTGGATGTGTGGAACAACCTGGAGGTAGTCATTTACCTGATGAAGATGTGAGTGCTAGTGTTGATAATAATGTGAGTGCTGAGGATAGAGGTATGAACAGTGATGTTGTACAGGTAGCTGGCTCTCAGGAGAAAATGGATGATGAGTTTGAGTGTTTATCACAGTGCACTGACGATGGAATGAAAGATGATGAGTGGCCTGAGATGACTAAAGAGGTTGAGAAGGATTTGTATAGTGTTGAACAAATCAATTCCTTTTTAGATCAAACAAAAGGTAAAACAGGGGCTGAGATAAGTGATTACTTCCCGGATACGGAAAAGTTTATTGTTTCAGCAATGAGGACTAGGAAGGTCAGCAGCTATGAGGAACTTACTCAGCAAAAAAGATACCGCCTTAAAAAGCATGTAACAAACCTAGGTAAAAAGCTAGGAAAAGCGAGGCGAAAATTTAGATAATCACTATGGCTGAAAACTTTTCCTTTCATTTGTTTTGTTTTTTCTTTTTTTCTCTTTTCTCTATGGAGACTCTGAGGGTGGGATCTCTTAACATTAATGGGATGAGGGATGGAAAAAAGAATGAACTACTTTCAGAAATGATTGGATTGAAAGGCTTGAGTGTTACTTTTTTGCAAGAAACTCATAGCACTTGCAAGAATGAAGTTGACTGGGGTCTGTGGTGGAAGGGAGACTATATTCTTAGTCATGGTACTAATTTAAGTGATGGTGTAGCTGTCCTTTTTTCTCCTACATTTAATGTCAACATTTTATCAAAACAAGAAGTAGTACCAGGAAGGTTTTTTAATTGTTAAGGCTGAAATCAGTCAATTAAACTTTCTTTTTGTAAATATTTATGCTTCTAATGTTGGAGCGGAAATAAAGTTATTCTTTGCTAAATTAGAAAGCATAATCAAAGAAGAAAGTGATGATTTTTTTATTGTTGTGGGAGGGGACTGGAACTGCACTCTAGATTTTGTTCTAGACAGAAACGGGGAAGAACCACACGCACAGTCAGCCTCCTGTTTGGCTAGTGTTTTAAAAAAGCTCAGTCTCTCAGATGTGTGGAGAGTGAATAACCCTTCTATAAAACAATATACATGGGTGAAAGTGAATAATGAGAGGATTTATGCTGCACGTTTGGACCATTTTTATATATCTTCTAACCTGAAAAATAGAGTTGTTAACACAGAAATTATCCCCAATATTCTTTCTGATCATAAGCTTGTTACAGTTGGGTTTACCTTGTCTAAAAGTGTACATAAGAGCTATTATTGGCATCTGAATACTAAACTCTTAGAAGGTAAGTCTTTTTGTGAAGATTTTGAGTGTTTTTGGGAGAAATGGCAAATAGAACAGAGTAATTTTGAAGATATTATTCAGTGGTGGGAGGTTGGCAAAGCCCATATAAGAGATTTCTCTCAAAAATATACTGCATACTCCCCTGTACGGTTGAAAAATACATTAAAACAGCTGGAAGCGGAAATTGCTGACATTGAAACAAATATGACTGTTAATGATGATGCTAATTTAAAAGACTTGTGGACTGAAAAGAAAAATGATTTAAGTTCAATACTGGATGAAAAAGTTAAAGGGGCTCTTATAAGAAGCCGCTATTTACACTTGAAGGACATGGACACTTCTTATTTTTTTTAACCTAGAGCGTAAAGTGGGTCAGCAGAAACAAATGATTTTACTGAAGGACAATAATGGACATGTCACATCAGAACCACTGGAGATGCGAAGAATTGCTGTTGACTTTTTTTCTAAGTTGTACACTGCTGAAAGCTCAGATAAACATTCCAGGACTGAGCTGTTAAGAGATTTACCTGTTTTATCTGAAGAAAAAAAACTGTCATTAGAGAATGATATCTCTTTTGAGGAAGTCTCTCGAGCTGTGATGGGTCTATCTTCAGGACGTTGTCCGGGAATGGATGGACTACCAGCTGAGTTTTACAAGACTTTTTGGCCAATTGTAGGTCAGGACTTTTTTAAAGTGTTTCAGAAATGTTGTCATGAAGGAATTCTTCCAACCAGCTGTCAAAGAGCGGTTTTGTCTTTGCTCCCGAAAAAGGGTGATTTAACACCCCTAAAGAATTGGAGACCTGTTGCAATCTTGTGTACAGATTATAAAATATTTTCGAAGGTTTTAGCAAATAGATTAAACAAAGTTTTGCATGAAATTGTACATAAAGATCAGTCATATTGTGTTAAAAATCAGTTAATTACAGATAATCTTCATTTAATTAGGGATGTTTTTGATTATGCCAATTGTAATGATCTTAATCTGGGTCTTTTGTCTTTAGATCAAGAAAAGGCTATTGATAGGGTTGATCATGTTTTTTTGTTTGATACCCTTAATCCTTTTGGTTTTGGGAAAAGTTTTATTTCAATGATCAAACTTCTTTATACCAAAGCAACATGTATGATTAAAATGGGTGGTGGGTTAAGTATCCCTATAAATGTAAGAAGAGGTATCAGTGTAACGAGTCAGTAGGCAGATCCATATGCAACAACTTGTATTAACAAAGGCAGGTAAAGAGAAACTTTAGGAATTCTTGAGTGGGACACGGCGAGAGGAGAGTGAGAACAGGCTGGAAGTCAAGGGCAGGCGGCAAGCAAACAGAATCCAGGGACAGGCAAGAGGTTGAGGCAGGCGGCTGAGAAACGAGGTCAGGGTCAGGCACTGGGTAGTGATGTGACATTTGAACCGAAGCGTCGGAGCGTGTGTCGAGAAAAAATGGGCGTGCCAGATGAAGCCGCGATTCGAGGCTTGTGTTGTTAGCGTGAAAATCACGTGACTGATGACAAACGAGGCCTCGGTTTGTGTGGATACGTCATCGGTTCGGTCTGAGTGTCGCTTCCGGATAAAAGGCGGTTCGAAACTCGCGCCACCTTGTGGGTGTTGTCAGCAGTATTAAAAAGCAGATGTAGTAGTGTTAAAGAGTCAGAGAGTTAAATAACTATCATTGTCATTGTCCTTATTGTGTCATATGTGTAAGGGCTGTATATTATTACATTATCAGGTTAGAATAGTTATAGTATATTGTTATTATTAATTATAGTAGGCTTAGCTATATTATAGTCTTGTTATATTAATTAGATAAGATTATTTGGATTGCTCTGGATTTTTTTATTTGGATTGTCCTTTTGGATTTGTTTGCTTTTTGTGACTCTTCCTTTTTCCTGGTAATGGAGACAGCAAGAAAGAGGGAATCCTGCCCTGTCTGGGCTCAACAGAAGCATCAGTATCCTCATTTACCAGCTGGCACTGGAATTTTTTAATAAGTGTGTTACCCCAACACACTTGAAATAATTCTGTTTCTCAATAAAAATCGATTGTAATCCTTCCTTCCAGACTATTCTGTTGCAGTTTACTTTATATACTGATTGGCTTCATCACTGTCTCCTCTCCACCAGTAAGCTGGTGTGTGGTGGACGTTCTGGCGCAATATGGCTGCCGTCGCATCATCCAAGTGGATGCTGCACATTGGTGGTGGTTGAGGAGATTCCCCCCCTTCCATGTAAAGCGCTTTGAGGTCTCAGAAAAAGCGCTATATAAATGTAACGAATTATTATTATTACACTCCCTCCAACATAAGCACTGCACTCAACACAGTGTCACTGTTGTTGTTCATACTGTCACTATCCAAACAATTAATGAATATTTAATTAACTGTGTGTGTGACTCTGCACAAGTAAATTCAGACAGAGAAAGATACATATTTTATATTATACACAGTAATGGACAAATGTCTGCTCATGTCTTTTTATTATTGCAAATGAAAGGTTACATACATCAACAGCGAGTACAAAATAAATAAATAAATACATATTTTTATTTATACAAATATTTTTCTAATATATATATATTTTTCTAAAAAAATATATATTTTGTATAAAATTGGGGGGGGCGGGGGGGCACTGGTTCAGAATGAATTAATTTGTCCGCTATTTCTTTGCACAGTAGCTAGGTGTCACTAGTGAGTAATGCTGAATGAAGCTTCGAGTAATGAACCTTTGGCTGAAGCAATGGGCTGCGAGGTATCAGTGGTTCAGGAAGCCTCATTTTGCCATCACTAGCACTGGGTCGAGAGGCAGGCTGCAGACAATCAGAGAAGGTGATATAAGCGAGGGTCAGTAACAGGAAGACAAGGTACTCATTAACTGCTTGGACATGCACATGTAGAGAGGCAATACTTCGCAAGGAACACTCCGTGAACAAGGCATATAAAGGCTGAGCAAATGAGCACTGATGCAGAACAGGTGAAGGCAATAACTGCACAAATGATGCATACTAATGTGGAAGTATGCACTGCGCTAGAACTCGGGAGAGGGCGCTCGTGACTGAGAGATGGGGAAACCAGGGAGACTGGACTCAGTAACAATCAGACAGGGTTGCCCAATTTCAGGACAATTGTATAGTATTTTAATTGAACCATTGCTATGTAAACTGAGAAGGGAACTAATGGGTTTACAGGTTAAAGGAGAACTCCGGTGAATTTTTAAGTTAATCTTGATCGTTTTACCTTTGTGAGTACTGTCTATAGAAAAAAAACCGAACCGGATTGGTGCTTGCAACGCGGAGCTGTTACAGTTAATGCCCAGAGCTCCCATTCAGCTAAAACGGCAGTTATGGGGGCATAAACCTAAAGAGTGTCTTTGTGCCTCTTAACAGACACAAAATGCAATTTAAATGTATGTCCAACATGAACAGGGCCCTTACATGACAACAAGATGCGTTTAGCAACTTAGCCATTGTTTAAACTCACCTAAATAGTGTTTTAGACGGCTAGCTGTAGTCTCGCGCTGAAGTCCCGTGGGAACTCAGTTGTAGCCGGAACACGACGCTCCTCCCACCTGCACTATGTGCGCGATTTTTTTCCCCAAACCACTTCAGCGGAAATCCCGCCCTGCAGCCGATTTCATTGGTTTAGGTTACAGTGACGATTGACATGACCAATGAAAACCTTAGAATCAGCTGCAGGGCGGGATTTCCGCTGAAGTGGTTTGAAAAAAAATAAAAAATCACGCGCACCATTTACCTTTTTCCGGCTACAACTGAGTTCCCACAGGACTTCAGCGCGAGACTACAGCTAGGTGAGTTTAAACAATGGCTAAGTTGCTAAACGCATCTTGTTGTCATGTAAGGGCCCTGTTCATGTTGGACATACATTTAAATTGCATTTTGTGTCTGTTAAGAGGCACAAAGACACTCTTTAGGTTTATGCCCCCATAACTGCCGTTTTAGCTGAATGGGAGCTCTGGGCATTAACTGTAACAGCTCCGCGTTGCAAGCACCAATCCGGTTCGTTTTTTTTTTCTATAGACAGTACTCACAAAGGTAAAACGATCAAGATTAACTTAAAAATTCACCGGAGTTCTCCATTAATACCATGAATTACTCTATTAAATTATCTGCATATGCTGATGATCTCACTATTATAATCAGAGAGGAAAGTGATATTCAGGTACTTAAAGAGTCTTTAGAGTGTTATGGTAAAGCCTCGTCCGCTGTAGTCAACTGGAGCAAAAGTGATGCTTTGTGGTGTGGAAGGGTTTCTAAAGGTCCAATACTTCCTGGTGGGTTACAGTGGGGGAGAACAGGTTTTAAATATTTCGTTTTTTTTATAGGAATAGAGGAGTATAGGGATAAAAATTGGGAGGGCCTTGTGGAGAAAGTGAGTGCCCGGTTGTCTTGCTGGAACTGGTTGCTACCCCAGCTGTCCTATAGGGGGAGGGTTCTGGTATGTAATAATCTGGTTGCTTCTTCATAATGGCACAAAATGATGATACTAGAACCTCCTGAAAAGCTGGTGAAAGAAATACAGCAGCGGATAGTAGACTTCTTCTGGTCGGGACAGCATTGGCTGAAGGCTGCTATGCTATACTTACCAAGGCAAGAAGGAGGCCAGGGGCTAATTGACATCAAATCGAGACTAAAGACTTTTTGAATCCAGACAGCAAGGAGATTAATCTATGGTGTGGATGTGAGCTGGGCTGAGATCGCATGTGCTCTCATGAGAAGAGTAGGAAACATGGGATTAGACCGTCACCTGTTTCTGGTGGATCTTAATAAACTGGATTTGTCTGGACTGAGTCTCTTTTACAGATCACTCTTTAAATCATGGGCACTTTTTAAGTTCTCACGGGATGGAAGTGACATTCAGAACTTGTGGCTGAATGAAGAGCCGCTTTTCTTTAATTCTTCTCTGGATGTGGATGCTCTTAAATCGGACACTCTTAGAAAAGCCATGTGGGCAGCAAACGTCTTAAAGATTGGACATTTACGAGTCAATAAAGAATGGATTAACTCTGAGAATTTAGCTGAAAAAATGAGAATTAAATCTATCAGATTGATAAAAAATGTGCTGACTCAGATAATTGAGACCCTGCCTCAGGATTACAAACTGGCAATGGGAAGTTTTGAAAAAGAGACTGATCACTGTAGCTTTCCTCAGTTGCTTTTTTCACCAGAGAATGTTACATGGCAAGAGAAAGAAGGTTGCCTGCTGTCTTTTAAGACTCATCAGCCGAAGTACTTTTGCAATGCTGATAAGACGGACATATATACTATGTGTGTGAAATCATGGCATCTTAAAGCACTAGAGACTGTTAGCGAGTCCAAATGGCAAGAGTTTTTTGGGCCAGGCGCCTCCCCCAAAGGCAGTTGGAGGTCCCTGTACAAACCTCCCATTGAGAAGAGGTCTGGAGACCTGCAGTGGAGAATAGTACACAGGATTATAGCTACAAACAGACACATAGCACACCTTGATCCACAGGTAGGGGAGGGCTATCCTTTCTGTGGGGAACAGGAGACAGTTTTTCATTTGTTTTTAAAGTGCAAAAGACTTCAACCAGTTTTTTTGTATTTTAGAAGAGTGGTCTCATAAATTAGGAGAAATTTTTACACCAGTTTTTTTTTTTTTTTTTTATGGTCCAAAATACAGTAGAAGAAAGAGGGAAGTGCATGTGTTAATACATTTTATTTTTGGAAAAGCTAAACTGGCAATTTGGCTATCAAGAAAATATCGTTCGAACGGGGCTGGGTCAGATGATATTGTGTCCATTTTAAAAGGACTAGTAAAATCTCACATTAAAATTGAGTTCACATATCATAAACTGGTAAATAACATGGAGAAGTTTAAACATAGATGGGCTGTAAATCAGTGTATTTGTGATATTGATAGTGATGACTGTTTGCACTTGTATGTATATATATATATATATATATATATATATATATATATTTATTTATTTATTTATTTATTTATTTATATGTATTTAGAATTTTTTTGGCCTGGAAAAATAATGTAAAATTACATTTTTAATAATTTTGGTAAATAAATGTATTTTGAGCCTCCCTCTCTCTCTCTCTCTGGTCACATTTTACAAAAATGCTGGGTACAATTAATGGTATAAGTTATTATCATTGAATAATCAAAAATACAAAAATGGTGTGCACATCCCAAACACCCAGATTGGGCGCAGGTGCAGGACAACTAAATAATATAGACAAAATAAAGAAGTGTGAAGTCCACACACTGAAAATTACTGCTCCAAAAGAGTTTATTCAAGCAACATTTCGACCCTCAGGTCTTCATCAGGCTCAATGTTAATGTAATAGTGAAGTCAACTTTAAATAGACACAGGTGATCACCTTAATTAGGCACAACCAAGAAAACATGTGACAAATACAAGTCATGTGACAAATCCAAGTAACAAAAAAAAAAAAAAAATATATATATATATATATATATATATATATAGGGCAGTGTTACTCTTGAACAGTCTATTACTCATCTCCCTTTCAAAAGAAAATCTACCTTTATTCCATCTAAGAATAGAAATTCATCTTTAGATACTTACAGTAGACTTGTGGAATATGATGTAAAAAATGTACTTAAGAATAAAAGGCAATATAAAGTCTACAATAACATGTCAAAAATGGAGAGGGATGCTTTACTTGATCTTAGCAAAGACAATACGGTGATAGTGCGTCCTGCAGATAAGGGTGGAGCGATTGTACTTCAACGAGCTTCAGATTATGAAAAAGAAATTCGCAGACAATTGAATGATCATGCTTTTTATAAATCCTTACCTGCTGATCCTACTAACAAATTAAAAGCGTGTATTGATTCTAAGTTACTGCCACACTTTGAAAACGGTGAGTTTAGTAAAAATGAATATGAATTTCTTAAAGCAGATTTTCCAATTACACCTATTATACTTTGCCTAAGGTTCACAAAGGACTAGACACCCCTTTGAAAGGTCGTCCTATTGTGAGCGGTATTGGTAGTCTCACTGAGAACATTTCTTCTTATGTGGATTTTTATATCAAACCATTTGTACCCATGTTGTCATCTTATGTAAGAGATTCTATGGATTTTATTGAATCATTATATGGTGTTGACTTTGCTGTTGATGATGTGCTTCTTACTACTTTTGATGGTCAGAGTTTATATACCAACATCCCTCATACTGAAGGTTTACTTGCTTTAGAACAATTTTTAACACAAAGATCTGTGGATGTTAAACCTAGTACAGCATGTTTATTGGATTTAGCAAGTATTGTCTTAACTAACAACTTTTTTCGTTTTCAGGACGATTTTTATTTACAAGTTAAAGGTACTGCAATGGGTAGTAAAATGGCCCCTAATAATGCTTGCTTGTATATGGGAGTTTTTGAAAATGACTTTATTTTAAATGAGTCAAATTCTTTTTTCCCTAAGATCTTGCTTTACAAATGGTATATTGATGATATTTTTATGATTACTAAGGCCACATGTGCAGATATGTTGACGTTTTTGAATTATCTTAACTCAAGGACTGAGCATGTGAATTTCACTATGGAATGTGATCCAGTAAGCATTAGTTTTCTTGATGTTCGAGTATACTGTACATATGTGACGGGAAACTCCCTACCGATCTGTTCTGAAAATCAACGGATCGCAATACTATTTTAAGAGGCGATAGTTTCCATCCTAGACCTTTAGTTAAAGGGATAGTTCACTTTGAAATTAATTTTTGGTATGTTTTAGCTTACCTCAAGGGCATCCAAGATGTAGGTGTCTTTTTTTCCGCAGTAGTTTCAATTTTGATATTTTTAGGTCAAACCGTTCTTGTCTGTCAGTCAAACGAACAGTATTTATATCGTTTTTACCTCTTATACACAGCCATGTCGAAGTGATCTGATCTGACGTGTGCGCATCCTGGTGTGTGACGTGTACGTAGACTGGTGCATAGATATATACACACTAGATGTCGCCTTGTCTACGGCAGTTCATAGGAACAAATGTCTTTAAGGCGACATCTAGTGTATATATCTATGCACCAGTCTGCGCATAAAAACTATATAAATACTGTTCGTTTTCTCACACAAACCGCTCGTTTCGTGTCTTAGGCCATCAATGTGTACTTACGATGGGGAATTGTTTAATTTGGACGACGGGGAATTGTTTTAATTTGGACTCTGTGCATGCTCTTTGAGACAGTGACCATAGACCTGCATTATATGACTGACAGACAAGAACGGTTTGACCTAAAAATATCAAAATTGAAACTACTGCGGAAAAAAAGACACCTACATCTTGGATACCCTTGAGGTAAGCTAAAACATACCAAAATTTAATTTCAAAGTGAACTATCCCTTTAAGAGTCTACCTATCAGTCAATTTAAGCGTGTGCGTAGAGTTTGTAGCACGGATGAATCTTACACTCATCAATCTAATGATTTAACTAAAAGATTCTTGAATTGTGGTTACCGTATAGAATGGATCGAAAATGCCAAAAAGAAATTCAACGAGACATCTCAAATGCAGTGTTTCCGAACAAAACATAATAAAACGCAAGTTCTTAATGCTCCCATTTGCATGACGAAGTACTCCGCATTGGGTGTGGATTTTCGTAGAATCCTAAATAAACATTGGCATATTATTTCAAGTGATCCTAAATTATCAGGTGTCTTTAAAAATGGTCCGAAATTAGTCTTTAAACGTCAAAACAATCTTTGTGACTTGCTTGTTAAATCTGAATATCCGTCATGTAAAAAAACAAGGTATTCCAAATAGAGGTCGACCGATTCATCGGTTTTGCCGATTAATCGGCACCGATAGTTGATTGATCGAACTATCGTTATCGGCAAAAATACATACCGATAGTTTTTCCTGGTTGCGTCCATTGCTGGAGCGGCTGAGGAGCGCGCGCTGTCATTCATTACACATTAAGAGAGAGCTGAGAAGGGTCTGCTGGCATCATGCAGTACAAGAGCGGCCTCTAGAGGTGTAATAAAAACTATCGCTGATGCCTCGTGTTGTTTATTTCGACACGTGATGCTGCGTGCTGCACTGAGAGCACACGCTGCGTGGAGAGCGCTGACATCAGATGCGCGTTTAAAGCACCGACAGCTAAAAGGTAGCCTATGTATACAGTACATTTTGTCATATCATTATAAAGTGATTTAAGTATCATTATAAAGAACAGCACAACAGTATGTTTGTTTGCCTTTGCCTTCGAGGCTGAGAGGACGCTAACATTAGTAGTACCTCAAGCGGTTAAAACACTGACAAAAATAAACGTAAGTCCGACCCGAATGTTTAATGTCACAATTGTTACCTCTATTTGCATTAGTTTATATCCAGCTGGTCACTTTTATGCATTTAATATGCAGAGAAGTTGCATATTTAAAGCTAGAGACGTAAGATAGCAAACTGGTATGTTCATACAGCCGACAGAAACATAAACAAATCAGAAAAGCATTAGATTTCGGTTATTTTTTCGTCATCACTTCAATACATGTTTTGTTATTTTGATTAGATAATCATCAAGTGTTTATAAAATAGAAGCAAAAGTGTGAGACTATACATTTAATATTTATGTAATTTCAATGCTCTGGCATTGTAGATATTTAAGCATGACTGTTTGGATTTATATGAAATGATAATACTTACAATAAAATTCCATATGTAACATTAACTAAGGTTAATAACTTCTGTATAAGGATTGTTCATTATTTGTTAATTAACATGTACTAATACATTTCTAAATTAAGGTTTTTATTTGTTAACCATAGTTAATGCACTATCAAACTAACATGAATGATCAAGGTGCAATTGTATTGCTCAAATATTATACCGATCAAATTGTTACTTTTTTATTCATTAAGTTGGCTTGAAAAATAAGAGTTTAATTGTTAAATTTTGAATGTAACTGGTTTTATTTGTTATTTAGAGTATTACTTTTTGTTTCAGTTTGAATGAATGTCTTTTATTGACTTCAATATTTATTCATATTATATATTTATTTCATTTAGCATGTTTTCATGGCTCAATACAGTTTTATTATTTTTATAATAAAGTTCAGCACTGTTTTACTTGGAGTGTTATGTTTGTTTTTATTCAGTATCAATTTTAAAAACTATCGGTTGATTAATCGGTTATCGGCAAGTATGGCCCAACCTAGCTATCGTTATCGGTAAAATCCACTATCGGTCGACCTCTAATTCCAAACTCTTCCTCCAGGTAATTATAGGTGTGGTAAGTGTTCTCAGTGTGTTTTTACACACAAATGTAAATCGTTTAGTCATCCACGGACTGGTCGTGATATTCCGATACGGGGTAGCCTACCATTACCTGTGCTTCCACTCATGTTATTTATTTAATTCGTTGTCCTTGTGGTCTTGCATACGTGGGTAAAACATTCAGACAATTACGCACTCGTATTGGTGAGCATCGCAGTAACATTCGAACTGGAGATATGCGCAGTCCTATAGCGTCTTATTTTAGACAAGTAGGCCATAACGTCAGCGTTTTGCAGTACATTGGTATAGAAAAGGTAAAAAAACCCTCACGAGGAGGAGATTATGAGAAGAAATTATTACAGAGGGAATGTTTTTGGATTTATACCTTAAATACATAGGTGGTGGTGGCGCAATGGATAAGACACATGCCTTTGGTGTGAGAGACCCGGGTTCGAATGCACTGTGAGACACCAATGTGTCCCTGAGCAAGACACTTAACCCCTAGTTGCTCCAGAGGCGTGCGACCTCTGACATATATAGCAATTGTAAATCGCTTTGGATAAAAGCGTCAGCTAAATGGATAAATGTAAAAATGTAAATGTAAATACTTTGTCACCTTTAGGGTTGAATGAGGATTTTGATATTAAGCCATTTTTATAGTGATTCAATTTATTTATTTATTTATTTTATTTTTTAAATATGAGTGTGTATGTGTGTATGTATGTATGTATGTGTGCATATGTATATATATATATATATATATATATATATATATATATATATTTCTTTTCTTTCTTTCTTTTTTTTGTAACTTGTATCGGTCACATGACTTGTATCTGTCACATGACTTGTATTTGTCACATGTTTTCTTGGGTGTGCCTAATTAAGGTGACCTTATGTCTATTTAAAGTTGACTTCACTATTACATTAACATTGAGCCTGATGAAGACCTGAGGGTTGAAACGTTGCTTGAATAAACTCTTTTGGAGCAGTAATTTTCAGTGTGCGGACTTCACACTTCTTTATAAGTTATTATCATCTCATACATCTATTTTGTAACTATTTTAAGTATAACTATAACTATGTTGTAGGGATGGGGAAATGAAGCCTCATGAATCACTGAGGCTTTCTCCTGACTGTTCCGGGAAAAGATTCAAAGCTTCGAGAGTGTCGAGAACTGGTCGAGAACAGCGCCATCTGGTGGTTATTTAAAATAAAGCAGCCAGAAGCCTGTGTTAGAAGCTCTGGCAGATGAAGCAACCACAACACACTCCATAGTTTCAATGTTATGTGTACAAATAAAAGCCTTACATGTTTGTGTCTGATTTGTTCATTAAATAAATTCATTTTCCCATTAAAGTGTGACAATAAAATATAATATAAGCTTATATGATTCAACAAGATTTAATGTAGGCCTACTCTCTCTCTCTCTCTCTCTCTCTCTCTCTCTCTCTCTCTCTCTCTCTCTCTCTCTCTCTCTCTCTCTCTCTCTCTCTCTCCCCCCCCCCCCCCCCACACACACACACACACACACACACACACACACACACACACACACACACACACAAAATGAATAAGGACATTGTCTGATAGGATCATCTGTTATTAAATGCGCTTATGACACTTGTTACTGATAGTGCTTAACTGTAGGAATGACAGAAAGGTGATAAAAGTTTTTAATTATATTTATTATTTTTGGCCAAATTACCTAAAATCACCAAAAAGTGCAAAGATTTTACAAAAACAAAAAGACACAAAAACAACAAAAAATAATAGCCTAAGTAGTGAAAAATAAATGTTGGTTATTTAAATGTAATATATTGATTAACTTTCAAAGTACAACACTCTCCTCACAAACACATCAACCAGACTGAGGCAAGAATGACTCGTTATATAAGATCTGGAGTTCGAGCCTTCTGACACCCAAAGCGAAACGCGCACGTGATTGGACAGAAAGTGAGGCTTCGTTTGTCATCGATCACGTGACTCTAGTAAACCGACACACGCCCCGATACGGGGCTTCACTAGAGATTGTGTCGCTTGTGTGATACGCGCATCGAAGCTTCAGTGTCATATGTTACATCACTACCATGTTGTCAATAAACCCTTTCAATTACAAATAATGTGCTAACTAGTTTTGATTTGGTATTGACTTGCTATATAATATAATAGTGCTATCTATTGCAATACAATATCATCACTCTCTATAGAAACGCTCTCCCACATATGAATCTATTGTAACTGTGCTTATTTCCGTCGTTGGTGTAAGGACCATCCATTGGCCCAACGACGGAATCCAACGGCCTGGCGAAGGTTTAAAGCGTGTCTTTTCAGCGCTCCAGTGAAGTTCACTTAATTTATTGGAACTTAGTTTTAGTATTACTTTAGCTCTACGCTTAATCTGACTCCAATTTCAAATGATAATCAAATGAAGAGTTTGGTTCCAAAACGCGATAAATCCATTTTGATTCATTTGAGTAAAAATGTGTTTTATTTACCAAGAATGTGGCAAGATGAAAACCACTATTTTCTGTTTCAAACTTTCACATAGCATCTTTAGGTTATAATAACAAAAAAATTTTGATTTTGATTTCAAAGATTTATTATAAAAACTGATAATTTTTTCCCCAAAATGCAATAAATTCATGACACTTTTTTTTTCAAAATGCAATTAATCCATTGAATCAATATAAAAGTTATTTTTCATATTGAAACTGTTGAAAATACACAACAAAATAAGTTGATCCACATGACAGCCTCTGAACTCCGTCAATATCGTATTACAGGCACTGGACTAAAAATACATACAATCAGCCATCGCTAGGAAATACCTCCTGAACTTTTTTGACGGCAATCATCTGTAAAATGGCTTGGTCCTGCTCGGTTTTCGTTGACTTTGAGTAAAACAATTGAAAGTTTTTCAAAAGATCCCCTGAGGTCAACGTGTCAGCATGACAGAAGTTTGATGCTGCCGTGTCGTGTGAGAACAAACAACAGTCAGCATTTTTCCTCCTCCCGCGTGCCTCGTCTTCTTAATCTCCCCACATAAATGATTAGATTTCGATGGCTTACGTTTCTTCCCTACCGCAGAAACCACCACAGGTTCATCAATGCCGTCAAAATTATACACATTTTTGTTTGATTGTTGATCAAAAAGTACAAAGTAGATAGGAAAAACTAGGATGCCGGGTGTATTCAGAGCGCCGCCGTCACTGTTTACAATGTGTGGAATGGTGCGCTGTGATTGGTTGAGCGGATTTATCGCATTCTGCAGAGAAAGGAGACTGGCGTTTGTCGCAG
Organism: Leuciscus idus; assembly: GCA_021554675.1. Classification (NCBI taxonomy): domain Eukaryota; kingdom Metazoa; phylum Chordata; class Actinopteri; order Cypriniformes; family Leuciscidae; genus Leuciscus; species Leuciscus idus. Next base: position 62,834,449 of record CM038621.1, read on the forward strand.
TTTGGAAAGAAAGGGAGAAAACATGAGAGAATAACACGGCGGATATCGCATTTTACGTAAAATTTAAAATGGACTTTTCAATACCGACCCTATACAATACTGATTTTTGAGGGAACTCAATTTTTTTTAAATGGCGTTTATCACGTTTTGGAACCAAACTCTTCAAATTTAGATCGTGTTTCTGATTAGAAAATAATCATAAATATTGATTATGAATTAATTTAGATCTTTGATTATTCTGGGCATCTCATACTTTCAAATATTCGTTCATTACGGACCTAGTGTCGCTTTGAGACGTCACGTCGCGACTGTGCGCTCACGATCACAAACTAGCCAGTCCTGAAATAGTCAGAGGGTGCAGTGCAAGTATTTTACCCTATGCAGCCGCTCACTGCAGACCCATAGGTGTAGTTTTTTATAATATTTGCAGCGTACAACATGCTAAGTCAGGGAATAGTCAGAAATCAGAAGGTCTTCCTAAGATGTGTCCCATGCTCCATTCATAGTGCCTTCAGTTTGATCTATCCTGGACAAAGATTTGCGGAAACACCAGACTACACTTTTAATCTACTAAAATCAATGATTTCTGAAACTTCAGAATAAATCCAGATGTAACATTTATTTGTCAGGTAAAAAATCATGCCAATTACAGAAGTAAATGATTAAAAGCCAATTCAGAAAAATACATGACATCATTTACTCAAAGATGACTCTAAAAGTAAGCAATGTTTTCCTGACAGAGACACACAGTAATGTGTCAGGGCTTTCCAACAGGAAAACACTGAAACATCACTATGGGGGATGATCCTGGTAAAGAGTCCCAAAGACTGCTCTGTCACCTCGCCTTAAATACCCAGAGGAGAACAAAAAGGGTTATACAAATGTTGTTTAGAGTTGTTTGGACCAATCCATGTACCCCAGGGGGGAGCACCTGGTTTCAGGAGATATCGTAAAGAGATATCAGCCAGAGAGGAGAAACAGGATTCTCCTAAGTTCTCAATCTTTCTCATTAAACCAATGACTGCAATGAAATTAAGACCATTTTACCAATCACACTGCGACCATTAAAATGATACCACACATGGAAAGGAAAAACAACATATTCACAAGATACACCATATGTGTTATATAGACATTCTTAATGAACTTTCAGTGCCTTGAGGAGGGAGAGGGGGGATGAGTTGAAGTCAAACAAGGGGACAAGGAGATAAGTTTGGGCAGGACAAGGTTCTGTGCTCTGTCTTTGCTATCTTCTGTCCAGGGTGCATTTTATGGCTTTATTGCAGGGTGCGTTTTGTTTTAGCAGGAAAATCAGTTCTTACATTGCTATAAGTGGTGTAACGGTCACTTTGTGCTTTTATGTTAATCTGAGGTAAAATGAGAACTGTGTGTAGAGTGTCAGTAACAGATTTGACAGGTGAGGAGAAGAGATAACCGCTCTACCGACCTTTGTACTCTTTCTTTTATTTCCTTTTATATTTGTGACCAGAGTTGGATGTTTGTTTGCATATTTTTTTCTCACTAGATCCCCACGTATGCGGACGAGTGTGACGTTTGAGTAATTTTATTAAACACGGGGGAAATACGGCATCTCTCGTCTCTCGTGCATCTTTTCCTCCGACTCCTACTGTTTTTTTTCTTTCTGGTCAACATCTCAGCTTTGGGTTACAGTGGCAGTGGGTGGAATAGACAAGAAATGTACAGTTTTCTACCATCTTGATGACAATCCACCCTTACAACATTTAGTGGAATTAGTCTGGAAGAGTTCATTTGAACATGCTCAGTTTATTCTTGCACACATTCACGTTGTGATCTCAGAGTTGTGTATTGATACACACAGATCATACTGTATTATTCCTGATACTCGACATAGTGTCACTCAAACATCTGATGATGAAGAATTATCTTCATATTAAGAGTGTGTCAGTGATTTGAACAGCTCTCTGATAAAGACTAATAGTTTATTCTGGAGAGTGTGTTGTTTGCTTTAAGTGAGGAGAAATACTATGATTTAAAACTTCTGCTTTTTATGCTGGTATGTTTTATGTATCATTTATTAATATATATATATATATATATCATAATGATCACTGAGATATACTGTGTTTCAGGAACCAGTGGAGTGACTGATCATGTGTTCATCAGTTCTGGTGAAAATGTGCGTATGTCCTGTAATAATGCTCTTTCTGGCTGCAAATCAACTACATGGATCTACTCTAACAGATTCAGTCATTCAGCAGCAGTTGAACTGATTACTTTAGGGATAAAGAAGAAAGACACAGAGAGACATGAGAGACTGAGTCTGGAGTCTGACTGCTCTCTGAACATCAAGAACGTCACAGAAGAAGATCATGGATCTTACACCTGCAGACAATATGTGAATGGACAGAAACAAGATCCTGATGCTGATGTTTTGCTGCATGTTCTTCATGGTAAGTTTATGATTATGTGGTCAATTTAAAATTCTCCCTTTAAACTCAGATGATGATTGAAGAGTCTGTGATTTGTGTCTTGTGTTCAGTTTCAGTGTCTCCATTATCATCGCCATCTTCATCATCTTCATCCTCAAAGACTGAGATCAGTCCAGGCCGCTCTGTGACTCTCTCCTGTCAGTTGTATTCAGGCGACTGTGATTATTTGGTCAGTTCTGTGGGAGTTGAGCTGTTGTGGGTGAATCAGACTGGTGTTGATCTGAAGACAGACTCCAGATATCAGATATCATCATCATCATATCAATATCGCTGTATCATCATCAATCTGACTACAACACTCCTGAACAGAGAGTGGAGATGTCAGCTTACTCACAGAAATCAAGTCAAGACTTCAGTCAGATACACTGTCAAGTATTCAGGTGAGAAAACAGTGTTAGAAGACCCTCATAATGTCAGTAACACTAAGGTCTATCAGTATCACTGAACCAGAACAAACTGAGGGAACAAAAGCTTCTTTGACTCTCACAGAAGAGTAACTCAAAGCATTGCTTCAAACTAATGAACTGCAGTGAAGTAACAGTCCAAAACGTGATGCTGGAAATAATAAAGGAAATGAAACTTGACAGCAAAAATATATAGGCTACTTTTTATGTAATATGATGATCAAAGTTAAAATATGATGGCCATATTGTACAGTATTAATGATCTGAACTAACATTCATCTTCACAGCTCAAGCTGATTCAACGACAGCAGTGAATCCAGTCCACATCACACACTCTCAGGATCCCTCAACTATAAACACACACGTTTCTAAAGGTACATCATCACTGTCTTTCTCACATCAGTGCTTTCCAGTGCATAATGCTAGAGTTATCTTCAGTGTTAACTCATCAACATATGACTGTCATATTCTACAGTATGATTGTCACATTGAGTTGTTGTTTTAGTTTCATTTCATGGACTTTTATGGTGTGTCCCAATTAGCGTACTTATGCATATTCTGGGACATGTTTAGTATAAACAGTGAGAGTAGTGTGTTCATATAACACTCCGGTTCTTTCACTCGATTCTCCCAGAAAGCGTCACATGAAGACGATATGTTGAGCTCATCCATGCAGCGCATTCACTGTAGATCCATGAAAAACACCAAACAGACATAAAATACTGCTCATCCACTCACAAAATTATCAAAAAACATACATGTAAAAGTGAACAAAACAAATATACAAAATAAGAGAGAAACACAATACACTCATAATGCTCAGCAACAAGTTTAACATATGAGGAGCTCTTTTCCAAAACGGGATAAATCCATTTCAGTAGGTTTCAGGAAAATGATTTTTTTTACCTAGACCAACACATTTTGTGAATATTCAATTTATCCTGTTAAAATGTTTTTTTTTGGCTCAGTCTGAACATGTGGAACAATGATTATTAAATCAAACAACAATATTGTTGATGATAAATTCAAAGTTAATTTATTTATTTTTTTCAAAACGTTATAAATCCATCCATTTTTGGAAAAAAAATTATGGTTTGTCTTTTAAAAAACAAACAAACAAGAGAACATGCAACATATAATCAGGTACTCATAGTATAAATGAATATAAATTAAATAAGTGCAAATGCATGAAATAAATAAAAGCCAAATTAAATAAATAGTAAAATAAAATAAATAGTAAAAATAAAATAAATATTTCCAGTGACATGTTCTAATATTGTCCACCACATAAAACAAATAATTTTAAAATAACACATACAAATACCAGTCCTTAAATACAACAATTTTAAAAATACATTCAAATAATTTAGTAACACATTTAGGCTAATAGTCATTCGGTGCCGAACCTGAAAAAAGTCATCTTTTTTTATTTTTATTTTTTTATTAAGTAGCCTAATACATTTAGAGTCATTTTTAGTAAAGTGTCAAACCTGTAACAAGTAGGACCAATATGTCCACTACATATGCATGAAAAAAAACAAATTATTAAAAATATTCAATAATGATAACGATATTCAATAGGCAGGTCAGTCAGTAATAAATTAAAATAAATACTAACATTGGCAATTCAGTAAAGTGTCGAACCCCATTGTCTGCTTTACATAAAACAAATCACATAGTGTGTGTGTATGTCCTTTGAGTATGTGAGAGGAGAAAGCCAGTGAGTGTGCGTGTGTGTGACACACGAGAGAGAGAGAGAGAGTGAGTGAGTGAGTGAGTGAGTGAGTGAGTGAGTGAGTGAGTGAGTGAGAGAGAGAGAGTCTTTTTTTTTTGGGTGTAATGTGTCAAGCCTATAGCAAGTAGGACCAATTTGTCCAACAAATATGCATGTGTAGCAGTGGCAGTAATGTGAATCGACTACGCCACCCCGAGATCTAACCCGGGGAAATTAAAGTAACCACCAAAGATTTTATAGAATCACGCAATCAGGTTCGAGCACTGAACAAACAGAGAAATGCTTCCATATAAAAAATACAATTTTATTAATCAAATTCACAGCAAAAATAGTAAACACTCCGAAGCTGACGTCAGCATATTCTTAAAACACTACAATCAGTACCACATCATCACACGTCTAAATTCACAGCATTCCACATCATCAATAAAACACAAAAATAAATAATACACAAGAATGTGTTAACTCTGTGTACTAACATGGACTAACACACACACACACACACACACACACACACAAAACCGAGCTTGAGGCAAAGGAAATAAATAACTTCGCAAAACAACAATATTGCTAGTAAATGAAATAAACTACAAAGAAATGACTTTGAAGGACGCACAACCCACTCGAACGATCACAAACGAACCACATAAACACATTCATTCAGGAATGTTACACGTCTGAGGGCAGATATTCAGCCGGCCACGCAAGGGGCCTATGAGGTAGTTTCGTCAGCGGAAATGAGCTCCGAGTCCATCGGTTAACTTTGTCTCGGCGAAAAGCTCAAAATAAGGGAAACGTGCAGTAACAGCGCTGGAGCAAAGCAGCAATCGCCCCAAAGCAGGCCGCAAACGCTTCCTTGTTATGGCAGCTATCCCTAAAACACACAATAATAGTTCTATGAAGCTACCACGCAGATAAGACAACCACATAGCCCGAATGGAGAACACTTACCTGAACAACAGCACGCTGACACACAAATCTCGCAGGCAATGCGCGAGTAAACAAAGTAACGTTAACTCTCCGTTAAATCCAATGACAATTGGGGTAGCCACAACACAGCAAGGAGTTCTATGACAAATCAGAATTCCACATAAACCACAAGCAAACTAGCAACAATACAACATTTGCGATAGACTACATACCTGCGACACCACCAAAAACTGGGTGAACCCAAACAACACAAGCTTCCAGCGTCACCTACTGCCCCAAGGGGTACGTTTGAGCTATAACATCCTCCTCATGACTAGTGTTGTTTTTGGCGGCCTGTTTTAATTTTAGTTTTAGTCTAGTCTTTGTGTCAAGCTGTCGTTTTAGTTTTTATTAGTTTTAGTCACGTTCATACTCTTTTTAGTCTAGTCAAGTTTTAGTCGACGAAAACTGATGACATTTTAGTCTAGTTTTAGTCGACGAAAACTGATGACATTTTAGTCTAGTTTTAGTCAATGAAAATTGTATTTTAGTCTCTTTTTAGTAATGCAATTCTATTTAACCCAGTCAATATAGAATTTCAAACAAGGTTATCTTATTATATTTAGGGCTGTGACGGTGGCAGTTTTTTTTACCACCGCGGTAATGGACCAACTACCAGCGGTGGTTGGGGGGTTATTTAAAAAAAATTAAATAAAATAAAAACTCGTTTTATATTTCCACACAAAGACGCGTGATATAGCCTACCAATCTGCGCTCTGAGAGGGATGTGGGACACGAGCAGGAAAGAGACCATCGATCTCTTTATGATATCTTCGTGTTTTCTACTTGATGTAAATTGGTCTGAAGAGCGAATTTTATCCTCCACAAGGGCGAGATATTTAGGCTATGTTTGAGATTGCGCTGCCAGAGAAAGTGAAACTAAAAATCACCCGCGCGTGTGAAACGCGCTTTACAACTAAACTTGACGCGCCCTATATCTAATATAACAAGCACAAACTGTGTTAAAAAGAATTTGACATGCAAGTACAAATGTAGGCTATCTGTCCTACAGCGTTTTTCTACTTTACCACAGTAAAGAATACGAATATAATAGGCCTAATTAAAAGCGAACCACTGAAGAAACGTTTATAATCCCTTTAGAAAATGGGTGAGACGTGAGAGAAGATTTGGGAAAAGAAACAAGAGATTTCATGCAGGGATGAGTCACGATTTTTGGATATTCGATTAGTTCATTTAATTATAGAATATCGAATAGGTTGTGCGATTATTCTCTAAAATAAAATCTACATGTTCTGGTGCTGATGCGGTGACGCGTTCATGTAACCAGAGACGCTGCCAATAACATACAGCTGTCACAAAGAACCGGCAAAAGTAATGATTATGAATGTGTCAAATATATCAATGAGACATTTTAATAGAATAACTAATGGAGTAATATTGTTAAATTCGCTGATAATCGGGTGACCAGATCGCAAACCAGAATTTAAAGCCGACAAGCAATGGGTTCACGCACAACTCTCTCATTCGTCGTGACGTTATAACATTTCGTCTCGTCTCGTTTTGGTCAACGAAAATGAAGAGACATTTTAGCATAGTTTTTATTTTGTAAACCACATTTAGTCTCGTTTTTATTCGTCAACGATATTGAATTATACATGTATTTTAGTCATCGTCACATGACCAGCATTTACGTCTCGTCTCGTCTCGTTTTCGTCAGGTGATAACGGTTCGTTGACGACAATATTTCGTCATAATTTTCGTTGACGAAAGCAACACTACTCATGACATGATTGGACACCGAGAATACACCACGAGCCAATTGTAACCAAATGGGGAGGAGGGACTGATTTCAACAGTTCATCCTGCCACACATGCAAAACATTCAATATTCAATAATGCATTCAATAGTGCAATACATTCAGTAAGGCATACAGTAAAGTGTCGAACCTGTAAAAAAGTTGTCTGCTATACATCAAAAAAAAAAAAATCACATAGTGTCTGTGTGTGAGATGTGCTTTGAGTGTGTGAGAGGACAGAGAGAGAGAGAGAGAGAGAGAGAGAGAGAGAGAGAGAGAGAGAGAGAGAGAGGGGGGGGGGGTGTGTGTGTGTGTGTGTGTGGATCACTCGTCATCACTCAGGCCTGCATTGTCAGTCACCTGATACAGTGCATCATCATAAAAAGCCCTCACAGCATCAGACACACCTATTGCTCCTAATAGTGCCAGCACATCTCTCTTTTTTGTGGCCTTAACAGAGCTTTGCTTTGGAAGTACTTCAGGTTTCAGGTCAGCCCACCGCTTGCCCCGCTTTAACACACTATGGAAACAATACTCCCCATTGTAAGTCGTCTTTACACCCACCTTGTTGGTACTCAAGTCAAGCATTCGTGCTTCACTGATTTTAAAGCTCCTCTGAGCCTTAACACAGTCTTTTGAGGCTGACCTGTAATCAAACGCCTCCCAGTCTGTGCCATAAACATGAACGTTGCCAAATTGCTGCAGGATGGAGTGGGATTCCTGTGGTAGCAGAATTGTATCCATTTTCCTGATCTTCTGCTCAATTCTGCCAAAGACTCGGTCTGCAGGGAGAACTGTGGCCCCGTACTAGAAAGGTGTGCTCTATGCCAAGGTTGGGGAAAAGCTGCCGAAGTTCCATCAGCATGGACACCATGCTCATGTTCTTGTTCTGCCCAAAACAAGAGTCGCTGAACAGCCGAAGCCCCCTGGATCTGCTGACTTTGTCCTGAAGTTGAACCTTGAGGCAGTCATTCAGCGCAGAAGCAATCATATTGCTGTCTTTGCTACCCTCATTCTCCTGCCACACATACAGATGGACATCATCTTTTTCCTGGTAACTGTTCTCCCCATGGTGCACAACCACACCAAACAGGTACAGATACATCTGGCGTGAGTAATAGGTCTGTCCTATCACGGTTTTTGGAAGCACCAGGTTTTGCATCATGTCAAAACAGAGGGTCAGATGACCTTCAGCAACCCTGCCTAACATGTCATAAAAAACGCGCGCTCTGCGACGATGCAAGATGAATGATGCCGATTCCATCCTCTTCTCTGTGTCAGTAAGGTTTGGGTCTGTAATCCTGATCTTGTACTTGGCACAATCAGCGCATGCATCTGTAGCTGGGTGACCGAAGCCAAGATTGAATTCCTTGGAAAACACAGAGTAATAGAGGGAATAGCTGGTTTGAGCATGGCTCTGAGCCTCAAAGAGCTCATGCATCTTGTGCACATTCAGGTCACTGGGGAGATACTTGCGGCCTGGTGCTCCTCTCCGGCCATAATGGCTGGCCCTGCAGGTGAAAGACTGTATGTGCTCAACAATGAGTTGCCTTCTCCTTGCATGCTCCTCACTGTGTCGTGCACCACCTCTTCTCTCTGGGCGAGCCTCAGCAGTCTCAGCGTAATATTGAGCCACCCGGGACACACGGCCTTTGCTGATGCCTGTGAAAGTAAATTATTTAGATTGTCATATACATTGGAGCCAGTATGAAATAAACAGAATTACACACAACTAACTTGCTATTACTCCCTCCCCCTTTCAGTTTTCTCCTTAGCAGGGGTTAGGAACTGCTTTTGCTTAACATATCACCTTTCATATCTCTCTCTCTCTCTCTCTCTCTCTCTCTCTCTCTCTCTCTCTCTCTCTCTCTAAATTCAATAAGCTTTATTGGCATAAAAAAAATAAAAAAAATAATCCATTTTGTATTGCCAAAGCATCAAAACCTCATAGAAAATGTGTGTGTGAGCCCTGCTCTATAGCAATGACATACCATGTAACAACAACATAATGTCCAATCATATGTAACAACAATCACATCTTTGCACATATCCCTGCACTGTTTACTGGCCGCATTTTGTACTTTTGCACTATCATCACTACACACAATCTACCATAGCACCTTATCATGGTCAGTGTATCAAAGGCCAGTCTATCTATCAGTAGGCTAGTAGAACTATTCAGTACTTTTAATGTCACGTTAGCAGGCTTCTTTACAGGAAAATATCTTTATCGCGAGAGGGAAACCAACAAAACGGTATTATACTAACTGTTAGTCAATTCTGAAACGAAAGTTGTACTCACCAAACACTTTTATGAAGGTCGCCTTGCAAACGGGCACTTTCTCCAGATGACTGTTGCACAAAAGACTGTACTTAACAGATACGTTCCGGTCTTTTTGTTTGTTAATGTCCTGGACTTTCGGACGCTTCCTTGTCACTTGCGTGATGTCCAGGAGATGAAGTATGGCCTGGTCCTGGTCAACCTTGTTTTTTTTTTCCATAAAAATAGTTGAAATTTACCATCAGATCGTCCGGCGACAGCCTCTCGGCCTGACAGAAACCTTTGGCGGCAGCTTTGTGTTGACATCCCAATGGTATTAACGCGCCACCCGAGTGACGAACCTTCTTTTTTTGTTGTTTTTTGTGATTTTCTTTGTCCAGTCTGCGTTTTCTACCCCCAGGTGTAGGTCTCACTGGCTAATCGAGGCCATCAAAGTGTTACTACAGTTTAAAGCACTCATTTTGAGGAATGAATGAACATAAACAAAGTAACAAACCTCTGTTCAGATCGCTGCCTATTTGGATTGCGTAGAACACTCACCGAATTCTGATTGGTTGAGAGGATATATCCCGTTTAGGCTAAAAATAGGTTTGCCGCTTATCTCGTTTTGGAAAGAAACTGCATCTTGCAGTACATTTTAAACAAGTAAATATAGCGATTTGGCATGAAACGTTGATGGAGCAGTGAATAGGTTCAGTATACAGCAAAATGACATGACAAACTAATTTTTTTTTTTTTTAAATGGCGTTTATCCCGTTTTGGAAAAGAGCTCTTCATATAAAACTTCAGTTATTCATCAAGTCTGGGTGTCTTATGACCCCAATATGAAATAAACTGATTTAAATATCTTTTTTAAAATAATATTTTTGACCCTAAAGAAAAATAGTTATCTCTGCCAACATTTTGTTTCTGTCTGACCGGAGAAAGTTTGTCCTGCCATTCACCTCAACAGCTCAGATGAAACTGAAGAGAAAATGGCCGACTTCACTTATTTTTTACTTCTAATGCTCAATTCTCCTTCTTATACTACGCTTTAAAGTATGTACTCTTTTTGGGAAGAAAAGGTGCATACTTTTGAGTGTGTAGCAGAAGAGTAGACAAGCTTTGGGACAAACTATCACGTCATACAATTGCATCTTTAACGGTTGATCCCAGTCGATTAGTTACACACACCCTGACACTCAAACTGACCTGTCAATCATCTTGTCAAAGATAAAATCCTCCACATTTACTTTCATTTCATTTCTGTATCGGAGAGAAATGCAGAAGCACGTTAATCTGCAGTCGCAGGTCTTTCATGATAAGACTCTCCTCATATTAATGCATAATGATGCATTTAAAAGTAAATGGCCAAACCGATCTTTATAAAAGTCCACATGGTTATTGCAGAAGAAATATAACACAGATAACATTAAATAAATATTTTTCTATCAGGCTACCTTTATCTAAACCTCTCACCGTCGGTTGCGCATATCCACCATGTTTTGTAGGTTTTTTTCAACACTTTTTACTCGTGTTTGTAGTTCCTCCTCCAAAGCACAATGGGTTGTGGGTAATATTAGCTGTTATAGTGAGCACAGATCCACACTTCCAAAATCCACCGGAAATAGTAGACCATCCGGAGACTTCTGGCACACTCTTCAACATACTATGCTTTGGGACACTTATTCTAATCTCACACACTGTTTAGGAAGGATAGTATGGACATTGAGACGCAGGGCAAGGCTGTGTTTACGTCCACTGTTTATGCTCATCCCTCGCTAATGTTGCACGAGTGTCCACTACTGGTGAACTCTTGAAATGTGTTTGAATGAAATGCTCTAAGCTCTTGATCACTTGGAATCCAATATGGAGATGATTATAAATTATACATTAGTTTTACACAGCATTATATAGGCCTGTGTGTGTGCTTGGGCTGTTGGAGAAAATATATTAAAAAAAAAATCTAAATAAAAGTCTAATATCATACTATATAGAGTTGTGTGGTGTGACATGCTTCATGCCGCAATGCATGCTGGGAGCCATGAGTTTTAAACTATGGGTGGCTCCCAGCATGCATTGCGGCATGAAGCATGTCACCATTGTCGATGGCTTTTGTCTTTGTATATAATTGTCCCCATTCCTCCTTTTCACCAGGCACAGACTCGACTACAAACACACAAGGTACATAATCACAGTGTTTTGTCTTTGTCTATAATTGTCCCCAATCTGCCCTGTCTGTCTCTGACTCTGAGCTCGATCTCTTCTTCAGTCATAGTGATTTCTGTCGCTGCAGTCGCTGTTCTCCTTCTTGCTCTTCTCTGGCTGATCTGCAGAAAAAGAGCTTTACAGAAGCAGATTAACTTCTTTACAACAATTAAAAACAGTTCAGATGAGCAAACAAACACATCATGTTCAGATTGTAAGTATCATAGAAACATGTGGATTATATGAAATTCTCAAACAGAAGTTTATTCCTGCTGAGAAATCCTGTAATGTCAATCTCACAGAGTTATCAAGTCAACAATCATTTTTATTATTCATTTTAATGCTTCAACAAAATCTGATTGTTGAAAAATCTTAATGCTTAACATTGTGTCTTTTGCACATGTGTGTTTGATCATAAATACTCATATTTCATGAGGCACTTGTTTTCAGATAATAAAAGAGGGACTGGCGACTCTGCGGTGAGTTCAGTAATGCAGTGATTTAGATTTGATTAATATCTTTAAAGCTCAATAAAGTGTCATTCATGCAGTTTAACTGTTTGTTCTGAAGGTCAAAGATGAGAATGATCATAAAGGGACGTATGAGACGATCAACATGTCCATTCCTCCCGCTGTAAGAGCCAATGTGAGTCCACTAAATCATCAAACATTACGTTCACTGTCTGTTCAATAATGTGATTTAAAAGCTTTTGTGTTATTCTACATATTATAGTGAGAGATATGTCTGTTCTGTGTGTTAAACTTGACTCTCTGCACGTTTGCATTGATGTTTAGGAGCAGACAGATGATGTGACTTATTCTGAGGTCACTTCTTCCAATACAAAGCCAGTAAAATCACTCAATGTGAGTAGATACCAGCACATGAGTTTGACTCTCAGATAAATGAAGCTCATGCTCTAATAATAATAATAATAATAATCGCTGGGGTTCAAACATTGATGGACAGAATCTGTTCTTTCAGGATCATGATGATACAGTGACTTATGCTGCCGTCAGAGGAAGAGAAGATCAACCGTAGATGAACTTTACGCCTCTGTGAACAAGAACAAGACCTTCACAAATAAACATTAATGATACAGATCATGAGCTCATCATATCAGGAGCAGACGGGAAGTTTTCATCTCTCTGGTGTTTGGAGGAATTATATATTTGTGTGTGAACGAGCAGATATTTGTTGAATGTCCTGTAAATATGAATGAGATTTATTGTGAATCATCATCTGGTCAGAGCACAGAATCTCATCTATATCATCACAGCTACAGTAAAGTTAGAGATTGAAGCCCTGATGTGTTTTCATACAGGCCAGACTCAATCTAGTGTCTCTCAAGCCTCTTCCATGACTGGAGTCTGTTTATCTGCTGGATTTCTGTCTGAAAACCTTCATCTTTTTAGGGGTGGTGGTGGCGCAATGGATAAGACACATGCCTTTGGTGTGAGAGACCCGGGTTCGAATCCACTGTGAGACACCAATGTGTCCCTGAGCAAGACACTTAACCCCTAGTTGCTCCAGAGGCGTGCGACCTCTGACATATATAGCAATTGTAAGTCGCTTCGGATAAAAGCGTCAGCTAAATGAATAAATGTAAATGTAAATGTAAATCTTCATGCAGAAGCTCATGCTGAAATGATCCTCTTGCTTCAGCTTGTATATCAGCTGTTTCTTCTACAGAGAGACGTCCGTCTGAGAATTACATCAGTGTCTGCTCACATTATATTGTCATAAAATATTCTAAAATTTGACTTTGCAGTTTGTATATGTGTATATGTCACGCTATGAAATTTAAGTTCTTTCTTTCTTTTTTTCACATGTGACAATAAAGAGCATGAAAAATCATGATTTAAAAGAAAAGTTTTTGTCTCTTCCATTCCTGTAAAAACAGACGTAACTAAACTTGCTCTTGTTAGCTGGAAAGATTCAAAGTTAGAATAAAGATTGTAAAAGAGTAGAAAAATTCAAGAGCTTGTAGATTTGAATTTGAGAACAAAATATTCATATTTATAAGCTGAAATGTACCCTCATAGTTCTGATGTGAAAGTCTGCATGTTTCGATTCACACAGACTATAAACTAGTCAGACGTTACCAACTAAGTCCAAACGTCGAGCGAAGGGTTCATTATGATGACCATTACACACTGACCTCGTACCTTATGCACACCAATGATGTTGAAACCATCTGGTCATCTACAGCTTTAAGATGGTATGAGCTTCTGGAGTCGGGATTTCATCCCAGTTATAGGAATTTCGATCTCTGTTCTGGTGACTGAGAAGAAGGCCTTAGGTTTCCATGATTTGGTTGGATGTTGCTTCTCAACTCTGAAAGGTACAGTGCTGGAAGTTAAGAGGGAAAAAGCTGGGATCGTTCCTCATCTCTGACCCCATGCCTAAGTCGGATATAAGCTACAGCAATCAGCTTCCCTAACCACTGAAAGTGCTCTTTTAACACGGACATTTAAAAGGACTGTACAAAATTCCCCGCCTCATGCATGCGCGAGTCGAACTTGTTCAGACTTACCTGATGCAAAGAGTATAGAAGCCCAAGACGCGAAACTCAATAGAACGCTCCATAGCAACAGTTGCCCCCATGACGTGACGGCGCGGCCGCCATTATGGACTGAAAACTGAAGGAAAACGCCGAAAAATAATGGGAGTCAATGGCACTGAACCAACTTAACATAACAAAAACTTAACATAACTTAATTTTTTCTGGCCGTCATATCTAAATATGAAAACAATTTAAAATACATTAATGAGGATGACCGACGTTAAATGACAGAAAATGTTACGTTTATGTTGGTTATGCATGGCCTAATTACCCTTAGGAAAATAGTATTTTGGGACAAAATATTACTATAGAAGGACTATAAGACTACTACAGAAATACTATAGCAGCTCGTATTCCTATAAGATTACTATAATATTTTGTCCCAAAATACTATAAGATTCCTATAGTACTTTTTCGTAAGGGTATGTCCCCCACCGAATTGGCTTCATTAGCCTAACACTTCGGGAAAAAGCTGGGATCGTTCCTCATCTCTGACCCCATGCCTAAGTCGGATATAAGCTACAGCAATCAGCTTCACTAAACCACTGAAAGTGCTCTTTTAACACGGACATTTAAAAGGACAGAAGGATGGATTTTCTGATTCAAGTGATAGGACTAGCTGAGTGAACTTATATTTATATTGTCTTGATGTCTGTGTCGTTTTCTATAAATATTCAGATATAAGTGAACAAAAAAGCCATTTTAAAGTAGTTAAAACATCCTACTGGTAAAAATGTGTGTGCCTTCCTCTATTTTAAAACCCACCAGCCGACACTGGATAACAGAAACAGAAAGTTTGGCAGAAACTACAAAGCTATTTGAGGAAAATAATATTACTTATTTTCAATACATTTTTTTTTTAAATGACAGAAAAAAGACTGACCCAGAAGCTTCTGAATGATAGCAGCACTAAACACTAGACAAGAGAGTCCATTGCCACACTCTGAGCTACAAGGAAATGCTGAACATGTTTCACAGTCTCTAGACACTTCCTCAATGTGGAATTGACTCTCTTTTGCAGCCTGTCTCTAGTGGCCAGTCGATGAACTGCAGTTTAAGTTACTTCTCAGTAGGGGTTCAGCGAAAAATCGGCAGCTGGCAGCAGGAAGTAGCTGCCACTGGCAGCTGACGTCAGCTGCCGCTAATAACCGGAAGTCGGAGGTGGATGCCGCTTTTAGCAAGGCAAATAAATTATTATATCAATGTATATATATCATTTTAGTACTTATTTAAATAAATAACTTAAATTTGTAATTATTTTGTAATTGGTTTAAAAAGGTTTATCAAATATAAATTAAGTAACGAAGATCATAGACAGTACAAAAAAAACAAACATTAAGCTACACTTGAAATTATGAATTTGTACGTGTATAAATATAATTTGTGTACATGTTTGTCAAATAATGAAATATATACATAAATGAATGCCTATATAATAATATTGTATATTTATCAAAACGCACATAAACATTCATTAAACAAATAATGAAAGTCATGTCTAAATGAAGAAAAAAAAAAAATTCTCAATGACCTTTATTTAAAAATCATATTTTGCTATCATTTAAGTTCAGTTTTACATTTGTAGTATTTCAATACATTCTTGTCTTTGTTTTATAAAACAGCTGTAACTTTGAAAACAGGCTTGATATTTGTTATTCTGAAATCAGAATGAACAATTCTGAACTAGATGTTAAAGTTCTTAAAAAACTAAGTTGGCTTGAAAAAGAAAGTTTGAAAACGTTTTACAATGTCCTAGCATGGTTTAACATGATTTACAATGTTTCTAGTGTTAGGGGATAACAGCTTAAAGACCCAGGACCAGATATGATGAAAGAAGACCAGGAGTCGTGAGGTTCAATCAAATAAGTAAAAATTTACTGAAGAATAGTTTCATCGGTAGAGCCAGGCGTCAAAGTCTCACGGGGTCGCAAGCCAGAGACTCTACTGTACACAAAATCTCACACCAGTTATACCATTTCCAAGGGCATGATTGACATCAGTAAATACGGGTTGGCTACTTCTCATTGGCAAAAGAACAAAGTTAAAACAATTCTACACTTATGGATAGATAGGAGGGTAAGTCAACATTGTCATCCGAGTCCAAGATGGTCCGGTGATGACCTCGGAGGTCGTAGAAAGGCGTCTTGGGGTCAGCTGCTGCATATCACAAGACCTGCACAGAGCATTCAACACACACACACAAAAACACAATGGAATCGCAGTTCCTCCAAAAGTAGTACAGATAATGTTCACTTTAAAGAAATACACATAAAAGTACAATTCTGTGAATCAGATCACAGTGTTTAACCCCTGTAACCTTAAGATTAGTAAGAAAGACAGATGTTAGAAAAAGATAGATAAGTTAGAAAGAAAGAAAAGAAAGAAAAGAAATACAGACAGACGTTAGAAAAAGAAAGAAAATAAAGAAAGACAGATGTTAGAAAAAGAAAGAAAGAAAGAAACTTTAGAGTAATGTTGCTGTCAGAGCATAAACAATATCTGCAATATGAATAAGTTACGACGATAAAAGTTCAAAGCAAAGGGAGACTTTTTTTTTTTTTTTTTTTTTACAGAAATCACTTTAAGGACTACAACAAACAACTGGTGGGGACTATACAAGCTTCCTCCTGGGCTAGTGACATCACTAACCTTAACACACACACACACCTGAAAAACAAAATTCATTGGGATCAGCCTGATGATAATTATTATGGATGTTGGGTTATCCGTAAAATAAATGTTATGGGGAAACAAAACCACCATAATAACTTACCATTAGCATGAATACACTGCAGTCCACAGATCCCAACTGAGCTGGAACATCCTGGAAAAAAAAAATCTAAATGGAAAAACTAACATTTTATTTATACACTAAAGATAGTAAAGAAATCAAAATTGTTGTAACATGAAATCAATACCTTATTTTTAACAAGCTTCCAAGATCCCGGATCCATCTTTATTGCAATTGAGCTTAAAAAGAAGGGGGAAAAAGTTAGTTATTTTATACACACGAGAGAAAGAGAGAGATGAACTCCGTGTTGAACCACTTAGCCATGTTGCAGCAGTAGACAGTAGCATACCTGAACTAGGGAGCAGGTGTAATTTATTTTTTAAATGCCACTGTCTATGCCTATCTAAAGCCAGAGAACAAAGCGTTGAACTGAACCACTGGACTAATATGTAAAACTTTGAAGCCCGGTTTCACAGATAGGGTTTAGATTATGCCAGGATTAGGCCTTAGTGCAATTAGGACTTTTATAAATATGCCTTAGAAAAAACATTACTGTTGTGAATCTTAAAAGAAACAATGGCACTGATATTTTAAGATACACAAGTGTAATTTGCTTTCAGTTAAACATGCATTTTAGTCTGGGACTAGTTTGAGCCTTGTCTGTGAAACTGGGGGTGAAAGTTATATGGAAAAAGTGAACAGTTCCAGTATATTTTGAATAGATATATATAAAATAATTTTATATATATATATATATATATATATATATATATTCTGGTCTCATCTGGTGATTGGGTCCCATCCAAAACATGATAAAACTAAGAAAATAAACAGACACTGAAATGTCAAATTTTCGATACAATCTAGAATTTGTATAAAAAAAATAAAAAGATAAAAAACAGAATGCCTTTTGCCTGCTTTGATCAAGACAGGATATAATACATTTGAACATTATGTTCATTATGTGAAAACATACCAGTGAGTTTGGTTGGTTTTGCAACTGGAAATCTGGGGTTTCCTTCCTGGCACATATGCTTGTCCATCCCCAGCAATCTGTGACAGGCTGTGGTGAACTTGGTGAAACTACAAAAAAACAGAAGTTTAGAATATGGTGAAGTAATGTTGATTAAAATGGTGTTTTGTATTACATAAGTTAGATAATTTGGGATATGTTTTGTTAGCGTTGCACGTGTATCATCAAGGCTGAGCTTGTCAATTCCAATAAATCAGCATGAGCTTTATTCTAATCAATAGATTAAGTTAACATGTTAACAAACGCTAATATTTAATGATAATGGTAACGTAAGTTAGTATTTGAAGTTAATGATAGCCCCTCACAAACCAGGAGCACACGGTGCACAAGCTGCGTTTCTACAAATGATTAAATTAACCAATTCAACTTAAGTAGTCACAGATACACTGTCTCTGCAACAATTATTTATTAATCTGATAATATACGAACTTACCGAGCCAAATACCGCCGCCATTACTGAAGATTCGCCGGCGCCACCATTGGCTGCTCTCGCTTGACTTCCAGTTAAATGTGATTGGTTGCTACTACGTTGGACGATACTGATTGGCTGCCACGAAATGGCAGGTCCCTCCTAATATGGCAGGGCTTCCGGCTGTCAACGGCAGCTACTTCCTGCTGCCAGTGGCAGCTAATTCCTGCTGCCAGCTGCCGATTTTTCGCTGAACCCCCTCTCTTACTTCTGTATCGGCTTCACAAGAGAGACCGGAAGGTTGCCGCCTTAAAGGTACATATCTTTTTTTCGGAGAGTGATTTCTATCAGGATGACTCTGAACCAGACAATGTGGAAACAGACGATTCAGAACAGGACTATGTCTTGGTCAGTATTACAGAAAACAGGAGTACGTTTGGCAGTAACTGCTATTTTAAGAAAAAACTTTTTTTCTTCATTTTCAATTTTTGAAAAAAAAAAAGAAATAAAAAGAAAAGAAAAGGGGGACCTAGGATGATAACATCCCTAAACACTAGACAATAGAGTCCATTACCACACTCTGAGCTACAAGGAAATGCTGAACATTTGTTTCACTTCCTCAAATCTGCTCCACAGCTTTATCAGCGCTTTAACCTATTCTGAGAGCAGAGCTATTCTCTGAACGTGTTCAAATGCATCCTGCAAAATCACCATCATCTGGAAATCACACTGAATGCAGCACTTGAAGTCCATTTCAGAGTCTTGCATATCTGAGCTTTCAGGAATAAATGATGTCACTGCCATGATGGTGTTGTTCCAGCATCTACCAGCAGAGGGTTGATGAGATTATTCAGTCAATTCCTGACCCAATCCCAGAGGAAAACAGTGAGGATCAGGCACTCTTTAAAAAGACAAATTTCCAGCTATACTTTTGGAATCTGCTCATATATTCATATAAAAATTCATATAAAAAATCATATATATATATATATATATATATATATATATATATATATATATATATATATATATATATATATATATATATATCACAGAAAGGTGCTTGTATCCAGACTGTTTAATGTATGCATGAATGTTCTTCCACAGCTCAGGAACACTATCAACAAATTTGTACCCGCAAAAATATTCTCAATTAAAAAATCATAAACGTTATTTGTTTTAATCACACGCTCGAACACAATACAACAATGTGTGCGGTAAAGTGTCTTGTTTAATTTTTCACATCTTCTGAAACAGATCGTGGACAAAGCGAAGAAGGAAACGAGGAGAAACATCATTTCCAAGGTTTGATTTTTCATTATACCATTTTCATGTACAGAGACTCATGTGAATGTTTAAGTCAGCAGGACTCATCAGTGTCTGGTTCTCGTAAAAAAAAAAAAAAGAAAAAAAAAAGAAAACAATTGTGAACATGCTGATAGCACGATAAACTATAGGGCTGCACGATTTTGGGAACACATTTTAGATTTTTCCGGTTAAAATTATATATATATATATATATATATATATATATATATATATATATATATTAGGGCTGGTAACCGATTTTAAAAAAATTAACTAATTAATTGCAATTAATTGCATTTCCCCCAAGCTTGTAATCATCAATATTTAAACTTAGAATCACCTGATTAAATTAAACAACACAAGGGGAAAAAAAGGAACAGAAAATAGCCCTATATTAAAATAATATTAAACATCAATATATCAATATATTATTCTTTTTCAATAATCAATCAACATAATCAATTTAACAGATTTTTTATTTTATTTTTTATTTTATTTTATTCTAATTATCAAAATAAAATATAGTCCTACAAAGCTATTATTACCTGGAGGTAAGGTGTCTAATTTTTTTGGTCTAAATTAAGTCAGTCTTTATTTTTGTGAAACAGTCTAACTTGCATTAGCCTAGTCTATGAGCAAATTTTATATGGAAGGCCAAAAGGGCCAAAACGTGTGAAACTGTCGTGTTAACACGTCATTACGTGTTAACGCGTAAATGACGTGTTAACACGTAAATCGCGTGTTAACACGTAAAATATTGGACATTAGCACCACCTACTGGTTTGGTGCTCTTGCTCAAACACACAGAACCTAATTAGATTAAGCTTGGAAAAAGCAGTTTTTAATGTGAAAATACATGTTGAACAATGTCTTTTCAGAATATAGGCTACAACTACATTTTAAATGGGCATATTTAGACAGTTAACTATAACTAATTAAGCCCTGAAAGTCATGACCGTTTTCACAATCACAATAGAAATTGTGTAAGGATAATAACACATTTCTCCAAACAGTATTTTCATGTACACTTATACTGTAGCATATTTCTAAAGCATCTTTTTATAATTTAACCTCTATGCATTATTTGTTAGAGAGCCCCTTCTGATAACACCATTAAGCCTTATGAATCTGAGATAGTGCATTGTTTTGCAGTGTTTTTCGAAGTGAATATATATATATATATATATTACAAAGTTATTTATATTACAACACACACTACACTTTACACATTATATTACATTACACACACAAACATATATCACAAAGTTATTTATATTAGAACAGGCACACTACACTTTACACATTATACTACATTACACACCACACACACACACACACACACACGCACACACACATTCGTATGTCATAATAATAATCTAAAACAAGAGTGGCTTGAATTATTAATAATTGAAATGAGACAGAACTCCTGCCGTAAAATGGCATTTTACAATGCATATTCAAATGTGAAATCAGTGAATATAAGACCAACAATTATTAAAATATATTGTAAGAATACTACACAGAACAAGAGATTATGCTATATTCTCGCCAATATGTTGGATAGATTTGGAGATTACACTCGAGTTTCCTACAAGTTACCCTTCCGTCACTGTCGTTGGCTTATGATGGCTGAGGTATGCTCAGCGTAGTGCTTGTGTCACTCTATCATGAATAATTCAAATAAAATAAAGGTGTTGTGTCACGTTGACACTGCCTGTCGTAACTGTTTGTAATCATTCTCATGACTATTAATGTGGTGATGCACACCTTCGTTGTATTGTATTTATTCATGAGATTGTGACCGAGCGCTTACCTAATGGATACGATGAGCCTACGTCACCTGGCATCTTCAGTTGGGTGCGCGCCCGTGATGCGCAGACGTGAAAACAAACAGCACAAAGCTACTTTCGGTTTTAATAAACACTGTTAAACTTATCACGGTGGGTTGTATATGTTGAAAATAGTTATTGAGTTTGTTGCTTCGCGATTAGCGCGAAAGCCAGCCATTATATGCAATAAATCAAAATACCGTTGCAGTTGGAATGTTGTTTCAGAGTTATGAATTATCTTCGACTTCGAATTATCCCCCCATGTCTATTAACAGAGAGTTATAGCTATGTTACATTTGGCTAAGTAAATGTCGTGTCTTAACCCATTTCTCTCTTTTTTTTTTTTTTTTTTTTCAGAGATGACATTTGGTATTTACAAGATAATTAAATAATCGATATCAATTAAAAAAAATTAATAATAATAAAGTCCTTAAAAGAAAAATATGAGGATGGCACAACTAAGCAAATAAAATGATGACAAAATGACAAAAATTAGAAATTGGATGCAGTTATTATAAACGTCATTATAAACTGAATAACACAATAAATAAGTAAAGATAGATGACAGACAGACCCTTACGAATATAGGCTAACCCATAGTTTTACTATAGTAAAATAATAATAAACTGGTCTTCTGTGGTGGCCGACAGTGCGGTGAGGGTGAGAGTGCGCGCGCGCGACCGGGGCGGGCTCTCTCTCAAGGTGTGGATAATGTTGTCAAGGCTGGATCTGGATTTTCCCTTTGCCTGCAGAGATTAGGCCTATATTGTCTGTGATGTGGACAAAGTCATCTGGCTGGACCTGACATGAAGACTTGATACTGAAGCAGAAACAATCTCTCTCTCACTGACCTTGATTCTGCAGTTGCGCAACTCTTCTGAGTGACTGTAACATACTGAACAAAAACAATTTCAATTGTTCTTTTTTACTGTAGGCTATATGTCCAAATAACGAAACAAAATCATTCTGCAGCCAATTTAATGAAAACAACTGATTAATGAAAACAACTGATTTACAATTTTTTTTTAATTTTTTTTTATTTTTTATAAAAATGACTTTCAGCTGATATTGCAATTAGTTGTGTTTGGAATAATTATTAATGATATAGTTATTATTTAAATTCATTGTAAATTTTCTGCTACTATTTTATATTTTATATTTGTGTTAGCATTCGAACATGTGCCGATCCGCCGTGCAGGAAATCGTGTAGCATCTGTTCAGGGTATTAGGTGGCTGATGATCTAGCCTGGCTGCAGTAGCCTACTTAAATGTTACGACGAAATATCCTTATTTTATTATTATTATTATCATCAATATTATTATTATGCTGGTATAATGCTAGCTAATACACATTGGCTAATTTATTTTGATAAGATTGATATTTCACGAAATAAAACAAACTAATTAGGCTATAATCTTTGGGCGACAGTGCAAAACCCTGAATCATCAATTAGTTAAATTTTCACATTTATTAGAAATTCAATTTCGTACATATCCTAACATAACAGATCCATTTATGAATGGACTTTGATTCCGGTGGTGGCTGCATTGTTTCCGATTTGTGTGATTCAAACAGTTCCAATAACTCTAGCGTTATTAAGTCCAAAAGTCAAACTGTATTGAAAAAATATTAATGTAATATTTTACAAAATTCACAACATGTTTTTATCTACCGACATATTCTGCTTCAATCCATATTTGTTTTTATACATAGAATATATATAATATAATTTATTACATCCAAATAATTGGTTGATGAAACATTGATTAAAATTAAGATACAATTAATACAAAACGAAATTAAATTTAAAGACAGGCTTTCTGCTTGAGGTCTCTGTGAAAGTTTTAAAGCAGTCTTTTAGTGCCGCTTTCAGAGCGGTCACGTCCATGACGGAGAACTGTCCCATCCATAACATTGATTTTTTTTGTGTGTGAAATAAATTTCTAAATAAATGCGACTCATAGTCCAGTGCGACTTATATATATATATATTTTTTTTTTTTCCTCTTCATGACACATTTTTTTGACTGATGCGACTTATACTCCGAAGCGACTTATAGTCCGGAAAATACGGGTATATTTTGTGATGTAGACAAAATTCCAGATGTCAATTAGTGGTGTGATCAGTTAAGTTCAGAAATTGCAGTATACAAAAGTAAATTTTTGCTGCATGTTTGTGTTGGCTATGTTATTCTTTGGGGTAGAGGGGTTAAACTTGTAACAAAAACCCTTAATTGAAAAACTTTATGAAAAACATGTATTCGAGCATATGGGACGCTCAAGGGTTCAGGATTAATGCAGTTGAGATGGTGGTGTGTGTTTCCGGTAAGAGAAACACGAGAGGGAATCCCAGTTTAACTTATTTATTCAAAGGAGTTTGTATATGTTAATTCACAAATGTGTGGTCTGCAATAAACAGAATATAAACAAAGAAAACAGTTGTATAAATATATCAGTAAATTATACAAACATGCAGTTAAGCATATCAGTAAATGATACAAACATTCAGTTATTAAGTAATAGGCCTATATAAATTAACATACTTGGGTAAACCGCGTGCGGCGTGATTATATTATTAACATAATAAAGTAAACAATGACATGCAGATTGCACGATCGCAACGTTGTATATGCTCAATATTACAGTAGCAAACATAAAATGTCATTAAATTCAACATTTTCAAACAATATTGAACACACCGGTTGATCTGAAACTAGGTAGAGAATATCTTATAATCTAATCTAATTACAATCATTTTCGAGCTCAAAGTCTGATATGAAAACGGTTTGGTTTCACTTTGTGACGCAGTTTAAAATGCGTTCATTTTACGAGCAAATCTCGACATTCAGAACAATATCAATAACAAAGGCGAAATATATACGAAAACTCACCCCTATTCATTACGCACTGAGAAAAAACATATACGTGGTTGGATAACAGACCAGTCGGTCTGATTTGTAACTTAGCTGCCGATTTTGCATGTCCACACCTGGCTGATCGCTGTATAATACCAAACACCCAGGGGGCGTAGGGCTTTCTCACAACATGCATATTCATTAATACAAGGAATGCAAAAAGTGCTGCACGGGGTGTTACCTCTTTGTGGTCTTTGGGTGTAGGGATGGTTCCATTTAGAAAAACAATATGCACTATTAATTATTAAAAATATAAAAACATGTATTTCATTAGTGTATTTGTGTGTCTATAGCTGAATATGTTATAAAATCAAAGAGAATAGCTCTGATGATATACATTTAGGCTACTTTTAATAAATGCATTAATAGACTGCAGTGCTTCATTGTGCAGTGAATACTAAACTGTTTCATCAACAGAAGGGTGTTTTTTGTATGTTGTGTTAATTGATTTTAAAGCAACTATTCATTTAAAGAAGTTTGATTGAGGAAAAACTAAATATCATTAAGTGGTCTATTAACCCCCCTCCAACTTTCTGATTCACACAGTTGCATGCTTTTTATTGTGTTAGGATATGTATTGTTTTAAATGTTGTGTGTTGTTCATTAAAGACATTGTTCAAATTTTATTTTAGATTTAATCCTGCAGTTTACAGGATTTGTTTGTTATTTGTGCTTAGATAGCCATACCAGCCAGTAAAGTTCCATGGTTTCCAATGTGCCAGCATGCAATTTACGCGTTAACGCGCAATTTACGCGTTAACACGCAATTTACGTGTTAACACGTCATTTACGCGTTAACACGTAATTGCGCGTTAACGCGTAATTACGTGTTTACACGACAGTTTCACACGTTTTGGCCCTTTTGGCCTTCCATAATTTTAGACTTGTCTATAGACCCCTAAATAGCTTTGTGAAACCGGCATCAGAGCAGGTCATTTTACCATTGTTGCCCAGCATGACTATACCAGCTCAGTAGAGCTATTGCAAACAGAAGTCTGCTACTGAGACATTTCACATTATTTGAGCGGACTTTGCTTTTCCAGTGCGTGATCGGTACATGATTGGAGTGTTTGGGCCGTTAACAACAGAACATTGAGCAGAGAGCGCAGCAGCGCGCCGACACACACACACACACACACACACACACACACACACACACACACACACACACACACACACACACACACAGAACTGAGAGCGCAGCAGCGCGCCGACACACACACACACACACACACACACACACACACACACACACACACACAGAACTGAGAGCGCAGCAGCGCGCCGACACACACACACACACACACACACACACACACACAGAACTGAGAGCGCGGCTCACACACGGAGCGGAAAAAAACCGCTCATGAAATCTGGGGCCTGTTTCAGAAAGGAGGTTAAGTGAAAACTCTGAGTATGTTAACCCTGAAATGAGGGAAACTCTGGGTTTTCTGTTTCAGAATGGGAGGTATGTCAAACCTGAGAAAGCAGAGTAAGTCAAGCCCGTTTCTGAAAGAGAGGTAACTTATACTCAGAGTCAGTTACCATGGTAACTTACTCTTTGAACCTAACCTGGTCGGGAGCAGGTTTTCTCCGGTAAACCCAGAGTTTCTATCGGTCTCCTCCCCTTTTTTAAAGAGGAAGTGGTGTTTAAACACCTCATTCATTCTTTCAGTACATTTTTATTAATAAAATTTATTAATAAATTAAATATTGCTATTTTTACTGCAGTTTTTTTCTATTTTTTTTTTAATAAGATGAAGTCTATATAACTCCTTAACTGGCAACTGAAAATAGATTAGAGTTACATAATGTAGTTCTGAACAAATTCAACAGAATTAAACTGTGGCATTTACTGGAAATCACTGAACTGTGTTCATCTGTGCACCAGAAGTTGATGGACCGTCCTCCTGCTGTTCTTCCACACTCTGGGGGCGCGGGGAGATATACGAATACCTGTTTATACTTAGATTTAAACTTAGATTATCCACATAAAAATGTGAAAAAATCTGAATGTGTAGATTGTTTGATGTGTAGACACATAATATTAACATTACCTCTGTAGGCCTCTCTGTGGCAGCAGAAACTCTTTATCCCCATCGTCCTGTGAAGATGAGCATTTGGTCGAGTACACTTTATAACACCATTTGTCATAATTTCTGGTGTATTGAGTAGGCTACTTACAACTACCTGCAGGTTTTGTTGGGACAGGAGGCTCCAAAAGACAGATATTACCATCAGAATCTGTTGGGACCAACAAAAAACCCAACCCAAAGTAAAATAAATTGAAATATCAAAAATAGTCTATATAAAAAATAACACACACAAACCTCTTACATTTTATGAAGGCCCTTGGATCTTCGGGAGTGACTGGCTCTGAAGTCGAATTCCAAGTCCAAAAATGCTGCTGCACTGCTAGACACTGGATGCTATTTAGTTATTTAATATGTCAAATGTTTGTACAGTCAGGTAGCCTACACCCATGATATGCTCAAACCTTACCTGATTGAATTATGTTTTTATATTTAATTTTCAGCAGCTGCCATGTTCTTTTAATGCCTGCTGGATTGCATCTACATGAAAATTAAAATTAGGTTGAATAACATACTGTTCTTCCAGTTTCACCTCTGATATTATAACAGTTGGGTAAGTTACTTGTATTACTAACTACAAATGACATCTTCAACAGTGTAATTAGATTAATGTAATAATGACTATCTTTATAAGGTATTGGTCTACTTATTACTAATTACTAAATCCCATCAACCTCAACCACTTGAACAATACAAGGAAAGACAAGAAACTGCACTTTTAATGCTTTCAAATAAACAATATACAATTGCATGAATTATTCTTGAACTGACCAAAGTGTGTAGAGGGAGAAGGTTACATTAAAAATATACCTTTTAAAAATGTATTTTAAATATACAGAATTGTCTAATGCAATTACATCAGATTTTACTTTAAATTACAGAAGAATTAAGAGTAATCCCTTTAATTAAATTAAATTACAGTATTAATGTTCTAATACTGTAAAATTACAGTAATAATGTTCGTCATGAGAAATATGAAGACCTCTTTTTGTCTGGTGCTGTTGCCATGGTGACTCATAATATCTGCGCTCCATTGATAATGCCTTTTTATAGTGGTGGTGCACGCGCTTAACTCAGAGTCTGAACTAACTCATTTCAGCTGATCTGTAACTGAAAACTCAGAGTTTCCCATCTCAGGGTAAGTCAAGTCAGAGTTCAAGTTTTAACTCAGAGTTGGTTGAACCTCCTTTCTGAAACAGGCCCCTGATCGCAGAACACATCTAAGCATAACATTAACAAAATACAAGAATGTAAAAGACAATAAAAGTGAAATTCCTGTGGATCAACATCAAGTTGATAAATCGCTTGTGGACATTCCATGACAACATTCACCCGTTTGATACAACACTAGTTAGTTGATTAATGGCTCTAAACCCTGCTAATTAGTGATGTGACGTTCGGCACCGAGGCTTCAAAGCTTGTGTCAAAAACACAAAACATCTCACATTGAAGCAGTGTATCGGAGCTTGATTCGTTTTGCCATAACCACGTGATCTGTGCCGTCCGAAGCTTCGTTTCCACACACAGTCACGTGACTGCTTCGTGTTCAGATTCAGAAATAGCGCGAACCCCTTGAGCAGGTTTCGAGTGTCATGCCCTTCGGTAGTAGTAAATAAAAAAAGAAATAGACTTAGTTGAACAAGTCCTGTTTCTTAATAAAAATCTTTAATTTATTAAATACCCACAAAATAAAACGTCAGCTCCCCAGTTCACAAGCACTTTCACTACCCAGTTCACAAGCACTTCACCATTCCACAATAATGTTCTTTTAATTTTATTATATATGCCTACATGAGCCTTGCCTATGAACTCGTAGGATTAGGACTGAGGCTAAAGTTTATGTGAATAAGGCTGCATTTGTAGATCAAAGCAGATTCATAAGAGCTGTTTCTGTACAAGTTAATTAGTCTCATTTATTATTATTTTTTTTTTCATAAATTAATTCATACAGTTGTTTGTTCATACATTGTATAAGAACTACATCAACACTAACACATGCATTATGAGGATTAAAGGTATAGTGGAGGATTGTTTACTTCCGGGTGGATCACCTATACTATTGGTCCTCCTAATTGTCAATCATTCTGGTGAATCAATCAAACTTATTCAAAAAGTGGAGAGGGCGGGTCTTATCTAAAATTCGGAAAGATCCTCCACTATACCTTTAATTGTATTGCTTTGTGGTTTACAGAGCACAAAGAGATTTATTAAATGAAACAATAAAAAATCATAAATCATAAATGGCTTCATTTATAGTACATTTTAGTGGGAGGAGCTGATCTGCCACAATCTAAAATTAATCAGTTACTGAGTTTGTTTTAATAGGGTCAAAGACTGGATGTCAAGTTATAGTGTCTGTATCTAATTTAAATTTTAAAATAAATTTACAATTTATTTTATAAACATAGAAAACTCTGTCTATTTTACAGTTTTTACAATTGCTAAGACAATAGACTCCATTCCCTCAGCAAAACCTTAAACAAGTTCAGGCAGTTCGACACTGTTTGCAAATATCCTGCACTCTTTTTGCAAACCTCTAAACACATTCTCACTCGCTAAAACACATTTGACACTGTGATGCATTTGTGTCGTAGCAATTGTGAAAAACGGTGATGTTTCAAATAACTTTTGTGAAAACAAAATGACAAAATATGGGAGAAATAATGTTTTATCATCATTCAACTTAGATATACATTTATGTAAAAATGAAACAACATAGTTATTGTGACCTTTACTTTTATATATTGAAATAAAATAATACATGATCATACAAAATTGTATTATATTTTAAGTTATTTAAAACTTAATGCGTAAAACCTAGTGGTTTGAAGGATAGTGGCAAAGAATAAAGATTTAATTTTACAATGAATGAGTATTTTGGGGCTGCACTATGATCCTTAAATACACTCTTTAAATATGTCATCAAATAATTATTCTTCTAAATATGCCTGAAAAGGTTTTTAGCAAATATTGTCTTTGATATACTAATTGACGCATTTAAGCATTTATATCAATCTGTATGTCTATTGTAAATCAACTGATGCTAATTCACAATTATAACATTATTTTGTTTCTTCATTAAAATAATGGCAGATATCCAGAAAATTATGAGTGTTTGCAGTTAGAAACACATTATTTGAGTCAGGATACATGATAAAAGCCTGTTAAACTGCTCTATTGAAAGACAAAACTGTCATTTATCACAATATAACCTCAATAATACAAAATAAAAACTTTTAAAGAAACTATTGACACTCATCTTCATAAACCACTGCAGATAAGTAACTATGAATTGAAACATGGTTTGGTTTTAAGATAACTTATTGTAATAAATTAGATATTTAACATGTAACATGTGTAGAAACTGACAGTGGCAATTATGTTTACAGTGGCAAACTGTATTCATATGTATCTGTGTTAACATTTATGTATAGATTTATGTAGCAGAATTAATATTAAAATTATTTTGTTTGTCCAAAGTAGAGTAAAGAAAAAAGTAAAGTAAAGTAAAGCAAAAACAGTGTGATGCAATTTATGTGAACGTAAAACTATCTTGAACAAAGATTATTTGGGATGAGTATGTTTATTATCTTGAGTGAACTAGACTGGAATGCTCTACAAAAGTTGTTTTGTGGACCTAGTAGGTTCTCAAGCATTTGTCCAAAACTTGCCCAAATGTTGTCCCAACTTTACAAATTGAGTTATTTGAACAAACAATTTTACATTCAACAATGTTGTGCCAGTTCCCAGCATGCATTGCAGCTTGAATAAATTAAGTGGTACTTGGGTTAATGGAGCCAGTGTCCTCTCCTGTGTCCCTTCACCCTGAAAGAGTCTGAAGCTGGAGAAGAGATCGCAGCCGCTGGTGTGTGTGTGTGTGTGTGTGTGTGTGTGTGTGTGTGAGAGAGAGAGAGAGAGAGAGAGCAGAGGAGACAACGGTCTGATAGTCAACGCATCTCTAGACTTATAGTCAAGTCAAGTCATCTTCATTTATATAGCGCTTTTAACATTGTAGATTGTTCCAAAGCAGCTTTACATTGATAATAGGAAATTAAAGTAAAGTGTTTTGGCTTTATAGCAGCTCTAGAATAAAGTTATTGTCCAGCTAAAGTTAGTTTGATTGATTCACTTCCGTCGCAACGATCATTAGTTATTAACTTAGGGGCCGCTAACATGACACCGTTTTAACAGGAAACTTCTTTCTGCGCAAACTTCAAAAACGCGAACCAGTGAGAACGCTGATGGCGTGCACATGCGTATTACGAGTTCAGTCTATAGGGATGTGCGTTTGAATATATGTGCGCAGGCGTGTAGTCCTTCCCTACAAATCAACCCTCAACATACAACTTGTCTGGCCTTAAAATTAATAATACAAAATTTGAATCGCTTCCACGTACGTAGCCACGCGAACCGGAATTATCCAGACAACGCTTTATCGGTAGAGAGGTAAAGGGAGGGGAGGGAGGCCTTCACAGGGGAGAAGGAAATATAGAGCTGAGTATCATCAGCATAACAGTGAAAACTAATGACATGCTTCCTAATGATTTATCCCAAGGGTAGCATGTACAGAATGAAAAGCAATGGTCCTAGTACTGAGCCTTGTGGTACGCCATACTGAACTTGTGATTGATAAGACATCTCTTCATTTACTGCTACAAAACTCATAACGGTCAGATAAGTATGATTTAAACCATGCTAATGCAATTCCACTAATGCCAATATAATTTTCACGTCTATTTAAAAGAATGTTATGGTCAATAGTGTCAAATGCAGCACTAAGATCGAGAAACACCAATAGAGAGATACAACCACTATCAGATGATAAGAGCAATTCATTTGTGACTCTAATGAGAGCTGTCTCAGTACTATGGTACAGTCTAAATCCTGACTGGAAATCCTCGCAGATATCATTTCTTTCAAGAAAAGAACACAGTTGTGAAGATACTGCCTTTTCTAGTATCTTTGACTGAAAGGGTAGATTCGAGATCGGCCTGTAATTGACTAATTCTGTACGATCAAGTTGCGTTTTTTTAACAAGTGGTTTAATCATAGCCAGCTTAAAAGTTTTTGGTTCGTATCCTAATGAAAAAGATGAATTAATGATATTAAGACACCAGACCTGTGATTTAAAGTGAAAGATGGGAAAGGGGACGCTTGCTGTGTCTTTGACATCCAGCATCACATCCAAATCCTCCAACCTCATTACTGTCAGTCTTTTACACAGAAACACCAATAATGACTCAAGCACCAGCGGCCCATAATTCTGTTTAATATGAAATATATGCATTTTCATTCAGACATGGTTGCTGCATTTTAGTTCAAAGTTTCATAAAATATGTCTGATGTGTTTGATCAGCAGGATAATTCATAATAATCTGAGTTGGGTTCACTCTTGATCATTATATGACGATCAGAATAAAATCATCTGTTGGTTGTGTATCATCAGCTCATGTGATTCTGGATTTTAGCATCGGCACACTGCTCATATATGTGTTTGACCATTGTTTTATTTGTGATATATATATTTAGCTGCCTCTGCTTTCTCAGATCAGCTTGGACTGGATCTTCTTGCTGACACTCATTTTAAGTGCCATTTAGGAAACTACAGGCAACGTCAGCACATTGAAATTAGCAAGCCACATTATTTGAATGTGAAATGTGTTAAGTTTAAGAATTGAGGAGTCATGGATAGTGGATAACGTTTCAGTAGTAAACCAATTGTATTACTAATAATTTTATTTATAGCATGCAGGAAATTCTAAAATAAAGAAGTGAAACTAACAGTAAAGCTCTCGTGTGCAAAAGTAGAGCCTGTTCATTGTGTTCAGTCTGAAGCGTTCAGAGCAGAAGTGTGGAGAACAATATACACTTCTCACACTGAACAACATGTTTCTCTGTCCTGTAAAAGCTGATCTCTCTTAGGTTAGTGGCTATGGTTATGTTATGGTTATAGTTAGGGCTATGGTTATGTTATGGTTATGGTTATAGTTAGGGCTATGGTTATGTTATGGTTATGGTTATGGTTATGGTTATGGTTAAGACATGGCATGGTACATCATCATAAGATGACAGTTTCTATTACTACAGTGTAAATGTACTGTAAATTATAAGTGTAGTGAGTTTTGTATATGGAGTATATTGTAATTTGTGTTCTTGGTTTCTGTTTTGTTACATGTGATTGATTATTTAGTTTGATTTATTTTCTTTCTAATGTTTTTTTTTTTTTTTGTGTGTGTGTGTGTGTGTGTGTGTGTAGGCGCTGAGCACTTCCTGAAGCGAGCTGGTACTTTGCTGCACATTGGGCTTTACTTCACCAAGGGTTGTCATTACTGCTGTGTCATTATTTGCAGTGAACTTTGTGGGTGTGATTGTGATTGTCGGGGTCTTTTTGTGTATCTGGTGCTGTTGAACTCGCCCGCTCTCACATAAGAAGCCTCAGACCCCGCAATGATTGTTAATTTTCCTTTTTTCTGTTTTATTCGACCAATGACTAATTTGATTGTTCACTTCCAGTTTTAAATGATTGTTGGTCAACTATTTTAGCTTTAATAAAATATATTTTTGTTTGTATGGGAACTCACGCCTCTTGCCCTTTTCTAAGTGGAACTTACTTGTGTGTCTTTATTTGGATTGTTTTCCCCCGTTATTTAGGGGTGGCGTAATCACTAAAATTAGAGCCATAATGAAAAATACATTTGTACTGAAATCCACTTGAATTCTAGTAAAGCAACACTCAGGGTTGCATCACTCAGTCTGTCAGATGAGAGGAAGTTCACAACCAGAGGAGGAGCTGATAGTGTTTAAAGGAAGAGCTGTAACTATATATAATGAAGAGAAAGACTGACAGAAAAACAAAATGGCTGATAAGTGTGATCTGTGTCTGCTGGGACTGATCATTCTCTCTTCACTTCTCACAGGTAAATAAATCTGTATTTTCTCTAAAGACATTTAGTGGAATTAGTCTGGAAAGAGTTCATTTGAACATGCTCAGTTTATTCTTGCACACATTCACGTTGTGATCTCAGAGTTGTGTATTGATACACACAGATCATACTGTATTATTCCTGATACTGGACATAATGTCACTCAAACATCTGATGATGAAGAATGATCTTCATATTAAGAGTGTGTCAGTGATTTGAACAGCTCTCTGATAAAGACTAATAGTTTATTCTGGAGAGTGTGTGTTTGCTTTAAGTGAGGAAAAAGTCTGTATGATTTAAATCTTCTGCTTTTTATGCTGGTATGTTTTATGTTTCATTTATTAATATATCATAATGATCACTGAGATATACTGTGTTTTAGGTACCAGAGGAGTGGATGATCATGTGTTCATCAGTTCTGGTGAAAATGTGCGTCTGTCCTGTAATAATGCTCTTTCTGACTGCAAATATAAAACTACATGGACCTACTATAACAGATTCAGACATTCAGCAGCAGTTGAACTGATTACTTTAGGGAAAAAGAAGAAAGACACAGAGAGACATGAGAGACTGAGTCTGGAGTCTGACTGCTCTCTGAACATCAAGAACGCCTCAGAAGAAGATTATGGATTTTACACCTGCCAACAATATGTGAATGGACAGAAACAAGGATCTGATACACGTGTTTATCTGAATGTTCTTCATGGTAATTTTACGATTAAGCAGATTCTCCCTTTAAACTCAGATGATGATTGAAGAGTCTGTGATTTGTGTCTTGTGTTCAATTTCAGTGTCTCCATCATCTTCATCATCTTCATCCTCACAGACTGAGATCAGTCCAGGCCGTTCTGTGACTCTCTCCTGTCAGTTGTATTCATATTATACTGGACTCTCCTGTGATGATTGGGTTAGTTCTGAGGGATTTGAGCTGTTGTGGGTGAATCAGGCTGGCGTTGATCTGAAGACAGACTCCAGATATCAGATATTATCATTATCAGATCAATATTACTGTATCATCATCACTCTGACTACAACACTCCTGAATGAAGATAACAACAGAGAGTGGAGATGTCAGCTTACTCACAGAAATCAACTCAAGACCTCAGTCAGATACACTGTCAAGTATTCAGGTGAGAAAACAGTGTTAGAAGTTATCCTGTGTTAACTAATTAAAATATGATGATAAAATTGTACAGTATGAATCATCTAAACAAACATTCATCCTTTACATCTCCAGCTGATTCAACTACAGCAGTGAATCCTTCTACACAAGGTACATGATGATGCTGATGCTTTCAAGCCGTTGATGTTATTCACAGAACAGCTTTGTCTAACATAATTTTATAGAAAATATGAATGAATTACCATATAGACACTCTACCACATTATTTAAATAATGAAGTATGTAAGAGTTGAGTTGATCTTTTCCTTTTTGTTCTTGAGAGAAGAGCAATAAACAATAAATAAATCACAGGGCATTAATCAAAAGTCAGAGGTAGATCAGAATCGTCATCAGTGCCGATGGATTTTGTCTTTGTCTATAAATGTCCCCAATCTGCCCTGTCCGTCTCTGACTCTGTGCTCGATCTCTTCTTCAGTCATAGTGATTTCTGTCGCTGCAGTCGCTGTTCTCCTTCTTGCTCTTCTCTGGCTGATCTGCAGAAAAAGAGCTGGTGAGTTTTCAGATTTACTCCTTTACAACAATTAAAAACAGTTCAGATGAGCAAACAAACACATCATGTTCAGATTGTAAGTATCATAGAAACATGTGGATTATATGAAATTCTCAAACAGAAGTTTATTCCTGCTGAGAAATCCTGTAATGTCAATCTCACAGAGTTATCAAGGCAAACAACAATCGATCCCTTTCAAAGTGTTTACTCGTATTGCGTCTTTGCTAGTCGCTATGGGGAGAACTTATTTTCTCAGAATTTTGAAGCCTTTAATTAAAAAACGCAGTGCCACTGCACACCTGCAGTGCTGCGATCTGAGTGCGTCTGTTGGTTTGTCAGTGGGAACTACATGAATCTATGGCGAAGCAGCGTGTCTGCGGCAGCCAGTTGCAGCTCATCCCGCAGAGAGAGCGCAGAGCCTGCCGAAAGGGGTGGGGCATCTGCCTATAAAAACAGCTCATATTCACCATAGGAATCAGATGTATTCTCCTTCAGCGACAAACTTACCTGGTTGATTCTCAAAGAAGCCTTCTCGCCGTCGAAGAAGCCAAGCAGCGGAACGAGTGCAGTCAAGCAGACCAGCAGACTTTGATCAGCGCGTGCTACGGTCAGCTGACTTCACCGTCTCCCCTGCGGCTATCCGAAAATTGCTAATTTCGCGCAGTGATTGCGGCCCCTCTGCACCCCACTAACGAGCACAGTGAGTGGTTGCCTGTCTGGGGAAATCCCACACAGAAGCCGCGCTCACCTAGTGTATGTCTCTCTCCTCTCTCCGCTCGCAGAACGCTTTTCAGAGAGAGGCTCCGCCCCTCGCATTCTCCGGTTCCCCATAGTGTCTAGCAAAGACGCAATACAAGTAAACATTTTGAAAGGGAGCGACTCGGTTACTTATGTAACCTCAGTTCCTTGAGATAACGGGAACAAGTATTGCGTAGACAGCCGTGCTATGTCACTACACGGCTGCCGTTTGTCGAATTAAAGGGTTAGCTCATCCAAAAATGAAAATTCTGTCAGTAATTACTCACCCTCATGTTGTTCCAACCCCGTAACACTTTCGTTCGTCTTCGGAACACAAATTAAGATATTTTTGATTAAATCTGAGAGCTGGATCACTCCTCCATAGGCTTCTATGTTATTGAAACTTGCCGGCCCAGAAAGTTAGTAAAGACAATGTTTAAAATAGTCCAAGTGACTACAGTGACTCAACCATAAGTTTATCAAGCGACGAGAATACTTTTTTTGTGCACAAAAAACAAACAAATAAAAATAATGACTTTATTAAACTATTCATTTTCTTCTGTGACGGCCTCTGAGTGAGTTCATGTAGTGTAACAGCGCAGCGCTTCTGGGTTGTACGTCAGAACAGAGGCTCACAATTGGCTGACGCTGGTCATGTGTGTGATGCGTGTGATGCTGGCTGAAGATGAACGAAAGTCTTACGGGGTTGGAACAACATGAGGGTTAGTAATTACTGACAGAATTTTGCTTTTTGGGTGAACTAACCCTTTAAATTCGAATTAAACCTGATTCCTTTGGCGAAATGAGCTGGTTTTAAAAGCAGATGCCCCGCCCCGCCACGATTGGCTTGCGTAGACACGTTGCTTCACCTTAGGTTCATGCAGTTCCCATTGACCAGCCAATAGACACGATCAGATCGCTGCACTGTTATGGCTGTGCAGTGGCACTGCGTTTTTTAATTAAAGGCTTCAAATTTCGGAGAAAAGGAGTTTCCCCCTCAGCGTCTAGCAAAGACGCAATACTCGTTCCCGTTTTTCTTTTACTTGAGACGTTTTTATCACTCACTTTAATGATAAGATTCTGTCTTTTGCACATGTGTGTTTTATCATAAATACTCATATTTCATGAGGCACTTGTTTTCAGATAATAAAAGAGGGACTGGAGATTCTGCGGTGAGTTCAGTAATGCAGTGATTTAGATTTGATTACTGTCTTTAAAGCTCAATAAAGTGTCATTCATGCAGTTTAACTGTTTGTTCTGAAGGTCAAAGATGAGAATGAAGATAAAGGGACGAATGAGACGATCAACATGTTCATTCCTCCCGCTGCAAGAGCCAATGTGAGTCCACTAAATCATCAAACATTACGTTCACTGTCTGTTCAATAATGTGATTTAAAAGCTTTTGTGTTCTTCTACATATTATAGTGAGAGATATGTCTGTTCTGTGTGTTAAACTTGACTCTCTGCACGTTTGCATTGATGTTTAGGAGCAGACAGATGATGTGACTTATTCTGAGGTCACTTCTTCCAATACAAAGCCAGTAAAATCATTGAATGTGAGTAGATACCAGCACATTTCCTTGTTATTCATCACTGTCCATTGACCAGTCCTATTTAGAGACAATCACAGCAGCTTCTCTCATCTATATGAGTTTGACTCTCAGATAAATGAAGCTCATGCTCTAGTAATAATAATAAACGCTGGGGTTCAAACATTGATGCACAGAATCTGTTCTTTCAGGATCATGATGATACAGTGACTTATGCTGCCATCAGAGGAAGAGAAGATCAACCGCAGGATCAATTTTACGCCTCTGTGAACAAGAACAAGACCTTCACACATAAACATTAATGATACAGATCATGAGCTCATCATATCAGGAGCAGACGGGAAGTTTTCATCAGTAAAGTTAGAGACTGAAGCCCTGATGTGTTTTCATACAGGCCAGACTCAATCTAGTGTCTCTCAAGCCTCTTCCATGACTGGAGTCTGTTTATCCACTGAAATATTTAATCAATTAAAGACAATCCAAACCAGTAGAAAATAAAAATGAACAATATCAATAAGCTGTTGATAAAATGTGTAATGAGATAAAAATCATATCCTGTGAGATGTGAGAGGCTTTCAGTGTCTACCTGTGGTTGTACAGTGAAACTGAAGTTTAAAATTTAAAGGAGGAGGAGGAGGAGGAGGAGGAGGAGGAGGAGGAGGAGGGGGGTGGGAAATCTTTATCTGTATCTTTTAAACTGTCGATAAACACTGAGGGCTACATTTGCACTTCAGTTTTTATTACAAATATTACGTGCTGTTGTGTAGACATAAACATTATAATTTCTAACACAACATAAAAAATTCACCATAGTTTAAATTAAAAATGTGGTCAGAGAAATAGACGTGTCAAAAGGTCTTTAAGATTGGCTGTGAAAGCTGCCCGTTCTACATAAAAGTTTAAGTGCTATCCGCGTGTGTCACGTGTCACCGCTTCCGGATGTAAACTCTCTACCAGACACACCAAGAAAACAACAAACGGTATAATGTAATACTAGCAAAAAATTATAATCCTAACCTTTATCTCCATACCAAAATCCCAGATGGCCAGATAGTGATTCATCTTTTATAAATTGTTAAAATAGTCGTGTCTGTGAACACAAAGACTGTAGTGTACATCGCAAGTTTGTAAGTGCTGTGATGGCTAATTTTAACATATGTTGTGTAAGCCATTTTTGTCTAACATAAAGGAAATGAAACTAGTTGTCTGGTTTTCTTATGGAACATATTTGGGGCTCAGCTTGAACAATCTATCTGCAGCTTTTCTCTGTGTGTAAGTTCACACAGCTGCAGATATCTGAGTGTATGTAAGGAGTAGTTTAATCTGATCAACGGTTAGTCCTCCACACACATCCACTGAAGAGAGATGTGTGACCGTTAACTGTCTGAGTGTGACTTCCTTCTCTGACTGCAAAACACTCTCTGTGTGTCAGAACGACATTCTTGCAAGAATAAAAACATATAAAGACACTGGTTGTTTCTCCATTTCAGCCTCACCATTATTAAAGGCATTTATTTTTTTATTTTTTTTAAGACAAAATTAAATGTGTAATATGAATAAATAGCGCTCATAAACGGCTGTTGAGATAGTATTCTGAAGTGAAACTAGTAAAGGCCTTTTACCCGGAAACAGCATTCCTTACGGAAACACTTAACAAATAGATTGGTTTACAGATCAGCAGGAGGTGACAAATAATTTTTTTAAAAAGAAAGAAACAGAGGAAAAACTCGTAAAAATAATTTAATTCATTTAATGTACGATCAGCAAGGCCCATCTGCAAGACATTTAGTAATATTTTGATGTCTATGAAATTAGACAATGATATTACATGACATATTCTGCCCAGTGTTCTCAAATAAATAAAAATTGTGCATAGACAATATATATATATATATATATATATATATATATATATATATATATATATATATATATATATATATATATATATATAGTGTGTGTGTGTGTGTGTGTGTGTGTGTATTTATGTGTGTATATGCTATTGGCAGTACTGTTATTCCTTCATCATTCCTGCATCAACATTTTAGTCTCTTCAAGAAATGTGACTTCTTAAATTTCTGTTCTCATAAAATGTTATATTTGTATTACAAGCAGGATTTCAATTCAATTGTCATATATGATGTCCTACAATAGCCTAATTCTTTCATTTGAATAAAATTTTGTATCCAAATTATCAGGCCCGGCTGCAGGATGAAATGACTGAGGGGGCATGTGAAATTGTTAAGGGGGCTTAACTGTATATCAGTGAACTCAATGAACAAAACACACTGATAACTCGCTTAATAAAAATATAAGCCAGCGTCATTTATTATGCATATATTAACCCTTTCACGCTTAATTTTATTTATACAATTTATACCATTTTATAAAATATTCTAACTGACTCCCCAGAGTGAGTTTTTTCAAGGTGACTGTTATATTAGGACGTTCCCCCTTAACGTTTCCATGGCAACACGTCATATTTGTCACGTGACACACCGCAGCCACAATAATACTGTATGACAGATCGCTTTTATTTCCTTTTTTATTTCAAAATATTCACAAACTTGCTTACCATGTCATCTACTATCTGATATCCCGATTCTCAAAAATGTGTAAGTGAGTGTGTGGTCGTTCAAAAACCTTTATACATAATCTTGATCGATAACGTGAGATGGGCGCCACCATGTTTCTTTGCATCGCAGTTTAGAGAGTCCTGTCTGTCATCAGTTTCTCCCGAAATACATGCAAGAAAGTGGCCGGTGAACTCCGAGAAGAATAGAGTAAACTCTATAGTTACTTCCACTATGTTTGTCTGATATGAATAACACACGTCGGCAAA
Organism: Leuciscus idus; assembly: GCA_021554675.1. Taxonomy (NCBI): domain Eukaryota; kingdom Metazoa; phylum Chordata; class Actinopteri; order Cypriniformes; family Leuciscidae; genus Leuciscus; species Leuciscus idus. Next base: position 62,874,860 of record CM038621.1, read on the forward strand.
TTATATTTGAATGGATTGTTATTGCTGCTTCCACAGACATCAGTGTGTATTTTACAAACTCCAAATGTATTGTTTTACTAGTGCTTATATGTATTTAAATGTCTGAAACCTAAAATAAACATTATTAGGTTGAAAACACTGCGTAGTTGTGATATATGACAGCGCTGAGCTCGTCCGTCTCTGGCTCAGCGCCAACCAACGCGCGAAAGCACAGTTTGAAATATGCATCTACCAATCAGTAGCTACTTTGAATGAGGGATAGAGAGCAGAGAGCGCTCACTCTGACCATTTTTCTTGAAATATTTTTTTAATTTGGGATCTTTGCATGCCATCACGTTTGGGGGGGGCAGTCACGGCATTTGGGGGGGCATTGCCCCTCCTTGCCCATGCCTATATCCGGCCCTGCAAATTATTGCCCTGCCTTTGTGTTATGCGCTTGCGGAAACCCGTCATGTTCATTCAACTGCACATCCCTCAAGCACCTGAAATAAGTGAAACCCTGTGCTTACAAGTTTCTTTAAATGGTTTATAATGTCACTCTGCCTTATCAGAGCCACCAAAATCAGAGTCGTCTGCAAACGCTATCGTATCATGCGATGCATGATCCAGGGTCACATATTATTATTATTATTATTATTAAGTGTTTTGGACAGCTTGTGTTATTTCTGCAGCCCCTGTCATTTTTCCTGACACGTGACATCGCTAACGTATTTTCTCATTGAACTGATTCTGATTGGCCAATGCAGTTGCCAGAAAGAAACTCCTTTCACCAATGAGAAACCTTTGACACGCCCATTATTACTCCGAGCGGCAGCGACCCGAACTTGCGTTCATTTCTGAGTCAGCGTCGAGTCTTCTGAGGTGAGGAGAGCAGTTCACGGTATTTCTCATATTTACACAACCATCACACACACTTTATACAGTTTGATTAATAATACATGCACATTTAGTGCAGCTGCAGCGAGCATGAGGAGAATATGTTGAGTTCATTCAGACCTGAGCGATTTTGTGTTCGTTTGTGTGATTGTCTCGATGTTTGTGTGAGAACTGTTACTGAATGTCGAGTCAAAGTTTGAGATCTGTGAGGAGAATTGATGCTGCCACTTTATATCTATCCTTTTTATCTTTGACACATCACATCTGTTAGTTAAGTTACATTATTAAAATGTATTGAAACAGATTTACATTCAGCCTATAATAAACCATGTGAGACATTTTAAATCTATATTAATATAGAGAAATGTAGAATTGCCTTTTATGCTACACAATATTACTTTGTGGTGCTCTGTATTTAAAAAAAAAAAGTTTTTAATGATAAACATATTTAATGATCTAATTACTTCATTGTAATGAATATGGTTATTAGAAAATAGAACTATATTTAGATTCACATGGACATATTATTGTGTTGTTTCTTGAGTGTCATTAATGATTTTGTATTATTGTTGTTTTACGTCATATTGTGAGAAATAACAGTATTGTCTTTCAATAGAGCAGTTTTACAGGCTTTTATCATGTATCCTGACTCAAATAATGTGTTTCTAACAGCAAACACTCAGAATAAAGTGAGATGATCTGCTGATGATCCTGAATGGCTTGTTGAATGAGTGTTGATAGTCTGAGGCTCATCAATATTAACAGATCTGCTGAAAACACTCTTTATACTTAAAGCTTATTTCACTGGTGTCAACAGACTGAGGTAAATTGGTGCTTTTAACAGTTTTTTATATATATATATATATTTTTTTTTTATAGGGATGTGCAAGAGTTGCTACTAGTTGAAGGTTAAGGGTTAACAATAGTTGTTTGCACAGAAAAAAAAATGCACAGGATTTTATTGTTCAAATTACTGTCGTTTTAATGTTACACCTGTTTCACACACACTCCGTTTGCGGTCCTCATTTTTTCCCGTACCCATGTTAACAGGTCAGAGCTTTCACGCTGCACACAGGATGTGGTCCGGCAAAGCGTTCCAGGTGTATTTTTTCTGTACCGAGTCTATTTTTGCTGTGCTGAACGCGCTGAATTAAAGTGACGGCGCATAGTTCGTGGTCAAAATGAACACAGATTGACATGAAAATGTAGTAATCTCTATTTTTTCAGTCATCTTTTTACTTTAATTGTTTTGTTTAGCTTTCCTATGCTTTACCCCGAGCATAAAGTAAAAAGATGACTGTGAAAAATAGTAGTATAATTTAATTAAATACATTTGTGGTGAGATTACTACATTTTCATGTCAATCCGTCCTCATTTTGGCCACGAACTATGCGCCGTCACTTTAGTTCAGCGTGTGCAGCACAGCAGAAATAGACTCGGTGTGGAAACGATCTCTGCACTGCTGTATACACACCGCTCCTGGAACGCACTGCCGGACCGCATCCACGTGCAGCGTAAACGCTCTAACCCAGTGGTTCTCTAACATTTTACACCAAGTACCACCTCAGAAAATATGTGGCTCTCCAAGTACAACCATAGTAACCATTATGAAAATACAGTAGCGTAAAGTAATACAGCAAAAAGTAATACGTTACTGTAATGCAGTAGTGTAAGGCATTACTAATCAGTTTTCAGGAATATTTTACTCGGTACATGTTCAGTAACGCTTGCGTTACAACACACTTTTAGCCCAAAATTTAATAAAAGAAGAAAAAAAAAGAATATATATACACACAAATATATCATTAATCATTAAATAAAATAAAATTGGATTGATGTCACTTCCTTATGGTGTCCCATTCATAATATCAAACGGTGCTGACATTTCTTCCCCTATTCTTACCTGGAATGTACTTTCAAATAGGAAATCTGATATCCATTTATACAATATCCTCCTATTCCAAGTTTATTTAGTTTAATTAAAAGTTCTTCCCTCCATTAAGTGTCATAAGCTTTTTTTTTATATCAAAGAAAACTGCAACGGTATTCTCTCATTATAAGTGCTTTTTTTTTCATCATTGTCAAATAAAATCAGAGCATCCATTGTACATCTGTCATAATTCAGGGGCGGAAGCAATATGCAAGTAAACTCTTTTATTGTTGGTCAGAAGACACAGCAAAAACACACGGGTGGGCTGGTGGCGCAGGGACTTGATGGTCAGCGTGGAGGTGAAGACAGGTGACGGTGAATCCAGTGAAGTGAACATCCAACACGACGAACACCACGAAAACACCGAACAGGACACGATCTGGAACTGGAACAGGAACTGGAAGAGCAGACGACGACAACACACTGAGGACACCAAAACCAACGATCTGACAGGGAAAGGAGAGTGCGATGAGTTTATATAGCAGAGATGATTGATGGTAGCTGATGAGGGGAATGAGATCAGGTGGAGTGCTGATCAACTGAACGAGCAGCCACGCCCACTCACACACACCCACACACACAAAACAACAAATACACGAGACACGAAGAAACCAGTGAATTCATGAACCGTGACAGTACCCCCCTCTCCTAGGAACGCCTCCTGGCGTCCCCAGACTCCCTTACCTGTCGATTGTAATCATCGATAAGAGAGTGATCCAGGATGTCTCTGGCAGGAACCCAACTCCTCTCCTCCGGACCGTAACCCTCCCAGTCCACCAAGTACTGGAATCCGCGTCCCCTCCGCCTTGAGTCCAGAATGCGATTAACCGAATACGTAGGTTCCCCTTCTACGAGACGCGGCGGGGGGGGAACCGGGACGGGCGGATTAAACTGAGAACGAAACACGGGCTTGATTTTGGAAACATGGAAGACGGAATGAATCCTCCTGTACACTGGAGGGAGTTTGAGGCGGACTGCCACCGGGCTAATGATCTTGGTGACAGTGAATGGGCCAATAAATTTGGGAGCTAGCTTATTAGAGACGGAGCGGAGAGGAATGTTCTTAGTAGAAAGCCACACTTTTTGACCAACGACGTATATGGGAGGCTTAGACCGGTGGCGATCGGCTTTAGCCTTGGTGCGCGCTCCCGCTTGGAGTAGAGTCTCGCGGGCTCTAGTCCAAGTGTGGCGACACCTCTGGACAAAGGCGTGAGCGGAGGGGACCGCGACTTCGGATTCCAGACTAGGAAAAATTGGTGGCTGGTAACCTAGACTACACTTAAACGGCGATAGGCCCGTAGATGATACTGGTAACGAATTGTGGGCGTACTCCACCATTGACAGTCGTTGGCTCCATGAGGAAGGATTCTTGGAGACCAAACATCGCAACGTTCTCTCCAAATCCTGGTTGGCTCTCTCAGTTTGGCCATTGCTCTGGGGATGAAACCCTGAGGACAGACTAACAGTCGCACCCAGTAATCTACAAAATTCTTGCCAAAATTTGGACACAAATTGGGGTCCTCTGTCGGAGACCACGTCTGTCGGGAGGCCATGTAGCCGAAAGACGTGGTCAACGACTGTTACCGCTGTCTCCTTGGCTGAGGGTAATTTGGGCAAGGGAATGAAATGGACCGCCTTCGAGAATCGGTCCACCACGGTCAAAACTACCGTGTTACCCTGAGAGGGTGGGAGGGCGGTGATAAAATCTAGAGCGATGTGGGACCAGGGTCTCGAAGGGATCGGCAGCGGTTGAAGGAGCCCATCTGGGGGTCGATTGGAAGTCTTACCAGTGGCACAAACTGAGCAAGCCAAAACAAAACTGTGAACGTCACGAGCCATACGTGGCCACCAAAATCGTTGCTTAACTAAAGACGTGGTACGACTGACTCCTGGATGACAAGCCACATTGGAACAATGACCCCACTGAATGACGTTGGACCGTAATTGCTCTGGCACAAATAACCGGTTCGGTGGACAACCGGGCGGAGGCGTTACCCCTTCTAAGGCCGTTCTGACCTTCGATTCGACCTCCCATGAGAGTGTGGAGACAATTAGGGACTCCGGAAAAATGCACTCGGGAGTAGACGGGCGATCGGAATGGTCAAAAATACGTGACAAAGAATCGGGCTTGATGTTTTTGGAGCCCGGGCGGTACGAGAGAGTAAAGTCAAAACGTCCGAAAAAAAGTGCCCACCGAGCCTGCCTAGAGTTCAATCTTTTAGCGGTTCTAATGTATTCCAGATTCTTATGATCAGTCCATACGATAAAAGGTACCCCCGACCCTTCTAACCAGTGACGCCACTCTTCCAATGCTAACTTGACTGCCAACAACTCTCTGTTACCAATATCATAATTACGTTCGGCAGGGGACAAACGATGAGACAAAAACGCGCACGGATGCATTCTGTCGTCTGTAGGAGAACGTTGGGATAACACTGCACCTACCCCCACCTCTGACGCGTCGACCTCCACCATGAACTGACGTGATGGATCAGGGGTAACTAGGATGGGGGCTGAAACAAAGCGGCCTTTCAGTTTGGCAAACGCAGCCTCGGCTGCGTCTGACCACCTGAACGTAGTTCTGGGGGAGGTCAAGGCGGTCAGAGGTGAGGCTAGTTGACTGAAATTGCGAATGAACCGCCGGTAAAAATTGGCGAACCCCAGAAACCTCTGTAGGGCCTTACGGGAATCCGGACTTGGCCAATCCACCACAGCCTTAACCTTCTCAGGATCCATTCGCATCCCCTCATACGACACAATGTACCCTAAGAAAGGAACAGACTGTGCATGAAAAGCGCATTTCTCCGCCTTGACAAAAAGACCATTCTCTAACAACCTCTGAAGCACTCGTCTGACGTGCTGAACATGTTCCTGGAGAGACGAAGAAAAAATCAATATGTCATCCAGGTAGACATAAATGAACTGATCGACCATGTCTCTCAGCACGTCATTGACGAGTGCCTGGAAGACTGCTGGACTATTGGACAGCCCAAAAGGCATAACCAAATATTCAAAGTGCCCCCTGGGGGTGTTAAACGCAGTCTTCCATTCATCCCCCTTCCTGATGCGGACCAAATGATAAGCGTTACGTAAGTCCAGTTTTGTGAAGACCGACGCTCCCTGCAACCTCTCGAAGGCTGAAGACATCAACGGCAAAGGATAAGTATTCTTTACCGTGATGTTATTCAGCCCTCGGTAATCAATGCAAGGTCGCAGAGAACCGTCCTTCTTCCCCACAAAAAAGAACCCCGCCCCCGCAGGAGAAGAGGAAGGTCGGATGAATTTGGATGCCAGAGAATCAGAAATATATTTCTCCATGGCCTCCCTCTCGGGAATAGATAGAGAGTAAAGCTTGCCTTTAGGCGGAGACGTACCTGGCAGTAGATCTATTGCACAGTCATAGGGACGATGCGGAGGGAGAGAAGCAGCCCGAGACTTACTGAACACTTCCTTCAGGTCCAGATACTCCGCGGGCACGTTTGACAAATCCACTGCCTCCTCCTGAAAAGCAGAAACAACAACAGACGGACAGGCAGACGCAAGACAGGACTCATGACAAAAACTGCTCCACTCCAACACTGATCTCTGCTGCCAGTCAATCTTGGGGTTATGCTTGATTAGCCAGGGGTGACCGAGAACGACAGGTGCAAGGGGCGAGTCCAGGATGTAAAATGACGTAGTCTCTGTGTGATTGCCGGATACAGTGAGTGTAATGGGTCCAGTGGTGAATGCGATGGTGGGAAGGGCTTGACCATTGAGGGCGTGCACAGCAATGGAATGGGTGAGTGGTAACAGGGGAGCGTGAATCTTGTGAGCGAATGTGTAGTCCATGAAGTTACCTTCTGCCCCGGAATCCAAAAGTGCAAGACAGTCGTGAGTGTTGGCTGACCATCTAAGTCTTACCGGAAGGAGAGTAGATGTTGATGAGGTCTTCTCAGCGGAGATCCCACCCGACAGTAGCCTCAGATTTACTGCCGGGCTTGCCCTTTTACCGGGCAGTTGTAAGCGAAGTGACCAGCAGTCCCACAGTACAGGCAAAGGCCCTGGGATCTCCGCCTTTCCTTCTCCTCCCGGGAAAGCCGAGCTCGCCCGACCTGCATGGGCTCGTGATCGTAGACGGGACTGACCGCGTCCCCGCCGCTGGCTTGCGTGGTCTCCACGGTGGTTGAAGCCCGAACCGGTAACTTCATCCGTTCAACACGAGAGAGACGAGAATCCACGCGAAGCGCCAGGTCGATGAGTCCGTTGAGTGTAGCGGGTAAATCCAACGCGTAGATTTCTCTCAGGACGCGGTCAGCCAGCCCATGCAGGAACATGTCCCACTGCGCTTCCTCGTTCCATTGACACTCAGCCGCCAAGGTCCGGAACTCAATGGCATAATCTGATACGGATCTGCTTCCTTGCTTGAGATCCGCCAGGGTTCGTGCTGCTTCTCTTCCCGCGACCGCGCGGTCAAACACCATCTTCATCTCGGCGGCGAGTGTCTGGAACGAGGCACAACACGGATCTTGATTCTCCCACACCGCCGTCCCCCACAGAGCTGCCCTCCCAGTCAGCAGTGTGAGTACGAATGCCACTTTGCTTTGTTCTGTGGCAAATGTTCTGGGTTGCAGAGAGAAATGCATAGTACAGCGTGTTAGAAAAGCTCTGCAAAAATTCGGCTCACCACTGTAGGGTTCAGGGACCGGTAGACGGGGTTCTGACTGGGAGGCGCTTGATGGTGGAACTGGGGGAGCGGCCGGTGTGGGTGGTGGCGCAGTGGGAGCTCGTAGATGTTGAAGCTGCTGGGTGAGCTCGGACACCTGCGCCACGAGAGCTTGAATGGCCCGACCCGACTCCGTAGATGTCCTCTCTTGAGCCTCTATCCGAGAAATGGTTACTCTGATGAAGTCATCAAGCGAAGAGGATCCACTTGCTGCTCCCATCGTCTGGTTCAGATCGTTCTGTCATAATTCAGGGGCGGAAGCAATATGCAAGTAAACTCTTTTATTGTTGGTCAGAAGACACAGCAAAAACACACGGGTGGGCTGGTGGCGCAGGGACTTGATGGTCAGCGTGGAGGTGAAGACAGGTGACGGTGAATCCAGTGAAGTGAACATCCAACACGACGAACACCACGAAAACACCGAACAGGACACGATCTGGAACTGGAACAGGAACTGGAAGAGCAGACGACGACAACACACTGAGGACACCAAAACCAACGATCTGACAGGGAAAGGAGAGTGCGATGAGTTTATATAGCAGAGATGATTGATGGTAGCTGATGAGGGGAATGAGATCAGGTGGAGTGCTGATCAACTGAACGAGCAGCCACGCCCACTCACACACACCCACACACACAAAACAACAAATACACGAGACACGAAGAAACCAGTGAATTCATGAACCGTGACAACATCTTGTCATGGCATTAGAGTTTACATACATTTCTGTTGTGTCTAATATGAATAGACCCAAGCTATACCCAGATATTTCCAGATTATCACTTTACCTCTACCGTACTTTTAACAGACTTGGATCGTTTGTGATTCTGTCTGTCATCCTTTCTTGCATTGTCTTGAGCCTTCACTTTGCCAATTATATGCTATATTGTTAGTAGCCTGGATAGTCATTATGCTACATCATATCGCCTTCTACTGGATGTAAAATGCTATGTAGTACATTTTGTCATTTTAGAATGTAATGTTCTACTTCTGCAGTTATTTTGGTGAAAGTAACTCAAGAGTAATACAGGAGTAATGTAACGCATTACAATTCTGAGACGGTAATATTGTAAGGTAAAGAATTACTTTTAAATAACAGAAACAAGTAATCTATAATGTATTACAGTTTGGAAGTGACTTGCACAACACTGAAGAGGACAGTGAGAACATGAGTGATCCAGAACCCTGCAGAATGAAACACACTGAAGATCCTGAAGAACAAAGAGGTTGGTGTTTATTCTTCATTCATTCATGATGCTGAAGAACATTCATGTTAGAAACATTCAAGCACTTCATCACTTTTAGATATGCAGTTAAACTATAAAATGGGTACAGATTTTCAACAAATGGTCAGTCCTTGGTCTCTCCATTTCATTCAGTATGGATCAATAATTTTGATGACATCACTCTGCACTTCAGCTTCTCATCAGATTTTCTGTCCAATCAAATGCTCTCTAGATTCTGAAGCCCCGCCCCTTCATTATAAACAGCCGCGGAAGCTGCAGCTGAAATCACAAAGTCACTTGTTCACACATTTACTATTTTCTACATGATGAATGGAACATAGTGCACTTCTGTTGGGCGATATGCTCCATTTTCATATCGTCCTATCGTCAGCCTGAGAGATCGGCGATACACGATATTATCGTGAGGGGGCGGGGCTTACTTATTTGATTATTAACTTGCTTATTTACTCATTAATTTGCTTGTTTTATTACTTCGTTTTATATATGAGAATCTTTTTCTATGTTGCTAGCAAAGGTGGAGTGTTTATTTATAGGCTAAATCAGGTTATTTCCCGGTATAGTGAGGTAAAAAATATCCTAATAATTTTTTAATCATTTAATCAGGAGTATTTGCCTGGGCTTCAGCCCCGAATGTTTTTTGAAAAGTTGACTGACAAATATGAAACCGGAAATCGAAGTTGCCTAATTTCATTGTGCTTTGGCTTTGCTGCTGTCTCTGACTGGTGATTGTTGAAATCTGTCTCTCACACAGAGAGACAGTTTTGCCCTGTTTTTAGTTATAAAATGTTGTATAAATCAGAATCTGAGCGATATATGAACAAACCCCTCTGTAAAAACCTTAAGAATATAGATAGGAATACAACTGGAAAGTTTGGTTTATGTAAGTGCTGCTGAAGTGGAGATTTCTGGCTCAGAGTATGAGAAAAAAAATCCATTTTGAGAAAACGGCTTTTAAAGATTTGTATTGTAAAAAATCATACTTTTTTAGTGGAAACAACTATTTACAGACAAAATATCTTATCAAATCATTAGCAATCAACAATACAAACCACATCAAAACTTATATAACATAGCATTTATGGCCTTCAACTGAACAGAACCCCAGTGAAAAACAGTCAAAAACACACTCTGGAAATGTCAGAGCACGTCACGTGATGCATCTGAACGAATCACGTTGTCAGAAATTGACATCAGCCAATGAGATTTCGCTTTTAGAGTTAAATGCCCCATTGTACTTTAACGATTGGTTGCTGATAAAAAGGAAATGACCATATTTGGATCCGACAGCATTGTTCAGGAGAGAGAGAGCTTTCCAACAGTATACTGTATGTGATGACAGTGTGCAGACAGAGATCGCGGAGCAGCGGGATGATTTACAACGCCAACTTTTGTTGAATTGAGGAGAAATCGACAGACGCAAATAGACAAATTGTAGTAAAATAAAGACCTAAATGTGTATTTCAGACTTTTTTTCACCACAAGTCTGAAAGAACTTGAATGTTATTGAATACAAATAGTCCAAAATCTTAAAATTGACCAGTGAAAAAAAAAAACTGTTTTTGTAAAGTATTGAAATAACCAAAAGGGAGATTAAAGCTGCATCAAAACTCTATGTCGGGGCTTTTGTATTCTTTTGTAGGCTACATAAATGTTACACATTTTGGCGTAGCCCTACTCATTTTTCATTATTAATATTCTAACATTTTATCAATATTGCAAAGTCATCAAAACTGACTCATGAAATTCTTTTAACTATAAGCAACCCAGTTTGTCTAGATCTGTAATATTATTTCCTTTGTATAATGAGCTTGTCTTTGTTTTAAATTATATTGTATTTCTATTGTGAGTGTGAACTGCTGCACAGTCGTGTGATTTAGTCAGCTTGATTAACATGGAGAGATGGGGTTAAGTAATTATTTCAAGAGCTTCTCAGTGATTTTAGTCCCGTCCAAATGTGCCATCTCAGCAGTCATTACGCACAATTTCATTAAAGATTACGGTGGCACTAATCCCATGCGAAAAGACCCGCTGTAAATATGTACATAAATATGCCATAATTTCCTGTTTAAAACTGTTTTTCCACATTTTTTTCAACTATGGAGGTGCTTGAAAAAGCATTCAGTTGCGTTCTAGGCGGTGGGACGTAAAGTCTGTGGCAAAACTCAAGTGTTTTCCACATACCATTCAGATCAAAAAGAAGGTTGAAAACACTTGTTGGAGGCATGAAACTTCTTTTAGCCTTTGGTAAGTGCCTATTACCAACATCATAAAACAAGGGGCACATTTAATTAATACATCGTTCGACAAGACCTAAATGTTTATATATACAGTATGTGTGTATATATATTGTTTTATGGTGCTTAATTTAACCCTTTGTTTGGGTCTTAAATATAGACACCTTCTACCTTATTTTGTTTATTCTCAGGTTAGGTAAAGTCAGTCGAATTCGTTCTAAACAATAAGTACATAAATTTCCATACTTACAATTCAGTCGAAAGACTGCTCTGTGGTTTAGTTCAGCTCAATATTTTGTAAAACAGAGACTTAAGGCAGGCGAGCTTCTTAATTTCAATTATGTGTTTTTTTTATTTTTTTTATTAAATATAGTTTACATAAAAGGTACTAATATATAAAATAAAAATAAAAGCAAATCCAAACCAAATAATTTACAAGCTTTCATCTTCATGAGGCGCAATGGCAAGGCATCTAACACCGGAGAGGCCGTCCTTGGTGAACCAGCGTCTGACTGGACATGTCATTCCAGCTCTTTTAAAGTCCATCAACTTTTGGACATCTTCAGAAATCTCCTCCTGGAAACTCCCTAAAACTTGTTCATTGGTCACCCTCTCCTGGAAACCCCCTAGGACTTGGTTATAAAGCCTTTGTCTCTCCGTCCTCCTTCTTCTGGACCTTTTCTTCATCGCTGTATCTTCTGTGTCTCGTCCGCAACACATAGACGGTAATGATTGCATTTTTCTTCTTTCTTTGGTAAAGCTCTTTCTAATACATTTTCAATGTCTCTCTACTCTGCCATATGCTTAATACATGTTTACAACATTCAGTGTGGTCTGTTTTTCTATATAAACCATTTTCTCAATAAATGACTTTACTTCACCAATTGCAGTGTCTATTTTTTATAAACCATTTTCTCAATAAATGACTTTACAAACAACAGTTGTGGTGTCTTTTCTTAATGACAATTTCTTAATAAACATGTTTATAAAAACAAGTCTCAGTGTCTTTTCTATAAACCAATTAAACAATTTCAAATTAAATATGTCTCAGTGTCATTATTATAAACCAATTAAACAATTTCAAATTAAACATGTCTCAGTGTCATTATTATAAACCAATTAAACAATTTCAAATTAAACATGTCTCAGTGTCATTTCTAATGAACCAGATTCAAGTTTTTTTTTATAAAAACTCTTTACAGTGTTTTTCTTAACAATACGATTTCTTATAAAAACCTCTTACATTGTTTCCATACATTAAGGTTTCTTATAAAAACCTTATACAGTGTTTTCCTTTACATACAAGCATTGCTATAATCAATATAAGCCTGTTTATATGAGTCATAATAGAATCAATTGCATGTTTCACCCAACAATATATATATATATATAGGTTATATGTGTTTGCGCACATGAAATCAGGAAGCAGCGTAATACGCATATGGTGACAGGAAGGTGACGGCAATGCGTAAATCGAGTTACCCCTCCCACTTCTGCTAGTTTTACTGAGATTTATTATCCTCTGCCAATTGGCTATTAATATTACAGACATTCTGTGGTAAAATTACTTTACTTCTTCTTTTCTACTTTCTCCACAGTGGATCCTCTCATGTTTTTTCAGAGATGTTGAATGACTGAATCTCTTGTCACAGTGTGAACACTTGTAAGGTTTTTCTCCAGTGTGAATTCTCTGGTGCAGTTTTAAACTGCTCGCTCTAGTAAAAGTCTTCTCACACTCAAAGCACATATAAGCTCTCACACCAGTATGAATTTTCTCATGTTCATGTAAAGATTGCCGCAGTGAAAAACTCTTTCCACACACAGAACATGAATGCGGCTTCTCCTTCATATGAATTGGTGTCTCTTATGGGAATTTTGGCGAATAAATGTTCTGCCGCAGTGATCACATGTGAATGGCTTCTCTCCGGTGTGGATCCTCATGTGTAATTTAAGGGATGATGAGAATGAGAACGCTCACGCAATAATAGTGACACAATTCAAATACAAATGTAAATTTTCGTTTTCATTTTAATTCCTCTTTTATTTCACAGTTTTCATTTTCGTTTTCATTTTCAAAGACAACCTGCATGCAAATTCTATGTTAATGAGTGGGTGTGGCTTATTCTAGTAACGGCGCTAGAGACACGCCTTCTGTAAAGCGAAGTGTCGACGTCCCGTGTGCATGATTTGAATGTGTGAAACGAAATTATTTAAATGTGATTATATTGTAATCGAGACGACGAGATATGGCGAAATCTGTTAGTGAGCTTTTGCGGGAAGCTGCCGCAGCATTAGAACATGGAAACAGCCAGCCTGACCATGTTAGTTATGATGTTAGACTCAGACTAGACCATAATCGACGATGAGGTTCATTCATGTATTAGGCTGTTTTGGAAATTCAACTATTTGGGTGTACAGAAGTCTTAGTAACACAATTTCTACAACAATTATAGCCAGACATTAACCCCCTGAGGTCGGCTGTATCGCCGGCGATACCAGCTCGCTTTTTTTTTATCAGTGTAAAAGAAACTCATAAATACTCTGTTGACTTTGATTTTCCATAGGAGTTTCATACATCAATCGATTCTGTTAAATGTGTATTATTTTTGTGTATACTCACAATAAAAACAAAGTGTTGTGCTTTTTGCCAAATAAAGAAAAATAAACACGAAGCGAGTTCTGCCTTCTCTCTGCCAGTGAAGTCCATTCTGAAACGCGTCCGAAAATGAACAATAACTCAGCGAATACTCAGTCAAACAGGCATACAGACACACAGGCATGAAGCTTGAATTATCTTCTTTTAAATGAAGTAATTTATATAAAAAACAAATATTCTCATCTTGTGAAATCTGTATTAAAAGAGAGCGATTCCAGTCGAGCTCATTACAGCTCATTCAAATGTAATGTGACTCCGCCCACGGAGAGCGCGCGCTATTCAAATGCAAATGATTGAGGCAATCCACGCAAACCTGTGAACGCCCCCATCAACTCGAGAAAACACAAGTTTATTCAGATCATTGTACTTGTTTACACCATCTCGCAGCGCTGTGAGGAATAATAATAATGGAAAATGTACCTCAGAAGTGCGGGTATATCGAGGAGCGAGCTGAGCAATACTGTAGTAAGTTTTTTTCATTCTCACGTGAATCGGGTTTCTGTTTATGAATGAATGAATGGCAGTTAAATTTAAATCGCGTGTGTGAATGAATGAATGATCTGCTTTTAGCAAACTATTTTGCTATACTGAGTAAAAATCGACTGAAATATGTTGAAATAAAATGTATTTGTATAAGCAACGTATTAAACTGCAAATTAACATTTATATTCCTTATAATAAAAACGAAAGACCTATGTTACAAATGAAAGACAACATTTTGTTGATAGATAGATTACACATTTTTACTGTAAAATATCTGCCACCTCAAATAAGCTTTTGTTTGCCAATTTTTGCTAATATGTTAAATATAGTATGTTTTGTCAATGTAGGCTATATTCGAAGTAATGAATCCTTAACTTTGAAATATGTATGATAAAATGTATACTTTAGTTTTTACAAAGAAAGATTACACTTCAATTGTTGTTGTAATTGTAACCTTTTTAATAAAAAAATATATATTTACAAGGTAGATGTAAACAAATTTTTAAAAGGTAAATATAAGCCTTTTCTTTAAAGAATTTTTATTGTGTTTTATTATTGACAAATTTGGGGAGAGGATACATATTCCAAAACTGAAAATACAGTATGAGAATTAACTGCACAATTACTAGACATGTTTTCCTTGGATATTATACAATTTGCAAGCAAAATTTGTGGAAAAAAATATAAAAAAATAAATTGACATGCTTCCAACTGTGAACCAATTTGGTAGAATATATATATATATATATATTTATATATATATATATAGGTCTTGCATTCTTTCTTGTGGCTATAGGTGACACACCTGAATGAATGGCTCATTAAGTATGCGGGCCCCATTGTCTCCTCAGGTGTGAACCACTACATATGCATGATGCTGTTGAATAGTTGACGCCCCTTGCGCATATTGCCTTTACAAACAAAAAGTGTTTTACAAGATTTAAATCAATGTATTGTGGTATGTGAATGATAAGGGCAGGATGATTTTCACATCATTTTGAAGAAAAAACTCTAGGCAACGACATCCATTAGTCAAAAGTCTTATTGTCACATATTTAGTATGTGTTTTGTGGCCTTATTTCAGAAACTTTAGTTTTTAGTTTTTTCAATAACCGTGCATAAACATTATTCTCTCAAAAATACAAACATGTACATGCATGTTGCTCACATTTTATGGTAGCCCTGTTTGTGCTATATAGAGTGTAATTATACATTTGCCATTAATATGTTTATAAGCAACTGAAAAAAGCACAAATGTCAGGGCATGTCAGAACATCTCAAGGACCCCAAAAACCACTCAGAACCCAGAGGGTTAATATCTGCTTTACAGACGCTCATGAAGTGTGTGCAAATACTTTCTGTTTCACCAAACTGGAGCTGACGTTAATCATTTCAAAATACCTTACAAACTGTTTTAGAATTAATTTTCTACAAGTTAGTCATGGATAGTGGAAACCTTTTCAGTAGCAAATTCATTTTATTACTAATAATGCAATTATTTTTATTTCTAGATTTTAACGTCATGCTGGAAACTGCTAAAATAAAGAAGTGAGACTAACAGTAATTCTCTCGTGTGCAAAAGTAGCCAATAAACTGTTCAGAGCAGATGTGTGTGAGACAGTGTGGTTCACAGTATATGCACTTCTCACGTTTCACACACACTTAAGCAACACTTCACTGTGGCGTTGTGTCACTATATGATGTTTTTATTAACAAAGTTCGGGAGGAGCACGTTCAGATAATTAACACGAGTGGAGAGCACTCAGCAATCAACGATAAGAGGTGTATATATATATATATTCTGCAGTCTGACCTCATTTCGTTGTCAGTTTAGCAGAATCCCCCCACCACCCCTTCTCCACACTTCTAGCCCTAACCATTTACATATGGAGGGTGTATTCTGGGTTCAGGCCGAACTACGAGCTCGGATCCCTCCCCTCTAAACAGCAACTCTAGCAGGATTTCAACACAAGGTTGAACAGAGCAGAGTAAGTTACACAACCAGAGGAGGAGAAAGACTGTCAGAAACAGAAAATGGCTGATAAGTGTGATCTGTGTCTGCTGGGACTGATCATTCTCTCTTCACTTCTCACAGGTAAAGAAATCTGTATTTTCTCTAAAGACATTTAGTGGAATTAGTCTGGAAAGAGTTCATTTGAACATGCTCAGTTTATTCTTGCACACATTCACGTTGTGATCTCAGAGTTGTGTGGGTTTTTCCTGCATAGAGAATTACGAGGCGGCCGCCTCCGGCTCTCTATAAAACTCAGATCAGTGCTTAAAGTGCTTGAACTTGACTTTTTGAAATTTAAGTCCTGGAAAACCCTTGAAAACAGTCATATTTTTGAAGAGGTACTTGAAAAGTGCTTGAATTATGTTGTGAGATCTGATATTATCTCATCTCCTGATTAGCCTCATAGTAACCCAAGTTATCTAGAATAGCCTTGTGCTGTCAGGTCAGATTTATAAAGTTAGTCTCCCTTGGCTTGTCTAACATATATCAGCAAATCTAGGAATATAATAACCTTACTGTGAAACAATACATTTCTACAAGTTCAAGCCCATGGATCAAAGGTTATGCTTACCTTCCAGCAGTATCTTGTCCAAGGGCTTCTTGAAGAACAACAATAGTATAAACTCTAATTATAATGCTCTGTTGCTATATTTATAGAACTGTCTTGTGATGAGCTGAAATATGAATATACGGTACTTGTCTTTATAAAATAAAATTTATTTATACAAAGGATCAAAATACTGGTTATACAATAAAAAAGGTGTGTAGCAAATCAACAAAAGATTACAGGTTAAAATACTTTCAGCTCTATCCAATTCCAGGGCAGTCCTGTGAATGGATTCACAAAGGCTAAATACCTTATATGCAGTTCAAGCAATATATGATTAACTTGTTCTCGTCCGAGTATGTCAAGTTAAGAATTTCAGCAGAGCAATATCATCAAAAAGTCTAAATAATCTGAAGATATACTATATTCTCTTCAGGGCTGCATCGACATCAAAATCAAAAAGCATCGACTCATACAGAAGCACTCATACAGTATATATAGGAACGTTTGGTTACATCAGTTCCTCTGCCTACGCTAGGGTTTTTCCCATAAGAAGTAAAACCATGTGACTTAGTAAATCATATGACAATGTGAAACATGTGACATATATAACTCATGAGACAATGTGACATTTTTAGTACTACATTGTATTACCTCCTGGGAGCTGTGTTTAAATTGTGTTCACCATAAGTGTGCATTCATTTCAACATTCTTTCTACCTTTCCTTCCTTTCCCTCTTGGGAATCTATGTGTATGTGTTCTAGAGTATAGGTCTGGAAATGGAGATGTATTTGATAGTGCATTAAACATTCCAGCATCGATCCTTGCAATTATTAAAAATAGAGATGCATTGATACCGAGATCATGTACTCGCACTACCAGCAGCGTGTATAACACATAGAGACAGAGCGCAACGCGTCATAATCTGAAGACCACGCCCACCAAGGGGGAAAACAAACCAACCGTCTCCATTGACTTTGCATTGCGAGAGGCTGCCTCCTTGTCATTTCTTGCTTCTAAGAAAAGACAGAATAATGCCTAAAAGCTGCTATGTGACAAGGTGTAGAGCAAACAAGCTAAGAAACCCAGAAATAAGTTTTCATAAGCTGTCAACCCCAAAAAACGAGCGTTTGAGGACATAAAAGTGGATACAGGCTGGAACGAATGGGTAAATTGTGGGATCCTGACACTCAGTATGCACTAAAATACACTACGTGTGCAGTAAGTTAAACATTTAGTCACTGGTGAGTCAAATATCCAAATGTCAGTTTTATATATTATATTTCTGTAAGATAAACTATCCTGTGTTGCCGATTACGGTCTCCTCCAGCAGACGTACGTTAGTTCTCAGAGTAATGAGACACGTGACGCTCTGTCTCAACTGCCTGTATCCACTTTTATGTCCTATACACTAGTTTTTTTTGGGGTCGAGAGCTAATAAAAACTTATTTCTGGTTTTTTTAGCTTGTTTGCTGTACACCTTGTCACATAGCAGCTTTTAGGCATTTTTCTGTCTTTTGTTAGAAGCAAGAAATGACAAGGAGGCAGCCTCTCGCAATGCAAAGTCAATGGAGACGGTTGGTTTGTTTTCCCCCCCCGGTGTGGGCGTGGCCTAAATACGCTCTGTCTCTATAGTGCGCGAGCTGATAAGAGAACAACGTGCAGTGGATTGAGCGCGCAGCGGCACTGACGCGCGAGGTGGTCGAGCACATTCGTTTAAACAGACATCAGTGGAAAGTTTGTAGTTCAGTCGGATGTCAATGGCAAAGAAAATAAAACGAGGCATGTAGCTTATTATTAATGTTAACTGACGAGAGAGAGAGAGAGAGAGAGAGAGAGAGAGAGAGAGAGAGAGAGAGAGAAAAAACTTCTCTTGAATGCTCATGCTGATCGTTCACTCAGCAAGTGATATTTGGATGAAAAAATCGTATATGTAACTTAAGTAAAGCAAAACATGAACTATTACCTGATTTATGTATAACGAGTGGTTCCCTGCGTTATTACTGGACGTTTGGTTTTATGAACTAAAACATCCAAAGCACGCGCCCCGCAAACCAGCATCTCAGCGCGCGAATACTGAATTAAATTGTCTTTCACGTCTTGCGCTTGTACGGACAAATTCACACAAAATTATGTAAAAACACCCGGCTTGGTGAGTATCTTAGTAAACAAAGTTGGTTAGGCCTATATCTCAAGTGACCGTAGCCATGTTCAAATGGGGTCCGTGTGTTCGGTCTTAAAGGGACAGCAGTCTAATAAACCTGCTGCTGTTTTTAATGTTAATCAAACAAAGGACAAAGAAATTACTCACTGCTCTTGATTAAATGGGCTACCCTTTTCAACTTTACAAAAATATCCATCTATATATAATTTATACAGTAATGAATATGCAATTTTTTTCACATTTGATGACTTTATTCAAATTTCTGTACCTGTTAGATCTACCCAAAAAACTCTAAAAACACTGTTTATTTCATTTGTAGCCTTTCTTTGTTCTATTGTATTTATTTGTCCTATTTGTAATTCGATTATTTGTTCTTATTTTGTTACTGACTGCTTACTTGTCTTTAATAATGTTTTAAATTGACATTAATTAGGCAGGTAGTTTTTGTTGTAGTATCAAAATTGGATTAAATAATGGTATTTCACTGGTGTCTAAACATTTGAACCACTAACTTAAATCTGTTTCAATATCCTTTCAATGGTTAAGGGGATTTCCCATGCCTAACAGCGCTGGTCAATGGATTGATCTATATGAAGTGAAACTTCAGATACCACCATATACATGTAATTTGAGTAAAAAAATAAAAATAAAAATAATAATAATAATAATAATAAAGATATTGTTTGATAAGTTCCGATTGAAGTCCTTGAAATCCCCCAAAAGTAGTGCTTGAAAAGTCCTTGAAAGTCCTGGAATTTCATTTTACAGAATCTGTACGAACCCTGTCAGATAGTCACACTTGCTCAGATGCCCACCGTGACGGTTCTGTTGCGGGTTTGCGGTTATATCCGCGGGTCAGGCGGGCCAAGTAATAAAAAATAACATTCCAAATAATCGAGGGTGGATGAGAGATGAATCATTATAATGTGTTGAGTTTAATAAAGACACGGAACGCACATCACGGTAAAACACACTCTTTTACTTTCGTTTTCAACAACGTAATTCTCTTCAGGGAAAACCAATCAAGGAAAACATATCAGGGCTCCACATTAACGCTTGTCCGGTACACGTGTGTTTTTATTTTATTTTATTTATTTTTTAAAGGGACAAGTGAAAGAGAATTTTACTTGCCCAACAGGACAAATGGCCTAATTTAAACCTAAATATATATAAAAATATAAAAATAACTAGGGAATCACAGAAAACGCGAAGATGATTCTAGTTTTATTTTATTTAATGTAAGTGGTGATTCATAGCGTAGTTGTGCTGACATGATCACACGACCAGAGTGCTGTTTTCCTGAATACCATCACGATTGAAAACGAGACACTAATTTTATAAGTTCAATAAACAAACAGCTAAAATTAAGTCACTTACATTTTAGACCCAATTACTGTTTTTGTTCTTTTTCAGCAGCGAAAATAGTTCCAAACAACGATCCCAGCAGAACCATAGCGCATCTCACAGGGACACCGTGTTTCATTACTGAATGATTTAGCATTTTGAACGAATCGTTTGAATTACTGAATCAATGACTCATTCATTAAGACGGTCACCTGCCGCCACCTACTGGCGGTTTAGTTTCAAAGTATCATTCTTTTCAACATTCCTTATTTGTATATTCAAAATTGTAGATTTAAAATAATCTAATTTAATACAGGTGTAATTATTCAATGTAAATTATTTTATTTGATTGGTAACAGCCCAGTGTCTTATTATTGTAATTGAATGCATTGATCAAATTTAAGAATATGAAATGAAAGATGGAACATACATTTAATAAAATTAGGGGAAATATCCCCTTTATAAAGGTAAAAAAACATGTATTATTCCTGATACTGGACATAGTGTCACTCAAACATCTGATGATAAGACTATTGGAGTCTTCTGCTTTTAATGCTGGTATGTTTTAAGGTTTAATTTATTAATATATATCATAATGATCACTGAGATATACTGTGTTTCAGGAACCAGTGGATTGGCTGAAAGTGTGTTCATCAGTTCTGGTGAAAATGCTCGTCTGTCCTGTAATAATGCTCTTTCTGACTGCAAATCAACTACATGGACCTACTATAACAGCATTGGTCACACAGCAGAAGCAGCAATTAAACTGATTACTGGAGGGATAAAGAATAAAGACACAGACAGACATGAGAGACTGAGTCTGGAGTCTGACTGCTCTCTGAACATCAAGAACGGCACAGAAGAAGATCATGGATTATACATCTGCCGACAATGGACAGAACACCAACAACAAGTAAATGAAGCACGTGTTTTTCTGCATGTTCTTTACGGTAAGTTTATGATTATGTGGTCAATTTATTGTAAAATTCTTCCTTTAAACTCAGATGATGATTGAAGAGTCTGTGATTTGTGTCTTGTGTTCAGTTTCAGTGTCTCCATCATCATCTTCATCCTCACAGACTGAGATCAGGCCAGGCCGCTCTGTGACTCTCTCCTGTCGGTTGTTTTCAGATACTGTATTTTCCTGTAGTTATTGGGCTCGTTCTGAGGGATTTGAGCTGTTGTGGGTGAATCAGGCTGGTGTTGATCTGAAGACAGACTCCAGATATCAGATATTATCACCAGATCAATATCGCTGTATCATCACTCTGACTACAACACTCCTGAATGAAGATAACAACAGAGAGTGGAGATGTCAGCTTACTCGCAGAAATCAAGTCGAGACCTCAGTCAGATACACTGTCAAGTATTCAGGTGAGAAAACAGTGTTAGAAGACCCTCATAATGTCAGTAACACTAAGGTCTATCAGTATCACTGAACCAGAACAAACTGAGGGAACAAAAGCTTCTTTGACTCTCACAGAAGAGTAACTCAAAGCATTGCTTCAAACTAATGAACTGCAGTGAAGTAACAGTCCAAAACTCTTTAAGAATTTTGGACAAGCGATTGCAATTTCAGCCAGGGGAGCAGACAGAGCCAGTGTGTTACGATCCACACCTACAATTTTGAAGGCCTTACTCATTGTAATAAGGATCCACTGGAAGCAAGTGATAGATGAGAACCCAAGTGCAGTTTATTAACTAAAACAAAACATGACGTGGCGTGGCATGAAAACAAAAACCAAAGCATGAACTTGCATAACAGCAGACTACAGGAAACAAATACTTGACAAAGACACATGGCAAACATGAGGGCTTAAATACACAGACTAATGACAAAACAAGGGACACCTGTGAACAATGATCAGACAATTAACCAATGACAAGACATGGCAGGATCACATGACAAACAGGGAATCACGTGACAGACATGGAAACAAGACATGACACAGAAACATGACAAGAACAAACCCAAAACGTGACACTCATGCTCCCCTGACTTTCGTAGGCCTTCATAACTTTCTTATGAGAAATCAACTTTCTTCATCATCAGTTGTGCGTGCTGCAAAGAAAACAAGAAAAACAGAATTATCAGCAGGGGCGTTGCTAGACATAAAGCTCTACTGGGGCACAGGTCCCCCATTGTTTGTCTGAGATAGCAAAAGTAACTAAGGAGGCCGTGGCTTACCGATAGGTCAATTAAATATACATTTTAATATCCGAAAGAATGATTCATTGTTATCACAAATCAAAGACAGTAGTACAGAACACAACATTGTGTGTATTTTCTGTGCTGTACAGTGCTGCAGGCAGGGGCGTTTGTTTCTGAAACACCAGGCTGGGTAGTTGGCCAAGTTCGGGGGGTTCGGGGGCATGCTCCCCCGAGAAAAATTTGGATTTCTCAGACCTACAAATGTGTATTTTAAGGTGTTTGAAAGCCAAAAAATTGGATAACAATAGCTTTAAAAGCATGTTAGTGGGCAGCATAGCATAAATGATTTATCAAGCAGATAACAGATTCTTAAACATGAGAATGAGGATAAATGTTGCAATTAATGGTCCACACTACAAAATGTTAATGTGTATTGTCAACATTCAAAACTATTTTAACTCTTCCAAAAAGTTTGTTTTTGCGTAGTAACACACAAACATAAAATGATTAGCCCACATACACACCAAACTACACACAGATATGAATTACGTAAAACACTACTATCTTGTGTCTTTTGCTTGTTCAGTGTGTAGTGGAGTGTATAGGAGTTTGTCACACGTACATGTGCACAAATACACTGTATATATTATACAGGATGTTTAATTAATGTTACAGTTATTGAACTAAACTGAATCTACACTGAAGTGACTATTAACTGAATATTGACACTATTGTTGGCCAAGCTGCTTCTCAGGCGATTTTTTAATTTGTTACTATTGTGAAGCTGCAGTGAAACAATACAGGTCCTTCTCAATAAATTAGCATATTGTGATAAAGTTCATTATTTTCCATAATGTAATGATAAAAATTAAACTTTCATATATTTTAGATTCATTGCACACCAACTGAAATATTTCAGGTCTTTTATTGTTTTAATACTGATGATTTTGGCATACAGCTCATGAAAACCCAAAATTCCTGTCTCAATAAATTAGCATATCATGAAAAGGTTCTCTAAACGAGCTATTAACCTAATCATCTGAATTCACGAATTAACTCTAAACACCTGCAAAAGATTCCTGAGGCTTTTAAAAACTCCCAGCCTGGTTCATTACTCAAAACCACAATCATGGGTAAGACTGCTGACCAGAAGGCCATCATTGACACCCTCAAGCAAGAGGGTAAGACACAGAAATAAATTTCTGAACGAATAGGCTGTTCCCAGAGTGCTGTATCAAGGCACCTCAGTGGGAAGTCTGTGGGAAGGAAAAAGTGTGGCAAAAAACGCTGCACAACGAGAAGAGGTGACCGGACCATGAGGAAGATTGTGGAGAAGGACCGATTCCAGACCTTGGGGGACCTGCGGAAGCAGTGGACTGAGTCTGGAGTAGAAACATCCAGAGCCACCATGCACAGGGGTGTGCAGGAAATGGGCTACAGGTGCCGCATTCCCCAGGTCAAGCCACTTTTGAACCAGAAACAGCGGCAGAAGCGCCTGACCTGGGCTACAGAGAAGCAGCACTGGACTGTTGCTCAGTGGTTGCTCAAATTTTGCATGTCATTCGGAAATCAAGGTGCCAGAGTCTGGAGGAAGACTGGGGAGAAGGAAATGCCAAAATGCCTGAAGTCCAGTGTCAAGTACCCACAGTCAGTGATGGTCTGGGGTGCCATGTCAGCTGCTGGTGTTGGTCCACTGTGTTTTATCAAGGGCAGGGTCAATGCAGCTAGCTATCAGGAGATTTTGGAGCACTCCATGCTTCCATCTGCTGAAAAGCTTTATGGAGATGAAGATTTCATTCTTCAGCATGACCTGGCACCTGCTCACAGTGCCAAAACCACTGGTAAATGGTTTACTGACCATGGTATTACTGTGCTCAATTGGCCTGCCAACTCTTCTGACCTGAACCCCATAGAGAATCTGTGGGATATTGTGAAGAGAAAGTTGAGAGACGCAAGACCCAACACTCTGGATGAGCTTAAGGCCGCTATCGAAGCATCCTGGGCTTCCATAACACCTCAGCAGTGCCACAGGCTGATTACGGCCATGCCACGCCGCATTGAAGCAGTCATTTCTGCAAAAAGGATTCCCGACCAAGTATTGAGTGCATAACTGAACATAATTATTTGAAGGTTGACTTTTTTTGTATTAAAAACACTTTTCTTTTATTGGTCGGATGAAATATGCTAATTTATTGAGACAGGAATTTTGGGTTTTCATGAGCTGTATGCCAAAATCATCAGTATTAAAACAATAAAAGACCTGAAATATTTCAGTTGGTGTGCAATGAATCTAAAATATATGAAAGTTTAATTTTTATCATTACATTAGGGAAAATAATGAACTTTATCACAATATGCTAATTTATTGAGAAGGACCTGTATATTGTAGCTCATATATGTATGTATATATATATATACACGTAGGGTGACCATATTCCAGGACATGTCCGGTCGGGATTTTGAGATCATCCAAAATATCCGGGATACGGCTTTTGCTTTCTCGTCGCCATTCTTTTTGTTTACATGCACACCTTTTGATTCAGTAGGACTGAATTAATTCTGATTGGTGAATCTAAATGTAGTGTTTAAATACATGATCTAAATACATGAACGCTAAACAAGTGATCGGTTGATGTGCGTTCTAGCATTGCTAAGAAAATTCCTGTGTTTTCGTCTCGATCGGGATCCGTGTGAAGCAGAATGCATGACCTGCAAAGCTGGCACGTACGTGTCAGTGTCAAATAATGTAATAATGTAAACATAATGAATGGTGACTGTAGAAAGCAAAAGCCGAATCCCGGGCATTTTGGGGCGATCTCGAAATCCTGGCCAGATATGTCCTGGTTAAACAGGACGTATGGTCACCCTATATACGGATCTAC
Organism: Leuciscus idus; assembly: GCA_021554675.1. Lineage (NCBI taxonomy): Eukaryota > Metazoa > Chordata > Actinopteri > Cypriniformes > Leuciscidae > Leuciscus > Leuciscus idus. The sequence continues at coordinate 62,900,095 of CM038621.1, forward strand.
ACACACACATATACACACACACACACACACACACACACACACACACACACTGAATATGCAAAAATGGCAAGTGAGAAACTCAACTCTATTTCTAAAGCTGGAGACTTTTGTTTCGTCATGTTTTCATAGCCTACCTTAATAGCGTGCCAACACCTGACCGGACTTCAGTGTGTTCAAATATGTGCGCGCTGCACTGCAGTTGCTAGGAAACAGACGCGCGCGGACATGGATTTCTGTCGCGCGGTTCAGTTTCTGTTTTCGGTTAAACTGCGTTGCTTTTACAAGCGTTGATTGTTTTATTACTGCGTTGCAAACAGAGAATTTCTATTACCCTATAATATAATTTATATTAAATACACTGACAAATAAAATAAATTGTTAAACTCAAACTTCAGATTTACTGGGGCACAGCAGATTTATACTGGGGCACGTGCCCCAGTAAAAGGTGTCTAGCGACGCCCCTGATTATCAGCCATTCACTTTAAACTCGTTAAACCTACATTCGCTCCTTGAGACAATCATGTAGGAAAGCAGAAAGGAAATGGAAAAAAGACAAACTGCAAATATCTTTTAATATACTTAAAAACTGTTTGTTGATATAACAGAACGCTGTTAAGAAAGCCAAGTCTCTCTATTTTTCTAACTTGATTGAAAAACATCATCAAACTCCTAGAGTTCTCTTTTCGGTTATAGATTCAGTATTAAATCCCTCTGGACAGATTGTCAACAATCCGACCAATGCATTATGTGAAGATTTTTTTAATTATTTTGGGACCAAAATTACTAATCTTAGAGCTCAAATACAAGTGACCAAGGGTGAAATGACCCTGCTAAAGAGTCCTTCGGCCTCTTGGACTACTTTTAATTCCATCTCCCTGCAATCTCTAAAAGAAGTAATTACAAAGTTAAAAACTTCTCCTAGTCCCCATGACATTATACACCCCCGCTACTTAAAGCAATCAATTGATACTGTAGGATCAGGGCTTGTATCTCTACTTAATAGATGTCTGAAATCAGGGGTTAAGCCCTGAGAGCTTAAAAATGGCCACAGTCACCCCTATACTAAAGAAACCTACACTGGATCCTTCTATTTTTGCATATTTTCGGCCTGTTTCTGTTCTACCTTTTATCTCTAAGGTGATGGAAAAAATTGTCTCTCTGCAACTCCAATCGTTTTTAACTAACAATTACATCTATGAGACCTTCCAATCAGGTTTTAAAACACTGCATAGTACGGAAACGGCCCTTGTAAAAGTCCTAAATGATATTTTAATGGCTACTGACTCGGGAGATTCTGTCATTTTAGTTATGCTAGACCTGTCCTCAGCCTTTGATACCGTTGATTATGAAATCCTCATCTCTCGCTTGGAGTCCTATGTGGGTCTTGGAGGAACGGTCTTAAACTGATTCAAATCTTTTTGAACAAACATAACTTTTTCGGTTAAAATAGGACATTTTAATTCATCATCACGCAAGCTAACCTGTGGTGTACCGCAGGGGTCTGTTCTTGCATCTACTCTCTTCTCTCTTTATCTACTTCCCTTGGGATCTATCTTTAGGAAACACAACGTTTCTTTCCATTGCTACGCGGATGATATGCAAATCTATCTGCCTCTGACCTCCGGAAAAAAGCATGCTCTTAGTTGTTTATCCGCGTGTCTGGACGACGTAAAATCATGGCTCTCAAAAAATTTCCTTTTTTTAAATTCAGATAAAACGGAAGTTATTGTCTTTAGCCCCTCTGAAATTAGTAGACAAAACTCACAAAATTTGGAGTTCTTAAATCTGAGTACCTCATCCCAAGTGCGAAATCTGGGTGTGGTGATCGATAACAGTCTGAAATTTGACAGGCAAATTGCCTCTGTAGTGGGCTCTAGCTTTTTCTATCTACGCTCTCACTCTAAAATTAAATCTTTTCTCTCTAACGCCTCTTTAGAGGTTGCTGTCCATGCCTTCATTACATCGAGGCTGGACTACTGCAACTCTCTATATTATGGTGTTGCTAAGACTCAAATTTCACGCCTACAAGTTGTTCAAAACGCAGCAGCGAGATTCCTGAAGGGATGTAAAAAGTTTGATCATGCTACACCCCTTTTAAGATCCCTACATTGGTTACCTGTTCAGCATAGAATTGAATACAAAATTATATTACTGGTCTACAAATCGCTAAATAATCTTGCACCATTATACCTGTCGGACCTACTTCACCTATACACCCCTAAGCGAGGGCTTAGATCGGAAAAAAAATCCCTCCTTCAGATTCCCAGAACCCGCTTGAAAAACAGGGGTAATAGAGCGTTTGAAGTGGCTGGCGTTCACGTTGTGGAATAAACTCCCAATCCAAATTAAAATGGCTTCCACTTTATCTGAGTTTAAATCTGCTCTGAAAACTCATCTGTTTGATTCAGCTTTTAATATGTAATTTATTTATTATTATTATTATTTAATTTTTTTGATTGATTACAAGTGAGCATTGATTGTTTTATTGTGTATTTGATTGTAATTATTGTACAGCACTTTGGTCGGTCGACAGCCGGTAGTAAATGTGCTCTATAAATAAACAGAACTTGAACTTGAACTTAAACTGACTAGAATAGGATTGAAATGATATATTAAATAGCATTGCTTACTCCCACCCAATTGTCATAGGCAGCATTGTAAATGACCAAAGTACAGCCAAGAACCAGTAGGCACAAGCTGATAAGTCTGTGTCATATAATCTGCCAGCCAAACAACTTGCATATCTACATGACATATCAGCTGATCCGTTAAGTCATGTAAACTGTAACAATGAACTTGCTCCCTCAACCTCTCAGATTTAAATAGTCTTGCTGTGTGTTTGCTGTAAGATGGTCTCACTACCGGTCATCTACTCACTGGGTAACATTAATCACCATAATGGTGCCTTCAAAAAAAGATTATTCTCAATAACAAAAAAGATTATTCAATGTTATTTAATATACGAAAACGTATTTATTAAATGTTATCGACATTATATTTCATCTACAACAGCATTTTGAACTTTTGTTAAGACACGTTTGATCATTAACTTTTAAATGCATCATTATATTAAAATTGCAAGACCCATGTGGAAATTAAATGTGGAACTGTGACAAGATGATTGACAGGGCAGTTTAAATGGTTACAGGATGAACGTAACTAAGCGGCGAAGCGGTCCGTTAAAGATGACGAAGTAGTTTGTCCCAAAGCTTGCATACTCTTCTGCTACACACTCAAAGTACACACTTTTAAGGAGTAGTACTGTATACAGTATGTATGCGAATTAGGACACAGTATTGAATTGGGTGTGTTCAATGAGGGAGACATACAAAATGTGCAGTGGTGGGCGGCTCCAAAAACGGGGTTGGGAACCACTGCACTAGACTACAGACCAGCAGGATTCTTTAAACAGGGTTATTTTTCAAAGTTTGATTAGGGATGGAGCTAAACTCTGCAGGACAGTGGTCGGATTTGAAGAACACTGTTATACAGTATGTGCACTATACTGTGAACTGCCCTGGCTGCTGGCTAATCTACTGTAGGCTGTCCCATTATTTCTGAGGATAAACAAGAAACATGTGAGGTAAGCCCAACAACATTCTAGCAAGTTGTATATTTACCAAAAAATCTTAGAATCACAATCATGACTCTTTTACACAGTTGTATTTAATCATTGTATCTGGTTATTGTGATGTTAATTGAAATAGTCTCATGTATTCATTTACTAAATATAATAAGAAGTCGGCAAGCCTAGGAAGCGTGCCAAGGGATAAACATTTCAAGTGATAGCAAGGAGTGTTGAATAACTCTGTATCTGCATGATGAATTATCCCTAAAAGTAGTCATTCCTCTTAGCAAAAAAGGTTACACTATGGCCCTCAATTGCAAAATGGTTGCCAACCACAACAGTACCTCTTGCCATTGCCAGAGGATGACAGTGCTTCTTTTTACTCTTTTTGAGGGGTTTCTTCAGTTTGGAGAACGAAGTGGATGAAAGCGAGGAACTGGAGGTGGACCTGAAGGTGAAAATAATTTTCATTGGGGAAAATGTCACAGAAACATTCATTTCTGACATTGGTAAGGCTTCAAATTTTGTAAATACTAACTTGGTTGTTTTATAGGTTTGCTCAAGGATTGAGATTACGCCAGATTGACATGATGGAAGATGGAGTGGCATCCAGTTCAACAACACTCTCCAAAATGACCAAAAAGCTCAGAAAGGTAAACTTAAGTTTTAGTTTTGGTTCTGTTCTGTCATACTGTAAGTTCCCATTTTGTTGAATACAACTCTGGTGTGCATCCTGGGCTTTTTGAAAAATTAGTAAACAAATCAAGTTTAGAATACATATGCTTGAAACTAAATCTGGTGTAATAGTTTGCTTTTTATGCTTACTAACGATGTTTTTTAATTAAAAGGTGTGCACAAAGGCATTAAGTAGAATGAAAAGAAAGCACCAGTTAAAAATTGGAGGGCGATCAAGACATCGTTTTCGAGTTAAAATTCACTCATAAAAGAAAGGTACTCAAAAAAAAAAAGTGTTTTTTTCCAGCTCAAATCTAGTTAGTAATTACTAGTAATTTAGCATTAGCAGAACTGCATTTTGGTTAACCAAGATTTTATGTGCACACTTTTAAGATCGTTTGTGTATACATAACTGAAATTGTATATTTCTTATAGTATAACTGTGGACGGTATGGTGGTACTTGGGCAAGACATGGATGGGTGTTTGGTCTGTTAGAAGTACACCACTGTACCCGAAGGCCTGTGCTTAAGCTGGTCCCTTCACGAGCACGCAGAACTCTGATCCCGATCATTAAACGGCATGTTCGAAGAGGTTCAACAATTTACAGCGATTCCTGGCGGGCATATGTACAGTCCCTCACTACACAAGGATTTCATCACTATCCCAGATAGCAACATTGTTTCGGCCCAGATCCGGCCCACATCTGGCACTTGTGGAATACTGATCTGGCCCACATGCAGTGTGGAATGACGGCCTTTGGGTGGCCCACTCCTGTTTGCCAGATCTGGGCCACAAGCAAGCCATACCAATGCCACATGTCAGCCAAGAGCAAAGAAATAAACCAGAACTGGACCTTATCTGAGACACAAAGTTTGTGTATATTAAATATGGAGTCATCTCAGCCTTAATAAAGCCTGTTAACATGCAGAATCACTGAAGGAAAGAAGAGAACAGTAAAAGAGACGAGCAGAAACACAAGAACTACAACCAGAGCCGGCTTCAGACTGCGCTCAGCAGGGGGGCATTTATTTTCAATGGGTGGGCACTAGGTATGGGGACTTTTTTTCGGATATCAGATATCCTATATTTATTATTGCTACTGCCTTTTCTGTTAGCTATTACCATGAAGTGATGCAACCCATACAATAAACACATAAACCATTACACATTGTTGCAAGACGTGCAACTCTTAAGAAATTTGATTAAATAAGGGTTAAATAGGCCTATACAAAAAAATTACAAGACCGACTCTGACCACAGCTTTATTATAAACAAAGCTAACGAACATGCTCACAGTCTCTCACTGACAGGTCAGGATAGTAGTTTAACTGCTATCTCACTGGCGGAAGAGAGAAAAAAAGCTACACATCTTTATTCTGCTTTGCTCTAACATAAGCTTTCACAGTAGCCTACTATTAAAAAAGCATCATGTAACGTTAGTTACCTTCATCAAAACAAATTAAAAACACCCACAACATACACAACATACACAGAGATTATTCTACAATTTCCATTTACAAGAAAATATAGGCTAAAACAGCTGTTTCTCCACGCAAAACTGAACTAAATAGGCCTACTAAACTATTATTAGTCTCATCATCACAACATAACGTGACAACACAATATAGTGAACTTTGACAGTACATAATGCCAGTTAGATAAATACACTAACAACCGGCCAGCATGGAACTTTAAATTTAACTTGCAGTTAGAAGAGCTGAAGACGCCGCTTGTGAGCTGATTGGAACTTCCTGAGAACAGCGTCCTTCCATTCACCACAACACTTTTTTGTCAAGTCCTTCTCGAATGCAAGTTGAACTAGTCTGGCCTTTCTTGTGTGAAGCATGCTCCTTCTGTGTTCTGAAAACACATTTTTGAGCGTGGAGAACGAATTTTCGCAGGTCGCGGTAGAAGCACCAAATACCAAAGCCAGTTGGAGTGCCGTCAACGCAGTGGGCATCGCCTTAAGCGTTTTGTAATGTTTGGACAACAGTCTCTGAACTGTCCATTTCTCCTCTGAGTCGTCTTCCATTTGGGACTGGAGAAATCGACGTGCGACGCAGAACTCCGACTCCACTATCTCCATTCCTGCTAAATCCATAATGTGTTTGAGTTTTTTCACATCCAGAAAACTTTTATTTTCTGGGTCAAGAGCTTCCAATGCACTTATCAGCTTCCCATTGCGCTCGCTGAAACGCACATCCATTTCTCCAAGTACGGCATCAATCGCACTGGAAAAAAAGTCTCTTCAGCTCTGACTTGTCGTCGTTATTTGTGTCGTTTTGTCCCACACTCTCCTCAAGAACGTACTCCTCCAGGTTCCTGTTCATAACACGTCTCCTTTTGCTGGGTTGTATGGGCTCGTTGTTGTTGGTAGCAGTACTCCAGAGCTCGGTAAATGCATCGTCGCATCTCAGATCACGAACACAGTCTATCGCACTGTGCACGAGTTTCACTGCATTCAGTAGGTCCATTTCCTTCGCCTGTAGCTGTTTGTTAGGCGAGTCCAGAAGCAGTAATATCTTGTGCACACTATGTCCAATGAACACAAAGCTGCACTCCTTTATCTGGTGTAAAAGGCTAGTTGCCAGCACTCTCACTTCTGATCCAAAGGCCCGAGAGCTGCTCGTCTTTGACAGTACCGCAATGATATCCTCCAAGTTTTTAAGGATCACAGAGACCGTTGCTAGATGGCCTGTCCAGCGTTGGTCAAGGAGGCGCTTCAGGGTATCACCTTTATAGTGAGTGGAAACGGTGGGCTTTCTCAGGAAATTATAAAGCATGCCACACACATTAAAGAAGTCACCAATTGCTTCTTCAGCCGACAGAGCATGAACGACCACAAGGTGCAGCTGGTGGTTAAAGCAGTGGATGTAAGGGATTTCTCTGCCAAGTCTATCCTGTAGCAGTTTTTGGACTCCTCCGTGTTTCCCAGACATGAGGGATGCACCGTCATAGCACTGACTCAATATCTTTGCACTGCTGAGCCCCGCTTTTTGAAGTTCTTGTAATATGGTGTCAGTAGCTATGTTTCCATCAACACGTTTTTATCCGAATTATGTGATATCGAATGAAAAATGCCTTATGGAAACAGTAAAATTCGATTGAATTTCTTGAATATCGACTAAAATGAAATACGGTCGGTCTCATCGGATTTTATCTTGATCGATATACGGTTTATGCGATAAACGCTGATGGAAACGTTATTTGCCGAATAAATAATGGATTGCGATTAAGTTTTAGGTCATTTTATGGGTACAACCCGCCACAAAAGAAGAAGTTTTAGTTAATTTCCGCCCAGTTTGCACTCATTATATACTGTCTGGTTTGCACACATGGCCGGTGTCAACAAAGTGGACAAACGAGGAGACGAGATACTTTTTGAATTTAATTTAACAGAAAAATAAAACGGCTATTATAGCAAAAATCTAAGAAATGCCATAATAGTCAAATAATGTCGCTATCAGCTGTCACATAAGCACCTAGAGTCCTGCAATGGGTTGGGTACCCACATAAAAGTGGCTAAAACGGGTGGATTGTGACATTCCTAAAATTCACAGGCGGGGATGCGGGCGGATAATGAACTCCTTGCGGGCGGGTAGCGGATGAAAAATATGTGCAATATTTGTATGTCTAAATTGCCATTACACACTCGCAAATATGTGTTTTGGGCATCCTTAAAAATATTCTTGTTTGCCGTTACCTGACCGATCCTGTCAATTTAGGACCGACCCAATTAATTTTTTCCCCCTTTTAGTCCGACCGACTGGCCGGTTGTAAACTTGCGTTAAGATCGACCGTTTTTTTTTTTTTTTTTTTTTACTCTTCAAACAACTAATACAAATGCAATAAAATAATATTAATTATATTTTAGTAGGCCTAAGTATTGTGTAGGCTACGCTCTTTCTTTTAAATAAAAACCCGTCAATCAAGCAAAATAATATTCAATGATTGTAGGGCAGGCTAATAAGCCTATGTGTTGTAGCCCAGTCATGAAAAAACGATTTAGTTTCATATTCATGTTTAAATAAAATTATATATATATATATATATATATATATTTGTTTAAAATTGCATGTTGATTATATGAAAAGTGAAAAAAGCATGAATAAGATAAGATGATCCCGAATATCGGGAGACAAATGGAGTGGGCAGACATGATTTTGACCACTTTATTAAGTTTGTTTTTGTAGAAAGACTTTCTTTAAAGTGAATTTCGTTTTGTATTAATTGTATCTTAATTTTAACCAATGTTTAATCAACCATTTTCCTTGGATTTAATAACTAAGAGCTAAATATAGCAGGCAATAATCAGGACACGGAGAGGCACCCGCGCGTGAACTGGAGGTAGCCTAGGCTACTTGAATGGCCCAAAACAAAGCGCACTTTAGCGCTCATTAGCCCATTCATGAGGCTATTGTGATGTTGAGAGAGGTGCGAGATAAAAAATAAAGCACTTTAAATGGAAAGATTTTAGCTTGTGTGCGATTTATCGCGGGCACAGGTCAGATCTGGTGCTGAACTTTGCGGGTACGGTCGGGGGCGGGTCTCCAAAAATGGACCCGTGCAGGACTCTGCACTATTACAACTTGTGCAATATTGATCATTTGTTGGTAGATGGCGCGATCCATTTTGTCTAGCAAAACTTTGTTCGCAAATGTTTGCTTGAATGTTGTGCGATTCAGTGCGAAAATGAATGGAAACACCTTAAAATGTCTCAAATCAATTCGATATACCAATTTGATCGCAAAACAGCATGTGACGTCATTACGCACAGGTTTTTATTCGCTTTAAAGCCGTTTGATGGAAACACACTTTCACCAGCTTTATTCGCATGATTTTTTTTACCGAACTTCAGATAATTCGATTGACAAGTTGATGGAAACATAGCTACTGAGTGTCCCTGCATCCCCAGCTTCTGCAGTGGCCATGGTAAGCAGACGTTCTGTCACCTTACAACTGTCCTCTGATATGAACCGGATGACTATTGAAATGTTCTCACACCCAGTGGAGTCACGAGTCCCGTCAACTTTGATCGTGAACCACTGCGAGCCTATGTCACGTACAATAGCATCCGTTATGACACTGCTCATTGCCTCAAGTAGTTCGTTTTGTATTTCGTGACTTGTTTATGTTGCGTTGCGAGGTATTGTTTTCACGACTTTAACCAGCTGCTGGTCTTTTCGGAGGGTGTATTCAAATAGAGAAAGGAACAGTCCACTCCCCCCCTCTGACATACTATCAAAGGCATCTAGCTTACCTCTCAAAGGTAGTTGATTTGTTGCCAGAAACTCCACAATGTCAATAATGGCAGACATGTAGTATCGGTTCCTTGAAAGCTGCTCTGTGTTAATCAATTTGGAAATCTCTGTGTCCGTCTCTGTGCGTTTCCCTCGTTCCCTCCAAGCGGCAACGCATGTCAGGTGCTCTTTGGAAGTGGCATGTTTATGGAAGCCTTTGTTGGATTCGTTTGCATGCTTCCAGTTGCAATATCCCTTTGTGATAAAAACTGAATCAACATTGGTATATGCTGTCGCTGACCGAAATTTCCTACAAGGAAAACAAAAAGCGCTGTCTGTGTTCACAGAGTATTCCAGCCAGTCTCTTCCATGGTACCATGTACTCACAAATGAGCGTTTTTTCCCATTATAAAGGCGGCTTGGATACTTGTCCAGTTTCACCTGGTTGGGCTTTTCGTCACCGAGATCCTCAGGTGGACCTTGAAGTGTAGGAAGGTCTGGTCCAAATGTAGTGGAGCTGGAGCTACAGGTGCTAGCTTGGGAAGCTGCGATGTTAGCGGCCACGCCGCCGCCGCCGGCCACGGAGTCACAAATGTTAGCCGGGCTGTTGTCGTTGTCTTGTTGTATGGGGTCAGCAGAATCGTTAATCGACGTGGAAGGAGAAACTGTGGTTTTGAACCATTTTCTAATGTCCATTTTTGGACAGTTTTCATCTGTTTGCTTTGTTTTGAATGCAGCCAGGAATATTGCGCCAACTGAAAGTCATTTCATTCATGTATTAACGTGCAAGTGATTGGGGGGGTGGCAGGGGGGTTTCCTCACTGTGGTTTTATGTTGGCTAAGCTTTATTATATTTTCAGCTAATGAGCAGTTTGTAGACATATTTTTATTATTTCTCACTAAAATGTAAATTAAACTGATATTATTTGTAAATTATATCATAATTCAATTTGGGGGGGCATAAAAGACATTTGGGGGGGCATTGCCCCCTAATGCCCCCCCATACCGCCGGCGCTGACTACAACTGACTTCAGACACAGCCTTAGATGAAATCCACTGAAGAGAAAAGAAGACATTAAATCTGTGAAGATCTCAGTAGAGGAGGATTAAACAACTCCACAAACAGCATTACCAGCTTCACTTATTACTAACCAGACTGAGTTTATTTCTGTCAGACTTCTACACAAGTTTTTATTGAGAATTAACAAAGGTTTAACTCTAATGTGTTTCATTTGAAGTCACCATAACAGTGATTAGTGTTTCCATTAGTTGGGCTCGTAACTCTTATTATATCTTTTGTCTTTTTTGGCAGCTGTGACAGTGTGTTTGTCAAACACATTTGCAGCAGCAAAGAAAGCTAAAGTGAAATGAGATCAGGTGATGATGGTTTCCTGTTGATGGTTTTATAATCATCATGAAATAACCTGTTTCACTGATGTTTTTGGAATCTAACAATTGTGTTGATCCATTAATATTTTCACAACACAAACCCAGTGTTACTGCAACATGAGATCTAGCAATATTATAACAATCAGTTAGAAGACTTTAACAAACATGAGCACGAAAAAGTCAATGTAATATGACACACACAGACATCAACAATCAGCGTATGAATCTCAACAATGGTGACAATCAAAAATACCTTAAAGTACCTAACCTTGCTGCAATGCATGCTGGGTAGCAGCATAGTACAAAACTCCCAGCATGCATTGCAACATGAATAAATTATGCAGCTGAATTGTCCTATTATTTTGTTTAATAAAAAAAAAAAATGCTTTTATTTTTTGCTGTTGGTTTTGTTGTGAATTAGTAGCTATTCAGTGATGTTCTGAGTTGATCTGTTTATCTAAATATTTGTGATTGTCACCATTGTTGAGATTCATGTGCTGATTGTTGATATCTGTGTGTGTCAGCGTAAGCTTATTTTTTTAGAATTCATGTTTATTAAAAGATTTAAACTGACTGTTATAATATTGCTGGATCTCATGCTGCAGTAACACAGGGTTTGTGATGTGAATATATTAAGGAACAACACAATTGTTAGATTCCAAAGACATCAGTGAATCAGTCTATTTCATGATGATTATAAAACCATCAACAGGAAACCATCATCACCTGATCTCATTTAGCTTTAGCTTTCTTTGCTGCTGCAAATGTGTTTGACAAACACACTGTCACAGCGGCCAAGAAAAGACAAAAGATATAATTAGAGTTAAGAGCCCAACTAATGGAAACACTAATCACTGTTATGGTGACTTCAAATGAAACACATTAGAGTTAAACCTCTGTTAATTCTCAATGAGAACTTCTGTAGACGTCGGACAGAAATTAAGTCAGTCTGGTTAGTAATAAGTGAAGCTGGTAATGCTGTTTGTGGAGTTGTTTAATCCTCCTCTGCTGAGATCTTCACAGATTTAATGTCTTCTTTTCTGCCGTTCATTCATTCACACACAGACAGAAACGCGATTTACTTGAGAATGAAAAAAACGTACTACAGTATTCCATCCGTTACTCCTCGAAATACCAGCACTTCTGAGGTACATTTTCCATTATTATTATTCCTCACAGCGCTGCGAGACGGTGTAAACAAGTACAATGATCTGATTAAACTTGTGTTTTCTCGAGCTGATATGGGGGCGTTCACAGGCTTGCGTGGATTGCCTCAGTAATTTGCGTTTGAATAGCGCGCGCTCTCCGTGGGCGGGGCAGATTAAAACGTAATGAGCTGAGATGAGAACGACTGACATCTCGCTCTTTTCATACAGATTACATTACTGAGAATATTTGTTTTTTATATAAATTACTTCATTTAAAAGAAGAGAATTCAAGCTTCATGCCTGTGTGTCTGTATGCCTGTTTGACTGAGTATTCGCTCAGTTATGGTTCATTTTCGGACGCGTTTCAGAATGGACTACACTGACAGAGAGAAGGCAGAGCTCGCTTCGTGTTTATTTTTCTTTATTTGGCAAAAAGCACAACACTTTGTTTTTGTTGTGAGTATACACAAAAATAATACACATATTTAACAGAATCGATTGATGTATGAAACGTGTTTGTAATATCAAAGTCAACAGAGCAAAATGAATCTCTTTTGAACTGATAAAAAAAAAAGCGAACTGGTATCGCCGGCGATACGGCCGACCCCAGGGGGTTAAGGATGAGATGACTCTATATTTAATATACACAGACTTTGTGTCTCAGATAAGGTCCAGTTCTGTTTTATTTCTTTGCTCTTGGCTGACATGTGGCATTGCTATGGCCTGCTTGTGGCCCAGATATGGCAAACAGGAGTGGGCCATCCAAGGGCCATCATTCCACACTGCATGTGGGCCAGATCCGCATTCCACAAGTGCCAGATGTGGGCCGGATCTGGGCCGAAACAATGTTGCTATCTGGGATCCAGTGAACCACAAGAACAACTTTGTGGATCCACAGACTGGCAGCCACACTCAACACATTGAGAGATACTGGCAAACAATTAAAGGACAAGTGTGGAGATTAAGGGGGAACCGTACTGAGAAAATGCTGAAGAGCCACTTGAAGTTTATTGAATGGACATATTGGCTAGGAAAGAAAAATAACAAAGCCTCTCATGGAAACTTCAGATGCCCCAAAACCCGTGAAGAGGCGACTCGACGCCTGTGAAGAGACAACTCAACGCTGGCGATATGTTATGCCTTAAATTAATACATGATTAACTAACTGTATTTTTCTATGCACTTTCTGTAAAGCTGCTTTGAAACAATATGTATGTGAAAAGCGCTATACAAATAAATTTGAATTGAATTGAATCTTTGGAAGACTCATTCACGACATAAGTCAAAAATACAGAGTGTGACTCCATTCAAGAATACACTTTAGAGTGTAATAATATACTATAGATTTCATTTATAAAATATGTATTAATTCTCATTAATGTTTGTGAAACATGGTACATTTTAGCAGACAACTATATGTTGTATTTCCTGTAAAGGTCTATCATCTTTGAGTTTTTGAGGGGGAAAATAAATGTACAATTTGACTTCATTTTGTTAATGTCACCTTTTGTGTGCAGGCAGGTGGATGGAAAGGGTAACACATCACACCAATTCAACTCTACACTATTGAGTTTAAAATACAGTATTCTGTAATTGTAATGTAATTAGGAAGCTACTACATGTATTTAGGCTGTGAATAGTGTTATATCGAGCGATTTTTATCCGCTTTGCACCAAAAGCAGCTGAACAGTCAGACCAATTTCGGCACATCCGACTTATGCCTTCTGTAGCAGTGGTTTGTGAGAATAAATAAATAATTTAAACAATCTGGATATCCCTGTTACACTAACAGCTGTGTAACAGACTTTGACCGTTACATAGGTGTAACAGCCCATGTGTAACTGCAGGCTTTTGCACACCTTAGTAACATATTTAAGTACTTTTTGTTACATTGTGTAGTACTAAGTACTTTCTTATATAATTACATTGTACCAAGTCGGTAACACATATGAAACCGACCCGGCTTGTTACATATGTGTAACAGTAGCTGCCTATTACATGTGTGTAATTACAATGCGTAACTTAATTACTCTGTATCACAGACACCGTAAAATAAAGTGTTACCCAATTTTTTTTTCACATTTGATGACTTTATTCAAATTTCTGTATCTGTTAGATCTACCCAAAAAACTCTAAAAACTTGTATTTCATTTGTAGCCTTTCTTTGTTCTATTGTATTTATTTGTCCTATTTGTAATTCGATTATTTGTTCTTATTTTGTTACTGGCTGATTACTTGTCTTTAATAATGTTTTAAATTGACATTAATTAGGCAGGTAGTTTTTGTTGGATTAAATAATGGTATTTCACTGGTGTCTAAACATTTGAACCACTAACTTAAATCTGTTTCAATATCCTTTCAATGGTTAAGGGGATTTCCAATGCCTAACAGCGCTGGTCAATGGATTGATCTATATGAAGTGAAACTTCACCACATGTAATTTGAGTAAAAAATATATATATATAAAAAAAACTAATTATAATAAAGATATCGTTTGATAATTTCCGATTGAAGTCTTTGAAATCCCCCAAAAGTAGTGCTTGAAAAGTCCTTGAAAGTCCTGGAATTTCATTTTACAGAATCTGTACGAACCCTGTCAGATAGTCACACTTGCTCAGATGCCCACCGTGACGGTTCTGTTGCGGGTTTGCGGTTATATCCGCGGGTCAGGCGGGCCAAGTAATAAAAAATAACATTCCAATTAATCGAGGGTGGATGAGAGATGAATCATTATAATGTGTTGAGTTTAATAAAGACACGGAACGCACATCACGGTAAAACACACTCTTTTACTTTCGTTTTCAACAACGTAATTCTCTTCAGGGAAAACCAATCAAGGAAAACATATCAGGGCTCCACATTAACGCTTGTCCGGTACACGTGTGTTTTTTTTTTTTTTTTTTTTTTTTTTTTTTAAAGGGACAAGTGAAAGAGAATTTTACTTGCCCAACAGGACAAATGGCCTAATTTAAACCTAAATATATAAAAAATATAAAAATAACTAGGGAATCACAGAAAATGCGAAGATGATTCTAGTTTTATTTAATTTAATGTACGTGGCGATTCATAGCGTTTTATACACAAAAATAATACACATTTAACAGAATCGATTGATGTATGAAACTCCTATGGAAAATCAAAGTCAACAGAGTATTTATGAGTTTCTTTTACACTGATAAAAAAAAAGCGAGCTGGTATCGCTGGCGATACCGCCGACCTCAGGGGGTTAAATTGAGACTGCCGGTCTGGGGCGGGTTCCTTAACCTGTATACTCATTTACATGCTTTGTTTGAATTTGTCTCCATCTTCAAAAGTCCCTCCTCCTAAAATGCCTATAAGACACCATGTCAATTTATGTACGTTAGATAACGTTGGAAGTACTGCAGCCACGTACAGCGGAGTTCTCAATAAAGAATAACTTCTGTTGAACGCAATCCCAACTGTCTCCTGGTCTTGCGTCGAAGAAAGAAAAAAACTTTCCAACACAACGATCCCAGCAGAACCATAGCGCATCTCACAGGGACACCGTGTTTCATTACTGAATGATTTAGCATTTTGAACGAATCGTTTGAATTACTGAATCAATGACTACGTTTACAAGCTGTTAAAATTCGGGTTATGGTCGGGTTAAGGTCACTATTTGGGTTTCTGAAACATTCGGAATAACCCGTTTACATGCGTGAGCAGAGAGAGTTACTCCTGTATACATGGAATTTGTAATCAATTGGCAATATCCCGATGTAAACGGCGACGTACGGTTAGCGTCTGGACGTACGGACAACCTTAAGACGCAATATGCGTCATTTCCGATTCTTCTTCCTGTATCCAAAGACAACAACAACAGCAGCAGCACGCGGATAATGAATAGTTCAGGGGCAGATAGCGATCGCCTTTGTTTGCGCTTTCCTCCTCGCTCCAAAAGTATGGTGCTGTGCTGCGTCTCGCCATGTTTACCTCTACTTCTTGTTTACTTCCGGTATACTGCACGCGGGTTTTTGTATGCGCCGTCTCTACTCAAAAGACCAAGATTCCTTGCGAATAGAACATGCGCAGAGCACAAATCAATGTTCCTTTTGATGGGGATATGCCGATACGCGTTTACATGACCAAATATTCGGGTTAGAAAAGGGGTACCCCAGGGATCATTTCCGGGTTTTTAAAAACCGGGATATGAGCATATCCGGGTTTTTGCCTGTGTTTACATGGCCGTGCGCGACCGGGTTATTGCTAATATCCCGGTTTTGAACGGGTTATTGGCTGCATGTAAACGTAGTCACTGACTCATTCATTAAGACGGTCACCTGCCGCCACCTACTGGCGGTTTAGTTTCAAAGTATCATTCTTTTCAACATTCCTTATTTGTATATTCAAAATTGTATATTTAAAATAATCTAATTTAATACAGGTGTAATTATTCAATGTAAATTATTTTATTTGATTGGTAACAGCCCAGTGTCTTATTATTGTAACTGAATGTATTGATCAAATTTAAGAATATGAAATGAAAGATGGAACATACATTTAATAAAATTAGGGGAAAAATGCCCTTTATAAAGGTAAAAAAAAAAACCATGTATTATTCCTGATACTGGACATAGTGTCACTCACACATCTGATGATAAGACTATTGGGAGTCTTCTGCTTTTTATGCTGGTATGTTTTATGGTTTAATTTATTAATATATATCATAATGATCACTGAGATATACTGTGTTTCAGGAACCCGTGGATTGGCTGAGAGTGTGTTCATCAGTTCTGGTGAAAATGCTCGTCTGTCCTGTAATAATGCTCTTTCTGACTGCAAATCAACTACATGGACCTACTATAACAGCATCGGTCATACAGCAGAAGCAGCAATTAAACTGATTACTGGAGGGATAAAGAATAAAGACACAGACAGACATGAGAGACTGAGTCTGGAGTCTGACTGCTCTCTGAACATCAAGAACGGCACAGAAGAAGATCATGGATTATACATCTGCCGACAATGGACAGAACACCAACAACAAGTAAATGAAGCACGTGTTTTTCTGCATGTTCTTCACGGTAAGTTTATGATTATGTGGTCAATTTACTGTAAAATTCTTCCTTTAAACTCAGATGATGATGATTGAAGAGTCTGTGATTTGTGTCTTGTGTTCAGTTTCAGTGTCTCCATCATCATCTTCATCCTCACAGACTGAGATCAGGCCAGGCCGCTCTGTGACTCTCTCCTGTCGGTTGTATTCAGATACTGTATTTTCCTGTAGTTATTGGGCTCGTTCTGAGGGATTTGAGCTGTTGTGGGTGAATCAGGCTGGTGTTGATCTGAAGACAGATTCCAGATATCAGATATTATCACCAGATCAATATCGCTGTATCATCACTCTGACTACAACACTCCTGAATGAAGATAACAACAGAGAGTGGAGATGTCAGCTTACTCGCAGAAATCAAGTCGAGACCTCAGTCAGATACACTGTCAAGTATTCAGGTGAGAAAACAGTGTTAGAAGACCCTCATAATGTCAGTAACACTAAGATCTATCAGTATCACTGAACCAGAACAAACTGAGGGAACAAAAGCTTCTTTGACTCTCACAGAAGAGTAACTCAAAGCATTGCTTCAAACTAATGAACTGCAGTGAAGTAACAGTCCAAAACTCTTTAAGAATTTTGGACAAGCGATTGCAATTTCAGCCAGGGGAGCAGACAGAGCCAGTGTGTTACGATCCACACCTACAATTTTGAAGGCCTTACTCATGCTCCCCTGACTTTCGTAGGCCTTCATAACTTTCATATGAGAAATCAACTTTCTTCATCATCAGTTGTGCGTGCTGCAAAGAAAACAAGAAAAACAAGAAAAACAGAATTATCAGCCATTCACTTTAAACTGACTAGAATAGGATTGAAATGATATATTAAATAGCATTGCTTACTCCCACCCAATTGTCATAGGCAGCATTGTAAATGACCAAAGTACAGCCAAGAACCAGTAGGCACAAGCTGATAAGTCTGTGTCATATAATCTGCCAGCCAAACAACTTGCATATCTACATGACATATCAGCTGATCCGTTAAGTCATGTAAACTGTAACAATGAACTTGCTCCCTCAACCTCTCAGATTTAAATAGTCTTGCTGTGTGTTTGCTGTAAGATGGTCTCACTACCGGTCATCTACTCACTGGGTAACATTAATAACCATAATGGTGCCTTCAAAAAAAGATTATTCTCAATAACAAAAAAGATTATTCAATGTTATTTAATATACGAAAACGTATTTATTAAATGTTATCGACATTATATTTCATCTACAACAGCATTTTGAACTTTTGTTAAGACACGTTTGATCATTAACTTTTAAATGCATCATTATATTAAAATTGCAAGACCCATGTGGAAATTAAATGTGGAACTGTGACAAGATGATTGACAGGGCAGTTTAAATGGTTACAGGATGAACGTAACTAAGCGGCGAAGCGGTCCGTTAAAGATGACGAAGTAGTTTGTCCCAAAGCTTGCATACTCTTCTGCTACACACTCAAAGTACACACTTTTAAGGAGTAGTACTGTATACAGTATGTATGCGAATTAGGACACAGTATTGAATTGGGTGTGTTCAATGAGGGAGACATACAAAATGTGCAGTGGTGGGCGGCTCCAAAAACGGGGTTGGGAACCACTGCACTAGACTACAGACCAGCAGGATTCTTTAAACAGGGTTATTTTTCAAAGTTTGATTAGGGATGGAGCTAAACTCTGCAGGACAGTGGTCGGATTTGAAGAACACTGTTATACAGTATGTGCACTATACTGTGAACTGCCCTGGCTGCTGGCTAATCTACTGTAGGCTGTCCCATTATTTCTGAGGATAAACAAGAAACATGTGAGGTAAGCCCAACAACATTCTAGCAAGTTGTATATTTACCAAAAAATCTTAGAATCACAATCATGACTCTTTTACACAGTTGTATTTAATCATTGTATCTGGTTATTGTGATGTTAATTGAAATAGTCTCATGTATTCATTTACTAAATATAATAAGAAGTCGGCAAGCCTAGGAAGCGTGCCAAGGGATAAACATTTCAAGTGATAGCAAGGAGTGTTGAATAACTCTGTATCTGCATGATGAATTATCCCTAAAAGTAGTCATTCCTCTTAGCAAAAAAGGTTACACTATGGCCCTCAATTGCAAAATGGTTGCCAACCACAACAGTACCTCTTGCCATTGCCAGAGGATGACAGTGCTTCTTTTTACTCTTTTTGAGGGGTTTCTTCAGTTTGGAGAACGAAGTGGATGAAAGCGAGGAACTGGAGGTGGACCTGAAGGTGAAAATAATTTTCATTGGGGAAAATGTCACAGAAACATTCATTTCTGACATTGGTAAGGCTTCAAATTTTGTAAATACTAACTTGGTTGTTTTATAGGTTTGCTCAAGGATTGAGATTACGCCAGATTGACATGATGGAAGATGGAGTGGCATCCAGTTCAACAACACTCTCCAAAATGACCAAAAAGCTCAGAAAGGTAAACTTAAGTTTTAGTTTTGGTTCTGTTCTGTCATACTGTAAGTTCCCATTTTGTTGAATACAACTCTGGTGTGCATCCTGGGCTTTTTGAAAAATTAGTAAACAAATCAAGTTTAGAATACATATGCTTGAAACTAAATCTGGTGTAATAGTTTGCTTTTTATGCTTACTAACGATGTTTTTTAATTAAAAGGTGTGCACAAAGGCATTAAGTAGAATGAAAAGAAAGCACCAGTTAAAAATTGGAGGGCGATCAAGACATCGTTTTCGAGTTAAAATTCACTCATAAAAGAAAGGTACTCAAAAAAAAAAAGTGTTTTTTTCCAGCTCAAATCTAGTTAGTAATTACTAGTAATTTAGCATTAGCAGAACTGCATTTTGGTTAACCAAGATTTTATGTGCACACTTTTAAGATCGTTTGTGTATACATAACTGAAATTGTATATTTCTTATAGTATAACTGTGGACGGTATGGTGGTACTTGGGCAAGACATGGATGGGTGTTTGGTCTGTTAGAAGTACACCACTGTACCCGAAGGCCTGTGCTTAAGCTGGTCCCTTCACGAGCACGCAGAACTCTGATCCCGATCATTAAACGGCATGTTCGAAGAGGTTCAACAATTTACAGCGATTCCTGGCGGGCATATGTACAGTCCCTCACTACACAAGGATTTCATCACTATCCCAGATAGCAACATTGTTTCGGCCCAGATCCGGCCCACATCTGGCACTTGTGGAATACTGATCTGGCCCACATGCAGTGTGGAATGACGGCCTTTGGGTGGCCCACTCCTGTTTGCCAGATCTGGGCCACAAGCAAGCCATACCAATGCCACATGTCAGCCAAGAGCAAAGAAATAAACCAGAACTGGACCTTATCTGAGACACAAAGTTTGTGTATATTAAATATGGAGTCATCTCAGCCTTAATAAAGCCTGTTAACATGCAGAATCACTGAAGGAAAGAAGAGAACAGTAAAAGAGACGAGCAGAAACACAAGAACTACAACTGACTTCAGACACAGCCTTAGATGAAATCCACTGAAGAGAAAAGAAGACATTAAATCTGTGAAGATCTCAGTAGAGGAGGATTAAACAACTCCACAAACAGCATTACCAGCTTCACTTATTACTAACCAGACTGACTTTATTTCTATCAGACGTCTACAAAAGTTTTTATTGAGAATTAACAAAGGTTTAACTCTAATGTGTTTCATTTGAAGTCACCATAACAGTGATTAGTGTTTCCATAAGTTGGGCTCGTAACTCTTATTATATCTTTTGTCTTTTATGGCAGCTGTGACAGTGTGTTTGTCAAACACATTTGCAGCAGCAAAGAAAGCTAAAGTGAAATGAGATCAGGTGATGATGGTTTCCTGTTGATGGTTTTATAATCATCATGAAATAACCTGTTTCACTGATGTTTTTGGAATCTAACAATTGTGTTGATCCATTAATATTTTCACAACACAAACCCAGTGTTACTGCAACATGAGATCTAACAATATTATAACAATCAGTTAGAAGACTTTAACAAACATGAGCACGAGAAAGTCAATGTAATATGACACACACAGACATCAACAATCAGCGTATGAATCTCAACAATGGTGACAATCAAAAATACCTTGAAGTACCTAACCTTGCTGCAATGCATGCTGGGTACCAGCATAGTACAAAACTCCCAGCATGCATTGCAACATGAATAAATTACGCAGCTGAATTGTCCTATTTTTTAGTTTAATTCAAAAAAATTGCTTTTATTTTTTGCTGTTGGTTTTGTTGTGAATTAGTAGCTATTCAGTGATGTTCTGAGTTGATCTGTTTATCTAAATATTTGTGATTGTCACCATTGTTGAGATTCATGTGCTGATTGTTGATATCTGTGTGTGTCAGCGTAAGCTTATTTTTTTAGGATTCATGTTTGTTAAAAGATTTAAACTGACTGTTATAATATTGCTGGATCTCATGCTGTAGTAACACAGGGTTTGTGATGTGAATATATTAAGGAACAACACCATTGTTAGATTCCAAAGACATCAGTGAATCAGTCTATTTCATGATGATTATAAAACCATCAACAGGAAACCATCATCACCTGATCTCATTTCACTTTAGCTTTCTTTGCTGCTGCAAATGTGTTTGACAAACACACGGTCACAGCGGCCAAGAAAAGACGAAAGATATAATTAGAGTTAAGAGCCCAACTAATGGAAACACTAATCACTGTTATGGTGACTTCAAATGAAACACATTAGAGTTAAACCTCTGTTAATTCTCAATGAGAACTTCTGTAGACGTCGGACAGAAATTAAGTCAGTCTGGTTAGTAATAAGTGAAGCTGGTAATGCTGTTTGTGGAGTTGTTTAATCCGCCTCTGCTGAGATCTTCACAGATTTAATGTCTTCTTTTCTCTTCAGTGGATTTCATCTAAGGCTGTGTCTGAAGTCAGTTGTAGTTCTTGTGTTTCTGCTCGTCTCTTTTTCTGTTCTCTTCTTTCCTTCAGTGATTCTGCTTGTTAACAGGCTTATTAACCCTCTGGGGTCTGAGGGGTTTTTGGGGTCCTTGAGATGTTCTGACATGCCCTGACATTTGTGCTTTTTTCAGTTGCTTATAAACATATTAAGGGCAAAGGTATAATTACACTCTATTTAGCACAAACAGGGCTACCATAATATGTGAGCAACATGCATGTACATGTTTGTATTTTTGAGAGAATAATGTTTATGCATGGTTATTGAAAAAACTAAAAACTAAAGTTTCTGAAATAAGGCCACAAAACACATACTAAATATGTGTCAATAAGGCTTTTTTTACTGAGCAATAATGGAGCTATACTTGACTCTTCTTATGAGCATATAAAACAAAACAGCTCCTTGGACAAAATGAAATGTAATATTGTAGTAGTAGGCTAGTTATAAACAAAGGTTTATTTTAGTTCAGATTAACATTTGAGGGCAGCAATTGTATTCATAATGTCAAAATAAAACAGACGTAATGTTACTTGAAAGCATTATAGCCCACTATTCCTGACAAACTTCCATAACCTTGCAGTTAGTGTTAGCCTACTACAGCAAATCCATTCCACGGTGAATGTTGCTCATCTGTAGCCTGGCAAGCCAGACCTACATCAAGATGTTAGGTCTGGCAACTCACCATAGACACGGCTCAATCCGAAGGGCGGGATAAACGGCTGTCTTTCAAATTCCCTCTGCACGCAATAGGACAGCGCTTCAACCAACCAGAGCGTTTTCCCAACAGCGGAGCTAACGTCACTGTCAGTTGATAGATTCAACTTTTGAATCTGGCCGGCAAAAGTACGAACACATCTTCCTTTTTTAAGAATGACTTAAGTGCCGTTCTTTGCTCTTTTCTCAAAGAAAAACTTAACTCCAAGTCCTCCAGAGTCGTGGCCAAAACCGATTCGAAAGACTATTCTCCAGCAGCAGCTCTTCTTTGTTTTCAAGTAGCAGGGAACCGTCGCAACTCTGTCGTCATTATGTTAAGCCTGCCCCGCCTACTCTATAGACGACGTGATTGGCCTGACCCAATTTAGGTTTTTCCAGCACGAAAGTCAACGGAGAGTTGCTAGACTACCCTGGCTGCAAAATACATTTTGCTGCCGCTAGGGTGCGTCTAGATTTCTAGGCTAGCTGATCTGTGGACACCGGCCAGTTCATTCATGGCACAATGTTTCTTCCTGGTTTCCACGTCAGCGCTGTTTGATCCGTTAATAACAGAGAAGTGTGAATGTTTCTCACTAGATCTCGCAGCGATGTTATTACTTCAGTGGCGAATTCAAAAAGCATTTGAAATTCAAATGCTTTCTTTACTGGTCTGGATCTCTTAGCGCTGTGTGGTGTTGCTCCTCCCCGGGAAAGTCTATTCCAGGGTACTGGAGAGGAGAATCCGGCCGATAGTAGAACCTCGGATTCAGGAGGAACAGTGTGGTTTTCGTCCCGGTCGTGGAACACTGGACCAGCTCTATACCCTCTACAGGGTGCTGGAGGGTTCATGGGAGTTTGCCCAACCAATCCACATGTGCTTTGTGGATTTGGAGAAGGCATTCGACTGTGTCCCTCGTGGCATCTTGTGGAGGGTGCTCTGGGAGTATGGGGTTCGGGGCCCTTTGCTAAGGGCTACCCGGTCCCTGTACGACCGGAGCAGGAGCTTGGTTCGCATTGCCGGCAGTAAGTCAGACTTGTTCCCGGTGCATGTTGGACTCCGGCAGGGCTGCCCTTTGTCGCCGGTTCTGTTCATAACTTTTATGGACAGAATTTCTAGGCGCAGCCAGGGGCCGGAGGGGGTCAGGTTTGGGGACCACACAATTTCATCTCTGCTCTTTGCGGATGATGTTGTCGTGTTGGCCCCATCAGACCAGGACCTTCAGCATGCGCTGGGACGGTTTGCAGCCGAGTGTGAAGCGGCTGGGATGAGAATCAGCACCTCCAAATCCGAGGCCATGGTTCTCAGTCGGAAAAGGGTGGTTTGCCTGCTTCAGGTTGGTGGAGAGTTCCTGCCTCAAGTGGAGGAGTTCAAGTATCTTGGGGTCTTGTTCACGAGTGAGGGAAGGATGGAACGGGAGATTGACAGACGGATCGGTGCAGCTTCTGCAGTAATGCGGTCGCTGTACCGGTCTGTCGTGGTGAAGAAGGAGCTGAGCCGCAAGGCGAAGCTCTCGATTTACCGGTCAATCTACGTTCCTACTCTCACCTATGGTCATTAGCTGTGGGTCATGACCGAAAGGACAAGATCCCGGATACAGGCGGCCGAAATGAGCTTTCTCCGCAGGGTGGCTGGGCGACCTATTAGAGATAGGGTGAGAATCTCAGTCACTCGGGAGGAGCTCAGAGTAGAGCCGCTGCTCCTCCACATTGAGAGGGGCCAGCTGAGGTGGCTCGGGCATCTTTTCCGGATGCCTCCCGGACGCCTTCCCGGGAAGGTGTTCCGGGCATGTCCCACCGGGAGGAGACCCCGGGGAAGACCTAGGACACTCTGGAGGGACTATGTCTCCCGGCTGGCCTGGGAACGCCTCGGGGTCCCCCCGGAAGAGCTGGAGGAAGTGTCTAGGGAGAGGGAAGTCTGGGCATCCCTGCTTAGACTGCTGCCCCCGCGACCCGGCCCCGGATAAGCGGAAGAAGATAGATGGATGGATGGATTTAATTTAATGAAACTAACATCATAAAGTATGATTTTTTTATTTATTTTTTTTTGTTGCTTTTTTTACTGAGCAATAATGGAGCTATACTTGACTCTTCTTATGAGCATATAAAACAAAACAGCTCCTTGGACAAAATGAAATGTAATATTGTAGTAGTAGGCTAGTTATAAACAAAGGTTTATTTTAGTTCAGATTAACATTTGAGGGCAGCAATTGTATTCATAATGTCAAAATAAAACAGACATAATGTTACTTGAAAGCATTATAGCCCACTATTCCTGACAAACTTCCATAACCTTGCAGTTAGTGTTAGCCTACTACAGCAAATCCATTCCACGGTGAATGTTGCTCATCTGTAGCCTGGCAAGCCAGACCTACATCAAGATGTTAGGTCTGGCAACTCACCATAGACACGGCTCAATCCGAAGGGCGGGATAAACGGCTGTCTTTCAAATTCCCTCTGCACGCAATAGGACAGCGCTTCAACCAACCAGAGCGTTTTCCCAACAGCGGAGCTAACGTCACTGTCAGTTGATAGATTCAACTTTTGAATCTGGCCGGCAAAAGTACGAACACATCTTCCTTTTTTAAGAATGACTTAAGTGCCGTTCTTTGCTCTTTTCTCAAAGAAAAACTTAACTCCAAGTCCTCCAGAGTCGTGGCCAAAACCGATTTGAAAGACTATTCTCCAGCAGCAGCTCTTCTTTGTTTTCAAGTAGCAGGGAACCGTCGCAACTCTGTCGTCATTATGTTAAGCCCGCCCCGCCTACTCTATAGACGACGTGATTGGCCTGACCCAATTTAGGTTTTTCCAGCACGAAAGTCAACGGAGAGTTGCTAGACTACCCTGGCTGCAAAATACATTTTGCTGCCGCTAGGGTGCGTCTAGATTTCTAGGCTAGCTGATCTGTGGACACCGGCCAGTTCATTCATGGCACAATGTTTCTTCCTGGTTTCCACGTCAGCGCTGTTTGATCCGTTAATAACAGAGAAATGTGAATGTTTCTCACTAGATCTCGCAGCGATGTTATTACTTCAGTGGCGAATTCAAAAAGCATTTGAAATTCAAATGCTTTCTTTACTGGTCTGGATCTCTTAGCGCTGTGTGGTGTTGCTTGATCAGGCTCGCGCATAGGGCTCGCGAGTCCCGCTTCACAGGTCAAAACTGATAAACGGTCCACACAAACACAATAAGAGTAGCTCAGTTTCGTTCCTTACATTGCATTTGCCAGTTGATGTTGTGGTCGCGCCAGCCTCTATGAGCGCGCTTGCCACCCGCGACGCGCCTTCATTTGAAATAACGAAATTTTGGTCGGCAGAAAAAATGGTCCAACGAACCGTTCGGTACGTAATGCGTACCGAAAACCGAACCGAAAGCCTCGTACCGAACGGTTCGATACGAATACGCGTATCGTTACACCCCTAATATATATATATATATATATATTCTACCAAATTGGTTCACAGTTGGAAGGATGTCAATTATTAATTTTTTTCACAAATTGTGCTTGCAAATTGTATAATATCCAGGAAAACATGTCTAGTAATTGTGCAGTTAATTCTCATACTGTATTTTCAGTTTTGGAATATGTATCCTCTCCCCAAATTTGTCAATAATAAAACACAATAAAAATTATTTAAAGAAAAGGCTTATATTTACCTTTTAAAATTTGTTTACATCTACCTTGTAAATATAATTGTTTTATTAAAAAGGTTACAATTACAACAACAATTGAAGTGTAATCTTTCTTTGTAAAAACTAAAGTATACATTTTATCATACATATTTCAAAGTTAAGGATTCATTACTTTGAATATAGCCTACATTGACAAAACATATTATATTTAAAATATTAGCAAAAATTGGCAAACAAAAGCTTATTTGAGGTGGCAGATATTTTACAGTAAAAATGTGTAATCTATCCAAAACTAATCAACGAAATGTTGTCTTTCATTTGTCTGTAACATCGGTCTTTCGTTTTTATTATAAGGAATATAAATGTTAATTTGCAGTTTAATACGTTGCTTATACAAATACATTTTATTTCAACATATTTCAGTCGATTTTTACTCAGTATATCAAAATAGTTTGCTAAAAGCAGATCATTCATTCACACACAGAAACGCAATTCAAATTTAAACTGTCTTTTTGCGAGTTGTGGTAAACAGCGCATCTCTGTCGTTCATTCATTCACACACAGACAGAAACGCGAATTACTTGAGAATGAAAAAAACGTACTACAGTATTCCATCCGTTACTCCTCGAAATACCAGCACTTCTGAGGTACATTTTCCATTATTATTATTCCTCACAGCGCTGCGAGACGGTGTAAACAAGTACAATGATCTGATTAAACTTGTGTTTTCTCGAGCTGATATGGGGGCGTTCACAGGCTTGCGTGGATTGCCTCAGTAATTTGCGTTTGAATAGCGTGCGCTCTCCGTGGGCGGGGCAGATTAAAACGTAATGAGCTGAGATGAGAACGACTGACATCTCGCTCTTTTCTTACAGATTACATTACTGAGAATATTTGTTTTTTATATAAATTACTTCATTTAAAAGAAGAGAATTCAAGCTTCATGCCTGTGTGTCTGTATGCCTGTTTGACTGAGTATTCGCTCAGTTATGGTTCATTTTCGGACGCGTTTCAGAATGGACTACACTGACAGAGAGAAGGCAGAGCTCGCTTCGTGTTTATTTTTCTTTATTTGGCAAAAAGCAAAACATTTTGTTTTTATTGTGAATATACACAAAAATAATACACATATTTAACAGAATCGATTGATGTATGAAACGTGTTTATAATATCAAAGTCAACAGAGCAAAATGAATCTCTTTTGAACTGATAAAAAAAAAAGCGAACTGGTATCGCCGGCGATACGGCCGACCCCAGGGGGTTAAGGATGAGATGACTCTATATTTAATATACACAGACTTTGTGTCTCAGATAAGGTCCAGTTCTGGTTTATTTCTTTGCTCTTGGCTGACATGTGGCATTGCTATGGCCTGCTTGTGGCCCAGATATGGCAAACAGGAGTGGGCCATCCAAGGGCCATCATTCCACACTGCATGTGGGCCAGATCCGCATTCCACAAGTGCCAGATGTGGGCCGGATCTGGGCCGAAACAATGTTGCTATCTGGGATCCAGTGAACCACAAGAACAACTTTGTGGATCCACAGACTGGCAGCCACACTCAACACATTGAGAGATACTGGCAAACAATTAAAGGACAAGTGTGGAGATTAAGGGGGAACCGTACTGAGAAAATGCTGAAGAGCCACTTGAAGTTTATTGAATGGACATATTGGCTAGGAAAGAAAAATAACAAAGCCTCTCATGGAAACTTCAGATGCCCCAAAACCCGTGAAGAGACGACTCGACGCCTGTGAAGAGACAACTCAACGCTGGCGATATGTTATGCCTTAAATTAATACATGATTAACTAACTGTATTTTTCTATGCACTTTCTGTAAAGCTGCTTTGAAACAATATGTATGTGAAAAGCGCTATACAAATAAATTTGAATTGAATTGAATCTTTGGAAGACTCATTCACGACATAAGTCAAAAATACAGAGTGTGACTCCATTCAAGAATACACTTTAGAGTGTAATAATATACTATAGATTTCATTTATAAAATATGTATTAATTCTCATTAATGTTTGTGAAACATGGTACATTTTAGCAGACAACTATATGTTGTATTTCCTGTAAAGGTCTATCATCTTTGAGTTTTTGAGGGGGAAAATAAATGTACAATTTGACTTCATTTTGTTAATGTCACCTTTTGTGTGCAGGCAGGTGGATGGAAAGGGTAACACATCACACCAATTCAACTCTACACTATTGAGTTTAAAATACAGTATTCTGTAATTGTAATGTAATTAGGAAGCTGCTACATGTATTTAGGCTGTGAATAGTGTTATATCGAGCGATTTTTATCCGCTTTGCACCAAAAGCAGCTGAACAGTCAGACCAATTTCGGCACATCCGACTTATGCCTTCTGTAGCAGTGGTTTGTGAGAATAAATAAATAATTTAAACAATCTGGATATCCCTGTTACATATCCTGTGTAACAGACTTTGACCGTTACATAGGTGTAACAGCCCATGTGTAACTGCAGGCTTTTGCACACCTTAGTAACATATTTAAGTACTTTTTGTTACATTGTGTAGTACTAAGTACTTTCTTATATAATTACATTGTACCAAGTCGGTAACACATATGAAACCGACCCGGCTTGTTACATATGTGTAACAGTAGCTGCCTATTACATGTGTGTAATTACAATGCGTAAATACAGGCTGTCCCATAACTTAATTATGTAATTACTCTGTATCACAGACACCGTAAAATAAAGTGTTACCCAATTTTTTTTTCACATTTGATGACTTTATTCAAATTTCTGTATCTGTTAGATCTACCCAAAAAACTCTAAAAACTTTTATTTCATTTGTAGCCTTTCTTTGTTCTATTGTATTTATTTGTCCTATTTGTAATTCGATTATTTGTTCTTATTTTGTTACTGGCTGCTTACTTGTATTTAATAATGTTTTAAATTGACATTAATTAGGCAGGTAGTTTTTGTTGGATTAAATAATGGTATTTCACTGGTGTCTAAACATTTGAACCACTAACTTAAATCTGTTTCAATATCCTTTCAATTAGGGGTGTAACGGTTCACAAAATTCACGGTTCGGTTCAATACGATACACTTGTGTCACGGTTCGGTACGGTTCGGTTCGGTACGTTTTCCATAGGCTACAGCAAAAATAAATAAATGCCAGAGAAATTTCCTTGAATACATTTTTTTATTTTTTATTTTTTTATTTAATGAAACTATAACATCATAAAGTATGATTTTTTTATTTATTTTATTATTTTTTTATTTTTTTACTGAGCAATAATGGAGCTATACTTGACTCTTCTTATGAGCATATAAAATAAAACAGCTCCTAGGACAAAATGGAATGTAATATTGTAGTAGTAGGCTAGTTATAAACAAAGGTTTATTTTAGTTCAGATTAACATTTGAGGGCAGCAATTGTATTCATAATGTCAAAATAAAACAGACGTAATGTTACTTGAAAGCATTATAGCCCACTATTCCTGACAAACTTCCATACCTTGCAGTTAGTGTTAGCCTACTACAGCAAATCCATTCCACGGTGAATGTTGCTGATCTGTGGACACCGGCCAGTTCATTCATGGCACGATGTTTCTTCCTGGTTTCCACGTCAGCGCTGTTTGATCCGTTAATAACAGAGAAATGTGAATGTTTCTCACTAGATCTCGCAGCGATGTTATTACTTCAGTGGCGAATTCAAAAAGCATTTGAAATTCAAATGCTTTCTTTACTGGTCTGGATCTCTTAGCGCTGTGTGGTGTTGCTTGATCAGGCTCGCGCATAGGGCTCGCGAGTCCCGCTTCACAGGTCAAAACTGATAAACGGTCCACACAAACACAATAAGAGTAGCTCAGTTTCGTTCCTTACATTGCATTTGCCAGTTGATGTTGTGGTCGCGCCAGCCTCTATGAGCGCGCTTGCCACCCGCGACGCGCCTTCATTTGAAATAACGAAATTTTGGTCGGCAGAAAAAATGGTCCAACGAACTGTTCGGTACGTAATGCGTACCGAAAACCGAACCGAAAGCCTCGTACCGAACGGTTCGATACGAATACGCGTATCGTTACACCCCTACTTTCAATGGTTAAGGGGATTTCCAATGCCTAACGAAAGGTCCAATGAAAGGTCAATGGATTGATCTATATGAAGTGAAACTTCACCACATGTAATTTGAGTAAAAATATATTTAATTTTTTTTTTACTAATTATAATAAAGATATCGTTTGATAAGTTCCGATTGAAGTCCTTGAAATCCCCCAAAAGTAGTGCTTGAAAAGTCCTTGAAAGTCCTGGAATTTCATTTTACAGAATCTGTACGAACCCTGTCAGATAGTCACACTTGCTCAGATGCCCACCGTGACGGTTCTGTTGCGGGTTTGCGGTTATATCCGCGGGTCAGGCGGGCCAAGTAATAAAAAATAACATTCCAATTAATTGAGGGTGGATGAGAGATGAATCATTATAATGTGTTGAGTTTAATAAAGACACGGAACGCACATCACGGTAAAACACACTCTTTTACTTTCGTTTTCAACAACGTAATTCTCTTCAGGGAAAACCAATCAAGGAAAACATATCAGGGCTCCACATTAACGCTTGTCCGGTACACGTGTGTTTTTTTTTGTTTGTTTTTTTTTTTAAAGGGACAAGTGAAAGAGAATTTTACTTGCCCAACAGGACAAATGGCCTAATTTAAACCTAAATATATAAAAAATATAAAAATAACTAGGGAATCACAGAAAATGCGAAGATGATTCTAGTTTTATTTAATTTAATGTAAGTGGCGATTCATAGCGTAGTTGTGCTGACATGATCACACGACCAGAGTGCTGTTTTCCTGAATACCATCACGATTGAAAACGAGACACTAATTTCATAAGTTCAATAAACAAACAGCTAAAATTAAGTCACTTACATTTTAGACCCAATTACTGTTTTTCCAAACAAAATAAAATAGTTCCAAACAACTGAAGGGTTACAAATTTAAGAATCTATTTCAGATATGCTTCCTTACATAACATCACGGTGAAGAATACTGATTTTAGCTTTTAAGGTTAAGATGTCAGCAAAGTTGCAATCTCTATTGTGTTAATCTCTATATGAGTCAGATCACTGAGATTATCACCTTTCGGAGCCCAGACATTGAATCGTTAGGTTGATTGGATTAGCTGTAGGGGAGACTTTCACCTTTGTCTTTAATGGCTCTGGGATGGCCCTTGGAACCGGAGTTCCTGGCCAGTATCAGCATTTGAATAGGTATGCTGATTAAATTGAGACTGCCGGTCTGGGGCGGGTTCCTTAACCTGTATACTCATTTACATGCTTTGTTTGAATTTGTCTCCACCTTCAAAAGTCCCTCCTCCTAAAATGCCTATAAGACACCATGTCAATTTATGTACGTTAGATAACGTTGGAAGTACTGCAGCCACGTACAGCGGAGTTCTCAATAAAGAATAACTTCTGTTGAACGCGATCCCAACTGTCTCCTGGTCTTGCGTCGAAGAAAGAAAAAAACTTTCCAACACAACGATCCCAGCAGAACCATAGCGCATCTCACAGGGACACCGTGTTTCATTACTGAATGATTTAGCATTTTGAACGAATCGTTTGAATTACTGAATCAATGACTACGTTTACAAGCTGTTCAAATTCGGGTTATGGTCGGGTTAAGGTCACTATTTGGGTTTCTGAAACATTCGGAATAACCCGTTTACATGTGTGAGCAGAGAGAGTTACTCCTGTATACATGGAATTTGTAATCAATTGGCAATATCCCGATGTAAACGGCGACGCACGGTTAGCGTCTGGACGTACGGACAACCTTAAGACGCAATATGCGTCATTTCCGATTCTTCTTCCTGTATCCAAAGACAACAACAACAGCAGCAGCACGCGGATAATGAATAGTTCAGGGGCAGATAGCGATCGCCTTTGTTTGCGCTTTCCTCCTCGCTCCAAAAGTATGGTGCTGTGCTGCGTCTCGCCATGTTTACCTCTACTTCTTGTTTACTTCCGGTATACTGCACGCGGGTTTTTGTATGCGCCGTCTCTACTCAAAAGACCAAGATTCCTTGCGAATAGAACATGCGCAGAACACAAATCAATGTTCCTTTTGATGGGGATATGCCGATACGCGTTTACATGACCAAATATTCGGGTTAGAAAAGGGGTACCCCAGGGATCATATCCGGGTTTTTAAAAAACGGGATATGAGCATATCCGGGTTTTTGCCGGTGTTTACATGGCCGTGCGCGACCGGGTTATTGCTAATATCCCGGTTTTGAACGGGTTATTGGCTGCATGTAAACGTAGTCACTGACTCATTCATTGAGACTGTCACCTGCCGCCACCTACTGGCGGTTTAGTTTCAAAGTATCATTCTTTTCAACATTCCTTATTTGTATATTCCAAATTGTATATTTAAAATAATCTAATTTAATACAGGTGTAATTATTCAATGTAAATTATTTTATTTGATTGGTAACAGCCCAGTGTCTTATTATTGTAATTGAATGTATTGATCAAATTTAAGAATATGAAATGAAAGATGGAACATACATTTAATAAAATTAGGGGAAAAATGCCCTTTATAAAGGTAAAAAAAAAAAACATGTATTATTCCTGATACTGGACATAGTGTCACTCAAACATCTGATGATAAGACTATTGGGAGTCTTCTGCTTTTTATGCTGGTATGTTTTATGGTTTAATTTATTAATATATATCATAATGATCACTGAGATATACTGTGTTTCAGGAACCCGTGGATTGGCTGAGAGTGTGTTCATCAGTTCTGGTGAAAATGCTCGTCTGTCCTGTAATAATGCTCTTTCTGACTGCAAATCAACTACATGGACCTACTATAACAGCATCGGTCATACAGCAGAAGCAGCAATTAAACTGATTACTGGAGGGATAAAGAATAAAGACACAGACAGACATGAGAGACTGAGTCTGGAGTCTGACTGCTCTCTGAACATCAAGAACGGCACAGAAGAAGATCATGGATTATACATCTGCCGACAATGGACAGAACACCAACAACAAGTAAATGAAGCACGTGTTTTTCTGCATGTTCTTCACGGTAAGTTTATGATTATGTGGTCAATTTACTGTAAAATTCTTCCTTTAAACTCAGATGATGATGATTGAAGAGTCTGTGATTTGTGTCTTGTGTTCAGTTTCAGTGTCTCCATCATCATCTTCATCCTCACAGACTGAGATCAGGCCAGGCCGCTCTGTGACTCTCTCCTGTCGGTTGTATTCAGATACTGTATTTTCCTGTAGTTATTGGGCTCGTTCTGAGGGATTTGAGCTGTTGTGGGTGAATCAGGCTGGTGTTGATCTGAAGACAGATTCCAGATATCAGATATTATCACCAGATCAATATCGCTGTATCATCACTCTGACTACAACACTCCTGAATGAAGATAACAACAGAGAGTGGAGATGTCAGCTTACTCGCAGAAATCAAGTCGAGACCTCAGTCAGATACACTGTCAAGTATTCAGGTGAGAAAACAGTGTTAGAAGAGCCTCATAATGTCAGTAACACTAAGATCTATCAGTATCACTGAACCAGAACAAACTGAGGGAACAAAAGCTTCTTTGACTCTCACAGAAGAGTAACTCAAAGCATTGAGTTTAAAATACAGTATTATGTAATTGTAATGTAATTAGGAAGCTACTACATGTATTTATGCTGTGAACTAGTGAGTTAATTCAAACTAAAGTACATATGGATAAGGTATGTAGATACACATGAAATACACTTAAGTACAATCTTGATACTCTTTTACGTAGCTTATCCCTGTGTAATATTCTGGGAAGTGATCCCGGTTCCAGCTGACCTAATCTATGCAGCCTAACATTGGATTATAGAAGTCTATAATGTATTATGTGTATGCTAGGTCAAAGAGATGTGTCTTTAATCTGGCTTTGAACTGACAGAGTGTGTCTGCTTCCCGGACAATGTTAGGAAGACTATTCCGGAGTTTTGGTGTTAAATAGGAGAAGGATCTACCACCAGCAGTCGATTTTGATATTCTAGGTATTATCAACTGGCCGGAACTTTCAGATCGCAATAGACGTGAAGGACTATAATGCATTAAGAGCTCGCTCAAGTACTGCAGAGCTAAATCATTTAGTGCTTTGTAAGTAATAAGCAATATTTTAAAATATATGCAATGTTTAATAGGGAGCCAATGCAGTGTTGACAGAACCGGGCTAATATGGTTATACTTCCTGGTTCTGGTAAGAACTCGAGCTGCTGCGTTTTGGACCAGCTGTGGTTTGTTTATTGAGCGTGCAGGGCAACCACCCAGTAGATCATTACAATAATCTAGCCTTGAGGTCATGAACGCATGGACTAATTGTTCCGCATTTGTCAATGAGAGCATATGGCGTAATTTAGATATATTTTTAAGATGGAAAAATGCGGTTTTACAGATACTAGACACGTGACTTTCAAATGAAAGATTGGTATCAAAGAGCACATCCAGGTTCCTAACCGACGACGAAGACTTAACAGAGCAGCCATCAAGTGTTAGACAGTATTCTAGGTTATTACGTGTGGACGTTTTTTGTCCAATAATTATAATCTCTGTTTTATCAGAATTTAGTAGTAGGAAATTACTAGTCATCCAATTTTTTATATCAGCTATGCATTCCGTTAATTTTGTGAATTGGTAAGTTTCGCCGGGACATGAAGAAATATAGAACTGAGTATCATCAGCATAACAGTGAAAACTAATGCCATGCTTCCTAATGATATCTCTTAAGGGTAGCATGTACAGAGTGAACAGCAGCGGTCCTAGTACTGAGCCTTGTGGTACGCCATACTGAACTTGTGATCGATAAGACATCTCTTCATTTACTGCTACAAACTGATAACGGTCAGATAAGTATGATTTAAACCATGCTAATGCAATTCCACTAATGCCAATATAATTTTTGAGTCTATTTAAAAGAATGTTATGTTTGATAGTGTCAAATGCAGCACTTAGATCGAGTAACACTAATAGCAAGATACAACCACGATCGGATGATAAAAGCGAATCATTTGTGACCCTAATGAGATCTGTCTCAGTACTATGGTACGGTTAATAAACATATCGACCACTGTTAATGGGTAAATTACCACTGTACATGAACACACCCTTACTATGGTGAGCAGGACGAGGCAGAGGGCCGCAGGAGAACAGCGCGAGGCCGGTGGCGTGATTACTGATGAGCGAGACCTGCGAGACGCACCGGTCTTGCATCTCACGGAGGTTCGGGAATTTTCTTAGCAATGTTAAAACTCACATCAACCGATCACTTGTTTAGCGTTCATGTAAACACTACATTCAGATTCACCAATCGGAATGAATTCAGTTAGATTGAAACAAAAGGTGAGCATGTAAACAATGAATGGCGACCGCATAACGCAAAAGCTGAATCCCGGACATTTTGGACGATCTCGACGGCCGGACATGTCCGGGAAAAAGTGTATGGTAACCCCTACTACTCAGCTTTCTTCGTCCATGTTTTCTGCAGGTTTCTGCCGGTGAAATCAAACGCACTGCACTGATCTGTGATAGGTCTGATGATGATGAAACTGATTAGGAAGATTATTAATAAAGCAATCTTTAGTGGCAGAAGTGATAGGTCTAAAATATTTGTAACACGGAGTCGGCTTTGCAGCCTTGGCTAAATGAAGTTTACACAAGACTAGATAATGATCTGAGATGTCATCGCTCTGCTGCAGAATTTCAACGGCATCAACATTTATTCCATGTGATAATATTAGATCTAGAGTATGATTTCGAGAATGAGTAGGTCCTGACACGTGTTGTCTAACTCGAATTGAGTTTACAATGTCTTTAAATGCCAATCCCAATGCATCTTTTTCGTTGTCCACATGTATATTAAAATCACCAACAATTAGTACTTTATCTGCAGCCAATACTAACTCTGATAGAAAATCAGCAAATTCTTTGATAAAGTCAGTATGGTGCCCTGGTGGCCTGTATACAGTAGCCAGCACAAATGTTAAACGTGATTTATCATTTATACTAGATAGTGTTACATTTAGCAGCAACACTTCAAAATAATTATATTATAACTTTTGTTTCATTTAAGAAACATCTTAAAAGATGGCTGAATAACAATCAAAAATGTAATCATTAAGTATGAAGGTAAAATTTGATAGGTAGTTTTATTTATATATTTATAATAAGCACGTTGGGATGTCTATGCACAGGCATTTATGCACTTTAAATAAATATGTCACATGCCTGTCCTGTCTTGTGCTGCACATGGGTGTTTTGTTATTTTGGGCCATGTGCTCGTGTCTATTGTCTAGCCCCTCCCATCTTGTTATCTGATTATTGGTTAATTTGTCCCACCTGTCTGTCTCGTTACCCTCCTTTGTTTGTTCCCCTATTTAGCCTCCTTGTGTTTGTAGTCTTGTGCTGGTTCGTTGTCCGTGTTTCTTGTTTCCTGGAGTTCCTGAGTTTTTGTGTTTGTACCGTACCGGCATGTCACTAATAAACTAACTCTGCATTTGTATCCTCGACTCTCGTTTACCATTCCGTGACAGAACGAACCAGCCAAGATGAGGATTCAGCAGAAGGACTCCCACCAACCACCGATCACCCCTGTTTCCTGCCCTCACTATGAGCGCATCATGAGGTTCAGTAATTTGGCCTCTCTCCGGCAACAGGGGACCAGGATGAAGGAGTTCGCCCTGAAATTCAGCGCGGCAGCGGAAGGACTCGGTCTTGGGGATGCAGCACTTAAAGACTTATTTAATTATGCCCTTGATGAGCCCAGAAGTTACTGGACGATGATAGGTCTGGAACGTCTGACTTTTGAGAAATTCTTAAATTACGTAGAGCGTCAAGGGAATCCACCAGCTGGGGAAGTTGCAGATCCCCCAGAGGTAGCCGTGGAATCTGCGACGGAGATGGTTACTCCCACACCACGCTCCCCAAAACACAGGAGGAGGAGAAAGGCTCCCTCCGTAACAGTTCCGGTGGTCCCAGTTCCGGTGGTCCCGAGTCCGGTGGTCCCAGTTCCGGTGGTTCCGAGTCCGGTGGTCCCAGGTCCGGTGGTCCCAGTTCCGGTGGTCCCAGTTCCGGTGGTCCCGAGTCCGGTGGTCCCGAGTCCGGTGGTCCGGTGGTCCCAGTTCCGGTGGTCCCGAGTCTGGTGCTCCCAGTTCCGGTGGTCCGGAGACGGAGGAGGAAGAGAAAGGCCCCCTCAATGACCTGTCCGGTGGCTCTTAACCTGAGGGCCATCCCGGAGGTGACTGCCATCCCTGACGCGTCGCCCTGGTACCCTGCCCTGCCGGCCCCGCCCGAGCTGCTCGCCCTGCCGGCCCCGCCCGAGCTGCTCGCCCTGCCGGCGCCACCCCAGCGACCTGGCACGTCTGCCGATCCAGAGCCTGTGTCTTCGGACAGGATGGCCTCCGCAGAGCCCGTTCACGTCACGTCTGCCGAGCCTGTGCTTTTGGAGAGGATGACCGACGCCGAACCTGTGGCTCCTGAGCCGGTGGCGTCTGTTCCAGTGCCTGAGCCGGTGGTGCCAGTTCCAGTGCCAGTTCCGGTGGTGGCAGTTCCAGTGCCAGTTCCGGTGGTGCCAGTTCCAGTGCCTGAGTCGGTGGTGCCAGTT
Source organism: Leuciscus idus (assembly GCA_021554675.1). NCBI lineage: Eukaryota > Metazoa > Chordata > Actinopteri > Cypriniformes > Leuciscidae > Leuciscus > Leuciscus idus. Next base: position 62,938,067 of record CM038621.1, read on the forward strand.
CCAGTGCCTGAGTCGGTGGTGCCAGTTCCAGTGCCTGAGTCGGTGGTGCCAGTTCCAGTGCCTGAGTCGGTGGTGCCAGTTCCAGTGCCTGGGCCGGTGGTATCTGAGCCGGTGGTGTCTGTTCCTGAGCCGGTGGTGTCTGTTCCTGAGCCGGTGCCTGTTCCCTGGCCGCCCGATGGGGTCGTCTCCGCCCTGGCCGCCCGATGGGGTCGTCTCCGCCCTGGACTCCCGAACTTTGTGTGCCTCCCTGGCCTTCTGAACTGTCCATTCCCCTTGTCCCGCCCTGGTCTGTCCCTCCCTTCCCGCCCTGGTCTGTCCCTCCCGTCCCGCCCTGGTCTTATGGAGCGTCTGGTAGCCGCTCCGTAGGGAGGGGGTAATGTCACATGCCTGTCCTGTCTTGTGCTGCACATGGGTGTTTTGTTATTTTGGGCCATGTGCTCGTGTCTATTGTCTAGCCCCTCTCATCTTGTTATCTGATTATTGGTTAATTTGTCCCACCTGTCTGTCTCGTTACCCTCCTTTGTTTGTTCCCCTATTTAGCCTCCTTGTGTTTGTAGTCTTGTGCTGGTTCGTTGTCCATGTTTCTTGTTTCCTGGAGTTCCTGAGTTTTTGTGTTTGTACCGTACCGGCATGTCACTAATAAACTAACTCTGCATTTGTATCCTCGACTCTCGTTTACCATTCCGTGACAAAATATTACAACAAGTACTCTATAAGGTATAGGAACTTTTAATGTTTTTTAGCTCTATATGTATATTGTTTGTTTGTTTTTTAGTTTGTATTTGTCTATGCTTGGGACTACGGATGGAAATTAGCATTGTGCTAAATCCGGCGTATTTGCGTTCAACTTTGATTGTACGTTCATGAATATGCACTGTCCCATTTAAATAAATAAATTCAAATTACACCAACACCTCCCCCTTTTCCTTTCAGACGAGGTTCATGTTTATAACAGTAATATGGGTGGAGTCATTTAAAGTAATATAATTGTCTGGTTTTAGCCAGGTTTCTGTCAAACACAGCACATCTAGATTATAGTCAGTAATCATATCATTAACAATAAGTGCTTTTGAAGTAAGGGATCGAATATTCAGCAACCCAAGCTTTACCATTTGTTCATCCGTATTATATCTGTTTTTTATTTGTTAAACATCAATAAAATTTTTACCCTTGAATGGGTTTAGGAGTTTTTTGTATGTCCTAATTCGGGGAACAGACACAGTCTCTATATGATGATAGCTAGGTGAAAGAGGCTCTGTGTGATGGGATTTATCTGACCTTGGTGACGTGAGACAGCTAGCAGACGGTCCGGTCTGCTTCCTGACCGGAGCCCCAGATTGTCATGTTTGAGCTCTAAGACTATGTGCCATATTACTAGAGAGAAGAGCAGCACCATCCCAGTAGGGATGAATAACATCTCTTTTCAACAGGTCAGGTCTGCCCCAAAAAGTTTTCCAATTGTCTATGAATTCTATGTTATTACGCGGACACCAATTAGACAGCCAGCCATTAAGTGAATACAATCTACTAACTATCTCATCACTCCTGCGAACAGGAAGGGGGCCAGAGCAAATTACAGTGCCTGACATCGTACTTGCGAGTTCACACACCTCTTTAATGTTAATTTTGGTGATCTCCGACTGGCGGAGTCTAACATCATTAGTGCCGACGTGAATAATAATCTTAGAGAATTTACGATTAGCATTAGCCAGCACTTTTAAATTTGCTTTGATGTCAGGCGCTCTGGCTCCCGGCAAACATGTGACTATGGTGGCTGGGGTCTCTATTTTCACGTTCCGTGTAATAGAATCGCCAATAACTAGGGCACAATCAACACGATTCTCAGTGGGTGTTTCACTGAGTGGGGAGAATCTGTTTGATGTTGTAATCGGAACGGAAGAGCGGTGTTTTGTCCCGTGACTACAGCGTCTCACCGTCACCCAGTTGCCCTGCTGCACGGGCTCTACTTAAGCTGGAACCGAACAGTGTACAGAGTTCACTAAGCTAGTCGCATCCAAAGCAGTATCTAAAGCCCTTGTACTCTTACAATTAACCTCGATTAAAGTTTGGATGTGTGTCTCTAGTTCTGAAATCTTCCCAGTCAGCTTTACTATCTCCCTGCATTTATCACATGTAAATCCTGTGCTGACAGAGAAGGCAATGCTATACATGTTACATGAAGTGCAAGTGACAACAGAAAACTCACCGTGTTTGTTGACTGATCCTACTCACCACAGTTGTTTGATTTGTAAAAGGCGCGGGCGCACGCAAGAGAAAAGACGGCAAGCACGGATGGCAGGTTAACAGGCTAGCGAGATACTAGCATGTTGTGCTAGCGATAACGATTTAGATAAAAGCTAGTGATGTCAGATTAATGTGATAAGCAATATTAGACAATATCGTTAAATTTAGCAAATGAGAACAACAGGAATGATATTAAATAGAGATTCAAAATAGAGGCTATACGGATAACTAGGGTTATAACTGTGGATAACTAGGGATAACACATACTGTTTAGGAAGGATAGTATGGACATTGAGACGCAGGGCGAGGCTGTGTTTACGTCCACTGTTTATGCTCATCCCTCGCTAATGTTGCACAAGTGTCCACTACTGGTGAACTCTTGAAATGAGTTTGAATGAAATGCTCTAAGCTCTTGATTACTTGGAATCCAATATGGAGCTGATTATAAATTATACACTTGTTTTACACACCATTATATAGGCGTGTATGTGTGCTTGGGCTGTTGGAGAAAATATATTAAAAAAAATATCAAAATAATTCCAATATCATACTATAGAGTTGTGTGGTGTGACATGCTTCATGCCGCAATGCATGCTGGGAGCCATGAGTTTTATACTATGGCTGGCTCCCAGCATGCATTGCGGCATGAAGCATGTCACCATTGTCGAGATTCATATGTTGATTCTTGATGTCTGTGTGGGATAAGATTAGTGTATTATTCTACTTTATGATGCTGAAAACTATATCACCTAAGGGTTGTTCCATAAAACAAGATTAGAATACAAGCCAGGCTTATTTTGGTTAGTCAGACTTATTGTCGATTGATTCTGTTTCATAAAGCAAACTTAAAATAGTTCGAACTCAGTTACCCTGGCAACTTATGCTGGGAAACTAGCCTGGTCCAGGACAGGCTAACTGTCAGGCTAAGCCTCAGTTGTTAACAGATCCTCTAACACTGACCAATAGGAACACAATGACTGACACTCTCTCATACCATTATTTTACTTTATTAACCATTATCAGTCAAAAATAAATATACAGTAAAGAAAATCAACTTAAAGGGTTAGTTCACCCAAAAATGAAAATTCTGTCAGTAATTACTCACCCTCATGTTGTTCCAACCCCGTAAGACCTTCGTTCATCTTCGGAACACAAATTAAGATATTTTTGATTAAATCTGAGAGCTGTCTCACTCCTCCATAGGCTTCTAAGTGATTGGAACATGCTGGCCCAGAAAAGTTATTAAAGAGATCGTTAATATAGTCCAAGTGACTACGGTGGCTCAATCTTAAGTTTATCAAGCGACGAGAATACTTTTTGTGCGCAAAAAAAACTAAAATAACGACTTTATTCCACTATTCATTTCCTTCTCTCTGGGCCTCGAGTTAGTTCACGTAGTGTTTTAGCGTAGCGCGTCTGTGTTGCACGTCACCACGTAGGCTCACTATTGGCCGACGCTGGTCATGTGTGTGATGCGTGTGGCGTACAACACAGAAGTGCTGCGCTGTTATTATTATTGTTGCCCCTGTCCGTCTTTTTTCTAAATGTTTCTTGTGCATCTGTGGTGTGTTTTATTATTATTGTTGTTGCTGTTGTTATAATATATATATATATAATACATTCATATATATAGGCTATAGGCCTATAAGCTATGTTACAAATGTGTAGGTTTCTAAAAATGACTCAAAAATAGAGTCATAAACTTCATTTCAATTTTTTAAACAGATTTTTATTCATTAATAACAGAAGGACAACAAAATCATATGATGTCCAGCTAACATGAGTCCAGCGGGCCAGTGGCGGACCAACGGTGGCAAAGTTGGCCATCGGCTCATCGTTATTCTAGCGGACCTCCAGTGGCAGCCGCCGCTTTCCCAACGGTGGTCCGCTATCGTGCCGCTGGTTTATAATAAGTGTTTTGTGGCGGACCACGGTCGGTCCACGGTTTATAATCAGTTACTCATGCTAACCAAAATTCACTATAATGGACAAAATAAGCAATGTACACCAGTTTTAAAAGCAGTTGCAAATTTATTTTTATTAAATAAATTTTCAGTGAACAGATGAAAAGGATACATTTGCATTACATTTATCAGATTATTTTATCCAATGTGACTATTAGTCAAGTACATTATAGGATAATTTATACCCTTATGATTAAATGAAATTACCACTCCTGCACGTGATAGTGGGACAATTGTGGCTTTTTTATTATTTCATTTTTTTTATTGTTGTTTTTACGAACACTCAAGCCCCATATTTCATTTGAACGCGTGCTAAAAATGCTCACAGGCAGTATTTTTTATACTTTTGATATTTTTTGCTTTTGATATTGCTACAGCTATTAGGCCAGTTTCACCATTTGTTTTATTCTGTGCTTTCAGATTCTTTTTAACTGTAAAAAATAAATAAAAACAAATATACATTTATAAATTAAAGATGTCCTGTAAGCGATCAGAAACACGTGGACCGACTATCGGCTTGCCACTGGTGTGCCGACGGTGGCCCAGCCGCGGAAAACCGCGGGTGGCGTGCCACCCAAAAAGCACTGGCAGACGGACGGGATTTTCAGATTGGCTGGGTAGACGATAGTGTGCCGCCGGAGGTCCGACCGTGTCAGGCCGCTGACTTTGTGCCGCCCAAAAAACGCTGGTGGTCCGCCAGGTCATTGTTAGCTTACTTTTTTGTTATAACAACTCAATAGAGAAAAATAGATTACAGTGGATTCAAAATTAGTAATAGTCTAATTGACTTGAATTTGGGAAGTTATATATCCCATATATGTCTATGATATTAACTGAAAATTATAATCCACTGTAAACAAGTCTCATCAAAGTGGTTTCCCCTATCATATGGATAAAGCTTTGCATTAATCAACTCTTAAATATCACATTCAATGTTATAGAAAATAATCTTCATGACAGAAATTCACAAATATAGCCTAATAATAATAATAATAATACATTTTATTTAGAAAAGCGCCTTTCAAGGTACCCAAGGACACTGTACAAATTGGTATAGTCAAGGTAATACAAAGAACTACTAAAACACAATGCAGCTACATCCATGATGGAATTCACTGATAGTACGGATAGTACAATCAGATTGGGACATAGATTACATACAAGGTACATAAAATGCCAAGATGCAGAGGAAACATAAACACCCCCAAAGGGCATACAGGAGTATACTGAGCACAAGGTGAAGACCAAGTGTAGGGAAAAAATACAGATAAAAAAAAAAAAAAAAAAAAAAAAGGCAGTGCAAATCGAAATCAGGGGGCTGACAAGAGAGCTAAGCTAAAAAGATGTGTTTTTAACTTAGTTTTAAAAGTGGATATACATGTGCTTTGGCGCATCTCAAGCGGCAGGGCATTCCACAGTTTAGGACCTGCCACACTGAATGCCCTGTCACCCATGGAGCGAAGCCGAGATGTGGGGACTGCTAAGAGACATGTATCAGTAGAGCGAAGGGTGCGGGATTGCAGGTATGGGGTGAGGAGATCTGATAGGTAGGATGGGGCCAAATTATGTAGGGATTTATAAACAAGGAAAAGGATTTTGTAATGAATGCGGTAGTGGACAGGAAGCCAGTGCAACTGCTGGAGGATAGGAGTAATATGATCCTAGGGCCTGGTGCGGGTGAGTAGCATTGCAGCCTTGCAGCCTATATACATTTGAGAACAGAAACGCATCACGTAACTGTAAAAGTAAAAATAAAAATAAAAAATAACTACGCGTTTGTTTGTAAAAAGGTTGTGAATTAGTATTCAATACGGTGACAAGTCACATGAAAAAAGAACGAAGGACTCGAACCCGAAGACTCAAGAGATGAACTAATCATTTCTCTTTCCGCTACTGACAGCATAGTCTCTATGGGACTGACAGGAAGAACGAAAGACTCAGACCCGGCCGAACCCGAACTCGAGACTCGAAAGATGAACTAATCTTTTCTCTTTCCGCTACTGACAGCATAGCCTCTATGGGACTGACAGGAAGAACGAAAGACTCGGACCCGAACCCTAAGACTCGAGACGAACTAATAATTTCTGATGTTTCCAGTACAGATTCAGAACCCATATGTTGCGTTAGCGCATGCACGGTCAACACAAAATGAACGAATCACTCTCTGAGACAACTCTGTAGTCCCGAGTCATATTAAAGATTTGTTCAAAATGAACGAATCGTTCATGAACGACACATCACTACCCTAAAGCCCTGTTGGCCAATCAGAAGCCTGGAAAAAAGGTTATTACCGGTTCCGACGTCACAAGCCTGTGTGTATATATATATATATATATATATATATATATATATATATATATATATATATATAATATATAGGGATAGTATTTAGCAGTTTTGTATGTCCATCTAGTGTTGGTGTCATCAGAAGTTTTCACAAGTGAGGCTGAATCCAAACTGATGAAGAATGATCTTCATATTAAGAGTGTGTCAGTGATTTGAACAGCTCTCTGATAAAGACTAATAGTTTATTCTGGAGAGTGACTATTGGAGTCTTCTGCTTTTTATGCTGGTATGTTTTATGGTTTAATTTATTAATATATATCATAATGATCACTGAGATATACTGTGTTTCAGGTATCAGTGGAGTGGATGATCATGTGTTCATCAGTTCTGGTGAAAATGCTCGTCTGTCCTGTAATAATGCTCTTTCTGGCTGCAAATCAACTACATGGATCTACTATAACAGCTTCAGACATATAGCAACAGCTGAACTGATTACTTTAGGGATAAAGAAGAAAGACACAGAGAGACATGAGAGACTGAGTCTGGAGTCTGACTGCTCTCTGAACATCAAGAACGTCACAGAAGAAGATTATGGATTTTACACCTGCAGACAATATGTGAATGACAGACAACAAGGATCTGATGCACGTGTTTATCTGCATGTTCTTCACGGTAAGTTTATGATTATGTGGTCAATTTAAAAACTCACATTAAGATTGAAGAGTCTGTGATTTGTGTCTTGTGTTCAGTTTCAGTGTCTCCATCATCATCATCTTCATCCTCACAGACTGAGATCAGTCCAGGCCGCTCTGTGACTCTCTCCTGTCAGTTGTATTCAGATACTGGACTCTCCTGTGATTATTTGGTTCGTTATGAGGGAGTTAAGCTGTTGTGGGTGAATCAGGCTGGTGTTGATCTGAAGACAGACTCCAGATATCAGATATTATCATCATCATATCAATATCACTGCATCATCACTCTGACTACAACACTCCTGAATGAAGATGACAACAGAGAGTGGAGATGTCAGCTTACTCACAGAAATCAACTCAAGACCTCAGTCACATACAGGTTAAACTTTGATTAGTCACTCAAACCTTTATCTAAACTTCTCACCATCGGTTGCGCATATCCGCCATGTTTTGTAGGGTTTTTTTTACACTTTTTACTCGTGGTTGTAGTTCCTCCTACAAAGCGCAATGGGTTGTGAGCAATATTAGCCTTTATAGTGAGTACGGACTGAAAATCCACCGGAAATAGTAGACAATCCGGAGACTTCTGGCACACTCTTCAACATACTATGCTTTGGGACACTTATTTTAAGATGAGTAAGTTAAATTTAGCAAATGAGAACAACAGGAATGATATTAAATAGAGATTCAAAATAGAGGCTATATGGATAACTAGGGTTATAACTGTGGATAACTAGGGATAACACAAACTGTTTAGGAAGGATAGTATGGACATTGAGACGCAGGGCGAGGCTGTGTTTACGTCCACTTGTTATGCTCATCCCTCGCTAATGTTGCACGAGTGTCCACTACTGGTGAACTCTTGAAATGTGTTTGAATGAAATGCTCTAAGCTCTTGATCACTTGGAATCCAATATGGAGCTGATTATAAATTATACACTTGTTTTACACACTATTATATAGGCCTGTGTGTGTGCTCGGGCTGTTGGAGAAAATATATTTAAAAAAATATCAAAATAATTCCAATATCATACTATATCGAGTTGTGACATGCTTCATGCCACAATGCATGCTGGGAGCCATGAGTTTTATACTATGGGTGGCTCCCAGAATGCATTGATGCATGAAGCATGTCACCATTGTCGAGATTTATATGTTGATTCTTGATGTCTGTGTGGGATAAGATTAGTGTATTATTCTACTTTATGTAGCGGATGGACGAACTCACGGTGACTTGTCATTTTAAGATTCAGAAAACTTTTAACCATCGCCCTCATAAATGTAAATCACAGCTTAGCGCCAATGAGTCTGAATCAAATTCCCCCTTTGACACGTTGTGGCTGAGTGGAAGTTTAACAGAGACACCTTCAAAGAGATCTTAATCAACTCAAACTCCTCTCTCTCTGCAAGCAAGAAATCCAGGTGGCCAGAAAAAGCCCTCTGAGATGCCATTACACACACACACAAATGTAATTTATATCTAACTCAGAATATAAATAATTCTGAAATGTATATGACATATTCCTGTATCCATGCATGTTTTCCCCCTTATATTGGCATATTTATGATTTCCCTAGTTGTGTTAGTTGAACTCTAAGTGCTTATTTTAGAGAATAAGGATGTATCTCTATGTTTGTATCTTCCAGATATAGCAATCTTGGTACCAAATTAAACCTCTCGGTGTGCCTAAGCTAAATATATGTAGTAGGTTATGATAAAATGTATTATACTGTGTTTACCATCATTTGGAGTAGAAATGACGAAATCTTGACACCATCATAAACCATGCAAATTAAGCTGTCGAGCTGAGACAAAGAAACTCTTTCCCGCTCAGAATGTCTTGATCCGATTCGTCTAACTACCAAAAAGAGGTGCGGACTTCGAACTCCTTAAAGAAGGACTTTTTCTTTTACGGCTTCTTGTGTTCTTAGTTTTTGTTTGGTCTTGTCTTCTCTTCGAGTTTATCCGCTCTCCGTTTTGCGTTTTACTTTTGCTTCTTAGCTTTTTGTATTAGTCGTATCTCCGGCTCCTTTCCTTGTTTTAGTCTCGTGTTCACTCATCTCTACCTACCAGCAAAACGGACTTTAAACTAAGTTTCTGGCAACTCTTACAAGTAAACCGTTTGAACTTCCCGCGAACTACACGAGCTCTGGAAGAAACGAAAGAACGCTTCCAACTAACGAACACCGAGAACGGACACTCACACACACGCATTCTTGCTCAGATCAATGCAAGTATTGTCTTTTTCAATGTTTAAATGCGTTAAGGTTATATACCCCTGCTTAAGGTGGTTTTGATTATTTTTGCTGGTTCTCAAAGGTTCATTGTTTGTGATATGTTTGCCATTCTGTAATCTGCTCTTTCTTTCTTTCTTTCTTTACTTTCATTATACTACTCATATATGTATTCTTTGTTAGATGTAGTTATATGTTTATAGTTTCATTTATTAAAAACCCATTATACGCTTGATTGTCTCTGTTTGCTGCTCACGGAAAAAAGCCTCTTAAATGTATGATCTTAGCTACAAGCTTATAAAGTGTGATCAGCCTACAAGTTAATAACAAGTTAATAATGTAAAACAAGAAAGCTATTCCTCATGGCCAGAGGAATAGCCTTTCTTGAGAGTTTATAAGAAGAAGAATCCTCCTTGAGAGTCGATAAGAAACTCGCATAATTCGTTTGGCGGACGGACAAATTATTCGATGTGACATTAATGTTGTAGGCATTCACAAATTTGATCTATAGCCCATCTGTATATTCATAATTGATTGTAATTCATTGTGGTTAATTATCTATATATAGAGATACAAATATACGGGCTATGTATTCCCTTTTTGGGCAATTTAGAATGTGTAAATAATACGGCTCATAACCAGTATGATTAATTATTAATGATTAATTATTGATTATTAATTATACATTCCCCTCATTTGAGCTGGTATTGCTACATAAATGATGCTGAAAACTATATCACCTGATCATCTTTGTTCCTGCTTTCTTTGCAAAAAAAATTACGTGTTTTAGTAAACACTGTTACAAACTCACATAAAAAGCCAAGAGTTGAACTGGCCAACTAAAGGAAACACCGATCACCATAATGGTGACCAAACATTTCAATAAATCATCAACATCTAAACCTCTGTTAATTCTCAATAAGAGCTTCTGTAAATGGATGACAGAAATAAAGTCAGTCTGGTTATTAATAAGTGAAGCTGGTAATGATGTTTGTGGAGTTGTTTAATCCTCCTCTGCTGAGATCTTCAGATTTTATCTGAAGCTGCATTATAATGATTTCAAAATATGATCAAGATTGTGTAGCTGGATGTTGTGGGGGAATTTAGTTGTTAAATGTATAACATTTAAAGTTACTTAAATGAACGAAATTACTCGAATAAAGATTTGTTCATTTTGATGAACGAGATCGAACGAGAGAGTCAATTAAAATGATCTGAACTTCCCATCACTAATCTTCAGAGATTGAGGCCTAGTCCACACGTACGCGGTATTTTTATACACCGTTTTTCCTCCTCCGTTTAAAAAAAAAAATTGTGTCCACATGAAAACGCAAAAACACAAAGCGCTGTCAAGAACATGCCAAACCAACAGGTGGCGATATAACCCTAACCCTAAAGCTGTGTTAGCCAATCAGAAGCCTGGAAAAAAGATTATTACCGGTTCCAGTTCCGATGTCACAAGCCTGTATATATATAATATAGGGATAGTATCTGGCAGTTTTGTATGTCCATGTTGGTGTCATCAGAAGTCTTCACAAGTGAGGCTGAATCCAAACTGCAACTGGCATAATATCTAATAACCTTGGGATGGGCTGGGCCAGAGCCATATAGAGAGAGAGTTGCGACAACGGAAGTTCAAAATGCTTGATCGTCACGTGATTCACGTAGACTTCAGATAGTTCCAGGAAGTGCTTTGGCGGCCAATTCAAACTGTTAGAGTAGAGTGAGAGAACTGCGATTTCTGGTAAATTAGTAGTCAATAAATGCATTTATTTTATATATTTATATAACACACTGACATATGTATGTAGCATGAGTATGTAGTTACAGCGATGTTGTTTTTAAAAGATCAAATCAGCTAATATTTGAGGAATAGTGTTCGATCACCGTTATTTGCCGTTATTTGCCTTAACTTATTTCAGGCCAACGTTAACTTGTATAAACACGGGTTGCTGTTGCCTTTTTATGTTACCTCATGTTCATTGTGTTTTCACTAATCTCATATTTATGACTTTATGACTTTCAGATAGTACAGAGACTCTCAAGGTGACCGGTGATTTTCAGCTCGCACCGCACAATGGGTCAATGAACTATTAGCAGAAGTAACATGATGTTAAGTAAACGTAAAATTTAGTGAAATTAAGCTTATTGTTTACAATTCTTATAATTATATATAGTAATATAATTATTTATATTTTATAAATATTATATACAGTATCTAATGTATAATTCTTACAATACTTATTCATATGTATATATTCAGGTTTAAAACAACTTAAGCATACTCTTATATAAACATGTACACTGCCGTTCAAAAGTAATGATGCTGAAAATTCAGCTTGGTATCACAGGAATAAATTACATTTTAAAATACATTAAAATAGAAAACAGTTATTTTAAATTGTAATCATATATTACAATATTACTTTTTTTTTTTTTTTTTTATTCAAATAAATGCAATTAACTATTTACAGCAATTCATGAATACATTTCTAATAAATTGATTAGCATGCCAAGCATTTTGTATGTGTCCTTTCTTTCATGTTGTCCTTGCATAGTCTCCACCATGGTTTGCTGTGCTGCATGGGGATGCTCCAATCGCTCAGAGAAAGCTGTGTGAATGTATGGCTTCCCCGCTGACATGGAGAGGAGGAAAAAATGGTTGGCTCTAATCAGCAGGAGCAATCTAAACATAAATAAAAATTACAACAACAAAAAAATTTGTGAGGTAATTATACTTTAATGGTGAGGGTGCGGTCTCATTGCAGGGAGTCATCAGTGTTACCTATAACTGTGCCTTTAAACACCATGTGAGATGTACAGTATGTGGGTAGACAAAAAAAAAAGGGTTGTGTGTGGAAACTAAACTCAAAGTCACTCTGCAGGCACATTTTGAGGCAAACCAATTTGTCATGACCAAAAATTTCAAGAGTAGGCTGAGACCAGATGCTATTCCCACCATCTTTGTGCATCGTCCTGTGGTCAAAAAGAGGAGGGCCCCTGCACCACGATGCACCCCTAGACCTGTAAACATACAGCACATCGCTGCTGATCACAGCTATAGCGTTACAGGTGACACATATATAATACGAAAAAACTCGTAGTATTTGAAGTAATATTTCTAATTTTGAAGTGATGTGATATTTTCAATATTTAAAATTAGCAACACCATGTATTCTGCCTCTACCAGTTTCAAAGGTTGAGGAAAAAAGGGATGAGGACACTCAGAGAAGGGAAAGTGACAGTGAAGAAAGAGAGGACATGGTTAGAGAGGAAAGACAGGGACAGGTGACACTACCCAGTCAGCCAGCAGCCAGTCAGCATACCAGTGAGCCATCAGCCAGTCAGACATTAGCCAGTCAGCATACCAGTGAGCCATCAGCCAGTCACCTGGGTCTATTAAAAAAATTAAAGAGACAAGAACAAATATCAAAAAATGCAAAGGCAGCACTAAGAAAAATAAAGATTGAAAATGCAGCTCTCAAGAAAACAATTAAAATTAGGGACAAAAATTTAAAGAAATTTTTGTCAAAAGACCAAATTATGGCATTAGGAAGACGAACCACAAAAGGGATGAAATGGAGCAATGACACAATTAAGAAGGCATTAAAAATTCGCTTTGCAGCCGGTCCAACTGGTTACAAGACCCTACAGGAATTGCAGATTCCCTTGCCAGCAATCAGAACCCTGCAAAGAAGGATGGAATGTATTAGATTTGAGCCTGGTGTGTTGACAGAGGTATTTGATTTTTTAAAACTGAAGGTAGATGGATTGGCAGACCTTGAAAGGGAGTGTGTGCTGTCCTTGGACGAAATGGTAATCACTCCAAGTGTGGAGCTGCACATGCTCACAGGCAAACTCTATGGTGATGTCACTTTGCCAGGTCACACAGGAGTAGCAACACATGCTTGTGTGTTTATGTTGGCTGGAAACACAACTCGGTGGAAACAAGTAGTGGCATATCATTACAGTGGTAATTCTACCAAAGGAGCAGAGTACAAGCCAATAATTACCGAAATAATAGAGAGGGCAGCATCCATAGGGCTACATGTGCTTGATGTCACCACCGATATGGGTAGCCCTAACCAGGCCATGTGGAAATCCTTTGAGGTCGACCACACCAAAACATCTGTGCCACATCCAACAACACCAGATAGGCATCTCTATTTCATGCCTGATGTCCCACATCTGGTAAAAAATCTAAAAAGTGCCCTTGTCCGTGGACAGGTGTTAACAATTCCAGAGTATGTGGTTAACAAAGAGAACCTACCTTCCAACGAGGTTTCAGTGGTCCCTATTAAGGACTTATTGTCCTTTCAAGAAGGGATGGCATTAAAATTAGCTCCCCATCTATCAGTTGCAGCCATTGAGCCAAGCCACTTAGAAAAAATTAAGGTTGGTCCTGCTCTTAATGTATTTAGTAAGGCAACAAGTGCTGGGCTGAAATATATGGTGCAGCAAGAAAACCGCCCTCTCTCCTACCTGACTACAGCGTGGTTCCTGGAGCAAGTGGATCATTGGTTTGATCTTATGTCATCCCGCCATCCAATTACAGCGCTGAGCAGGGTCAAGATGGAGGAGTATGAAAAGGCCATCATCTTCCTACAGGATTTCATCCATCTCTTCCATGGGATGAAGATTGGCCATAAGGGAGTTTGGAAGCCTGTTCAAACAGGGGTGATAATGGCAACAAAACCCGTTTTGGGCATACAGGAAGAGATGCTGGAACGAGGACACAGGTTTGTGTTAACTTCAAGGTTCACACAAGACTGCCTTGAAAACACGTTCAGCTGTGTGAGGTCTAAAAATCCCATACCAACTCCAGTGGAATTCCACCATGCACTGAGAATTATATCAGTAGGGCAGTTCCTAACCACCATCAGGTCTGGGAGCTACCAGGAAGATGACAGTAGCTTTTTGGCAGACTTCCTGGACACAGTGAAACAAAATGTCACTCCATCAGTCAGAGTGGAACAGCTGATGGTGGAGAACAGAACAGCACCTGACCTCACAAAAACTGAGAAATGTATTCTCTTCCATCTTGCAGGCTACATTGTCCACAAATTAACCAGATTTGCCAACATCTGTGGAAAATGCAAAACTGCAACACGGCACACTGATGACAATCCTGCTGGAGATAACAGCATCTTAGTGAGCTTAAAAGAGTTTAAGGCAGGTGCTCTTTGTCGTCCCTCACAAGAAGTCTATGACTTAACCCTACAAACTGAGAAACTGTTTAGTACCAAGACTAGTTCCTACCTCATGGAGTTCAAGAAAAAATCTCCAAAAGATTTATACGGCTGAGGTTGAGGATTGAGGCTAAAAAAATACGAAATGACAGAAAAAAACAACACTTAAACGATGGACATCTTGGAAGCAAGAGCCAATCTAAAAAGAGGAAAAGGACCAACAGTAGCCAAGCTTCAACATCCACCTACCAGGACCCAGCCAACACTAATCCTCCACCTACCAGCACCCAGCCAACACTAATCATCTACCTACCAGCACCCAGCCAACACTAATCCTCTACCTACCAGTCCAGCACCCAGCCAACATCACTGCTCCTCCACCTACCAGCACCCAGCCAACACTAATCCTCCATCTACCAGCACCCAGCCAACATCACTCCTCCTCCTCCACCTACCAGCACCCAGCCAACATCACTCCTCCTCCTCCACCTACCAGCACCCAGCCAACACTAATCCTCCACCTACCAGCACCCAGCCAACACTAATCCTCCACCTACCAGGACCCAGCCAACACTAATCCTCCACCTACCAGCACCCAGCCAACACTAATACTCCACCTACCAGCACCCAGCCAACATCACTCCTCCTCATCCACCTACCAGCACCCAGCCAACACTAATCCTCCACCTACCAGGACCCAGCCAACACTAATCCTCCACCTACCAGCACCCAGCCAACACTAATACTCCACCTCCTCCTCCACCTACCAGCACCCAGCCAACATCACTCCTCCTCCACCTACCAGCAACCAGCCAACATCACTGACCCACAGCCTATAACATCATTGGTCCTCACTGCAACACTCATAACATTAATCCTCCACCTACCAGCTCCCAGCCAACACTAATCCTCCACCTACCAGCACCCAGCCAACATCACTGCTCCTCCATCATTGGTCCTCACTGCAGCACTCATGACGTGCAGCATCACTGCAGTATGATTCCTTAAATTATTATTTATAATATACATTTCATATTTAGTTTAGTATGATTCCTTATATAAAACAGCAGTACAATACACATTTAGCACAATACTTTATTGCTGGCTTATTTGAAACGTACCTTTTGTTTTCATTCTCACCATGGTCCCCTCAGCACTCCTGATCTGCATCATCACTGATGCTCCATCACAGAACAGTCCTGTGGCATCACTAATCCTCCACCTACCAGCACCCAGTGCATATACAGTATGTTACTGATATACACTAACACATTTAAGTATATCATACAGTAATAAAATACATGTTAAGTATGATTACTTCTATTCTTTTCTATTACTTCTATAATACAGTAGTATTATATAATACAGTTCTGGTATTTAGGCTAGTATGATTCCCCATTAGCCTAGCATGCTTCCCTTTTCAAAACTGTTCCCCTATTTTAAAGGACAATTCCGGTATTTAACACTTTGAGTCTATTTTGTAGTTTGTTTTGGATGAACAAGAGTGGTGGACAAAGAAATTTTGACAATGGTTCCTGTCTCGACTTTTTGACTATTTTAGAATTGCCCATGACCGCTTTAGAATGGGAGTCTATGGCCATGCACAAACATGCCCTTAAAACAACCCTTAACGTTCGTTTTCAAAACTGTTCAACTCACTGAGTGGTTAGTGGTGTTCGTTATTAAAAATAAATGGCTCATTGAATGCTTTGTTTGTGTATGTGAGTGTGAGTGTTTGCCACATTAAGAATGTTGTACAGGATCACCTCTTCATTTGTGTATATATATATATATGATATGCATTGTGTTGGATCTATTGATTTTTATTTGACCCAAAAAAAAAAAAAAAGCTCTGAATTACAATTTTTCCCATTCATTCCTATGGGTGCCCATTTTTGTCCACGAAGGCGAGATTAAGGAGTTTTTTGTGTTTTTTTTCACCCACTTAACATTGTAGAATTGAGTAAATTTTTTGTGTTTGATATTTGTATGTTGATATTTATGTTCTTCTCATTGCAACTTTTGCAATTTATTTGCCTGGGTGAAACTGTGTGTCTCTAGTTTTAAGAGGCACATGTTAGTAGTTAACTTTAAAAATCAAACATGGAGATGAAAAAACAAGGATTGTTGCTGCTTGCATCGCTACACATTCGTTGGTTGTCTTGACAAGAAGTTTTAAGTTTCAAGTAACACAACTATAGAGGCATATCTGAGCTAATGTGACATAGGGGCATTATCCCACACAGAGGAAACTATATAGAGTCTGGGACAGTGTGATTGTGGGTTAATGGAGCCAGTGTCCTCTCCTGTGTCCCTTCACCCTGAAAGAGTCTGAAGCTGGAGAAGAGATTGCAGCTGCTGGTGTGTGTGTGTGTGTGTGTGTCTGTGTGTAGAGACCGCAGAGGAGACAATGGTCTGATAGCCAACGCATCTGTAGACTTATAGTCAAGTCAAGTCAAGTCAAGTCACCTTCATTTATATAGCGCTTTTAACAATGTAGATTGTTCCAAAGCAGCTTTATATTGATAATAGGAAAATAAAGTAAAGTGTTTTGGCTTTATAGCAGCTCTAGAATTAAGTTATTGTCCAGCTAAAGTTAGTTTGATTGATTCACTTCCGTCGCAACGATCATGCATATTACGAGTTCAGTCTATAGGTATGTGCGTTTGAATATATGTGCGGCGGCGTGTAGTCCTTCCCTACAAATCAACCCTCAACATACAACTTGTCTGGCCTTAAAATTAATAATACTTTTTACAATACTAATACAGACTTTTTATCGCTTCCACGTAGCCACGCGAACCGGAATTATCCCGACAACGGTTTATCTGTAGATAGGTAAAGAGAGGGGAGGGAGGCCTTCACAGGGAAGAAGGAAATATAGAGCTGACTATTTACATTTACATTTAGTCATTTAGCAGACGCTTTTGTCCAAAGCGACGTACAGATTAGGACTAAATTAAGCAAGTCGTTGTGAAGAGGCAAAAAACAACGCAAGAAGTGCTCAAAATACGAAGTTCAGGCATTATTCAGAGTAACATAAGCCAGATAAGCAAGGATTTAAAGGAAAAAGAAAGAGGAACGTTAAAAAAAAATAAAAAATTATGAGGTTAAGTGCTCACGGAAGAGATGGGTTTTCAGCTGTCTTTTGAATGTTGTCAGGGATTCTGCTTTCCGGATGAGGGTGGGGAGATCATTCCACCAGCATGGAACTGTGAATGAGAATGTTCTGGAAAGTGATTTTGTGGCTCTCTATGATGGAACCATGAGACGTCGCTCGTTGACCGATCGTAGGCTTCTGGTAGGGATGTAGGCTCGTAGGAGTGAGTGAAAGTAGGAGGGAGCTGAGCCTGTGATAGATCTGTAAGCAAGCGTCAATGCCTTGAACTTGATGCGAGCAGTGAGTGGTAGCCAGTGCAGAGAGATGAACAGAGGAGTGACGTGGGCCCTCTTGGGCTCGTTGAAGACAAGACGAGCTGCGGCGTTCTGGATCATTTGTAGAGGTTTAGTTGCACATGAAGGAAGTCCAGCCAGAAGAGCATTGCAGTAGTCAAGCCTAGAGATGACCAGGGCCTGGACGAGAAGTTGTGTTGCATGCTCAGTTAGGAAAGGCCTGATCTTCCTGATGTTGTGCAGTGCAAATCGGCATGATCGAGTGGTCTTTGAAATGTGATCTGTGAAGGTCAGCTGGTCATCAAATGTTACTCCAATATTTCTGACCGACCTTGATGGGGTGATTGATGATGAGTCTAGCTGGATAGTGAAGTCGTGTTGCAGAGACGAATTGGCAGGGAGGACGAGAAGCTCAGTCTTTGCCAGGTTGAGCTGCAGGTGATGTTCCTTCATCCATGCTGAGATGTCCGCCAGACAGTTTGAGATCCGTGCAGCTACTGTGGGATCATCTGGTTGAAATGAGAGGAAGAGCTGTGTGTCATCAGCATAGCAGTGGTAGGAGAAGCCATGTGCCTGTATGATGTGTCCCAGTGATGTGGTGTAGACGGAGAAGAGCAGGGGTCCAAGAACTGAACCCCGAGGAACCCCTGTGGTCAGTTGATGTGCTCTGGATACCTCACCTCTCCATGCGACCCTGAAGGACCTACCTGTGAGATAGGACTCAAACCAGTGGAGAGGAGTACCTGTGATGCCCAGAGATGAGAGGGTGGATAGAAGGATCTGATGATTCACAGTGTTGAAGGCAGCAGACAGATCCAGGAGAATGAGAACTGAGGATTTGGAAGCAGCTTTTGCGATCCGTAGGGCTTCTGTGACCGACAGTAGTGCAGTCTCAGCTGAATGCCCTTTCTTGAAGCCGGATTGGTTGACATCCAGCTGGTTGTTCAGATACAAGAAGGATGTTAATTGGTTGAAAACAGCTCTTTCAAGTGTTTTCGCAATGAATGGTAGTAGAGAGATGGGGGGGGGGGGGGGGGGATGGGTTTGCCAGGGAATGGGTTTCCCTCGGGGAATGTTTTTAATGTAACACCCAGCAAAATGGCTGTTTCCTGTGCCTGGATGTAAACAGTGACAATCTAGCGATATAATAGATAAATCAGCTTCAGGTGTTCGGTGGGAATAGTCTATGCTGGCGATTGGCCCGCATGTGTGATGGGAGTGCTTTATATGTTCATGGTTGCCGACAGTTCGAGGGCAGCAGACGCGGGGGAGAACGCGGCAGGAGACGAGGGAGAGACCGGCGCCCAGGAAGGGGCGCTCGGCCGATGAAAGGGCAGCAGACGCGGGGGAGAACGCGGCAGGAGACGAGGGAGAGAACGCGGCAGGAGACGAGGGAGAGACCGGCGCCCAGGAAGGGGCGCTCGGCCGACGATTTGATCGAGCGCGTTTGTAAGGCGAAACCGACGAGGATCTGAAACGAAACCGGCATTCTGACGGAATTGGAATTCGTGATCACTACGGCTGCCGCCGTCACGTGGACACGGCCCCGATTGTCGGGTTGAGAGGCGTGTGTGCCTGCTTCGTGGTTCAATGTGATGGGATGTGTGACTGCCTGTGACTCCCCTGACCTGTACGGTATGGTGAGCTTTGCTCATATCCTGTTTTCTCTGCCAGTTGAAAAGGGATTCCCTCGGCCCGACTGTTCTACTGTTCTGCTTTTCTTCTTTCAACACAGCAGCTAACCAGCCCAGCCCAACTTCAAGGAGATGTTTGCTTGGACACTGTTCAATTGCCTTGGTCACAGTGAGTTTACTGTTTTGAAGTGTCCTGTTCTTAAAGTGTTCACATTGGGAAGGTTGAAGTGTGTGCACGAGTGCTTTGACGGTTTCGGATTGTTTGGTCTGCATCTACAGTCAAGTCAAGTCAAGTCAAGTTTATTTGTATAGCGCTTTTCACAATACAGATTGTATCAAAGCAGCTTCACAGTATTAAATTAAAACATAAAATTAAATTAAATATCCCCAAAATATCCCCAACTGAGCAAGCCAAAGGCAACAGTGGCAAGGAACCGAAAAACTCCATCAAGTGACCTAATGGTGTCCTAAAACTCCATCAGGTGACCTAATGGAGAAAAAAAACCTTGGGAGAACCCAGGCTCAGTCGGGGGCCAGTTCTCCTCTGGCATTTATGAGCTAGAGGCCGGATTGTAGTTTGAACTGTAGGATTATATGAATGCCTGGCTGAAGAGATGCGACTTTAATCTAGTTTTAAACTGGGAGAGCGAGTCTGAGCAACGAACAGTATCAGGAAGACTATTCCAGAGTTTTGGAGCCAAATGTGAAAATGCTCTCCCTCCTTTGGTGGTTCTGGATATCCTGGGTATGACCAAAAGCCTTGAATTTAGTGATCTTAAAGAGCGCGATGGATTATAGGGCGATAGAAGATCCGTTAAATAGACTGGAGCTAATCTACAGTTCCAGATAAACAGCCTCCTGTGACCTAGTGAAGAGCCTGCTGAAGCTGTGAGTTATACGTACCCGCCACTCTCTGTCTGAGTCCAGTGAAGAGCCTGCTAAAGCTGTGAGTTATATGTACCCTCCATTCTCTGTCTGAGTCCAGTGAAGAGCCTGCTAAAGCTGTGAGTTATACGTACCGGCCACTCTCTGTCTGAGTCCAGTGAAGAGCCTGCTGAAGCTGTGAGTTATACGTACCTGCCACTCTCTGTCTGAGTCCAGTGAAGAGCCTGCTAAAGCTGTGAGTTATACGTACCCGCCACTCTCTGTCTGAGTCCAGTGAAGAGCCTGCTAAAGCTGTGAGTTATACGTACCCGCCACTCTCTGTCTGAGTCCAGTGAAGAGCCTGCTAAAGCTGTGAGTTATACGTACCCGCCACTCTCTGTCTGAGTCCAGTGAAGAGCCTGCTAAAGCTGTGAAGTATACGTACCCTCCATTCTCTGTCTGAGGAGAGAACGAGGAACTGCTGGTCGATTCCTCCTGGGAGTAATTGCTCACTTTAAAGACTCTTTTAATCATTTAATAAATATAAAACTTTTGAAGCTATTCTGTGTCCTGTTCTGACTTTGTGGGAATACGGTCTTGCTCCTCAGGGTGGTACGCAACTTAGGGGGAGGCGGTTAGCGCCCCCCCGCCTGTGACAATATCATCATAACGAATGGAAACATTTGAAGTAACATATGATAATCAATATATTTTTCTCTAGCGTAGTTGTTACTGAAATCTTTTGGAAGATTTTTAGGCTGCTACGGGCTATTGTTATTATTATTTTATGCAGCACTGCGCATAGCCTATGCCTACAAGGCACAACAAACCTGGTGTTCATTATATTATATATTGTTGGAAACATTTGTGTGTGTGTGTGTGTGTGTGTGTGTGTGTGTGTGTGTGTGTGTATTCTGTGAATTTTAAAAAGCAATTTTAACCAGAAAAATCTAAAATGTATTCCCAAAATTGTGCAGGTCTCTTGATATCAGTATGTTTACTTTTTTTTTTTTTTTAGGGACCAGATGCCACTGAGTCCTGCTGACTTCAACATTCACATGAGTCTCTGTATATGAACATGGTAAAGTGAAAATCAAACACCTTGGAAATGAAAGGTATGTACAATGTTTTTAGGAATGGCACAAAGGTCTGTCTTTGGATCATTGTTTTTAATAATGTGCTTTTTTGTCATTTGTTGTGTATCTTTGGATTGTGTTGTAAATAAATCCAAACAATCAAAAAGCCATTCTTTTTTAAATCTCCTCATTCTTTGTGCAAGGTTGCTCAGAATGACAGGGCCTGATAGCTCCTAATAGAGCCGTTAGGGGAGTGTCTTTGTCTTTCTCAGGTGTGAAAGGCTTACATATTAATGATGTGATCACACCTCCTCGCATAAAGCTTTCTTACACAAAACAATTCTTACCATTTTTAAATCAATATATTGTCTTATCTGAATGAGCAGTCAGGATGATTTTCACATAGTTTTGGAGCAAATATTCTAGGCTATGTGATACAATTTTCAAAAGTCTTGTGAAGAAATAATCAGTATGGGTTTCATGACCTTATTTCAGTGACAATTTTTTTTTTGTGGTATTTTCACAAACCACGCATAAATGTCATTATCTCAAAACTGCAAACTTTAACATACATGCTGCTGACATATTATTGTAGCAGAGTTTGTGCTAAATACAGTGTAATCAGACTTTAGCCATGAAAATGGCACAAGCAACAGAAATAAGCACAAATGTCAGAGCATGTCAGAACACCTCCAGGGCCAGAAAACCCCTCAGACCCCAGAGCTGTTTTCTGGGCCCTGGAGGTGTTCTGACATGCTCTGACATTTAGATGCTCTTTTTAGGGAACTATAGGCAACGTCAGCACATTGAAATAAGCAAGCCACATTATTTGAATGTGAAATGTGTCAAGAAGCTCAGTGCAAGTAATGAACTGGTGTTTAGTCTAGATCTGGTCTATTTCTAAGGTCTGGAGAGAGTAAACGTTATAATCCATGTGTAGAAACTCTTCCAGAAGACATACTTTAAAATACTTAAAAAAATGTAAGTTTAAGAATTGAGGAGTCATGGATAGTGGATAACGTTTCAGTAGTAAACCAATTGTATTACTAATAATTTTATTTATAGAACTGAACTGCATGCAGGAAATTCTAAAATAAGAAAGTGAAACTAACAGTAATACTCTCGTGTGCAAAAGTAGAGCCTGTTCATTGTGTTCAGTCTGAAGCGTTCAGAGCAGTGTGGAGAACAATATACACTTCTCACACTGAACAACATGTTTCTCTGTCCTGTAAAAGCTGATCTCTCTTAGGTTAGTGGCTATGGTTATGTTATGGTTATAGTTAGGGCTATGGTTATGGTTATGGTTAAGGCATGGCATGGTACATCATCATAAGATGACAGTTCCTATTACTACAGTGTAAATGAGTGGCCAATGAGCTTTCGCTCCGCTACAGTGTATAAGCCTGTTGTTTAAGCCTCTTTGGGGGGTGTGTCATGGTGGAAAGCCCACATCTTCCTTTCGTGGCTGGGTACTATGGAGGTGTTTGTTTTTAGCATGTAGCTTAGCTGTTTGATCTCAGTGTTATTCAGTGGCATTATGTGATTTTACGTGTTTAGTGTGACATTGGGCTACCAAGCCTGGCAGTGTGTGGTGCGTTGTTTGGTCTCTGTGTTTTAATATATTTTAATAGATGTCTGTTGTGTTTTATGGTCATCTTTGCATGTGTTTAGACAGGCTGAGTGAGAGCAGTCTCCTTTACACAGCTCTCGCCCAAACCTTCGCTCTTTGTGTCCCGTCACAGTCTAATGCCCACGGGTGCTTGAAGTTTCTTTCTTTGGTGGGGTTGATATTATTTCGTTGTGTGTTTATGTTTGTGTATTTATGTTTTGTAATACTGTCGCCAATCCCTGTGTAGTGATTCTTACTGTTTTGCAACAGTCTCCATCAATTGCATCGATTACCGCCATGCAGTGTTTTCGGCCATTGTGCAAATATTAAAAAGGAGTTTGGTGTGATCTTTATACTTTTGTGTCAGTATAATTTTTTTGTGTGTGTGTGTGTGTGTAGGCGCTGAGCACTTTCTGAAACGAGCTGGTTCTTTGCTGCACATTAAGGTGTGGTGTCTCTAAGAATCGAGCCACTTGCTACATAAGCAATAATTAAAAATACATTTGTACTGAAATCCACTTGAATTCTAGTGAAGCAACACTTCTCAGGGTTTCATCACTCAGTCTGTCAGATGAGAGGAAGTTACCAACCAGAGGAGGAGCTGATAGTGTTTAAAGGAAGAGCTGTAACTATATATAATGAAGAGAAAGACTGACAGAAACAGAAAATGTCTGATAAGTGTGATCTGTGTCTGCTGGGACTGATCATTCTCTCTTCACTTCTCACAGGTAAAGAAATCTGTATTTTCTCTAAAGACATTTAGTGGAATTAGTCTGGAAAGAGTTAATTTGAACATGCTCAGTTTATTCTCGCACACATTCACGTTGTGATCTCAGAGTTGTGTATTGATACACACAGATCATACTGTATTATTCCTGATACTGGACATAGTGTCACTCAAACATCTGATGATGAAGAATTATCTTCATATTAAGAGTGTGTCAGTGATTTGAACAGCTCTCTGATAAAGACTAATAGTTTATTCTGGAGAGTGTGTTGTTTGCTTTAAGTCAGGAAAAAAGACTATGATTTAAAACTTCTGCTTTTTATGCTGGTATGTTTTATGTTTTAATTTATTAATATATATCATAATGATCACTGAGATATACTGTTTTTCAGGAACCAGTGGAGTGGATGATGTGTTCATCAGTTCTGGTGAAAATGCTCGTCTGTCCTGTAATAATGCTCTTTCTGACTGCAAATCAACTACATGGATCTACAGCAATTCAACAACAGTTGAACTGATTGGTAAAGGGATAAAGAAGAAAGACACCGAGAGACATGAGAGACTGAGTCTAGAGTCTGACTGCTCTCTGAACATCAAGAACGTCACAGAAGAAGATTATGGATTATACACCTGCCAACAATGGATAGATGAGAATGGAAAAGATCAACAACAAGGACCTGATGAACGTGTCTATCTGCATGTTCTTCATGGTAAGTTTATGATTATGTGGTCAATTTAAAAATTCTCCCTTTAAACTCAGATGATGATGGAAGAGTCTGTGATTTGAGTCTTGTGTTCAGTTTCAGTGTCTCCATCATCATCATCTTCATCCTCACAGACTGAGATCAGTTCAGGCCGCTCTGTGACTCTCTCCTGTCAGTTGTATTCATATACTGGATTCTCATGTGATGACTGGGTTCGTTCTGAGCAACTTAAGCTGTTGTGGGTGAATCAGGCTGGTGTTGATCTGAAGACAGACTCCAGATATCAGATATTATCATCATCAGATCAATATCGCTGTATCATCATCACTCTGACTACAACACTCCTGAATGAAGATAACAACAGAGAGTGGAGATGTCGGCTTACTCGCAGAAATCAAGTCGAGACCTCAGTCAGATACACTGTCAAGTATTCAGGTGAGAAAACAGTGTTAGAAGACCCTCATAATGTCAGTAACACTAAGGTCTATCAGTATCACTGAACCAGAACAAACAATGACATTTTTTTTTTCATGGCTTATAAAAAGCTGGTGCGGGATTGTGCACTTCACTTTCAGTTCAATTAGGATCAATTCATCCTTCGCAGGGAGTTTGATTGACATGCTATCTGAGTCTGACCAATCAAAATCCACCATTTTTGTCCGACAAAGCAGTCAGGAGAGTTAGATAAACGTCGGTGGATTTGAACTTGGCTTTAACTGAGGCAATCTGTCACGACACATTACAGAGCCACACAACGGTAGGCCTATTTACTGTTTAATTTTCTTTGACTGACCAAATTTGAAAGTTTAGTCTTTGTTTCATATTAAATATTCCCTGCTGGGTCCTGTCTGTCAGCGCGCTGTCAGTGTCCTCTATTTTTCACTGCTTAAGAACATGGGTTGAATCCGAAATCGCCCCCTAAACCCTCATTCACTAAGTTAGGCCTATTCCCTACGTTAGTCCACTAACACCGTTCGCTTGAAGGAGTGAATGAAAACGAGTGAGCGAATTTGGACAGCCGTTGAGCGTACATAAGCTGTATACTCGTTAATGCATTCATGATGAATAGGCTACCGGTATAATAATCCTCCTGGCGCCGGGTCTGAGTGAGTCATTTACTCTCTTACCTTTGTTCTTTGATTAACATTAATGACACTTTAACCCTCTGAGGTCTGAGGGGTTTTTGGGGTCCTTGAGATGTTCTGACATGCCCTGACATTTGTGCTTTTTTCAGTTGCTTATAAACATATTAATGGCAAAGGTATAATTACACTCTATTTAGCACAAACAGGGCTACCATAATATGTGAGCAACATGCATGTACATGTTTGTATTTTTGAGAGAATAATGTTTATGCATGGTTATTGAAAAAACTAAAAACTAAAGTTTCTGAAATAAGGCCACAAAACACATACTAAATATGTGACAATAAGACTTTTGACTAATGGATGTCGTTGCCTAGACTTTTTTCTTCAAAATGATGTGAAAATCATCCTGCCCTTATCTTTCACATAACACAATACATTGATTTAAATCTTGTAAAACACTTTTTGTTTGTAAAGGCAATATGCGCAAGGGTTCAACGATGCTGTTGAATGCGCAACCATTCAACAGCATCATGCATATTTAGTGATTCACACCTGAGGAGACAATGGGGCCCGCATACTTAATGAGCCATTCATTCAGGTGTGTCACCTATAGCCACAAGAAAGAATGCAAGAGCAATATATATATATATATATATATATATATATATATATATATATATATATATATTCTACCAAATTGGTTCACAGTTGGAAGCATGTCAATTTTTTATTTTTATTTTATTTTTTCACAAATTTTGCTTGCAAATTGTATAATATCCAAGGAAAACATGTCTAGTAATTGTGCAGTTAATTCTCATACTGTATTTTCAGTTTTGGACTATGTATCCTCTCCCCAAATTTGTCAATAATAAAACACAATAAAAATTATTTAAAGAAAAGGCTTATATTTACAGATGGTGGACAACCAGAATGCCTATTACCGCCGCGCCAGCTGCCGCGGCGAAATCACCGCGGCGAAAATAAACCAGCCGCATTTCAAAGTCGTTCCCGAAATGACCGCCAGGTGGCGCAAAGGGACATTGTGCAAAACAGCAGCAATTGCCGTATTTTAAAATGTAAGTGGGTTAAATATAAAACCCTAAGCCTAATAGGCATATTTGTCATATATATAAATAGGCCTATTAGGCTACAACAGAATAGAACCAAAGATAGAATCAATTTTAGAACTGAAAAAATAGAATCAAAACTTAAAAATAGAGACGATATTAGGAGCAATGACGCTGAATATTTTTACTATTCTATTGAGGAATTAGATAAATGAAGAGCTCTCGTGAGCGATACAATTGCATAGTAATTTATAGTGATTTCAAAAGCAGTCCTTAAAAAAAAAAAAATACATGGAGTAGTTAGGCATAATTGTTGAGAGATTACGCGGAACGCGTTTTAGTTAAGATCCTGGTTTCATTGCCCTTAATGTATAGGCTAGGCTACTGCTTTAAAAAAATGTCACAACGCGTTTTGAGATTGTTTTGAATTAAACATTGAAGTTTAAAATGTAGTGTTTTGGCACACCAGGCCGAGTGGCGTTACGCATTGTTCAAAAATCAGGTTTTATTCTGGCATGTTGAATTGGCGTTAGATTTTTTTTTTTAGATTTAGATTTTAGATTTCGTTAGATTTATTTTTCTCATAACAGCTAAATAACTTAATATATGCCTTGTGTTAACACTTAATATGACCTACTTAATATAGGCAATAGGCATATAATAGCCTATATAATAAATTAGCAAAACTTGGCCACTAAATATTTAATTTTCAATTATTTTAATTATCACAATTAAAGTTTTAATTTTATTAAATTGAACAAGCGCAACAATCTGCATTTAATCAAATATTCTAAAATATGTATTATTAATAATAATGTTATTTCAACATAATATCTAGTTTTTTCGACATAATATGTGTGCGTGCAACAAGCAAGATGTGTATTTGTAAATCCGGTGATGCGTGCATTGATTTTTATCAATAAACTAGTGTTTTCTGACAGTGTCGACTGCAAAGATGTTGACGATCGCCATATTTGTAGTGAACGCACCTAGAGAGAAATGCACATAAAGACATAATCAGAGAGTAGCCTTTTTCTTTTCGTTTTGAATTATTTCGTTTGAAGACATTTCAAGCTTTGTGTATTTGATGTATTTATCATGTCTGTGTGAGGCATACGCTGAGTTTCGTTAAGTTAGGAGGATGAGATGCGCTCCAGCTGACGTGCAATGCAAGTGACCGCGCGGGCGCCTCCATGATTAGTGTCTGTTATATTTGCTTCTCTTACTTATTCAATCCAGGCAATTGGTTGATGAAAAATTTATTAAAATTAAGATACAATTTATAGAAAACAAAATTCACTTTAAAGAAAGGTTTTCTACTAAACAAAACTTAATGAAGTGGTCAAAATCATGTCTGACCCACTCCATATCCATCTCTCGATATAATGCATCCTATCTTACTCGAGCTGTTCACTTTTCATATTCAACATAGATGGAAAAAAATAACATTATAATATTTTAACAATTAATATGATACTAAATGAGATTATTTAATGGCTACAACAGTATAGTAGGCCTATAGACTCTATTTGTACAAATTGCTGCACATTAATTTAATTAAATGAAACCTTGTAACGAATTCACACTGTAGGGTAGACTTGTACAGTTGGTACAGTTGAGACGCCTTAAATAACTTGCGTTCGCAGCAAGCACAAGTTGTGATTTTTGCTGTGTACTTGCATATTAGTGTCAGCTGGGAAGGAAATAGACCAGACCTCTTGGAACTTTAATTGAATACATAGCGTTGGTAAAGCATACTGAAATTACATCCCTACAAATTTATTAGGCCCTACTGAAAATAAATGTATCGAATTTAAGCAAAGTAGCCTAAATGTTAAGACTGTAAGCCCTTTGCTTTTTTACGTAGCCTATAAAGGACTCTTATAGCCGACTTTGTGTTAATTTAATTTGTAGAGGATTTTTTAACTCAAACATTAACACTGAAATAAATGAAACTAAATTATTGTAAATTAATTCAAACATTGACTTGCTATTAGCTAACATATGCCAGGAAGCAGCGTTTGGATTTTGCGTGATGTATGATATTTAAGAATGAAATACAGTAGTCCCGCGTTGTTGTGGTCAGAATAGGTTTCTTTAATGAATGAAATATAAAAATACAAAACATTTCAATAGAAAAATATTGAAAACAATTCAATAGGCCTATTTTACATTTCTACATTCCAGTAGAACCCCCGTTGCGCTGTACCACCGCCGGCAAAACCTTCTGAAGGTGATCGATGTAGTTATTGCACGCTGTTTTTGTCAGGCGATCTCTCCAGAAAGTCACTATGGCCTGAAGAAGCTCGTCTTTGTTCCATGGCTTAGCCTCACGTCTGACGAACTCTTTTAGTGCGTGCCAAACCAGTTCGATCGGGTTGAGATCTGGTGATCTGCGGGCAAGGTACGCCATTTTACGCCATTGAATGTCACACAATAGGAAAGAAGACTTTGGAAATATGTACGTTAATATTAATGTTAGTAGGGTCGGTTGTGAGTCGGAACCCCCATCCCCCCATCCCCCCATACTGTTTAGCCTGCCTCATCAGGTGCTGGCTTGAGTTGGCTTAAAGTGGGGGAGGGCGCATACTTTGCATTTGAATGTTGTGTGACATTCTAAAACATTTCACTAATGACGCACACAAACACAACTGAGAAACATTTTTCATTTTATCTTATAATAAACATTGGCTAGTTTATATAAACTAGTCAATGTTTATGATAAGATAAAAATATTTCTCAGTTGTGTTTGTGTGCGTCACGCGTTAAATGTTTTAGCATGTCACATATCATTCAGATGCAAAATAAGCGCCCTCGTTCTCCGACTTCAGAGGCAAAAAGCCTCTGAGTCCGTCTAACGTTTTTGTTTAATATTAACATTTTTATTGGGCTTGGCATTTCTGAATGGGCTGGGGCTGAAGTTGAAAGTATGATGAGCGTATAGGCGACTATGTGCGGAGAGCATTCACTCAATATTATCATCTCATTTTTGGCTTTTAGAGGCTTTTGCATCGGAGGTCATCATATTATATATAGTCATTTTTTCTGCTGTCACAACTAGAAATATAAATTTCCAGAGAATGCATTTATTACACCAATATATTCCTAATAATGTAATAAAGTTTTCTTCGTGTTGACGTTATCATAATTTTAGCTAACATCCATATATAAATATAGATTATGGCTTTTAGATTTATGGATTTATGGCTTAAAAAATGTTTAAGGATTTATAGATAGGCTATTCGATGTTCTTACAGTTTAGAGTAAAACATGGTTCGGAAAATATATTTATATATAAATCGAAATTTTTCATAATAATGCAATATAAATATATAACTTTTTCAGCTTTTTTCACTTCCAAAGCCTGCAAGATTTAGCCTATAGTTTAAGTGACTGTGTTTATTTTTTTATGTAAAAATGTAATAAAATGTAAAAAAAAAAGTAAAAAAAATGTTATATTCTTTTTATTTGTTTCTTTTTTAACATTGGCAATTTACTGTCTCGAAATTATGTGTCGAACAAATAAAAAAGTGTTTTTACAAGACCTTGTGCTGTTTTTTGTGTTTATTATTATTATTATTATTATTATGCAGATGTAAATTCAGCCATTCTGTTGGATAAAAATTGTCCCTAATGTAAAATGGAAATGAATGGTAATTTCATTTTATAAATATAAAATATTTAATATAGGCTATAGGAGAAAAAAACAATATGGTGTAGCAATATTTTAGAACTATCAAATCTCTCTGCATTAATGATAAAAAAAGTAGCCCATGTTTGTTCGGGATTTATAAGTTATAGCCTACCACTCGGCCACGAATTTGTTTTGTTTTATTTTGTTTGAAATGTATTTTTACATATTTTGCTTTCGTTAATATTAACCAATTATGTTGTAGCATAATAGGCCTATATTTTTTCCCTAAAAGTCTGTTTTATTCTCTGCTTTGTTTGTTTATATTTTTACATATTCAATCAGTCTAATTTTTGTTCAAATAATGAAAAAAGTTTTTTGTTTTTTTTTTACAAGATCTTGCGCCATGTTTTTATTTTTATTTTAATTTTTTTAAATAAACAGATAGGAAACTTACCTTTTAAAATGCCGCAGTTGCTGCTGTTTTGCCCTGTCACTTGCGCCACCCGGTATAGCCTAGTCATTTCGCAAACGACTTTGAAATTCGACTGGTTTATTTTTTCTGCGGCAGTAATTGGCATTGTAGTTGATTATTTATTAAAGAATTCAATTGATAATCATAACAACATGTAAGCCTATTTAATTCTGAATATAACAAAGAATGCTTAAACCGACTAACATCGGTTAGTAACTGCAAGTCCTGAAAATGTTTTAATTTTACGGTAAATTATTTAAATTTATTTCACTGTTATGTTTCAGTTAATAAATCTACAAACACATTAAAATAACACGAAGTAAATGACAAGTAACCTATTGACATAGCCTTTCTAAATTATAGAAAAACTAGGCACACAATGTTAACGTGTGTCTACTTTGTTTAAATTTAATGAATTTGAATTCGTTTAACCACAATATTTATCTTGAATTTATCTGTGACCTCAGCTCAGATTACTGCCGCGGCAGATTACGTCATAAAGAGAATAAACTGACACTTTTCAAAGTCTGTGATTACAGCGCCACTCAGCGGTAAAAGGCAGCAAATACACATCCCAATTTTGCCGCCGCGGGAACGGCGGCGGTAAAAGTCTCATTCTGGTTGTCCACCATCTGTACCTTTTAAAATTTGTTTACATCTACCTTGTAAATATATATATATTTTTTTATTAAAAAGGTTACAATTACAACAACAATTGAAGTGTAATCTTTCTTTGTAAAAACTAAAGTATACATTTTATCATACATATTTCAAAGTTAAGGATTCATTACTTCGAATATAGCCTACATTGACAAAACATACTATATTTAACATATTAGCAAAAATTGGCAAACAAAAGCTTATTTGAGGTGGCAGATATTTTACAGTAAAAATGTGTAATCTATCCAAAACTAATCAACGTAATGTTGTCTTTCATTTGTCTGTAACATAGGTCTTTCGTTTTTATTATAAGGAATATAAATGTTAATTTGCAGTTTAATACGTTGCTTATACAAATACATTTTATTTCAACATATTTCAGTCGATTTTTACTCAGTATAGCAAAATAGTTTGCTAAAAGCAGATCATTCATTCACACACAGAAACGCAATTCAAATTTAAACCGTCTTTTTGCGAGTTGTGGTAAACAGCGCATCTCTGCCGTTCATTCATTCACACAGAAACGCGATTTACTTGAGAATGAAAAAAAACTTACTACAGTATTCCATCCGTTGCTCCTCGAAATACCAGCACTTCTGAGGTACGTTTTCCATTATTATTATTCCTCACAGCGCTGCGAGACAGTGTAGACAAGTAACGTTACACTGATCTGAATAAACTTGATGTGTTTTCTCGAGCTGATATGTGGGCGTTCACAGTTTGTATGGGATCATCTCAGTCATTTGCGTTTGAATAGCGCGCGCTCTCCGTGGGCGGGGCCGATTAAATCGTAATGAGCTGAGATGAGCTCGACTGGAATCGCTCTCTTTTAATACAAATTTCACAAGATGAGAATATTAGTTTTTTATATAAATTACTTCATTTAAAAGAAGAGAATTCAAGCTTCATGCCTGTGTGTCTGTATGCCTGTTTGACTGAGTATTCGCTGAGTTATTGTTCATTTTCGGACGCGTTTCAGAATGGACTTCACTGGCAGAGAGAAGGCAGAACTCGCTTCGTGTTTATTTTTCTTTATTTGGCAAAAAGCACAACACTTTGTTTTTATTGTGAGTATACACAAAAATAATACACATTTAACAGAATCGATTGATGTATGAAACTCCTATGGAAAATCAAAGTCAACAGAGTTTTTATGAGTTTCTTTTACACTGATAAAAAAAAAGCGAGCTGGTATCGCCGGCGATACAGCCGACCTCAGGGGTTAAGACCAGCCGCTGCTGACAGAGACGCGATCTGACACGCGTCCCATTTTCTCACAAATCTCTACGTTCATTTAAGACTTTATTTAAATCATTTAAGACTGAATGAGGACACTCGACAAAACTGACATTTTGGCATAATTTGTGTGTGTTATGGTTTGTTCAAGCCGAAAGAGAACTCTAGCCTACTGACGCGCATCTTTTCTGTGTGTGTGTGTGTAATAGGCAGGACTTACAGCGCGGTCTCTTTAGTCTTGTCGCGCTTGAATGGTTTAAAAACATTCACATTAATAAGAGCGTGATCATACAACGCTAGTCAATATATATTTAACCGTAAAGAAAAATAGTTATCTCTGCCTACGTTTTGTTTCTGTCTGACCGGAGAAAGTTTGTCCTGCTATTCACCTCAACAGCTCAGATGAAACTGAAGAGAAAATGGCCGACTTCACTTATTTTTTACTTCTAATGCTCAATTCGCCTACTTAGACTACGCCCTAAAAGTATGTACTCTTTTTGGGAAGAAAAGGTGCATACTTTTGAGTGTGTGGCAGAAGAGTAGACAAGCTTTGGTACAAACTATCATGACATTTAATTGCGTCTTTAACGGTTGCTCTCTGTCGATTAATTACACACATCCTGACACTCAAACTGACCTGTCAATCATCTTGTCAAAAATAAAATCCTCCACATTTCATTTCATTTCCTACCGTATCGGAGAGAAATGCAGAATCACGTTGATCTGCAGTCGCAGGTCTTTCATGACAAGACTCTCCTCATATTAATAATGAAATATGATGCATTTAAAAGTAAATGGCCAAACGGATCTTTATAAAAGTCCATATGGTTATTGCAGATCCAATCCAATCCAATTTTATTTATATAGCACAATTTAAATAAACATAAGGTTTCCAAAGTGCTGCACACAAAAATAAAAATACAATAAATAACAAACAGAAGCATAATAGTACAATGGACTCAATAGATAAAGTAACAAAATAAAAAATTTAACAACAAATAAATATAAAATCCTTAAAATAAAATAAATGAAGTCAACTTCCTACTAGGTGTTAAAAGCCAAGGAAAAGAGGTGGGTCTTTAGGTGGGATTTAAAAACAGACATAGAGGAGGCCTGTCTGATGTGCTGAGGCAGACTGTTCCAAAGTTTTGGAGCTGCCACTGCGAAGGCACGATCCCCTCTGAGCTTCCGCTTTGTTTTAGGCTCTCTCAGGAGCAGCTGATCTGCTGACCTGAGAGACCGGGAAGGAGTATAAAATTGTACAAGCTCAGAGAGGTATAGCGGGGCAAGACCATTGCAGGATTTAAAAACAAATAGAATAATTTTGAAATTAATTCTAAAATGAATGGGCAACCAGTGGAGTGAGGTTAAAATGGGGTTAATGTGTTCATGTTTTCATGTGCCAGTTAAAAGTCGAGCTGCAGCGTTCTGTACCATCTGGAGCCGAGAGATGGTCGACGCACTGACCCCCACATACAGTGCGTTGCAGTAATCCAGCCGAGTGGTTATGAAAGCGTGGACTACTGTCTCAAAATGCTGTCTGGAAAGAGTCGGTTTTATTTTGGCCAGCTGCCTCAGGTGAAAGAAACTTGATTTCACGACAGACCTAATCTGGCTCTCAAGTTTAAAATCGGGGTCCATCTTCACCCCCAGGTTTGTAATGGTGGGTTTCATGTACTGGGTTAGGGGACCAAGATCTGGCAGGGGGGTTCCAGTGGATCCACTAAAAACCATCACCTCTGTTTTGTCATGATTAAAATTTAAAAAGTTAAAAGACATCCAGGCCTTGATGTCATCCAGACATTTCATTAATGCAATAACAGAGCTGGTGTCATTTTTCTTAAGAGGTACATAAATTTGGCTGTCGTCCGCATAACAGTGGAATAGAATCCCATGCTTCCTAATTATGGAGCTAAGCGGGAGTAGGTAAAGAGAGAAGAGGAGAGGGCCAAGCACTGAGCCCTGTGGGACCCCACATGAGAGGGGAGCAGAGGATGACACAGAGTCGCCGAGGCTAACACAAAACGTTCTATCAGCCAAGTACGACCTGAACCAATCCAATGCCACGCCTCTAATGCCCACCCACTGGTCCAGGCGAGAAATTAGGATCTCGTGGTCCACTGTATCGAAGGCAGCAGTTAAATCTAAAAGCACGAGAATCACAGAATCACCAGAGTCTGTAATAATAATAATAATAATAATAATTTGTTACATTTAGATAGCGCTTTTTCTGAGACCTCAAAGCGCTTTACATAGATGGGGGAATCTCCTCATCCACCACCAATGTGCAGCATCCACTTGGATGATGCGACGGCAGCCATATTGCGCCAGAACGCCCACCACACACCAGCTTACTGGTGGAGAGGAGACAGTGATGAAGCCAATCAGTATATGGGGATGATTAGGAGGCCATGATGGACAGAGGCCAAGGGGCAAATTTGGCCAGGATGCCAGGGTTACACCCCTGCTCTTTTTCGAAGGACATCCTGGGATTTTTAATGACCACAGAGAGTCAGGACCTCGGTTTAACGTCTCATCCGAAGGACGGTGCTCTTTTGGCAGTATAGTGTCCCCGTCACTATACTGGGGCATTAGGACCCACACAGACCACAGGGTGAGCACCCCCTGCTGGCCTCACTAACACCTCTTCCAGCAGCAACCTGGTTTTCTCAGGAGGTCTCCCATCCAGGTACTAACCAGGCTCAGCCCTGCTTAGCTTCAGTGGGCAACCAGTCTTGGGCTACAGGGTGATATGGCTGCTGGCAACAAGTAGCTAACAAGATATCATTAAAAACTCTTAAAAGTGCTGATTCAGTGCTATGCAGGGATTTAAAACCGGATTGGAAAATCTCGAGAATATTTTGGTGTTCCAAAAAGGCCATTAATTGACCATAAACTACTTTCTCAATGATTTTTGGAAGAAAAAAAGTGAGTTTAGAGATGGGCCTGTAATTGGCAAGAACAGCAAGATCTAGCCCTGGTTTTTTAATCAGTGGCTGCACCACTGCATGTTTAAAATTCAAAGGGACCACACCTGAGAAGAGACTACTGTTAATAACTGAAGTAACATAAGGACCTACAGTAGGGAAGATCTCCTTAACCCTCTGGGGTCTGAGCTGTTTTCTGGCCCTGGAGGTGTTCTGACATGCTCTGACATTTGTGATTATTTCTGTTACTTGTGACATTGTCATGGCTAAAGTCTTATTACACTGTATTCAGCACAAACTCTGCTACAATAATATATCACCAGCATGTGTGTAAAAGTTTGTAGTTTTGAGATAATTACATTTCTGCGTGGTTTGTGAAAATACAAAAAAAAATTGTCTCTGAAATAAGGCCATGAAACCCATACTGATTATTTCTTCACAAGACTTTTGAAAATTGTATCACGTAGCCTAGAATATTTGCTCCAAAACTATGTGAAAATCACCCTGACCGCTCATTCAGATAAGACAATATATTGATTTAAAATGTCTAAGATGTGTTTTGTGTGAAAAAGCCTTATGCGAAGAGGCGTGATCATCTCATTAATATGTAAGCCTTTAACACCTGAGAAAGACAAAGACACTCCCCTAACTGCCCTATTAGGAGTGATCAGGCCCTATCATTCAGAGCAACCTTGCACAAAGAATGAGGAGATTTAAAAAAGAATGGCTTTTAGATTGTTTGGATTTATTTACAACACAACATAATCCAAAGATACACAACAAATGACAAAAGAGCACATTGAAAACAATGATCCAAAGACAGAGACCTTTGTGCCATTCCTAAAAACATTGTACATACCTTTCATTTCCAAGGTGTTTGATTTTCACTTTACCATGTTCATGAGAGACTCATGTGAATGTTGAAGTCAGCAGGACTCAGTGGCATCTGGTCCCTGAAAGAAAAGAAAAAAAGTGAACATACTGGTATCAAGAGAAACTAGGCCTGCACGATTTTAGGAATACATTTTAGATTTTTCTGGTTAAAATTGCTTTTTAAAATTCACAGAATACACACACACACACACACACACACACACACACACACACACAAATGTTTCCAACAATATATAATATAATGAACACCATGTTTGTTGTGCCTTGTAGGCATAAGCTATGTGCAGTACTGCATAAAATAATAATAACAATAACCTATAGCAGCCTATAAATCTTCCAAAAGATTTCAGTAACAATGCGAGAGAAAAATATATTGATTATCATATGTTACTTCAAATGTTTCCATTCGTTATGATGATATGAAATGAGATAATAGTAAAAACATAAAGCCTAATGTTTGGTGCATTTTTCCTTTCAAACGCGATCGCGCTCCAAAATATGATACATTCAAACGCGATCGCGCTCCAAAATATGATACATTCAAACGCGATCGCGCTTACCATATTATACATGTTTGAGCAGATATCCACAAACAGTATTTAACAGTAAACACGGGTCTAAATAGTATAATATTCACCATATATCTAGCAACAGTTCAACTGCAATGTGAAGTTTATGCAACAATACCATAAACTAATAAGTAAGAATTTCTTACCTTACATCTTTCTTGTCTTCAAATCGCGTTCTTCTTCTTCTGAGGTAAATCCAATGTAAGCTCAGACGTGTCTTCCAAACTCGACGAAAAGCAGAGACTTGTGAAGTTTTTTGGTGTTTTGTGTTTGAGGTAACGAGGGCGTTCGCGTTCCATGTGGAGATTTGCATGTGAATCTCTTTTGCACGAGTGGGCGTGGTCAAATTAAAAATAATTAGCAAGCGTTTGAGATACTGGACATCCTGTTGGTTTTATACAAATTACTTAAACAGAGAATATTTGTTTTCAGTTTGAATCCGATCATTTAAAAGTACACACTTAAATGTGTATAACGGTATATGGCTCATAAATGTGTGACAAGTATTCGCTGAGTTTTGTTTCAGTTTATAGACGTGCTCAAGAAAAAAAAGTTCACCGCGACGGAGAGGCAGAACGCACACCCTGTTTATTTTCTTTATTTTACAAAAGTACAATGTTTTGATTTGATTGTAAGTGGACACATACAAAAGTAGAAATATCACAGATTATTTTTTTATATTTATTTTTTCTGTATGACCATAAATGACGGAGTAATTTAAGTTTATTGTGCTACAATGTGAAGAAAATCCAGCAAAACGCGGGGGCGCGTTTGCTGACCTCAGAGGGTTAAAAAATCGCACAGGGACAGCATCATTTGGAGAACCTGAGGGCCTCATATGACCAACAATCTCCTGTACGAACGACAGCGTCACAGGCTCAAACTGGTTAAAAATAGCAGAGCAGGTGACAGAGATTGAGGGGTCATACGCAGAGGGGGAAATTAAAGCCCTAGTAGAACAAACCTTGTTGATAAAAAAATGAAGAAAATTTTCACAAACAACAGGGGAGGTCTCCATACTGACAGATTGTGGGTCATTCAGGACAGAGTCCATAGTCTTGAACAAGATGCGAGGCTTGTGGCAGTTTGACACGATGATGTCCGACAAATATTTTCTTTTAGCAGCTTTCACAGTTGTTTGATAGCGTCGCCAACAGTCCCTAAGCATTTCAAAAAACACCTGCAGTTTATCCCTCTTCCACCTGCGCTCAGCTCTGCGACACTCGCGTCCAATAGCCCGAGTTGCGTCATTCAACCAGGGCTCAGATCTGATTTTAGGCTGCCTGGTTTTTAATGGAGCCACAGTGTCTATTACATACTTACAGGTGGAGTGAAACCATGAACTGAGCTCCTCAGTAGAGGACACAGTCTCAGGAAAGACGCAGCTAAGATTGAAGGCAGTGGAGAACTGAGCGGCAGTGGAAGGGTTAATAATACGACAGCGCCGAACAGCAGCAGCAGATCTAACTGTAGTATTACAGGCAAGAGCAACCTCAAACAGAACGGGCATATGATCAGAGAAAGTTGCATCACATATCTCAAGATTAAGAACAGGCAGACCATAAGATAAAACAAGATCAAGTGTGTGTCCGCGTTCTTGTGTAGGTCCAGACACAGACTGCACAAGATTAAAAGAATCAATAAGGTTTAAAAAGTCCGTTGCCATTGGCTTATCAGGACAACATACATGAATATTAAAATCACCGACAATAAGGACACGGTCATATTTAGGCATGATTTCAGCCAGAAAAACAGAAAATTAATTTATGAAGTCCTTGTTGTACTTCGGAGGTCGATAGACCACGGCACACAGTACGATGTGAGGGTGACCCAGCACAAATAAAGTGAGTTCAAAGCTGGTAAAAGAGGATGACGGAGATTGCAGCTTACACTTAAAAACTCTTAAAAACAGTGGCTGTTCCTCCTCCTCGACCAGACATCCGAGGTGAGTTAAAATAACAGCAATCATGTGGTAATAGTTCAGTGAAGGCGCTGGACTCACCAACAGTCATCCACGTCTCAGTCACGAAGAGAAAATCCAATTCTCTGGAAGTGAAGAGATCCTTTAGGATAAAAGTCTTGTTCGCTAGTGATCTAGCGTTCACCAGACCAAGTCTGGCAGGAACCGGTGGATCTGCGGTATCAGCTGTCCGGGGAGTCCGACACAGAGGCCGCAAATTGCAGTGATTCACCCCACGCCAGCGGGGGCGAGGAGAGCAGGGACCACGGGCTTGAAACCCATCATCCGGGCCAACGACACGTATCAGCCAGAGGTCGTCAGGTTCCAGTAAGCGCCGGGAAATAAGGCCGCCACGCACACCTCCAAACTCGGTCCAAGGAGCAGAAGAAAGGTCCACCACAGAAGCCTTCAGCCTCACCAGCCGACCGCTACGTCTACCCCGACGACGGGTGCGCTTACGCCGAGGAAGTGGGTGCGGGAGGCGGCATAGAGATCCTCGCCAGGAACGGGGGTAAATTTCCACGTCCAGAATGATCCGACTTTACTAAAACTTCGGCGTAAAGTCGTAGATCCAACAATGTTTGGCGATTGTACACCAGCAGAGAGTTGACATTCAGAGCGACAAGTGATACATACAGCACAAACACACAGAGCGCAAGCAGAGACAGACGGCGAGCCACACACACTGGCGCCATCTTGCATTACATGGACGGAGTCATACTCCGATGAACTATAACACGGATAACATTGAATAAATATTTTTCTATCAGGTTAAACTTTGATTAGTCACTCAAACCTTTATCTAAACCTCTCACCGTCAGTTGCGCATATCCGCCATGTTTAGTAGTTTTTTTTAACACTTTTTACTCGTGTTTGTAGTTCCTCCTCCAAAGCGCAATGGGTTGTGGGTAATAATAGCTGTTTTAGTGAGCACAGATCCACACTTCCAAAATCCACCGGACATAGTAGACCATCCGGAGACTTCTGGCACACTCTTCAACATACTATGCTTTGGGACACTTATTCTAATCTCACACACTGTTTAGGAAGGATAGTATGGACATTGAGACGCAGGGTGAGGCTGTGTTTACGTCCACTGTTTATGCTCATCCCTCGCTAATGTTGCACGAGTGTCCACTACTGGTGAACTCTTGAAATGAGTTTGAATGAAATGCTCTAAGCTCTTGATCACTTGGAATCCAATATGGAGCTGATTATAAATTATACATTTGTTTTACACAGCATTATATAGGCCTGTGTGTGTGCTTGGGCTGTTGGAGAAAATATATATAAAAAAAAATCTAAATAAAAGTCTAATATCAAACTATATAGAGTTGTGTGGTGTGACATGCTGGATGTCGCAGTGCATGCTGGGAGCAATGAGTTTTATACTATGGGTGGCTCCCAGCATGCATTGCGGCATGAAGCATGTCACCATTGTCGATGGCTTTTGTCTTTGTATATAATTGTCCCAATTCCTTTTCAACAACACCAGGCACTCAGGATAATTCGACTACAAACACACAAGGTACATAATCACAGTGTTTTGTCTTTGTCTATAATTGTCCCCAATCTGCCCTGTCCGTCTCTGACTCTGAGCTCGATCTCTTCTTCAGTCATAGTGATTTCTGTCGCTGCAGTCGCTGTTCTCCTTCTTGCTCTTCTCTGGCTGATCTGCAGAAAAAGAGCTGGTGAGTTTTCAGATTTACTCCTTTACAACAATTAAAAACAGTTCAGATGAGCAAACAAACACATCATGTTCAGATTGTAAGTATCAAAGAAACATGTGGATTATATGAAATTCTCAAACAGAAGTTTATTCCTGCTGAGAAATCCTGTAATGTCACAGGGCTCTCAAGTGTCACGCATTGAGCGTGACAGTCACTCATTTCGGTCTTTTGTCAGGCAGTCCCGCCACACATTTGTATTTCTCACGCAGAAAAACTATTTATAATATTTTTAATATGCCGCAGCGCCCAACATTTCTCTGGCCGCGCCGCTCTCACTGTGGAATAGGGATTGGCGGATCGATCCTGAAGTATCGATACTTTCGATACTGACGTGGTATTGAAAAGGATCGATCCTCACATAAAAATATCGATCCAAATGTGTGTTTTTTTACCAGTATTTTTTTATTAATTTAGCACACAATACAGTGCGTAAAATAAGCTTCTAAGTGAAAAAATAAGCGAATGTTAGCGGATAATTGTGTAGGACAGAACTTTTTCTCCTAGTCATCTGGATACAAGACGAAACCAATCAATCACAGAGAGCGTTCGATGCTGGTGCTTCGCTGAGCTCACAGGCCCAGTGCGTTTGGGAAACGAAACCTTGCTTAGATGACAGAGAAACAATCGGGAGTTATTTAGCAATAAATGAACCAAAAGTGTACATAACATTTCAAAATGTTGACGTCAGTAAGATTTTTTTAAATGAAATGATTATTTTTATTCAACAAGGATCGATGCATTAAATTGATCAAAAGTGACAGTCAAGGGTTTTACACTTAAAAAAAAAAAAATCTACTTCATATAAATGCTGTTCTTTCAACTTTGTTCATCAAATCAGCATATTAAAATGAAATATCATCATGACTGGAGTAATGATGCCGAAAATTCAGCTTTGATCACATGAATAAATTACAGTTTACTATGACATAGAAAACAGATAGCCTATGTTAAATTGTAATATTACAGTTTTTACTGTATTTTTGATCAAATAAATGCAGAAGAGAATTAAAAATCTTACAGACCCCAAACCTTTGAACAGTAGGCTAGTACTAGTAGGCTAGTACTATAATTAGGGTAGTTTTGTAAAAGTCACTGACTAATTACAGGCGAGTTGAGAGCACAAATCACAAAATATTTAGGCCTAGTAGTCAAGAAAACGTATTCAGATTTAGCATATTAATGATGCATTCACCTCATAAATCATGACACACTGCTCTAGCACAGGAAAGTGCATACAAATTCAAGAGCATGCTTTTAAAATGAAAAAGTATCGGTATCGGTATTGATATCGCCGATACTGGCCCTGTATTTACTTGGTATCGGATCGATACCGAAATTTGCAGTATCGCCCATCACTACTGTGGAACCGGCAGGAATCAAGCGCGTCTCCCCTGGAATTCTTAGTCGAGCCTGCCACTTATCAGCCAATCAAACAAAAAGAAAGGGGCTACACAATAGCCAATCAGAAAATAGCACTATTGTATCTGGGTAAGATGTAACGCAACAACCAATGAAAAAAAAGCATATCCTTGAATTGTTGACGTGATTCTGCCCGAAAGTTTCGTTCACCCATAAAGGAAATCACTAAGTTTCGTTCACCCATAAAGGAAATCACTCCGAGCATCACTTTGAGCACAGAGTGAGTCATGATCTCCTGTTTTAATGTTACAAAAAATTCACAACTTGTTTAACACAAACAGTGACAACTTGACTGCTGTTAGAGAATGTTTCCCAGATAATTAGCATCAGTTTTTCATGAGTGTCTGTAACTTAGCCAACAGTTATACAGCCTGTTCACTGACAACACCTGCTCAGAACAAGTAGTCTAGGCCTAGTCATATTTTCGTTATCACACGATGACTGACATATTGTCACATTATAAACATCCCTCTCTCCAAATAGGCTTAATAATTTTATTAGCACTAAATAAATTAAAGTGTATTGCATAGTTGATGTTATAGGTCACTTTTAAAGTCATGTCTTTTATAATTATATCCTGGCCATGTATCATTAATTATTGCAACTGTCTTTCTCTTTCAAAGATGTCAGGTAAAAAGCTTTTAAAGGGTAACTAAACCCTAAAACAACTTTTTTTAGTTAATGATCTGTAAGACTGGGGCTTTATTAGTGCTGTTCATTGATTCAAGTAATTTGTTTGACATTTGTGTTTAAAGTGTTTTAATTCTACAAAATATGGTGTAAAAACGTCTGAGG
Source organism: Leuciscus idus (assembly GCA_021554675.1). Lineage (NCBI taxonomy): Eukaryota > Metazoa > Chordata > Actinopteri > Cypriniformes > Leuciscidae > Leuciscus > Leuciscus idus. The sequence continues at coordinate 62,981,134 of CM038621.1, forward strand.
TTGAACAGTGGCTACTGCAGTTGAATTTTCTTATTGGAAGTTGTGGTGCCCTCTGACGTCAGAGGGCACCAGCTAACCACGCCCTTGCCTACAGAGAGACGGGTCTCAGATGCACGCCTAACCTCTGCTGTGCTCTGCCTACTTTTCCAGTATTTTTCAAATATTGCCAGTGGGTGGAGTCAGGCTCTGACCAGGGGTTTAGTTACCCTTTAAGCATCCTCTCATTCGCCCTGGGGGGTCACTCTTGTCTGTCTTCAAAACTTGAGAATGTCAATATCCTCAGACACAATATATATGTCAAACCCTGATGTCAATATCACAGAGTTATCAAGTCAACAATCATTTTTATTATTCATTTTAATGCTTCAACAAAATCTGATTGTTGAAAATCTTAATACTTAACATTGTGTTTTGCACATGTGTTTTATCATAAATACTCATATTTCATGAGGCACTTGTTTTCAGATAATAAAAGAGGGACTGGCGACTCTGCGGTGAGTTCAGTAATGCAGTTATTAAGATTTGATAACTGTCTTTAAAGCTCAATAAAGTGTCATTCATGCAGTTTAACTGTTTGTTCTGAAGGTCAAAGATGAGAATGATCATAAAGGGACGTATGAGACGATCAACATGTCCATTCCTCCCGCTGCAAGAGCCAATGTGAGTCCACTAAATCATCAAACATTACGTTCACTGTCTGTTCAATAATGTGATTTAAAAGCTGTTGTGTTATTCTACATATTATAGTGAAAGATATGTCTGTTCTGTGTGTTAAACTTGACTCTCTGCACGTTTGCATTGATGTTTAGGAGCAGACAGATGATGTGACTTATTCTGAGGTCACTTCTTCCAATACAAAGCCAGTAAAATCACTCAATGTGAGTAGATACCAGCACATGAGTTTGACTCTCAGATAAATGAAGCTCATGCTTTAATAATAATAATAATAATCGCTGGGGTTCAAACATTGATGCACAGAATCTGTTCTTTCAGGATCATGATGATACAGTGACTTATGCTGCCATCAGAGGAAGAGAAGATCAACCGCAGGATCAACTTTACGCCTCTGTGAACAAGAACAAGACCTTCACACATAAACATTAATGATACAGATCATGAGCTCATCATATCAGGAGCAGACGGGAAGATTTCATCTCTCTGGTGTTTGGAGGAATTATACAGGTCCTTCTCAATAAATTAGCATATTGTGATAAAGTTCATTATTTTCCCTAATGTAATGATAAAAATTAAACTTTCATATATTTTAGATTCATTGCACACCAACTGAAATATTTCAGGTCTTTTATTGTTTTAATACTGATGATTTTGGCATACAGCTCATGAAAACCCAAAATTCCTGTCTCAATAAATTAGCATATTTCATCCGACCAATAAAAGAAAAGTGTTTTTAATACAAATAAAGTCAACCTTCAAATAATTATGTTCAGTTATGCACTCAATACTTGGTCGGGAATCCTTTTTGCAGAAATGACTGCTTCAATGCAGCGTGGCATGGCCGTAATCAGCCTGTGGCACTGCTGAGGTGTTATGGAGGCCCAGGATGCTTCGATAGCGGCCTTAAGCTCATCCAGAGTGTTGGGTCTTGCGTCTCTCAACTTTCTCTTCACAATATCCCACAGATCCTCTATGGGGTTCAGGTCAGAAGAGTTGGCAGGCCAATTGAGCACAGTAATACCATGGTCAGTAAACCATTTACCAGTGGTTTTGGCACTGTGAGCAGGTGCCAGGTCATGCTGAAGAATGAAATCTTCATCTCCATAAAGCTTTTCAGCAGATGGAAGCATGGAGTGCTCCAAAATCTCCTGATAGCTAGCTGCATTGACCCTGCCCTTGATAAAACACAGTGGACCAACACCAGCAGCTGACATGGCACCCCAGACCATCACTGACTGTGGGTACTTGACACTGGACTTCAGGCATTTTGGCATTTCCTTCTCCCCAGTCTTCCTCCAGACTCTGGCACCTTGATTTCCGAATGACATGCAAAATTTGAGCAACCACTGAGCAACAGTCCAGTGCTGCTTCTCTGTAGCCCAGGTCAGGCGCTTCTGCCGCTGTTTCTGGTTCAAAAGTGGCTTGACCTTGGGAATGCGGCACCTGTAGCCCATTTCCTGCACACGCCTGTGCACGGTGGCTCTGGATGTTTCTACTCCAGACTCAGTCCACTGCTTCCGCAGGTCCCCCAAGGTCTGGAATCGGTCCTTCTCCACAATCTTCCTCAGGGTCAGGTCACCTCTTCTCGTTGTGCAGCGTTTTTTGCCACACTTTTTCCTTCCCACAGACTTCCCACTGAGGTGCCTTGATACAGCACTCTGGGAACAGCCTATTCGTTCAGAAATTTCTTTCTGTGTCTTACCCTCTTGCTTGAGGGTGTCAATGATGGCCTTCTGGTCAGCAGTCTTACCCATGATTGCGGTTTTGAGTAATGAACCAGGCTGGGAGTTTTTAAAAGCCTCAGGAATCTTTTGCAGGTGTTTAGAGTTAATTCGTGAATTCAGATGATTAGGTTAATAGCTCGTTTTGAGAACCTTTTCATGATATGCTAATTTATTGAGACAGGAATTTTGGGTTTTCATGAGCTGTATGCCAAAATCATCAGTATTAAAACAATAAAAGACCTGAAATATTTCAGTTGGTGTGCAATGAATCTAAAATATATGAAAGTTTAATTTTTATCATTACATTATGGAAAATAATGAACTTTATCACAATATGCTAATTTATTGAGAAGGACCTGTATATTTGTGTGTGAACGAGCAGATATTTGTTGATTGTCCTGTGAATATGAATGAGATTTATTGTGAATCATCATCTGGTCAGAGCACACAATATTTTTCTGTATCTTTTAAACTGTCTATAAACACTGAGGGCTACATTTGCACTTCAGTTTTATTACAAATATTACTGAATATTATAATCTAAACTCTCTACCAGACACCCCAAGAAAACAACAAACAGTATAATGTAATACTAGCAAAAAATTATAATCCTAACCTTTTTCTCCATACCAAAATCCCAAATGGCCAGATAGTGATTCCTCTTTTATAAATTGTTAAAATAGTCGTGTCTGTGAACACAAAGACTGTAGTGTACATCGCAAGTTTGTAAGTGCTGTGATGGCTAATTTTAACATATGTTGTGTAAGCCATTTTTGTCTAACATAAAGGAAATGAAACTAGTTGTCTGGTTTTCTTGTGAAACATATTTGGGGCTCAGCTTGAACAATCTATCTGCAGCTTTTCTCTGTGTGTAAGTTCACACAGCTGCAGATATCTGAGTGCATGTAAGGAGTAGTTTAATCTGATCAACGGTTAGTCCTCCACACACATCCACTGAAGGGAAATATGTGACCGTTAACTGTCTGAGTGTGACTTCCTTCTCTGACTGCAAAACACTCTCTGTGTGTCAGAACGACATTCTTGCAAGAATAAAAACATATAAAGACACTGGTTGTTTCTCCATTTCAGCCTCACCATTATTTAAGGCTTTTTTTTATTATTATTTTTTTTTTTATATACACAATTAAATGTGTAATATGAATAAATAGCGCTCATAAACGGCTGTTGAGATAGTATTCTGAAGTGAAACTAGTAAAGGCCTTTTACCCGGAAACAGCATTCCTTACGGAAACACTTAACAAATAGATTGGTTTACAGATCAGCAGGAAGTGACAAATAATAAAAAAAAAAAGAAAGAAACAGAGGAAAAACTCGTAAAAATAATTTAATTCATTTAATGTACGATCAGCAAGGCCCATCTGCAAGACATTTAGTAATATTTTGATGTCTATGAAATTAGACAATGATATTACATGACATATTCTGCCCAGTGTTCTCAAATAAATAAAAATTGTGCATAGACAATATATATATATATATATATATATATATATATATATATATATATATATATATATATATAGTGTGTGTGTGTGTGTGTGTGTGTGTGTGTGTGTGTGTGTATTTATGTGTGTATATGCTATTGGCAATACTGTTATTCCTTCATCATTCCTGCATGCATCAACATTTTAGTCTCTTCAAGAAATGTGACTTCTTAAATTTCTGTTCTCATAAAATGTTATATTTGTATTACAAGCATGATTTCAATTCAATTGTCATATTTGATGTCCTACAATAGCCTAATTATTTCATTTGAATAAAATTTTGTATCCAAATTATTGCCCAGCCTTTGTGTTATGCGCTTGGGGAAACACGTCATGTTCATTCAACAGCTGCACATCCCTCAAGCACCTGAAATAAGTGAAACCCTGTGCTTACAAGTTTCTTTAAATGGTTTATAATGTCACTCTGCCTTATCAGAGCCACCAAAATCAGAGTCGTCTGCAAACGCTATCGTATCATGCGATGCATGATCCAGGGTCACATATTATTATTATTATTATTAAGTGTTTTGGACAGCTTGTGTTATTTCTGCAGTCCCTGTCATTTTTCCTGACACATGACATCGCTAACGTATTTTCTCATTGAACTGATTCTGATTGGCCAATGCAGTTGCCAGAATGAAACTCCTTTCACCAATGAGAAACCTTTGACACGCCCATTATTACTCCGAGCGGCAGCGACCCGAACTTGCGTTCATTTCAGAGTCAGCGTCGAGTCTTCTGAGGTGAGGAGAGAGCAGTTCACGGTATTTCTCACATTTACACAACCATCACACACACTTTATCCAGTTTGATTAATAATACATGCACATTTAGCGCAGCTGCAGCGAGCATGAGGAGAATATGTTGAGTTCATTCAGACCTGAGCGATTTTGTGTTCGTTTGTGTGATTGTCTCGATGTTTGTGTGAGAACTGTTACTGAATGTCAAGTCAAGAGTTAAAGTTTGAGATCTGTGAGGAGAATTGATGCTGCCACTTTATTTCTACCCTTTTTATCTTTGACACATCACATCTGTTAGTTAAGTTACATTATTAAAATGTATTGAAACAGATTTACATGCAGCCTATAATAAACCACGTGAGACATTTTAAATCTATATTAATATAGAGAAATGTAGAATTGCCTTTTATGCTAAACAATATTACTTTGTGGTGCTCTGTATTTTTAAAAGTTTTTAATGATAAACATATTTAATGATCTAATTACTTCATTGTAATGAATATGGTTATTAGAAAATAGAACTATATTTAGATTCATATAGACATATTATTGTGTTGTTTCTTGAGTGTCATTCATGATTTTGTATTATTGATGTTTTACGTCAAATTGTGAGAAACAACAGTATTGTCTTTCAATAGAGCAGTTTTACAGGCTTTTATCATGTATCCTGACTCAAATAATGTGTTTCTAACAGCAAACACTCAGAATAAAGTGAGATGATCTGCTGATGATCCTGAATGTCTTGTTGAATGAGTGTTGATAGTATGAGGCTCATCAATATTAACAGATCTGCTGAAAACACTCTTTTAGGCCGCTGTATGTGAGCTGTATCGTTTAGTTTCGTTCCGACAAACGGGGCACTACTTTTTCTTTTGCTTAATATGTTCAACGTTAATAAAGGTATCCAAGCAAAAAGTTCTCCACGCATTATCCTGCAGTTAATGAGAAAAGTGTATTTATTGGCGCACTATTTTGACCGCGTATTGAGACATATAAAACGGTTGAGCTAGATTTTCAACCAATCAGCGTCGAAAATGTAAGTAGGTCTGCGGCAAAATCAAGCCAGTATTACTACGCACATGTAAACAAAACATGGAGGAGGACGTAAGCAGCGCCAGCGCATCCTCATCCGATAGCGGCGATCAAGCTCGACTAACACCCGTAAAGTGTATTCTTCATGTTGGAAAAGATGGTGGGAAAGGTTCGCAGCCCTTAACTGAAGTCCGATGGGAAAAAATCAAGAAATGTGCGAAGGAATGGCTCAAAACGTCGGACACTACGGAGGTAGCTATTGCGAATACACATGTTGCCCTCCTGGACAAACCGGTCTCTGATATCCCAACAAACTACGGGTTTCACCCGGCCTGTTATCGGCGTTTTATAGATAAAAAACGCTTGAATTGTGCACTAAAGCGTCAAGATAAGACTGAACAGTTGAAAAGATGTGTAACCTCGGTTGAAGTCTCTGAAACAATTTCGCCAAAGAGGCTGCGTTCCAAGGATAGCTTGATGACAACCACTTCTTCAAAGCCATCAACAAGCCAGCACGTTCTGCCTAAATTGTGCATAATTTGCAAAATGTTTGATCGGTTTATTACAATCAACAGAAAGCGCCAGCTTGACAAGTTGGTGCAGTCTGAGACAAAAAATGCAGGTATGTTTACTCACTTTAATTGATTGTTATGCACGCTAATATATTGTCAACTGGGTTTATAATTTATTCTTCATATCTTTAATATAGGACTTCTTCGTGAGGCAGCTCAAATGAAATCAGATGAGAGCATTCTGACACACATTCGTGGGAAAGACTGCATTGCAATCGAGGTCCGATACCACAAATCCTGCTATCGAGATTACACAAGATTTCTCAGCAAAACTCAAAGAGATGGGTAGGTACAAAAAAAATTTTGTACACAAATCTGTGGGGTCACGCCAATTACATTTACATATTGCATGTGAATGCAATGTAATTCCATAATCAAATTATTTCTCTATAGAAGGTAGGGCTTTAAATATACATGTCCTATCTAATGCTTTTGGTGCCCTTAACATTTTTCTATACATACAAAAGGACCAAGACTATTTCAAATTAAATTTGAGTGACATCTGATATTTAGATTTAACCCTTTCGCACATACGATCACACCGGTGTGATCACTCTAGGCTGGTCCCTGGAGCGTACAATCACATATTAATATCAGATGTCACTAAAATTTAATTTGAAATAGTCATGGTCCTTTTGTATGTAATTACATTGCATTCACACGCAATATGTAAATGTAATATGCATTGTCACAACCTAATAAACAAGTAATTAATATTGTGAATATCTTGAAAAACTCACGCTGGGGGGTTAGCCAGAATATTTTAAACTTGCGTGTGAAAGGGTTAATTAATTACTTGTTTATTTGGTTGAGACAATGCATGTTAATTAACCTCTTACCCCCGCTTGAACCGAATGCATTTTTTCCAATTTGGCTTTACCTAAACATAAAATCTTCTCAACTGGAGAGCAACAGTGTAATGCCTCAAAAAACAGAGAAACCAAGGCACTATCAGCGTAATGCCTCATATGAAAGCGAAGACCTACTAAAGTGATTGTAACTGTTGTCACATTGTTGCTGCATTTTTGTCACATTTTTGTTGCAGTATTGTCACTTTTTTGTGGCTTTTTTTTTTTTTTTTTTTTTTTTTTTTGCTTTTTCATTGCTTATTTTCATTGCTTTTTTGTCATGTTTTCGCCTTGTTTTTGTCACTTTTTTGCTGCGTTTTCATCCTGTTTTTCGTCATTATTTTGATGCTTTTTTTAAGCTTTTAGGTTTTGGGTTGGCAAACTGGAGAAAATGTGCCTGGTTCAGGTGGGGGTTAAGAGGTTAACATACATCAGACTCATGCATGTAAACATGCCACACGGATTGTGTTCATGGACTAATTTGCATCTGTTTACCCGCACTCACACTCTAAAACACACAAACTCATTCATCCTGACATATTGTACATGTTTTCATTTGCCTATCAGAGAATAGTTGCTTTGCAGGTGACTCATTAAGACTTTTTGTTTTCCTATTTCAGAGCACGTTACTCAAATGTCATGCAGTATCAGAGAGGCTACAAAGCATTCTGCAAAACAGTGATTGAGGATCGCCTAATCGAGAAGCAAGAAATTCTCCTGGATGACGAGGCTTGTGCAGTTGTTTTGTAAGGCTATAAAAGAAGAAGGATATGACGTTAGATCATACAGGTAATAATTATACAATTGTGACGTTTGTGTTCCCACATAAATGTTGGCTATAAAAAAACAAGTTAGAACAGTGATTTGTTTTCTGTTAAATTATGAATTGTTGTATTGTTTTCTTCTATGACACATATCTCTTATACCTCATATCTCGTGCTCCTGATTAAATGTGAAATTGAAAAATATTTTATTCACCCACAATTAAGTCACTAAAAAGGTATCTCTGTTTTACAGGTCTGATCTGCTGAAGCGTTTCCTACAGCGAGATTATCCACAACTAGTCTTCCATAAACCTGTGCGACGGAATCTCAGCGAGATGGTGTTTTGTGAAGGACTGTCAGCTACAGACTTTATGGAGCCAATGTCGACCTCAAGTACTGAGACTGAAAGAGATGGTGACAGTGCAGAAGATATCGGTGAACTCTCTCGTGACACTGCACCTTACACAACACATGAGGTCTACAGTTTAGACAGAAAGCGTACTTTGTTCTCTGCTGGCATCATAGTGCAACAAGTTATGCGAGATATTTCGGGTATGACAATGCCATGGCCACCACTGTCAACAGATCTGAATATTGATGCAGCTGATACCATGGTACCTATGGAGCTGTACAATCTGATTGCCTGGTGTACTGGAGCATCAGATGAACCTGTGTTTGATAAGAAAGTACAGTTGCCTGAGGATACCAACAGGAGATTACTGTCCATCTGCCAAGACATAGTATACCTGGCATCAAGTGGTAAAAAGCCTACACCTAAATCCCTTGCATTAGGACTGACAGTTAGGCACTTAACCGGCTCTTCCCAGTTGTTAGATATTCTGAGCAGACTTGGACACTGCATATCAACATCAAGTACCATTGGTTTTGAGACAGCCTTAGCCGAATATCAGCTGGCTACTGAAACAGATATACCAAAGTGTATGTCAAAGCAGCATCCAACCGTTTTGGTGTGGGATAACATTGACTTTGGGGAGGAGACCCTGTCTGGACGAGGTACTACCCACCACACCAATGGTATAATGGTTCAGAGTAAAATGAAAAGTGAAGACCATAGGATGACTGTGTCCATCAGAAAAGGTGTAAGGACACTGCAACCACAAAAGAGTGTTCCGGACCTATACATTCATACCAAGAGACAGGGCCCTCAAGAGCTAAATGTTCCTCTGCTGGAGTATGATACTGTCCCATCTATGGAGCTGGCACAAAAAACTGATACAATCTATGTGCTGCTAAAATATAGCTGTCATGCAGTATCAGACACTTCTCTTCCAGGATGGACTGGCTTTAATTGTTCTACTCAGACTAGCTCACTGCCAAAATCTTCTCTCTACTATCTACCAGTTATAGAGGCTTCTCCTACAGAAATGACCACTGTAAACACCATACTCACTAGAAGTGTGGAAATTGCTGATCGACTAGACAGGGTTCGTACGGTCATGAAAAACCTGGAAAAGTCATGGAATTTTAAAATGGCAATTTCCAGGCCTGGAAAAGTTTTGGAAAATGAATAAACTCAGAAAGTTTTGGAAAAGTCATGGAAATTTGTTTTTCAAAATATCCGTGTACTTGAATTTGTTTAATTAATAATATTGGTGAAACAAATTGCAATACTTTTTTCGTTAGAGTGATCAGTCGAATCACGTGACTCACTTGCGGCGGATTTTGATTGTAGGCCTCCAGAAAACTAGATGGGCCAAAAGAAATGGGTTCCCCTTCATGTCCGTTTCAGCGCTTTTCTGCGGCACTGAGGACAGCGACTAAGTAGCCATACCTGTGTGGCTCTTGTGTCGCTGTCCTCAGCTCAGTGCTTCAAATGAAAATAAGCTGCTTTGAGTTTTCATATTAGCTATAGGCTAGCTACCGTCTGTATGCGCCTTTCCATTACAGATTTGAGCAAAACTTTTTTTTTTCTTCTAAATATCGATAAATAACTATTGCAAAATGACGGCGTTTCCATTAACTGATGTTAAGCAACTAAAACTTATTTTTTTCCTCTCGCGATCAGTCATTCCAAAAATCATGGCAACGGAGGACGTTAGGTTTATATCTCAGCCACCGCCCTACAAATTATTATTATTAATGGAAGGAGACGTGTCTTATCCAAGCATTAATGTCAGGGAAAGACCCTTATGCGAACGGCACATATATAGGCTAAGTTTCTTCATGTTTCTCCCTTGATTGTGATGACTTTTTGCCTCTTTGTTAAACATTTAAAATATATACAAATTAATATGGATGATTTTTTCTTAAAAAAAAAAAAATTGTCTTTTATTTTCCGTGTTGGCATTTATGAGGAAAAAACAATGTTACGTGACCGTTCTCCATTACGGTAATGAGTGCTCTGAATGCGGCACTAAAAGACTTTAAAACTTACACAGAGACCTCAAACAGAAAGCACAAAGCCTTTTTCCAAAAAATTCGTTTTGTATTAATTGTATCTTGATTTTAAAATATGTTTCATTAACCAATTGCTTAATAAATAAAAGTAAATAGCAGAAAATAGATAATCACGACACAGTGGCGCCGGAGTGAACTGGAGCTTAAGCTATCATCCATGAACCGAAACTCAGCGTAAAAGGTAGCCTACTCGCCTCACAGACCTAAACAAAACTGAAATAGGCCTATATCTATTATCTACAGAAATCTCTACTTTTAAACAGAACCATTCAAAACAAAATAAAACGATGTAGCCTAATCCGTATGAAATGTGCATTTCTCTCCGGCGTGTTCACTACTAAGAAGATCGCGAGTCAGTCAACTTCGTCTTTGCAGTCGACACAGAAAACACTTGTTTATTAATAAACAATTAAAATTGAGAGAGAGAGAGAGAGAGAGAATATATGATTAGTTTGACTCATTTTGAGGACTTATAATGATCTGTTAAGATAGAACGTTCACCGAATTCTGATTAGTCGAGAGGATTTATCCGTTTAGGCTAAAAATAGGGTCGGCGCTTCTCGGTTTGGAAAGAAACTGCATCTTGCAGTGGCCTACATTTTAAACAAGGAAATATAGAGATTTGGCATGAAACGTTGATGGAGCAGTGAATAGGGACAATCTCGTTTTTTTTAATGGCGTTTATCGCGTTTTGGAAAAGAGCTCTTCAAGCACATTTTTATGGAAGCTTGTTTCCGCCACAGAATAAAACATTTTAAAAGATAATTGCGACTTTTTATCTCACAATTGCGAGTTTACATCTCGCAATTCTGACTTTATTTCTCAGAATTGCGAGATATAAAGTCAGAATTGCGTCTTATAAAGTCAGAATTCTGACTTTTTTTCTCGCAATTGCGACTTTATATCACGCAATTCTGACTTTATATCTCGCAATTCTGACTTTATTACACACAATTCTGATTTTATATTTCGCAATTCTGACTTTATAACACGCAATTCTGACTTTATAACACGCAATTGGGAGATATAAAGTCAGAATTGCATGATATAAAGTCGCAATTGCGTGTTATAAATTCAGAATTGTGAGATATAAACTATTCTGAAAAAAAAAAAAAAATCCGTCTTTTTCCCCCTTAGAATTGGACTTTATATATCACAATTGCGAGTTTACATCTCGCAATTCTGACTTTATTTCTCAGAATTGCGAGATATAAAGTCAGAATTGCGTGTTATAAAGTCAGAATTGCGAGATATAAAGTCAGATTTGCGTGAAATAAAGTCGCAATTGCGTGTTATAAAGTCAGAATTGCGTCTTATAAAGTCAGAATTCTGACTTTTTTTCTCGCAATTGCGACTTTATATCACGCAATTCTGACTTTATATCTCGCAATTCTGACTTTATAACACACAATTCTGATTTTATATCTCGCAATTCTGACTTTATAACACGCAATTCTGACTTTATATCTCGCAATTCTGACTTTATAACACGCAATTGGGAGATATAAAGTCAGAATTGCATGATATAAAGTCGCAATTGCGTGTTATAAATTCAGAATTGTGAGATATAAACTATTCTGGAAAAAAAAAAATCCGTCTTTTTCCCCCTTAGAATTGGACTTTATATCTCACAATTGTGAGTTTATATCTCGCAATTCTGACTTTATAACACGCAATTCTGACTTTATATCTCGCAATTCTGACTTTATAACACGCAATTGGGAGATATAAAGTCAGAATTGCATGATATAAAGTCGCAATTGCGTGTTATAAATTCAGAATTGTGAGATATAAACTATTCTGGAAAAAAAAAAAATCCGTCTTTTTCCCCCTTAGAATTGGACTTTATATCTCACAATTGTGAGTTTATATCTCACAATTCTGAGAAAAGATGTCAGAATTGTGAGATATAAACTCGCAATTATGTGTTATAAAGTCAGAATTGCGTGATATAAAGTCGCAATTGCCAGAAAAAATTCTGACTATACAGTATCTCGCAATTCTGACTTTATAACACGCAATTCTGACTTTATAACACGCAATTGCGACTTTATTTCACGCAATTCTGACTTTATATCTCGCAATTCTGACTTTATAACACGCAATTGCAACTTTATTTCACGCAATTCTGACTTTATATCTCGCAATTCTGAGAAAAGAAAGTCAGAATTGCGAGATGTAAACTCGCAATTGTGAGATAAAAAGTCGCAATTATCTTTTAAAATGTTTTGTTCTGTGGCGGAAACAAGCTTCCATACATTTTTCATCAGCTACTAACGTTACCCGCCTATGGAAGCTTGTTTCCGCCACTGAATAATAAATAAATAATAATAATTGCGACTTTTTATCTCACAATTCTGACTTTTTTCTCAGAATTGCGAGATATGAAGTCAGAATTGTGAGAAATAAAGTCGCAATTCTGAGAAATAAAGTCGCAATTGCGAGATATAAAGTCACAATTCTGAGAAATAAAGTCGCAATTGGGAGATATAAGGTCAGAATTGCACGATATAAAGTCGCAATTGCGTGTTATAAAGTCAGAATTGTGAGATATAAACTATTCTGTGGTAAAAAAAAAAAAAAAAAGGGTTAGGGTTTTTTCCCTTAGAATTGGACTTTATATCTCACAATTGTGACTTTATATCTCGCAATTCTGAGAAATAAAGTCGCAATTATTATTATTTATTTATTATTCAGTGGCGGAAACAAGCTTCCATACCCGCCCGCAAGGAGTTCATTATCCTATGGATTTACGTTAATAAATGTCTAAGGAGTTGTCAGGGTTTGACATTATTTGTGTTACTGTGCCAGCATATTTGAATAAATATTTATTTTGTATTAAAACATTGCTTGTTCATTTATTTTATTCAAGATATGGGGTGGTAAATTTGAACATGGATTTTTATTCTTATTTTACATGTATACACAGACATTTTATGGAACATTATGTCATGAATATTTACCTTTAAGTCATGGAAAAGTCATGGAAAAGTCATGGAAATTTAATGGTAAAAATGTGTACGAACCCTGCTAGAGTTGGAGAGTATTGTCACTGTGTATGACCAGGCTATATACGCTAAAGCGCAGCAAATAAGGTGGAAAGACCAAAATCTGATGCAGCGTATCATTCCAAGACTAGGTGAGTTCCACACAGCCATGTCCTTTATGGCATTGATAGGCAAACGTTTCAAAGAAGCAGGACTACAGGATGTGCTGATTGAATCAAATGTGGTAGCTGTTGGTTCAATAAATGGAGTCATTAGTGGACATCACTATAACCGTAGCATTCGTGCACACAAACTCCTATTTGAGACAATGCATATCTTGCGGTTGAGGTCATTGAGGTCTCTGTTAATCCCACCTTTGGACTTTGGAGCTCATACATTGAAATGGTTCAACTGTTACTGAGTTTCATTAGAGCAACCAGAGACTCTGACTGGAGCCTTCACTTAGCAACAGTGAGACGTATGCTGCCATGGTATTTTGCATAAGACCGCCAAAATTATGCAAGGTACCTATCAGCATATTGGGTCGAGATGATCAATCTTCCAAAAACTCATCCACACTGCTATGAAGAAGTTACTGCAAAAGGAAACTGGACAGTACAGCGTAAGGATGCTAACAGGTTCTCATCCATAGCTTGTGACCAAGCAATAGAACAAACCTGCAACCGTGATTCAAAGACCAAAGGCGGCATAACTGGGATAACATTGAACAGAGGTGCCGTCCAGCAATGGATACTGTCTCATCCTGAACGTTCTGCAATCACAAGGCAGTGTGAAATGATGGCTGGAATGCAACATGAAGAGAGGGGTCATAAAGAGTTGGATGCAACAAGAATTGCAAAAGACAATGCTGCTGTTTTATCTTTGGTTTCAGCGGTTGAGTCTATGATCAATCCCTTTCTGCCTCGTGAAGATCTTGTATGTATTAGCTCTGGTGTTGTTGCTACAAAGTCTGTCAGAGATGACATACAAAGTGCTTGTGATAAAGGCGAAGCAGCGCTGAAAATCTTCATCCAAGATCGAGTCCAGTCATCAAAAACAGACTTCTTCTCTCCAATAAAGTCCTTGAAGGTCACTACGTTTGGGGATCAAATGAAGAAATCATCCAAGACAAAAGATGGAAATCAAGTCATTCTAAAAAATGATAGGAGACTCTTTGCACGACTGTTAGTGATAAGTCAGTCCCGGTCTGTAAACTTGAAAGAAATTCTGACATATTCACTTGGCAATATCTCATCCCCGCTAGCAAGCACTGATGGTTCATTAGCCAAAACAAATAAGGCTGCTCTTCTAGCTTGTTTAGAATCAAAGAACAAGGACTGTCATGTGAACAAGACTGTTGGTGATAATGGTGCCCTACTGATAGATGGCATGGCATTGATCAGGAGTCTCAAGAATATACCAGACACATTCGGTGAGCTTGCTGATGATCTTCTTCAACTTATTACGATGGGTAGAAAGTTCAGTTGTCCAAGGGTCGATTTTGTCATTGATCGCTACCCGGCAGTGAGCATTAAAAATGCTGAACGATCAAGACGTGCTGTTGCTGGACAACAATTACTGCAAATATACAGCATCAAGCAGAAGACTCCAAGTCAGTGGACCAAGTTTCTAGCCAGTGGTGAAAATAAAGAAGCCTTGACAGACTTTCTCTTTGAGACATGGAGAACTGTGCCTTTACAAGCAGCTGGAAAAGACATAGCTATCTTTGTGGCACACATAAATGTATGTCATCAACTCACTCTTAAAGATGGCATTATGTCTGTCAAAGAGGTAGAATCTTTGACTTGTGACCATGAAGAAGCTGACACGAGGCTCCTACTTCATGCAAAACATGCCTGGAGTGAACTTTATAATAAGATAATCATCCAGAGTCCTGACACTGATGTTGCTATCATTTCACTTTCAATAATGGCTAAGCTTCCCTCAGCAAAGATGCACTTTCTGACAGGAACAAAAGACAGGCAAAGGATGTTAGATCTCCAGGCTATTGGTTCTGCTTTGGGTCCTTCAGTAACAGAGGCACTGATAGGACTACACACATTCACTGGCTGTGACTCAACTAGTTCCTTTTATGGGAAAGGAAAAGAGAAACCACTAGATATAGTGTCTGGAAATGCAGAGTACATCAGTGCATTTGTTGCTCTTGGGAGGCAATTTGAAATGGACAGCACCACATTTGTGACCATAGAACGTTTTGTGTGTGAGCTGTATGGAGAAAAGGTATCAGATGTTAATTTGGCCAGATACAATAGGTTCTGTGTCCAGGCCTCTTCCGAACAGGCATTACCTCCAACAAAAGATGCTCTTACAGAGCACTTCAAGCGTGCTAACTACCAAGCTGCAATCCACAGGAGAGCATTGGATCCTTTTATAAATGCTCCCAGTCCAGACGGCTTTGGATGGATTGTCAAGGATGGTGATCTCATCATATCATGGATGACTAAAGATCCAGCCCCTCAACAGATTTTGGGGTCACTCCACTGTGGGTGTAAGACTGGTACTTGTACAGGTGGAAGGTGCTCATGCCACAAGGCTGACCTGGCCTGCACTGACCTATGCAAATGTGTTCATTGTGACAATGTGAGATTAACTGAGGATAGTGTTTCATGTGAATCTGATAGTGAGGACAGTGATCTTGATATTTAGTTATGTGTATATGATAATGAAATTAATGTAGGACAAATGTATTTCATATAAATAAATCAAAATTAAATCTTTCCTTTGAATATGTACATGTAGTGCAGTTACTGCTCATGTTGAAAATTGACCGTTTACCGAATTGACCATTTACCATTAAATGTGTTTTGAAAAGTGTTTTTTATAAATAAATAAATATATACAGTATATATATATATATATATATATATATATATATATATATATATATATATATATATATATATATATATATAATTATATTTTGGCTTAATTCTATTTGTTATTCAGATTTTACCTCAAATATTACCTTTGAATTGGAACAACATAATGAGAAGTAATTGGTATGTTGATGCTACAGTAGAAGTTTTCTTGATAATCTTATCATGTTTACTGTGCCTAGATAGCAACTTTAGGTATATCACACATTTCAAACTGGTTTATTTTGTACTTCAAGTGGTAATTTGGCATTTTGGGGTTTATATGATAAACAGGTTTAAAAGCGCAAAATTCCCTATGTTTTCCCTTTTTTTTTCCAAAATGGGCACCTTTAGCATAATTTTTCTAAAAAACTGCAAGGTTTTGTGCGGAGAACTTTTTCCTAAGGAATCTCTATATATTTCTGATGTTAAATATAAAAAAATTAGGTAGTGCCCCACGTGGTGGAACGAAACCCTATTTCTAGGCCTCTTTTAGGCTACCGACAGCGGCCTATTTACACTTAAAGCTTATTTCACTGGTGTCAACAGACTGAGGTAAATTGGTGCTTTTTTTTTTTTTTTTTTTTTAAATAGGGATGTGCAAGAGTCGCTACTAGTTGAAGGTTAAGGGTTAACAATAGTTGTTTGCACAGAAAAAAAATGCACAGGATTTTTTTGTTCATATTACTGTCGTTTTAATGTTACACCTGTTTCACACACACTCCGTTTGCGGTCCTCATTTTTTCCCGTACCCATGTTAACAGGTCAGAGCTTTCACGCTGCACACAGGATGTGGTCCGGCAAAGCGTTCCAGGTGTATTTTTTCTGTACCGAGTCTATTTTTGCTGTGCTGAACGCGCTGAATTAAAGTGACGGCGCATGGTTCGTAGTCAAAAAGAACACAGATTGACATGAAAATGTAGTAATCTCTATTTTTCAGTCATCTTTTTACTTTAATTGTTTTGTTTAGCTTTTCTATGCTTTACCCCAAGCATAAAGTAAAAAGATGACTGTGAAAAATAGTAGTATAATTTAATTAAATACATTTGTAGTGAGATTACTACATTTTCATGTCAATCTGTCCTCATTTTGACCACGAACTATGTGCCGTCACTTTAGTTCAGCGTGTGCAGCACAGCAGAAATAGACTCGGTGTGGAAACGATCTCTGCACTGCTGTATACACACCGCTCCTGGAACGCACTGCCAGAACGCATCCACGTGCAGCGTAAACGCTCTAACCCAGTGGTTCTCTAACATTTTACACCAAGTACCACCTCAGAAAATATGTGGTTCTCCAAGTACAACCATAGTAACCAATATGAAAATACAGTAGCGTAAAGTAAAGTAATACATCAAAAAGTAATACGTTACTGTAATGCAGTAGTGTAAGGCATTACTAATCAGTTTTCAGGAATATTTTACTCGGTACATGTTCAGTAACGCTTGCGTTACAACACACTTTTAGGCCAAAATTTAATTGTTAAAAAAAATAAAAATTGTATGTATACAGTATATACACACACACAAATATATCATTAATCATTAAATAAAATAAAATTGGAATGGTGTCACTTCCTTATGGAGTCCCATTCATAATATCAAACGGCACTGACATTTCTTCCCCTATTCTTACCTGGAATGTACTTTCAAATAGGAAATCTGATATCCATTTATACAATATCCCCCTATTCCAAGTTTATTTAGTTTAATTAAAAGTTCTTCCCTCCATTAAGCGTCATAAGCTTTTTTTTAATATCAAAGAAAACTGCAACGGTATTCTCTCATTATAAGTGCTTTTTTTTTCATCATTGTCAAATAAAATCAGAGCATCCATTCTACATCTTGTCATGGCATTAGAGTTTACATACATTTCTGTTGTGTCTAATATTATCACTTTACCTCTACCATACTTATAACAGACTTGGATCGTTTGTGATTCTCTCTGTCATCCTTTCTTGCATTGTCTTGAGCCTTCACTTTGCCAATTATATGCTATATTGTTAGTAGCCTGGATAGCCCACAGTCATTATGCTACATCATATCATATCATATTTTGGTGAAAGTAATACAGGAGTAATGTAACGCATTACAATTCTGAGACAGTAATATTGTAAGGTAAAGAATTACTTTTAAATAACAGTATCAAGTAATCTATAATGTATTACAGTTTGGAAGTAACTTGCACAACACTGAAGAGGACAGTGAGAACATGAGTGATCCAGAACCCTGCAGAATGAAACACACTGAAGATCCTGAAGAACAAAGAGGTTGGTGTTTATTCTTCATTCATTCATGATGCTGAAGAACATTCATGTTAGAAACACTCAAGCATTCATCACTTTTATTTAGTTAAATTATAAAATAGGTACAGATTTTCAACAAATGGGCAGTACTTTGTCTCTCCATTCCATTCAATATGGATCAATAATTTTGATGACATCACTCTGCAATTCAGCTTCTCATCAAATTTTCTGTCCAATCAAATGCTTTCTAGATTCTGAAGCCTTTCATTATAAACAGCCTCGGAAGCTGCAGCTGAAATCACAAAGTCACTTGTTCACACATTTACTATTTTCTACATGATGAATGGAACATAGTGCACTTCTGTTGGGCGATATACTCCATTTTCATATCGTCCTATCGTCAGCCTGTGAGATCGGCGATACACGATATTATCGTGAGGGGAGAATATCTCCAGGCTTACTTATTTGATTATTAGTTTGCTTATTTACTCATTAATTTGCTTGATTTATTACTTCGTTTTATACATGAGAATCTTTTTCTATTTTGCTAGCAAAGGTGGAGTGTTTATTAATAAGCTAAATCAGGTTATTTCCCGGTATATCCTAGTCATTTTTGAATCTGACTGAGATTTTGCCGGGGCTTCAGCCCCGAATGTTTTGAGTGTGGCCCTGAATTTTTTTTGAAAAGTTGACTGACAAATATGAAACCGGACAATAGCCTATGTAAACCCTCGAAATCATAAGTTGCCTAATTTCATTGTGCTTTGGCTTTGCTGCTGTCTCTGACTGGTGATTGTTGAAATCTGTCTCTCACACAGAGACGCTGCAGACGCACCACATGAGTGATTTCAGCCTATCCTAGAATATCTCCAGGATTTGCGCAACAGCAAACAATCTTACAGCAATTAAAAAAAATATATATAAATAACGCAGTCAGCATTTACATATATTTCCAGAAGAGAAATCTGAACATTGGATAAAGCAAGATTCAAAATTCTTGTTTCATTTTGTTGACATATTAGAGTCAAAGGTTTTCACAGAGGGGATTTTGGATATCTCTTTTTATCACTCCATTAATCAGAAAAGACTGTCAACAGCCAAAAAAATCTAGTTTCGCCCCGTTTTTAGGTATAAAATGTTGTATAAATCAGAATCTGAATGATATATGAACAAACCCCACTGTAAAAACCATAAGAATATAGATAGGAATACAACTGGAAAGTTTGGTTTATGTAAGTGCTGCTGAAGTGGAGATTTCTGGCTCAGAGTATGAGAGAAAAAAACCCCCCGGCTTTTAAAGATTTGTATTGTAAAAATTCATACTTTTTTAGTGGAAACAACTATTTACAGACAAAATATCTTATCAAATCATTAGCAATCAACAATACAAACCACATCAAAGCATTTATGGCCTTCAACTGAACAGAACCCCAGTCAAAAACAGTCAAAAACACACTCTGGAAATGTCGGAGCACGTCACGTGATGCTTCTGAACGAATCACGTTGTCAGAAATTGACATCAGCCAATGAGATTTCGCTTTTTGAGTTAAATGCCCCATTGTACTTTCACGATTGGTTGCTGATAAAAAGGAAATGACCATATTTGGATCCGACAGCATTGTACAGGAGAGAGAGAGCTTTCTAACGGTGTGTGTGATGACAGGGAGCAGACAGCGATCGCGGAGCAGCGGGATGATTTACAACGCCAACTTTTGCTGAATTGAGGAGAAATCTACAGACGCAAATAGACAAATGGCGCTTTTCCATTACCAGTACCAGCTCAACTCGACTCGACTCGACTCGGCTCGGCTCGCTTTTCGCTCCGTTTTCCATTGCAGATAGTACCTCCACAATAGTACCTGGTCGTCATAGCGACGCCGCAGGAAACTGCCGTGACTTAATCTTTTACGCGAGACGCACGAGACACACCCGCTACCCACACACACAGGACAATGGAGGAAATCGAGTGTATGCTGTTTTTGGATGTTTTTGTTTTTGTTTTTGCTGTTTTTTATTCAGGATACTCCGTCTGGCGCGTGCAATGATGACGCAGTGAATAGTGACGATTCTCTCTGACCAATCAGCAGTCTGCCGTGTTTTCACGTCACATTTTAGTATCGCCTCAGCTCGCTCAGAACCTCGCCGGAGGTGGTACGAAAAAAAGTACCTGGAAGCAGGTACAGGTACAACTTTTACACAGTGGAAAACCAAACAGAGCCGAGTCGAGGCGAGGCGAGCCGACTGTGTAGTGGAAAAGCGCCAAAAGTGTAGTAAAATAAAGTCCTAAATGTGTATTTCTGACTTTTTTTTCACCACAAGTCTGAAAGAAGACATGTTATTGAAGACAAATAGTCCAAAATCTCAAAATTCTCACCTTAACCCTCTGAGGTCTGAGGGGTTTTTGGGGTCCTTGAGATGTTCTGACATGCCCTGACATTTGTGCTTTTTTCAGTTGCTTATAAACATATTAATGGCAAAGGTATAATTACACTCTATATAGCACAAACAGGGCTACCATAATATGTGAGCAACATGCATGTACATGTTTGTATTTTTGAGAGAATAATGTTTATGCATGGTTATTGAAAAAACAAAAAACTAAAGTTTCTGAAATAAGGCCACAAAACACATACTAAATATGTGACAATAAGACTTTTGACTAATTGATGTCGTTGCCTAGAGTTTTTTCTTCAAAATGATGTGAAAATCATCCTGCCCTTATCATTCACATAACACAATACATTGATTTAAATCTTGTAAAACACTTTTTGTTTGTAAAGGCAATATGCGCAAGGGGCGTCAACCATTCAACAGCATCATGCATATGTAGTGGTTCACACCTGAGGAGACAATGGGGCCTGCATACTTAATGAGCCATTCATTCAGGTGTGTCACCTATAGCCACAAGAAAGAATGCAAGAGCAATATATATATATATATATATATATAATATTCTACCAAATTGGTTCACAGTTGGAAGCATGTACATTTTTTTTTTTTTTTTTTTTTTTCACAAATTTTGCTTGCAAATTGTATAATATCCAAGGAAAACATGTCTAGTAATTGTGCAGTTAATTCTCATACTGTATTTTCAGTTTTGGAATATGTATCCTCTCCCCAAATTTGTCAATAATAAAACACAATAAAAAAATATTTAAAGAAAATGCTTATATTTACCTTTTAAATTTTGTTCTACCTTGTAAATATATATTTTTTTTATTAAAAAGGTTACAATTACAACAACAATTTAAGTGTAATCTTTCTTTGTAAAAACTAAAGTATACATTTTATCATACATATTTCAAAGTTAAGGATTCATTACTTTGAATATAGCCTACATTGACAAAACATACTATATTTAACATATTAGCAAAAATTGGCAAACAAAAGCTTATTTGAGGTGGCAGATATTTTACAGTAAAAATGTGTAATCTATCCAAAACTAATCAACGAAATGTTGTCTTTCATATGTCTGTAACATAGGTCTTTCGTTTTTATTATAAGGAATATAAATGTTAATTTGCAGTTTAATACGTTGCTTATACAAATACATTTTATTTCAACATATTTCACTCATTTTTACTCAGTATAGCAAAAGAGTTTGCTAAAAGCAGATCATTCATTCACACACAGAAACGCAATTCAAATTTAAACCGTCTTTTTGCGAGTTGTGGTAAACAGCGCATCTCTTTCGTTCATTCATTCACACAGAAACGCGATTTACTTGAGAATGAAAAAAAACGTACTACAGTATTCCATCCGTTGCTCCTCGAAATACCAGCACTTCTGAGGTACGTTTTCCATTATTATTATTCCTCACAGCGCTGCGAGACAGTGCAGACAAGTACACTGATCATCTGAATAAACTTGATGTGTTTTCTCGAGCTGATATGGGGGCGTTCACAGTTTGTATGGGATCGTCTCAGTCATTTGCGTTTGAATAGCGCGCGCTCTCCGTGGGCGGGGCCGATTAAAACGTAATGAGCTGAGATGAGCTCGACTGGAATTACTTCATTTAAAAGAAGAGAATTCAAGCTTCATGCCTGTGTGTCTGTATGCCTGTTTGACTGAGTATTCGCTGATTTATTGTTCATTTTCGGACGCGTTTCAGAATGGACTTCACTGGCAGAGAGAAGGCAGAACTCGCTTCGTGTTTATTTTTCTTTATTTGGCAAAAAGCACAACACTTTGTTTTTATTGTGAGTATACACAAAAATAATACACATTTAACAGAATCGATTGATGTATGAAACTCCTATGGAAAATCAAAGTCAACAGAGTATTTATGAGTTTCTTTTACACTGATAAAAAAAAAGCGAGCTGGTATCGCCGGCGATACAGCCGACCTCAGGGGGTTAATAAAGAAGATCCAGAGATCATGTCTTGAATGTAGGAAGTGGAAAGGTGTACCTTCAGTTCCTAGAATGGCTGATCTACCAGTTTCCAGACTTCGCCTGTATAAGCCCCCCTTTTGGTCGACAGGTATGGATTGTTTTGGGCCTTTAACCATCAAAGTAGGTCGCCGACATGAGAAGAGGTGGGGCATTATATTCAAATGCCAGACGACACGGTGTCTTCATTTATTTATATAAATGCAGTCCATTTAGAACTCCTCTCTGGTATGGATACTGACAGTTTCCTCTTGGCCCTTCAAAGATTTGTAGCCCGTAGAGGTAGGCCCTATGAAATATTATCTGATCAAGGAACTAATTTCAAGGGAGGAGAAAGAGAACTCCGGGAGGCAATTTCACAGCTTAGTCCCTCTTTCCAAGAGATACTTGCCCAACAGCAAATTAAGTTATCATTCAATCCGCCATATTGTCCCCATTTTGGAGGTACTTGGGAGAGAGAGATACGGTCTGTTAAGACGGCATTACGAGTAGTTCTGGGAGTACAAGTAGTCTCAGAGGAAGTTTTGTATACAGTGCTCGTTGAAATTGAGGAGTTGTTAAACTCAAAACCTCTCGGCTATGTATCTTCAAATCTTTCAGACCCTGATCCAATCACACCAAATATCCTACTGATGGGGCGGCGAGATGCATCTCTTCATCAAGTGATGTATGCAGATTCAGAACTACTTACCCGTAGAAAGTGGAGACACAGCCAAGTTCTTGCGGATCGATTCTGGGTCAGTTTTGTTCGAGATTATCTTCCAAGTCTTCAGACTCGTCAAAAGTGGGAACTTGATGGTAATCCTATTGCTACTTCTGCCATCGTCATGATTGTGGAACCTCAGCTTCCTCGGGGACACTGGCCTATAGGGACTGTCAGTAAGATTTTGCCAAGTTCTGATGGAAGAGTGAGAGTTGCTGAGATTTTCAGCAAAGGGAAATATTTAATTCGTCCAGTCAGCCGTCTGATTGTTCTTCCTGAATTGACTGATTCTGATAATTCAATCACATGAACTTTCTGTAAATGCAAATATGTTAACATATTTGGGGGCGGCTGTAGAAAATCCTGCTGTGATCTGATTGGTTGACTGAGTCTTGATAAAGAGCACCTGTGGCCCCTTACTAATTATGTTTCAGTCTCCTCTTGTTTGAACCAAAAGCTGTTGTTCAGACATGGCTTGTGTGGAATTGTTGTGTTGTTGACCATAAACCAACAATTACCATCACTGCCATCTGTGAAATGTCTACTCCTATATGTCACCACAAATAAACTGGGAAAAGTACTTGATGACTGAATGAGTTTTAATGGACCCACCATTCCAGTAGCAACAGCCAAATCAGCTTAGAATTTTAAAATATTTTAAAATACACCTTAAATATTAAAATTAATATTAAAGTAAAAATATATTAAAGTAAATCAATATTAAATAAATATTAAAGTAATTTATTAAATGAAAAATATGTCTTTCAGAAATTTGTACATTTAAAGAACAAATGTAAATACAATTTTGCAAATATAAATAATAGAAACAATCACCATAAAGTTACCATAACACAAAAAAAGATCAAATTTCGAAACACGGACAACCCCATTTTTTTCCTAAATTACATTTATTGGTCTAAATCCTTAGGCTGGGGCCGTGCAAAATAATGAAAGGGTTTCTCTTGAACAGTACCCTCACTTCCCTTTTCCTTCTCTTCATTTTCCCTAATAGCTCTCTGTCTCTCCCTTTCACCAGGATCATCAGCCTCATACACTAAGTAAAGTGGAGTACTAGTGTTATTGGAAATTTAAACTAAAACATGACATAAATATATGTGTATTGTGGTAGATTTTTCCCTAAACCTATCTATCTGGGGCATCTCCAAATTGACACCAATACCTTTATCTGGGGCGTCTACAAATCGACACCCAATACCTTAAACTGGGGCGTCTACTAATCGACACCCAATACCTTTATACTCTAGCTCTTGCGTCTTCAGTCGACAACTGGCCGAGTCTTACTCTAACTAACTTGCTTCCCTAAACTAGCTTACTTCCTAAACTAGCTTCCTGCGCAGGAATAATCGACTAACAGACTTCAGCAAATGTCCTTTAAATGCTTTAATAACGGCCAGGAGATCTTCCCGAGCAGTTCTCTGGGAATCTCTCCCAAGAAGCAAGGCCGGAGGATCTCAGACAAATTCCATTGAGAATCCCACCAGAAAAAACGGATACAACAGTTTTTATAGAATCGAGAAAACAAATAAGACTAACATGATATGAATATGATTGGTTCAATTGGTTCAAAAGCCCCAACCTTTTCCCTCAGTCACTGACACAAGCAAACTCTGTTTTTGAGATTACTCATCACAAGGTTTGAGAACTAGTCATCTGTCTAGTCTCACTTCCCCTTTCTGTTATTTACACACACACACACACACACGAAACTCAAAGTCACAAGTTTTCCCCCAAAGAGTTTGGAAACATTTAAAAGCATATGAATGTCGTTCCTGCAGGAAAAACAAATGTTAGTTGATTAATTAAAGTTGATTAATTAAAAAATCCATCACAGTATGTATGCATGTATGTACCGGTATGTATAAAGTGTGTGTATTTTTTCTTGTTACCTGTCACTTCTTCACCTGTCACTTCTTCACCTTTCACTTCGTCTGGCCTCATGTTACAAACAGAACTGGCTCCACCTTGGTTGAAAACAACCACCTTATTGTAATTTGTTTGTCTGTTAAAGTATTATATTTATGACAAAATGTTTTTGTTTTTATCGTAAAATTACTTAAATATCCAACATTTAGCAACACTATATTTCATACAATATGTAAAAAAAATAAAAATAAAAATAAAAATCTTATTTTGCTTCTACATGTCACCTCACTCCCTGGCTGAATCTGATGTGTGATCATTTTACCACAGCTAGTACTAGGTTGACTGTCTCCACCTTCATTTGATAAAAAAAAAAAAAAAAGGTGAAAGTTTTGGCGGCCATCTTTTTAGATGTTTATCGAGCATTAGCATTAGCATTAATCGAGAGAGTCACCGCTCGTATATGCTCTGGAGAGCAGAAACAGCTGCTTAGGGGACATCGTCGCTGTACTCGGGTCCACCAGACCCAGGGCCGGCCCGAGGCATAAGCGAACTAAGCGGCTGCTTGGGGCCCCCTCGCCACCAGGGGGCCCCCAATCGAGTTTTTTTTTTTTTTTTTACACATATTAATTAACTTAAACAAGTGACATAAATGAATGAAAGGATTAATAATTCAAGACAAGAAAATTCTGATTTCATGATCAATATACCAGCCTACAACTGCTGCTGTGTCTGCCAGTGTTTGAGTCATGCGCATAACCTCGCGTGCATAGACAATTTGTGCGCAAAGTCACGGTAATGTTAAGCCATGTCACAAAAATTTGATTTGATCAATGATTTATCCTTTAAATGTAATGATATTCAGAACAGAACAAGAATAAAAAAATAACTATAAACAAGCCAAAACGAAATAATTTAAAGCGAAAGTGAAAGTAAGCGGCGTTGGGCTCACGTATCTCTCTCATTAGAATAAAATGTTTCAACATTCGCGATGGATTTGGATGGTAAACTATTCTTTATCATAGGCTTTGTACTTCACTCACGTTCCAATATCGACGGAAAAAATCATCCTCTTCACACGCGCAAAAATGTGCTTGGAAACATCACAGTGGAAGATTACAAAGCTGGAATATGTTGTGTTTGTGTGTGTGTGTGTGTGTGTGTGTGAGTCGCGGGCGCGATCGAACAGTAGAAACATAAAAACATACTCCGTCATGTTCATACAAGACATCATTCAAACTGCAAAGTGTTGCAAAACGTTGGAGGATATTTTGCAAATATTTTTTTTAATATGTTTTGTGACAGTTTGTTTTTAGAAGTTTCCAAGAGTTAGTAAAAGAGTACAGAAAAAGTTTAAACTTTTTTAAGTATCTATTTTTTTATTAAGTATTTATTTTGTATTAATAACCTCATTGTATTAATTTATAATGTAACATTATAGCGTGACATTGTGTCAATAATCGTCAAGCACAGGTGACTCTGCGTGGTGGGAGGGGGCCCCCAAATCAAATTCTGCTTAGGGCCCCCAAAAGGCTCGGGCCGGCACTGACCAGACCCTCCGGAGGGTTTCAGGAGTTTCACAATTTGCTCCAGGAGCTAGGTTTGGTGGACCTAACGGTGAGGACGCTGACGAGGACAGCGTAGGCCGTATAAGGCCTCGGCCTCGAGTGGTCTATGCCTGACGAGCCCGCGCTCACCTAATCTGTCATTTATTTTTGTTTTGATAATAAATGGAGCCAGCCTCCAAAAGTGAAACCTGTCCTGTGATTTTTTTTTTTTAAGTTTTAATACACTAAATTGTGTTTGTTGTCTTTACATTAGAATAATAATGTTTCATATAACGTTAATCTAGAATAGATATGGAATAAATAGCATTCAATACAAAATGAGTATCTCTCATATATTGAAATCGAGTTTTTATGTGAAAGATTTGCTTTGCACACCAAGCATTTTAGTCATATTACAAAATAATTTATCGAGGTCAAACATAAAATAACATTATAAACTGTCACTTCACCACGTGACAGCAGCAAGCAGGCTCCTGATTGGTTAACGCGGCGCGAATTGACGCAGAAGTTCAGATTTTTCAACTCGGGCGGCAGACGCGAATTCGCGTCAAACGCGAGAATGCACAAAAAGCACTCCATAAAACATTCGCGCTTAACGCGCTTAACGCGCCAGACGCTCAATTCGCGCGAATGAGGCGTATTCGCGTCTACCGCGCTGCGCTCTACGCCTCATTCGCGCCGCAGGAATTTTTTACGCGCGTAACGCGTCTTTGCATTGACTTAACGTGCTATTCGCGTCCGGTGTGAACGCACCCTTACTGTGTAATGAATGACAGCGCGCGCAGCCGCTCCAGCAACGGACGCAACCAGGAAAAACTATCGGTATGTATTTTTGCCGATAACGATAGTTCCACCAATCAACTATCGGTGCCGATTAATCGGCAAAACCGATGAATCGGTCGACCTCTACTCTGTATGTTTATTTCTGTGTTTATGATTTTTAACTGTTTTTCTTACCATTATTTATACTTGGAATAATTTTAATAATTTATATTCATTCCTTTATTTCTAGATAACTGTATTTTAATGAAGAAGCAGAATAATGTTAGGATTAGTAATACAAATAATTAATGAATGGCATCAGTTACTGTACGATTAAGATAGACAGACATAAATGCTTAGAAGTGTAATTTATTATAAAAACAAACTCAGTAATTTATATTTTTGATTTTATATTTTTGATTTTATATTTTTGATAAGCTCCTCCCACACTGGAATGCATCATCAGGGAAGCTCCTCCCACAGCAATTCCCCAATAAATGCTGTAAATTCCCATCAGCTACAAGTGAAGACGAGCATCAGAGCATCAGGAAGAGCTGAAATCTGCAAAGACTGAGTTTATTAAAGAGGACAGTGAGAACATGAGTGATCCAGAACCCTGCAGAATGAAACACACTGAAGATCCTGAAGAACAAAGAGGTTGGTGTTTATTCTTCATTCATTCATGATGCTGAAGAACATTCATGTTAGAAACATTCAAGCACTTCATCACATTTAGATAAACAGTTAAACTATGAAATGGTTAGGGCTGTAATCAACCAAAGAACATCTTGGTCGACTGAAGTTCTGAAATTTTCGACAAAAAATTGACTAAAAATGACGTTAGAAAAAAAAAAAAGTTAAATTAATTAGCTGCGCACTGCAGTACTTGGTAGCCTTGTTGTCCGCCTAAATTAATTATAAATAAACATAAAAAAACTAGTAGGCTATTTGCAGTATATTAAATCGTTTTTGACCTAATTATTTTGCACTGAAATGAGTCTGACACACGAGTCTGTCGGCTCTGACAGCGTTGCATCACATGCACCTGCGCAATCAGAGCCTATGATTTACAAAAATAGTATGTTGTCAACTAGTGATATCATCACAAGAACTTTTGAGGAATATGCAACATAATTTAGACAATTGTTTTGTAGCCTACTTTCTTTTTTTTTTTCGGAACATTCTGTACCATTTCTTGGGCTGTAATCTCCCAGTCGATTAGTCGATTTATTGGTCGATACGTTCTGTCTCGACCAAAATTCTGATTGGTCGTTTTTTTTTGCCGCGTTCATTTCATCAGGTGGAAAACACTAATTGCTAATGGGGTGTTTTCAGAGCACCCCTGTTTCACAAAAGTTAATTTTTTTTTAAATAGATTTAACTTTATTATATTAAGTTACCAGTATTTACTTATATTTATTTCAATGCTTTAGTTTATAGGCTTTATTGTGTTGTTTCTTTGTTTTTTTTTTATTTCAAAACAACCCCCCAACCATCGCACCACCGGCGGAAGTTGGTCCATTACCACCGTGGTGGTAAAAAACTGCCACCGTCACAGCCCTAATGTTGTGGTGTCAATCTTTTGGGAAATCACTTCTCGGAGATCTTCGATGCCAGAAATATAAGACTTTATTGCACAACCAAAGTCTGAACGCCCTTCTGCAGAAAGACGCTCTAGAACAGTGGCAGCTTCTCACATATATACCTACATCCCTTCCAAAGATGGTAATACATTCTATAGATATTTTGAGAAATAGTTTGTGCCATGCACTGTAAAAAAATTCTAACCCTCCCTATTAACGAGAAATAATACGTCAGACTAATTGAAAAATTTAGATGTTATCGGTCACTTGAAATTTTTGACTTGGATGTAATTTTTTTTTTACAGTGTGTGAAATTATTGAAATAGAATTATCTACTGCATCACATTCCCCGGCTTTCAGGCTTCCAAGTCAAACCAAAGACACACACACAGAAAGGAAATAATAGTGTACAAATCTATAGCTAAATTACTTATTTTCTAAATAACAAAATCTTCAACACTAACTCGACTTGAATTCAAAACGTTTGTGTTATTTCTCACAGGGTAATTCACTTGAGCTTGTGTTTCTGGTGTTTCACTTTCACATGCTCATGAATGGTGGAAGTCAGTGAAAGGAAAAGTCTAGTGTGAACAGCCATTAACCATTTAAGTTGGTGTCAAAAAAATATCATGTTAGATAATTGTGTCATTGATCAAATATATTTAATATTTCTTGTTAAAGAAACATGGTATTTTTGCCTAGAATGTTTTAAAAATAATAATTGGAAGATACATTTTCCTCATTCATTGAAAGTTTCAAGGACATATAATAAATGTATCAAAACGCATCAAATTATCATAATATTTTAAAATGGTTGTCTTCTTTCTACTATTACATCAGGGCTCACTTCCATGTCCTTTCACTTTATATTTCTCTCTTTGAATTATTTTGATGTACTGAAATTTTAATTTAATAATTTTCTTTCATGTCAGACTTGATGGAAGTGAAGGAGGAGAGTGAAGAACTGAGTGAAGTGAAGGAGGAACATCATGTCAAACCTGGAGAAAAACCTTTGAGTCACTCAAAGACTAAAAAGACATTTTTAAAGAAAAGAAGAGCCAAGAAATCTTTCACCTGCACTCAGTGTGGAAAGAGTATCACAAACAAATGTAGTCTTGAGATTCACATTAGAGTTCACACTGGAGAGAAGCTGCATGTATGCCATCAGTGTTGGAAGAGTTTCAGTCAACCAGACCACCTTAAAGTACTCATGAGCATCCACACCGGAGAGAAGCCATTCATGTGTGATCAGTGTGAAAAGAGATTCTCAAACAAAAAAAATCGTAAAATTCACATGAGGATCCACACCGGAGAGAAGCTGTTCACATGTAATAATAATAATAATAAACTTTATTTTTATATAGCGCCTTTAAAAAGCATCTCAAAGCGCTTCACAAAGCATACACCTACAATAGAACAAACAATGCATTAATAAAATAAAACAATGAAATGTATAATAAATAACAATAATATAGCAATTATAAACGGTTATATAAAAGCTACCCTAAACAAATAAGTTTTCAGGGAAGATTTAAAAACACTAAGAGATTCAGCTTGCCTAATCTCCAAAGGCAGGGAATTCCAAAGTTTTGGAGCATTCGCCGAAAAGGCCCTATCACCCATGGATTTAAGTCTAGTATTCGGGACAATTAAAAGGCCAGCATCCGAGGAGCGAAGATCACGTGATCAATGCAGCAAAACATTTCTTAGGGCTTCACACCTGAAGAAACACCTGACAGTTCATACGAAGGAGAAGCCGCATTCATGTTCTGTGTGTTGAAAGAGTTTTTCACTGCTGCACACTTTACATAGACATGAGAAAATTCATACTGGTGTGAGAGAGTACATGTGCTTTAAGTGTGGGAAGACTTTTACTGCAGTGGACAGTTTAAAACTGCACCAGAGAATTCACACTGGAGAAAAACCTTACAAGTGTTCACACTGTGACAAGAGATTCAGTCACTCATCATCTCTGAAAACACATGAGAGGATCCACACTGGAGAGAAGCCGTTCACATGTGATCAATGCGGCAAAACATTTCTCTGTGCATCAAACCTGAAGAAACACCTGATAGTTCATACGAAGGAGAAGCTACATTCATGTTCTGTGTGTGGAAAGAGTTTTTCACTGCAGCAAACTTTACATAGACATGAGAAAAGTCATACTGGTGGTACGAGAGTATGTGTGTTTTGAGTGTGGGAAGACTTTTACAACAGCAAACAATTTAAAACTGCACCAGAGAATTCACACTGGAGAAAAACCTTACAAGTGTTCACACTGTGACAAGAGATTCAGTCAGTCTGCAAATCTGAAAGCACATGAAGGAATTCACACTGGGGAAAAACCTTACAAGTGTTCACACTGTGACAGAAGATTCAGTCAGTCAGCACATCTGAAAACGCATGAGAGGATCCACACTGGAGAGAAACCTTACAAGTGTGATCAGTGTGGAACAAGTTTCTCTATTAAAACTCACCTGAAGCGACACATGAAGATCCATGCAGTGGAGAAACCACATCACCACAGTCTGAGATCATGGTGAGTAGATTATTTTCATGTGCTGAGCAACAAAGTCTCTTCTGTGTAAGTTAGACACACATCACCCTATAGCCAAATCTCTCCTCTCCACCTATAGCCGATGTACGGTGAGCACAGGACATTTTGTTGATTTATTGGTATCTATTAACTCGTGTTCAACCAACAGGAATATCTCATTTGTCAGTTCAGATTAAAGCAACAAAAAAAAAAAGCACATTTATTATAATCCATTATTAAGCTAGGAATAGCCAGGACATTTTTTTTAATATAACTGATTGTATTTGTCTAAAAGAAGAATGTTATACACACCTAGGATGACTTGAGGGTGAGTAAATCATGGGCACTGACTTGGAAGCCAGGATAAACATTGTGCCATGAACGAACAAGTTCAAGGAAAAAAGTTTAAGTCCACAAATCGCCAATATTCCCTGTGGATTTAATGTAGTAATGCTAACTGTAACCATGGTATTGTGGCAGAAATAGACATGTTTTTACGTTATTCATTTCAGGGTTCGTACATCCTTTTGAGATTAAAGTTCAAGCACTAATCAAGGACTTTCAAGTCCTTCACACTTTTTTCTCCCTATGTGGGAAGCATTTTAATCATCCATCTTCTCTATTCAAACAGACAAAACACATTCACTGTAAGTAGATCTTCTTCAGATCCAGCACTTTCAGGTAGATGCTGTGTCTTCGCCAAATGTGACAAAATAATGCATCAAGCAATAAAATTTAATCTGGATTAGTGCTGCACGATTAATCATATCACAATCGCGATGTCAAGCCTACGCGATTATATGACGAAAAATGCTGCGATTTTATATTAAATAAACAAATTAGCGCTGTTAACGCAATCAACGCAGCATCTGTTAATTTTTGGCATCCTTTGGCTAGTGTTACATGATCCCGCTCTTATTCATGCAAATGCTTTTAAACCATTCATGCGCGATAAGACAAAAAAGAACGCGCTGTCAGTGAATGTCCTCCTGACACACAGGCACACGACCCACAGATAGGCATGCGCCAGTATCGCACAGACAGCGCGCCAGTATCAAGTTCTCTTTCGCGGTAGAACGAACAACACACATGTATGCAAAAATGAACGCGCTGCCTGTGAATGTCCTGACTGTGACACACAGAAAGACTCGCGCTAATATCGTGCGTGCGCACAAACCACAGCATGCCCAGAATACAGTTCTCATTCGAGCTTGAACGAACAATAGCACACACAATTATGCCAAAATGTCTTCTATCGAGTATCTTCATAACATAAGAGTAGTCTTATGATGAACATGAAGAGTTGTGACTCGTGAGAGAATGAAGCGCGTGTGAGATCCGCGTCTCTGACAGCAGCGGCTGGTCTTAAAGGGACAGTACACAGTAGCCACTAATTATATCTGTCGCTAAAGTTAATCAAAGAACAAAGGGAACAGAGAAAAACACTCAATGCTCTTGACTAAAGAACTTTTTTTTCTTTAGGCAGATTATCAATAATCTGTGTGTGCATTTATTTTCCTTGAGAACCAAGCAAGTTGACTCATGAAACCATTTGTTTATTATATCGCTATCGCAATATTACATTTTCCCCAAATCGTGCAGCCCTAATCTGGATAAATCTTTCCTAACCAGCCATAACAACCAACATGACTAAGAAACTTTATCTGAAGTTTTCACAGTGAATAAAGTTAATATTTAAAACCAGCAGATTCAACTGTGGGATTCAGATCAACCTCAAAGTTACTTCCCAAGAACAATGTCAAAAAGTTTAATCTTTTATATTATTTTGCTTCATGATATAAATTATTTTGTTGTGCATGCTTATGAGTTTCATATTATGGTCACTTGTCTTATAATCCAAATGTATCTCAGTATTTTGCTTACTCTTTCATGAAGGAAAGTAAAAGCTTAAGCGTTCTTGTTCAGGAAGCTGAAGAAGATGCTGTAACACACAATTTATTTTTATTTTGTTTTTCATTGTTGTTTTTAAAATGATAATTGTTCTTCCATTTTATGATTTATTTAGAAAACCCAGATGCAAAATATAATATTAGGCAATTAAAAGCATTGGGAAATTTAAAACAGAGAACCCAAAAAGCAAACATAATACTTCATGGTTTTCAGATATTATGACAGTAATATCATGATGGTATGATAAACTATACTCCACACATGACTGAGATAGAATGAGACGGCTGTTTGTCTACATGAAATCATAATAATAATAATAATTATTATTATTATTATTTAATTAAAATAATTTTCTCTGCACTCAGGGCCTGTCCACACGGAGACGCGTTTCGCTGTATACGTATAATTTTTTTATCGTATTGGTGTTTCGTCCATACGGATCCGGCGTTTTCGGAGACTGAAACCGCTATTTTTTTAAACCGGGTCCCAAGGTGGATAAATCTGAAAACGCCGCCCTTGCGTTTTCGTGTGTACGGCCAATCCGTATATTTTGTGAAACGATGATGTCATCACACCAAGTGTCAACTAGTCAGACACCGTTAAGTCACAGCAACTACATTTATATTTTTTCATATTGTTCAACAAAGTTCTTGATTAAAAAAGAAAAAAGAAAAAAAGAAGCTACGATGCCTAATATTATTGTTGTATACAGCGCGCAAGGTTTATGCGCGAGCTCCAAGTCTTCTTCTCCGTTTTTAGTGTATGTCTGTGGCAGAATTACAGCGCCACATACTGGTCTGGCATGTATACTACATCGTTTTGAGTCGGTTTCAGTGGTTTCGTGTGTACGCAGATATTTCTTGAGACGACGCCGTGTTTACGGAATTTTTTTTTTGAACGGGGAAAAAAAATATCGGATAGGGAAAGCTCTGGCTTCGTGTGGATGTGGCCTCAGTGCTTTACAAAGAAGGGGGGAATCTCAAGTAAAGTCACCTTTATTTATGTTGCGCATTTTACAATACAGATTGCATCAAAGCAGCTTCACAGTGATCACATGAAAATAATACAACAAAGTTTGTTTCTAGAAGAAAACTGCATCATCGTCCACCCTAAGTAAGGCAGATCAATAATATTGTTGAATATTAAATGTCCCCAACTAAGCAAGCCAAGGCAACAGTGGCAAGGAACCAAAACTCCATCAGGTGACAGACCTTAGTCCTGCCCATGCTGTCTAGCATATAGGGCAACAAGAGCTCTCCACTGCGCATGATCAGACGCTCAGTCCTCGGCTTCCATCCAGCTGATGCCGAGTCACTTCAAGTCGTCTTTGAACGTGGACCTCCAGTTGGTCTTGGGTTGTCCACGTCCAAGCTTGGCATCTAGTGGTTCCCAGTACATGGCATGCCTCGTAATCTGGTGCCGGTCCATTCGCAGAACATGGCCAGCCGGCGATGATGATACTCAGTCTGCTCATTTTACTCCGTCGGAGGACTTCTACATTGGTGATGTGGTCTAAATAGATCATTCCAAGGATACGTCGTAGACACCGCTGATGAAATACATCAACCTTACGGGTGACGGCCACTGTGACCTTCCACGTCTCGCTGCCATAGGTGACAGTAGGCAGGACGATGGTTGCGTACAGACGCAGTTTGATGGTCATGCTGATGGTACTCGATGTCCAGATGGGCCGCAGGCGGTAGAACACTGCTTGATCTCTCCGCTGATCCTCAACCCAACTTTGCCCGATTCCCTCTCCAAAGAGGAGGTCATACATCCAAGGGATTTCCTTGTCTCCGTAAACAGTGCAATATCGTCAGCAAAATCCAGGTCGGTCAGACGTGATTGGTCAGTCCATGGAATCCCATAACTGGGTCCGTCCATCGCCTTCGCCATGACAAAGTTGACCACGATAATGATGAGGAATAGCGATAAAATGCATCCCTGCCGGATATTAAAGAAGTCGTTGGTCCCAGTTTCGGTCTTGATCGTGCAATTGGAGATCAAATACAGGTTCTTGAAAATGGCGATGACTTGTGGCGGGACGCCATACATGTGAAGAATACGCCACAGCGAATCCCGATGCACACTATCAAAGGCCTTCTTGAAGTCAATAAAATTGATGGAAAGGGACCACTTGAACTTGACGGACTGCTCAAAGATACTACGGAGGGTGAATATATGTTCACTGCACGACCGTCCTCCACAAAATCTAGCCTGGTTGTCACGCAGGCATCGATTAAAAGCCGTCCGCAGGCGTCGCAGCATGACACTGCGAAAGACTTTGCCAGGCACTGAAAGCAAGGTAATGCTTCTCCAGTTCCCACAGTCAGATGGATTCCCCTTCTTCGGCAGCTTGACAATGATGCCCTTTCGCCAATCATTAGGGACAGTCATCAGGTGACAGAATGAAAAAAAAAAAAAAAAACCTTGGGAGAACCCAGGCTCAGTCGGGGACCAGTTGTCCTCTGGCCAACGAGCGAACAGTGTATGATTATGATCCAGGCAGCGTTACAGGTCAGAGGTCAGATTGATCGTGTCGATGAGGCCTTCACAGGGCTGATGAGGCTGGCACTTCAGGGATACGTCATGGATGGGACCAGGTGCAGGTCCACCCTCTGATCTGGATACGGCTGGGATCCGGCTGAATTCAGTAAACAGGGAGGGACTGGTTGACACTTCAGGACTGCATTGTCATCGTGTCCAGGCTCAGATCTGGATGATGAAGGCCTAGATCCGGCGGACTGCGGGAAACCTCGGGTAAACAGAGAGACTAATATTAGCATAGACGCCATCCTTCTTATGATGTACCAAGTACATCAGGATTTATGGGGAGTGTTCCTGGTTCTGGCTGACCTAAACTATGCAGCCTAACATTGAATTATAGAAGTCTATAATGTGTTATGTGTATGCTAGGCCAAAGAGATGTGTCTTTAGTCTAGATTTGAACGGACAGTGTCTGCTTCCCGGACAATCTTAGGAAGACTGTTCCAAAGTTTTGGTGATAAATAGGGAAAGGATCTACCGCCAACAATCGATTTTGATATTCTAGGTATTATCAACTGGCTGGAATTTTGAGATCGGAATAGATGTGAAGGACTATAATGCGTTAAGAGCTCGCTCAAGTACTGCGGAGCTAAACCATTTAGTGCTTTTCAAGCAATCAGCAATATTTTAAAATGTATACAATGTTCAATAGGCAGCCAATGCAGTGTTGACAGAACTGGGCTAATATGGTCATACTTCCTGGTTCTGGTAAGAACTCGAGCTGCTGCGTTTTGGACCAGCTGTAGTTTGTTTATTAAGCATGCAGGGCAACCACCCATAATAGCATTACAATAATCTAGCCTTGATGTTATGAACGCATGGACTAATTGTTCTGCATTTTTCATTGAGAGCATATGACGTAATTTAGATATTTTATTTTTATGATGAAAGAATGTGGTTTTACAGATGCCAGACACGTGACTTTCAAATGAAATATTGATATCAAAGAGCACAGTCAGGTTCCTAACTGACGACGAAGACTTAACAGAGCAGCCATCAAGTGTTAGACAGTATTCTAGATTATTATGTGTGGATTTTTTTTTTTTTCTTCAATAATTAGAATCTCTGTTTTTTCAGAATTAAGTTGTCGGAAATTGCTAGTCAGCCAGGTTTTTTTTTAAATATCATCTATGCATTCCGTTAATTTTGTGAATTGGTAAGTTTCGTTAGGGCGTGAAGAAATATAGAGCTGAGTACCATCAGCATAACAGTGAAAACTAATTCCATGTTACCTAATGATATCTCCCAAGTGTAGCATGACAGCAACAGTCCTAGTACTGAGCCTTGTGGTACGCCATACTGAACTTGTGATCGATGAGACATCTCTTCATTTACTGCTACAAACTGATAATGGTCAGATAAGTATGATTTAAACCAAACTAATGCAATTCCACTAATTCCAACATAATCTTTGAGTCTATTTAAAAGAATTTTGTGGTCAATAGTGTCAAATGCAGGACTAAGATTGAGTAACACTACTAGCGAGATACAACCATGATCGGATAATAAGAGCAATTCATTTGTGACTCTAATGAGAGCTGTCTCAGTACTATGGTACGGTCTAAATCCTGACTGAAAATCCTCACAGATGCCATTTCTTTCTAAAAAGGAACATGGTTGTGAAGATACCGCCTTTTCTCGTATCTTTGACAGAAAAGGCAGATTCGAGATCGGCCTGTAATTGACTAATTCTGTACGATCAAGTTGTGTTTTTTTTTTTAATAAGCTGTTTAATCATAGCCAGCTTAAAGGTTTTTGGTACATATCCTTATGTATCCTCAACCATTAGTAACATTAGTAACTCTTATTTTTGTTTGCTGTGTTGTCGTTTTAACCTCTAGATCTGAGTTGTTATTTCAACACATCAAATCCCCATGAGCTGGAGCTATCCAGTCTGTACAGGAAACACAAATAATTAGTTCAACTTTTGAGTCTTCGGGTTTGAGTTGTTCGTTCTTTTCGTCCGCTAACATTTTGTAACGTTGGTCCGTGCCAGTTTGCGAACGTCCCTATTTCATCCCTCATCTGACATTTCCATAACATTTCCATTCGCCTGTGCATTGCCTTTTATCATCAGACCTGACACCTTGCAACTCAGACAATAGACATTTTTAACAAAAATATAAACCCATATTGGATTTAAAAGTGGATGTGGTTATTCCTTAAAAACATCCCTAATTAACTGTGAAAATGGATTTTATGCAGAAACCATGTTTTGTTTTGCAAATTGACATGGTTTTAATGCAAACAAAGAGTAAAAAATTGTATATTTATATTCATTGTAAAATTAAGTTTAGTTAGTAAAAAAAAAATAGTAACTTCCCTGCGTAGCCTTTTACTTTATTCCCTTGAGAGTATTTTCTGTGATTAACATTAAAGTTTTTCTATTGTACTTTCTGTACATGCATCTTGGGATCACCACCTCATATGTGACACTTTCAGAGAGTTTTTGTTTTTAAAAATGTGTGATAAAATGTATCAACAATGAACATGCACTTTTTTAGTATAGTACTAGTATTAATTAATGCTAATTTCCTTACTGTTTTTTTCTTTAAATGGAGTGTATAAGGAAAGCTTCCTCCTGCTCTCGTCTCTTCTGCTATTCTACCTCCAGTTTGACTGAATCCAGCTGAACCTCAGATTCTACAGCGAACACCATCAACAAACTCAATATCATATACAATCTGATGCATTGCTTTTGTGGAAGACATTGTATCTTTAAGATGTGTGTGATCATCATGTGACAATAAAAGAGCACACACAAACCTTATTATAATACTATGAGTGTATTTATATATATATATATATATATATATATACATGTTTAAAAAAAAAATTCTGGCGTTTTTGCCTTTTATTAGGATGGGACTCAAACCAGGACTCGAACTCAGGTCTCCTAAAGCACAGCGGCGCTACATGTACTTGCACTTGTCCAAGAGGCTATCGTGGCTAAATGCACATTAACAGACAAATAATACTTAGCTATACTTGGTACAAAATACTATTGTATACTATAATGTATTTTGAAAGTATACTTTCAATGCATTGTTACAATGATCATTTCCAGCACACAGTTAAAATATATTTTTAATAAAGTGCAAATAAATCATAAATGGGTCAGGCCAATTTAAATGTCAGCAAACATGATTCCTGCCATGTCAATATCCATGAATCACTGGATCTTTGGTAAGTTGTAAAGAACACTACATTGAGTCAAACCTTTAGTTTAAACTGATAATTGTTTTTTTTACTGGTGTTTTCACAGTTTCCCCTGTTAAATCCAGTCACTCAACAACTCTTTTCAGCCAATGTGGTCTTACATACTTTAACATACAACCAAATAATCGACTGACGACGGCTCAATCGGACTGTAAATCCTGTAAATCCTTCATGTAAACATCTTAATCGTTGTCACACACACACAGTTTAAAGTGTGTTCATGTATTTACTGTCTGTCTTATCAGCACTATATAAACACTGGGCAATTCTATTGAGAAACCCTGAGAAACAGGTGAATAAAGACTGAGACAGAGAAGCTGAATATTCAGAAATAAATCAAGTAATTTACAGCTGTAAAATACATCTCTGTATCTATTATTTGCACACATTTTTTTTTTTAACTGCACTGTGAACTAACATGATACTAGTAAATGACGTGGAGACTAGCCTCCTCTGCCATGTTACTTTTCTCAATGCTCCTAATCGCTGAAAGTGAAATACTCAATGGTGATTGGCTAATTCTTTTACAAAATGGAGGCACAAGTCTCCGGCTATGGATTTGGTTCCACCTTTCCTTCTCAATCCCCTAAGACTCTCATTCAGTAAAGAGGCGCACGGTGGTTAAATTACAGCTGTGAAATTACAAACAAGAAACACATTCTGAGACATAAAATGAATAACTGAGAATTTTATGAACATTCATTTTATTAACTCAAAATTTGGGGTAGGCTGTGCCTCCTTTGCGTCCCCTGATGAGCCGCCACTGACATTAAGTAAAAGTGAAAGTGAATGAAACAGATCTCTCTCTTTACTGACTTACAAGAGCCAAAGCATCTCAAGAGAAGAACAGAAGAAAAGTGTCCAGTTTTAAAGTGGAAGAGAAACTAGATGTTCTGATTAAAAACAATGACAAAATTAATATTAAATGATTCATATCTCTCTTAAAAGTGTTATGGCCTCTTCTTCCGCTCCTGCATTGAACACATGTGCAAGCTTTCTCTCCGCTGTGGATCCTCATGTGAATCTTCAGCCTTGATTTAGGGCAGGAGACAGATTTTTTGGCTTCTGTTTTTCCTTTCTTGATCACGTCCATCAGGTCTAAAAGACAAATTAAATCAAGTGAGTTTCTATGGACTATTTTATACAAACAACCAGCTGATCATGGCTTACTCATGTTGTTCAAAGTGACGTCCTAGACATTCTACTGACTCTACTAATACTCTACTAATACTCTAATGAGAGTTAGTAAGACATGTAGGTGCAACGTTACTTATAATCAACAGAATGTGTTAAAGGGACCATCAAAATAAAGTGAAACCATGTTTTGTAATCTTTTAAACTAAAGTTACGGCTATCTCTTGACCCCCTCACACAATCGCTTGTCAATGCAGGCGTCTCTTGTTCTGTCCCTTTAGTTTGGTTTTATACTGGGAATCAACAGCCTGGGCCAGGGCTGCCACCTTGTGGAACAACCGATTACTGCAAAACAATGTAATTCAAAGCACAGGTGCGACCTGCGTGGCAAGGTTAAATCGAGTGGTGCGCGTACTATTCTGGTGATGAACTGTATCACATGCACTGTATGAGGAGACTTGCGTACACATAAAAACCAAAATATACTTGATTAATGGCTGTTTGAAAACATGAAAATACAGTTTGACATTCTTCTCCATGAGTCTGATCAGAAAAGTCTGAAAACTGCATGTCGGACTGAACAGACAAATTGCATGTTAAAATCAGACTGAGCTTTCGTGTTGGTGTGAACATGAGTTAGTAGATACCAATCAACCAACAAGAGTTTCCTCTCACTCATCGTGCTGTTTCTCAGCACATAAAGATGAACTACTCACCATGATCTCAGACTGTGGTGATGTGGTTTCTCCACTGCATGGATCTTCATGTGTTGCTTCAGGTGACTTTTAATGGAGAAACTCTTTCCACACTGATCACACGTGTGCGGCTTCTCTCCAGTGTGGATCCTCTCATGCGATTTCAGATTTGCTGATCGACTGAATCTCTTTTCACAGTGTGAACACTTGTAAGGTTTTTCTCCAGTGTGAATTCTCTGGTGCTGCTTTAACTTGTCCGCTGTAGTAAAAGTCTTCTCACACTCAAAGCACATGTACTCTCTCACACCAGTATGAATTTTCTCATGTCTATGTAAAGTTTGCTGCAGTGAAAAACTCTTTCCACACACAGAACATGAATGCGGCTTCTCCTTCGTATGAACTGCCAGGTGTGTCTTCAGGGCTGATGCACACACAAATGTTTTGCCGCATTGATCACATGTGAACAGCTTCTCTCCAGTGTGAACTCTCATGTGAACATCAAGATTACATGTGTTTAAGAAACTCTTTCCACACTGAGTGCAGGTGAAAGATATCTTGGCTCTTTTCTTTAAAAATGTCTTTTTAGTCTTTGAGCGACTCAAAGGTTTTTCTCCAGGTTTGACATGATGTTTCTCCTTCACTTCACTCGGTTCTTCACTCTCCTCCTCCACTTCACTCAGTTCTTCACTCTCCTCCTTCACTTCACTCAGTTCGTCACTCTCCTCCTTCACTTCACTCAGTTCTTCACTCTCCTCCTTCACTTCACTCAGTTCTTCTCTCTCCTCCTTCACTTCACTCAGTTCTTCACTCTCCTTCACTTCACTCAGTTCTTCACTCTCCTCCTTCACTTCACTCAGTTCTTCTCTCTCCTCCTTCACTTCACTCAGTTCTTCATTCTCCTCCTTCACATCACTCAGTTCTTCACTCTCCTCCTTCATTTCACTCAGTTCTTCTCTCTCCTCCTTCACTTCACTCAGTTCTTCACTCTCCTTCACTTCACTAAGTTCTTCACTCTCCTCCTTCACTTCACTCAGTTCTTCTCTCTCCTCCTTCACTTCACTCAGTTCTTCATTCTCCTCCTTCACATCACTCAGTTCTTCACTCTCCTCCTTCACTTCACTCAGTTCTTCACTCTCCTCCTTCACATCACTCAGTTCTTCACTCTCCTCCTTCACTTCCATCAGGTCTGACATGAAAGAGAAAAATATTTTCAGAACATCAAAAGGACATAAACATTATGTAAGACAACTGCTACATAATATTATCATGAATGAGATACACCGATCTTGAATATTTCATTTTTTAAAACATTAACCCTCTGGGGTCTGAGCTGTTTTCTGGCCCTGGAGGTGTTCTGACATGCTTTGACATTTGTGCTTATTTCTGTTACTTGTGACATTAGGCTAAAGTCTTATTTAACTGTATTTAGCACAAACTCTGCTACAATAATATATCAGCAGCATGTATGTAAAAGTTTGCAGTTTCGAGATAATGACATTTATGCGTGGTTTGTGAAAATACAACAAAAAAAAATTTCACTGAAAAAAAAAAACTCAATTCAATGTAGAACCGCCACTGTTCATATACAGAGACTCATGTGAATGTTGAAGTCAGCAGGACTCAGTGGCATCTGGTCCCTGAAAGAAAAGAAAAAAAGTGAACATACTGGTATCAAGAGAAACTAGGCCTGCACGATTTTGGGAATAAATGTTTGATTTTTCTGGTTAAAATTGGTTTTTAAAATTCACAGAATACACACAAGTCAAGTCAAGTTTATTTGTATAGCGCTTTTCACAATACAGATTGTATCAAAGCAGCTTCACAGTATTAAATTAAAATAATACAACAAAGTTTGTTTCAAGAGGAATTTATTGATTGATAAAATTTAATTAAATATCCCCAAAATATCCCCAACTGAGCAAGCCAAAGGCAACAGACACACACAAATGTTTCCAACAATATATAATATAATGAACACCAGGTTTGTTGTGCCTTGTAGGCATAGGCTACGCGCAGTACTGCATAAAATAATAATAACAATAGCAGCCTATAAATCTTCCAAAAGATTTCAGTAACAACTACGCTAGAGAAAAATATATTGATTATCATATGTTACTTCAAATGTTTCCATTCGTTATGATGATATGAAATGAGATAATAGTAAAAACATAAAGCCTAATGTTTGGTGCGTTTTGCTTTTCAAACGCGATCGCGCTCCAAAATATGATACATTAAAACCCACAGCGCGCTCCAAAATATGATACATTCAAACCCACAGCGCGCTCCAAAATATGATACATTCAAACGCACAGCATGCTCCAAAATATGAAACATTATGGTTACCATATTATACATATCTACGTTTGAGCAGATATCCACAAACAGTATTTAACAGTAAACACGGGTCTAAATATTATAATATTCACCATATATCTAGCAACAGTTCAACTGCAATGTGAAGTTTATGCAACAATAACATAAACTAATAAGTAAGAATTTCTTACCTTACATCTGTAACGACTATGGCTCGATGGGTAAAAAAGTGACTTTTAATTTATATACTAATTAAAAGTGAAAACACTTTCTAAGTCCCACAGACTTGGAAAACTCTGTAACTGAACCCCCGTTTACGACTCGCTTCCCCCCTCTCGACAGTGTGAGCTTCAAAGACATTACTGACATTCCGATCTCAACAGAAAACCCGCTCTGAACACACACACACGTACACACACACACACACACACACACGAAAGCCACTAAAGTGCAACGTCATGTAGAAATATGGCTCTTGAATGTATACCTTCCGATATGTATGTGTGTGATTAGCTTTGCCTTATAATAGAGGTGTGTTTTGCTAGAGTAAAATCTTTA
This sequence comes from Leuciscus idus, assembly GCA_021554675.1. Lineage (NCBI taxonomy): Eukaryota > Metazoa > Chordata > Actinopteri > Cypriniformes > Leuciscidae > Leuciscus > Leuciscus idus. Next base: position 63,025,321 of record CM038621.1, read on the forward strand.
ATTCTGAAGATTCATTGAAAGAATATTCACTCCATAGTGTTGTAACCCTAACTCAGACCATAAAACTTTACGACCCAAGCCTCAAAGGCATTCCAGAACACACACACACACACACACACACACACACACACACACACTCTGGAACTTTGGAAACAGATATTCTTCCACATAACAAGCCACTGAATGTTGATATGTATTCCTATGTTTCTCAAAGTGTCGTCACTTGCCATAACGGAAACACTGACAACTTTATTGTGTGTTTAATCAAACTTTATTTGTGTGTAATTATGCATATAAGTGTAACGTTATGTTTCCCCAATCTTTACCTGTCATAATTGATATCTCTGTAATCCTCTCCATCTCACGGAGACGAATCTTGACTGCAAGGTACAATAATATGCATTTGATTCCAGGAAATATCATATTTCTAAGTATGAATCCTTTCCCTCATAAGACATATGGTAAAAGGGGGCGTGTTTTTCTTCACACAAAGAAGACTTCTTCCCGCTACAAATCAGAAGTTTTGATTCGCTCTGTCCCCAAAACAGGGCGTAAACAGATGTCTGTTAAAAGGAAGATTCTCTCTTCTCTTCCTTCTCTCTCTCATCCTTCCGCTTCCAACTCAACTTCTTCTCCCCGGCGCAGCGCTTCTCCAAGGAACATCTGAAGGAGGCCCTGGCCTTCTCCATCGAACGAACCCATGTTCGAGTCGTAACAGCCGGTCTGTGCAACTAAGATTTCCAGCCTCTCCCATCCCGGGAGACGAATCTGAACTTTCTCGGTAACGTTAAATTCAAGTGAGCCTTTACATCGTTTTGCGAAACGACCCAGAAGACAAAGCTAGACGCAAACCAGCCGGACACGCGCACGCGCGCGTCCCCTTTTCAGCATCACACTGAAAGAGTACCACAACTCGCAAGTATATTGATTCCTATAAAGGCTGTTCCAGGTGTCTAGGTCTTAGGTCTGTGATTTAAGTTACCCTCTATCTTCCCTCTATATCTTTCTTTCTTTCTTTCATTTCATGTTTTTGTTCGGTTAAATGTTTATTGGTGTTTGCATTTTTACGTACGTTTATATTTGTAGCTTATAATCTCTAGCGTGTGCCATTTTATTAATAAACCCATTTATACTTTTAACTGTCTCTGTGTTTGAAAACCCACTTTTTATAAAGTCAATGAAACAAAAGATCTATAAAGCTACAGGCTCTATATTATAAAACTACTTTGAGTAGTTTTAATTTATAAACCCAAAGAGGTTTTGTCTTCGTGGCCAGAAGACAAACTTTATTGGAGTTTTGTAAGCAGGAATACTTCTTCTTAACTGTAATGATCAGACAGTACAGAACGAGGCATTTCCTATAATTGATAAAGTAAATGCATATGCGATTTATGAATTATGACCATGCGTTATAAATATTAATATTGCCAAAATTCCCTATATTCTTGAGCTAATTCGCATTAACCCAGAGGCATTTACACTACACATCTTTCTTGTCTTCAAATCGCATTCTTCTTCTTCTGAGGTAAATCCAATGTAAGCTCAGACGTGTCTTCCAAACTCGACGAAAAGCAGAGACTTGTGAAGTGTTTTGGTGTTTTGTGTTTGAGGTAACGAGGGCGTTCGCGTTCCAAGTGGAGATTTGCATGTGAATCACTTTTGCGCGAGTGGGCGTGGTCGCTTTAAAAATAATGAGCAAGCGTTTGAGATATTGGACATCCTGTTGGCTTTATACAAATTACTTAAACAGAGAATATTTGTTTTCAGTTTGAATCCGATCATTTAAAAGTACACACTTAAATGTGTATAAAGGTATATGGCTCATAAATGTGTGACAAGTATTCGCTGAGTTTTGTTTCAGTTTATAGACGTGCTCAAGAAAAAAAAGTTCACCGCGACGGAGAGGCAGAACGCACACCCTGTTTATTTTCTTTATTTTACAAAAGCACAATGTTTTGATTTGATTGTAAGGTGACACATACAAAAGTAGAAATATCACAGATTCTTTTTTTATATTTCTTTTTTCTGTATGACCATAAATGACGGAGTAATTTAAGTTTGTTGTGCTACAATGTGAAGAAAATCCAGCAAAACGCAGATTGTTAAAGACAAATCCCATATTTCTGTAGTGAGAACTATTAATTACATTTGGTCAATGAAACAATTCAACTATACAGTACTTCCATATTTTCACACCAACTTTTAGATATTTTATTTATTTTATTTAAGACTTTTTAATTACTGAGGGCCGGTCACACAGACTTTTTTGTTCCACCGACTTCCATTCATACGCATGTGAATGTGGGACACCAGAAACACAAGCTCAAGTGAACTTCCCTGTGTTTCAGTTTAAGTTTACAGTGTCCATAGAAATTTCACATGCTGAAAGTGTAGAGTGACCGTGGCTTTAACTAGTTTTAAATTAACTATTTTATTAGCATTATCTGTGTCCTACATGTTTCACTCAACCCTGTTACTCCTGACATGATTTTCCTCCTTTTAAAAACAGAGCATTTCTTAAACCTGTGACACTCAGGAAGTGACATCATCTGGGCTCTTTCTACTGCATGATGGGAAGACAAGAAAATAATCTCAATCCATTGTCTCAGTTTTTACACAAACTGTAGCATTGACTGTATTCATCAACCCTGTTACCAACGTTAATATTATAAGAAGAATCTCAATAAATATGAATAACTTCTATTATTTATATGAAATACAACCTTATCTGGAAAGTTAATTTACTTGATATAGTTTATCGTTTACTCTGTTAATTGCTAATATAATTATAATGATAACTATATTGAAAAATGTCAAAGATTTTGGTAACATTGTTGCAAATAAATTGTGAACGAGATATAAATTGATGTTACATAGCTAGAATATTTAGTTTGACCTGATATTAACAAACAGTATAAAAGTTTATAAATCTCCCATTACTGACCATTTGTTGAAAACTAACAAACAAGAACATTCTTACCCATTTCATAGTTTAACTGCATATCTAAATGTGATGAAGTGCTTGAATGTTTATAACATGAATGTTCTTCAGCATCATGAATGAATGAAGAATAAACACCAACCTCTTTGTTCTTCAGGATCTTCAGTGTGTTTCATTCTGCAGGGTTCTGGATCACTCATGTTCTCACTGTCCTCTTTAATAAACTCAGACGAGCATCAGAGCATCAGGAAGAGCTGAAATCTGTAAAGACTTATTCTGATGGGAATTTACAGCATTTATTGGGGAATTACTGTGGGAGGAGCTTCACTGATGATGTGATTGCTGTGGGAGGAGTTTCAATGATGATGTAATTGCTGTGTGGGAGGAGCTGATCTGCCAAAATCAAAAATATGTCAGTTACTGAGTTTGTTTTTATACTTAATATCACACATAAGCATGTATTTTTGTTTTTCTGTCTACTGTAAAATAACTGATTCTAATACATAACTTGTTTTATTGCTAACCTGAACATTATCCTTGCTTCTTCATTAAAATATAGGCAGAAATACAGAAAAGAACAAAAATAATGTAAAGTCAATTCGAAAATAAATAACAATGGTGAGAATAGTTGAAAGCATGAACAGAAATAAATGTACATATTTGTAGCCAACAAATACCCTCAGTCTTTTGCCACCAATGAAATGAGCTTTAAGTGTCAATTTACAGGAGATCTGAAGACATCAGCATAATAAATGAGGTGAAAACAGGAACTATTGATGTGAAATATGAGTATAACTAGCCTATTTACTGCCCTAGTCCAGCCGTTGTTACTTTAGAAGTATTCATGTGAATTAAATGACGGACAATGGCCTCATCATCACCGTATGCTAATGATGTGAATCTGATGCGAGGGAATCGTCATTATGCAGATTGAGGACTGATGTGTCTCTTACACCTCTAACACACATCTGTGCCATTTGTTTCACAGGACAAACACACTTCATCCCACTACATACTATTGATCTACTAGTGTGTCCTAACATGTTTGGTCTCATCTGACAGTTTATAAACTGAACAGAATTGTGTTGAACTTAATAGAGATATTAAAGTATCGTAATGTACAGTCTAGGCACTGCTGCTGAAACATGCACTGAGGAGAATATGTTAATGTACTTCTCCTTCTCTTCATCATTTGCCTTCAGGTTTATAGACTTTAGGTTTCAGTGTTGATATTGCACTCATGTTTATCAATGCCTTGCTCAGGGTTTAAGAAGAAAAGGAAAGTTTTTCTATACAGTATGTTGTTTCATTCTACTCTCGGTATATTTAAACGTGCCGTAATAAACAACTTAGCCCGCTATAAAGGCTTTGAGAATCTGTCCTCTTATTAATGATAATGTTAAAAGCTAAAGTGATTACTTAACATATGCTGGCTGAATCCTATGTTTCAGTTCCAAGAAAGACTTTTACTTTTAAAGAATAAGTGGTTAAAGATTAGCAATCATTTTAATGGAGTCAGAAAAATAACTAAATTCTGCTCATTCTCCTTCAATGTTTTACAATCATAATGGCCCTCATTTATCATTCTTGCGTAGAAACGGGCGTATATGTTGGCGTAAGATTATGCTTACACTCCTCTCACCGCCTGATTTATGAAGCTGTGCGTACCTTTGAAATCCAGGTGTGGGCAGATGACGTGACGCATGTTTTTTCTGTAATCAAGTCTAAATGTTTATTGAACTGCATTTCTCAATTAAAACAACACATGCCAGTGGAGCATAGAACATAATTTTTTTTAAATATTATGATTTTGGGACGTAAAATTTATTTGGTGTTGTTCATATTTCAAGGTGAATAGCAAAATGTCCTGCGGTGTGACTGTAACATTGATGACTCATCAAATGTAAATATTAGTCAAATAAAGCAGGTATGCTTGGAGCAGCTAATAAATGCCTTGGCATTTTTTTGTATGCATTTACTTACTTAACTTAAGTTTTCAAAATGCTAAAAAGTACTAAAATAATATTTACAGTACATTTAGTTTTGAAACACAAATGCTGTCCTGCAGTGTGACATAATTAAATCAGATGTCTAGCTAGATTCTCGTCTGTTATGTTTGCAATATTAAACATAAATATAAATATATCTCTGTCTCTATATATATATTAAACAAATATTGTAAATATTATATATAATATACCTATATTATACATATATTAAACATAAATATATATCTGTCTTCATTATACATAATATACATATATTAAGCATAAATATATATATCTGTCTTCATTTGTTTGTTGTATGTGTATGTTAACAGTCACTGATCATTGTTTTTAAAGTGATTTGTCAGTTTTTAGGCATGAGTAAAGAAAGGACAAGGAGGTACAGGGAAATTATGAAGTCAGATTTCTCTTGTTCACTGGAATCTTTGTTCAAAGAGCTGAATTGATGATTTTAACATGCTTTTAATTATTTTAGCATGATTTTAATGACTTTCCCCTGAGAAACAAGATATTTGTTTAGTCTTTTAAGTTAAAAATAGAAATGAATGGTCTTTATGACTGGGTCTGATCTGACACCTCCAAAATGTTAATTATTCAGTATGTCTTGTTCACTATGTTTTTAGTTCAAATTCATACACTAAGTAATAAGATTGTACTGATATGGTGGATTTTCATTAATGTTCAAATAGAGATGCAAATGAATTTGTTTGTTACAAAAGTATTCAATAAATTTCACCATAAATGTTCATGCAGTGTCTCATTTTGTCCTGTGGTGTGACGGGATGCCCTGTGGTGTGACATCACTTCAAACACAATTAAACGACTTTTACTATGTTAACTAGCTTAAATAATTATATGCATTTGAAAACATTGCATAATATAACCATATAAAAAAATAATAAACATTTTCAAATATTTTTTCTCATTTTAAACAATATTTCCACTGGAGTGAGTGGTAAAAGATGGCACAAGCAAAGAATATAATCGAAAAACAGCTGTGAAAAAAAAAAATATGCAGAATTTTAATGATCATTCTTTAAGAATACTTGTTAAACATAAAACATACCTGATTTGTATTTGAAATTAATAATATTTCAATATTTGAATTTTATAGTAATGTCATGTCACACCGCAGGACATATTTTGCCTGGAGCTGTGAGAAAAGCTTAATAAATTACATAATGAGAAAAAAAATCTGCTAACCTCTAACAGTTTCAAAAACAACAGTATTTGTACTTTACAAATTCATACAATTCTTAAGCAATTTAGAACTTTGTTTTAAAAAATGCTGTTTCACCCTTATTTGTCATCTACCCGTGTACGCAATAACTGCCCTTGATAAATGCCGCGGCTGAAAACGATCGTCATTATAATAACACGCCCCTATATATTCAAGTCTCCGCCTCCCCCACGCCCTCATTTTACGCCATGAACACACGGAAGACGGCAAAGAAGAGAAACTTGGATGAGCAAATTACCTATCACAATGCATTATTTTACAACACGTGTTTTGAAACAATTAGTATTTAATTTCGTATCACGTCACATGTATTGGGGTGTACAATAGTGATGATGATGTGATGTGGAGTACCATTAATTCATATTAATAATTGCATGACAATTTGTAATATTCTTCTTATTATTATTATGATTTTTATTATTAATGACGCTTATTGTTATTTAGAAGAAGAATGTCGTTATTATTATTATTTGTATTATTATTATTATTATTATTATTATTTAAAAGAAGAAGAATGTCATTTTTATTATTTTGTCAGTCTGAATTATTTTTTGGTCATTGAAAGCCTTTCATTACTGAACCCAGTCCGTGCGCACCTGCCGGGCCTAACCCTGGCCTAACCATCGTTTCAAAGAATAGTACAACGGCGAGCGCGTCGAGTATAAACGCCTCGTCCGTTTGGGGAGGTGCGCGTGCAGTCTGCGGAGACTCGCGCTGCGGAGCCAGGCGAAAGTATAAACAGGGCTTGAAATGTCAGGTAAAGCGCACAGGCTCGAAACTGAAGGAATACATATGCCTACAAATCAAATGCTTTGGTAAAGTCACACAAATTAAACATTGAAGTCCATGTTGCACAAAAATAAACACTGAAGTTTATAATTACTATGCTGTTGTTTTTTACAGTGGGTCATAATATATCATATCTTTTAGTTTGTCAGTGCGTTTTGTGGTGTTAGGAATTGTTTTTCTGCGCATTTCCGTACTAACTCAAAACGTGCGTACATGTACACCACCTCCTGAGCTGGCGTAGGATTTGAGCGTGCCGTACGCCAACGTCCATATTGATAAATCTCAAAGTCACCGTGGTTTTGGGTGTACGCTGGAAATTTGGTGTACGCACTTTTGATAAATGAGGGCCAATATGCACATGAATTGAAATACAGTTTAATGTTCTAATAACTACATTCAATGCTGTAACTAACTTAAATCAAAACGGACAATAATCATAAAACCTTTAAAAATAAACAGCAGCACAAATCAGTATATGTTCATTTGCAAAAAGAATAGAGGTGTAATTAGTATTAATAATGTAAAGTAACTAACAAATTTGATCCGGCAAAGATGTGAAAAGAGCAGAAGAGTCATTCCACGAGACCGGTATGATTTGAGTCCCTCTGACCTTCTTAAGTGTGTTTTACCTATTGGGTCACCAAAATCTATTCTTAAAAGCTTTTTGTATCAACTGAAAAATAATGACATACATATTATATCTTTATATTAGAAATGATCTTGTTTTTTCAGTTGACACCACCTATTTTGTCATGTCCCTCATGGCCTTCTATGAAAGAGTACTTGGGATATGAATAATAAAATTAGGAAAAAAAGTCCATACATTTTGCCATTCCCATGAATATCTATCAGTGCTTTTTTGCTGGTAAGCGTTTTTTTTCTAAGTAAGTTCATGATTATTCATTAAAATCACATTATTTAGTTCCGTCCCTCAGTAATCCCTCAACCCCGTTATACAAATCATTCTCCCCCATAAGAATAATGAACAGATCCTTATGTGACATCAATAACAGGAAGTGACATCATAGAAGTCTTCTGAACAACATTGTGTGTAGACACAGGCAAGTTACCACCTTCTTTTATAACTATAACTTATTTAGAAATGTGATATTGTGGTTGTCAAGCTCAACGACTCAACCCCGTTACATCAAATAAAGATAGAATTATATTACTTGTGAAAAGGATCTTTGTTATTTCAACAATATATATGATTTCTTAATATCATGCATGCCATGTGCTCTCCTGTTATTCACTACATGTAGAGCAGTGGCCATTATCAAGCAAAAAAATCACAACTCCGTCAGGCCATCCTTAAAAATATTTTGGTTTGCAGTAACAGCAAAAAAAAAGAAAAAAAGGGGCGGTAGGTAGGTCTATATTTTTATATATATATAAAAAATAATATAAAAAAGTATATATTTTTTATTTTTTTTAAAAAAAATCGGGGTCTGGTCGGGATACATTTTTCACCTATGTCTAGGGGCTGTTTACACCAGGCCACTTCATGCGTTTTCTCAGATCGGATTCCAATCTGATTTATCAAAACGATTCCATTTACACCTGGGGCCCGTTCTTCGTACGTCGCTAACTCAGTTAGCTGGATTTGATTGTTGACGATTTGGCATGATCTTGGATTGTTTGGTTCTTCGACGCTCATCCTGGACTTGCTGTCATAGCAACAGGTGCGCAATCTTAAACCTGCTCGGGAGCAGAGGCTTATTTCATGTAAACAGGATTAGACTGCAGCTTCATAAGCGGAGTTGATACGGGAAGTCCAGCGCAGCGCGATAGTGCACTTTCTGAGATGTATATATTTTTTCGTGACTCGTGAGATTGTCGTTTAACACATTATAAAATTGTTGGAAACGCACATTTATTTTCGACTTGTCGGAGTCTGGCTTTAACTACAGCACAAACTGTTTGCATTGCCCTAAGATTATTTGCGAGTGGCTCTTTCCTTTACACTATTGGAGATGCGGAGAACTTGATGGAAAGTGCTGTCTGTCGTGTCATTCGGAGTTTACCTGGCGCTTTTAGGTTTAAAAAACAGTTTTAGGTTTTTTTGTGGCATTTCCAAGCCACTTAAGACCCAATGTTGTAAAGCAGTGTTTTTTTAAAGCAGTTTTGTTTTTTTAGGCTATCATAATTTTTTATGAATATCATGCCATCATGACCATGCCGATTACAGTATATGTCACTCAGGCTTCACTAACGTGATTGGTACCATAGACTATAGGCTACCATAGACTGCCATCAAGGCCTCAATGAAGGGGATTATGTGAACAGAAAGGGGGTTCACAATGTAAATGTGCACCCCAGTTACTATTGGGATTCTTAATATTCCAGATAATCAAATTTAAAAAAGGCAGTTGACTAAAATCTTCCATATCACAAATGTGAAAGCAAAATGGCCAGGATCTGTGCATGACTTAAGAATTTTCAGAAATTCACATTTATGCACATTATTTGAAAGTGGTAAGGAAAGTTCCACAATTAAATATCAAGCTCACTGTATTACATACACTTATGCTGATCCTAACAGAACTGCATTTTTTCATAGGTGATTATGACATGTTCCTGCCTGCAGACAGTATGACCCCATTCCCTGACCCAAACCAGTTATGCAGCTCTAGCCAGGACAAGGGCATTCAATGAAATGAACTTTGGCTAACTAAAGGGAAGATTTCAGTGTCTGATAAGTCTGAGGGTTGCACACCTGACAGGGCCTGGGACATTGTTGCATGTGCCATATTACACAACATTAAAAAAAAAAAAAAAAAAAAAAAAAACACTTTTCATTAAATGTTTCATAAAAGACAAATATGCTTAGTTCCTTGAGTTTTATTTCAATTGTTCTTTGTAAAGAAAAGCCAGTGGTCAAGTGCCTGCAACATCAGATAGACACATGCCTCATGCAACAAATAAAAAGGAAAAGTTGGCTCTACACTGCCCACCTGTAGGCCTATGTCTCCTCTGTCTGTGCAGACTCTTCTGTAGGCCTTTCTGTAGATGTGGAATCCTGCAACTTATATTGCAGCCATAAAGCATACAAGTATAAATTAAGTAAAGTTATTTATGCACTTGCAGGTAGGCTAGTTCCTCCATATGACAGTTATCTGAGAGGGTTTATTCACTGTCCAGTACAATGGAAACAAATGGACATTACAAAGTCTTATACTTTCTTTCCTTTGGAAAGTTAGAAAATGTCCACTTACTGCACATATTTCAGCCACCACTTTCTTGGGAACAGATACAAGTGTTGGTGTAATATGTAAAAGTGCACAAAAGAGGAAAACACAATGTCATTACAATGAACTACACTCGGGAAACATGTGATCAATAACTCATGGCAAAATATTTTTTACATTAACATAAGTTTATCAGTTTTCACTTTCACAAGTCAAAGCAATTCATCATTACTCAAGCTTTAACAGTTGAAATGACTATACTACTAAGATCTTTTCTTTTTTTCCAGCCTTTTTCTTGGTTGCTTTTATAAACAGACAACCATTTATTTAACAGTTCCTTTTATAGAAGAGACTATAATAACTAAAAATTACCATTATGTAGAATATTTTTGTACTTCACTTTTATTTGTTCCCATGTTCTAGTGTGGTGACTCTGACATTACAATGAACAAAGTAATTATGCAATTATTAAAATACAAAAATATAGGCTAATAAGTGATAAAAACATCTAACATGGCCACTTCTAACGGATTTCAATTGTCTGCTACTTTTTGCCAGCCCTCTCTCCTGGCTTTTGCAGACTTTGAGGTGTTCCCTGGCGTTTTGATTAAACATTAAAATTCCGAATAAACTTCGACTATTAGTTCTTGCTCTGCTGAGGAGAAAAACTGAGCGCGCTCTTTGGCCACGCTGAACAGCCAATAGCAGCGTTGCTGATCAATGTTTCTACTATCGATACATATCCCCTTTTAACCAGCGCATGAACGCGCAGTTATCTCAGATAAGTCAATCCAGCGATACTAATCATAAACAACAGGTGTGTTCGAAGAACCGAGTTAGCCAGATCATGATTAGCACGATGATATCATCTTGGATGTGTCATTTGATCTCGGATGTAATAAGCAACGTACGAAGAACGAGCCCCAGGTTACATAAATGTGTGTTGTTGTTTTTTTTGCTGATATAAATCCGATCTTCAATTCCCGCTATATGCAGATTAATGGAGTGCACGTCACCGAAAGCCACGAGGTACATTATTTTATTGATCATTAGCTAAAATTTCTGAATCAAAGCCCGCAATAAGAGAAAGCGGAAACAGCCCTGGTAAGATCATTTCGTTTCTTTACATTTAATGAACATGATTGTGTGTTAAGCGTCTGCGACTTACTTTCACTTTGATTTGCGATAGTTTGCACGTTGATGCAGCTTCTCATCTGCGGCGAGTGTGTTGCAGTAGCGTCGTCATTTCTGACTAAAATATGACATATAGCCTATAACACGCTCTCGCATGTTCATTTTTTAATAAACCATATTCAACAACATATAAAAGAGTAAAGCCGCAGCCATCATTACCAACAGGGGCGTGTCTAGAGCATTTTCAGTGGGGGGGCCATGCTGGGGCACTGCCACCAAACGGGGTGGCCGCCAGTGACCAAAAAAAAAAAAGCTAAACTCTATGGTATATTACATAAATCATATTGATTTTTTTTTTTTTTTTACTTGAATAAAGTTACTTGTAAACAAATGTAGTAATAAAGCACATTTTTGATTAATTTAGTTTTTGTGTCATCCCTGTATCCATTAAGTTAAATTTGAGAGCCAGTGTTTATTATTTTTAGTGTTTTCATAAAACTAACAAGTTTATAAAATAAAAGCAATTTTAATAATGAGCAATTTTAAAAACCCAGAAGCAGAAACGATGTCAACTATTTTCTTTTAATTAGTTTGGCCATTACAATATACAGTAGTTTTATTCACAATCTCTTTCAAATAATAATAAATAAATAAAAATAAAATTCCCCCCACTGTAATAATTCAAATGGTTTGGCCAAAACATCATAGGGTTTCATTCAACATTTCTTTCAGATTAATTTACAAAAAAGCAGAGTAACACAGAGTTAAAGTTTTAGCACTGTAACAGTTCAAATGAAAACACCACAGTTTAAAAATAAAATATGGAACCATTACATTGTGCTCTGCTAATATATTAAAGAACAGTCTTTAGTTTAGAAACAACAAAAACAGTAGCAGAAAGAGAGGAAAACAGTCAAAAAAGAAAGAAGGCAGACCTCAACTAAAACAGCTGGTTTCGGTTTCGGTGGTGACTGGCAAACCGTCTAACAAAATCATCTAAGTCAAGACATTTGGCTCTCCTCACCTCAATGCTTAAGACTCCAAGATTACTGAGTCTGTCATCAGTCATGGTAGTGCGTAAATGTGTTTTTATGAGCTTAAGTGCAGAGAAGCTGCGCTCACAACTTGCACTGCTGACTGGTAAGGCCACAGCTATGCAGCACAAACGAAAAAGCTGATAAAACACTTCTTTGAATGGCTCAAGGAAGATGGTAAACTCTAGGAGACTAGACAATTCAATTCCAGTCTGGAATTTCCTTTCTAACACCCTCCTCACTTGATGCAGTTCATGTTTTATGTCATCAGTATCACATTCATAAATCCTAGCAAAGCTGAAAATGGTCTCTTCATCTAAAAAGTTTCTGCTTTTAGGGTTCAGTGCTTGTATACCTTGCATTATACTGCAGTTTGACTTACTGAAACGCCTCTGCATCTCCCCCATCAGACAGTCCAGAATGGGGAAGAATATACCACTTCTGAACCGTTCCATGTCTCCTTCCTTACACCTCCGCTGTCCAACAGTGGATTCAACAATTGACCCGCTCAATCTAGAACTCATTTTTTGTGGTCTTTTCACCACAGTTTCTACTGCAACATTGCACTGCTTTCCAGTGTCTACAGTGTCTTTCCAGATTTCATCAAAAGATGAATCACTTCTTAGGTCTTGGAGGGTGTCTTGAAATGCTTCAACTAAGTCCACGGCCTTCGCTAAATCAAGAGACGTTGACTGAAGCATGTCTGCAAGGAATTTTGCCTCTCCAAGGACTTTTTGAAAAGATGACAAGTGTTCCGATAAAGGTAAGATCCAGTTGGGCAAGTAAACCCCGTGCCTCCACAGAGCGTTCTCCTCTGTTCTCCACATCAATATCATGTAGCACACGCAATACAGCAGGCAGTCTGTCCTTAATGTTTTTGCAAGCCTGGTACCGACAGGCCCACCTGGTGTCACTGAGCCTTTGTAGCTCTCTTGGGGCACCTTGATACATTTCCTTTTGCACGGAGAGCCATTTCTGGTGCACATAGGAGCCTGACATGTACACATACAATTTCTGTAGCAAAGAAAAGAAGGTTTCAGACTCAGGCACTGATTTTGTTGAGTCAACGAGAACGAGGTTAAGACAATGTGCGTTGCAGTGCACATAAAAAGCGTGATTTGTTTTAGCTTTAATCCTTGCTGCAACTCCAGAGTGTCTCCCTGACATGACTGAGGCCCCATCATAACCTTGCCCCACTAGATTTGACCTGTACTCAAGTCCATACGTCTCCAGGCATTGTATTATTTTTTGAGTGAGTCCCTCTGCATCAAGCTCAGTAGCTTGCTTGAAATCAAGGAAGCTTTCATGGACTGCACCATTATAATAGTACCGAAGTACTAATGACAGTTGCTCTTTCTTTTTTAAATCCTTTGTTTCATCTACAATGATGGAAAAATATTTGTTTTCCTTGACTTCACTGATGATGCTTTCCCGTACCATATCTGACAGACATTCAAGAATTTCATTTTGGATAGTGTTACTTGTGTATTTTGCATTCCCCACAGCTTTTAATTTCTTGTCAATTAGTGGACTATGCTTAGCAATCAAATCCATAATGCCTAAAAAGTTTCCTTTTTTTGTAGATGCATCGGTCTCAAGGTGTCCCCTTTGTGAAATGTTTTGCGTTGCAGTAAACAAAAGTACCTCAGCAACTGTTTTAATGTACGTACGATTTTGTTCGACTACTTCTTGGTGTTTCTTATCAAGGGCATTTAACATTGAAGTGTCTGTCAAGATTCTTTTTTTATGTTCATTCCATGCTATCATGGCATTAACATGATTTTCAGATTTTTCATGTCCCCTGAAACCTCCATCTTTATACATTGCCTTCTTCCAGTTAGAATAGCCCAGTGATGATGTGAATGAAGTCTCTTGAATACCAGGGAGAGAAAAGTGTCGACACGGAAAACAATATGCAGAGTCTCGGCTTACAGAATACTCCAGCCATTGGTGTTGTGTGTACCACATTTTGTTGAAAGCTCTTTTCCGGTCGCCCATCATGGTTCGCGGGAACACCTTCAAGTGCGGCTGTGTCCTGCTGACCGAGACTGTGAAATGTCTGAAAATAAAGAGAATGATCTTCTTATAGCGATGACTAGCCTACCAGGGGTCCTCAATCAATTTAAACAATGAGTAATAATTAAAATAATTATCAGTGCAGAAGGTGTAGTTTGTCAATTAAATCAACCTAGAATACATACAATTGATTCTGCAAATTAAGTTTGAATGAAAGTTAGATACATAACATTAGACCCTCCAATAATATGAAGGCAATCGGTCATTTTTAAGGTTTTAGGAATTTAATTAAAATACACAAGCTCATCATTAACACCCATTTAAACAATACCTTCTAGAAATATGTCAGTAAAAAAAAAACTGGAGCATACCATGTGGTCCTGGCAGAATGCGATCTGTGGAGATGTTGGCCTGTAGTGCCTGAGGTCTGTCACCATCACCCCCTGACCTATGCTGACACAAAGTTTCTTCGTGGTCTTCAAATTCAGACAGGTCACTTACAGCTGAATTATCTACAGATACAGTAAAATAATAATCAACAGAGTTAACATCCCTTGCTGAACATGTGCAAACAAAATAACTTTCAGGTCTCAACTACAACTATACATACCTTTGCATTCTGTTGGGGATGAAGGTGCTTGTTTATCCCCACCAAACGTTGATCCTGAGAAATGATGAAATGGCACAAGTAAATATTGCATCAATGAGAAAACAAAACAAGCTCTGTAAGTTCTATAGCAGAATAAAAACGCTCATGGTATTTTTAGGGCAAATTCATGTACATGCAATGATTACTACCGTTTTAGTTTGCTTCATACAAATGAAATGTAATAGGCCTATTTCTCAAATATCCCTACAATTCCTTCTACACTTCACATACTTGAAGTTGCAGGAAGCACAGAGGAAAATGAAGGCCACTGCTGTCGGCTGGGTCCACTGGCATCACTGTCTGTCTGGCCTGTTGATTCCTTGCTGGCTGATTCTGTTCCAGTGACAATTTTTTCTTGCTGCCTGACATTTTCTTCTTGGTGATGAACATTTTCTTCAGTTGCTTCTGCCTCTACACTTGTTTTGTTTTTCTTTCTTTGAAAGAAACTCCCTATATCTTTACTTCTTTTCATGGCTTGGCACTGCTCTCTTCTCTGCCTTCAAAAGAAACACTTATGTGTGTCTGTTATTCTCATCTCAACAAAAATTGTTCAAATTGTGAATGAAATGCACAGAATGCATCCATGTCATTTCACGTGTAAATGACTAAGTTAGGCCTGCCGTCTGACAATTTAACTGACTATCTAACTGACTTACTCTCATGCATTAACAAGTAACGTGGCACCAGACAATTATTTTTATTTATTTTGGAACATTCTGTGCATATTGTCATTTGGTGCAATCTTGCTATTTGGTCACTGTCGTAAAATAAACTGATACAAAATATGCAAATCACCATGACAGTTTGTATTGTTTGATAGCGCCCAGCGTATTTTACTTTTATTGTGTTTTATTAAACGTTGACTGAACATTTGAAATCAACCAACGCAAGCAGAGCCGGACGGAGTAAAAACATTGATCTGAGAAAACCATTCAAACATATTAAACCATACATAAAGTTTACTTACCAGCTCTTTGTTTGGTGTGTCTTGACTTCCCACACTTGATAAAGATAAAGCAAAAGTCCAAGTCCGCGTCCGCGACCGCGACGACCGTTTGTTTCTCTGCGCTGCACTTCTTTGAATCGCGCACTTCAGTAGAGTCTATGAACTGATTGGCCGTAAAATGAACCGATCACAAGACATCTTATAGGGGGGGCACCTGGGGTGGCCAATCGAATTTCAGGGGGGGCCGGTGCCCCCCCTGGCCACCACGTAGACCCGCCCCTGATTACCAAGCGCGAACCATTGACAGTGAATGAAACGAAGCGAACTTAGCTTGCAGGCTGTAGTGTGATGCGTTAACCAATGGTGTAAACATAATCATATATGACGCGCCACGGGTTTTTATTTAAAAGAAAGAACGTAGCTTATGTTTGTATGTAGGTCTAGGCAATTTATATTCACAATACTTAATAACTAATATTATTTTATTGCATTTGTATTAGTTGTTTTAAGAGTAAAAAAAAAAATCGGTCGGTCTTAACGCAAGTTTACAACCGGCAAGTCGGTCGGACTAAAAGAAAAAAAAAAAAAAAAATAGGGTCGGTACTAAATTGACAGGGTCGGTCGGGTTACGGCAAACAAGAATATTTTTAAGGATGGCCTCACACTCAACCCCATTACTTTTTTGCCACGAAGCGCGCGCACATGCAAAAAAACACACAAAACACATGCTCTCTCTCACACACACACACACACACACAAAAAAAAAGCACACAAGTTATGTTTTATTTTGATGACCTATTCAGTCAGTTTATAATGTTCTAATGTATACTACGTTATTGTTGTTTTTCCTGTAGTCGGGTTAATAAAACTGAGTTGCAATTGCAATTTATATCTGTTGTTTTTCTTGGTTACAAAATGAAATACAGTACTTATAGAAAATCTTACAGTGAATTTGAGTAAAAAATAACTAGACTGTATTTGTCTCTTCAACCCCGTTACCATCTTCAACCCTGTTATCCTAGTCTCAACACTACATTTTTATTAATTATTTTTTTTAAGTTTATGAATAAGTAATGTAATGTTTGTTGAACTTAGTCTGAAATGTTCAGAGCAATCATAATAATACTGATACTGATCAAAAATGATGAGGTTGCTGTCACAAAAAGTGCCCATTTCAGACTTAAGTATAGCATAAGTGTAAAATGATATGTAAACTTTACATTTACAATTACTGAATTAGTGTGAGGGACATCTGATTAATGGGAGAATGTTGATTTCAACAAATATATTTTATAATCATATTCAGAGATCTTCCATAGCATGGTTGAAGACTAATAGTGCCCATATCTTAAAATAATCACCAATAATAATAGGGATTTGATGCCTGAGGTGGAAAATATGTTTTTCTGGAAGTTAAATATGTAATTAATGCTGTGGGGTGTTCAGAAAAGTAATTGGTAAAAAATCCAAAAATGTGCAAGTCCAAATCGTACCGGTTTCGTGGAATGACGCAGAAATAAAATAGCAGCAGCAACACTTGAAATCAATTCCCCTCACAGACTTGACACTCAGTAACAGTTCTCACTCCAAACATCGAGACAATCACACAAACGAACACAAAATCGCTCAGGTCTGAATGAACTCAACATATTCTCCTCATGCTCGCTGCTGCTGCACTAAATGTTTATTTCAGAAGGAAGACGCCATAAAAGACGCACAAGTATCGCTGTGATCGATGAAAACAATACAGAAATGAGTCTGTACGTCGCTTAATCAGACTGTATAAAGTGTGTGTCATGGCTGTGTAAATGTGAGAAATACCGTGAACTGCTCTCCTCACCTCTATGGAAGGCCAAAAGGGCCAAAACGTGTGAAACTGTCGTGTAAACACGTAATTACGCGTTAACGCGTAAATGACGTGTTAACACGTAAATCGCGTGTTAACACGTAAAATATTGGACATTAGCACCACCTACTGGTTTGGTGCTCTTGCTCAAACACACAGAACCTAATTAGATTAAGCTTGGAAAAAGCAGTTTTTAATGTGAAAATACATGTTGAACAATGTCTTTTCAGAATATAGTCAAGTCAAGTTTATTTGTATAGCGCTTTTCACAATACAGATTGTATCAAAGCAGCTTCACAGTATTAAATTAAAATAATACAACAAAGTTTGTTTCAAGAGGAATTTATTGATTGATAAAATTAAATTAAATATCCCCAAAATATCCCCAACTGAGCAAGCCAAAGGCAACAGTGGCAAGGAACCGAAAAACTTCATCAAGTGACCTAATGGTGTCCTAAAACTCCATCAGGTGACCTAATGGAGAAAAAAAACCTTGGGAGAACCCAGGCTCAGTCGGGGGCCAGTTCTCCTCTGGCATTTATGAGCTAGAGGCCGGATTGTAGTTTGAACTGTAGGATTATATGAATGCCTGGCTGAAGAGATGCGACTTTAATCTAGTTTTAAACTGGGAGAGCGAGTCTGAGCAACGAACAGTATCAGGAAGACTATTCCAGAGTTTTGGAGCCAAATGTGAGAATGCTCTCCCTCCTTTGGTGGTTCTGGATATCCTAGGTATGACCAAAAGCCTTGAATTTAGTGATCTTAAAGAGCGCGATGGATTATAGGGTGATAGAAGATCCGTTAAATAGACTGGAGCTAAGCCGTTTAGGGCTTTATAGGTCAGTAGCAATACCTTGTAATTAATACGGAACTTTATAGGTAACCAATGCAGTGATGATAAAATCGGTGTTATATGATCATATTTTCTTGATCTAGTAAGAACTCTAGCGGCGGCATTTTGGACTAACTGTAGCTTGTTTATTGAGGATGCAGGACAACCAGCTAGTAAAGCATTACAGTAATCCAGTCTCGAGGTCATGAATGCATGAACTAACTTTTCTGCATCAGAAACTGATAGCATATTACGTAGCTTAGCAATGTTTCTAAGGTGGAAAAATGCTGTTTTTGTAACATATGAAATATGATTTTCAAAAGACAGGTTGCAATCGAGTATAACACCCAGGTCTTTTACTGTAGAGGATAAAGTAACAGGACATCCTATGATGTTAAAGTTGTATTGTGCGAGGTTTTGTGGGCGGTTTTTTGAATCGATAAGTATTACCTCTGTCTTGTCTGGATTTAAAGAAAAGAAAATTACGGGTCATCCAATCTTTTATATCTTTAACACACTCTGTCAATTTGGAAAATTTTGCGTTTTCATCCGGCCGTGATGAAATATATATTTGAGTGTCATCAGCATAACAATGGAAACTAATTCCATGTTTCCTTATAATATTTCCAAGTGGCATCATATATATTGAAAATAACAGAGGGCCTAATACAGATCCCTGCGGCACTCCATAGTTTACTGGAGTTATGATCGATTTTTCTCCATTTAAATAGACAAAATGGTAGCGGTCAGATAGGTATGATTTGAACCAGCTTAGTGCTTGTCCTTGAACACCAGTATAATTTTGTAGTCGATCTAAGAGTAATGTATGATCTATAGCAGGGGTTCCCAAACTTTTTCGTTCTAGGACCCACCTAGACAAGTATAATCAATCTCAAGACCCACTTGCACTGGTGCTACCAACTTTCTCAGTTGGTCGCACCAGCATGATTTTTTTTTTTTTTTTTTTGCTACATGCCATGGGATTAATCAATGCATGCTGATGGTCTTAATCTGCATTCCCTAGTTTTGCACTGATGTAAAAAGACTGACAGTGACAAGCCTTCATGTTAGCAAAATATTTTCAACTTTTAACTCTTAAAAAAACTTTTAAAAACATGTAGCCTATGATTTTATCAATAATAATAATGCCACTGACGATTCTGATTATCGATCCGATTCTTTAACGCACTGTGTGGAAAAATGTAGTCATATGCTTTTCAAAAAAAAAACAAGGGGTTTTATTTATTTTAAAGCTTAAGCTTGAGTAAGCAAACTGTACTTTTTATGTAATTTATGTAATAAATAGAACTTTATTGTAAAGTGTTACTGATTCAAACGTCTCCTGAGTTCACTGTTGAAAAGATCAGTTGTCCATTCATTAAAATGAATCGTTCAAAGGAGTCATTAGTTCGGGAATTGGACGTGTCATGCGCGTTGTGTGATTATCCCAGCAGTTAGGACATAGACATCCAAGATTTGTGTCAACACAGAAAACATTTCATCACTGGATAGTTTTTTTCGTTTAATTAAAGTGTTGTTTTATGTCAGCTGAATGTCTGGGACGCTTTTCAGAGAAGATAAGGCAACAACTTATTTAGCACAATTCACACCCAGCGGTAATTGAGGAAGAAAAAAAAAAATCTCCGAATGCTCCACATGAAACTTTGGTCTTCCGACCTTTTACCACCGTGTCGATTTATTTTGATTAATATGTGCGAGGGAGAGAGAGCAAGACAGCGCTTAGTTTGGAGACGGTGAAGTCTTTTTTACACTTTCGTCTGGCTCCGAAGAGAGAGAGAGAGCGCGCGCGCGCGACCGAGTACTCTCTCTGCTCGTTCTTTCAGTTAAACATGCACTGTGACTCTGTCACAAGCGCAGCAGTTCATCTACATTAGCCTACTCAGCGATTAAATAACACTTTGGCAGGCGCTAAAACTCATAGTCGTTTGGTCATTAATCGGACTGGTTTTGTTTCACTCATCGTAACGTAAATTTAGCTGCAGCTAAGTGCCTTTGTGCGACCCACCTTTTCTCACTGTGTGACCCACAGTTTGAAAACCACTGATCTATAGTATCGAACGCAGCACTAAGATCAAGTAAAACTAGTATTGAGATACAGCCTTGGTCAGAAGCTAAAAGTAAATCATTTGTGATTTTTATTTGTGAATATAGGCTACAACTACATTTTAAATGGGCATATTTAGACAGTTAACTATAACTAATTAAGCCCTGAAAGTCATGACCGTTTTCACAATCACAATAGAAATTGTGTAAGGATAATAACACATTTCTCCAAACAGTATTTTCATGTACACTTATACTGTAGCATATTTCTAAAGCATCTTTTTATAATTTAACCTCTATGCATTATTTGTTAGAGAGCCCCTTCTGATAACACCATTAAGCCTTATGAATCTGAGATAGTGCATTGTTTTGCAGTGTTTTTCGAAGTGAATATATATATATATATATATATATATTACAAAGTTATTTATATTACAACACACACTACACTTTACACATTATATTACATTACACACACAAACATATATCACAAAGTTATTTATATTAGAACAGGCACACTACACTTTACACATTATACTACATTACACACCACACACACACACACGCACACACACATTCGTATGTCATAATAATAATCTAAAACAAGAGTGGCTTGAATTATTAATAATTGAAATGAGACAGAACTCCTGCCGTAAAATGGCATTTTACAATGCATATTCAAATGTGAAATCAGTGAATATAAGACCAACAATTATTAAAATATATTGTAAGAATACTACACAGAACAAGAGATTATGCTATATTCTCGCCAATATGTTGGATAGATTTGGAGATTACACTCGAGTTTCCTGCAAGTTACCCTTCCATCACTGTCGTTGGCTTATGATGGCTGATGAGGTATGCTCAGCGTAGTGCTTGTGTCACTCTATCATGAATAATTCAAATAAAATAAAGGTGTTGTGTCACGTTGACACTGCCTGTCGTAACTGTTTGTAATCATTCTCATGACTATTAATGTGGTGATGCACACCTTCGTTGTATTGTATTTATTCATGAGATTGTGACCGAGCGCTTACCTAATGGATACGATGAGCGTAATCACCTGGCATCTTCAGTTGGGTGCGCGCCCGTGATGCGCAGACGTGAAAACAAACAGCACAAAGCTACTTTCGGTTTTAATAAACACTGTTAAACTTATCACGGTGGGTTGTATACAGGGATGTAGTGGAGGCTAAACGCACGTAAACGCCGTTTACGCACCTCCCAAAATTCGGAAATAGCGTTTGCCCACCTCCAAAGTGCGTTTATCCACCTCAAATTGCGTTTATCCTCCACCTCTAAATTTCACGTTATTTGAGCGGACTTTGCTTTTCCAGTGCGTGATCGCCGATCGGTACATGATTCGAGCATTTGGGCCGTTAATGACAGAGCAGAACGTTGAGCAGAGAGCGCAGCGCGCCCACACACACACACACACACACACACACACACACACACACACACACACACACGGAACAAAGAGAACGGCACACACGGAGCAGAAAACACACGCTCGTTACTATACAAGCTGCGCGAGAATTAAACTTGATCGCAGCCGCAACAGAAAATCATAATTTTTTTTTTTTTTTTAGCTTTTTTTAAACAATTCATTATATGCAGCTGGTTTAATGTAGGGAGCATGTCAAAACCCAACTGTACAAGACATTCAGAGGGAATCAAGCCTGCACCAGGTTAAAGACTTTTCCCTCTACAGGGAAACACTGATCCACATTTTTCTGATAGACCAAACAACTAATCAATTAATCGAGGAAATATTCAACAGATTAATCGACTATGAAAATAACCCCAAATCCCTATCATTATGTTCAAGTGCATTGCATTGGAAGCCCTGGGTATAAGCCTCCCTCTCTATCTCTCTTAAATATTTTTGTTCTCTCTGTTTTGTCATTTAGTAAACTTTATAGATTTCAACCATATTATTCCTTCTTGAGTCTCTTTAACAAGAACTTCGATTAATGTATGAATTGAATAGTGATTTTGTGACCTATGATGAGGGAACAACCAGTGATACCCTTGGTAGTACCATCAAATGATAGCCTATAGCGATGTCATCAGGATACACATACACCGGTAGGCAGTGGCCCACCTTACCGGGTGATCAAGTTGTGGTCCACCAGAATTTATAGTTTACCCACCTCTTTTTTTACCACTACACCACTGGTTGTATATGTTGAAAATAGTTATTTTTTACTTTATTTAAGTTTGTCATGAGTTTGTTGCTTCGCGATTAGCGCGAAAGCCAGCCATTATATGCAATAAATCAAAATACCGTTGCAGTTGGAATGTTGTTTCAGAGTTATGAATTATCTTCGACTTCGAATTATCCCCCCATGTCTATTAACAGAGAGTTATAGCTATGTTACATTTGGCTAAGTAAATGTCGTGTCTTAACCCATTTCTCTCTTTTTTTTTTTTTTTTTTTTTTCAGAGATGACATTTGGTATTTACAAGATAATTAAATAATCGATATCAATTAAAAAAAATTAATAATAATAAAGTCCTTAAAAGAAAAATATGAGGATGGCACAACTAAGCAAATAAAATGATGACAAAATGACAAAAATTAGAAATTGGATGCAGTTATTATAAACGTCATTATAAACTGAATAACACAATAAATAAGTAAAGATAGATGACAGACAGACCCTTACGAATATAGGCTAACCCATAGTTTTACTATAGTAAAATAATAATAAACTGGTCTTCTGTGGTGGCCGACAGTGCGGTGAGGGTGAGAGTGCGCGCGCGCGACCGGGGCGGGCTCTCTCTCAAGGTGTGGATAATGTTGTCAAGGCTGGATCTGGATTTTCCCTTTGCCTGCAGAGATTAGGCCTATATTGTCTGTGATGTGGACAAAGTCATCTGGCTGGACCTGACATGAAGACTTGATACTGAAGCAGAAACAATCTCTCTCTCACTGACCTTGATTCTGCAGTTGCGCAACTCTTCTGAGTGACTGTAACATACTGAACAAAAACAATTTCAATTGTTCTTTTTTACTGTAGGCTATATGTCCAAATAACGAAACAAAATCATTCTGCAGCCAATTTAATGAAAACAACTGATTAATGAAAACAACTGATTTACATTTTTTTTTTAATTTTTTTTTATTTTTTATAAAAATGACTTTCAGCTGATATTGCAATTAGTTGTGTTTGGAATAATTATTAATGATATAGTTATTATTTAAATTCATTGTAAATTTTCTGCTACTATTTTATATTTTATATTTGTGTTAGCATTCGAACATGTGCCGATCCGCCGTGCAGGAAATCGTGTAGCATCTGTTCAGGGTATTAGGTGGCTGATGATCTAGCCTGGCTGCAGTAGCCTACTTAAATGTTACGACGAAATATCCTTATTTTATTATTATTATTATCATCAATATTATTATTATGCTGGTATAATGCTAGCTAATACACATTGGCTAATTTATTTTGATAAGATTGATATTTCACGAAATAAAACAAACTAATTAGGCTATAATCTTTGGGCGACAGTGCAAAACCCTGAATCATCAATTAGTTAAATTTTCACATTTATTAGAAATTCAATTTCGTACATATCCTAACATAACAGATCCATTTATGAATGGACTTTGATTCCGGTGGTGGCTGCATTGTTTCCGATTTGTGTGATTCAAACAGTTCCAATAACTCTAGCGTTATTAAGTCCAAAAGTCAAACTGTATTGAAAAAATATTAATGTAATATTTTACAAAATTCACAACATGTTTTTATCTACCGACATATTCTGCTTCAATCCATATTTGTTTTTATACATATAATATATATAATATAATTTATTACATCCAGATAATTGGTTGATGAAACATTGATTAAAATTAAGATACAATTAATACAAAACGAAATTAAATTTAAAGACAGGCTTTCTGCTTGAGGTCTCTGTGAAAGTTTTAAAGCAGTCTTTTAGTGCCGCTTTCAGAGCGGTCACGTCCATGACGGAGAACTGTCCCATCCATAACATTGATTTTTTTTGTGTGTGAAATAAATTTCTAAATAAATGCAACTCATAGTCCAGTGCGACTTATATAAATATTTTTTTTCCTCTTCATGACACATTTTTTTGACTGATGCGACTTATACTCCGAAGCGACTTATAGTCCGGAAAATACGGGTATATTTTGTGATGTAGACAAAATTCCAGATGTCAATTAGTGGTGTGATCAGTTAAGTTCAGAAATTGCAGTATACAAAAGTAAATTTTTGCTGCATGTTTGTGTTGGCTATGTTATTCTTTGGGGTAGAGGGGTTAAACTTATAACAAAAACCCTTAATTGAAAAACTTTATGAAAAACATGTATTCGAGCATATGGGACGCTCAAGGGTTCAGGATTAATGCAGTTGAGATGGTGGTGTGTGTTTCCGGTAAGAGAAACACGAGAGGGAATCCCAGTTGAACTTATTTATTCAAAGGAGTTTGTATATGTTAATTCACAAATGTGTGGTCTGCAATAAACAGAATATAAACAAAGAAAACAGTTGTATAAATATATCAGTAAATTATACAAACATGCAGTTAAGCATATCAGTAAATGATACAAACATTCAGTTATTAAGTAATAGGCCTATATAAATTAACATACTTGGGTAAACCGCGTGCGGCGTGATTATATTATTAACATAATAAAGTAAACAATGACATGCAGATTGCACGATCGCAACGTTGTATATGCTCAATATTACAGTAGCAAACATAAAATGTCATTAAATTCAACATTTTCAAACAATATTGAACACACCGGTTGATCTGAAACTAGGTAGAGAATATCTTATAATCTAATTACAATCATTTTCGAGCTCAAAGTCTGATATGAAAACGGTTTGGTTTCACTTTGTGACGCAGTTTAAAATGCGTTCATTTTACGAGCAAATCTCGACATTCAGAACAATATCAATAACAAAGGCGAAATATATACGAAAACTCACCCCTATTCATTACGCACTGAGAAAAAACATATACGTGGTTGGATAACAGACCAGTCGGTCTGATTTGTAACTTAGCTGCCGATTTTGCATGTCCACACCTGGCTGATCGCTGTATAATACCAAACACCCAGGGGGCGTAGGGCTTTCTCACAACATGCATATTCATTAATACAAGGAATGCAAAAAGTGCTGCACGGGGTGTTACCTCTTTGTGGTCTGTGGGTGTAGGGATGGTTCCATTTAGAAAAACAATATGCACTATTAATTATTAAAAATATAAAAACATGTATTTCATTAGTGTATTTGTGTGTCTATAGCTGAATATGTTATAAAATCAAAGAGAATAGCTCTGATGATATACATTTAGGCTACTTTTAATAAATGCATTAATAGACTGCAGTGCTTCATTGTGCAGTGAATACTAAACTGTTTCATCAACAGAAGGGTGTTTTTTGTATGTTGTGTTAATTGATTTTAAAGCAACTATTCATTTAAAGAAGTTTGATTGAGGAAAAACTAAATATCATTAAGTGGTCTATTAACCCCCCTCCAACTTTCTGATTCACACAGTTGCATGCTTTTTATTGTGTTAGGATATGTATTGTTTTAAATGTTGTGTGTTGTTCATTAAAGACATTGTTCAAATTTTATTTTAGATTTAATCCTGCAGTTTACAGGATTTGTTTGTTATTTGTGCTTAGATAGCCATACCAGCCAGTAAAGTTCCATGGTTTCCAATGTGCCAGCATGCAATTTACGCGTTAACGCGCAATTTACGCGTTAACACGCAATTTACGTGTTAACACGTAATTTACGCGTTAACACGTAATTGCGTGTTAACGCGTAAATTGCGCGTTAACGCGTAATTACGTGTTTACACGACAGTTTCACACGTTTTGGCCCTTTTGGCCTTCCATACACCTCAGAAGACTCGACGCTGAAACTCAATGAGGAAGAGAGAGACGGCGCGAGCGGTGACGTCATCAGCAACGGTGGATGATCAAAGACGTGCCAAACGGTCCCGATTGCAATCAGCACTGTCGAGAGATTTTCTAAAGCTTCTGGGCCCGTATTCATAAAGATTCTAAGAATCCTCTAAGAAAACTCTTAATTTAGCTTAAAAACTTTTACGTAGGAGTCTTAGCTTAAAAGCGATTCGGGACCGATCTGAGAGCAACTCTGAGTAAGGAAAAGACAAAAACTTTCATCTTAGTAAGGAGGCGGGGTTGACCCCGTTGCTATGTATGACACAATCTTTTGACGACTGTGATTGGTTGGTTGTCCAAGAAGGGGGAAAAAAAGTGATTTTAAGTATAGGGTCTATTCTAAGCCTTCACTTTGAAATTACATGCGTACTTTTTTCCTATTTGACCGTTCTCACTCACACACACACACACACACACACACATTATATATGTGTATATAAATCCTTTTTTTTTATTTACCATGCAGTTAATTTCTATAAGGTATTTGATTGGAAAGAGTGGAACAATTTTTATCATTCTAAGCCAATTACACTGATTGCTGGCATGTCTATTTAAGTGGTGGTTTGAATGTTGGTTTTAATGTATCAAACATGGAATTTTCCGAGTTCCCAAATATCGTAATGTAGTGATTACTTTCATTTCTGGCGCTATGGCATTTCTGTGCTGTGTCGGAGATCTTAGCTTGTCTCTACCCAGATAGCACACGTACGTCGGGCCGACGTTGGCCCGATGTACAAAGTTCCATCGGCACGATGTCGCTCAGAGATCGTTTGCTCATCGGCAATATGTCGCCTCGACGTCGGCCTTTGATCGCAAATGATCTCCGGCCGATGTTTGAACGATGCAAAGCTGTAAATCTTTTGGCAGCTCTGCATGGGTTTTATAGGACCTTTATTTATATAGGTCGGACCTTTCGGGCTACTCCTTACATTAGACACCATGCGCTGTTTTTAGTGACGCACGCACGAATACAGTGTTCAACACACACACACACACACACAATTTGCACTCAGCGAGCGGAGATCGCGCTGCAACACTCAGCAGCACAGAAACTTTAGTAATCGCTGCCTCGCGACTTTCATTAATAAAATAGCATCGATACTGAACACATGCAACTTTCATCCCTCAAAATGTCCATATTCAAGAATAAAATGTTGAGTAGTTTGCATCACTGGACATAACTGTCGGACATTTAACATTTATTGTAGAACAGTTGAATTATTAAATGATCACCTCGCACTCTTTCAACGTTAAACTGACGGAATGCGTGCTCTGCTTCTGTGAACAGACCTTTGATTTGATTTCTATTGGATTGTCGCTGTTAGACCAAGGCAGACCATTCTAAAATGTATCTTTTAAGCCTTTTTTTTGTCATCCTAAAAAACAGAACAGAGCAAGAATTTCCAGTATTGGACATGAAAAAACAATTTTGCCATGTATAATTTTTGACTTCTTATTGTTCTTAACGTAGGCCTATAAGACTTGGCCCTCCTCAATGTATGGTGCATGTTATACAGTCCTGACTATCCAACATGAAAAATACTCGATGCTATACTGACATAGAAAAAAATTATCCTCTTCATTTTGTGTGTGTAACAATGAACAGACACGATTCAAAGTTAAGACGCTTTAATATAGAAAAAATAATAATAATTATTTACAGGAGAAAAGGGATTAAAAAGGAACAGGAACAGGAACAGGAACAATGGAAACGTTCTTCCTGGCAGCCTGTAACAGAGTGAAAAAAAACAAAAAAAAAACAGGGAAAAGTAGTTAGGACCTTGCTTTAAAAACAAAAACAAATAACCTACATCAACAAATACGTTTTAACTGTTTTCCTTTAGCCAGATCATGTCTGCATAAGCTGTAGAGCTGTAGCCATCCGTGAAAGCGTCACCATTTCCAGTTTAAGGACCGGGTCAGTTTATTTTGCTGCCCCTGCAGTATTATTGAACCTCAATCTAGCCATATCAACCAATTCAGCACCATCAGCACCAAGGCCGCATTAATGCACGGGCTTACCTGGGCTGAAGCCGCTCCATTGAATTGAACGGGATCGTGTTGCTTCGTCGCTGCGTGTCGTTGGCGGTGTGAACGGTCTCTATCGGCATTTCTATCAGAATGTCTAGTTTTGGGGTGTGTCCAGGCGCACTGGAAACTGTTTCGTCCTTGAAAATATTGTTTTTTAAGACATGATTTTGACCACTTAATTGAATTTTGTTTTGTAGAAAGACTCTTTTTAAAAGATTTTCGTGTTAGTATGAATTGTATCTTGCATTGAACGTGAACTGGAACTGGAGGGTGCCGAAACTCAGCTTGTGCCTCACAGATTTGAGAAATATAGGAAATATTTAGCCTAATATTTAGCTAAATATTTAGCCTATTTTTTAGTCTAGATTTAGTCTACTTTTAAACGGAAAGAAAATTGCATTTGGCGTTCATGGCGAGTCTGCATCGTCAACTTCATCTTTGCAGCGACAGAGAAAACACCAGTTTATTAATAAACAATTAAATGTCTCCTTGCTATTTTAGACACATTCATAATCATTACTTTGCAAAGGTAGGCAAGGTAAACATTTCATTGACATGATGCATCTTTTCTGAGCGCGTACTGTCAAACACCGCCTGATCCCTGATGACTTTATCTTTCGCGTCTGATTGTGCTAATACTGCCAAATACACACAAGGTTTACATAAACACAGTTGGTTATTGTCTAAAGTGAATTAAAAGAGTTGAGAGAAAATCGGAGCAGCGTGTCAAGCATCTATGCGTGCATGTCTTAAAGTGACAGCACCTATATGCTCTCGCTTGTCCTTAAATGTGTATGCGTCGTGGTTTACTCACTCTCATGTTGTTCCATACCTGTATTAATTTTCTTTCTTGTGCTGAACTAAAAAGAAAACATTTTGTAGAATGTGGCCAAACAGTTATAGGAAAAAATAATACTGTTTTGCCACATTCTACAAAATAACTTTTATGTTCAACATAAACATCAGGTTTAAAACAATTTGAGAGTGAGTAAATGATGACAGAATTTTAATTTAGGTGAACTATCCCTTTAATGTTAGTAAAACAACAAAAGATAAAATCACTGCTGATTATCATTGTCAGTGACAAATTCAAACTTTATTTCATTTCGTATAATTATTAGTTTATATCTTATAAACTGCCCATCAACATTTTGTTTCACGTTTTCAATATTATGTTAGTCCACTAATGCATTTTGTGATGTAGATTACCTAGATATTACACTTTTTTTAAATGAGACTCTATAAACTGAGAGGATGGGGGGGGGTTACAAAACCTCTCAGCCCCACATTAGTTTAAGGCAGCCCTGATCAGCACCATCGCCACGGACAGCACCTGGTAACGTCATACGTAAGAAGATATAATTTCACGCCTAAAAAATCTTTAGAGTAGAGACAACGTTATTGGGAAAATCCAGTTGCATCTGTCAGTACAGACAGTCTTGTTTAAAAGATCTTATATCTACTTATAACGTCATCAAACTCTTACTATTGCGCATTACAGCAGTTATTTTTACTATAATGCATATGTTTGTAAAATTATATTATTCCTTTTTTTCTGGGGAGGCAGAAGTCCAAGATTAAATTAAAAAGTCTTATATCTACTGAGCCCTGAATGATCTGGTAAATTATTATTAATACAAAAACATTCCCCTTTTTTTTTTGGTAAATTAATTTAAATTGTATTTTCATGTGTGTACAGTAGGCCGTTTAACTTAAACATGGAATTAAGATGCTATCTTTGCTTGAAAATGAATGCTACCTTTAAAATGTGATGAACTGAGCAGCATCAGTGTGGCTAAAAGTTTGTTGACTGCAAAGTAACAAATCTCTTGATTTTTAGATTTTGAAACCACCTCCTAGATATTTAAATTGCAAAAAACTGTAGTTTCATCGATCAGCTCACCTTCACAGCTGTGGTCTCTCCCTCCGCTGCCCTCTAAGTCTATCTTGGCTCAGCCTGAGCCAGTTTTGAATGGCTGTTTCCACCTCAGCCTCAGTTACCATTGCCAAGGCACCATTCCTAAGAACTGCCACTATACAAGAGAAAATATTAAGGGGAAAAAACACTATCAAATGAACAACATCTGCTGTTGTATGCAAGCTTTTAAGCACAATTGTATATGAAACCGGAATATTGATGAAGTCTCCCATGATGGGATTGTTACTGTAAAACTTACACAGTAGAATTTCACGCACAGGTCGTGACTTGATGCCAGTCTTCTCTCCTCTCCCAACCCAATTTAGTTGAGTGGCAAGTTCAGGAGTGAACACTTTCCTGCAGACTCGCCAAACAGTTTTTTTAATACTGTTTCCCCCAGTAATGGACAGCTTTGCGATCTATAATAAAATATAGAACCAAAGCAAATAAACAGCAGGCAATAATTGCCTACAGGCAATAAAAAATCCTATTTTCTGTCACATGTCTTGTTAGTTTGGAACTCCTAAGTTCTGCTTGGATTTGTGCAGGCCAACAAACAACTGCCTTAACTAATCAATTCCCCATTTTGATGTTGCTTATACACCTCAAAGTACATACCATGTGTTTCTTAAAATCGGCATCTTGCCGAAGCTTCTCATCAAAACTGTTTAGTTCTTCCAATGTGGAAATTGGAAGAACGTTTTGATAGTCATCATGACTTTCTTGTTGTACAGCCCTGTTCTGAGTTAGGGACTGGGCAATTGTTGTCAAATTGTCCAGCTTGAGGTGAAGTTCCCCTAACTGTTCTAGGACAATCCTTTCAACTGCTGTTAGAAATACAGCAACAATTCCATTATTAAAATTATCCTAAAAAGAGCAGTTTACCGGCATCAAGAGAAAGATGTGACCAAACGTACCAGTGCAATTAGCTGCCATGCGTTGATGGGTAGGAAGGCAATTATATCTTGGTTCTAGGGAAAGATAGATATGTCACATGTAGGTCAGGAAACATTCATTGGACCCCAATGAGGTAATAGGATTAAATAGCTTACGTTCAGGAAAGCCCAGCCCTTCATTGGGCAATGGAGTTGGATGCCGTTCCTCCACCTCGTCTGGCCTCCAACTAACCGTTGTTACTTGGAAATAATAATAAAAAATCATTACCTTATGTTTGGAATTAGTGAAAGGATCCTAAATAATCTAGTAACTCTGCACATGTTAGGTTAAGTTCAAAGGCCTACTGGCCATATTTTCTGAAAGATGCTTACGTTCAGTGTAAGCTGGCCTCTGATGACAGTCTGTCTCTGGTCTGGCCTCCAATTCTTGTCTCCAATTTGATGTCATGCCTTTGAATAAGAAATCATTTATTGATGTTAGTAACATGTCTTGCAAATATAATCAGAAATGCTTGATTTTCTTACATATCTACACTATATCAAATATCTTACGTTGAGAAGAATTCATATTCTGTTGCCAGGCTGGAACAGGGCTATGGTTGCTGTTTGAGGACACTGTTCGGGGCTGTGAAATCCCTGTTATGAAATTAAAACATTACTAGCATGTTTTGTCACCACAAGTCTAGCGATGTTAAGTCTTAGATGTGACTTTGATGTGTTTTATTTTGACACACAGATCAAAATAAGCTTACCAGCTCTTATGGCATCTGTGGTCTTTGGTCTGACCAATGGTAAGGGAGGAGGGGCTGCTAAGTTTCTTGGAGGGGGTCGATTAAGTTTTTTTGTTTTTTGGGGTGGGCAAGGTGGTTTTTCTGGTAAAGGTACCAGGTCTTCCTCTGATGACGTTGATGTTGGTAATGGTGACCTGAGACGTTTTGGTCTATGTAAATTAACAATTATGAGACTTTTTGGTTTTCATGCATAATGTTATGCAATACAAGCAAAGGTGACAACATTTCCCTCAAGCATAAAGACATGACACAGTTCCATTACATTTTGTGTCATACAGTTAAAACTCCACTAAAATGAGGATTATTTCATATTCGACAAAGAAATATGTGCTTACTTTCTTCGTTGCCGTACACGTGTAACGTCTTGTTCTCTGTCTGTGTTAAGGTCTGATGTTACACATGACCTTTCCTACTTCTCTCTAATTTTGTCAATTGAATCTGTAAGCAAGATTTAGCCTGTTAACTATTCAACTATAACATAAACAAGGTATAATATAATGTAGTGATAGTATTTGACAATATCAGAACAAATAAATAACAAAGCAACACCAGATGATGTAGTACTCAATTTACTTCTACATAGAAAACTACCTGATTCGTAGAGCACACGTGCAGCAAATTGTTTCCAGCCCTTTGATGGATTGGGGGCAACTTTTTTTTGAACACTTCTCAAAATCTGGAACTTGTCACTGTACGGGGGCCACCAAGCAAGGCCATCTGAATACCACTCCTTTGCCACCGGGCCAGTTTTGCTCTCCTTCTCAAACAGTACTATTAGGTACATATTCACCTAATACAAAATAATAAAAATAATAAAAAAGTGTACTTAATTAATTAATAATCAGTTGGGTAAAGATAGGCAAGGCAAGTTTATTATAGCACATTTCATACACAATGGCAATTCAAAGTGCTTTACATAGAAGAAATTAAAATAATAAAAAGAAATAAGAATAATTGAAACATCACCAGATAATCATCAGATAAAAAAACATCATCAGATAAAAATACCACCCCGAACAGATCATGCTTTTGTGTGATACATAATGTTTTACACCAGACAAATCTCTCACAAACAGTTTATGTCAGGACACCAGGGCTTAAAGTTGGGCACACATCCACCCAAATGCAGGTAAAATTGTTTAGTTGATAATTCAAGAAGGTCCATATTTTAAAGCTCTTTCTTGAAATTGTAATTGAGATAATTGATCTGTTAAGTTAGTCCAGCTATAAAAGATCCGAACGTGCAATATATATATATACTTAATTAATAGCCTGATTCTATGTTTCGGCCTCTAGATGGCGCCTTGTGTTGTTTATTTTTCCACGTGAGTCTGAGTGCTGCACGGACAGCACATGGCATGCTTCATGAAGAGCGCTGACACTTCAGATGCACATTTAAAACACAGACAGCGAAACGGTATGAATACAAAACACTACAGTACATGTTGCCATATCATTATAAAGTAATGAATGTGTTGACTAGATGTTGCATTAGTAGAAAAAGATGTTTGCCGTCGAGTCTGAGAGGAATAACATTAGTAACGGCTAACGTCACCTCAAGCGTTGTAAAGCAATGTGAGGCTGAGAGGACGCTAACATTAGGCAATAATGTTAAAAACAATATGACAAAAACGCTGTTTAATGTCACAATTGTTACATCTATTATGTTTTTTTAGTACAAAAAATCACTTGTTATGCTTATGCTATAATGTCACCCAATATTGTTTTCAATCTTTTTTATCAACTTGTTCTCTTTCAATTAGGACTGGTTTTATATTTATATTTTCATTTGATTAATTAGGCCTCATTTATCTGAGAGTATCTAATTTCGGTCAAACATTTCGGCCATTGAAAGTGAATGTGAGAGACTGAAAATAAGAGAAAAATTTAGTTTCCAGGAGCATGTTCATTATGTTCATGTACATGTGTGCTTGCAAACATCGAGCCCTTGTGCATTAGTGGATACACGCTACCAAAACACATGCTTGAGGCTGCAAAAAAAAGTCATTGCTGAGGGGTGTTCATAAATATGTGGAAAATTTCTGGATGTACTGCCAAACAGCGGACAAACATACTGGTAGCGCGCGTGCGTTTTCTTCTTCGCTGCTCTAACAGTGGTTGCTTGTGGCAACACAAAGTTGTGCTGTTGCCACAAGCAATCACTGTTTAGAGCAGCGAAGAAGAAAACGCGCGCACACTACCACTGCTGTTTGGCAGTATTTCATTCAGAGTGAACCTGCCTAGTTAGTTATATTGTAAAAACACAATACCTTTTCCAGTATTAGATGTGTGGCATGCGGGACATATTTGGAAAATAGCTCTTTATTTGATTATCATAAAAATGTGTTTTCTATACAGAGATATCGATATCAGTAAATATCGGTATCGCCCATAAAAGCAATATTAATATTGGTGATCTGCCACAATCTGCAAAAAAGTTAACTTTAAGTTTAAACCCTGCAAGACAGTAGTGAAAACAACATTTTACAATAACTACTTACTGTTCATGCAGATTGTGGCAGATCAGAGGAAGAAGCTTTGGTGGCAGAATCAAGGGGTGCGGACGGACGGACAGCTAGACAGACGGACAGATTGATGCACAGTAGGGACAGACAGACATAATACACAGTACATATACAAATTCATAAGATTCTGAAGTCAAGCAAGAGTCTGAGAGATGGTAGATGGACAGGAGCTGGGATAGTTTTGGTGAGTGTTTGGATCTGGATCGGTTTAAATGATCAGTTCATATGTATCAAAGGTACAGCAACAAATTTTCTCCCATGAGGTATAAGGAAAACCTTCCCTTCTACCAGTCTAATACTGCAGTGTTGTGTCATGTCCGAGAGGTCATCTACTAAACGAATGCCAAATGTAGAGGAAGATGTTGGGTACTCAAAGAAGGACTCTTGATGGGAAAATGTGGAGTAGACCAGGTATACATCCTCCTTCTCAACAATTATATTCCTGATCTTTGCTACCTTTCCCTGAATGTAGACGTGGCTGTTGGCTTGGTCAAGTTTAAGGGTGAAGAGTTCTGCATTATATTGGGAGTACTGTTGTGCACAGTGAAACAATGGTGGTAGAGGTCCAGATGTGTGTTCTCTCCTTACACCTAAACTTTCTACTCTCTCCATTTGTACAGACTCTCTCTCTGCAAGCCTCTTCACAACCTGGCAGCAGGGAGATTCTGGTTTCCTGACAAGCCTCTTTAGTTTTTGCATGAAATTTTCAAATTTGAAGGCACTGAAGGAATCCAGGTTCCCATGCACCTTGACATATTGTGCAAGGTGCACAAGGTTGTGCACATTGTAGGAAAGGTACATGTCACCATACAGCTTTCCTAAGTGCTGAACAAACAACACAAGCGCATCATTTGCATAATCAGTGTACACCTCAAGCAGCGCCTTGTTTGACAGTATGAACACTCCAACAAAAAAAAGTAAGAAGTGCTGGTATACTGCAGGATGTAGGAAGTCTTTAAGGAGCACAGGACCAGTATAAAGCAGGAACTGGCGGAATTCAGAGGCTTTCCATCGGTCTACTTCATTCAAAGATCTTGGCCTTCGTGCAAACTCCACTGGCACACATTTTCTGATCTTCAAGAGCTTCTCAGAGAGAATCTTCACCTGTAAACCTGAGAGCCTGCAAGCCAGTGGACCCTTGAGCCACAGGTGCAAGAGTCGCCTCATGACACCCAGGCAAACAAGATGCATGTAGTCTAATGGAAACCCACTGACCATGCCCAAAGATGTGTCAACTAGAGGTGAATATCCAAGATGATGACCTTCATCAGCCATTTCTTCGAAGTCTCTGTCATTCCGGAGGCGAGCATCAGTTTGAGGGAATATCACCCTATTGTTCACATATTCCCCCTCCTGCATACATTTCTCACACCCTGAGTAGCCTGTGTGTCCTTTAACATTCTTCAGAAAAGCTCTGGCTGGTGCATCACAGACCATTGAGCACAGTTGGAGCCTCATGGTTATTCCTTCAAATGTAAAACCTTTCTCCAAGGCAATAACTTCACCAACAAAATCTTCCAGATACTCAATGAGTGATGGCTTTCTGGTACCACAGAAAAGCCCGATCACAAATGGCTGATGCTGGGGGAGGTTCTTGATGACTCCAAGAATGGGCCAGAACTGGGTGGAAGAACTTTTAAAAACTGGCAACCCATCCACATTTGCTTGGAGTTCTAGGCATACACCACTAGTCAAGCTGGACTTATTTGCCTCCAAAGTGGTCTTGATTGACTTCAGGATTCCAAAATAATGGTATGTCCCACCAGCCTTTTCCTGGACAACCACTGACTCTGACCGTGAAGTCCTGAGTAGTGTTCTTGCATCAGCTGGCAATGATGGATGATGGTATTTTAGAATTTTCAATAAATTACTCAATGCACTGTGTGTTATATTTGCTTGCAATGCCCAGGATGCCAATTTACATTCCATATGAGCTTCCTCTTCTTCAACAGAGCTACCGGTACTGTTATCAGACTGTAAAGACTCCTCAGGGAAAGATGCTTCACAGTCCATAAAGTCCTCCTCATTGTTAACTTGATATTCATCATTTTCAACTGGTACATTTTCAGCCCTACAGCTCTAAAGCAAAATCAGACTGAATTGACTCCAATTGTTGGTTAACTCTTTCTCTAGATTTTCGTTTCAAGGTCCAGTAGGAAGGTGTATTTGTCATACTTCAGAGACACAGAAAATTAAGAAAACACAAGAGAAACAAAACAAAGAGCACAACAAGAAGTGGCATCTAGTTATTTTATACGTTTGACATGTCAAAATAAATAATAGTTTGCTCACATCGAGATACAATCTGCACTTAGTATTTTTTAGTGAACTATATTTATGATCAGAAAATGGAAAAGGTTTTTACTGTATATATGTTTTACATGTGCTGTGTGTTAAAGTAATGATTGCCTTGACAAAATGGATAGTCTAAAATTTTGATATTAAAATATCTATATGTAAGGAATAATTGCCGACAGGCCGTTGAGTTATTAGAAAAATAATGCACACCCGCGGTGGTAATGCGGTCACGACACGAAGCGAAACATTGTTCAGATGATGTATTTCAAGACGTTTGTCAAGTTTTTGTCATTAAAACGCTCTTGTATGTAGGACTAATTTCTTACGCATCTAATCCCATCTCCGTTGCTAATTCCAAAACGTCATTTTAGAGTTACTGTAGTAACGGAGGTTTGAGCCACTGATAGCACTGATGTGCTGGGGACACACTTGACAACTAGCTGAAACATTATCTGACTGTTTCCATCAACTGCAGCAGTTTAATCCTAAAACTGGCAATGTGACCTGGGTGTAACATAGTTTTTATTGTCTTTTTTGGGGCATAAGAATTTTTTTTTCATCAAATCCTTTTATCATTTATCACAGCCTGGTCTGTCGTGAGTATGCTGGTCACATGATTTTTTTCAGTTTTTTATGATTAATTAGTCAGCCTGACCTAAATCCAACTGGTGGTGCAAGACATTCAGATTTTGAAGAAAGTAAATATATTAAACTTTTCTTCTGGAAAAATAATAATAATACTGCTAACATTAATTGTGAACATTGTCTTAAGGTGCTGAAAAAGAAAATTTATTAAAATGTTGTTCATGTTGTTATTTAGCACGTTATGAAATATACACCTGAGCCTGTTTTGGGTATAAAAAAAAGGACCAAGTCATTAATCTGTTTTTCCACTACGTTTAAAACAATTATATCCTATGCTTCACCTCATCTAATGTTGAACAAATTATATATCATTTGAAAGCTTACGAACTCAGAATTCATCCTGTGAAAACCATTTTGTAATTGGACGTTGCGTTACCATAGAAACTGTACTCTAAATACATTTATCTGGCTCCTCCACTTTTGGGTATCGTTTCATAATTTATGATCAAAACCTTTTCTAATCTTGACAAAACACATAGCCTATTGTCAGAGTCTCAAGGTTCCATATTTTGTGACAAGTGATATTTGGACAGAAATGTATTCATTTGTTATGGCAGAACTTGTTACGGCTAAAGTAGTTCCAGGCAGGTTCCGCGTTACAGTTCCATATCACTGGACCTTGCGTTACCATAAAAATGGTACTTTAACCCTTAACTCTCACTGGTCTTGTTTTAAAGAAAACACTCAGTAGATTATTGATGAAGTGAAAGTACTTCAATGAAAGTATGAAAAAGTTATGGAAGTTTAAATTTAAAGTAAATCAAATATACTGTACTTAATATTTTTTCTTTTATATAAAATATATATTTTACAAAATGTTTTTCTCTAAAATTGTTATAAAATCAAATCCATATATCTAACCAAGTTGTGTTCCAAATTTGAAGTTGATATCACAAAAATTGAAGTACCCATGAGATTTTGTTTAGGCACAATACCGAACTACTTTAGCCGTGCGTTTCCCTGAAAATAATGCACACCATAGAACGTTCGTCAAACAATCAGATTCAAGCATTCAACGGCCCTGTAGTAAAAGGCAGTATACAGTATGTGGTTTTCCCCATGATATTGAAAATGATACTGAATATTTATATTTTTCAATGTATCATATTGAAGTTAGAAATTTCATATCGCGACCACTAATTCAAGTTCTTCGTCAAAAGTAAAATAGTGTTTTGCTGAAAGTAGCTAGTATTTTCTATTATTTGATTTGATTAAATATTTATTGGTAATTTATTAAATATCACCACCAAAAAAGTCACTGTAAAAAAAAAATCAAGAGCTTTTATTTTGGAGAAAACACCAGATCACCAAAGTGCGCACTTCTCTTTAAATCACACAGCAAAAATAGACCGCCTATATTGGCTACTTAATTAAAGTCTTGTGCTGTTTTATAAACAGAAAGCCATATCAGTTTTGCTGTTCTTAATAAATCAACACATCTTAATAAATGAAATCATAATCATATAATAGTTCAAATGAGTTGTTTAATGACTTTTAAAGGTGCATTGTGTAATATTTAGGAGGATCTGTTGACAGAAATGCAATATCATGAACAACTGTTTTCAGTGGTGTATAAAGACCTTACATAATGAACAGTTATATTGTTATTAACTTTGAGTAAACATTGTATTGTAAAATTGTATAAAAAAAAAAAGTATTAAATGTATTTAAAAAAACAAACAATTAAATGAGATTGAAATCACATATACAAATATATATATATTATAAACATCTCTGGTTTATTGTATTGTAACAACTTCTTTGTTTAATTATTGTACACTATATATATATATATATATATATATTACTCTTGAGTTTCTGTGGGACACTGAAATTTAATTTCATGAAAATGAAAACTGCACCAAGGGATTCAAAGCTGGTGTCCTCATTTTTGTGGAAGATGATGTGGCAACAGTTAATTCCAATCCCTTAATAAGGAGCATAGCTATGGTGGTAGAAGAGCCAATTAAATAGGCTTGAACAATACTGAAGACTAAATTAATCTTTGCAACTTTAGCAGGTGCAGAGACTGTTGTAACTGGAGTTGCAGTTTGGTTTGTAACTGGAGTTGCAGTTTGATTCATACCAATTAAATAGGTGTACTAGGCGAGGTTACACTTTCAAAGTTATTTAGAAATATATAGACCTGACCTTGCATTATTTTTATTTTTTTGCTAGAGTTGTTTTGATTGAAATGAGTTGATTTGAAAAAGTTTTAAAAATATTGATGAAATTGTATTGCCAATTTTAAAGATAGGTTTTGAATGACCAATTTTGTACTGAATAGTATTTAATAAATGCATATTGAACCAACTTTAAGTTTGTAAATGCAATAAAACTCAAGTAAACTTTAAAGTACTTTTAAAGTACAATTTTTCAGTAGTCTTTCCAACACTGATTATTTGTGCTTTTCCGTAATGTCATATTCGAGTTCGGCCTATTATGGTAAACAGGCTCCAAATAGTGTTTTTATGTGTGAGTTCTTAAAAATGTTGCTTTGTTGCAAGGTCACCTACAAGCCACACACAAATTATTATTTCTGGCTACACCAGTTATAAACAACTGCTTGATGTGTGATCCCTTTCTGTAAGGACAGGATTTTTGCCAAAAAGAAGTGTCGGGAGCCTGTTTAAAACAAAGACAAGCAAGAACATACAGCAAATTAAAAGATAAGTACAAGTGAACGACTTACTAACTTAACAAATAAACTTTCTAATTTACTAATTTACAATTAAACACTTGTACTTGTAGTTCCAATTAATTTAATTAATCTAAACCCAGATACTGAGAAGGTGTTTGACGGTTAGTAAAAACATACTTACAAAGACGCACACTGATTGTCCTGGCTCTGAAAAGAGGCGTTGGGGTGGATTTTAGCTGCTGTTGAGACAAGCAAAAGAGAGAAAAGGGAGAAACGTATGAGTGTTTACTAATCAGAATGTACATGTCAAATCATAGATGCAGGATGACTGCTATTGGTCACTTACCAACAAACAGATGGTCAATGAAGCTGAAAAAGAGACAAGATAATTATTTTCATAGAGAAATGCATTCGATGAGACTTTTCCAACCCTAAAAAGAATAACCTGATAACTTGCTGCATGACATGGTTTTAATTCATCTAAACTCAGATACTGAGAAGGTGTTTGACGGTTAGTAAAAACATACTTACAAAGACGCACACTGATTGTCCTGGCTCTGAAAAGAGGCGTTGGGGTGGATTTTAGCTGCTGTTGAGACAAGCAAAAGAGAAAAGGGAGAAACGTATGAGTGTTTACTAATCAGAATGTACATGTCATGAGTGTTTATAAGTGTCCATTTAAACGACAGTAAATATACGGCAGTAGAACATTTTCTGATGGTCTAATTGACCTATGGCTAAGCCACGCCCACTCCACTCACTCGGACAAACAGTCAACATTCGGTAACAGGCGCTATGGCAGCTGTCACAGTATAGGAGACATTTCACAGGAGGCAATTGATGATTTTTGGAGACAGAAAGATTTTATATCATCTCAAAGTCACCAAAAGGGCCTTAACTATGCATTGGAGGGTTATATTAATCATTTTACTTTGAGAAGGTCGATGAAAAGCTTCAGCTCCAGACAAAGATTTAACGTTACAGGTCAGTGTGTAAACGTTATAGTTTGGTGTTATTTCGCTTCAAACGCTCGCTTTATACGCGCGTCCTATTCGCTTCGGACGCGCAAATGGATTCAAAATGTTCAAGCGTCGAAGTAGACGCAATACGCGCGAATTTGACGCTCTATTCGCGTTTGGTGTGAACGCAGCATAATGAACAGGCTGCGATGTCAAGATTGCAATGCTGGAATGTGTGTGTGTGTCAGAGAGAGAGAGAGAGAGGCGCGGGCGCGATCGAACAGTGGAAACATAAAAACAAAAACATACTTCATTTTGTTCATACAGGACATCATTAAAACTGCAAAGTGTTTAGCCTACTCAGACTGAGCTCAGGAAGGCGTATCCCAAGTTTAGCATTCCGGCGCATGCCCTGCTGCGACGACACACATCATGTCTGTGATCCATAGCGGTCTCATGTCTCTCGTTTGTTTTGATTGTATAACTGCCTAGCGTCTCATGCTATTGAGAAGTCCTTTGTGAAAATTTGTCTTCTGTCTATTGCTAAGCCTCGTCTATCTACAATGGTTGATTTCTACAAAGCAATTGGAATTACACTTTTAGTCTGGACTATCAGCATCCACTCGGTGATGGCACTAGAATCAAGTGAAACCAGCAACCGAGGACTACTCACCTATAGCCGTGAGGATCTTTTACAGCTACGGTCCTCCATCTGGTGCAAACAGAAGCCTGCGATCTCACTACCGCCGGGGATAAAACTGAGGCGAAGAGGTAGACGAGGCGGTGTGCGAACCAGACTTCGGAAGCGTCCCTTCAGACCCCCTCTCCCCTCCATCATATTGGCGAATGTCCGTTCCCTCCGGAATAAAATGGACCTGCTGCACGCCAAGTGTCTGACGGAGAGAGCCTTCAAGGACGCCTGTATCATCGTTCTTACTGAATCCTGGCTGGACGAAGATACTCCAGACACTGAGGTCAGTCTTGATCACTTCACCATCATAAGGGCCGACAGAACTAGCCAGTCAGGCAAGGGGAGAGGTGGCGGGGTCTGTGTTTACATTAACAAAAGGTGGTGTGAGAACATCAAAGTCCATAATAGGACATGCACACCAGACGTGGAGATGCTGACCCTGTCCTTGCGCCCCTTTTACCTCCCGAGGGAATTCCCTGCTGTGGTTGTCACCTGTACGTACATCCCTCCTAGTGCTAACATCAAGGCAGCCGCGGAGATACTAGCCGAGGTGGCTAATTCCATGCTAGCCAAGTACCCCGAGGCACCGGCGTTTATTTTAGGGGACTTTAATAAATGCATTCTCTGCGATGTACTGCCGTCCTTCCAACAGTACGTGGATGTCCCCACAAGAAAAGAGAACACTCTGGACTTGTGTTATGGTAATATAACTGATGCCTTCAGCGCTCGGGCTTACCCCCCACTTGGCTTCTCTGACCATAATGTCGTGTTCCTTCTCCCGCAATACAAACCGGAACTGAAACGCATCAAGCCACAAACGTACAGCACCACTCAATGGTCGGAGGATGCAATTGCACAGCTGCAGGGCTCTCTCGCCTGCACCGATTGGGACGTTTTTCAGGGAAGTTTGGATGAGCGGATTTCGCTAATAACAGACTACATAAAGTTCTGTATCACTACAACTATTCCAATAAAAAACATCACCAGATACCCAAATTCTAAGCCCTGGATCACCCCTCATATCAAGCTCACTCTGAAACAAAAACAAAAAGCTTTCAAGCAGAAGGACTGGGTTACTCTCAAACTACTCAATAGACAGACAAAAAATGATATCACCAAAGCCAAAATGAAATATAAAGAAAAAATGGAGCAGGAATTCAGTAACATGAACACAAAACAAGCTTATCAAAGAGTCAAAAAACTAACTGGACAGGAACAAAAACAGAACCACATCACAACATCAGACCCATTAACCTTTGCCAACACCCTAAATAACTTTTTTGCTCGGTTTGACACCCATGACTACTCTACCACATGTGAGGACTTGCTCAGCGCCCTCCCCCGCCGAGACCCCACACACCCCCCCTTTACAGAGGAGGATGTCCGACAGCAGCTGGCCAGGTGCAAACCTGGCAAGGCAACAGGGCCAGACGGCATCCCAGCAAGGGTGCTTAAGCTCTGTGCCATGGAACT
The DNA here is from genome assembly GCA_021554675.1 of Leuciscus idus. Taxonomy (NCBI): domain Eukaryota; kingdom Metazoa; phylum Chordata; class Actinopteri; order Cypriniformes; family Leuciscidae; genus Leuciscus; species Leuciscus idus. Next base: position 63,068,830 of record CM038621.1, read on the forward strand.
CTCTCCCATTTTCCACAACATCTTCTGGGAATCATATAGGACAGCCTCAATACCCACCCTCTGGAAAACCTCAACCATTGCACCGATCCCAAAGAAACCCCGCCCTTCAGAGCCTAACCACTATCGACCAATTGCACTCACACCTATAATCATGAAATGTTTGGAAAAATTAATTCTTCACCTCATCTTGCCAACTGTCAGACAACACTTGGACCCACATCAATTTGCATATAGACCCAGACGAGGTACGGAGGACGCAGTGGCATGCCTTCTCCATCCTATTCTTCAACATCTACAGACATCTGGGAACTTTGCATCAGTACTCTTCATTGATTTCAGTTCCGCTTTCAATACAATTCAACGCCACCAGCTCATCAAGAAATCACATCACCTCAACATTCCCCCACCTCTCATTCACTGGATCCATAACTTCATCAGCAATAGACCGCAAACGGTTAGAATTGGTTCAACAACATCATCAACCATCATCACCAACACTGGTGCCCCACAGGGCTGTGTTCTCAGCCCTTTCCTCTACACCCTGTACACTAATGACTGTAATAGCCCATCACCCGTCACCACCTTCTACAAATACGCTGATGACATTGCCATAGTTGGATTACTCAATAACAATAACTCCATTACAGCATATCAGGATTCAATTTTACAGTTTTCACAGTGGTGTCAGGACAACTACCTCCAACTAAACACAGACAAAACAAAAGAGTTGGTCATGTACACATCCAAATCACCACCTGGACTGAACCATACCCACATCTACGGTCAACCAATCGAACAGGTCAGCAGTTTTAAATACCTGGGACTCATTATAGATAATAAAATGAACTTCAAGGAACATGTCACTGCCATCCAGAAACGTGCACAACAAAGATTACACGTAATACGCAAACTGAAAGCCCTCTCTGTTGCTCCTCACCTCCTGCTTCTACTTTACAAAAGTATCATTCAACCCACCCTGCTGTACTGTTCAACCTGTTTCTACACAATGCTAACCGCCACCTGCAAAAACAAACTCATTAAAATCACACATATTGCCTCCAAGATTATCAGTCTCCCTACACCCAGCTTATCAAACATGAATGATAGAGCCATCACACGCCTAGCACGCACAATAGTAGCTGATACAGATCACCCCCTGAACAAATTTTTCACACTACTCCCATCCGGTCGCAGATACAGAACACTAACCTGGACCAAAGCTTATTTTAAAAAAAGTTTTGTCCCCACTGCCATCACAACGCTGAACAAACTGTAATACTGCCACCGACCCCCCCACCATAACACCACCACCACCATCATCACTACTACTACCTGTCACAAGTTTGTCCTGTCTTGTTTTGCACTTGGGTGTTTGTTGTGTTGAGCCATGTGCTCGTGTTCATTGTTAGCCCCGCCCTTCTTGTTCAGGGACACCGGCTCAGCAGGCATGACGTGAACAGTTTCTGGCTGGGCAGACACGACGAAAACAGTCCCCGGCTGGGCAGACGTGACGTGAACAGTCCCCGACTGGGCAGACGTGACGCGAACAGTCTCTGACTGGGCAGACGTGACGTGAACCGTCTCTGACTGGGCAGACGTGACGTGAACCGTCTCTGACTGGGCAGACGTGACGTGAACCGTCTCTGACTGGGCAGACGTGACGTGAACAGTCTCTGGCTGGGCAGACGTGACGTGAACAGTCTCTGGCTGGGCAGACGTGACATGAACAGTCTCTGCAGACTCTGGAGTGACAAAAACTGGCTCGATGGAGACAAAGACTGATGCAGCAGTCTTAGCTGCTCTCCTCCTTCTCAACCTTCGTTTTTTAGTTAAATTCGGAAAAACTTGACTCGGCGAAGAAGGATAGGTAAGTTGGTCGATACCGTCAGTCTCTAATGGTGGCAGGATCCTCCAATCCTTGCGATGCCGCAGGTAATTGGTAAATTTCCAAAAGTCCAGGATCCTTAAACCATTCATCTCCCACTGAGGAAGGGGATCATCCAAACAGTGGTTGAATGCCTCTTTAAGAGCTTCATCATGGTAATTCAATCCCCTAGCCATTGTCCAGAAGAACTGGGCGAAGCATCCTATCTCCCAGCCCTGCTGGCGTTGCGATGCCAACGCCTGCTGGAGTTCTAGTCTCTCTTGAGCTGTAGTGGGGGGAACCACACGAATACTCATTCTGCTGAGTCCTCAAAATGGCTGTTACGTTCTGTCACGACTGGGTTCAAAAACAAAACTGAGGACTCAATTGCAGAAAACCAAAATGGGATTTTAATAAAATAAAAGCAAAATACAATGATAAACAAAACTCCCACGCGGGGGGGAAAACACTAGAATAATATAAACAAACCAAAACACTGGGAAACAAACACAAGAACATTAGACAACGTAACAGCACAGTACAACAGACACAAGGAGACTAAATAGGGAGGCAAACAAAAGAAGGTAACGATGACAACAGGTGGAATTAATTAAACCAATAACAAGATAACAAGAAGGGCGGGGCTAACAATGAACACGAGCACATGGCTCAACACAACAAACACCCAAGTGCAAAACAAGACAGGACAAACTTGTGACACTACCACCAACCTCAGTTGCCTTGTAGTTTTTTATATCTGACAATTTTTTGTGGGTGTCTTAATGAGCTGTATGTTTGTAGATGTATTTGAATACGTTATATGTATTACACGTTATATGTGTTTCTTATATGTGATATTTCTGTGCTATGGAAAGGAAAAAGGATGTGTGGAAATGATTATCCCTATGGGACAATAAAGACTCTCTATCTATCTATCTATATTTGTGTAAAACACAACATTGTGCTTTTGTCAAACTGTACTCTTGTCAAACTGCAACGCAGCTAGAAGCTAGGCTAACGTTACGTTAGAGATGTTAAAGATAACGTTCAAATACGTTGTTGACTTACCTTAGAACAGATGTAGACATCCTTGTTTAATTTATCCACGTTTAGTTGGTGTTGTGGTCTAAGTTACCGCATAAATTAATCCAGAGCAGACACTTCTCGGTTGAGATGTGGCTTGGGAAAGGGTAAAAAATACACACCGTCGCCCAGCCTCTCAGGATACCTAGTGTTGGAGTTGAATGTACCCCATGCACACCGTTTGACCATTTTAAACTTAAAATGACAAGAAAAACCAGATAAAAACGAGTGAAAACTGACTAACTGCAATGCATTTCAATGGACGTGGAAGCAGAGAATGTCCGAGTGTATTGGGTTAGCTATGCGCACTGTGATTGGCTCATCGCGTTTGGGGGCGTGGCTTAGCCATAGGTCAATTGTTTTATTTTCATATAAGCAACAGAACTTAACATCTCGTTTATTAGCAACACTGTAGCACGAGCGTGAATCCCGCGATATCCGCCTTTGATAGAGAGATCTGTCCTTCTTGCCTTTTTTTTACTCCTCCATTTCAAGGCCAGTCATAGACAGTAAAAGAAGGTCAAGGCGAATCTCAAACAAGCTTTATTGACGCAATTTACGTCATGCACGAGAGAGAGCGCGCGCAAATGACGTCACGCGAGAGAGAGAACGCGCGCGCAAATGACGTCATCCATATTTAACGGCATTTAACGGTACTGACCCAAATGACTAGGCCTAATGTTGGAAAAAAAGCGGAAAGTCATTGTTTGTGTGTGGAAAAGGAAGTCCGTCGACCTTTTAACCATTTAATTTGTTTCATTTGAGAAAATGGATGTTATTACCAACAGTATAAGACTTGTATAAGTCAAGTGTATAAGTCAATGGATGTTATTTATTTTTAGTTATAATATCTGAGGAAAACGAACTCTTCAAACTGTGTCCTAATATAATTTGTTATTTACTCTGGTCATATTTTGAAATGTCATATCCTATTTATAGCTTGTTTTACATATGATATTTGTTTATATTTAATTAAATATAGTCTTTAAGGTAAATAATCTGATAAGTATACTTTACCTCAGGAAAACTCATGTGTTTGTGGTGATCAGTCTGAAGAGATGTCCGCTATGCGGGGGATGGGCACTGACCGCAGCTTATATATGTCCTCTGCATTCTTTCGCGGGCTTGGCACGCGAGTGATAATTTATAAACTATATAACTTTATAAACTTTATTTATTTTCTTATTTAAAAATAAATGTTATGTATACATATAGGCTACCTTACGTTATTGTACCCCGACATTAAATGACAAAATAAATAAATAAAGCGGGAGTGACTGTAAAAAAAAAAAAAAAAGCCTATCTGTAGGCCTATGTTATAAAAGACACACTCGGGAGCTTCGGGGTCTTTTTGACCCCATGGGAAATTAATGGGGAAGACTATAAAATCTTGTCATAAAAATTCACAAATTGTGAATGCACAATTAGCGGGGCACAAAGTAACGCTTTTTGACTTTTTTAGTTTCTGTAAATCTACTTATGGTTCAGAGTATTTATTTTTTCCCACATTAATTTCACACATGTCTAATGTTGTTTTATGAATAAACTATATAGCCTACTTTTTTCTTGATATACCCCTAAAGAATGGAAGTGAAATGTGACAACCCAACCCATAGGTGGAGGTACATTGTAACATGTGAGGGGCACATTGTAACATGACCATATGACAGCTTAAAATTAAATCTGATCTAATAAAAAAATATACAAGACAAACTAAAAAAAATTACAATTATTACCTTTTCCATATAAAATAATGGCATTTTTTAATAGGAATTAAAAAACACAACACAAGGAAACTTGATTTCAATCTTTTGAATTAAATTGAAAAAAAGTATCACAAATAAATACAATAGAATAAAGATACCAATAAAAAAAAAAAAAAATTTTTTTGGATATGTCTAATAGGCCTACTAGTATTCAGACATACAGAAACTGAATAAATCAACTGACAGTACCCTGTATTTTAGTCCTGACTAAACTAAAAACATTATTAATCCTGATTCCTTAAAATGGAAGATTTTTTGTTGTTGTTTTGAAAAAAAAAAAAATGAAAGGCAATTATAAATTGTAAATAAATTGTTACTTGCAAGCTGTTTCTTTAGTTTAGAAAATCGTCTCAGAGAGCTCGCAAGTATAGGCTACTGAGAAGTTTAAAATCACTTGAGTGTTTAAACTGATATAAGACTTAAAAAATGATTAACCTCGGTCTTAAAGTAAAAAGATGCTGAAAAACAGTATGCCTAGTATATAATTAAATACATTTACGGTGAGATTAATATGTTTAATTAAATGCATGGTGAGATTACTACATTTTCATGTCAATTTGTGTTCAGTTTGACCACGAACAATGCGCTGTCACTTTAATTATGTGCGTGGAGCACAGCAAAAATAGACTGTGGGGAAACGATCTCTGGTCTCCGCACCGTTTCACACAGTCGATTTTGAAATCAATAAAAGGGGAAATGTAAAAATGGGATTGATCTTCAGATTTTTTTTAGGTGTTTTTTGTTTTAGGTTACCAAGCTATTAAATAAGTTAGGTTTATTTAAGCTACAAGTTTTTTTTTTTTTTTTTTTTTTTTTTTTTTTCTCTCTCAAGGAATTGGTAAAAAACCTTAAAAGTTACAACCACAAAAAGGTAAGTATTAGCCTATAATGTATTGTAACTGTTTTTATCATATACTTATCAGATGATACAACATATTATAGGTTTTTTTTATAAGGCGTTATGCGCGTATTATAATGCATTAAGAATTCCATAATAGGATTAGGCTATAGAGGCTATAGAGGCTTGATACAAAGGTCTTTATGATTGATGATGATTTATAGGATTTATCTTAACAATATTTTGCATATTATGCTAATTGTATGTAAATTTATGATCTCAATTATAGGCTTAGAAAACAACAGAGTGCAACATGCAGATAAAATAGTTAGCCTATATAAAAATATAAAAAGCAAAACTATTCCATATTTCAGTAAAAAAATAAATAATTTTTAAAGGTTTAATTTAATTTAATTTAATTTAATTTATATATATCACTTTAATTCAGTGCGTGCAGCACAGCAGCGCCGTCCCTTTAAAAACGAAATATAGTGCTGACTGCTGAGCATGTCTGGGATGCACGCAGATGTTTAAATACCGCGCTACTTGTCTAAAAAGACCAGCCATTTCTCATATTTTTATCACATAATTTATCAAAATGGTTAATTATAAAACACATTTCATTATTTGGACCCGCGCGAGCATTAACGCGACATCGGCCTCCCGTATAGTGGGCCGACGACCTAAAGCCGACGTAACGGAGCTGGGAAATAGAGCACTCTGACTGACAGAGATCTGACTACGCCTGGCCGACGCCTTTGCGATGTTATTCGGTTGTTAAGTCGTGACGTAACCAATACTCTTTCCGGGTCCAAAGTCCAGGTCCTCTCTACCTACCTACCGCTTTCGCTGGTGTTTTGGTTATTATTGAGTGTTTTTACAATGCCGCAGTGCTGTGTCCCGTGTCCCGAGCTAACTCACTTCAACCTCGTAAATCTTCTTTTTCATTGAGGACTCTACCCTTAATTATGCCACCTGAGTGATGAGCTACACTAACCACTCTGTTGGTGTTAAAGGAATTTAAACCCTTTTTGACCGCCAAGGGTGCCTCACTAAGAAGGACGTGATCGTAAATAAATTTACAGGTTCCACCGTTGTTATTTCTGGACCGCTTGGGACCCAAAACGTCACGCGTGACGTCAGACTTAACAATCGGATAGGGAGGGAGGCCGACGCTCGATGTTGGGCCGATGTCGGCCAGACGTACGTGTGCTATCTGGGTAATAAGATCAGTCACAAACATGATCCCTGCACGATCTAATCTATAGCGTCTTATTAACTCAGTCATCCATTGTCTGCAACACATTTCTTCTCCCTCTTCGTCTTTCTGCCATTTTCTCCTCTGCTAAAGAAACCTTTAAGCCTCTTAAAAGTCCTCGTCCGTGCTCCTAACAATTTTGACCTTAAGACCTCTTTTAAGGGTTAATTTGCTTTCTGAATTACTTTTTTCTTTACTAGGATTTTTCTTTAATTTTAAGAGTAATCGCCCACATTTCTAAGAATTTTCTTAGAATTTTGTCACTAGGAGCTACTCTTTGCATTAAGATTCTTTATGAATACGGGCCCTGTTTTTTTTTTTTTTTTTTTTTTTTTTTTTTTGTCTACATGTGAAGTACTTTCAATTAAAGATTGTAACCTAACCTAACTATAATTAATAATATTCCAACAAAAGATATCTTATCTAGGTATCTCTATATGTAAAAATCAAATTGATATGTGTATGTAATTTTTCCCCTATTATGGAGAAAACAAAAAAAAAATTAGGTGGCCATATTTTGGCCAGACAGTCCAGATTTTAAGCCCCCTGTCCGGCGTCCAGCACAGCCTCAAGATGTACTCATTTGTCCTCCTTTTTGGAGTTGCGCTGAATCGGCCAAAAAATACCAAAAAAAAAAAACTCGCTCTAGAATCTTTATTGGGGCGCAGCAGCATAGCGTCTAATACCGTAAGATCTCTTGTCAAACAAATGAAGCGGTGTCAAATAAATATCTGATATATCGTTGGTTAAAACCGTAAACAAGCCTCCAAGTGCTGGCTATGTCATATCATAACGTTAACATGCCAAAACGTCAGACCTCGTTTAATCCAGAATGGACAAAAGAGCATGAATTTGGCCATGATGACCCTAGAGGAGCTGGTGTCGCCTGAGCACAGGGTGAACTTCTTTGTTAAGAACTGAAATATGTATTTATTTATTTTTTGCATTAATTATGTGCTTATTTATGTATTTCTGTTATTTCCAGAAGTCCAGAAATGTAATGTTTTCAGGCACTGTGCTCTTTTCAAGACAGGCTCATCTCAGTGTTCAGTTTTTGAAACAGACATCATAATGTCTTGAATAAATACAAATACTGTGAACAAACACTTTTCCCTCTTCTGTTACACATAGGTCTACAGGTGAAACTCTAAAAATTAGAATATTGTGCAAAAGTTAATTTATTTCAGTCATTCAACTTAAAAGGTGAAACTAATATATTATATAGACTCATTACACGCAAAGTGAGATATTCCAAGCCTTGCCTTTGATTATGGCTTACAGCTTATGAAAACCCCAAATTCAAAATTAGAATATTGTGAAAAGGTTTTCATAAGCTGTAAGCCATAATCATCAAAATTATTACAAATAAAGGCTTGAAATATCTCACTTTGCGTGTAATGAGTCTATATAATATATTAGTTTCCCCTTTTAAGTTGAATTACTGAAATAAATTAACTTTTGCACAATATTCTAATTTTTCGAGTTTCACCTGTACATCAAGATATATCGTAGATCAAATAGTCTGGCGATGAAGAGAGTTGGCTATTTCAGAATCACTGTATCATGATACCATCGATATGATGGACAAAACTGTAGTTGCGAGTACACCAGAGTCCTATGCACTTATTCTTGCCTCACTAAATGCCGCAAAGTTTCCTCCTTTTGGGTGTTATGGGAATGGCTATTTATGGCTAGAGAGACTTATCTCTGAGGGGAAGAATATTACTTGCCAAACTGGGGAAGGATCTCCAGACTTTCATTTGCTGCTCAGTCGCTTCATGTGGATAACAACACTATCAAAAGTATTGACAAAATGTTATTTCATTTCATATGGAAAAATGGCATACATTATATCAAGAAATCTGTTGTTTTAAATTCTTATTTAGATGGTGGCCTCAACATGTTAGACTTTTGTACATTTAATAATACTCTTAAAATGAATTGGGCCAAACACTTTCTCACAAATCCAACCTCTGTTTGGAACTTCATTCCACATTATGTTTTCTCCAAATTTGGTGGTTTAATTTTTTTTATTGCTTTGTAATTATAATGTTGAAAAAATACCAGCTAAATTATCTAAACTTCATAAGAAGATTCTTCTCGCCTGGTCTCGGATATACAACTTTTCTCCTCATAAATATTTGATATGGAATAACCGTGATATTCTGTATAAAAACAAATCTCTTTTCTTCCAGCGCTGGTTTGAGGCTGATATTTTGCTTTAGTTGTTTAATGCAAATGGCCATTTATTAAACTATGAAGAATTTCTTAATCGTTTTAACATTCCCATTACCCCTAAAGAATTTGCTATTGTTTTTGATGCCATTCCATCTGGAGTTACTGGATTGTTTCACCATATCCCCTATCCCTCTTCTTTACCTCCTTTAGATCCTAATGTTACACTGGTGGGGAAATATTGCTTTTCATCCACTTCTTCTAATAGATTGATACGTCTATTATTTCTTAATGAATGAGTATCAATTCCAAATGTCACAGTTTATTGGAATGCTTTTCTTCCCGATATAGTCCGGAGAAAAGTTTGGCTGATTCCTAATAGATAATTAATTCCTAATAAGATAAGAGAGGTTTCCTTTCGAACTGTCCATTGTGTATATCCCATTAATACCTTCTTAAAGAAATTCACAAAAGATATTAACGCAAACTGTTCTTTTTGTAAACAGCACCCATAGACTATAGTGCATTTATTTTGGCTTTGCCATTACTCTAAATTATTGTGGAAAGACTTTTCCCGATTTTTTATTGAGAACATTGATAAGGATTTTTCTCTACTTTGGGAAAATGTTTTGTTTGGAATTGGTAATTGGATAAAAGAGCAATTACACAAAAACTAAATATTCTTACTTAATATTTTTTTGTTAACAAAATTGTATATACATAAATGTAATTTTTCAGGTCAGAAACCACTTTTCTATGTTTTGCTTACTGAAGTACAACATTACTTCAGGACTATCTCTGACTCATGTAACAAGAAGGCTTTAAAAACAATTGAAATATGTAAGTCTTTTAATCTTTTCCTTTGATATGTAATCTTTTCTGATTAGTTATATACCCCTGTCTTGTGTCTTTTTTCCCCCTTTCGTTTATTTGTTATACATTGTGACTGCTTCCTTCTTTGTTTATATAATGTTCTCAACAAAAATTAAAAAATTAAAAAGACACGCCAAATATTGTTCACAACTACAAAACATTATTTTTTTTATTATTTATTCATTTTTATCATCTCTTATAGAGTGTCCTTAAATTGCATTTTAGTCTACCTTTTAGCTGTTTTAAATTTTAATATTGATTATTCTTCTGATTTTATTTATTCAATTTTTATAGTTCTTATAGCCTAAATTGATACATTATTTTGGCATGTGATGTCTACAGGAGATTTTTAAATTATGTTTTCATGCCTGTGTTCTAAACAAAACTTGGTTGTTTAGAGTTCATCGCAAGTTTATAATTCAACTGTTAAAGCATGAAATAAGGTTCCACGAATTAGTGAATTTGAGCTTAATGTGGGTATATTATCAGTAAAAAGTAATCATTAAAAAATTTTTAATCATTAAAGCCACACCGTGGACTTTGTGACCTAAAGAGTTGACGCATACGAGTTATTTTAAATGATTCTTCAGGCCAATATACAGCGTTTGACACTATTAATGCTCCGATCGGGGCTGCCCTCTTGAAATACCGCCTATGTAAGTTTGGAGAAGACGGACCGTCGTTGGCCAGGTCATGTGACCTGGAGAACGTATCGCTTTACGGCCGTCACGTGACCATAGGCTCTGATATACTCATGGAGCTAAGGCATTTGCTACTATTTTCCCGCCTGCTCGGCTCGCGGACATGGCTGAGGCAATAAAAAGAGGCGGACATGGCTGAGGCGGACATGGCTGAGGCAATCTCCCTCGTCGTCCTCCGCGTCCTCCTCGTCCTCTCCCTGTTTCGGGAGAGGACTCTGAAGATTCTTCAAGCGGTGAAGAAAATGACTGACAATAAAACGAACATCGGCATAAATGTGGATATATAATGTAATATTTACTGCGAAGTCTGGAAATCGTGTAACAAAACTGATATAAGTCACAACATAGTCAAGTCAAGTTTATTTGTATAGCGCTTTTCACAATACAGATTGCATCAAAGCAGCTTCACAGTATTAAATTAAAATAATACAACAAAGTTTGTTTCAAGAGGAATTTATTGATTGATAAAATAAAATTAAATATCCCCAAAATATCCCCAACTGAGCAAGCCAAAGGCAACAGTGGCAAGGAACCGAAAAACTCCATCAAGTGACCTAATGGTGTCCTAAAACTCCATCAGGTGACCTAATGGAGAAAAAAAAAACCTTGGGAGAACCCAGGCTCAGTCGGGGGCCAGTTCTCCTCTGGCATTGGATAGAGGCCGGATTGTAGTTTGAACTGTAGGATTATACGAATGCCTGGCTGAAGAGATGCGACTTTAATCTAGTTTTAAACTGGGAGAGCGAGTCTGAGCAACGAACAGTATCAGGAAGACTCTTCCAGAGTTTTGGAGCTAAATGTGAAAATGCTCTCCCTCCTTTGGTGGTTCTGGATATCCTAGGTATGACCAAAAGCCTTGAATTTAGTGATCTTAAAGAGCGCGATGGATTATAGGGTGATAGAAGATCCGTTAAATAGACTGGAGCTAAGCCGTTTAGGGCTTTATAAGTCAGTAGCAATACCTTGTAATTAATACGGAACTTTATAGGTAACCAATGCAGTGATGATAAAATCGGTGTTATATGATCATATTTTCTTGATCTCTTGAAGTCTGGAAATCGTGTAACAAAACTGATATAAGTCACAACATAGCCTACTGCCGTTATTTGTAGGCTTCAGTTTCTTTGTCCTTTTACACATTCATATATGTGTGTATTATTATTAGTGGCTTATATGATTTTAGATACAAACGTGTATGTATTATTAGAGGCTTATATGATTTTAGATTCAAATTCATAGGTTACTACAGGAAAAACACAAATAAAACGATGTAAGTCCGATCTAAAGATAAAATGACTCCAAAACAAACACAATAACAACTTAGTTTTAGGTACAAAACGTCCATAACCTGCTCCCGCCGATGGACTGTCCTGACCTGCACAGTTTATCTCCAACCCTAATCAAACACACCTGAAGCAACCAATTAACGTATTCAGGATCACTTGAAAATTAAAGACATGTGTGTTTGATTGGAGATGAACTGTGCAGGACAGACGATCGGCAGGAGCAGGGTTGTGCACCCCTGGTCTATGCGACTTACCTGATCAGTCATTATTTTCTGTTCACTTTTTGTGCAATTAATTTATTAAGTGGATGTCTTCTAGGCTTTTGCGACAGTGCTGCGGCGCTTGTGGCCTCTAGGGGCGCTAGACGTGAAAGTTACAGGTCTAGCGCCCCTAGCGCCCGCAAAAGTGGCTTTAAAAAAAAATCAGCTATATATATATATATATCATTGTGATTCATAACCCAGCAATGTTGTGCACTAGAGGGAGCCACAGGACTGCACATTCTTCAAGATCTGAGTGTAAAGGTGCTGTATGTAACTTTTTCACTCTACTAAAGCATACAAATAGCATAATATTTTAAATTAAATAGACTATTTCACGGATCAAATCCGACCATCCGACACATTTAACTTTGAGCGTTCTGATCTGAATCTGTCTGACTTTACTATAAACTGCTCAAAGATCCTCTGTAGTGAACTAAATTTGGCTCTAGTTAATTAGTGTATGGTGATAAATAATGATTATGATTATTGTTCTTATGATGATAATGATGGCTGTTTTGATGCGCACTGTTGTTGGTGTAATTTCTGGTCTGATTCACTCTGTGGTGAGCCTGATGTTTCCTACATCTGCTCGAGGTACTACAGAGCTCCTGAGCTCATATTCTGGGCCACAGACTACACTTCCAGCATAGGTAAGGTATCCGACTGCTCTCTGTCTCCTAAAACTCTTTTTAAACTACACCATTGGCGTAGCTGTACTAAAATAAATTTTACAACAAAGATATTCAGTATCACACAAAATTCTGTATTGTTATACATCAGATTAAAGCAGTCATAATATAAACTTGAGTGTTACATTGAGTAAATCATAGTGTCAAAAATATTTATATTTCGGATATAAAAAAAAAGTCTCTTATGCAAACCAAGGCTGCCTTTATTTGATCAGTAAAACAGTAATATTGTGAAATATTATTATTACTATTTACATTTTAAAAAGTAGTTTATTCCTGTGATGTCAAAGCTGAATTTTCAGCATCATTACTCCAGTCTTCAGAGTCACATGATCCTTCAGAAATCAGTAAAATATGATGATTTGATGCTCATGAAATGTTTCTTATTGTTGTTGAAAACAGTTGTGCTGCCTAATATTTTTATGGAAACTTAAAAAAAAACTTTTTTCAGGATTATTTGATGAATAGAAAGTTCAAAATAACAGCAGTTTTTAGAAATGTAAATGTTTGTTACATTATAAATGTCTTTACTGTCCTTTTTGATCAATTTAATGCATATTGCTGAATAAAAATATTAATTTTTCTTTCAAAAATTTGAACATTTATTCAGATAGGGCCTATATTCAGTGATGATTCAGAGATTAATTTAGATATTTGCATGGTTAAAATTGCATGCATCAACAAGCAATATTGTATCAGTTAAATCACACCTCCAACATAGTTTCTGTGTAATGTATAAAGAGCTCAAAAACACACTGAGACATGCTAAAGAAATGGGATCTAATATCTGTGATGTAACAAGAGTAACAGAAGTCCATTTTAATAAAACTTTAAATATTTGATTTAAACAGTCTTTTAATTTTAAAATATCTAATTTAAACTTTTAAGGTTATGCTTTTAAATGAATTTAGTATAAAACTCCTCCGTCTCTGTGAGGGTCTGGAACATTCATTTCACACTGTGGTTTATCACTGGGAGGGTCTGGGATTGCTTTGTTTATGACAACTTAAACTATTTGCTTTTGGATTGTTTTTTTATCATTGCATAAACAACTACTTCTTCAGTGCTCTGAAAATGTAATGTGTTTATATATATATATATATATATATATATATATATATATATATATATATACTTTTTATTTATATATTCATATAGCTAAAACCATGTTCGCATTTTTTAAATACATTTTAGTGACATATGTTATTATTCATTGGTTATATATTTTATTTATAATAATTAAAAAATAGAGATTAGTTAATTTTTTAGAACCAACTGTGTGTGTGTGTGTGTGTGTGTGTGTGTGTGTGTGTGTGTGTGTGTGTGTGTGTGTGTGTGTGTGTGTGTGTGTGTGTGTTGCGTGCGCAAAACAGCTTACAAATTATATGAATTAATTTATTTATTTATTTTTTGAAAATGTAAAAATGCCTTATTCTGTGATGGTCGTGTTTGGGTGTACATGATAGAATATGCAGTTACATTACAAAAATCATTATGGCTTTAGAAAGCCCCCACCATAAAAATTGAAACCCTGCATGGACAAAAATGCTGATTGAATATTTTCATATAAATGAGATTTAAGAAGACTAAGTACAGTTTTTCTTAAAAATGTTCAACAATCTAAAGTTTTTGAACAGACATTGTTTAATATCAATTATACTTTAGGTCACCGTTAAACAAAATCATTCCAGTAATCTTCTAAAAGATAATTAGAAGATACAAATGTATTAAAACTTTAAAGATTTAATTTAAACATCTCATTTTAAAAGAGCATATTTAAACTTTTACGATTATGCTTTGAAATAAATTTAGTTCGAACAAAACTTTGGCTCTGGAAAGGCATTAGCAGACTAAAGGCCTCATTATACTTCTGCGTCGAACTTACGCCATAGCTACGTCGTAGGCTGTGTGTAGCGCGCGTACCCTTCGGCGTACCCTGACGTGCACCTCTCCAAAAATGTAACAACGCGTCAACTCTACGCGGACGCAAGCGCTGTGATTGGTCTGCTAGGACCGCTCCCTCGAGTTTCACATGCTCCCTCTGCATGTGTAATTGCGCGTCAACGCGGACAACGACGCAGAAGTATAAATGAAAACCAGCGCGTTGCCTACAGTGTAGAGGCTCCGGCGTAGGTCCGACGCAGAAGTATAAATAGGCCTTAACATTACATATACGCTGTGACATGATGCACAGAGGCTCCTCTGGTCTGTCACCATATATCCTGAAGCTATCATTCATGATTGTCAAGGAACTTCTTTCTGTCCCAAAAGGAGTAGGCAGAAGCTTTGTTATTACACATACTGTACATTTCAGTAGATATTTTACATTTCAATTGTCTTTTTCAGTGGTTCTTTCAGTGGTTCAAAAGCACAGACGTTGACATGTAAAACATATATTGCCAGCATCAAAACGGTACAAAATGTTATGCATGAAGAAAAAAAAAAACTAACATTAAAATAAGCTAAAACAAGCTTAAATTGTTTTGGAAACCATCTTGGAAACCTGGATATACAAGATAGCCTAAATTTAAAAATGGAAATTTCTAGACCTGGAAAATAAGATCTAAAACCAGTATGGTCAAACTAATACACATGCGTTTCTGCCTAATTGTTGTCTTTTGTCTTCTTTGTGTTCTGGCTTTGAGTTCTAGCGCTTCCAGAACTATTTTAATAACCTTTGGTCTAGTTTTAATTTAACAATGTGGAACTAGTGTGACTACATATTTTCAGGAGTATTTTCAGAGCGGTGAACTCACTGTTGAGGTTTGGAAGAGTTTATTAATTTATTAGAGAAACACATGTGGTTAAAGAAGAAAGAAAGAAGAGGAACTGACATCTTAACCCACACAGAACTGATCATCTCTGAACCCAGTTTGGACTGAACCTGGTAAAGACTGAATAATAAGTACATTTTAAAATGTTTTGTCTTATTCAGCATCCAATAAAAGGTACCAGACAAATACTTGTATTTATCCATTAAATAAGTTATTTTTGTTTTACCAGGTTCAGTTCAAACTGGGTTCAGAGATGATCAGTTCTGTGTGGGTTAAGATGTCAGTTCCTCTTCTTTCTTTAAATGTTGCTCTAATAAACATGTGTGGTTAAACTAACAGAGTTCTCACACTCTGCAGAAACATGTTTCCAAACCTCAACAGTGAGTTCTCTTACGAGAGGTACTCTCGTACTGCGTAAATCTTACGCTAGGGGAAAATCTCTTTTCCGCGAGATACTGAAGCCAAAAATTATCCTTAATTTTGAAATAATGTAAAACGCGTTGCGGCAGCATGCAGACACAGGCGAGACGGCTTGTGCGCCTATTGGCTGCCCTGCGGCAACTGCAGCAGCCTATCGATAAGGCCCACTCGTGACGTCAGCTCCAATGGGGGCGCTTCGCGCCCAATACGTCACGTCCCGCCAGAATGGGCGTGGTCTAGGGCTATAAACATAGCTTCGAGAGGCTAGCTCACTGATTTTTCATCTCTTCAGCGAAGCTCTCGCATCGCTGGATCCGGAGAGAAGCCACGCCGTCTGAAGAAGCCTTTCAGCGGGACGAGTCGACACTCTGAAGCCGCTGGCCGCGCCGCCTTCAGTCGCCTTCCTGCTGCGCTATCCGGCGTTATATCCTTTCTCTGCTACTGTGTTTTGTGTATGTGTGTGTGCTCGCCGCCGCGACACACACTCTCATTGCACTAAAAGAGCCGGGCATCTTTTTCAAGACGCCCCTTTCCTGAGGATCACGCAGCTCTCGCGCTCGCGCTCGCTGACGGCGACCGCCCTCACTGCGAGCCAGTTACTGCCTATGGTGACTCTGAGGACTCACCTGGCATCCTTCTCCGAGACTGCTCCTCCGCCCCCCCCAACCCGCAAAGCTCGCCGGTTCGCCCGCTTGCCTTGCCTGCTTGGGGGAGGATACCTGCTCTCCCTCTGTTCGAGCCGCGCAAACCGCGCCGTTCACAGGGGATGTCAGGAGCGGACGGTCACGGGGCTAGCTTTCTCTCTCCCTCTGTTCGAGCCGCGCAAACTGCGCCGTTCACAAGGGAGGCTGGAAGCGGACGATCGGGGTTAGTTTTTCTTTACGTTACAAGAAAGCTACCCTGCCCTTGCGCCCCATTCACGCGTCACTCACCGGCGAAAAGAGAACTCAGTTCCCTGATTAGGCGACTGGAAATATCAATATTGCAGCAAACGAGCCTGTTGTAACACGCACGCTTGCAAGCAAACGCCGAAGAAAACATGTTGACGCTCTCTTATATGCTCATGCATCTATACACCTTTGTGTTCCCCCCTGTGGCTCAGTGGCGGAATCTTAGGTTTTTCACACGAGAGACCGGGGTTCGAATCCCGGTCTAACGGCAGATATATTATGCCGCCAATGCTTCGCTCTGTCAGTTCCCTGAAAGGCGACTGCAGATGTGCATTTTGCAGCCAACGAGCGCGCTGTACAACCCGCTCGCCTGCACCCAAACACCGTTTCTATGGTTCCCGTGCGTCACTGGCGAAAGGAGAAAAGGGTGTTTTTAGCCCCGCTGCGGCCGGGTCGACCTCCACTCCTGACACATTTCTCATTCCCCTCTTAAGTTCAGGTGACTGGAAATGTCAATATTGCAGTGAGCGAGCCTGTTGTTTTGCACGCACGCCTGCAAACAAACGCCAGCATGTTGACGCTCTTTGATAATACTCGCGCTACTGAGTGTCTATGTGTCTTCCTCTGTGGTCCAGTGGTAGATCATCAGATTTTCGCGCGAGAGACCCGCGATCGAATCCCGGGTCTACCGGCAAAACACATTTTTGCCGTCAATTCTCGCTCTGGCAGTTCCCTGAAAAGGCGACTGCAGATGTGTATTTTGCAGCCAACGAGCGCGTGGTACAACCCGCTCGCCTGCACCCAAACTCTGTTTCTATGGTTTCCGCCTCTGAAGTTCAGACGACTGGAAATGTCAATATTGCAGTGAACAAGCCTGCTGTAATACACGCACGCCTGCAAACAAACGCCAGCATGTTGACGCTCTCTGTTTCTATGGCAACTTCTCGCTCGTTCAGTTCCAGTAAATGCGACTGTTCCAGTGTATTCTGCAGTAAACAAGTCGGCGAAGCAGCCCGCTTGCCTGCACACAAACGCCGCTTTTACGGCTACCCAGATAAATCCCATAAGAGTGTATTTTCTGGTGTCCCGGCCACGGCCGATGGTGTTACGAATGTAGACGAAATGCCCACTGCCCAGTGCTCATTCCTACACACAAACACAGCCCGTCACACAGGGCTCGCGCACATGAAATCGACCCAGGTCGATTGCGCATTAAACGTGGTAAATGTGCCCACTGCCCAGTGCCCACAAACACTACGTTCCGCATATCTCAAGGTTTCTGTAAAAACAAAACCAACGTGCATTCGCTCTGCTCAGGCGGACAATGCTCTCAGTGTTGTAAATGTGCCCGCTATCCCGCGCCCACATTCACACATAGACATGACAGGTCCTACGGGACTCGCCCAGCCCTCCCCTCTCGGTTGACCACCGCAAAGGAGTCGAGCGCGGGCAATCTGCCCGCTGTTATCAGCGCGCCCCCTGCCTCGAAGCGCGACGCTTATGTTACAGCACACCGAAGCCCCTCTGTCGCTGAGCGACCAGAGCGCGCTCCGCATTCAGCCCCTAGCCATTCGTGCAGATGCATGGGCAAGGCTACCCGGGGGTTTTGAAGTGGGTGCTAGACATTATAGAAAGAGGCTATTCGCTACAGTTTCGCCGACGCCCTCGCCGCTATGTGACGCGCGTCGAAGCTACGGTAAAAACAGAAGTAGCACCACCTACTTCGAGCCGAAATTTTGAAACTGTTGAGCAAAGGGGCCATAGAGCCTTTATCTCAAGCTCAGAGTGAAGGAGGACTATACAGCAGATACTTCCTGGTACTGAATAAAGACGGGGGTCTCAGACCCATACTAGATCTAAGGCAACTGAACAGAGTGCTTGCGAAGCAACAGTTCAGAATGCTCACGACCAGAAAAACCCTCACGCAGATGCGCCGAGGAGATTGGTTTGTGTCAATAGATCTGAAAGACGCATATTTTCAAATACAAATAGCGTCACGTCACAGGCGACGTTTGAGATTCGCCTTCGAGGGCCAGGCATATCAGTGCTCAGTCCTACCGTTCGGCTTGTCTCTAGCCGCTCGCACCCCTCAGACTACAGGGCATGCGAGTATTGAACTACTTGGACGATTGGCTGATTCTAGCTCAATCTCACTCGGTGCTCATAGAGCACAGGACCATTTTGCTCGATCACCTCGAGAATCTGGGTCAATCGGGCGAAGAGTTCTCTGTCTCCCAGACAGATAATATCTTTTCTGGGCACAGAACTGGACTCGCTGTCTATGATAGCGCGACTGTCACCAGAGCGCGTACTAGACATTCAGCGCGCAGCGAGCTCTTTCCGCTGCGGCGCATCTGTCCCGCTCAAGAAATTTCAGAGGATGCTAGGTCTCATGGCCTCAGCATCATCAGTACTTCAGCTGGGCTTGCTTCGCATGCGCCCGCTACAGTTCTGGCTGAAAGCGCGAGTACCGCGCCGAGCGTGGGCTTCCGGTCTGCTTCGTCTCAAGGTCAATCAGAAATGCATCGCAGCTCTGAAACCTTGGAAAGCAAACGACTTGTACCAATCAGGTGTTAGCCGGGGGACTTCCTCGAGTGTGAAGATAGTGTCTACGGACGCCTCCACCTTGGGATGGGGAGCACTGCTCAAGGGCAGACCGTTCTTCGGCCAATGGTCAGAACGGGAGAAGCTTCTACACATAAACTGCCTCGAAATGTTGGCAGTAGACAACGCACTGACGCGTTTTTGTCCCTAAATACGAGGACACCACGTCCTGGTCCGCTCGGACAACATGTCAGTGGTGTCCTACATAAATCGCCTGGGCGGCCTCAGGTCCCGAAACCTGCACAGGCTGACAGAACGCCTCCTGGTGTGGGCTCAGCGCAACCTGCTCTCGCCGAGAGAAGTGCATGTGCCAGGGCTCCTGAACGTAGGACCGAACAGACTGTCCAGGAACAATGTTCCGACAGGCGAATGGCCTCTACACCCACAGACAGTCCAGCTGCTGTGGAAGAAATTCGGCAGAGCGGAAGTAGACCTGTTCGCGTCTCAAGAAAACGCTCACTGTCTGGAATTTTTCTCCAAGAGCAGGGACGCGCTGGCTCACGTATGGCCCCGCCGCCCGCTCTATGCCTTTCCTCCCGTCTCTCTCCTGCCTCAGGTGATAGAACGGATCAGAGAAGGATGCTCAGTGCTACTCGTAGCGCCGTTCTGGAAAAACCAACCCTGGTTCCCAGTTCTGATGCAGCTAGCAAGCACTGCCCCATGGCCAGTGCCAGTGAGGAGGGACCTCCTCTCTCAGGCCAAGGGCTCGTTTTGGCATCCGCGCCCAGAGCTGTGGTCCCTTCATGTTTGGGCCATCAACGGGTACCCGCTGACCTCCCCAAGCGGAGTGTTAAACACGATCACGCAGGCTAGAGCTCCGTCTATGCGACGTCTCTATTCCTCGAAATGGTCAGTGTTCTCCAGCTGGTGCACAGCTCGTGGCGTGTCGCCCCTAGACTGTGGGGTGACGGAGGTTCTCTCCTTCCTACAAGAGCTGTTGGACAAGGGCAGGACCCCTTCCACGCTCAAAGTGTATGTGGCGGCCATAGCAGCGTTCTCAAAAACAACGCTGGGTCAGTCAGTAGGAAGGAACGATTTAGTCATCGTCTTCCTTAGAGGAGCTAAGAGACTGAATCCTCCCAGACCTCCCTCAGTCCCTGTATGGAACCTTTCTACAGTGCTGGAAGCCATGAAAGGTGACCCATTCGAGCCTTTACAGACGATTGATCTTAAACACCTGTCTTTCAAGACAGTGTTTCTTCTGGCTCTCGCTTCAGTGAAGCGCACATGGGACTTACACGCGCTCTCAGTAAGCGCGACGTGTATGGAGTTTGGGCCTAATGACTCAAGAGTTATACTCAAACCTAAGCACGGTTATGTTCCAAAATCCCTCAACACACCGTTTAGGGCGCAGGTCATTCCCTGTCAGCCCTACCGGTCTCTGACGAGGAAGGAGACGCAAGCTTCCTTTGCCCAGTCAGGGCATTAAGAGCTTATGTGTCTCGCACGTCTGTTTTCAGACAGACAGAGCAGCTCTTTGTTTTCACTCTACGGACGTTCTAAGGGACTTGCCGTGTCGAAACAGAGCCTATCCAGTTGGATAGTTGATGCTATAGCGCTGGCTTATACCTCTAAGGGCTTACAGTGCCCATTTGGAGTCAGAGCACACTCCACGAGAGGCGTGGCCTCGTCGTGGGCTTGGTCTAGTGGGATTGCCTTGCAAGATATCTGTATGGCGGCAGGCTGGGCCTCCCCGTCTACATTTACAAGGTTTTATAACCTAGAGGTTCCCGCCTTGCAGGCTAAGCTGCTTTCGGTCTAAAATCGGTACTGTCTGCCCTGATGTGTTCGGGCCAGAATACTGAAACTGCTTGAGCAAATGCTCGCTGTTGGATCGCGCAGCTCTATGGGCAGTGTGTAAGACCCACTATATTCGTCAGTCCAGGCCGGGGGTCGCCCTGACTGTACGACACATCATCAGTATAACTGCTCCTTATAAGATGTTATATTATTACAGGAATGATGCTATTCTAGCCACTCTTTCCTGGGCTCTCTGTGAGTCCCTTATGATCATGTACTATATGAGCCCGGGCACTTGCCCTTGGGACTTTGGTGCTGGATCTTAGCATGCACGGCGTTTTACACTGTTTCCCCTAGCGTAAGATTTACGCAGTACGAGAGTACCTCTCGTAAGAGAACGTACTCGGTTACTAACGTAACCTCGGTTCTCTCTAGAGAGGAAACGAGTACTGCGTATCTTGCCGTGCCTGCACACGCTCTGGTTCGCTTCGGCGATGAAAAACCAGTGAGCTAGCCTCTCGAAGCTATGTTTATAGCCCTAGACCACGCCCATTCTGGCGGGACGTGACGTATTGGGCGCGAAGCGCCCCCATTGGAGCTGACGTCACGAGTGGGCCTTATCGATAGGCTGCTGCAGTTGCCGCAGGGCAGCCAATAGGCGCACAAGCCGTCTCGCCTGTGTCTGCATGCTGCCGCAACGCGTTTTACATTATTTCAAAATTAAGGATAATTTTTGGCTTCAGTATCTCGCGGAAAAGAGATTTTCCCCTAGCGTAAGATTTACGCAGTACTCGTTTCCTCTCTAGAGAGAACCGAGGTTACGTTAGTAACCGAGTACGTTCACCGCTCTGAAAATACTACTGAAAATATGTAGTCACACTAGTTTCACATTGCTAAATTAAAACTAGACCAAAGGGTATTACAATAGTTCTGGAAGCGCTAGAACTCAAAGCCAGAACACAGAGAGGACAAAAGACAACAATTAGGCAGAAACGCATGTTCACAATTCATTACAATTTGTTTGTTAACATGTAAAAGACATTGAAAGTATTAACAATGAATGAACCCACTAGGATTGAGTTATATTGGATTGATATTCCTCTGCTCATGTGGGTTTTGTATAATTATTTGACTGATTTGTTCTTGTTCACAGAGGCATAAAGTTGACTGCAGTTCTCCTGAGCTCCAGCTTTTGCTCCTCTGATGGAAGCATAAGTCACTTTATCATCACAGCGAACCTGAATGAACATCACAGTTGTTTCAACCCTCGATTATTACAGCATGTTGTTTGAGCTCAATGCATGAAGAACTGCATATAATCACACAAATCAAGAAGAACTGCATATAAGAGGAAAATATACAAAAATCATGTTGAGAGAAGCTGGACAACATCAAGGAAGTGTTCGCTCACCTTGTTCTTTTTGCTTCGTTTTTTACTGTACGCAGCGACTTCAGTATAAGTCACATCATCTGTCTGCTCCTAAACATCAATGGAAATATGGAAAAAATCAAGCTATTAAATGCCATCCATCAATAATATTTTCCTCAGGTTCTGCAAATGTTCAGGTAATATATGTGTAAAACGTGTGTCTTGGCAATTTCACATAAATGTTTTGTCAAAATCTATTATACAGACATGACGTTATGATGACAGATCCTATTGTAACATGACAGGATGATTGACTTGACTTGACTCACACAACAGAACAACACATGATGAAATCCACAACTAGAACAATGGGCAATTAGTCACAGGCACAACACACTCAGGGTACGTTTACACGAAAACTATATGCTTAAAAAGTTTTTCCTTAGAGTTTTCCGCGTACAGACGACATCATTGTCAAAACGATCCCCATTCACACGGATCCGCGAAGAACAACTAAAAACACTGTATTCTGCTGCCAGGCCACTAGATGGCGATGAAACACTATAGAAACACTGAAACTGTAATACGCATGTGCATGACCTCATCGTCTTCAGAGATTTACGTTTTTGTTGTTTACACGGAGACCATTTTCAAAACTTTGCGTTTACAGGCACCTAAAATGCCATTGTCGTGTAAATGAAAGGCCAAAATGCATAAAAAGTTTTACATTTTTGGTTGAAAATGGTGTCATGTAAACAGCCTCTCAATTACAACGAACTGGCAAAACATGAGGGAAAGAAAATACAAAGGCTGCATCCGAAAACGTAGGCAATGACTTTGCAGGCAGCGTTGGCACACAAAGGTTCCTGGTTTCTAATTTCAGACACACTTCTGAGGCAGTGTTGCGGTTTAATGATCTACAGAAAAATAGAGCGAGTTTTGGTGAAAACTAAGTGAATATTTAATGACTTCAATAGTAATTTCTCACTAGAAATGGCATCACAAGTGGAAAACGTTAACAGCCGCAACTTTCAGACGCCATCTTTATTTTTCTAGCTCAACTGTCACAGAATGGAAAGCACAGGATTGTGGGATATCAAAGGCAGTGAACGATAGATCTGTGCTGCCTTCAAAACTCGATCAGATGAAGGAATCTCAGGAGACAGGGAGTCAAACTAACATTGCATTCGGGAATATTGCGATGAGCACACACTCAGACTGACGAGGACTCATCAGTGGCTGCTTTTACACCTGGCATTAACATGCGATCACCGTGATCTGATCAAGCAGATCGTATCATAAGCCAATCAGGACACGGTGCGTTTACACTTGTCCACATCAAGTGGCTTCTGTATCTGGATAACAGATCGGATCTCGCATTCCCGCAAAAAAAAAAAAGGGTGCAAAGTCGGCCTGAAGTGGTGGGTTTTCTTTTAAAAACTGTTTTCAGTTGGGGGACATTTTACAAATCTTGCAAGATGAGAAGGATGAAGAAGCTTCAAGTACTAATAATGTGTGGATAGATGCCGTAATGGAAACGGTACAGAGAAACGTATGGGTCCGAGAACGTTGCCAGCTGTGGTGGGAAAAATGCGCGTTCTTCACGGAAAATGAATGGTTCTGCAACTTTTGGGTGCGAAGGCAAACATTTCAGTATATTTGCGATGTACTTCGCACTCGACTGTCACGAAACCACACAGATCTCAGTTCCGGGGGGGGTTAGTGTGACGTCCACCTGTGAATGCAGACTGTGCTGATGCTGATTATTACACTGTTATCCGATCAGAGGCACGTTTACACTTCTCTTTTCAATGTGTGTGTGGACAACATCCGGATACAGGTCACATGTTAATGCCAAGTGTAAACGCAGCCAACGACTAAACAAGAGGGCATGGTCACTGGAAACTAGGAGGCGGGACAAGAGGAACACATGGCCAACACAAATAAAGACAGAGCCATGTGCTCAAACACAACACAAACAAAGACAGATTAAACTAAGACAAGACTGACAGAACTGTCTGCTGAGAACCCTGACATTTTATAATCTGAGTAATAAGAGTGTCATATTTCAGGGTCAGTCCTTATGAACATTAATGACTCATGGATTAATAACTCACTGCAATACTTACCACAGAGTCACCAGTCCCTCTTCTGTTGCCTGAAACATAATGTCACAGGAAAGTTTATGATCAAACACACACACAGTCTCTAATGCAGATGACAATCAGTTTTCAAAAGAGTCTAGAAGAATCTAGTGCTGTAGAATAGAAACATTATTTTTGTTAAAGGGATAGTTCACTTTGAAATTAAATTTTGGTATGTTTTAGCTTACCTCAAGGGCATCCAAGATGTAGGTGTCTTTGTTTCCGCAGTAGTTTCATTTTTGATATTTTTAAGTCATGGGGAATTGTTTAATTTGGACTTCTCTGTGCATGCTCTTTGAGGTGGTGACCATAGACCTGCATTATATGACTGACAGACAAGAACGGTTTGACTTAAAAATATCAAAATTGAAACTACTGCGGAAACAAAGACACCTACATCTTGGATGCCCTTGAGGTAAGCTAAAACATTCCAAAATGTAATTTCAAAGTGAACTATCCCTTTAACTCATTGATTTCTCTCCACTTTTAGAGAAAGAAATTTGTTTAAATTACAGATGTTTTTATCAGATGTTTTTGTCTGTTTATGAAAATATGAAAAACTCACCTGCTCTTTTTTTACGAATCACCCAGAGAATAAGAGCCAGAAGGAGAAGAGCGAATGAAGCGGCAACAACAATCACAATCACAGTCACTGAGAGAGAGAGTATAGAGAGAGACACAATATTACTGTGTTTATGGCACATTTAATAGCATAATTATCCTTATTTACCATGTAAATTGATGCTTGAGAAGATGATTTTATAGAAATTGATATGTATTAAAATCCATCTGTACACTAACAGACTGTACCTCATATGTTCACTAAATGAATGTGACATGATTGTTTAGGATTGTCTGGATGAGAATGATGTGTCTGGCATTTAATGACAGTTACTTTTTACATTACGGTATTAGTTTTCATGTTTATGGGTTGTTGGTGATGTACAAGAGAATGGAATTAGAAAGTGATGTAGATTACAAATTAAACATGGCTTGAGTCAAAATCTGTGATCAGCTGCTCGAACAACGAGTCGGTCAAATGAGGATGAAGTTCACACACACCTGGAGTCAGAGAGTTTGCTGTAGTTGATGTTACAACTATTAAAATGGAAATAAAATATGTCATAGTTTAATGCATGAACACAATGTCAAGGCATTTCTTTTACAAACTGCTGTAGTCCAGAGAAGCTCAGTTCTGGTGCTGGGATGACACACTAACATGGGATGAGTTGTGTTTAATAAGTCCTAACTATGATTTATTAATTTATCATGTGAGTGGCGTGAGTTACACTAGCTGTATATTATGATTATTTTGCATCAGACAACAGACTGTACAAGACCGGTCATATGTATAAAAACTCACTGACAAATCTGACTAAAGAGCTTTTTTTGTAGATAATATGTGTGATGATAAAGCAGTCTGTGAGAGCCAGTGCAAACCACTGAAGCGAGAGACTGATGATGTGTGACAGTGATCATGTGATCATGAACCTTGTGTAGAAGCTGCTGCTGTAGTTCGGCTTGATGTCTTCTCAGAGTTTGAGCTTCTGACTGGAGTCAGTGTTGTTGAAGCGACTGGAGCTGCAGAAGATGAATGTTCAGACGCATCAGGACATTAACATCATATTTTCATATTGATCATGACATGCAGTTTGTGTTCAATCATCACAGCTTACAGTGGCAGTAGTTGAGAAGAGAGATGTTACTGTATCTTTTATTCCTGGTTTATATGAGAGTGAAACACAGTGAGCTGCTTCCCATAAACCTTCAGCTTTCCTGAATCAATGACATTATTAAGCCTTAGAATTGCATACAAATCCTTAGAATTCCCAATATTGACGTCCCTCACGGGTCATACATGAAATATTGCATGAATCAGAAGGTATATGTTAGCCTAGTATGACCCATAGGAGGTCAATATTGGGAATTATAAGGATTTTTATGCAGTTTATGACTTTGACCACTAATATTTTAAAATTGCCAAACGTATGAAGCC
The DNA here is from genome assembly GCA_021554675.1 of Leuciscus idus. Taxonomy (NCBI): domain Eukaryota; kingdom Metazoa; phylum Chordata; class Actinopteri; order Cypriniformes; family Leuciscidae; genus Leuciscus; species Leuciscus idus. The sequence goes on from CM038621.1 coordinate 63,095,563, forward strand.
ATCAGAAAGAGTGGAGCCAGTGTGTGAAAGTTTTCACAAATCTGTCTGAAAAGAGTGTTTTCTCACCTGAATACTTGACAGTGTATCTGACTGAGGTCTCGAGTTGATTTCTGTGAGTAAGCTGACATCTCCACTCTCTGTTGTTATCTTCATTCAGGAGTGTTGTAGTCAGAGTGATGTTACAGTGTCCTGGAGCTGATGATGATAATATCTGATATCTGGAGTCTGTCTTCAGATCAACACCAGCCTGATTCACCCACAACAGCTCAACTCCCTCAGAACTGACCCAATGATCACAGGAGAATCCAGTATCTGAATACAACTGACAGGAGAGAGTCACAGAGCGGCCTGGACTGATCTCAGTCTGTGAGGATGAAGATGATGATGATGATGATGAAGATGATGAAGATGGCGATGATGATGGAGACACTGAAACTGAACACAAGAAACAAATCACAGTCTCTTCAATCATCATCTGAGTTTAAAGGGACAATCTGCCCTTTTTAAATTAACCAGATAATTATAAACTTGCCATGAAGAACATTCAGAGAAACACGTTCATCAGGTCCTTGTTGTCTGTCATTCACATATTTTCTGCAGGTGTAAGATCCATAATCTTCTTCTGTGACGTTCTTGATGTTCAGAGAGCAGTCAGACTCCAGACTCAGTCTCTCATGTCTCTCTGTGTCGTTCCTCTTTATCCCTCCAGTAATCAGTTCAACTATTGCTGAATGTCTGAATCTGTTATAGTAGATCCATGTATATTTAGATTTGCAGTCAGAAAGAGTTTTATTACAGGACAGACGCACATTTTCACCAGAACTGATGAACACATTCTCAGCCTCTCCACTGATACCTGAAACACAGTATATCTCAGTGATCATTATGATATTAATAAATAAAATAAAGCAGAAGATTCAAATCATACAGCCTTTTTCCAGTGTTTGATAGTTAATGCATTAATTGACATTTATGGATAAACCAAAGCAAACGCCTCTTTGAGGAATAAGAAATACCCTGACTTTGAAACAAATGTAAATAATGTAATATCATCATAGCTTGAACTTTTGATTTCAGCTTTGTCATAAACATTACTGGACGGCACAGGATTAGTTGATCCTCCTCTTCAAGCGTAGAAAATACACTAATAACTGCCCTTAAAAGCTCTTTATCTGTTCTGTGTTTCTCTCTTTCCTTCAAACTCACCCTACTGTGACTTATGCACAGCTAAATACAAAATAACAATTCAAAACGCACAAAGAATATTTGTGGAACAGTTCCCAAAGGAAGGAGCAAAACTCAGGGAAGGTTTGCTGGGATCAGTAGTTCACTCTCCATCCAGACACAGTCGTGATGATACTGTACTTCTGTTCTCTGACCACACAACATCACTTCACTGAGCTGAACACTCGTTGTGTGTTTGATAGTAAGTTTATGATCAATCATGAGCTGAGTTTGGGAAGTAGTTAACAGTGAATTTGATCATGATTAGGGCCCTCTCAAGTAAAGTCATTGTCACGAACTGCTCCGAGACACGAAGGTTGAGATCCAAATGCAGCTTTATTAAGGGTAATCCAGAGGCGTAATCCAGTGTACAGGCAAAAGGTCAAAACACAGGTAGGCAGTCCAAACAAATCAACAAAGAAACAAACAAAACAGGCAGGGACCAGAGGCAAAAGAGTAATCCAGGGAACAGGGCAAGAAATCCAAATAAACCAAAAGACAAGAAACCAGGGAAAACGCTCGGAATTGCAGTGTAACACTTAAACAAGACTTCGCGGTGAGTGAATGAATGAACATGGTATAAATAGACTGAGACTAACAGGATGATGAGACACAGGTGAATGCAATCAGTGAATGAGGTACAGGTGAATGTGATCAGTGATGATGAGTCCGGGCAGTGAGTTATGGGAAATGTAGTTTGTGAGTGAAACATGATAGTCTGGTGTGGAGTGCCCTCTGGAGGCTTTCTAGGGCACTCCAGCTGGTTATCGTTACATAGCCCCTCCCCAAAGAGCGGCTTCCAGACGCTCCAAAACTGTCCAGGTGGGAGGTGGCCCGGAGGCGGATCCGGGGGCGGGATGGAGGGCCAGGTCCATGGAGCGGAAGAGGACCTTGAGACTGCGGTAATACGGGAGGCCAGATTGGAGCAGGCAGTGCAGGCGACCAGGGCGGAGCAGGCAGTACAGGCGACCAGGGCGGAGCAGGCTGTGCAGGCGACCAGGGCGGAGACGACCCTTCAGGCGGCCAGGGCACAGGAACAGACACCGGCTCAGGAACAGGAACAGACACAGGAACAGACACCGGCTCAGGGACAGACACCGTGGCAGCGGCTACTATCTTGTCCGAAGACACTGGCTCGGCGGAGACCATCTTGTCCTGAGACACTGGCTCGGCGGCGACCATCTTGTCCTGAGACACTGGCTCGGCGGAGACCATCTTGTCCTGAGACACTGGCTCGGCGGTGGCCACCTTGTCCTGAGACACGGGCGTGGTTTCGGCCATCTTGTCCCAAGACACAGGCGTGGAGTCGGCCATCTTGTCCGAAGACACAGGCGTGGAGTCGGCCATCTTGTCCGAAGACACAGGCGTGGAGTCGGCCATCTTGTCCGAAGACACAGGCGTGGAGTCGGCCATCTGGTCCGAAGACACAGGCGCAGAAAGAGGAAGAGGAACAGATTCAGGCTCAGTATCAGGATCAGATTCAGGCTCAGGAACAGATTCAGTCTCGGCGGGACGAGACTCTTGATGGGCGGACGTGATGTGAAGCTCAGTCTCTGGGTCGGCTGACGTGACGTGAAGCTCAGTCTCTGGATCGGCAGAAGTGACGTGAAGCTCAGTCTCTGGATCAGGATCAGCGCGCTCTGAGCTTGACGGGACCAGCGGCGGCGAGGGCTTTGCGCTGGGCAGGACCAGCGGCGAAGAGGACTCTGAGCTGGACAGGACCAGCGATGAAGAGGGCTCTGAGCTGGACAGGACCAGCGGCGAAGAGGGCTCTGGGCTGGACAGGACCAGCGGTGAAGAGGGCTCTGGGCTGGACAGGACCAGCAGCGAAGAGTGCTCTGGGCTGGACAGGACCAGCGGTGAAGAGGGCTCTGAGCTGGACAGGACCAGCGATGAAGAGGGCTCTGAGCTGGACAGGACCAGCGGCAATGAAGAGGGCTCTGTGCTGGACGAGACCAGCGGTGAAGAGGGCTCTGAGCTGGACAGGACCAGCGATGAAGAGGGCTCTGTGCTGGACGAGACCAGCGGTGAAGAGGGCTCTGTGCTGGACGGGACCAGCGGTGAAGGCTCTAGCTTGGCGGGCATGTCGCTTGCTGTCTCAGGCGCGGCGGGCATGACGCTCTCAGTCTCAGGGGCGGGCATGACGCATACTGCCTTGGCTTCGGCAGATTTGGCGTGAAGTGCGGGCTCGGCTGGACTGGCGTGAAGTGCGGGCTCGGCTGGACTGGCGTGAAGTGCGGGCTCGGCTGGCCTGGCGTGAAGTGCGGGCTCGGCTGGACTGGCGTGAAGTGCGGGCTCAGGGGATGCTGTGAGATTGTGGGACCCCTCATCCACAAAGCCCACAGTAAACGACGAGCCGCTTATCCGAAGAGCGAGGTCGACATATTGTATAAAAGTCCATTGAGGGGTGTTGTCAGGCATGAGGTACTCTAACATGTCCTCAAGCCCATAGCGGAACATGTCTTTTAAGACCGCATCGTTGAGGTCCACCCCATGGCAGAGCTCACAAAACTCCTCCACATAGTTCTCAATCGGGCGGTCACCTTGGCTGAGACGGAAGAGACGGATTACTGGGTCCATGGTTTGCATCGCTGCTGGATCTTGATGTGGCGAAGTCTTCTGTCACGAACTGCTCCGAGACACGAAGGTTGAGATCCAAATGCAGCTTTATTAAGGGTAATCCAGATGCGTAATCCAGTGTACAGGCAAAAGGTCAAAGCACAGGTAGGCAGTCCAAACAAATCAACAAAGAAACAAACAAAACAGGCAGGGACCAGAGGCAAAAGAGTAATCCAGGGAACAGGGCAAGAAATCCAAATAAACCAAAAGACAAGAAACCAGGGAAAACGCTCGGAATTGCAGTGTAACACTTAAACAAGACTTCGCGGTGAGTGAATGAATGAACATGGTATAAATAGACTGAGACTAACAGGATGATGAGACACAGGTGAATGCAATCAGTGAATGAGGTACAGGTGAATGTGATCAGTGATGATGAGTCCGGGCAGTGAGTTATGGGAAATGTAGTTTGTGAGTGAAACATGATAGTCTGGTGTGGAGTGCCCTCTGGAGGCTTTCTAGGGCACTCCATCTGGTTATCGTTACAGTCATGACAAAATAATGCAATTAACAAATCATTTAATACAATATGATTAAACATGCACTAGGAGAATATTTGTATTCCTTTACACCACCAGTACAACAAAACAAACAAACAAAACAAAAGATAAAGGTTATTTGTAGTTCTTTTATCACAGTGCATTCACTGTGTGCTCATACTATGATCTCGATATCAATATTGTTAAAAGCGCTATATAAATGAAGGTGACTTGACTTGACTTGACAATATGAGCTCATCCCAGATAGAAATGTTGTTGTTCTATGAATGTTTTGAGAGCATTATGTTTTGTTCTTGTAATGTTTTCTGTATGAATGTATAGAGCAGGGGTGGGCAAACTACGGCCGTTAGGCTGTTTAATCCGGCCCGTCGAGTATTTAAAAAAATTGTCTTAAGATCGCATTCATTTTGCCTTTTTCTTGCAATACTTTGCGTTATATATATATATATATATATATATATATATATATATATATATATATATATATATATATATGCGTTGCATATATTTGACAATCGGAATATCAGATATTTCATGCCATAGCTAACAAATGTAAAAAAGGAAAAATGACATAAAAGCAGATCATCATTCATTCAGCGCTGTTGTGGCTGCGGTGTGTCACGTAACAAGCAATGACGCGTCACCATGGAAACCAAACAGACAGCGACTTAAGCGCATAGACTTGTTGCACGTTAATGTTTTTTTTTCCTTTTTTGGAAACTCACAGAGAAAAAACATTTTTGGTAACCGGGTGATTCTCCAACTAGGAGCACTTTTGGCACTGTGGGTTTATGGAAAATTCACTCTCTTAAAACACTCTTAAAACAATCTTCCTAGCTTCATTCATTTGTCTTCTAACATAACAGTGGGCAGTTTTAGAATTCCATGGATTATTATTATTTTTAACAGTTTTTCTGTAGAGCGCTTATAAAGATGTCATTTCCACCACTTTTCAATTTATGTATTTTATTACAATATAATATAAACTGTTATATAAGAATATGTATCTGTCAACAACATCAGTGGCTACCTAATCATGTAACAAAATAAATCTTAATACTTCATGAACTTAATGGTTTCATTCTCGCGCAGCTTTCATGAGCGGGTCTTTTCTGCGCCGCGCTCTCCATTCCGTGTGTGTGCGTGTGTGTGTGTGTGTGTGTCGGCGCACTGACACACACACAACATTGAGCAAACATTGAGCTCTTTGCTCAATGTTCTGCTCCGTGTTTGCGCTGCGCGTTCTGCTCTGTCGTTAACGGCCCAAACGCTCCAATCATGTACCGATCATGCACTGGAAAAGCAAAGTCAAATAACGTGAAATTTCTCAGTAGTAGACTTCTGTGAAATAGCCCTACTGAGCTGGTATAGCTACTCCTACATCGTACATTGACAAGAGTTACTCTTTGGGCGTAATTTGAATTGCATATGGCTGTACTGTAGTGGTGGAAAGTGGTGGAAATGACGGTTTATGGTGGAACGATTGTTTCTGTTTATTTTTACTTAAATTGCCAGTCCAAAATATTTTTAACCATGTATTTTATTATTTAACATATATGAGTTGAACAGTAGCCTATACCTAATAGTTTTAAAAATAATGATTACAAATGATATGCAAATTATATAAACCTGCTCAAAACATTCATATAAATATAGATAAATAAAAATACATTTAGAGTGTACTGGAATGGTGACGTATAAAGTTCTCAGTCCAAAATCACAAATATGTCATGAGAACATGCAAATAGCGCACAAAAACAGCATATATCATGTCCAAAGCTACGCCTCTAATTTCTCAGTGGTGGAAATGACGGAGGTGGAAATGACATTTTAGCAGTTTTTCTGCAATATTAGCGCTCCCTCATGTCAGGCTTAGCTAATTTTGGACTTAGCATGTTGTTTACTCGTAATAAACATAAATACATTATTTTCTTATTTGTTGTACATAATTCAACTGAACTACAGCCAAGGTGGAAATGACGCTGAATAAAACTACTCTGTATAAAAGCTTGAGTTACCTTGATTTATTTTCTTGTGCTGAAGAGCACATGTGCCTGAAGTTTCATCTTCAACTAATACGTCCTTTTCACTATTATTTCCATGATCACCAAGTAAATAAAATATTTAAGGTGGATCTATTAAAGTGGATTTTGTTGATGGAGGTGAAATGACGGAAAACCTGAGGACAGACTTATTTCATTCCAAAAATAGTTTAAAATTATGATATACATATGGAATTTCGATGGTATGATATTATTTTATTTGTCCTTAAGACAAACATGTTAAAAAATATTTTTAAATCGATCCTTTAATATCATTTTCTAACATTCAAAGAGGGCCAGTCTGGGTTGGGGACAAGCATAAAACTGCAAAATCTGCTAATAAACAGCCATGCAAAAGCATTTTTAAAAGAAAAAAAGGGGAAAGATTTGGTGGTTACTAGGATGTTGGAGCATGAACTTCATAATGACAGTTTATTTGTGCACTTGTTTGTTTATTTATTTACAAAAAAAGGCCAAGGACACAAAAGTGCCTGTAGTTGGAGAATCACCCAACCGCTTGCACACCCGTTTAGTTTTTCCTTTGATTTGTCTGCTATTTCGTTTCTTTGCTCCTCTGGATTTGTGGATGTATCCTGACTGATTCCATTTACCGACCTTTATCGCCCGGCTTTCGACCGCGCTCCCTGTCTGCCATGTACAGAACCCGGTTTTGTTCATGAAATGTTCTGATCTGCCTTTGCTTTTTATGTTTTATTTTAGTATACTTAAAAATAAATTTGTATATTCGTTTATTTCGTTTTTTCCACAAATGTATGACTTTTGGAAGTGCAAATTGATTGCCATATGCAGTTTTAATAAAGTTGAATTAATTTCTGTAATTTTTACTCTTCTAAGTGTACACTTGCAGGTGTTTTGTTTCTAATTTACTGTTAGGCCCATTAAATAATAATAAGGATAAACAATATTTAAAAAGTATAGGCTATAATTATCTAACATCTAACTAATTAAAAATTAACCTCAAAACATAACATGCTAAATGGGGGATATCTAGCATAAAAAATGTATTGTCAGAATGTCATCTCTCAGTTGTTGAATTTCGCGCAGACGTTGCCACAACGTAAATGTGTTTGCTCAGCCCGATCTCATGAAAGTGCGAATACCACGAATTGTATTTGTACACTGTAAAAAGTGCTACACCCACAAAGTAGGTTTTATATATTTTAAATATTTGTAATCTAGTTTATTTTATTGGTTTTATACAAAAAAGTATCAAAATACTTCATCTTTACTTAAAATATATCAGTGTTTATATAACAATATATTTTAAATAAAACCCATGCAATTTATTTGGGTAGTTATTTGTATGTGGTCATTGTGTACAACAAATGCTATAAAAGTGAGTTGACAATGCACAATTTATTTGAGCAGCTGTCGATGTGGCAGGTGTGTTCATCAAACGTAAATATTTTAAATTTTATAAGTTGGAATTATCCCTTTTTCACTGGCGGGGACCTTCCAGCCAGATGCAGTATCTTCCTCGGCACTTCAACTGTTTGGTCGCTGCAGCGGATCTGAATTTCAGGGTCTGATTAACACGGTAAGTTGAGCAAATTTAGCCGAATGACTGGTGATGTAAAGTCACGCGAAATCGCTTACTCTCCACTAGGGAGCTGAGGTTAGGTTTGCAAATTGTACTGTATAGCTAGCTAGCTATCCTACACACATGGTAAGCTAAGATGGCTGCACAGTGTGGTCGATCGGCAGACAACAGTGGTTGAGACCGTGCTGTTAATATGAAATTAGTGCTGTAGTCATGCCTACTATGTGTTTTAAGGCTTGGGCTTTAATTTTGCCAATAATATCACTTTTAATCGTTAGTTAGCGTAAACCTAAACTAGCATAGTAGTTACTAGTTAACGTGTTTTATCTAACCTAGGACTTTTAGCTTGCCGTTTAATGTCAAATATTAGTTTAAGTTAACGCTAAAAGTGATATTATTTAAAACACAAAGTAGGCATGACTACATCACTTAAATTAATTTTAACAACACGGTCTCCGGTGGCCGGTGGGGGATGCAGCTGTCCGTGGGGTGCTCGCGTTATCAGCAGCAGTGTTTAAAAACACATAGGCTACAAGTTACGTAGGTAATAATTAGTTGCACAAATGCCCTCAGTTATATTTTTAGATTGTACAGATAAAATTTCGGGATCATATGCGATCGAAACGGTCGCAATTTCGAGCCTTCAGGCAATAGTTGTGCGGGCAAATAAGGGAAAGTAAGATGTGGTGTTTTATGGACAACACTTTGTTTTGTGTGTTGTGTGTCTTTGACAGGACTCAGAGATTATTTTAGTATACTTTTGCATTACTAAAGCAGATGCACAGATTAGACTGTAGAGATGTATGCTTAGTCTATCTGATTTTAGAGATTTGATCCACGTTATTTTAATGCTGCATAGTCAATTAATGTCAGATGTTTGGTTGAAAAAACCCTTAAACTATTTCTAACCTATTACTTAAAGAAGTTACATTTACAACTGATTTTTAACCTTATTTCTAACATGCATTTTCCTGGTCTTTAGATACCCAAGCACTTTTGTTACCTGGGGTCTTCGAGCTTCACATCCAGGTAAGAAAAACTTCAGAATATAATTATAATTCAATTCAATATAAAAATAATTAAATTACAATTTGATCAGATTATACTTTTTGACAGGATTCATCTGCCTCTGTGGAGAAAAGGAGAGAAGTGGTCCTGAGATGCCTGATTGAGTACATGGGGAAGAGACAGGAAAACCTCATCAGTGTCCACCACGTATGTATTGGGCTTAAAGCTACTTGTCTATTTTTATGTCTGTCCCATTGAGCACAGTTATGTCCAAAAGACGTCTTTTCAACGTCTATATTGGACTTACAGAACACCTAAAAAAAAATATGTAAAAACCTTCATTCTGGCTCCTCAGTGGACGTCTTTTCAACGTACGTCTTTGTGACAAAGACGTTGAAATTATGTCTTTTGGACATAATTTTGCTTAGTGGGTGTATTAATATTGTGATGATATGGGGTGACTATGTTTGCTCTTGAAAGATATTTAAACTGTAGCTTAATTAACAGTAATGTGATGACCAATCAGGAACAGGCAAGGACAATTGCATTAGTTTTATTGTAATGCATCCTTTGAACCAGAAAAAGACAACACTCATGCTAGAGTAGATCATGATAGTTTAGTACCCACACTCTATGGGATTGTCATGGTAGACTTCACTCTGGTCACATGTTCTAGTCACAGTATCCGTCTAGTATCCACCACCTTTAGCAACAAAAGTACAATTTTGACTTTGTCTCTTATGTCTTCTACCTGCTATATTCATCTCATTTCCTATTTGTCTGACCAAACTCTTCATTCTTTTTTGTCTCCACCAATAGAGTCGGGCTGAAACAGAGGTGCACGCTGAGCTTGGCAGTTGCCCACTGAAAATGTACATGTGCCATCACCCCAACACAATTGGGATTATCATATAAGGACAGCCCGTGGTCAGAGGTGTGCCAAACCTGTCGAAAGCATGCTGCCTCCTGTTTGGACTTACCTATGCTCTCGACCGCAAGTACCGCTCAAAACTGGTGTATACTTGAGATATATCAGAGGCTTTTTGTGGGGATTGGACCCCGTGCATCCTAAGCCATCATCATGTCATTTTTGACATTGCAGTTCCAGTGTGATACAATGTGATGTTATGACTCACATTTACCTTTATTCAAACATTGCAGATTGGGCAGTTTGGATATTTCAATGTACTGTTCAGAACAGATTGAAAATACACTTCTACAGTGTTTGTTTTATATTAGAGTGTACATGTGTACACATTTATTTGCTGTTTTGTAGTCACTGTTAAAAGTGACACTGGTTGACACTTGACATTGAATAAATTATTGTCTTCAATCTATCTTCTCATCTTTTTCTTCTTCAATTGAATTTGTAACTGTTATTGACAAAGTCTGTTTATGTAAAGTTAATCACTGTAGTGCAGGATATAGACATTTAGATTTATTTCCTGAGGTTATAGCCAGGACTCAGTTAAAATGTTTATTCACATACGATTAAGTTAATTTTACTAAGAAAATAAAGTTCATAAAACCTAATTAAAATGAGTACAGGTTACTTGTAGCAACCCATAAATAAGTTACCTGTACCAATAAAAGTAGGTTTATCTAACTGAGTAATACTAGTACTATTAGTTAACTCAACTTGATTTTGTTGCGTTTGTATTAAGTAATGTTAAAGTGTTCAATATACTTAAAAAAGGCTGCAAGTTGAATCAACATAAAACATCCAATGCAGCCACTTGCCTCACTTTTTATAAGTTAGATCTAGGTATTACTTTTTACGCCTACTTATGATACGCAGTTTTCGCGTGCATATGATACGCACTTTATGGCGTGTAATAGGCACGCACTCCACACCCCTAATCCTAACCAAGGGGTTTACAGTGCGTAGCATATGCACGCAAAAAACATTCTTGGCGTATAAATGGCACGAGAAATAAAATTTGTGGTATAGATAGGCACTTTCATGAGATTGTGTTTCATAATCTGCTACTGGGCCGGCCCTCTGTCAAATTTTAAAACCCAGTGTGGCCCTTGAGCCAAAAAGTTTGCCCACCCCTGGTATAGAGTGATTATTTGTTTTAAATTTTTTTAATAATACACATAATATATATATATATTGGTTTACTTCTCATCTATACATTAATGCTATGTTTTGGGAGATTTGAAGTACTTTTGTACCCATTTACTACAAAATACCTCAGCTACACCATTAGCATGCATATGAAATATTACCTTAAAAAAAAAAAAAAAAATACACATTAATGATGATCAAAATGAAATATGAGTTGTTTCTGGATATTGATCTAGGTGTGAGATGCATAATTCTTCTTCTGCTGGTTAGGATTTTTTTTTTGCAGATGATATAGTTTTGCCAAAAAGTGTAATTACCATACACTTCCAGCAGAGGCGCCATAGAGATCCATTCATTTTTTTGGATGTGACTGACTGCTCTTATAACAGCTTTTGTTATGAATATATATATTTAAACATTTTAAAATACATTAAATCAGTATATTTTGTTGTTATTTGAGGTCTTTTGAAGTGTCTTGTTTTTGCAATAAAATGCCACATAAATTTGCAGTAATGACACTAAAAGACAAGACTTGAATGCAGTTACATATTATTTATTTCAATAATACAAATTTATAAAATTATTAACTTTAGAATAAAAAAAACAATTTTCATTTCAAAGGTCTTGAGTGTTAATTTTTATAATTTTTTTAAATACCTTCAGAACAACTGAATCAAGCCCAGTTTTGTGTGTGTGTATAGATAGATAATTTAGAAAAAGTCACAAAATCTTATTGCACTGAGATGAAGGAAACCATTTATTTTAACTAAAGAAAAGTCGACTGGGTCATATTGACCCCAAAGGACAAATTAGGGTTCGGTCCTGGAGGGCCACTGTTATACTGTTATATTTGCGTTTTATTTTCTGAGAGTGCAAGCATGATGTTGAATCATCATCATCACATTGTAACATAAATTCAATGCCATTATCATTGATTTTTGGATGAAATCTAAAATAACATTATGGGTGTAAAAGTGATGTTGACTCAATGCAGTTAACATTGACACATTAACACTGATGTAACATAGTTTTGATGGTTGCTTGCTATCTGGGATCCTCATCAAACACAGCTAATCAATGTCTCCAGGATTACTAGAAAGCTACAGGCAGGAGAGTTTATCAGGGTTGGAGATAAACTCTGCAGGACAGTGGCCCTCCAGGACCAGGTTTACCATCCCTGGTTTTATTTATGAAGCACGTCACCGTTATTGAGTTTGGGAACTATTAACTCATTTACAGTATGTGTCCAGCGCTGTCACATCACGTCAGGTGTCAAAAGAACGAAAGACTCAGAAGAATCAGACCCGAAGACTCAAGAGATGAAGTTACCAAATTAAGTTACCAAATTCAGCTCATGATTTATTTTAAACTTACTGTCAGATGCACATGATGTTCTAACACAACAAGTATCATTATCATGAATGCATTAACTATCAAACATGTACTAACATGTAGTTAAGGCTGCCGTTATTTATGTGTGAATCCATTATGACTCCATCGTAGTTCAGGATAACTCTTCATTTGTTCATGATTAGTTCATGCTTTCAATTATTAGTAGTTCATGTTGAATTAAGTATTAATCCAGGTATTAGTACATGATTATTCATATACTCTTAATGTAAAGTGTTACAGTTTTTTCCTCACTTAATGCAAACGACACACTCTCCAGAATAAACTATTAGTCTTTATCAGAGAGCTGTTCAAATCACTGACACACTCTTGTAGAATTGAAATAATCTTGACTGTTTTTCTACCCCCTCTTTCCACCACAAGGACCATTTTGAGTTCCCAAAGACACAGATAGTGATCAAGGCCTGTAGGCTAAAATGTTTGTATTTTGGGGGTCGATGAATTGTCACACCTTTAGTACGGTGGGGGAAGTTCGAATTAGGGGTGTGCGATATGACGATTTTTGATCGTGGACGATTAAAATGTCTCCACGATCTGCTTTTGAAGAAATATCGTAGAATCGTGCATTATATCTGTTCTGGCGCCTCTGTCCCAACATACTGAACAACGCAACGTATATTCACATAAAATGTTAACGCAGTGGAACGGGACACTGCAGTTCACAAAAGTTCACAATTTGCATGTGCTTTAATGCCTTGTCGGTTAAACATTTAATTTGCGTGCTGATGCGCTGTTCTAACATGTGCGTTTCTCAGCGCGTACATGTGAAGCTCACCTGTGCCTGGATACTGGACTAAGTTATCTTTCGAGTCTTATTGTGCTTATACTGTTAAATACACACAAGGTTTACATAAACAAAGTCGGTGATGTCTAAAGTGAAAGCAAACTTGAGAAAATTGAGAGAAAATCTGCTTGTCAAATGCGTGTATATTAGACGCGTCGCGCGCAGCTCTTAAAGAGACAGTAGCAATAGTAAACACGCTGCCGCTTGTCCTTAAAGGGATAGTTCACCCAAAAATAAAAATTATTTCATCATTTACGCACTCTAATGTTGTTCCAAACCTGTTTTAATTTCCTTCTAATAGTTTCTAATATTTTTCTAATATTAATATTTTGAAGAATGTGGCTATCAAAACAGTATAGCTGGTCCCCACTGACTTCCATAGGAGAAAAATATACTATGGAAGTCACTGGGGTATATCAACTGTTTGGTTACCCACATTCTTCCAAATAACTTTTATTTTCAACAGAAGAAAGAAACTTATTCGAGTTTAAAACAACTTGAGAGAGTAAATTATGATAATTTGAATTTATGATCATTTGAATAAAACAACAAAATGCAAAGAGAAAATCACTCACTGCTCTTGACTGATAACTTTAATAGTAGCTTTAATAAGTATCAATGTTTGTTTTGTTTTATTTTCATATTTGTTCATTTAATTACTTTCTTCAATGCTACTGTTAAATACACCTACTGTAGCTGAAAACGTAAAGCACTGTTTAGCCTATTTAATTTGTATATTAAGTTGTGTGTGTAATGTGTATCTTTGATCTTAATATTTAATAACAAAGAAAATAATGACAAATATATTTATCTTCGCCCCTGTCTGCCATTTTTTTTTTTTTTTTTTTGTTACCTAAGGCTTTGTTTTTAAAATATGGACATTAGTTTGGCTGTAATGCTAAGTCACAAAATAGTAACATAAACCAACATAAAAAGAATCGTGATAAAATCGTTAATCGTGATTTTCCTGAAAAAAATCGTGATATGATATTTTTGCCATATCGCCCACCCCTAGTTCGAATTATCTGATTGGTCAGTTTAAACATCTCACAGTTGGGTTAAAGTCACATGGTCAGGAAAGGATAAAAAAAGATTGTAACTGTTGCTCTGTCTCTTTTTATGCTCTGGCTCTCTCTCTTTACTTCCTCTTTTCTTTATCTCTCTCTCTCTCTCTCTCTCTCTCTCTCTCAGGAAATATTTACATGCTGGGTAAGATTAATGGTATAAGTTATCATCATCTCATACATCTATTTTGTAACTATTTTAAGTATAACTATAACCATATTTTGTCATTAAACCTTTTCAGTTACAAATGATGTGCTAAATAGTTTTGATTTGGTATTGACTTTGAAGTGCTACATATTGCAATACAATATCGTCACTCTATAGCAACGCTCTCCCACATATTAATCTATTGTAACTGCGCTTATTTCCGTCGTTGGTATAAGTAGCAGTGAGTGGAATAGACAAGAAATGTACAGTTTTCTACCATCTTGCTGACAACTTTTCTTTAGTCATTCGGCAGTCTTGCAGCTTGAACCTCTGCAGGAAATCCACCCTTACACTCTTAATATGAAGATAATTCTTCATCATCAGATGTTTGAGTGATACTATGTCCAGTATCAGGAATAATGCAGTATGATCTGTGTGTATCAATACACAACTCTGAGATCACAACGTGAATGTGTGCAAGAATAAACTGAGCATGTTCAAATGAACTCTTTCCAGACTAATTCCACTAAATGTCTTTAGAGAAAATACAGATTTCTTTACCTGTGAGAAGTGAAGAGAGAATGATCAGTCCCAGCAGACACAGATCACACTTATCAGCCATTTTGTGTTTCTGTCAGTCTTCCTCTTCATTATATATAGTTACAGCTCTTCCTTTAAACATCATCAGCTCCTCCTCTGGTTGGTAACTTCCTCTGTTCTCATCAGTGTTTAGTCCTGACTCTATGACACAGCTGAAGAAGCGATCAGAAAGATCTCTGGTGTAAAACTGGGTTGACTTTGAAAAGCTCTGGATCAGGAAGTGAGCTGAACTGTACAGTGGCGTCCAGAAACCAACCAAGTCCATAAAGAAGTATTATGTTTGACACTGAATAAAGTGCTTTGAATGATCAGTTCCACACAAATCAATACAAACATATATTTATCCTCTCATCAGCTATGTGTCCATCACCCTGTTTTGATGCATATTTTGAAGTATCGCATCAGAAACGAGTGATGGAAGCGCAAAATTTCTAAACTTTATGTTTGGATGGAAACCCAGCTATCGTCTACTGATTATTTGTCAGAGAAAACAATTTCAACATAATGAAATATAGTTATTTTTAAGTGACCCAATACAGTGTCCTCAGAGTCATTTTTATGTGTCTATTTTTTTTTTCTTCTTCCATTTACACTTTTTTTCCATCACATCACTAACACACTGGGTTGCTATATGTGTGTGTACCATGAAGCTTTTATTAGTCTACTAAGTTTGTGCTTGTGAAACCACAAATTCACAACCTCCAGAAGTGTTGCACTGACAGATGCGTCAAGATCACACTTCATCTATATATACACAGCAAAAACTCCAGTGTTAAATTAACTCTCCTGCAAGTTTATTTTAGACCACACTCAAAAGTGTTAAAATTCTCTCTTAGGGGCTGTTTACACGACACCGTTTTCAACGTTACACTTTTTACGTTCATTTACACGACAATGGTGTTTTGGGGCCTGATTACGCAAACGTTTGAAAACGGGTTTCAAAGTGCAAGTTTTTGAAAAACGGTCTCCTCCTAAACAATCAAAATGTGAATCTCTGAAGACGATGAGGTCATGTACATGCGTATTATGTGTTCAGTCTATTGTGTTTCATAGCCATCTGATGGCCTGGCAGCAGAACCCCTTTTTCTCAGAATACTGAAGTCTTTTTATTAAATAACGCAGTGCTACTGCACAGCCATAACAGTGCAGAGACTAAATGCACGCTATTGGCTGGTCAGTGGGAACTGCACGAACCTATGGCGGAGCGGTGTAACTGCGTTAACCATTCGGTGCACCTGCCGCCGATCTGAGCGCAGAGCCCGCCAGAAGGGGCGGGGCATCTGACTATAAAAGATGCTCATTTCGCCATAGGATTCAGATTTGATCTCCTTCAGCGACAAAAACACTTTGCTGATTTCTCGAAGAAGCCTTCTCGCAGACGAAAACATCTAGGCGTCCTAAAAGCTCCACGTTTCATAACTCCATGAAAATGTTTTCTGGACGTATCCATACACAAGAGACACAAGCATAGCAGATTGTTATGATCCAGAGGATCACATTTGCTTTTATTTTGGCCTTATGGACAATTAGAGACATTGGAGACAATTAGAGACATTCACATGATTGTGTAGGCTGTCTGTATATGTGCACTGCATTAAAGCTAATTTTTTTTAATTTTTAAAAAAAAAAATTCAGATGAAGGAAAAGGAAGCAAAAAGAAAAAAGTATAGTGCGCGCCTTGCACTCGACACCATATACATAATTAACACATTTGACAGACCAGACGATGCCAGTGCAGAAGGCACCTATGCTGGAACTTATACAGTTATAATTGCAACTGGTAATTATACAGTTTATTTAATTAAAAAAACTTTTGGATGTCATACTGTAGAAACATTACTATAATCAATTATATGAAATTAATAACACACATGACAGTTTATAGATAGATAATGTGACTGTTAATAGATGACATCATCTGATCACATTTTCTCTTACTGTTCTTGCCATAACACACAGATCCAGCAGCCAGAGAAAAACTAACATTAAAACATCAAGAGTCAAACTGACCAACTAAAGCAAACACTGATCACTATAATGATGACATCAAACCAAACTATTATTATTATTAATAAATCATCAACATCTAAACCTCTGTTAATGTCAATAAGAACTATTCCACACATATGACAGAAATAAAGTAAATTGGGTTAGTAATAAGTGAAGCTGGTAATGCTGTTTGTGGAGTTGTTTAATGAAGTTGGAGCCTGACATCAAATGTTTAGGCCGGCTACACACTGGCTACACAGCGTGGCGTTTCTGTTGCGTGAGCGTGGCGTTTTCTATGTCTTTGCACACCAGAAACGTGTCCGATGCGACGCTGCTGCTGCTAGGTGACGATACAGCAAAGACAACGTTGGCAGTTTTGATGGCAAAATAGGCTACAGAATATTTTGTTCTGTATTGACAGGTGCAATATTTGAAAATCAATAATTATTTTGTTATTTTTTTTAAATGTCATGTGTTGCGTGAAAAATATGCGTCCGTTCTATTTCTAGCTTGCACACGTTTTCTTCCGCACCTGAGACGTGCGTGTCACGCAGGCGGTGTGCAAGATCTAACCTGTTAACATGGGAGCCGAAATAAAAACGGACACGCCACACAGCCAGTGTGTAGCCGGCCTAACACATCAACCCAATTTTCATTTTCAACCAAAATTTGACGTCTAAACGATGAAGTTCATGTCCAATAACATTTCTAGCTGGGGTGACCTCACATTGTGTTCATAATATGAGCACACAGTGAGTGCGCTGTGAGGTTACACTTGTGACTCACATTGTGATCATGTGGAGAGATCACTGTGAGATCAACGTGTTGACTGGGATGTTAATGAAAAAAAAATCAGGCCTTTTATCTGTAAAAAAAAAAAAAATCTAAACTTGGTGTCACTATTTCTTCAGGGTGACTGTTTCTTCAAAGTTTTTTCTTTGTTTTCTGAGAAGAAAATAAAAAGATGAACAATCCTCTGTAAGTTTTTGCTATTGTAAATATTGCTGCAGATTGGCTTTAAACTCATCAGTATTTTATTCTAATATTGCAGGCATCTCTATTTCCTCTGGGTGCTTCGAGTCCTTCCTCCCTGCAAAATAAAAGCATTGACTGACCTCTCGTATGTGTTTTTATCATGATTGCAGATTGTTCCAGATCAGATGAGTGTGAATCATCAGATTGTGTGCGGCTCAAAACTCACCAGCTCTTCTTGCACAGATGATCTGAAGAAGAATCACAGTAGGAGCAGCAAACACTGCGATCTCAACAATAATCACAATCACTGCAGGAAACATGAGAGGAAGAAGAGAAACTGTACATGACTGAAGTCAAGGGTATTCAACTATCAACAGTTATTGATGAAGCTTTTACAGACTGACTGATAGTTTAATGTTATAAAGCTGTCAGTATAAATGAACATGTCGTACCTCTGTATAATGATACAGCAGTCACACTGACTTCAGTTTCTCCTGGATCTGTGGATCACGTCTGTTAGTTCAGTTCAACACATAATGCCACATATACACAACGGGAGCATGTCTATGTTCCCACAGCCCTATGTTCCCACAAATGGCCTACCCCTGACCCCACCCCTAAACCTACCCCTAACTGGGATTTAGACAAAAAAAAAAAAAAAAAAAAAAACTTAGAAATGTGGGAACATAGGGCCATGGGAACATAGGGCCGTGGGAACATAGGGCTGTGGGAACATAGGGCTGACCCCTACACAACATCATCAACACATAATACTTGAGCTTCATATCACAGAAATGATGAATATGTGCACGAGTCTGTCATCATTATCTTCTTACTTCAGTCTCAAGCTGTCAGGAGGAGAATGACTATCGCCATTGACCAAAAATAAATCTATTTGATGCTTTATTCATTCATAGATATTCATGTTATAACTTATAAGTGAGTTTCTAGCACACTAGAATTTCTAAGTTTGCAGAAACATTGAAATGTAGAATATCTATTTATTGACGGCATCTAAAACATACAAAGTTTCCTGGATGAAAATGTGGCAGGGTGGGCTATTTTCCCCTCCTACTATTGTAATTTGAGGTTTGGTGAATGGGCTGTGACTGTGGGTGTATAAGAGCGTAGGGGTGCGTCACTTTCAGGGGCCGTTACGTCATTGATGTGCCGCTGCTGCTTGCGTTGGAGTGTAGTGTTTGACATGTTATGCCATTCATAAAGACCGCTGAAGCTGCTGAGCCACTGCTTTTGTTGTTAACTGGTGTGTTGCCGGTTGGGAAATCGAATGTGGACATTTGAGACGGTAAGGAGAGCACTTTGTGTGTGATGACGTTGTGTAATGAGGTTAATATGGGTTGCTTCAATGGAGTGGGTACTAATTTATATGTTTTACATAGTCAAAAGTCAATCTGCATCGGCTCTACGTTTTACTCAGAATTCGGGATATTTGCTATAGGCACGTGATGAGGGCAATGGCTGCGTTCTAATCAAGTGCTGTATGCTCCGTGCTCTGTACCTCATCGTAAAGTTGCTGTTCTGTTTCCAGTGCGGAATTGTTCCGTGTCTAGCACGAGACTGTTATGGTTCTAATGAGTTTCCATGTTGCTCTTAATTGAGATTCTCTGTGCTTTCTAAACTTTGGTTGCAGAAGTGTGTCTCAGTGCTTTAAGTTTCTTTTTGTTTTCCTTTTCTATTTGTTTTCTTTAATTAATGGCTTTGTATTTCTGAATTTGTATTTTGGTTTCACTTCATTTATTGTGATTATTGAATATTCATTTATTTCATTTAACCATTATTACGGTTGAGCTATACGGCCGAAGATATTTGATCATCTGTTTATATTGATTCTTTAATTTGAATTTGCTTATGTTTTGATTTTTGTTATTTGTGATTGCATTATGTAGGCTCGGGTAGGACAGATTATTTAGTCCCTTTCCCGAGCTACACTTAAGTTATACTTTATATTGTTTAATTATTGTGTTTTGCTTATGCATATCTCTGCTCCATTTTAATGTGTCTCTCTCTTGTGTCTTGTTGGGCACCGGGGGCAGACGAGTGGCCCTCTTTCTGTGTGTGCTTGTGTGTGCACTGTGATTGTAGTGATTTCCTTATTCAAGGGTGATTATTCTATCTGAGACTGCCTGGTTCCTTTGCCAGTGATAATTGAATCCTTCAATGAGATGAGTGAGACTGCATGTTAATGCCTGTTTTAACTTCTAATAAAGAGTTTTTGTACGACTACCTATGTCTCTGGCTCTAATGGTGACTAGAACCTGTGCCTTTAGAGGGCGCATTTAATTCTTTGGGTGAAATTTCCAAGGTGGCGTAGTGGGAAAGTGATATCAACTTGGTTATTGTAGTAGTCTGTTTGCTGAGCACGTGTATAATTCGTGCTCCGCCCCGCCCGTATAACTCCCGCTCTGCCACAAAAACATTAAAATGCTCAAATATTGAGGAATCCTTCGAGGTTGATGTGTGTGACAGTGATCATGTGATCATGAACCTTGTGTAGAAGCTGCTGCTGTAGTTCGGCTTGATGTCTTCTCAGAGTTTGAGCTTCTGACTGGAGTCAGTGTTGTTGAAGCGACTGGAGCTGCAGAAGATGAATGTTCAGACGCATCAGGACATTAACATCATATTTTCATATTGATCATGACATGCAGTTTGTGTTCAATCATCACAGCTTACAGTGGCAGTAGTTGAGAAGAGAGATGTTACTGTATCATTTATTCCTGGTTTATATGAGAGTGAAACACAGTGAGCTGCTTCCCATAAACCTTCAGCTTTCCTGAATCAATGACATTATTAAGCCTTAGAATTCCTCAAACTGATCTCCTACATGGGTCATACTAGGCTTTAATAGATGTATGTAATATTTCATGTATGACCCATGTAGGAGGTCAATATTGTGAATTATAAGGATTTTACATGCAGTTTATGACTTTGACCACTAATATTTTACAATTGCCAAACGTATGAAGCCATCAGAAAGAGTAGAGCCAGTGTGTGAAAGTTTTGTGAAAGTCTGTCTGAAAAGAGTGTTTTCTCACCTGAATACTTGACAGTGTATCTGACTGAGGTCTCGAGTTGATTTCTCTGAGTAAGCCGACATCTCCACTCTCTGTTGTTATCTTCATTCAGGAGTGTTGTAGTCAGAGTGATGTTACAGTGTCCTGGAGCTGATGATGATAATATCTGATATCTGGAGTCTGTCTTCAGATCAACACCAGCCTGATTCACCCACAACAGCTCAATTCCCTCATAACTGACCCAATGATCACAGGAGAATCCAGTATCTGAATACAACTGACAGGAGAGAGTCACAGAGCGGCCTGGACTGATCTCAGTCTGTGAGGATGAAGATGATGATGAAGATGATGATGAAGATGATGGAGACACTGAAACTGAACACGAGACACAAATCACAGTCTCTTCAATCATCATCTGAGTTAAAAGGGACAATCTGCCCTTTTTAAATTAACCAGATAATTATAAACTTACCATGGAGAACATGCAGAGAAACACGTTCATCAGGTCCTTGTTGTCTGTCATTCACATATTTTCTGCAGGTGTAAGATCCATGATCTTCTTCTGTGACGTTCTTGATGTTCAGAGAGCAGTCAGACTCCAGACTCAGTCTCTCATGTCTCTCTGTGTCATTCCTCTTTATCCCTCCAGTGATCAGTTGAACTATTGCTGAATGTCTGAATCTGTTATAGTAGATCCATATATATTTAGATTTGCAGTCAGAAAGAGTATTATTACAGGACAGACGAGCATTTCCACCAGAACTGATGAACACATTCTCAGCCTCTCCACTGATACCTGAAACACAGTATATCTCAGTGATCATTATGATATTAATAAATAAAATAACAAAGCAGAAGATTCAAATCATACAGTCTTTTTCCAGTGTTTGATAGTTAATATATTCATTAACATGTATGGATAAACCAAATCAAACGCCTCTTTAAAAAGGAATAAGAAATACCCTGACTTTGAAACAAATGTAAATAATGTAATATCATCATAGCTTGAACTCTTGATGTCAGCTTTGTCATAAACATTACTGGACGGCACAGGATTAGTTGATCCTCCTCTTCAACCGTAGAAAATACACTAATAACTGCCCTTAAAAGCTCTTTATCTGTTCTGTGTTTCTCTCTTTCCTTCAAACTCACCCTACTGTGACTTATGCACAGCTAAATACAAAATAACAATTCAAAACCTACAAAGAATATTTGTGGAACAGTTCCCAAAGGAAGGAGCAAAACTCAGGGAAGGTTTGCTGGGATCAGTAGTTCACTCTCCATCCAGACACAGTCGTGATGATACTGTACTTCTGTTCTCTGACCACACAACATCACTTCACTGAGCTGAACACTCGTTGTGTGTTTGATAGTAAGTTTATGATCAATCATGAGCTGAGTTTGGGAAGTAGTTAACAGTGAATTTGATCATGATTAGGGCCCTCTCAAGTAAAGTCATGACAAAATAATGCATTAACAAATCATTTAACACTAGAAGTGCCAGAATTCCATAACTACTAGAACTGCCGCGAGCGGTCATTTTGACAGCTAGATTCCAAACTCTATATCTTTTAATGATACATTCCCAATTGATAGATTAATGCATTTATTGTATTATTAGGATATATTTTAAAAACAAAACAACACCAAACTGTACATTTAAACAAGTTTAATTATACATTTATAAATAATATCTGTAGATGTCCTGAACAAAATAACGGAGTAGCCTATGTTTTCATGTTTCCACTGTTTGATCGCGCCCGCCGACACACACACACACACACACACACACACACACACACACACACACACACACACACACACCATATTACAGCATTGCAGTGTTGACATTGCAGCCTGTTCATTATAGCCATAATAAAATAGTCAACCTTACATATAAAAATTCCACTGCTCTGTTTATATAGTCAGTATAGCCTCGTACAATTCGTACCATTTTGCACGTATGAAGAGGATGATTTTTTCCGTCGATATTGGAACGTGAGTGAAGTACAAAGCCTATAATAAAGTAGTTTAGTTTAAAATAGTTTACCATCCAAATACATCGCAAATGTTGAAACATTTTTATTCTAATTAGAGAATTACGTGAGCCTAACGCCGCTTACTTTCACTTTCGCTTATAAAGTATTTCATTTTGGCTTGTTTATAGTTATTTTTTCATTCTTGTTCTGTTCTGAATATCATTAAATTTAAATTATTTGTTGTTGAATATGTTTTGTGTATTTTTACCACATTTTATTGTTGTGTATATTGGTAGCCTATAGCCTATAATAATACCGCAAAATTCAGTGCGGTCAATATGACCGTCTATGGCCGAAATAGGTAAATATGTTAATTTGTTTTTTTGCCTTATGTGCAATTTATATGAAAAACATTTTAAATGAAAATACAGACACTTTTAGGAAAAGTCAGGTACCGGCAGGATTTTATTTATTTTTTCAACAAAGTTATTGCAGATATAAAATTCAAAACGGTCAAAATGACCGCCATGGCACTTCTAGTGTTAATACAATATGATTAAACATGCACTAGGAGAATATATATTTGTATTCCTTTACACCACCAGTACAACAAAACAAACAAACAAAACAAAAGATAAAGGTTATTTGTAGTTCTTTTACTCACAGCACATTCACTGTGTGCTCATACTATGATCTCCATATCAATATTGTTAAAAGCGCTATAGAAATGAAGGTGACTTGACTTGACTTGACAATATGAGCTCATCCCAGATAGAAATGTTGTTGTTCTATGAATGTTTTGAGAGCATTATGTTGTTCTTGTAATGTTTTCTGTAGATAATTTTATTTTGTTACCAGAATGTTCTTTTTTTTTTAATTTTTTTTTAATTTTTAATAATACACATAATATATAATTTTTTTGGTTTACTTCTCATCTATACATTAATTCTATGTTTTGGGAGATTTGAAGTACTTTTGTACCTATTTACTGCAAAATACCTCAGCTACACCATTAGCATGCATATGAAATATTACCTTTTTATATATATAAAAAAACAACAACATTAACGATGATCGAAATGAAATCTGAGTTGTTTCTGGATATTGATCTAGGTGTGAGATGCATAATTCTTCTTCTGCTGGTTAGACATTCTTTTGCAGATAATATAGTTTTGCCAAAAAGTGTAATTACCATAGACTTCCAGCAGAGGCGCCATAGAGATCCATTCATTTTTTTGGATGTGACTGACTGCTCTTATAACAGCTTTTGTTATGAATATATATATTTAAACATATTAAAATACATTAAATCAGTATTTTTTGTTGTTATTTGAGGTCTTTTGAAGTGTCTTGTTTTTGCAATAATGCCAAAAAAAATTTGCAGTAATGACACTAAAAGAAAAGACTTGAATGCAGTTACATATTATTTATTTAAATAATTCAAATGTATAAAATTATTAACTTTAGAATAAGAAACGTTTTTAGTACATAAAAGTATGTGTGTGTGTGTGTGTGTGTGTGTGCGTGTGTGTGTGTGTGTGTGTGTGCTTGTGCGATTTCAGATTTATTCAGGATTTATTTTAATTTTTTGGACAAAAAAAATAAAAATAAACTATTTTCATTTCAAAGACATTCATTTCAAATGTCTTGAGTGTGACTTTTTTTTTTTTTTTTTTTTATACCTTCAGAACAACCGAATCAAGCCCAGTTTTATGTGTGTATAGATAGATAATTTAGAAAAAGTCACAAAATCTTCTTGCACTGAGATGAAGGAAACCATTTTTTTTAACGAAAGAAAAGTCGACTGGGTCATATTGACCCTAAAGGACAAATTAGGGTTCGGTCCTGGAGGGCCACTGTTATACTGTTATATTTGTTGTTTTATTTTCTGAGAATGCAAGCATGATGTTGAATTATCATCATCACATTGTAACATAAATTCTATGCCATTATCATTGATTTTTGGATGAAATCTTAAATCTCATCATCAAAATTATGGGTGTAAAAGTGATGTTGATTCAATGCAGTTTACATTGACACATTAACATTGATTTAACATTGTTTTGATGGTTGCTTGCTATCTGGGACCCTTATCGAACACAGCTAATCAATGTCTCCAGGATTACTAGAAAGCTACAGGCAGGAGAGTTTATCAGGGTTGGAGATAAACTCTGCAGGACAGTGGCCCTCCAGGACAACATTAAAACATCAAGAGTCAAACTGCACAACTAAAGCAAACACGGATCACCATAATGGTGACATCAAACCAAACTATTAATATTAATAAATCATCAACATCTAAACCTCTGTTAATCTCAATAAGGACTTTTGTACACATATGACAGAAGTAAATCTGTTTAGTAATAAGTGAAGCTGGTAATGCTGTTTGTGGAGTTGTTTGATGAAGTTGGAGTCTGACATCAAACAAATATTTAGACATCAACCCAGTTTTCATTTTCAACCAAAATTTGACGTCTGAGCGATGTTGGAGTCCATGTCCAATAACATTTCTAGCTGGGGTGAGCTCATATTGTGATCATAGTATGAGCCAGAGGTGGGGGACTCGAGTCACATGACTTGACTCGAGTTGGACTTAAAGGTACAATATGCAAGAAT
The DNA here is from genome assembly GCA_021554675.1 of Leuciscus idus. NCBI lineage: Eukaryota > Metazoa > Chordata > Actinopteri > Cypriniformes > Leuciscidae > Leuciscus > Leuciscus idus. Next base: position 63,121,185 of record CM038621.1, read on the forward strand.
TTTGCATTAAAATATCCCATAATCTCAAGGCCAGTGTTATATATTTTGTTAAGTTGATTACTTACAATATCCCAAATGTTTCCAACTATTTTTAAATCGTGAGAAAATTGCGATTTTAACCAAGGAAACGGGGCGTTAGAGCAGGGGTGAGCTGGGAGTCGCCAGTCAATTGCGTCATATCCGCGTTACCCTCGGTTTCCGCTCGTACTGCGTGGAGTCCTGGACAAATGCGGAAGTTGTAGTTGTAGCGTCTATCAAGCAACACACGTAGCTTGTTTCTTGCAGTCGTTATGGAACATAATTATTCTTTACCGATTGCAGCTGGTTCTGTCGACAAAGTAACGTTATGCTTAATTTTATATTTCCTAATGTAGCATTCGGTATGTAAGGGAAGTATTATTGCTTTAGATTTCTGTTTAGTTTATTGACATTGTTTATCACGTCTGGTGTTTATGGCCATGTAAATAAATATAGCATGTGTTATACATAAATATTAATCAGTATTTTGGCAAATGATGTGGGTATGTTCGAATGTACTTTTACAACAATTGTTTAGAACACGTAAAACTGCCCCGCGTTATCACAACAATGAATTCGACATACAGTAACATCTATGATAACCAATGTAGTATTAAACCTTACTTTTCTTGCGGTTAATTCATTTTAATGAAATAAAAGTGTGATGAGGTTCAAGAGTCAGGAAGGAAGAAGACAGGGGTCGGCGTGACTGGGACTCGTACTTTATTAAAATAAAGCAAAACAAACAAAAGTCGTGCACAACGCGCATTCACCGTGGCAACCGCGACGGCACAAAACAGTTCAAAAATGAGAGCTCGGATCCACCGGTTTTCTTTCTCTGCGTCCAATTTTCTCTTCAGTCTCTCTCTCGTTCCAGCGCGCGGCTTATAAGCGGTCTCTCCACGCGGATCACTGCAATAAAACACAGGTGTTCGTCATTTGCACTTGACCTACTTGCTCGTCTCTTCTCGCTCCCATTACAGACCGTGCTGAACACCCCCCCCCCCCCCCCCCCCTCGCCACAAAAAGCATGTCATTATAAAAAAAGAACTTAGCCTAATCCATGAACATGATTTTAGATTTACTGATTTACTGATTTACATCCACGGTGGAGTTTAAAACGACAGTTCCCATCATTCCACGCTCCTTCACATCGTCATCAAGCTACGCCGTTGTTGTTGTTTGGAATGTAGCGCCCTCCAGAGGCCAAAAATTCTTGCATATTGTAGCTTTAAGTCGCAAATTTTAGGACTTGAGACTTGCTTAACAAATATTTATAAAAGACGTTACTTGACTTTGACTTTATATTCATGACTTGAGACTTGACTCGGACTTGAGTTAAATGACTTGAAATAACTTGTATTCTGTTTAATAAATATCTGTTTTTGAACGCACCGCAACCTAATCACGTGACGCAGCAGGCAAGCAGAGAGTGCTAACAGGCTTGTTCGACTTGAACTGGCACTTCACAGACTAGTGGTGAAATGGTACATGTATTCGTATTGAACCGAAACAGTACGGGCGTCACGGTTGGTGCATGAATTTACACGGTATAAAAATAATAACACTCACGTACAAATTAATGAATGTAATGCGGAACTACTGTTAGATACGCGGGTTCTTCACGGTCACCTAATCTGTCCCGCCTTAGCTCTGTGGCTATAATGAACAGGCTGCGAGTGCGATGTCAAGATTGCAATGCTGAAATATGTTGCGTGTGTGTGTGTGTGTGTGTGTGTGTGTGTGTGTGTGTGTGTGTGTGTGTGTGTGTGTGTGTGTGTGTGTGTGTGTGTGTGTGTGTGTGTGTGTGTGTGAGAGAGAAATAGAGTTCTCAACGGGTCGGGTCGGCCCGACAAACCCGACGGGACCCGCGGGTTCGGGCCGGGTTCGCGTCGAAAATATAAGCAAATGACTCGGGTCGGGTCGGACCTCGGGCTTAATCTTTTCCGCTCAGTAAAAAAAACGAAACATTTATTAATCATCGCTGCTGTTCACCGTAAAGAAAGTCTGGCTGCTGCGTGCAACGCGCATCATGGAGAGGGGCGGGGACAGGCGCCGCTGCGTGCACGCCTTTAGCCTGGAGAAGAAGATGGAGTTGGTGGAAAGTAAACTTTCCGCAGGTGAATTCACCGTCGCTACTACAGCCTATTTATATATATTTAAAGTTTATTGTTTCAGTTGTTTGTATTGTTAAAAGGCGTGAACATTAAAGGTTGATTTGAATTCGCGTCTGCTGGTCATGATAATACGTGTATGAGAAAAAAAAATTTCCGACGCGGGCCGGGTTCGGGCAGATAATTCATGTTGATGTGTCGGTTTACATCGGGTCCGGGCTTTAAAAGCCACGGGCCGGGTCGGGTCGGGTTGTAATTTTCAGGCCCGTTGAGAACTCTAGAGAGAAAGGCGTGGGCGCGATCGAACAGTGGAAACATAAAAACATACTCTGTAATTTAGTTCATAGTACAGGACATCATTCAAACTGCAAAGTGTTTACTTATATAGTTTTTGGGGATGCACATAAAAGATTGTATACACCTTCACACACACAAATAAAAAAAAATCATACAGACTTGCGAACCCAACCATGCATCCACAAATAAACAAAACAAAACAAACAAAAAATGTATAAAAACCTTGAACTTGCAAGCACAACCATGCACATGCAAACAAACAATACACTCTTCACTCATACAGATGCACACACATTCACTCACAAATATTAATCACACTCAAATCACCTCTCTCTCTCTCTCTCTCTCTCTCTCTCTCTCTCTCTACACACACACACTCTCTCTCTCTCACACACACACAAATGAAAATAAAACAAAGTCAGACTCAACCATGCACATGCAAACAATACACTCTTCACTCATACATATGCACACACATTCACTCACTTTAATCATACTAAATCAAATAACCTCTCTTTCTCTTTCCATTTTTTTTAAATAAAAAGGAAATATCTAACTTGAGGATATATGTTCATGTTCCATAAAGGGGATGCTTGTTTGAAGAATGCCATTTGGTGGCATAGAAACCATTATACTTGCATTGATTAATACTTTTTAATGGTCTTCTGCAATGTTTGAGGCATATTTAGGTACAGCAGCTGTTTCAATATTTTACATGCTTTTATGTTGGCCTAATTTCAGTTACATTTTAGGCTATGTAGTTTTACATTTTATTTATTAATTTATTTTTAGATTTTTTATTGTATTAACAACTCAACTCAACAAATGTGGAGTCCTTTTGAGTAGAAATGCATATTGCAATTTTTTTGTTGCAAATAAAAATCCCATAGTCCGTAACTACAACAATTTTAACTTATTTTAATACATAAATTCAGTTAAATCGTCAAACATTTGTATGACTTGCCAGTGACTTGCTTAACCCAAGCTACGACTTGACTTGAATTGCTTGACATAAAGCAGTGACTTGACTTGACTTGACTTGACTTGCTTTTCACAAAATTGACTTGGACTTGCTTGAGACTTGAAGGTTAAGACTTGAGACTTACTTGTGACTTGCACATGTGTGACTTACTCCCACCTCTGGTATGAGCACACAGTGAGTGCGCTGTGAGGTTACACTTTTAGCTCACAGTGACATTGTGATCATATGGAGAGATCACTGTGAGATCAACGTGTTGACTGGGTGAGAGGGCCCAAACATTATTAATTAACTGTTAACTACTTGCCAAATTCAGCTCATGATTTATTTTACACTTACTATCAAATGCACATGATGTTCTAACACAACAAGTATTCAGCCCAGTTAAGTTGTTGTGTGACTTTTCCAGAAGTCAGAGAATGGAGGTGCAGTCAGGATACTTCTTATTCCTTCTTAAAGAGGCAGTTTGATTTGGTTTATCCATAAAAGTTAATAAATGCATTAAAGGTGCAGTGTGTGGTTTTTAGCGGCATCTAGTGGTGAGATTTGCGAATTGCAGACAGTCAGTTACTCACTGCGTATCCCTCAAATTTCAAACTCGAATGAGAAGCTACGGCGGCCGACGTAGGATCGGAAGATGTCGTCTGACGGTCTGAGTCAGCAGAGAGGTTTCTTTATATTATATTATATTTTATATTAAATTATATTTACTTAATTGTAAAACATCATGTTATTGCGATTGTTATTTTTACTTGTTCATCATTGTGTTAGTCTTTTATTCACTGGCTTTACCATAGCCTGTTTACATGCTAGTTAGTATAAGATAAGAGCATCAAAGCAGCTAGGTAAGGGGAAATAGCTAACGTTACGATGTCCGAGTCGTCGTTCAGACAGCATGTTTTTTTCCACGTTTGCAGAGTCAGGGACAACCTGAGTATTCTGCTGCGTCTTTTTCTGCTGCTTCTCATTCAAGTTAGTGACAAAACGCGCTCTGTAGCGCTGTTTGTTCGCTGTCGGCTACGGTAGAAACATGACGTCACGATATGTCGACCTTCATAGAAGGGGGTGGCCGCGGTTATGTAGATATAAATGACTCATTCTAAGGTAATAAAAACATAACGGTTCATTAAGTAAGGTCTTTATACACCACTGAAAACATAGTTATGGATCTTATATTGCATTTCTGTCAATAGATCCTCAGAAATATCACACATTGCACCTTTAACTATCAAACATGTAAGAATATGTAGTTAAAGGGGTGGTTCGGGATTTTTGACATCGGACCTCATTTTTAAGTCAGCCTGGTTGTTATTCATCAGTGGAGACATTTTTTTTTCAAAATTATCCAGTCCTTATATTTGGATAGTTAGCCAATGCTAGGCTAGCGCGAGTCAATGGTATATGTTAGCCAGCCATTAAAAACCGTTTTACCCACTCCACAGTGCACCAAACGCAAATCAATTATAACACTAGACTATCGATGCAAATGTCCGTTGAGAGAATAATGTTAGAAATCAAACTTTCATCTCAATGATCCCAAAGGAACTAGTTTCTCAGCAGCTGCGGAATTTTACTTTGCTCCGGTTAGTAATGCGGCAAAAAGTAAACACAGAACAGAAGCGCACTGTAATCAGTGTACCAGCGGCAGGTAAATACACTTGCGTCATGTGTGTACCGGCTCACTCGGTTGCCTAGGTAATCAATATCACTCCGCTGCTGCTGTAGACAAGGCTTATGATTACAGGGAACAAATTATAACTAATGCAATGTGATGAAAGGTAAGTTTGATTTCTAACATTATTCTCTCAATGGACATATACATCGATTGTCTAGTGTTATAATTGATTTGCGTTTGGTGCACTGTGGAGTGGGTAAAACGGTTTTTAATGGCTCCACTGATGAATAACAACCAGGCTGACTTAAAAATGAGGTCCGATGTCAAAAATCCCGAACCACCCCTTTAAGGCTGCCGTTATTCATGTGTGAATCTATAATGACTCCATCGTAGTTCAGGATAACTCTTCATTGGTCCATGATTAGTTCATGCTTTCAATTATCAGTAGTTCATGTTGAATTAAGTATTAATCCAGGTATTAGTACATGATTATTCATATACCCTTATTAGGGGCCAAGCACCGAAGGTGCGTAGGCACCTATTGTATCTGTTCCCGTTCTTCTTATTATTATTATTCCGCCATGGAAGTCTATGGGAGCCCATAGAACCGTTTGCGGGAAAGTTGTAACGGTTTGACATTCTGATAGAGGACAGTCCCAACATTAAATACACCAATTTTGGTGTGTCTAACTCATTCCCTCTAGCGCCACCACCTGTCAAAAGTTTCACTCATATTTATGCTAATAACTTTTGAACCATAAGGCCTATCAACAAAATTAAAAATATATACTTTTTCGAAACTCATCCTTGACAGTTTATCCGATTTGCAAGAAAATTTAACCAGATCATCATCAGTTGACAAAAATTTATGGAATTCAAATTGATTTGTCTAACAGTTTTCGATAAAAGCATGAACAAATTTTACGTAGCGCTTGCGAAAACAGACGTAAGGCTGTATCTCTGCAACGCTTTATCGTATTCAGACCAAACTTGGTACATGTCATCACAAGCAAGATCTGAGGCTACATGCTGCGATTCAGCCCAGGTCCAGAGATACGAAAAATAGTTTTTTTGCTTATAACTTCTGAACGGTTTGTACAAAAATCATAAAAGTGGTCTCACTAGATTCAGGGCGTCTGATATCCAATTTGGCCATTTAGAATTTTGCACCAAAATGCTGTATTTTAAGAAAGCATGAACGGATTGTTACAATAAATTGGTAAAATAAAATGTTCAAATGCTTATAACTCTGACTGTGGTTGACTGATTTTCACGGCAGTCATCTCATTAGGTTCCTGAATCCTTGCCAAGTCCAATGATACCAAACATGCTAGGTTTCGCCTTACGGTTTGTGAAGCATTGTGATTTAGCGCTTTAAAAACATTTGCCAATATCTTCAAAACCGTTAGACCAATAGAGTTTGAAGTTTGGAATAATAGGTCATTAGTTAAATGTTAATGGCCAAATGCAAAAATATTGATAGTAAGGGGTAGTAAAATCCAATCAAAGTCAGGTGTCAGTAATTTTTTACGTGTTTTTTTTAAATAAATGTCTATAACTCCAAAGTGAATTGAGAAATTTTCACCAAAATTGACACACAGATGTATGGGCTCACTCTGAGGACATATTAAAAAAATGGTGGGACTGCGCCTCTTGGTGGCGCTATAATAGAACAAAACATGAAATTCCCATTAACATCAATACAGTACTGTGACATAAAATGCTATGCTTTATGAACGCATTAGCGTATCGTTAAGAAACTCGGTATGAGTCATCGGCACCATGCCTTGAAGGTACTCAAAAAGTTTCAGGGTAGCACCACCTTCTGGTAATTTTTTTTCCAAAAATGCTAATAACTTTGAACAAATTTGCCTATCGTAATGCCACTGGTCTTAAACGATTCCTTGGGTAAGGTCGAGAACATAGATACCAAGTTTACCTTATTTGGCCGAACTTACTGTCCGCCATCTTGATTTTCATTCAATATCTACTTTTTCAAACTCCTCCTAGACCGTTTTTTCCAATTTTCACCAAAATTGAATCGTATCATTTCCAGACTGTGCCGACTAAAAGTTATGGATTTCATGTTTTCATGTTTTCTGAAACTGTTTTCGTATAGCACAGCAGCAAAGTTGAGGCATGATGCCAAAATGACTTTTCAGGCTTTATTTCTGCAATGCCTTGACATATTGACACCAAACTTTGTATGTGTCATTGTCACTTCACTCTGGCCACATCACATCGATTTAGTAACAGCGCCATCTATTGGTCGAAAGTGATAATCCATTAAATCATCTTATAAGTTACTTTATATATGATTTTTCAGCAATTTGCCCCAAATCCTCTTTAAATGTCTTTAATTTCTCATTGTTGCAGTTGGTCTGACACTTTCAGCCATGTTGGCATGTCTTGTTGTCTTCTTGCGCTTGGCCCGATAATTGCTGCTTGCAGCTATATTTGTAAAGTGTTACAGTTTTTTCCTTAATTAATGCAAACAACACACTCTCCAGAATAAACTATTAGTCTTTATCAGAGAGCTGTTAAAATCACTGACACACTCTTGTAGAATTTAAATAATCTTGACTGTTTTTCTACCCCCTCTTTCCACCACAAGGACCATTTTGAGTTCCCAAAGACACAGATAGTGATCAAGGCCTGTAGGCCAAAATGTTTGTATTTTGGGGGTCAATTAATTGTCACACCTTTAGTACGGTGGGGCAAGTTTGAATTATCTGATTGGTCAGTTTAAACGTCTCACAGTTGGGTTAAAGTCACATGGTCAGGAAAGAATAAAAAAAGATTGAAACTGTTGCTCTGTCTCTTTTTATGCTCTGGCTCTCTCTCTCTCTCAGGGAACATTTACATGCTGGGTAAGATTATTGGTATAAGTTATCATCATCTCATACATCTATTTTGTAACTATTTTAAGTATAACTATAACCATATTTTGTCATTAAACCTTTTCAATTACAAATAATGTGCTAAATAGTTTTGATTTGGTATTGACTTTGAAGTGTTACATATTGCAATACAATATCATCACTCTCTATAGCAACGCTCTCCCACATATTAAGCTATTGTAACTGCGCTTATTTCCGTCGTTGGTATAAGTAGCAGTGGGTGGAATAGACAAGATATGTAACGTTTTCTACCATCTTGCAGACAACTTTTCTTTAGTCATTCGGCAGTCTTGCAGCTTGAACCTCTGCAGGAAATCCACCCTTACACTCTTAATTTGAAGATAATTCTTCATCATCAGATGTTTGAGTGACACTATGTCCAGTATCAGGAATAATACAGTATGATCTGTGTGTATCAATACACAACTCTGAGATCACAACGTGAATGTATGCAAGAATAATCTGAGCATGTTCAAATGAGTTCAAATTTCCAGACTAATTCCACTTAATGTCTTTAGAGAAAATACAGATTTCTTTACCTGTGAGAAGTGAAGAGAGAATGATCAGTCCCAGCAGACAAAGATCACACTTATCAGCCATGTTGTGTTTCTGTCAGTCTTTCTCTTCATTATATATAGTTACAGCTCTTCCTTTAAACATCATTAGCTCCTCCTCTGGTTGGTAACTTCCTCTGATCTCATCAGTGTTTAGTCCTGACTCTATGATACAGCTGAAGAAGCGATCAGAAAGATCTCTGGTGTGAAACTGTGTTGACTTTGAAAAGCTCTGGATCAGAAAGTGATCTGAACTGTACAGTGGCGTCCAGAAACCAACCAAGTCCATAAAGAAGTATTATGTTTGACACTGAACAAAGTGCTTTAAAATCAGTTCCACACAAATCAATACAAAACTATATTTATCCTCTCATCAGCTATGTGTCCATCACCCTGTTTTTATGCATATTTTGAAGTATCGCATCAGAAACGAGTGATGGAAATGTAAAATTTCTAAACTTTATGTTTGGATGGAAACCCAGCTATTGTAGCTGCTGATTATTTGTCAGAGAAAACTATTTCAACATAAAGAAATATAGTTATTTTTAAGTGACCCAATACAGTGTCCTCAGAGTAATTTTCATTTCTCTATTTTTTTTTTCATTTACACTTTTTTTTCCCATCACATCACTAACACATTGTGATGCTATATGTGTGTGCACCATGAAGCTTTTATTAGGCTACTAAGTTTGTGCTTGTGAAACCACAAATTCACAACCTCCAGAAGTGTTGCACTGACAGATGCGTCAAGATCACACTTCATCTATATATACAAAGCAAAAACTCCAGTGTTAAATTAACTCTCCTGCGAGTTTATTTTAGACCACACTCAAAAGTGTTAAAATAAGGGTACATTAAAAATCAAGGGCCCAACTAAAGCAAACACTGATCACCATAACGGTGTGATTTTCTCCTTCAGTGATTCTGCTTGTTAACATCAGGTGTCTTCAATAATTGTCAATTACCACTCAATTAATCAGTTAATAATTAATTATAACTTAATTATATCTTAATTATAACTTTAACACTGCTTCACTGTTATTTTAACTCTCTTAGGGGCTATTTACACGACACCATTTCCATGTTACACTTTTTTCGTTCATCTACACGACAAAATGGTGTTTTGGGGAGTGATAACGCAAATGTTTGAAAACAGTCTCCTCGTAAACAATCATAATGTGAATCTCTGAAGACGATGAGGTCATGCACATGCGTATTACGTGTTCAGTCTATAGTGTTTCATCGCCATCTGATGGCCTGGCAGTAGAATACAGCATTTTTTGTCGTTTTCACGGATCCGTGTGAATGGGGATCGTTTTGACAACGGTGTCGACTGATGCTTCAATAACTGTGTAAGGTCATCAATTATGAAATGAGTTGAACTCAGATAAGCAGAAGACAATAGTGTAGGCCTAGTTCCCTTTTGAACGGTCAGTCGTATTGTGTAGCTATATGCAATGGGGAAAACCCCTTTTTCTCAGAATACTTAAATATTTTTATTAAATAACGCAGTGCTACTGCACAGCCATAACGGTGCAGAGAGTAAACGCACGCTATTGGCTGGTCAGTGGGAAATGCACAAACCTATTGCGGAGCGGCGTAACTGCGTAAACCAATCGGTGCACCTCCCGCCGATCTGAGCGCAGAGCCCGCCAGAAGGGTCAGGGCATCTGCTTATAAAAGATGGTAATTTCGCCATAGGATTCAGATTTGATCTCCTTCAGTGACAAAAACACTTTGCTGATTTCTCGAAGAAGCCTTCTCGCAGACGAAAACAGCTAGGCCAGGCAGCGGAACGAGTATCTATTCAGCAGAACAGCGGACTCCGGCCAGCAGACTCAGCCCGCTGCAGCTGACTGCATCGTCTCACCTGCGGCCATTCCGGCGACTACTATGGCATTTTTCTGTGTTCTCCGCTGACTCACGAGACTGAGAATGACGCTCCTCTCCTGCTACTATCAGGTGAGTATAACATGAGCTGATTCACTAAAAGAGCATATTTTCGCCGCGTTTATTTCAAAATGCCACACCTCTGAGCGTGCCATTTGCTAGGCATGCCCCCGCAATCTGCATTCATTTGAGACGGACACTCTCACTATGAGAGCGCGAGTCTCGCATCGCTGCGACACCTCCCCTCGTTCTCCGCTGTTCTCTTTTTCTCAAGAATGAGACGAAGAAATAATGGAGCCGTAGGGCTGAGTGAGCGGGACTAAACGAGTTCACTGCAGCAAGGGAATCCGCCTCCACAAGTCACATTCAATGAAGACTGATGCTCTTACTACGAGAGCGGCTGGGGATGAACAATCATGGCAAAGCGCAAGTCTCGCCTTTCTGCTCTCGCGTTCTGCTCCTCAGCAGCGACCCAGGCCCTGAAGCAAAGCCTTAAGCCGCACCTCCATCCGGCCAAACACTACTTCTATGAACACCAGTCCCCGACCCAGCGTGGCGAGCTGCCGTCTGAACGAATTCAGCCCTTAGCCACCCGGGCCGAGGCTTGGAAAGATATCCTCGATGTGTCAAAATGGGTTCTGGACATGATGACATGAGGTTACTCGCTCCAATTCGCTCACAGACCACCCCGCTTCGCGGGTAAAGTCAATGCTTCAGTGAAGAGCAACGTGGCTCATATCCTCCGCATTGAAGTACTGAGCTTATTGGCGAAAATTCTGTCAGGCTTCTATGGCCGTTACTTCCTCGTTCCCAAGAAGGATGGCGGCATCAGGCCCATCACAGACCTCAGACATCTGAACTACGCCCTCACGAAATGGCTGTTCAAGATGCTAACTTTGAAACGAATCCTCGCGCTAGTATTCCCAGGGGCTTGTTTTTTCTCAGTTGATCTGAAAGATGCATACTTTCATATCCGGATTGCCCCCCTTCACAAACCGTTCTTAAGGTTTGCATTCGAAGGGGTTGCATACCACTATACAGTCCTACCATTGGACTGTCTCTGGAACCACGCACGTTTAAGAAGTGCATGGGTGTTGTGTTTTTCCCCTGAGACAGAAGGGAATGCACATCAACTACCTCGATGACTGGCTCATTCTGGCCCAGTCAGAGGTGGAATTTAACTTTAATTCAGCCATTTGGAATGCCTAGGACTCAGAATCAACGTAACCAAGAGCTCACTGCTCCCCAGTCAGAGAATCTCTTCCTGGGTGCAGTAATAGACTCACCCGAATGAAGATTTGGCTGACACCCGAGTGCGCTCAGACCTTTTATACGGCTTTTGAATTCGTTCAGAGTAGGGGCTTGTTGCCCTCTCAGAGCCTTTCAAAGGATGCTAGGCCTCATGGCCTCGACATTGACAGTACTTCTGCTGGCTCTGCTGCATTGCGCCCCCTGCAGTACTGGCTGAAACTACAGGTCCCTACCCAAGTGTGGCACTCAAATCGCCTTCACGTCAGGGTGGACCACGGCTGCATCAGAGCCCTGGCCCCTTGGAAAGACTCCAGCCTTTACAAGTCTAGGGTAAGCTTGGGGATGGTCTCAAGGAGGATGGTGGTCACCACGGACGCTTCCAATACGGGTTGGGGAGCTCTGTGCAAGGGCAAGCCGACTTCCGATTCTTTGTCGAATACGGAGAAATGGCTGAGTATCAACTACTTGCAAATGATGGGGGTTTTGCCTAGTCCGATAACATGTCCACCCCGTCCCGTCAAAAGGCGGGGCCTCCATGTGTGGCCCCTCGACGGGAACCTATGGACCTCCCAGCGAGTCATTCAGGTTCCTGGGCACCAACATCTCTCAGGACCTGAAGTAGGAGTTCCACATATACTTCCTTCACCAGCTGAAGAAGTTCAACCCGTCACAGGAGCTGCTGATACAAGTATACTTTGCAGTCACTGAATCCTCTGAGCACTGAGCACCAGAACGGCCAGGCATAGGAACAGTTTCTTCACTCCGGCAATCCACTTCATGAACAGTTAATGCCTCCACTTAACATGCGCAATAAACATGTGCAATACTTAAACACTATTTATACATTTATTTATTTAACACACCACACGTTTACGTTTCTTTGCATTTGTAAATACATACTTGTACACACCATCTATTTTTATATTGTGTTTTTTTTTTAATCTTTTTTTTTGTATATTGTATATTTTGCTAATTATATTTTACTAATTACTAATTATATAATTTGTATTATCTGTGTCCTGTCTCTGTTATTCTGTTTGTACTGTGGAAGCTTCTGACACCAAAACAAATTCCTCGTATGTGCAAACATACCTGGCAATAAAGCTCTTTCTGATTCTGACAACAAACTGTGCAAGACATGTATCAAAATGACTGACAAATCTATTTAAAGAGCTTTTTTGGATAATATGTGTGATGATAAAGCAGTCTGTGAGAGCCAGTGCAAACCACTGAAGCGAGAGACTGATGATGTGTGACAGTGATTATGTGATCATGAACCTTGTGTAGAAGCTGCTGCTGTAGTTCGGCTTGATGTCTTCTCAGATTTTGAGCTTCTGACTGGAGTCAGTGTTGTTGAAGCGACTGTTAATTTAACTGTTAATTTAACACTGTTTTTTTGTGTGTGTGTGTGTGTGTATGTGTGTACCTGTAACGTTGTAGTAATCATGACGACCTTGATTAGCTTGTTTAGGTGTGTATGATTAGGGTTGGAGCTAAACTCTGCAGGAAAGTGGATCTCGCGGTCCAGAGTCACGCCACATGGGTCGCTGCATTAGGTAGGCTATAGCGTTGCAGTCAGACTAAATTCAGTTATATTTAGACTTTATATTTAGACTATAGACTTTATTCAAGAGTTCACACATTAATTTGCGGGTGCTAAAGTGATGTTGATTCAACGCAGTTAACATTGAAACATTAACATTGATTTAACATTGTTTTGATGGTTGCTTGCTATCTGGAACCCTCATCAAACACAGCTAATCAATGTCTCCAGGATTACTAGAAAGCTACAGGCAGGAGAGTTTATCAGGGTTGGAGATAAACTCTGCAGGACAGTGGCCCTCCAGGACAGAGTTTACCCATCCCTGGCTAAAACCTTTGCTTGAAAAGTTTTAAATAGATGTGATAGTGACATGTGATAGTTTGGCCACACCCACTACACACTCCTGCCAGTCGGACGGATAACAGCTCCAAACCCTAAAAGCTCCTCGTTTCATAACTCCACGAAAATGTTTTCTGGACGTATCCATACACAAGAGACACAAGCATAACAGATTGTTATGATCCAGAAGATCACATTTGCTTTTATTTTTGACTTATGGACAATCAGAGACATTCACATGATTGTGTAGGCTGTCTGTACATGTGCACTGCATTAAAGCTAATTTGTTTTTGTTCGTTTTTTCAGATGAAGGAAAAGGATGCAAAAAGAAAAAAGTATAGTGCGCGCAGCCTTGCACTCGACACCATATACATAATTAACACATTTGACAGACCAGACGATGCCAGTGCAGAAGGCACCTATGCTGGAACTTATACAGTTATAATTGCAACTGGTAATTATACAGTTTATTTTATTTAAAAAAAACGTTTGGATGTCATACTGTAGAAACATTACTATAATCAATTATATGAAATTAATAACACACATGACAATCTAGAAGAGATCAGCTGATCAGAGCACTGATTATATCGTTATCATCATCAAGTAGATGACATCATCTGATCACATTTTCTCTAACTGTTCTTGCCATAACACACAGTTCCAGCAGCCAGAGAAAAACTAACATTAAAACATCAAGAGTCAAACTGACCAACTAAAGCAAACACTGATCACTATAATGATGACAGCAAACCAAACTATTATTATTAATAAATCATCAACATCTAAACCTCTATTAATCTCAATAAGAACTTTTCCACACATATGACAGAAATAAAGTAAATTTGGTTAGTAATAAGTGAAGCTGGTAATGCTGTTTGTGGAGTTGTTTAATGAAGTTGGAGCCTGACATCAAATGTTTACGGCGTTTTCTATGTCTTTGCAAACCAGAAACGTGTCTGACGCGGCGCTGCTGCTGCTAGGTGACGATACAGCAAAGACAACGTCGGCAGTTTTGACGGCAAAATAGGCTACAGAATATTTTGTTCTGTATTGACAGGTGCAATATTTGAAAATCGATAATTATTTATACAATTTTTTTAATTACATTTATATCTACATTTATGTCAAAACCTAGAGACTTTCAAACATCAAAATATCATTTATTAATTTGTATTCATATCAAAATTACATTCTATTATGCCTGGAAACGCTTCCAACACACTTGCGTGTCGCGTGAAAAATATGCGTCGGTTCTATTTCTAGCATGCACACGTTTTCTTCCGCACCTGAGACGTGCGTGTCACACAGGCGGTGTGCAAGATCTAACCTGTTAACATGGGAGCCGAAATAAAAACGGACACGCCACGCAGCCAGTGTGTAGCCGGCCTAACACATCAACCCAATTTTCATTTTCAACCAAAATGTTATGTCTAAACGATGAAGTTCATGTCCAATAACATTTCTAGCTGGGGTGACCTCACATTGTGGCCATAATATGAGCACACAGTGAGTGCGCTGTGAGGTTACACTTGTGACTCACATTGTGATCATGTGGAGAGATCACTCTGAGATCAACGTGTTGACTGGGATGTTAATGAAAAAAAATCTGGCCTTTTATTTGTAAAAAAAATAAAAAATAAATCTAAACTTGGTGTCACTATTTCTTCAGGGTGACTGTTTCTTCAAAGTTTTTTCTTTGTTTTCTGAGAAGAAAATAAAAAGATGAACAATCCTCTGTAAGTTTTTGCTATTGTAAATAGCAAATTTACAGATTTGCTCTAAACTCATCAGTATTTTATTCTAATATTGCAGGCATCTCTATTTCCTCTGGGTGCTTCGAGTCCTTCCTCCCTGCAAAATAAAAGCATTGACTGACCTCTCGTATGTGTTTTTATCATGATTGCAGATTGTTCCAGATCAGATGAGTGTGAATCATCAGATTGTGTGCGGCTCAAAACTCACCAGCTCTTCTTGCACAGATGATCTGAAGAAGAATCACAGTAGGAGCAGCAAACACTGCAATCTCAACAATAATCACAATCACTGCAGGAAACATGAGAGGAAGAAGAGAAACTGTACATGACTGAAGTCAAGGGTATTCAACTATCAACAGTTATTGATGAAGCTTTTACAGACTGACTGATAGTTTAATGTTATAAAGCTGTCAGTATAAATGAACGTGTCGTACCTCTGTATAATGATACAGCAGTCACACTGACTTCAGTTTCTCCTGGATCTGTGGATCACGTCTGTTAGTTCAGTTCAACACATAATGCCACATATACACAACGGGAGCATGTCTATGTTCCCACAGCCCTATGTTCCCACAAATGGCCTACCCCTGACCCCACCCCTAAACCTACCCGTAACTGGGGTTTAGACAAATCGTAAAAAAAAAAAAAAATCTTAGAAATGTGGGAACATAGGGTCATGGGAACATAGGGCCGTGGGAACATAGGGCTGTGGGAACATAAGGCTGACCCCTACACAACATAGTCTCAAGCTGTCAGGAGGAGAATGACAATCGCCATTGACCAAAAATAAATCTATTTGATGCTTTATTCATTCATAGATATTCATGTTATAACTTATAAGTGAGTTTCTAGCACACTAGAATTTCTAAGTTTGCAGAAACATTGAAATGTAGAATATCTATTTATTGACGGCATCTAAAACATACAAAGTTTCCTGGATGAAAATGTGGCAGGGTGGGCTATTTTCCCCTCCTACTATTGTAATTTGAGGTTTGGCCAATGGGCTGTGACTGTGGGTGTATAAGAGCGTAGGGGTGCGTCACTTTCAGGGGCCGTTACGTCATTGATACGCCGCTGCTGCTTGCGTTGGAGTGGAGTGTTTGACATGTTATGCCATTCATAAAGACCACTGAAGCTGCTGAGCCACTGCTTTTGTTGTTAACTGGTGTGTTGCCGGTTGGGAAATCGAATGTGGACATTTGAGACGGTAAGGAGAGCGCGTTGTGTGTGATGACGTTGTGTAATGAGGTTAATATGGGTTGCTTCAACGGAGTGGGTGCTAATTTATATGTTTTACATAGTCAAAAGTCAATCTGCATCGACTCCACGTTTTACTCAGAATTCGGGATATTTGCTATAGGCACGTGATGAGGGCAATGGCTGCGTTCTAACCAAGTGCTGTATGCTCTGTGCTCCGTGCCTCATCGTAAAGTTGCTGTTCTGTTTCCAGTGCAGAATTGTTCCGTGTCTAGCACGAGACTGTTATGGTTCCAATGAGTTTCCATGTTGCTCTTAATTGAGATTCTCTGTGCTTTCTAAACTTTGGTTGCAGAAGTGTGTCTCAGTGCTTTAAGTTTCTTTTTGTTTTCCTTTTCTATTTGTTTTCTTTAATTAATGGCTTTGTATTTCTGAATTTGTATTTTGGTTTCACTTCATTTATTGTGATTATTGAATATTCATTTATTTCATTTAACCATTATTACGGTTGAGCTATACGGCCGAAGATATTTGATCATCTGTTTATATCGTTTCTTTAATTTGAACTTGCTTATGTTTTGATTTTTGTTATTTGTGATTGCATTATGTAGGCTCGGGTAGGACAGAGTATTTAGTCCCTTTCCCGAGCTACATTTAAGTTATACTTTATATTGTTGAATTATTGTGTTTTGCTCTGCTCCATTTTAATGTGTCTCTCTCTTGTGTCTTGTTGTCAGCAGGCTATGGGCACCGGGGGCAGACGAGTGACCCTCTCTGGGTGGTGGGGTCCTTCACCGTGTGTTGTGCTCTTCACTGACTGTGTGTGTGCTTGTGTGTGCACTGTGATTGTAGTGATTTCCTTATTCAAGGGTGATTATTCTATCTGAGACTGCCTGGTTCCTTTGCCAGTGATAATTGAATCCTTCAATGAGATGAGTGAGACTGCATGTTAATGCCTGTTTTAACTGCTAATAAAGAGTTTTTGTACGACTACCTATGTCTCTGTGCGTGCCTTAAGAGGGGGCGCATTTAATTATTTGGGTGAAATTCCCAAGGTGGCGTAGTGGGAAAGTGATATCAACTTGGTTATTGTAGTAGTCTGTTTGCTGAGCACGTGTATAATTCGTGCTCCGCCCCGCCCGTATAACTCCCGCTCTGCCACAAAAACATTAAAATGCACAAATATTGAGGAATCCTTCGAGGTTGATGTGTGTGACAGTGATCATGTGATCATGAACCTTGTGTAGAAGCTGCTGCTGTAGTTCGGCTTGATGTCTTCTCAGAGTTTGAGCTTCTGACTGGAGTCAGTGTTGTTGAAGCGACTGGAGCTGCAGAAGATGAATGTTCAGACGCATCAGGACATTAACATCATATTTTCATATTGATCATGACATGCAGTTTGTGTTCAATCATCACAGCTTACAGTGGCAGTAGTTGAGAAGAGAGATGTTACTGTATCATTTATTCCAGGTTTATATGAGAGTGAAACACAGTGAGCTGATTCCCATAAACCTTCAGCTTTCCTGAATCAATAACATTATTAAGCCTTAGAATTCCTAAAACTGCATACAAATCCTTATAATTCCCAATATTGACGTCCCTCATGGGTCATACATGACATATTGCATGAATCAGAAGAGTCTATGTTAGCCTAGGAGGTCAATATTGGGAATTATAAGGATTTTTATGCAGTTTATGACTTTGACCACTAATATTTTACAATTGCCAAACGTATGAAGCCATCAGAAAGAGTAGAGCCAGTGTGTGAAAGTTTTCACAAATCTGTCTGAAAAGAGTGTTTTCTCACCTGAATACTTGACAGTGTATCTGACTGAGGTCTCGAGTTGATTTCTGTGAGCAAGAAGACATCTCCACTCTCTGTTGTTATCTTCATTCAGGAGTGTTGTAGTCAGAGTGATGTTACAGTGTCCTGGAGCTGATGATGATAATATCTGATATCTGGAGTCTGTCTTCAGATCAACACCAGCCTGATTCACCCACAACAGCTCAAATCCCTCAGAACGGACAAAATCATCACAGGAGACTGCATACAACTGACAGGAGAGAGTCACAGAGCGGCCTGGACTGATCTCAGTCTGTGAGGATGAAGATGATGATGATGATGGAGACACTGAAACTGAACACAAGACACAAATCACAGACTCTTCAATCATCATCTGAGTTTAAAGGAGAATCTGCCCTTTTTAAATTGACCACATAATCATAAACTTACCATGAAGAACATTCAGAGAAACACGTGCATCAGATCCTGGTTGGTGTCTGTCATTCACATATTGTCTGCAGGTGTATAATCCATAATCTTCTTCTGTGACGTTCTTGATGTTCAGAGAGCAGTCAGACCTCAGACTCAGTCTCTCATGTCTCTCTGTGTCTTTCTTCTTTATCCCTAAAGTAATCAGTTCAACTCCTGCTGAATGTCTGAATCTGTTATAGTAGATCCATCCAGTTGATTTGCAGTCAGAAAGAGCATTATTACAGGACAGACGAGCATTTTCACCAGAACTGATGAACACATGAGTCTCATCCACTCCACTGATACCTGAAACACAGTATATCTCAGTGATCATTATGATATTAATAAATGAAAAAACATAAACCACACCAGCATACAAAGCAGAAGATTCAAATCATACAGTCTTTTTCCGGTGTTTGATAGTTAATGCATTAATTAACATTTATGGATAAACCAAATCAAACGCCTCTTTAAGAAGGAATAAGAAATCCCCTGCACTTTGAAACAAATGTAAATAATGTAATATCATCATAGCTTGAACTCTTGATTTCAGCTTTGTCATAAACATTACTGGACGGCACAGGATTAGTTGATCCTCCTCTTCAACCGTAGAAAATACACTAATAACTGCCCTTAAAAGCTCTTTATCTGTTCTGTGTTTCTCTCTTTCCTTCAAACTCACCCTACTGTGACTTATGCACAGCTAAATACAAAATAACAATTCAAAACCCACAAAGAATATTTGTGGAACAGTTCCCAAAGGAAGGAGCAAAACTCAGGGAAGGTTTGCTGGGATCAGTAGTTCACTCTCCATCCAGACACAGTCGTGATGATACTGTACTTCTGTTCTCTGACCACACAACATCACTTCACTGAGCTGAACACTCGTTGTGTGTTTGATAGTAAGTTTATGATCAATCATGAGCTGAGTTTGGGAAGTAGTTAACAGTGAATTGTATCATGATTAGGACCGTCTCAAGTAAAGTCATGACAAAATAATGCATTAACAAATCATTTAATACAATATGATTAAACATGCACTAGGAGAATATTTGTATTCCTTTACACCACCAGTACAACAAAACAAACAAACAAAACAAAAGATAAAGGTTATTTGTAGTTCTTTTACTCACAGCGCACACTGGCGGAGCTAGGGTAGACCCTTGGTCTAAGCTTCGCCACCCCTCTCACAACTGCTGTTTCTGTCTCTTTTTTTATTGACAAAAATTGCGTTTTTTAAAACGCTGATCCGTCTCTTTAAGT
Source organism: Leuciscus idus (assembly GCA_021554675.1). Lineage (NCBI taxonomy): Eukaryota > Metazoa > Chordata > Actinopteri > Cypriniformes > Leuciscidae > Leuciscus > Leuciscus idus. The sequence continues at coordinate 63,141,156 of CM038621.1, forward strand.
GTATTTGTTATATATGCGTCACATGTGTCTGGATTAAAATATTCTGCTATGTGAGATCACAATATAAGGCACAATATATGTTTTAATGTCCAAATAAATGTGAACACTGTGCATTTTTACTAGAAGATAGGCATTCATTTTGCGTTAATTTGTAAAGGACAAACAAAAATGGATAATTTTTTAATCCATAAAATAACAAATTTTACATTCTGGCAACATTACAATATGAAAAACATAACATTTTACATTATGTGCTGTTGACTTCCGCCTTGTTCACATCCTTGCACATGGGGATTCAAAAGATAACTTTTGCTTTCCTTTTTAATATAGGTATGATGGAACTGTTGCAATTATTTATTATGACAACTAATATAGAAAGTTATTTTTAATTTTTTTTTTGACAAACTCAGAATTGGTTGAAGAGTTCATAAAACGGATTGAAGGTTGAATAATCTTTGGACTACAGTATTTATCGGCATGTTATCTCATCCATGAAGATGCAACAATGTAGAACAAGCTATTGGAGATTTTGAGAACCAGAACCAAGCTAACTGAGCAAGTTGAACTTTAGCAATAGTGTGTGCCCTTTTATTACTATTTAATCAATTTTAATATGAGGTGGTGGGGAATAGTAATAAAAAAATAAAAAAAACACTCAGTATTCCTTGATTCCTAATTCACTACTATCTCAATTACAATTAAGTACACATTAACTTTATTCAGTTGTGTAGGCACTAAAACAGTCCAATACATAATAGTCAAATAATTTTTTATGATAAAATAATTAAGATTTTTGTGCCACCCCAGACTGGTTGCTGGCCCTTGCCTGGCCACCCCTATGAAAAAATCCTGGCTCCGCCACTGACAGCGCATTCACTGTGTGCTCATACTATGATCTCGATGTTACATCCTTAGGGACGTTCATTGTGTTTTTGGTGTTTTGTGTTTCTCTTTTTGCTCTTGTCTCTCCCTTTCACTTTCTCAGGCTGTCGCTGATTGGCTGTTTTGCCTGTCAGTCATTCGTAATGAGTTGAGTGGGTGTGCCATGTGAGGCGGGATCCTCATCATTCTGATGCTTGACACCTGGAGAAGCCCTACTTAAGGAACATGCTACTTCCAGCGAAGAGAGAGCATCGGAGCAGTTAAGACAACCCCCATTAATGCTATACTCATAGAAGCAGGAGAGATACCACTGGAGTTAAGAAGAGAGAAACTGGCGATGGCGTATTGGATAAGATTAAAAGGAAGTCGGAAAGAAAACCCAGCAAAAGAAACAATAGAGGAAAGTTGGGAGTATTCCAAGTTTCAGGGGCTTGGGTTTGGATGGACAAGGGAAATGAGAGTGAGGGAATATGAAATGGAAGCCTTAGATTTCACCACGGCTGTCAAGACCACTTGGCTCAATGTAGAGTTGACATAGGGGAGACCACACTGAACACTGGGCCGCACTTGCCCCTGCCCCACTATCTTGCCTAAAAAAAACCACTGTGGCCTGGGCAAACTCGCATTTCGCAAGATTTACCGTGAGCGTTGCTGCCACCAACCTCTCAAACAGCGAACGTATGCGCGCCAGGTGTATTTCCCAAGTGTCTGTGTAACACACCATGTCGTCTATGTAAACTGCACACCCGTCCAACCCCGCAATGACACGATTCATGAGACGTTGGAATGTGCAGGGGGCGTTACGCAGTCCAAAACTCATACGGGTGTAAGAATACAACCCTGAAGGTGTAATAAATTGTAATAAGGATCCACTGGAGGCAAGTTGAGAGATGAGAACCCATGTGCAGTTTATTATAACTAAAACAAAACATGAAACAAAAACATGGCATGGCATGAAAACAAAAACCAAAGCATGAACATGAACTTTGCACAAGAGCAGACTACAGGGAACAATACTTGACAAAGACACATGGCAAACATGAGGGCTTAAATACACAGACTAATGACAAAACAAGGGACACCTGTGAACAATGATCAGACAATTAACCAATGACAAGACATGGCAGGATCACATGACAAACAGGGAATCACATGACAGACATGGAAACATGACAAGAACAAACCCAAAACATGACATAAATGCAGCAATTTCCTGCTCCCTAGGCGTAAGCGGTACCTGATAATACCCCTTTAATAAATCAAATTTACTTATATATCGAGCACTACCAACCTGATCCACACAATCCTCGATACGTGGTAAAGGAAAGGAGTCCGCCTTTGTCACCGCATTCACCTTTCTATAGTCTGTACAAAACCTAAATGTGTTGTCAGGTTTTTTAACAAGTAAGCATGGTGATGCCCAGCTCGAATATAATGGTTTTGCTAGGCCATTATCAAGCAGATATTGCACACTGGCATCCAAGCTTTTTCGTTTGTCCGGAGCAACACGGTAAAATCTCTGTCGAATGGGTTTCGCATCCCCCATGTCAATGTCATGTTCGATAAGATTGGTGCAGGTTGGTGTGTCGGAAAATAAAGACGAAAACTCAAAAAGTAAAGATTTTAACTGATCATGTTGTTCCCCATCCAAATGCCCTAAGAGGCTGTCCAAGCTAACCAACATGTCTGAATTGTTTAGCCTAGCCTGCAGGACCGCATCATTCGGACCCCGCACCCCATCCCCAGCTGCCACCTCAGAAGCGTTGGGTGTGCCCTCCCCAATAGCCAGTCCAACAGATCTATAAGCAGTCTTATCACCGACCACCTGCAATGGTGAGGAATAATATGGTTTGAGTAAGTTAACATGCACCCGTTGTGTTTTCCTCCTCCACTCAGGGGTGGACACCACATAGTTGTTCTCCGATATTTTCCGCACAATAGTATATGGACCATTGTATTTAGCCTCTAATGCAGAACCCGGAATTGGCAGCAACGCAACCACTTGATCACCAGGGCTAAACACTCTTATCTCTGCTTTAAGATCATACCGTCGCTTCATTTTAGTTTGCGCTTCACATAGATTTGCCTTTGGCCAACTTCCAAGCCAAGAACAACCTTCGGCGAAAGCCATGCACATAATCGGCCAAATTCCCAGGTATCTCCACACCACCATCTAAATCACCACTCAACACAGATAAAAAGGTGCGCACTTTGTGCCCAAAAACTAAATAATTAGGGCTAAACCCTGTGCTCTCCTGTACTACCGCACGACCCGACAGTAGTAGCCATGGTAAGCCCTCTTCCCAATCTCTCTTAAACCCCTGGGGTCAGCCGTATCGCCGGGGATACCAGCTCGCTTTTTTTTTTTTATCAGTTCAAAAGAGATTCATTTTGCTCTGTTGACTTTGATATTACAAACAAGTTTCATACATCAATCGATTCTGTTAAATGTGTATTATGTTTGTGTATACTCACAATAAAAACAAAGTGTTGTGCTTTTTGCCAAATAAAGAAAAATAAACATTATGCGAGTTCTGCCTTCCCTCTGTCAGTTAAGTCCATTCTGAAACGCGTCTGAAAATGAACTGTAACTCAGCGAATACTCAGTCAAACAGGCATACAGACACACAGACATGAAGCTTGAATTCTCTTCTTTTAAATGAAGTAATTTATATGAAAAAACAAATATTCTCAGCTTGTGAAATCTGTATTAAAAGAGAGCGATTCCAGTCGAGCTCATTAGCGCTCATTCAAATGTAATGTGACCACGCCCCGGAGAGCGCGCGCTATTCAAACGCAAATTCTGAGAACCATTTCAGACCTGTGAAACGCCCACATCAGCTGTAAACACAGCGCACCACGAGTGAGGCATAATATAGCCTACCTAATAATCCTGGAGAAAAGTTTCCTCAGAACAGTGCTGATATGAGGAGCAATAGATCCCGCTGAGGAGTGAGGTAGGCTAACTTATCTTTTCTCAAGTGTTAATGTGGAATAAATAACGTTATGGAATAACGTTAGTGTAGGCCTATGTAAACCGCAAAAAGATGAATCGCGTTTCTATAATATGAATCGCGTGTCTGTGTGTGAAAGAATAAACCGCTTTAATCAACTAAAATGCTTTGCTATAGCCTACTGAGATGAATAAAACCGACTGAAATATGTTGAAATAAAATGTCTTTGTATAAGCAACGTATTAAACTGCAAATTAATATTTATATGCCCTAATATTTCATAAAAACAACGTTACAGTCAGGTGAAATATAAAAGACAACATTTTGTTGACTAGATTTGGGTACAGTTTTTACTGTAGAATATACTGCCACATCAAATAAGCTTTTGTTAGCGATTTATGCTCATATGTTCTATATATATATATATATATATATATATATATATATATATATATATACACACTACCGGTCAAAAGTTTGAGATCGGTAAGATTTTTAATGTTTTTAAAAGAAGTCTCTTCTGCTCACCAAGGCTGCATTTATTTGATTAAAATACAAACAAAAACAGTCATATTGTGAAATATTATTACAATTTAAATCAGCTGTTTTCTATGTGAATATATAGTAAAATGTAATTTATTCCTGTGATCAAAGCTGAATTTTCAGCATCATTACTCCAGTCTTCAGTGTCACATGATCCTTCAGAAATCACTCTAATATGATGATTTGAGGATCAAGAAACATTTATGATTATTATCAGTGTTGAAAACAGTTTTTTACTATTTTATTTCATGATGCTATGATGAATCAAAAGAACAGCATTTATCTGAAATAGAAAGCTTTTGTAACATTAAACACTACCATTCAAAAGTTTGGAGTCAGTAAGAATTAAAATTTTATTTTTGGGGGAAATAAATAAAATAAATCAATACTTTTATTCATCAAGGATGAGTTAAACTGATCAAAAGTTACAGTAAAGACATTTATAATGTTAGAAAATATTCTATTTTAAATAAATGGTGTTCTTTTGAACTTTCTATTCATCAAAGAATTTTGAAAAAAAATTGTACACAACTGTTTTCAACATTGAAAATAATAATTAATGTTTTTTGAGCATCAAATCATCATATCAGAATGATTTCTGAAGGATCATGTGACACTGAAGACTGGAGTAATGATGCTGAAAATTCAGCTTTGATCACAGGAATAAATTACACTTTAAAATATATTAAAATAGAAAACAGTCATTTTAAATTGTCATAATATTTCATAATAATACTGTTTTGCTTTATTGTTTTTTATCAAATAAATGCAGCCTTGGTGAGCAGAAGAGACTTCTTTTAAAAACATAAAAAATCTTACCGATCTAAAACTTTTGACCAGTAGTGTGTGTATATATATATATATATATATATATATATATATATATATATATAGATAGATAGATATATAATACTATTTTGTCAAAAATAAAGTCATCAACTAAGATGTTAGCTGGTCCAATGTTGGCTATATTCAAACTAATGAATACATATGATAAAATGTAGGGCTATAATAATTTTTTTTTACAAAGAAAGAGTACACTTGAAATATTGTTGAAATTGTAATTATTGTTGTAATTGTAACCTTTTTAATAAAATAGCAAAACATATTTACAAGATAGATGTAAGCAAAATCTTAAATGGTCAATATAAGTCTTCTTCTAAATATATCTTTTGTCCTTGCATTCATTCTTGGCTCAGTCAGTGTCACACCTGAATGAATGGCTCATTATGCAGAGTCATTACGCATAATGGGTGGGACATTGTATTCTCAGGTGTAAACCACTCCTCCTTCACGCCCCCCTCGCATATTGGCTTTCCAAGCAAAACCTGTTTTACACAATTTAAATCAATGTATTGTTTTATTGTGAACGATAAAGCAAGACTATTTTCACATAATTTTGAAGCCAGAACTCGAAGCGACAACATTGATTAGTCAAAAGTCTTATTGACGCATATTTAGTATGAGTTTTGTGGTCTTATTTCAGCAACTTTCATTTTAATTTTTTTCAATAACCACGCATAAACATTATTCTCTTAAAAATACAAACATCTACATACATGTTCCTCACATATTATGGTAGCCCTGTTTGTGCTATATAGAGTGAATTTACACCTTTGCCATTAACATGTTTATAAATAACTGAAAAAAGCACAAATGTCAGGGCATGTCAAAACATCCCAAGGGCCCCAAAAACACATCAGACCCCAGAGGGTTAAGTTCTACACAATAAGCGCGCAACAATGATTTCAATGTGGCATGAAAACGTTCCAGAACCCCTTGGCTCTGGGCATGATATGCGCTACTTAAATTATGTTTTACTCGCAGTTCTTTTAACGCCGCCGCAAATGCCCACGATCGCTTTGGATTACTTTTGGTAGGCCAAAAATGGATATAAACTGAGACAAAGCCTTCACAATTGATCTCGTGGTTATAGTCCTTAAAGCATACGCCGCAGGGTAACGTGTCGCTTGGCACATCACAGTGAAAATATAAACACTGCCAGACTTTGACTGTGGCAAAGGGCCCACACAATCAATAACTAGATGTTCAAACGGAGTGAATGGGTTGTAGCGGCGCAGGTTTAATCGAAACATTTGGTTTACCTGCAATTTGACAAGCATGGCAACCTTTTACGAAACTCGCTATGTCCCTTCTTATCCGTGATAATAGAAATGTTGCAATACTTGATTGTAGGTTTTCCTCACCCCAAAATGGCCAGACGCTTCTCCGTGCGCTGCTTTTAACACCAACTCCCGGTATTTCACAGGCATCACCACCTGCAACACCTGATCTGCCACATCATTGTCCGCCCGGGGCGACCACCTGCGCAGCAACAACCCATTTTGGATCAGATAACCATGATCGACATTATCATCGCCCGAGTCCAAAGCGAAATACTTCTCAAGATTACGATCATTCTTTTGCGCCTCAATTACCTCACTAGGAGATAACGGTGCTGGTAAATCTGGGACAAACACTTTAACTGCACTAGCCTTAGATACATCAGATGGTTTCACTGTCTGAGCACAAGCCATTGCTCGCGTCACAGCGCAGGCAGTGAACACCTCTGGAAAATCTTTAAGACATTTGTCCGGCTCAACTGATGGCATAGCCACTGTTTTAACCACAGGGGGCGGACATGACCTCTCCGGCCACACACAACCCCCTCCCAAATTATTTCCGATAATCAGGTCAATATTTTCAACCGGTAGAGTCGGACGTACAGCTATAGTCACCTCTCCATTCACAAACCCAGACTGCAACTCAATTCTATGCAATGGCACTGGAAACGGTTGGAGCCCAATTCCTTGAATCAACACAAAACTCCCAATATCAGACAAAGAGGAGAAAGGCAGGACCGATTGGCAAATGAAACTCTCCGAAGCTCCAGTGTCACGCATAATCAGACTCTGTGATTTTAGGTTCATCACACAACATTTTAGAATGCTCAGGGTCAGTTTGAGTTCCATTTAAGGCGAGACACTACAGGTGAATAGGGTAAAAATTTTAACTAGCAGATATCACCATGAAACTTTCCCAGTTGATTACCTACATTAAGATGAGAAAAAAATGTATTACAAGTTTTCTATAATTTAATGTTTAAATATGCAAATTAGGCAATATCTAATTAAATATGTGCTATTTTGCATATATTTAAAAAAACGAAATCTGAGTATTGGATAAAGCCAGGTTAAAATTTATTTTTTCATTGTGTTCACATATTAGATGGGAAAAAAATTACAGAGGGATTTATGGATATCTACTTTTGTTATCCTGTAAATCAGAATATATTGTCAACAGCCTTAAAAAAAAGATTTTTGAAAAAGACACTTGATTTTATTTCAAACGATCACGAATAAAATCTATCAATTTATCTTTCTTTGCTACTTTTGGCAGTGTCATAAGTGTCATAAGCCCCCCCCCCCCCATAGAGGTGACTATAGCTGTACGTCCGACTCTACCGGTTGAAAATATTGACCTGATTATCGGAAATAATTTGGGAGGGGGTTGTGTGTGGCCGGAGAGGTCATGTCCGCCCCCTGTGGTTAAAACAGTGGCTATGCCATCAGTTGAGCCGGACAAATGTCTTAAAGATTTTCCAGAGGTGTTCACTGCCTGCGCTGTGACGCGAGCAATGGCTTGTGCTCAGACAGTGAAACCATCTGATGTATCTAAGGCTAGTGCAGTTAAAGTGTTTGTCCCAGATTTACCAGCACCGTTATCTCCTAGTGAGGTAATTGAGGCGCAAAAGAATGATCGTAATCTTGAGAAGTATTTCGCTTTGGACTCGGGCGATGATAATGTCGATCATGGTTATCTGATCCAAAATGGGTTGTTGCTGCGCAGGTGGTCGCCCCGGGCGGACAATGATGTGGCAGATCAGGTGTTGCAGGTGGTGATGCCTGTGAAATACCGGGAGTTGGTGTTAAAAGCAGCGCACGGAGAAGCGTCTGGCCATTTTGGGGTGAGGAAAACCTACAATCAAGTATTGCAACATTTCTATTATCACGGATAAGAAGGGACATAGCGAGTTTCGTAAAAGGTTGCCATGCTTGTCAAATTGCAGGTAAACCAAATGTTTCGATTAAACCTGCGCCGCTACAACCCATTCACTCCGTTTGAACATCTAGTTATTGATTGTGTGGGCCCTTTGCCACAGTCAAAGTCTGGCAGTGTTTATATTTTCACTGTGATGTGCCAAGCGACACGTTACCCTGCGGCGTATGCTTTAAGGACTATAACCACGAGATCAATTGTGAAGGCTTTGTCTCAGTTTATATCCATTTTTGGCCTACCAAAAGTAATCCAAAGCGATCGTGGGCATTTGCGGCGGCGTTAAAAGAACTGCGAGTAAAACATAATTTAAGTAGCGCATATCATGCCCAGAGCCAAGGGGTTCTGGAACGTTTTCATGCCACATTGAAATCATTGTTGCGCGCTTATTGTGTAGAACTTAACCCTCTGGGGTCTGATGTGTTTTTGGGGCCCTTGGGATGTTTTGACATGCCCTGACATTTGTGCTTTTTTCAGTTATTTATAAACATGTTAATGGCAAAGGTGTAAATTCACTCTATATAGCACAAACAGGGCTACCATAATATGTGAGGAACATGTATGTAGATGTTTGTATTTTTAAGAGAATAATGTTTATGCGTGGTTATTAAAAAATATAAAAATGAAAGTTGCTGAAATAAGACCACAAAACTCATACTAAATATGCGTCAATAAGACTTTTGACTAATCAATGTTGTCGCTTCGAGTTCTGGCTTCAAAATTATGTGAAAATAGTCTTGCTTTATCGTTCACAATAAAACAATACATTGATTTAAATAGTGTAAAACAGGTTTTGCTTGGAAAGCCAATATGCAAGGGGGGCGTGAAGGAGGAGTGGTTTACACCTGAGAATACAATGTCCCACCCATTATGCGTAATGACTCTGCATAATGAGCCATTCATTCAGGTGTGACACTGACTGAGCCAAGAATGAATGCAAGGACAAAAGATATATTTAGAAGAAGACTTATATTGACCATTTAAGATTTTGCTTACATCTATCTTGTAAATATGTTTTGCTATTTTATTAAAAAGGTTACAATTACAACAATAATTACAATTTCAACAATATTTCAAGTGTACTCTTTCTTTGTAAAAAAAAATTATTATAGCCCTACATTTTATCATATGTATTCATTAGTTTGAATATAGCCAACATTGGACCAGCTAACATCTTAGTTGATGACTTTATTTTTGACAAAATAGTATTATATATATATCTATCTATATATATCTATATATATATATATATATATATTATATATATATATATATATATATATATATATATATATATACACACACTACTGGTCAAAAGTTTTAGATCGGTAAGATTTTTTATGTTTTTAAAAGAAGTCTCTTCTGCTCACCAAGGCTGCATTTATTTGATAAAAAACAATAAAGCAAAACAGTATTATTATGAAATATTATGACAATTTAAAATGACTGTTTTCTATTTTAATATATTTTAAAGTGTAATTTATTCCTGTGATCAAAGCTGAATTTTCAGCATCATTACTCCAGTCTTCAGTGTCACATGATCCTTCAGAAATCATTCTGATATGATGATTTGATGCTCAAAAAACAGTCATTTGCATAATCAGTATGAGAATTAACTGCACAATTACTAGACATGTTTTCCTTGGATATTATACAATTTGCAAGCAAAATTTGTGAAAAAATAAATAAATAAATTGACATGCTTCCAACTGTGAACCAATTTGGTAGAATATATATATATATATATATATATATATATATATATATATATATATAGCTCTTGCATTCTTTCTTGTGGCTATAGGTGACACACCTGAATGAATGGCTCATTAAGTATGCGGGCCCCATTGTCTCCTCAGGTGTGAACCACTACATATGCATGATGCTGTTGAATGGTTGCGCATATTGTCTTTACAAACAAAAAGTGTTTTACAAGATTTAAATCAATGTATTGTGTTATGTGAATGATAAGGGCAGGATGATTTTCACATCATTTTGAAGAAAAGACTCTAGGCAACGACATCAATTAGTCAAAAGTCTTATTGTCACATATTTAGTATGTGTTTTGTGGCCTTATTTCAGAAACTTTAGTTTTTTCAATAACCATGCATAAACATTATTCTCTCAAAAATACAAACATGTACATGCATGTTGCTCACATATTATGGTAGCCCTGTTTGTGCTAAATAGAGTGTAATTATACCTTTGCCATTAATATGTTTATAAGCAACTGAAAAAAGCACAAATGTCAGGGCATGTCAGAACATCTCAAGGACCCCAAAAACCCCTCAGACCCCAGAGGGTTAAAGACTCTCTCATCGGTCCACCAATTAGCACGGCACGGCCCACCGCAACAGCTCCACCTAAAAGTGACACAGAACAGCAGCAGTAGGCAATGCAGGCTTGATTACCCACACCGGGCCAAACCAGGGAGAGACACACCCAGCACTGCATAGCCGGGCGTGACAACGGCCAATCCAGTTAGTAGTATTCCACTATGGCTTTTTCCAGAAGTAAAGGTTGATATTAATATCTTGGAAAAGAAAAGAGAGTGGAGAATGGAGGAAGTTGGAGTTAAAACAACCATGTACATAAGAAACAGTTATTATAATTATTTAAAGATTTACACAGACGGATCCAAGAACAAACAGGAATGTATGGAGTTGGAATATATATCCCAGAATTTAAAATAAATGTCTCCAAAAGACTATCTGATTGGTTATCTGTATATACAGCAGGAATAGTGGCAGCCATTATTGCAGTGGGTTGAAGAGGTCAGACCTGATAGGGTGGTACTATGCACAGACTCGTTAGCGGTCATAAAAAGTATTCAGTCAATGACATCGGTCAGAGAAGACCTACTAATAGAACTTTTCCACAGTTTATTTCGATTACATCGAGGTGGCATAGATGTACAGTTTTGTTGGGTGCCAGCACATGAGGGGGTTAAAGGGAACGAGATAGCAGACAAACTGGCTAAAGAGGCACTGCTAAAGGTAATAATAATTGCAATTCCACTAGGAAAAGGTGAAGGTAAAGCAGTGGTTAAGAAATAAGGACTTGAAATATGGCAGAAATGGTGGGAGAAAGACATAAAAGGTAGGAGATATTATAAAATACAAAAAATTGTCAGCATAAAGAATTACATGGAAAAGACCAGACGAGAGGAAATTGTAATGATAAGATTGAGAGTGGATCACACAGGGCTGAATGGCACAGAAAAGGAATAGTGAGAACTGTGAAAACTGTGGCGTTAAAGAAAATGTTGAACATGTATTGTACTGTACATTGAATGAGGTGGAAAGATGGGTGCTTAAAGATAAGGTTCAGGAGGCAGGACGGGAGTGGAATCTGGTAGGGATACTGGGATCAGAAGGAGAGGGAGAAGAAATAATGATTACCAGGAAGGCACTATTTAAATTTTTAAAAGACTTGTGGAGTAGAATTTAAATGATATGATTATACACACTCCAGTACAGTAGGTGGCGGCATGCACCTAAACGTTGTTTGCAGTCCGCTATTTATGTTCTGTCTTATGATGTGTTTGTTTTCTTTTTGCTTGATTTGTGTCATGCTTTTTGCATTGTGCCTTGTTTTTGGTTGCCCCAAAAACTTCTTATTTGCTATGAAAGAGTTAAACAGCTTTTCAAAGCTGGGTTAACCCCCTGAGGTCTACGGTATCGCCGGCGATACCAGCTCGCTTTTTTTTTATCAATGTAAAAGAAACTCATAAATACTCTGTTGACTTTGATTTTCCATAGGAGTTTCATACATCAATCGATTCTGTTAAATGTGTATTATTTTTGTGTATACTCACAATAAAAACAAAGTGTTGTGCTTTTTGCCAAATAAAGAAAAATAAACACGAAGCGAGTTCTGCCTTCTCTCTGCCAGTGAAGTCCATTCTGAAACGCGTCCGAAAATGAACAATAACTGAGCGAATACTCAGTCAAACAGGCATACAGACACACAGGCATGAAGCTTGAATTCTCTTATTTTAAATGAAGTAATTTATATAAAAAACAAATATTTTCATCTTGTGAAATCTGTATTAAAAGAGAGCGATTCCAGTCGAGCTCATCTCATCTCATTACGTTATAATCGGCCCCGCCCACGGAGAGCGCGCGCTATTCAAACGCAAATGACTGAGACGATCCCATACAAACTGTGAACGCCCACATATATGCTCGAGAAAACACATCAAGTTTATTCAGATAAGTGTAGTTGTCTACACTGTCTCGCAGCGCTGTGAGGAATAATAATAATGGAAAACTTACCTCAGAAGTGCTGGTATTTCGAGGAGCAACGGATGGAATAATGTAGTAAGTTTTTTTTTTCATTCTCAAGTAAATCGCGTTTCTGTGTGAATGAATGAACGAAAGAGATGCGCTGTTTACCACAACTCGCAAAAAGACGGTTTAAATTTGAATTGTGTTTCTGTGTGTGAATGAATGATCTGCTTTTAGCAAACTATTTTGCTATACTGATTAAAATCGACTGAAATGTTGAAATAAAATGTATTTGTATAAGCAACGTATTAAACTGCAAATTAACATTTATATTTCTTATAATAAAAATGAAAGAGCTATGTTACAGATGTGGTGGTTATAAAAATATATAAAACTAGTAATAATTAGTGTCATCAATATGTCGTCATTGAAAAATAAACTGAATGTCATTAATGCACAGTATATGATTTTGGATGATGGCGATTGGTATTCCTTGCCTAGTATGAATGATTGATCATTTGATTATTTTTGCCTTGGGGATTTTCACCTGCTGGGGGAGGGGCGCGCTGCTCAGACAATACAGACTCAGAAGATATTGCAGCAGCTCCGTGTCCTGTGTCTTTTATTGACTCTTTATCTCCCCTAATCAGGTATGATATTACTAAATTGTAGTGAAAATACACTTTATATAAGTCAAGGCTGTGAAAAATGGCAAGTGTCATTGTTTGAAGTGTATTCATTGTATATATATATATGTCTAAAAGTTCGGTTCAAGTTTCCCGCGTGTGTATCACATGTACAACTGGTGAATGCTAAACTGATGGCAGAGACCATGCGGTCATAGAAATGTGAAAACGGAGTGAATTAATACCATAATATTGGTGTTATTGTGAACTAAATTTAACAGTTAAGTTACAGGTGATAGTGCTTAAAGAAAAGGAATCTGTTGGTTCATAAGAGAAAGTGTAATATGTGTTCATGCTAATGGTGTGTAAAGAGATAATTAGTTTTGCTAATATGCTATAATTCCTGAGCTAATTTAAGAAGTTTAAATGAGTTGAAGATATGGTAAACGGCACATATGTTTAAAATGTAGAGTATCATATGTGAATATTGTATGTAATATGCAGTACGTATTATTAATATGCATTGTGATTCAAGTTTGTATTGAAATTATTTGTTTAATTGATGGAAACAGTATCTGAGAAACTATATGTGAGTAATTCTATATTTTTTTGTATTGTTTTTCTCTAAAAGAGATATGTTGTTATACTTTTCATTGATATATGAGAATGCAGAAATATTTGCATTAATGTCAGACAATACAGACTCAGAAGATATTGCAGCAGCTCCGTGTCCTGTGTCTTTTATTGACTCTTTATCTCCCCTAATCAGGTGGTTAGGGTGCTACATTTTGGAGGCCCCGCTGGGATGAAATGCAGTGAAGGTCGGCGTCCATAGATGATGGTCTACCTCCAGTGTCATTCATTCTGACTTGCGGCTGAGGAGAACAGAGTGAGAACGTCTGGCGTCCACGTTGAGTCCGGAAGAACTGTGCGTGCTGTCTGAGGTTGATCGTTGATACCCGGAACATTGCCATTTTCCGACCAGCTAAGACTGCTTTTCTGCATCACACACTGCACACACCCACAGCCCAAGTGAACCATGGATCAGTTAGAGGACTTAAGACTTGAAGTGATAGGAGCATTGTATTCACTATCAAGAGAAAACATTGTGAAATTGTGTGATTTTCTGCATATTGAACATGATATCGACAAAAGCCGCTCATTTGTAATTTCTGTGCTTGTGAGACATCTTGAAAGGGAGGGGTTAGAAGAACTGGAAGATGAGGGCATGTCAGAACTTTTGTGTGTAAGAGACAAAATTTGTGAACTTCAACAGGGGGGTGAAAATATCTCTGAGCAACAGACAGCACAGGTGGTTCAGAGCGTGACTGTAGACTCAGTAGTGCAGGTCACAGAGCAAGAAAAGCTACAAAAAGAAATTGATACATTGCAGTTAGCCTTGCAAAAACTAATTGAACAAAAACATAACACTGTTACAAGCACACAGCAAAATGTTAGTGTCCCACACCACACAAACACAAACATTCAGCTAAGCTATGACACACAGCAAAGCTCAAAAACACAAACTACCAACCTAAATTGGCCCTCAGCGTCGACACGACCAGTTATGTCAACATGGAGCAGAGAGTTTAAAGTAACAACATGTAACTTTTCAACCTTCATAATATATTTCCAAGATCCTTGTGATAGTACATCGACTTACAATAGGTTGAATGAGACGTCTGCCAGAGCCTGACGGGGTCTGTATCGCTTTTACTGGCACTATGTAACTTCGGGGTGCGGGTAGTAACCAGCGCTCAAAAAGAACTACAAAATTTGACTGCTTTACGGCATACGTCACTTTGCCCACCACTTCCTCAAATGTGGCCAACCAGCGCGTTTGTTTTCGTACGTCTGTTTTCGTCATGGCTGAAGCAGCAGCGAAACGTAAGAAGTCCAAGGTTTTGTCGGAGTAGAGTCGAAAGAGGAAAAGGGAGAGTGATAAACTGAAAGGCAGGACGAGGATCAATATGGGTCGAGCGTTTGCTCGCTGGCGTGAGCTAATGGAGGAGGAGTGTTACCAGACCGATGCTGACTTGGCCGTCATGCTGTTGAACTAGTAAGTAACTGTAAATTGCTTGCATACTATCTTTAGTTTTTCTAATCTGTTGTCTGCCTGGCTACGTTATGGAAACTATCTGGTCCTCCATTTATTTATCTTCATGAATCAGCTAGTAGATGAGTGAATTATCAATCTGGTAGCTAGTAAACACTAACATGGTAGTTTTAGATGGTTAGGATGCTATCGCTATCATTCTCGTTCAGATTTGAGCATTGCAATCGACATGCAAATCGCAAATGTTTGAGTTAAAATGTTTAGTCTACTAAACATGTATAAATTATGAAAGGGGGAAGATTAATAATATTATCATTGCCCATATGAAAAAAACCTGCATGCTTCATATACAGTAACCGTAAATCATTTTACGACAGCGGTAATGGACAATTCCGCTTCCAACCTGTAGGGCGACCGCAGAGGAAAAGTTCCATGTTGTTGCTTTAAAATATCTGGACAGATAGGTGAACCTGGGCAAAAAGATAAACTCTCCTTCTCAAGTCTAGCTCACCAAATTGAACATGGACGGAGCAGAGGTTTCTCTGAGCTTGAAATTGTTGATGCTGTAATCCGAGCAATTGCACCAGGCATGCAGCTTCGTAGCTACCTAGAGGGAAAGACAAACCTTACACTGCCCACATTAAGACGGATTCTCAGAGCTCATTTCCAAGAAAAGGGTGCAACTGAGCTGTATAAACAACTTACCTCAGAGGTACAGAGCAGCAGAGAGACCCCGCAAAGCTTTCTTGTCCGCTGTCTGGATTTAAGACAAAAGATTCTGTTTGCTTCACAGGAGGCCGAATCCAGTTTGAAGTATGACCCAAAGCTAGTCCAAAGCATGTTTCTCCATACTATCCTGACAGGCCTACAGAATGACAGCATTAGAGGTGATCTGCGACCCTATTTGACACAAACTGATGTAAGTGACGAACTACTCTTTGATAAAGTCAATCTGGCGTGCGCCCACGAAGCTGAGCGCCAAAGTAAAAAGAAACTCGTCCAGCCATGCACCACTAAAGTACACACAGTTCAATCCAGTGATACCACCATGGAGAAAAAGGGAAAAACACCACTTCAGCATAATCCAGAGAAGACCGAACTTCAGATCTTAAGTGAGCTGAGAGAAATGCGTTCGGGCATGGCACTGTTGAAAGACCTCAGTGCGGAGGTATCTCAAATTAAAGAGTCAATCAAGCAACCTCAGGTCATGTCCACTCAGTGCCCCCCTCTAACTAGCGTGTCCCCGCCACAGACTCAATACCCTGCACAGACTCAATACCCACCTCAATATTACTGGCAGCCTTATGACCAGAGGAGAGAGACAGTTCCACGACCACAGTGGCTCCCAGCACAACGCTATCACCCTCCTGCGACTCGAGTAAGGAAATGCTTTGCATGTCAACAAAGTGGATTGGATGTCTACTGTAGTCACTGTTACAAGTGTGGTGGTAGCGACCATTTCTCAGCTGGCTGTCGAGCACGGATGCCCATGACACATAGAGATGGTTCTTTAAACGAGGACGGGTCACGACCGCGGGACAGGCAGTGACCAGTGCGATGGAAGGGTCCCCTCAAAGCTGTTCATTTTGTGGCACCATCCGCCCTGACCTCATATTGAGACACTGTGAAACTGGTAAACAAACATTGTATTGCTCTAAAGCCTGTCAATCGAATCACTGGAAGGAAAATAAGAAACAATGCAATCAGTCCTCCAATGTTATTATAAATTCTGCCATGCCAAAAAGAAAATCGAAAGAAAAACGGTCTATGGGTACTGCTCTTGTAGGGAAGCAATGTCTTGTACAGTGTTACATCCAAGGCCAGCTTGTTGATGCATTATGGGACACCGGATCTCAAGTGTGTATAGTGGATGAACTGTGGAAAAACAAGCACTTACCAAATATCACACTGAGAAATGTTGCAGAGGTAATTGATGCGCCTGAAGGACTCTGCCTTGTGGCGGCAAACGGACAGGACATACCTTATGCAGGGTGGGTGGAAGTGACTTTTGGGTTGGCATCAAATGAAGTGAAAACAAAAGAACTGGTCATACCTGTGTTGGTAATGAAGGGCAGAGAGCTTCGTCATCCTATCATCGGATACAACGTGATTGAGCAAATGATGAACAACAAGGAATTAACTCAGCCAATCACCAATGAATCAGTGGAAAGAGAAAAAGTTCAAGCTTTCATTGAGCAAGTTCATGCAGACGCGACATGTGAATATTTAGTCAAAACAAAAAAAGAAAATGTTAATGTGCCCAAACACACATCAGTACAAATTGAATGCAGAGTGCAGTCACACCGACCAAAAGGAAATACATTGCTAATTTTTGAGCCTGACGTTAACCCACAGTGGGTGGAGGGGTTGGAGTTCTGTGAGACGATTGTAACACTGCGACAACATACAGCTCCCCACATAATTGTCAGTGTACAGAACCCTACGGATCATGACCTACTGTTAGCAGGCAAGATGGTCATAGGCACAGTGCAACCTGTACAGGCAGTGTATCCAACTGCTACTTGTGAGGGACCTGATTTAACTTCTGTGAGGGTCAATCAAATAACAAATGAAACCAGCCATAACTCTGACATCGCATGGGAACCACCGCTGGACTTAAGCCATCTCAGTGAGTCGAGAAGACAAATTGTAAGACAGATGCTGAGAGAGGAAGCAGCTTCCTTTTCAAAATCCGATGATGACATTGGCTGTATAGATGGGCTGCAGTTGACTATCAAACTAACAGACACGATCCCAGTCGCACGCACTTACCAGTCAGTACCGCGTCCCCTGTACAAAGAGATGAAGGATTACCTACACGATCTCATTGCCCAAGGATGGGTTAAACAGTCAAACTCGTCGTATTCCTCACCAGTGGTCTGCGTCCGGAAAAAGGATGGTAGCTTGCGATTGTGTATTGACTACAGAGAATTAAATCGGAAAACAACCCCCGACCGACAGCCCATTCCACGTGTTCAAGATATCATGGACAGTCTCGGAGGAAACAGCTGGTTCTCACTACTTGACCAAGGAAAAGCATACCATCAGGGTTTCATGGCCAAAGAGAGTAGACCCATGACAGCTTTTGTAACGCCATGGGGATTGCATGAATGGATTCGTATCCCTTTTGGTCTGATGAACGCTCCCGCGGCTTTCCAACGCTGCATGGAAGAGTGCCTGAAAGATCTCCGAGACGATTGCTGTGTCCCCTACCTTGATGACACGCTAGTGTTCAGCAAATCCTTTGAAGACCATGTCAATGATGTGAGAAGAGTCCTGCAGCATTTAAGGCGATATGGGATCAAGCTCAAGCCTAGTAAATGTGAGGTGTTCAAGCGGGAAGTTCGTTACCTGGGGAGGATTGTGTCCGCGGAAGGAAGTAAAATTGACCCTGCTGACACCGAGGCTGTGAGAGCCCTGAGAGAGAAAAGACCTAGCACGGTGGGTCAGTTGAGAGCCGTACTTGGCCTGTTAAGTTACTATAGGCAATACATCAAAGATTTCTCCAAGATCGCCGGGCCGCTCTATGACTTGCTGAAAGGAGAAGTGGAGACAAAGGGCGAAGGACACAATAGAACCACCACCAAGTGTACAAAAAACAAAAAGAGAGGAGTGCCTTCCCAGAAGCTCATTTTATGGACAGAAAAACATCAGCAGAGATTGGAGACACTAATAGACTGCTTGGCGGAACCTCCGGTCCTTGGATTTCCTGATTTCTCACAGCCGTTTATACTCCATACAGACGCCTCAAACCAGGGACTTGGTGCTGTTCTGTACCAAAGGCAAGATGGGAAACTTAGAGTAATTGCTTATGGATCCCGTACACTAACAGCCTCTGAAAGAAACTATCATCTTCACTCTGGGAAATTGGAGTTTTTAGCTTTGAAGTGGTCCATCACAGAGAAGATCCGTGATTATCTGTACTACGCACCTACCTTCACTGTGTACAGCGACAACAATCCGCTGACTTATGTATTGACCAGTGCCAAGCTCAATGCGACTGGATCCAGGTGGGTCGCGGAGCTCGCGGATTTCCATTTCACCATAAAATACCGCCCTGGCAAAGAAAACATTGATGCAGACAGTTTATCCAGGATGCCACTGGAAGTTGGAACAATGATGGAGCAATGTACGGAGGAACTCTCATCCGATTGTGTCGAAGCAACCATACAGGCTGTAGAAGTTCAAGATCTGGCCATGTCATGGACAGCCATGAGTTCGCCATATGACCCTACGGAGTGTGCTGAGTCCGGCCAGTCTTTTTCCACCGATGATATACGTCAAGCGCAGAGTAGTGACACCCACATTGGACCTGTAGTACAATGTAAGATGGCTGGCGAAAAACCCTCCAGACACTTATTAAGGACATTCAGTGCACAGGGTAGAAGTTTGCTGCGTCAATGGGACAAACTGTGCATTGGAGAAGATGGAATACTCCGCCGGAAGACAGCTACCCGATCTCAGCTTGTGCTGCCTGAAATATATAAACAACGGGTCCTTCAGGAGTTACATAGTAAAATGGGGCATCAAGGAGTGGAGAGGACGACGTCATTGATTGGAGACAGATTCTTCTGGCCAAAAATGCAGGGTGAAATTGAACATTTTGTGACCAAGAGTTGTAACTGTCTGAAACAAAAGAAACCAAGTAGAGAAACCAGAGCACCACTCATGAATATTGTCACCACTCACCCATTTGAACTCATTTCCATTGACTTTCTGCACCTGGACAGGAGTAAAGGAGGGTATGAATATATCCTGGTGATAATTGATCACTTCACAAGATTTGCACAAGTGTACGCCACCACATCAAAATCTGCAAAAACTGTCGTTGATCGAATATTCAATGACTATGCACTAAAATTCGGATTTCCCCAAAGGATTCATCATGACCAGGGAGCAGAATTCGAGAATCAGTTGCTTCACCAGTTAAAAAAGAATTGTGGAATTGCAGGATCGCGAACAACCCCATATCACCCGCAAGGAAACGGACAGGTTGAACGTTTCAACCGGACGTTGCTCCAGATGTTAAAAACCTTGACGGAAACGCAGAAGTCCAACTGGAAGGAGTCATTGAACAAACTTACTTTTGCCTACAACAGTACGCGATGTGAGGTTACTGGATTTTCGCCATTCTATCTCTTGTTTGGGAGATCGCCGAGACTACCCATTGACTTGCTCTTTGGATTAACGGCAGCGGAAGGGACTAACAACCATAAGGAATACGTTAAGAGATGGAGGCAAGGAATGCAGGAAGCTTTCGAGATTGCCAAAGAGAACAGCAAGAAGACAGCAGAAAGAAACAAAAGGAACCATGAGGGTAAAGTGAGGAACTCAGTGTTGCACCCGGGAGATCGTGTTCTGGTGCGAAATCTCACACCTAGAGGAGGTACAGGAAAGCTTCGCAATCACTGGGAAGATGATATACACACAGTTATTCGTCGAGTGGGAGAAGAAGGCCCTGTTTATGAAGTCAAGCCGGAACGAGGGAAGGGAAGATCAAGAGTCCTACATCGAAATCTCTTGCTACCGTGTGATTACCTGCCAATGGAATTGGAGCTCAGAACACAGCCAAAAACAAAGAAAAAAGTGGATAAACCTACCTCTGTAGAAAGAGATGATTCGAGCTCAGAGGAAGACGATGAAGGATGTAGTCAGTGGTATTTACCTGCGGTCCAGTCTCAGCAACCTGTGGAGGGAAAAAGTGAGTTAGCAAGTGGAAACTTACCAGTTATCTGGCCCAGTGAACCTGAAAAGGAAAGGGAAGAAATTGGTCAAAAGGTCGTGGAGGAACAGGAAACAGAAGTTCAAAAGGAAAATAAGGAGATACCTCAACAGGAAGCTGATCAACAGGAAGCTGATGTGATGGGGGAGGAACAACTTGGAGAAAAATCTGACGACACAGCAGATGGACATCGAGTCCTGGGGGAAACAAACAGTGAAGAGGAACAGTCGTGTAGACTGCCTAAGAGAGAGAGGAGACCACCAAAGACATTCACCTATGATTACCTGGGTACCCCGGCATGCTATAATGTAGAGCATATGAACACAATAGCGTTTCAGCCCACGCCATATGAAATACACAGCATGACTCCATGGACTTACCCAGCATCACAGTATCAGCCAGTATACTTTTACCCATACAAAGACTTGTATGCACACTGAAAAGAATGGATTAGAAAAAAAAAAAAGCAGTATTAGGAGGACAAGAGATACACATACCTTTATTGATGAACTGAACATACAGTTAACCGGGAGTGCATACATAAATTAGAACATTTGCATATAAAACAGCACCACCTAAAGAAAGAAAGTGAAAACAAAGTAATGTCGGGACGACATGTATTTTCGAAGGGGAGAGTGTGGTGGTTATAAAAATATATAAAACTAGTAATAATTAGTGTCATCAATATGTCGTCATTGAAAAATAAACTGAATGTCATTAATGCACAGTATATGATTTTGGATGATGGCGATTGGTATTCCTTGCCTAGTATGAATGATTGATCATTTGATTATTTTTGCCTTGGGGATTTTCACCTGCTGGGGGAGGGGCGCGCTGCTCAGACAATACAGACTCAGAAGATATTGCAGCAGCTCCGTGTCCTGTGTCTTTTATTGACTCTTTATCTCCCCTAATCAGGTATGATATTACTAAATTGTAGTGAAAATACACTTTATATAAGTCAAGGCTGTGAAAAATGGCAAGTGTCATTGTTTGAAGTGTATTCATTGTATATATATATATGTCTAAAAGTTCGGTTCAAGTTTCCCGCGTGTGTATCACATGTACAACTGGTGAATGCTAAACTGATGGCAGAGACCATGCGGTCATAGAAATGTGAAAACGGAGTGAATTAATACCATAATATTGGTGTTATTGTGAACTAAATTTAACAGTTAAGTTACAGGTGATAGTGCTTAAAGAAAAGGAATCTGTTGGTTCATAAGAGAAAGTGTAATATGTGTTCATGCTAATGGTGTGTAAAGAGATAATTAGTTTTGCTAATATGCTATAATTCCTGAGCTAATTTAAGAAGTTTAAATGAGTTGAAGATATGGTAAACGGCACATATGTTTAAAATGTAGAGTATCATATGTGAATATTGTATGTAATATGCAGTACGTATTATTAATATGCATTGTGATTCAAGTTTGTATTGAAATTATTTGTTTAATTGATGGAAACAGTATCTGAGAAACTATATGTGAGTAATTCTATATTTTTTTGTATTGTTTTTCTCTAAAAGAGATATGTTGTTATACTTTTCATTGATATATGAGAATGCAGAAATATTTGCATTAATGTCAGACAATACAGACTCAGAAGATATTGCAGCAGCTCCGTGTCCTGTGTCTTTTATTGACTCTTTATCTCCCCTAATCAGGTGGTTAGGGTGCTACACAGACATATGAAAGACAACATTTCGTTGATTAGTTTTGGATAGATTATACATTTTTACTGTAAAATATCTGCCAACTCAAATAAGCCAATATTTGTTTGCCAATATTTGCTCATGTTAAATATAGTATGTTTTGTCAAAAATAAAGTAATCAAATAATCAATCAAATCCTTAACTTTGAAATATGTATGATAAAATGTATACTTTAGTTTTTACAAAGAAAGATTACACTTGAATTGTTGTTGTAATTGTAACCTTTTTAATAAAAAAATATATTTACAAGGTAGATGTAAACAAACTATTAAAAGGTAATAAGGTAATAAGCCTTTTCTTTAAATAATTTTTATTGTGTTTTATTAGTGACAAATTTGGGGAGAGGATAAATATTCCAAAACTGAAAATACAGTATGAGAATTAACTGCACAATTACTAGACATGTTTTCCTTGGATATTATAGGCCAAATTGCAAGCACAATATGTGGAAAAATAAAAAATAATTGAGATGCTTCCAACTGTTGCTCTTGCATTCTTGTGGCTCAGTGACTCACCTGAATGAAAGGGTCATTAAGTATGCAGGCCCCATTGTCTCCTAAGGTGTGAACCACTAAATATGCATGATCGTTGATGCCCACTCCGCATATTGCCTTTCCAAACAGAAAGTGCTTTGCAAAATTCAAATCAATGTATTGTGTTATGTGAATGATAAGGGCAGGATGATTTTCACATCATTTTGAAGAAAAAACACTAGGCAATGACATCTATTAGACAAAAGTCTTATTGGCACATATTTAGTATGTGTTTTATGGCCTTATTTCAGAAACTTTAGTTTTTAGTTTTTTCAATAACCACGCATAAACATTATTCTCTCAAAAATGCAGACATGTACATTCTTGTTGCTCACATATTATGGTAGCCCTGTTTGTGCTAAATAGTGTGTAATTTTTTTTTGCCATTAATATGTTTATAAGCAACTGAAAAAAGCACAAATGTCAGGGCATGTCAGAACATCTCAAGGACCCCAAAAACACCTTAGACCCCAGAGGGTTAAGCGGGAAGGAGGAGAGGGGAAAGGTAAGACCGTCACGTGACATACATTTACACACTTAGCTAAACTTCTGTCTAAATACACTAGGTTAAGGATTTGTGCCACCCTCTGTATTTTTGTTTTATTAGTTAGTGAAGTTTAGTTACGACGTCACGGACGTTGAAGACTTTTTCTTTGATCTTTCTTTTTTTTAGTTTAGGATTAGAGATAAATGGTTTAGTTGGTGGTTCCTTTTTGATTATATTATTTTTGTTTGTTTGGCACAATCCTGTTTTCCCTTTTTGCTCCGTTTTTGTTTTGTTCCTATGTAAAATATGAATTACTTTATCTTTTATTAAATCAATCTTTACTTGATTTTGTTGTGTCTCTCTGGTTCTCATTTCATTTAGTGATAATTGGTGACTGGTGTTACTGAATTGGTTTTATGTTCCCCTTCTAACGTACCTAGACGGTTCTGAGCCAAAGAAGCGTCGTAACACTCGATATCAATATTGTTAAAAGCGCTATATAAATGAAGGTGACTTGACTTGACTTGACAATATGAGCTCATCCCAGATAGAAATGTTGTTGTTCTATGAATGTTTTGAGAGCATTTTGTTTTGTTCTTGTAATGTTTTCTGTAGATAATTTAATTTTTGTTACCAGAATGTTCTCCTAAAAGGAAGGATAACACTCTCTAAACATTCTTATACAGTTTTAGCGGGAAGTTTCCCAGCAGACACAGGACTGAACCGTCTTTTCCTCATATGTCTCTAGTTTCCTATTTACACTCATTTGGGATCATATTTTTTATTTTTTTATTTTTTACATTTTTAATAATACACATAATATATACATTTTTTTGGTTTACTTCTCATCTATACATTAATGCTATGTTTTGGGAGATTTGAAGTACTTTTGTACCTATTTACTGCAAAATACCTCAGCTACACCATTAGCATGCATATGAAATATTACCTTTTTATGAAAAAAGAAAACACATTAATGATGATCGAAATTAAATGAGTTGTTTCTGGATATTGATCTCGGTGTGATATGCATAATTCTTCTTCTGCTGGTTAGAATTTTTTTTGCAGATAATATAGTTTTGCCAAAATGTGTAATTACCATACACTTCCAGCAGAGGCGCCATAGAGATCCATTCATTTTTGTGGATGTGACTGACTGCTCTTATAACAGCTTTTGTTATGAATATATATATTTAAACATTTTAAAATACATTAAATCTGTATTTTTTGTTGTTATTTGAGGTCTTTTGAAGTGTCTTGTTTTTGCAATAATGCCACATAAATTTGCAGTAATGACACTAAAAGACAAGACTTGAATGCAGTTAAATATTATTTATTTCAATAATCCAAATTTAAAAAAAATAATATTAACTTTAGAATAAGAAACACATTTTTAGTACATAAAAGTAAACACCCCCCCCCAAAAGACAGAAAAAAAAAAAACCAATGAGCAGATAGGAACACGAGTAAAGAGTAAACACACCTGTGTGTGTGTGTGTGTGTGTGTGTGTGTGTGTGTGTGTGTGCATCAAATCTCAAAACACAACAAAATAAAAGATAAAGTAATTCATATTTTACATAGGAACAAAACATGTGTCTGCAGGGCCGTAGCTAGAGGATTCAGGGGCCCCTGAAAAAAATATTGGGCCCCCACCACCCTCCACCAATATCATATACTGTACAATAGATGAGCATGGAGGCCCACATATAGCAGAAGATGATGTTGTTGTAAAACCTTTATTTTAAAAGTTAAATGTATATACAAATTTCAACTAATAAAAAGAAATTGTTAAATAATAATAAAACCAATTTTTAAAAAGTAACAGCAAAATAATGTTTTTTCCCCATCAGTCTGTTATAATTCATAAATCAAAAAGTAAACATTTATTAATTGACACGAATGCAATCAAAAAAAAAAAAAAAGTAATTTTCTTGTCTTATTTTTTAATAAAGATAATATTATTAAATAAATATAAAATGTATTAATTCAAGTGCAGTGTGTATTCGTGTTTTCTTGATGTAATAAATACATCATCAGCAGGTCAGGTGTATTATGCAATGTGTCGTGACTCATGCCAATTTTTTAACTCTATTTACAATAGTGTAAAAGACAGGAATTTTGACCACATAATCATTCGGTGGATTGTGGTACGCACGATAATAAAGAGTGACAGGACCCGGCAGGCTGTAGACGGTAGTTTTCTTATTCCCAGCGAAATAATAATACAACCTGTCTTAAGAACATCTTGATCGACTGGGGTACAACAACTCTCCTGGCCTCCCTTTCCTTCTTTTCATGGCGTTTCTGGTTCCCTGATTTATATTTTCTTTTTCCCGACATTTTGTCAGTCAGTCAGTCTCCTGCTCTTCCACCAAGTTCATCATTAACTTCAGGCACTGCCGCCTCAACTCTGATTGGTTCTGTTCACGAGCTGGGGTGGGGCTTACAATTTTATTGGGTCCATCTAATGTTTGTCACTGACTGAATAATTAATAAATACTTTAGATCGGACTAAACCATTTATAGGGAGGTAAGAGAATATTTGGAAAAAATATTTAACCAAATTGCATGTTTTTGTGGTTTTCATTTAAATCTCAGGCATACAACTCATGTAAATATTAGAATTATTCATACAACAGGGGCCTATACATATATAACTGCAGGATTTTGTGGGGCCCCCTGGGCAGCGAGGGCCCCTATAATTGTCACCACCTTTCACCCCACTAGCGACGGCCCTGTGTGTCTGTGATCATGTTCATTCCACATTGCTTTTTTGCTCTAGTACATTGAGGTATGGAAATTTTCATATTTATTCTGGATTTATAGATTTTTTTGACAAATGAAAAATAAAAAACACAATTGAGTGTGATTTTTTTATTTATTTTTAAATACCTTCAGAACAACCGAATCAAGCCCAGTTTTGTGTGTGTGTGTATAGATAGATAATTTAGAAAAAGTCACAAAATCTTATTGCACTGAGATGAAGGAAACATGAAATTCCCATTGACATCAATACAGTACTGTGACATAAAATGCTATGCTTTATGAACACATTAGCGTATCATTAAGAAACTCGGTATGAGTCATCGGCACCATGCCTTGAAGGTACTCAAAAGGTTTCAGAGCAGCACCACCTTGTGGTAAAAAAGTTCTAGCAAAATTTCCAAAAATGCTAATAACTTTTGAATAAATCTGCCTATCGTAATGGCACTGGTCTTAAACGATTCCTTGGGTCATGTCGAGAACATAGATACCAAGTTTACTTTATTTGCCCAAACTTTATGTCCGCCATCTTGATTTTCATTCAATACCTACTTTTTCAAACTCCTCCTAGACCGTTTTTCCAATTTTCACCAAAATTTAATCGTATGATCTCCAGACTGTGCCGACTAAAAGTTATGGATTTCATGTCGATAGACGAAACTGTTTTTGTATAGCACAGCAGCAAAGTTGAGGCATGATGCCAAAATGACTTTTCAGGCTTTATTTCTGCAATGCCTTGACATATTGACACCAAACTTTGCATGTGTTATTGTCACTTCACTCTGGCCACATCACATCGATTTAGTAACTGTGCCATCTATTGGTCGAAAGTGATAATCCATTAAATCATCTTATGAATTACTTTATATATGATTTTTCAGCAATTTGCCCAAAATCCTCTTTAAATGTCTTTAATTGCTCATTGTTGCAGTTGGTCTGACACTTTAAAGTTTAAACATCTCACAGTTGGGTTAAACTAAAGTCACATGGTCAGGAAAGGATAAAAAAAGATTGAAACTGTTGCTCTGGCTCTTTTTATGCTCTGGCTCTCTCTCTTTACTTCCTACTCTCTCTCTCTCTCTCTCTCTCTCTCTCTCTCTCTCTCTCTCTCTCTCTCTCTCTCTCTCTCTCTCTCTCTCTCAGGAAACATTTACATGCTGGGTAAGATTAATGGTATAAGTTATCATCATCTCATGCATCTATTTTGTAACTATTTTAAGTATAACCATATTTTGTCATTAAACCTTTTCAATTACAAATAATGTGCTAAATAGTTTTGATTTGGTATTGACTTTGAAGTGCTACATATTGCAATACAATATCGTCACTCTCTATAGCAACGCTCTCCCACATATATATATCTATTGTAACTGCGCTTATTTCCGCCGTTGGTATAAATAGCACTGGGTGGAATAGACAAGAAATGTACAGTTTTCTACCATCTTGCTGACAACTTTTCTTTAGTCATTCGGCAGTCTTGCAGCTTGAACCTCTGCAGGAAATCCACCCTTACACTCTTATGAAGATAATTCTTCATCATCAGATGTTTGAGTGACACTATGTCCAGTATCAGGAATAATACAGTATGATCTGTGTGTATCAACACACAACTCTGAGATCACAACGTGAATGTGTGCAAGAATAAACTGAGCATGTTCAAATGAACTCTTTCCAGACTAATTCCACTAAATGTCTTTAGAGAAAATACAGATTTCTTTACCTGTGAGAAGTGAAGAGAGAATGATCAGTCCCAGCAGACACAGATCACACTTATCAGCCATGTTGTGTTTCTGTCAGTCTTCCTCTTCATTATATATAGTTACAGCTCTTCCTTTAAACATCAGCTCCTCCTCTGGTTGGTAATTTCCTCTGTTCTCATCAGTGTTTAGTCCTGACTCTATGATACAGCTGAAGAAGCGATCAGAAAGATCTCTGGTGTAAAACTGGGTTGACTTTGAAAAGCTCTGGATCAGGAAGTGAGCTGAACTGTGCAGTGGCGTCCAGAAACCAACCAAGTCCATAAAGAAGTATTATGTTTGACATTGAACAAAGTGCTTTAAAATCAGTTCCACACAAATCAATACAAAAATATATTTATCCTATCATCAGCTATGTTTCCATCACCCTGTTTTTATGCATATTTTGAAGTATCGCATCAGAAACGAGTGATGGAAATGTAAAATTTTTAAACTTTATGTTTGGATGGAAACCCAGCTATTGTAGCTACTGATTATTTGTCAGAGAAAACTATTTCAACATAATGAAATATAGTTATTTTTAAGTGACCCAATACAGTGTTTTTTTTTATTTATTTTTTTACACTTTTTATTTTTCCATCACATCACTAACACATTGTGTTGCTATATGTGTGTGTACCATGAAGCTTTTATTAGGCTACTAAGTTTGTGCTTGTGAAACCACAAATTCACAACCTCCAGAAATGTTGCACTGACAGATGCGTCAAGATCACACTTCATCTATATATACACAGCAAAAACTCCAGTGTTAAATTAACTCTCCTGCAAGTTTATTTTAGACCACACTCAAAAGTGTTAAAATAAGGGTACATTAAAAAGTCAAGGGCCCAACTAAAGCAAACACTGATCACCATAACGGTGTGATTTTCTCCTTCAGTGATTCTGCTTGTTAACATCAGGTGTCTTCAATAATTGTCAATTATCACTCAATTAATCAGTTAAAGGGATACTCCACCATTTTTTCATAGTAAACTATGTTATTCCCTTAACTAAGACGAGTTGATACATATCTCTCTCATCTCAGTGCGTGCACTTAATCGCTCTGGCGCGCGGCGACACTTTGATAGCAGTTAGCTTAGCCCAGTATATTCAATGGTATCTAACAGCAATGAATTTAGAAGTGACCAAACACATCAACGTTTTCCCTATTTAAAAACAGTTACACGAGTAGTTATACGACCAAGTGGCGCTTTTCTAAGCGGGTTAAAAAGGATAACTATAATGTATGGCGGAATAGCACTTTTGGGAATACTTCGACTCGGCGCAGTAAAAAGTCACGCCTGATCCTCTTCCTCTCACTTCTGTCAATAGTGGGAAGAGGATCAGGCATGACTTTTTACTGCACCGAGTCGAAGTATTCCCAAAAGTGCTATTCCGCCATACATTATAGTTATCCTTTTTAACCCGCTTAGAAAAGCGGCACGTTTTATTTTGTGTCACCATACTTGGTCGTATAACTACTCGTGTAACTGTTTTTAAATAGGGAAAACGTTGATGTGTTTGGTCACTTCTAAATTCATTGCTGTTAGATACCATTGAATATACTGGGCTAAGCTAAGTGCTATCAAAGTGTCGCTGCGCGCCAGAGCGATTGAGTGCACGCACTGAGATGAGAGAGGTATGTATCAACTCGTCTTAGTTAAGGGAATAACATAGTTTAATATGAAAAAACGGTGGAGTATCCCTTTAATAATTAATTATAACTTAGTTATATCTTAATTATAACTTTAACACTGATTCACTGTTATTTTAACTCTCTTAGGGGCTATTTACACGACACCATTTCCATGTTACACTTTTTTCGTTCATCTACACGACAAAATGGTGTTTTGGGGCGTGATAACGCAAATGTTTGAAAACAGTCTCCTCGTAAACAATCAAAATGTGAATCTCTGAAGACGATGAGGTCATGCACATGCGTATTACGTGTTCAGTCTATAGTGTTTCATCGCCATCTGATGGCCTGGCAGTAGAATACAGGGTTTTTAGTCGTTTTCGTGGATCCGTGTGAATGGGGATCGTTTTGACAACGGTGTCGACTGATGCTTCAATAACTGTGTAAGGTCATCAATTATGAAATGAGTTGAACTCAGATAAGCAGAAGACAATAGTGTAGGCCTAGTTCCCTTTTGAATGGTCAGTCGTATTGTGCAGTTATACGCAAGGGGGAAAACCCCTTTTTCTCAGAATACTTAAATATTTTTATTAAATAACGCAGTGCTATTGCACAGCCATAACGGTGCAGAGAGTAAACGCACGCTATTGGCTGGTCAGTGGGAAATTCACAAACCTATGGCGGAGCGGTGTAACTGCGTAAACCAATCGGTGAACCTCCCGCCGATCTGAACGCAGAGCCTGCCAGAAGGGGCGGGGCATCTGCTTATAAAAGATGGTCATTTCGCCATAGGATTCCGATTTGATCTCCTTCAGCGACAAAGACACTTTGCTGATTTCTCGAAGAAGCCTTCTCGCAGATGAAAACAGCTAGGCCAGGCAGCGGAACGAGTATCTATTCAGCAGAACAGCGGACTCCGGCCAGCTGACTCAGCCCTCTGCAGCTGACTGCATCGTCTCACCTGCGGCAATTCCGGCGACTACTATGGCATTTTTCTGTGTTCTCCGCTGACTCATGAGACTGAGAATGACGCTCCTCTCCTGCTACTATCAGGTGAGTATAACAAGAGCTGATTCACTAAAAGAGCATATTTTTGTCTGCGTTTATTTTAAAATGCCACACCTCTGAGCGTGCCATTTGCTAGGCATGCCCCCGCAAGCCGCGTTCATTTGAGACTGACACTCTCACTATGAGAGCGCGAGTCTCGCATCGCTACGACACCTCCCCTCGTTCTCCGCTGTTCTCTTTTTCTCAAGAATGAGACGAAGAAATAATTGAGCCGTAGGCCTGAGTGAGCGGGACTAAACGCTCACTCAGGACTAAACGGGACTAAACGCTCACTTCAATGAAGACTGATGCTCTTAATACGAGAGCGGCAGGGGATGAACAATCATGGCAAAGCACAAGTCTCGCCTTTCTGCTCTCGCGTTCTGCTCCTCAGCAGCGACCCAGGCCCTGAAGCAAAGCCGTAAGCCGCACCTCCACCCGGCCAAACACTACTTCTATGAACACCAGTCCCCGACCCAGCGTGGCGAGCTGCCATCTGAACGAATTCAGCCCTTAGCCACCCGGGCCGAGGCTTGGAAAGATATCCTCGGTGTGTCAAAATGGGTTCTGGACATGATGACATGAGGTTACTCGCTCCAATTCGCTCACAGATCACCCAGATTCGCGGGTAAAGTCAATGCTTCATTGAAGAGCAACGTGGCTCACGTCCTCTGCACTGAAGTACTGAGCTTATTGGCGAAAATTCTGTCAGGCTTCTATGGCCGTTACTTCCTCGTTCCCAAGAACGATGGCGGCATCAGGCCCATCACAGACCTCAGACATCTGAACTACGCCATCACGAAATGGCTGTTCAAGACGTTAACTTTGAAACGAATCCTTGCGCTAGTATGCCCAGGGGCTTGTTTTTTCTCAGTGGATCTGA
Organism: Leuciscus idus; assembly: GCA_021554675.1. Classification (NCBI taxonomy): domain Eukaryota; kingdom Metazoa; phylum Chordata; class Actinopteri; order Cypriniformes; family Leuciscidae; genus Leuciscus; species Leuciscus idus. Next base: position 63,173,021 of record CM038621.1, read on the forward strand.
AGGATGCATACTTTCATATCCAGATTGCCCCCCTTCACAGACCGTTCTTAAGGTTTGCATTCGAAGGGGTTGCATACCAGTATACAGTCCTACCATTGGACTGTCTCTGGAACCACGCACGTTTAAGAAGTGCATGGGTGCTGTGTTTTTCCCCTGAGACAGAAGGGAATGCACATCCTCAACTACCTCGATGACTGGCTTATTCTAGCCCAGTCAGAGGTGGAATTTAACTTAAATTCAGCCATTTGGAATCCCTAGGACTCAGAATCAACGTAACCAAGAGCTCACTGCTCCCCAGTCAGAGAATCTCTTCCTGGGTGCAGTAATAGACTCACCCGAATTAAGATTTGGCTGACACCCGAGTGCGCTCAGACCTTTCAACGGCTTTTGAATTAGTTCAGAGTAGGGGCCTGTTGCCCTCTCAGAGCCTTTCAAAGGATGCTAGGCCTCATGGCCTCGACATTGACAGTACTTCTGCTGGCTCTGCTGCATTGCGCCCCCTGCAGTACTGTCTGAAACTACAGATCCCTAACCAAGTGTGGCACTCAAATCGCCTTCACGTCAAGGTGGACCATGGCTGCATCAGAGCCCTGGCCCCTTGGAAAGACTCCAGCCTTTACAAGTCTAGGGTAAGCTTGGGGATGGTCTCAAGGAGGATGGTGGTCACCACGGACGCTTCCAATACGGGTTGGGGAGCTCTGTGCAAGGGCAAGCCGACTTCCGATTCTTTGTCGAATACAGAGAAATGGCTGAATATCAACTACCTGCAAATGATGGGGGTTTTGCCTAGTCCGATAACATGACCACCCTGTCCCGTCCCGTCAAAAGGCGGTGCCTCCATGTGTGGCCCCTCGACGGGAACCTACGGACCTCCCAGCGAGTCATTCAGGTTCCTGGGCACCAACATCTCTCAGGACCTGAAGTAGGAGTTCCACATATACTTCCTTCACCAGCTGAAGTTCAACCCGTCACAGGATCTGCTGATGCAAGTATACTTTGCAGTCACTGAATCCTCTGAGCACTGAGCACCAGAACGGCCAGGCATAGGAACAGTTTCTTCACTCCGGCAATCCACTTCATGAACAGTTAATGCCTCCACTTGCACAATAAACATGTGCAATAATTAAAGGTGCAATGTGTGATATTTCTGAGGATCTATTGACAGAAATGCAATATAAGATCCATAACTATGTTTTCAGTGGTGTATAAAGACCTCACTTAATGAACCGTTATGTTTTTATTACCTTAGAATGAGTCATTTATATCTACATAACCACGGCCACCCCCTTCTATGAAGGTCGACATACTGTGACGTCATGTTTCTACCGTAGCCGACAGCGAACAGAGCGCTACAGAGCGCGTTTCGTCACTAACTTGAATGAGAAGCAGCAGAAAAAGACGCAGCAGAATACTCAGGTTGTCCCTGACGCGGCAAACGTGGAGAAAAACATGCTGTCTGAACGACACCTCGGACATCGTAATTTTAGCTATTTCCCCTTACCTAAGTTAGCTGCTTTGATGCTCTTATCTTATACTAACTAGCATGGAAACAAGCTATGGTAAAGTCAGTGAATAAAAGACTAACACAATGATAAACAAGTAAAAATAACAATCGCAATAACATGTGGTTTTACTGAATAATTAAGTAAATATAATTTAATATAAAATATAATATAGAGAAACCTCATTGCTTGACTTGCTACTCTTGTCATGTGGAAGGAGGTTGATGAACCCAAAAGTAGACAGAATGCTCACACAAGATTTATTAAAGACAAAAACAGGAAAACAAAGCCCTCGAGGGGGCAAAACAAGACAAAAAGGCAAAACCTTGACTAAAACTAGACTAGGACTTGACAATGATTAGACTGTAACTAACAACAAAACAATTCTAATAAAACATAGAACAGGACTCCAGACAGAAACTAACAGCGAGAAATCATATAGATAGACAAAGCTTGACAGCAATTGACAAAGCCAGACAACGTTTGACAACATCGGACAATGAACCGACAAAGGACAGAGAAACACCAGGGGGTTATAAAGGGAGGCTAATGATGAGCAACAGATGAAACTAATACGCTGATAATTACAAAACGAGGATAACAAGGGGGCGGGGTTACATGACGAGACAACGCAAGCACATGGCCAAACAAATGGCCATGTGCTGCACATGAAACATGGGCCTGTCATGATTCTGCCGCAAGACAAGAGAAAATCAAGAACAAGATGGCAGAATCATGACAACTCTCTGCTGACTCAGACGACGACATCTTCCGATCCTACGTTGGCCACCGTAGCTTCTCATTCGAGTTTGCAATTTGAAGGAAAGGCCGCGAGTTATTGACCGGTTGCAATTCGCAAATCTCACCACTAGATGCCGCTAAAAATCACACACTGCACCTTTAAACACTATTTATACATTTATTTATTTAACACACCACACGTTTACGTTTCCTTGCATTTGTAAATGCATACCTGTACATACCATCTATTGTCTATTTTTTTTTAATTTAAAAAAAAAAAATTTATATTGTGTATTTTGCTAATTATATTTTACTAATTATTAATTATATAATTTTTATTATCTGTGCCCTGTCTCTGTTATTCTGTTTGTACTGTGGAAGCTTCTGACACCAAAACAAATTCCTCGTATGTGCAAACATACCTGGCAATAAAGCTCTTTCTGATTCTGATTCTGACAACAAACTGTACAAGACATGTATCAAAATGACTGACAAATCTATTTAAAGAGCTTTTTTGTAGATAATATGTGTGATGATAAAGCAGTCTGTGAGAGCCATTTCAAACAACTGAAGTGAGAGACTGATGACTGATGTGTGACAGTGATCATGTGATCATGAACCTTGTGTAGAAGCTGCTGCTGTAGTTCGGCTTGATGTCTTGTCAGAGTTTGAGCTTCTGACTGGAGTCAGTGTTGTTGAAGCGACTGTTAATTTAACTGTTAATTTAACAATGTTTTTTTTTGTGTGTGTGTGTGTGTGTGTGTGTGTTTATCTGTAACGTTGTAGTAATCATGACGACCTTGATTAGCTTGTTTAGGTGTGTATGATTAGGGTTGGAGCTAAACTCTGCAGGGACCTGTTTCAGAAAGGAGGTTCAACCAACTCTGAGTTAAAACTTGAACTCTGAGTTGACTTACCCTGAGATGGGAAACTCTGAGTTTTCGGTTACAGATCAGCTGAAATCAACTCTGAGTTGACTGACTCTGAGTTAAGCGCGTGCACCACAACTATAAAAAGCCATTATCAATGGAGCACAGATATTATGAGTCACCATGGCAACAGCGCCAGACATAAAGAGGTCTTCATATTTCTCACCAGTACGAACATTATTACTGTAATTTTACAGTATTAGAACATTAATACTGTCATTTAATTAAAGGGATTACTCTTAATTCTTCTGTAATTTAAAGTAAAATCTGATGTAATTGCTTTAGACTATAGAACAATTCTGCATATTTAACATACATTTTTAAAAGGTATATTTTTAATGTAACCTTCTCCCTCTACACACTTTGGTCAGTTCAAGAATAATTCATGCAATTGTATATTGTTTATTTTAAAGCATTAAAAGTGCAGTTTCTTGTCTCTCCTTGTATTGTTCAAATGGTTGAGGTTGATATGGGATTTAGTAATAAGTAAACCAATGCTTTCTAAAGATAGTCATTATTACAATAATCTAATTACACTGTTGAAGATGTAATTTATAGTTAGTAATATAAGTAACTTACCCAACTGTTATAATATCAGAGGTGAAACTGGAAGAACCATATGTTATTCAACCTAATTTTAATTTTCATGTAGGGGCAATCCTGCAGGTGTTAAAAGAACATGGCAGCAGTTGAAAATGAAATATAAAAACATAATTCAATCAGGTAAGGCTTGAGCATTTTGAGTGGAGGTTACCTGACTTTACATTTGACATATTAAATAACTAAATAGCATCCAGTGTCAAGCAGTGCAGCAGCATTTTTGGCTGAGGGAATTCCTGGAGGGACTTCAGAGCCAGTCACTCCCGAAGATCCAAGGGCCTTCATAAAATATAAGAGGTTTACATATGTGTTATTTTTTATATAGGCTATTTTAGAGGCCTACAGAGGTAATATTTTGTGTCTACACATCAAACAATCTACACATTCTGATTTTTTCACATTTTTATGTGGAGTAGCCTATAGAATCAATGTTTAAATCTAAGTATAAACGGGTAGTCTTATCTCTCCCCGCGCCCCCAGAGTGTGGAAGAACATCAACTTCTGGTGCATAGATGAACACAGTTCAGTGATTTCCAGTAAATGCCACAGTTTAATTCTGTAGAATTTGTTTAGAACTACATTATGTAACTCTATTCTACTACTGTATTTTCAGTTGTAAAGGAGTTATATAGACTTCATCTTATAAAAAAAATTGAAAAAAACTGCAGTAAAAATAGCGATATTTTATTTATTAATAAAATATTAATTTTATTAATAAAAATATACTGAAAGAATGAATGAGGTGTTTAAACACCACTTCCTCTATAAAAAAGGGGAGGAGACCGAAATAAACTCTGGGTTTACCGAATAAAACCTGCTCCCGACCAGGTTAGGTTCACAGAGTAAGTTACCATGGTAACTGACTCTGAGTATGAGTTACCTCTCTTTCAGAAACAGGCTTGACTTACTCTGCTTTCTCAGGTTTAACATACCTCCCATTCTGAAACAGAAAACCCAGAATTTCCCTCATTTCAGAGTTAACATACTCAGAGTTTTCACTTAACCTCCTTTCTGAAACAGGCCCCTGGAAAGTGGATCTCGCGGTCCTGCCACATGGGTCGCTGCATTAGGTAGGCTATAGCGTTGCAGTCAGACTAAATTCAGTTATATTTAGACTTTCTATTTACTATAGACTTTATTCAAGAGTTCACACATTAAAGGTTGTATCAGCGATTTCAGGCCCAAAGATAAATTATCACATTCATCTAATCTTTCCTAACGATCCGCTAGCTGCCCGCCCCATAAGCAGGCCGTCAAAAAAACACGTCTCTGTAGACAGCCTAGGCTCTGAGATCTGCACACAAAAACAATTGGTTTCACCAACCACTCAAAACCAAAATAAATTGTGTTCCAACCAATCAACGACAGGGTGTTGTGAGGTTTTCGCGTGCAGCCGTGCACGAGAGTGAAACATGTTTGGGCCTTTTTTGGGCCTGAAATCTCTGATACAACCTTTAATTGTGGGTGCTAAAGTGATGTTGATTCAATGCAGTTAACATTGAAACATTAACATTGATTTAATATTGTTTTGATGGTTGCTTGCTATCTGGGACCCTCATCAAACACAGCTAATCAATGTCTCCAGGATTACTAGAAAGATACAGGCAGGAGAGTTTATCAGGGTTGGAGATAAACTCTGCAGGACAGTGGCCCTCCAGGACCGAGTTTACCATCCCTGGCTAAAATCTTTGCTTGAAAAGTTTTGAATAGATGTGATAGTGATATGTGATAGTTTGGCCACACCCACTACACGCTCCTGCCAGTCGGACGGATAACAGCTCCAAACCCTAAAAGCTCCACGTTTCATAACTCCACGAAAATGTTTTCTGGACGTATCCATACACAAGAGACACAAGCATAACAGATTGTTATGATCCAGAAGATCACATTTGCTTTTATTTTTGCCTTATGGACAATCAGAGACATTCACATGATTGTGTAGGCTGTCTGTATATGTGCACTGCATTAAAGCTAATTTGTTTTTGTTTGTTTTTTCAGATGAAGGAAAAGGATGCAAAAAGAAAAAAGTATAGTGCGCGCCTTGCACTCGACACCATATACATAATTAACACATTTGACAGAGCAGACGATGCCAGTGCAGAAGGCACCTATGCTGGAACTTATACAGTTATAATTGCAACTGGTAATTATACAGTTTATTTTATTAAAACACTTTTGGATGTCATACTGTAGAAACATTACTATAATCAATTATATGAAATTAATAACACACATGACAGTTTAGAAGAGATTAGCTGATCAGAGCACAACATGATGATTATATCGTTATCATCATCATCAAGTAGATGACATCATCTGATCACATTTTCTCTTACTGTTCTTGCCATAACACACAGTTCCAGCAGCCAGAGAAAAACTAACATTAAAACATCAAGAGTCAAACTGACCAACTAAAGCAAACACTGATCACCATAATGATGACAGCAAACCAAACTATTATTATTAATAAATCATCAACATCTAAACCTCTATTAATCTCAATAAGGACTTTTCCACACATATGACAGAAATAAAGTAAATTGGGTTAGTAATAAGTGAAGCTGGTAATGCTGTTTGTGGAGTTGTTTAATGAAGTTGGAGCCTGACATCAAATGTTTACGGCGTTTTCTATGTCTTTGCACACCAGAAACGTGTCTGACGCGGCGCTGCTGCTGCTAGGTGACGATACAGCAAAGACAATGTCGGCAGTTTTGACGGCAAAATAGGCTACAGAATATTTTGTTCTGTATTGACAGGTGCAATATTTGAAAATCGATAATTATTTATAATTTTTTTTTAATTACATTTATATCTACATTTATGTCAAAACCTAGAGACTTTCAAACATCAAAATATCATTTATTAATATGTATTCATATCAAAATTACATTCTATTTTGCCTGGAAACGCTTCCAACACACTTGCGTGTCGCGTGAAAAATATGCGTCGGTTCTATTTCTAGCATGTAAGTGTTTTCTTCCGCACCTGAGACGTGCGTGTCACACAGGCGGTGTGCAAGATCTAACCTGTTAACATGGGAGCCGAAATAAAAACGGACACGCCACGCAGCCAGTGTGTAGCCGGCCTAACACATCAACCCAATTTTCATTTTCAACCAAAATGTTATGTCTAAACGATGAAGTTCATGTCCAATAACATTTCTAGCTGGGGTGACCTCACATTGTGTTCATAATATGAGCACACAGTGAGTGCGCTGTGAGGTTACACTTGTGACTCACATTGTGATCATATGGAGAGATCACTGTGAGATCAACGTGTTGACTGGGATGTTAATGAAAAAAAAATCGGGCCTTTTATTTGTAAAAAAAATAAAAGTAAAAATAATCTAAACTTGGTGTCACTATTTCTTCAGGGTGACTGTTTCTTCAAAGTTTTTTCTTTGTTTTCTGAGAAGAAAATAAAAAGATGAACAATCCTCTGTAAGTTTTTGCTATTGTAAATAGCAAATTTACAGATTTGCTCTAAACTCATCAGTATTTTATTCTAATATTGCAGGCATCTCTATTTCCTCTGGGTGCTTCGAGTCCTTCCTCCCTGCAAAATAAAAGCATTGACTGACCTCTCGTATGTGTTTTTATCATGATTGCAGATTGTTCCAGATCAGATGAGTGTGAATCATCAGATTGTGTGCGGCTCAAAACTCACCAGCTCTTCTTGCACAGATGATCTGAAGAAGAATCACAGTAGGAGCAGCAAACACTGCGATCTCAACAATAATCACAATCACTGCAGGAAACATGAGAGGAAGAAGAGAAACTGTACATGACTGAAGTCAAGGGTATTCAACTATCAACAGTTATTGATGAAGCTTTTACAGACTGACTGATAGTTTAATGTTATAAAGCTGTCAGTATAAATGAACGTGTCGTACCTCTGTATAATGATACAGCAGTCACACTGACTTCAGTTTCTCCTGGATCTGTGGATCACGTCTGTTAGTTCAGTTCAACACATAATGCCACATATACACAACGGGAGCATGTCTATGTTCCCACAGCCCTATGTTCCCACAAATGATCTACCCCTGACCCCACCCCTAAACCTACCCGTAACTGGGGTTTAGACAAATCAAAAAAAAAAAATCAAAAAAAAAAAATTCTTAGAAATGTGGGAACATAGGGCCATGGGAACATAGGGCCGTGGGAACATAGGGCCATGGGAACATAGGGCTGACCCCTACACAACATCATCAACACATAATACTTGAGCTTCATATCACAGAAATGATTAATATGTGCACGAGTCTGTCATCATTATCTTCTTACTTCAGTCTCAAGGTGTCAGGAGGAGAATGACAATCACCATTGACCAAAAATAAATCTATTTGATGCTTTATTCATTCATAGATATTCATGTTATAACTTATAAGTGAGTTTCTAGCACACTTGCATTTCTAAGTTTGCAGAAACATTGAAATGTGGAATATCTATTTATTGACGGCATCTAAAACATACAAAGTTTCCTGTATGAAAATGTGGCAGGGTGGGCTATTTTCCCCTCCTACTATTGTAATTTGAGGTTTGGCCAATGGGCTGTGACTGTGGGTGTATAAGAGCGTAGGGGTGCGTCACTTTCAGGGGCCGTTACGTCATTGATACGCCGCTGCTGCTTGCGTTGGAGTGGAGTGTTTGACATGTTATGCCATTCATAAAGACCACTGAAGCTGCTGAGCCACTGCTTTTGTTGTTAACTGGTGTGTTGCCGGTTGGGAAATCGAATGTGGACATTTGAGACGGTAAGGAGAGCACTTTGTGTGTGATGACGTTGTGTAATGAGGTTAATAGGGGTTGCTTCAACGGAGTGGGTACTAATTTATATGTTTTACATAGTCAAAAGTCAATCTGCATCGGCTCTACGTTTTACTCAGAATTCGGGATATTAACCCGGTGCAGCGTTCCCTATCGTGAGTATATTTGCTATAGGCACGTGATGAGGGCAATGGCTGCGTTCTAATCAAGTGATGTATGCTCTGTACCTCATCGTAAAGTTGCTGTTCTGTTTCCAGTGCAGAATTGTTCCGTGTCTAGCACGAGACTGTTATGGTACCAATGAGTTTCCATGTTGCTCTTAATTGAGATTCTCTGTGCTTTCTAAACTTTGGTTGCACAAGTGTGTCTCAGTGCTTTAAGTTTCTTTTTGTTTTCCTTTTCTATTTGTTTTCTTTAATGAATGGCTTTGTATTTCTGAATTTGTTTTTTTGGTTTCACTTCATTTATTGTGATTATTGAATATTCATTTATTTCATTTAACCATTATTACGGTTGAGCTATACGGCCGAAGATATTTGATCATCTGTTTATATCGTTTCTTTAATTTGAATTTGCTTATGTTTTGATTTTTGTTATTTGTGATTGCATTATTTAGGCTCGGGTAGGACAGAGTATTTAATCCCTTTCCCGAGCTACACTTAAGTTATACTTTATATTGTTGAATTATTGTGTTTTGATCTGCTCCATTTTAATGTGTCTCTCTCTTGTTGTCAGCAGGATCTGGGCACCAGGGGCAGACGAGTGACCCTCTCTGGGTGGTGGGGTCCTTCACCGTGTGTTGTGCTCTTCACTGACATTAGTCGGTCTGTGTGTGTGCTTGTGTGTACACTGTGATTGTAGTGATTTCCTTATTCAAGGGTGATTATTCTATCTGAGACTGCCTGGTTCCTTTGCCAGTGATAATTGAATCCTTCAATGAGATGAGTGAGACTGCATGTTAATGCCTGTTTTAACTGTTAATAAAGAGTTTTTGTACGACTACCTATGTCTCTGGGTCTAATGGTGACTAGAACCTGTACGTGCCTTTAGAGGGCGCATTTAATTCTTTGGGTGAAATTTCCAAGGTGGCGTAGTCGGAAAGTGATATCAACTTGGTTATTGTAGTAGTCTGTTTGCTGAGCACGTGTATAATTCGTGCTCCGCCCCGCCCTATAACTCTCGCTCTGCCACAAAAACATTAAAATGCACAAATATTGAGGAATCCTTCGAGGTTGATGTGTGTGACAGTGATCATGTGATCATGAACCTTGTGTAGAAGCTGCTGCTGTAGTTCGGCTTGATGTCTTCTCAGAGTTTGAGCTTCTGACTGGAGTCAGTGTTGTTGAAGCGACTGGAGCTGCAGAAGATGAATGTTCAGACGCATCAGGACATTAACATCATATTTTCATATTGATCATAACATGACATGCCTTGTGTAGAAGCTGCTGCTGTAGTTCGTTCATACACACCTTGATTCAGAGAGATTGGTGTGGTATCTGGAATCAGTGTTGTTGCTGAAGTTGATGTTACAACTTTTAAAAACAAGATGGAAATAGAAATATGATTACACAATGTCAAGGCATTTATTTTACAAACTGCTGTAGTCTAGAGAAGCTCTGTATCAGTGTGAGGCTCCTGGGATGACATACTAACATGGGATGAGTTGTGTTTAATAAATCCTCACTGTGATTTATTAATTTATCATAGCAGTGGCGTGAGTTACACTAGCTGTATATTATGATTATTTTGCATCAGACAACAGACTGTACAAGACCGGTCATATGTATCAAAACTCACTGACAAATCTGACTAAAGAGCTTTTTTTGTGGATAATATGTGTGATGATAAAGCAGTCTGTGAGAGCCAGTGCAAACCACTGAAGCGAGAGACTGATGATGTGTGACAGTGATCATGTGATCATGAACCTTGTGTAGAAGCTGCTGCTGTAGTTCGGCTTGATGTCTTCTCAGAGTTTGAGCTTCTGACTGGAGTCAGTGTTGTTGAAGCGACTGGAGCTGCAGAAGATGAATGTTCAGACGCATCAGGACATTAACATCATATTTTCATATTGATCATGACATGCAGTTTGTGTTCAATCATCACAGCTTACAGTGGCAGTAGTTGAGAAGAGAGATGTTACTGTATCATTTATTCCTGGTTTATATGAGAGTGAAACACAGTGAGCTGCTTCCCATAAACCTTCAGCTTTCCTGAATCAATGACATTATTAAGCCTTATATGTGACCCTGGACCACAAAACCAGTCACATGGGTCAATTTTTTGAAAATATGATTTATACATCATAAGAAAGCTGAATAAATAAGCTTTCCATTGATGTATGGTTTGTTATGATAGGAGAATATTTGGCCGAGATACAACTATTAGAAAATCTGAGGTTGCAAAAAAATCTAAACATTGAGAAAATCGCCTTTTAAAGTTGTCCATTTATGTTGGCGATTGTGCTGCATTCACTCACTAAAATAAATGTTTTATATATTTATGCTATGAAATTTACAAAATATCTTCATGGAACATGATCTTTACTTAATATCCTAATGATTTTTTACATAAAAGAAAAATCGATAATTTTGACCCATAATGTATTGTTGGCTAATGCCACAAATATACCCGTGCGACATTTGACTGGTTTTGTGATCCAGGGTCACATATACGGTGGCCGAGAGAGTTCAATGCACAGCAACTGAAGAAAACACATGCAAATAGAAAAAAACACCTGCAAATTAAGAAAACATCTTCATGTTGTGAACATTTTTCACAACAAACGTGTGCTCCAAATAACACAACCAAATACAGAAACGCGCTGCAAATAGCACAGACCACAACGGAAATGTTTCCAGGGGAACCAAGTAAGTGACGAACCCGGCTGGGACGTGCTTAATTGCTCGTGAGCATCACTATGCCCTGCTCCCTTCGAAGGGCAGACGGTAGAGCTCTTGTAGTGGGCACTTTGGAGTGAGCAGGGCACTAGTGTGCCATTATGTAGCCGTTTGGAACGCCCTTAAAGAAGGGAGCAACGAAAGACAGCATAATTTCCTCATTATTTTAACCTGGGATGTTCCCATGACAACGAAGCACGGTGTCCATCAGCTGAATAGCTGTTCTTACGACAGAAATATAATGCTGTTAACATAACGGTTGTAAATAAATATATGAAATATATGAACTTTTCTTTATGAAAATTTAAACATAACATGAAACATTTTTTACTGTGTAACTGATGTATAGATTCATATCTTTCCCTCATGTTCTTCTTCTCTTTTTTATTTATTTATTTTAGTTTTCAGCTCATTGTTCTTTTCTCATTAGTATTCTGATGACATTGAACAAATTGTTACATTTTGTATATTGTATACAAGTTGTATGTCATAAAAATTTAATCTCTGTATGTTTTGTAACAACAACAAAAAAAAAGTTAAAATAAATAAAATAAAAATAAAATAAATAAAAATAAAAATAAAGTAGACTTTTGAGCTGTAAGCACGTCCCAGCCGGGTTCGTCACTTACTTGGTTCCCCTGGAAACATTTCCGTTGTGGTCTGTGCTATTTGCAGCATGTTTCTGTATTTGGTTGTGTTGTGAACTTTTGCAGCGCGTTTCTGTATTTGGTTGTGTTATTTGGAGCACACGTTTGTTGTGAAACTGATGAAGATGTTTTCTTAATTTGCGGGTGTTTTTTTTCTAGTTGCATGTGCTTTCTTCAGTTGCAGCGCGTTGAGCTCTCTTGGCCACCGTACTTATAATTCCTCAAACTGACCTCCTACATGGGTCATACTAGGCTTTAATAGATGTATGCAATATTTCATGTTGATTTTCAAGTGGTTTTTGACTTACTGATGACCACTAATATTTTACGATTGCCAAACGTATGAAGCCATCAGAAAGAGTAGATTCAGTGTGTGAAAGTTTTCACAAATCTGTCTGAAAAGAGTGTTCCCTTTCAAGGGAACTCGAGCTGCGTCGAGACTCGGTGGGAATGCCCTGTGTGATTGCGTCGTGAAGCACGTGTATAATCAGTCCAATGGAAAGACGAGACGTCATAGGCGGGTGACGTCATCGACCAGGAAGCTATAAAGCACCCCTGAGACAGACCGCGACAGCTTCTGTGCCTTCAGCAAGCGATCTTTGTATACTGTCCTTGTCATATTTATTGTTGTCTGTCAAGTTGCAATATATATATATATATATATATATATATATATATATATATATATATTATGGCAAAAGAGAGCAAGCAAGCGTTGTGTTGTTCCCTCCCCACGTTATATCACAGGTGGGGACACACACTTCAGCTTTGTGTTGCTTGTTTGGGAGTGGAGCATGCCAACAGTCAGTTCTCGAGGGGGCTGACTGTGAGCATTGCGAGAAGTTGTCCGTGAGGACGCTCCGCTCCCGCCGGCCGTTCTTCGAGGAGGACGGTTCGGTGCGCACGCCCCGAGGCGCGGGTCCCGCTGCTGCCGAGGCACGGCGTCGACGCGCATCTTGGGGATCGCAAATGGTTCTAACAAACACCTGTTCGATCCAGTGCCTTATCTCGGGGAGAAGCACACTCTGCGGTTTCTCCTCCCCGGGATGAGGCACTCATGCTGCGATTTCCAGTTCCGAGGAATTGGTATCGTTAGTGTTTTTGTTTAAAAATAAATAAATAAAAGAAAAAAATATCAAAATAAGGCAGATGTTTATGAGTTTTCAATAAATAAATAAATAAGTCAGCTCATAACTCTGTTGAATAAAGAGGAGCTTATAAAAGGAGGTTTTATATAGTGCTGTTGCTAAGTTAAATATTACTGGCCAGCCGAACATATATGAGAGTGAAAATATAAGGAAAACTCAGCCTCCTCGTCGGGGAGTGCCGTTTTTTCCCTATCTCCACACTGAGGTGTCGAGATCGTGGAATAAACCGGTTTCTGTTTATGTGTTTTATCCCTAAACTTCTACTATAGTAATGTTATGGGTATTAAGTATCATGGTATGACAGTGCCTCGGGTTAAAGAGACGCTTGCGTGGTATCTCTCTCCCGTGTTGGCGTCATCATAACCCCGACGTTACCCACCAGCCACCATAATAATAGATAAGTATTATTAGGCAGCACTGGTAGGTAAAGTATATAAGGACATGGATGAATGTGAGGATGTAACAGCACTGACGCTATTCAAGAATTGCGTCGCACAACAGATAAACTATACCGGGGAGGGACGGTTTCGAGAAATCGTTTCTCCTCGGCGTCCTCTGGGTGGCGACTCTCTGAGGAGGGTCGCAGCGCTGCCAGTTCGGTTGTTTCCTGCTGGTGGCCACGGAGTGATATTTATATAGTTTTTCTGATGTAAAGAAAAATTAAGATAAAATATGTCTTTTCTTCTGGACGCTCCGCTTTCAAAAAAACGAAGAAATAAACTCTTCAGCGGCGTTCCAAAGGTTTCTTCCTCACCGATCTAACGTTCCTGAGACTGCTGGGCGGGAGCAGTCTCAGCATACTTAAGCTCCTCGCAGCATAGAGTGCGGCAAAACAAGGATTCGCCATTCGGGCTCATCCACAATCGATGGGGACCTGGGTGGCGGTCACAGTCTAGCCAGTTAGAGATATGCAAGATCTGAGGACTGTTTTATCTCTAAAATAGCTAAAAATGGAAGAAGCCCTGACGCCGAGGCTGCAGGCTTCTGAGGGTGGTCCCCTCCGGGGTAAGGACGGTTTTGAGAAATCGTTTCTCCTCGGCGCCCTTTGGGGTGCGACTCTCTGAGGAGGGTCGCAACGCTGGCTGTTCGGTTTTCCTGCCGGTTCGCCGTTTCAGGACACCGAGGTGTCAGCGTCCCCAAACGATCCTCCGAGGAGGGACGTAGAGCAGTCAGTTCGGTTTCCCTGCCGGTTCGCCGTTTCAGGGCGCTGAGGTGCCTGCTTTTTCCAACGATCCTCCGAGGAGGGTCGTAGGAACAAACCTAGTTAGAGGTAGGCAAGATCTGAGGACTGTCGTTATCTCTAATAAAACTTAGACAAGAAGTCCTGACACTGAGGCTATCAAGCTTCTGAAGGTTCCTCCGGGGCAGGGACGGTTTTGAGAAATCGTTTCTCCTCGGCACCCTCTGGGGTGCGACTCTCTGAGGAGGGTCGCAGCGCTCCCAGTTCGGTTGTTCCCTGCCGGTTCTCCGTTCAGGGCACCGAGGTGTCAGCGTCCCCATACGATCCTCCGAGGAGGGGCGTAGAATGGTCAGTTCAGTTGTTCCCTGCCGGTTCGCCACTTCAGGGCACCAAAGTGACTGTTCAACCAAATCCAGAGGCCAGTCTCGAGAGACTGGTTCCCCTAGTAGAGTTTCTGGCAGCGTGGAAACTACTGCCACATATTTCTCAGTGGGTCCTGCACACTATAGAAAAGGGTTTCAGAATTCAGTTCGGTACTCGTCCGCCCAGATTTCTAGAAGTCCTCCCCACAGTGGTGGACCCCGAGCAGGCTCTGGTTATGGAGCAGGAAGTACTGACACTTCTGCAAAAGGAGCTATAGAAGGGGTTTCTCCTCCCAGCAGACAGTCAGGGTTTTACAGCCGTTACTTCATTGTTCCGAAAGAGGATGAGGGGTTGCGTCATATTCTAGACCTGCGTCAATTAAACAGCAGGTTTCAGAATCTCAAGTTCAAAGTATGCTTACGCTAAAATTATTTTGTCACAGATTCAGTCCGAGGACTGGTTTGTCACAATAGACTTGAAGGACGCTTACTTATCTATCCATCCTCATCACAGGAGGTTCCTGAGGTTTGCTTTCGGGGGCGAAGCATACCAGTTTCGGGTTCTTCCATTCGGCCTTTTTTATCACCCCGCACCTTTACAATATGCGTGGATGCAGCACTGGCTCCTCTGAGACTCCAGGGTATTCGCGTATTATACTTTATCGACGATTGGTTGATCCTAGCTCAATCTGAGCAGATGGCAGTTCGGCATCGAGATGTCGTTCTGTCTCATTTAAAGGGTTGTGGCTTCGCCGTAGATGGGGTAAAACTAGGCCAGTCACTCACTGTGGAACAGTTTTAGACTGTTGGGTCTCATGGCAGCTGCGTCCAACGTAATTACTTTTGGCCTTCTGTACGTGAGACCCCTGCAGTGGTGGCTCAGGACAAAGGGGTTTTCTCCGAGGGGAAATCCATTTTCGCATGATCAAGGTAACGCGGCTATGCCTACGTGCCTCGGTCATGTGGAAGAACCTTGGTTCCTCGCCCAGGCCCAGTGTTGGGAGCTTCTTGTCGACGCACAATGCTATCGACGGATACTTCCCTCACAAGTGGGGGGTGATCATGAGTGGTCGCTCGGCGAAGGGTCTTTGGCAGGACCATCTTCCTTTGGCACATAATTGGCTAGAAGTGACGGTGGTATTCCGAGAATCTCAATACTTCCTGTCAGACCCGAGAGGTCACCATGTGCTTGTCCTTCCGGACAACACACTGATGGTTTCGTATATCAGAGCAGATATCCTGTTGAGGCAGGGGCTGAGGCCCGGGGAATGGAGACTTCACCCCGAGGTGGTGGAGCTCCTTTAGGAGAACTTCGGTCAAAACTCAAGTCTACCTTTCGCATCGTTTATACAACGCATTGCCCCATGTGGTTCTCCCTGATGCATCCAGCTCTGCTTGAACTGGATGCAACGTATTAGGTGTGGTTGAGGCTACACCTGTACGCATTTCCAGATATCTTTGCTCCCGGGAGTTACTCTCATCTAGAGTTATGGATACTGTGGGCTCGGTCTCTGAGGGGGCCCAGCTCATAGATTCAGGTCTCTCGACTGAGGTCGTGGAGACCATACTCCAGTCTAGAGCTCCCTCCACGAGAAGACTGAATATGCATTGAAATGGAAACTGTTCTCTGCCTGGTGCGGAGAATGCCTTCTGAATCTTGCTATCTGCCCTATGGTACAGTACTTGATTTCTGCAATGAATGTTTCTTTGCTGGGTTATCTCTGAGGAGAGATCCTTATTTCATCTTCTCCGTGGTACTTGAGGCTGAGGCCTGCACGTACTTGGATTTGCACCTGGTATGGTGATAGTCTTTCCTCACCCCTTGCCGGGTTGTATTCCTAGGTCCCTACTAAATTTGTGGGTCATTTGTGCTGCAGGCCTTCTGTCCTCCACCTTAATAAAAGCCAGATCAGGAAGAACTTAATCTGTTTTGCCCTGTCCGGGCTTTTGGATGCTTATGTCCACAGAGCTGCCCTGTGGCATATATATAAGAGCAGTTATTTGTCTGCTTCAGGTTACCTAAGATAGGTTGCCCTGCATCTAAACAGATAATGAGCAAGTGAGTAGTTGAGGCTATCTCACTTGCTTATGAAGCGGCCGGACAGCCTTCACCTTTGGCTGTCCTGGCCCATTCTACCAGGAGTATGGCTGCCTCTAAGGCTTTATTATCAGGAGTTTCACTCTATGACATCTGTAATGCGGCAGGCTGGTCCTCACCGCTTACATTTGTTAGATTTATGACTTGGACCTAGGCTCCACTCCAGGGCCTAGGGTGCTTGTTTCCTAGTGTGTGCATGGTCTTCATACAGAACAGGCATTTGTCATATGGCGTAGTGGGTATAGGGTTCCCACCGCGTCTCGACGCAGCTCGAGTTCCCTTGAAAGGGAACGTCTCAGGTTACGTATGTAACCCTGGTTCCCTGAGAGGGAACGAGACGCTGCGTCGCCTTGCCATACTCCCTGCATGCCTGTGATCGACTTGCTTCGGCTTTCAGAAGCTGTCGCGGTCTGTCTCAGGGGTGCATTATAGCTTCCTGGTCGATTACGTCACCCGCCTATGACGTCTCGTCTTTCCATTGGACTGATTATACACGTGCTTCACGACGCAATCACGCAGGGCGTTCCCACCACGTCTCGACGCGGCGTCTCGTTCCCTCTCAGGGAACCAGGGTTACATACGTAACCTGAGACGTTTTCTCACCTGAATACTTGACAGTGTATCTGACTGAGGTCTTGACTTGATTGCTGTGACTAAGAAGACATCTCCACTCTCTGTTGTTATCTTCATTCAGGAGTGTTGTAGTCAGAGTGATGATACAGTGATCTTGATCTGATGATGATGATATCTGATATCTGGAGTCTGTCTTCAGATCAACACCAGCCTGATTCACCCACAACAGCTCAATTCCCTCAGAACTGACCCAATAATCACAGGATAATCCATAATCTGAATACAACTGACAGGAGAGAGTCACAGAGCGGCCTGGACTGATCTCAGTCTGTGAGGATGAAGATGATGATGATGATGATGATGATGATGATGATGGAGACACTGAAACTGAACACAAGACACAAATCACAGACTCTTCAATCATCATCTGAGTGTAATAAAGAATCTGCCCTTTTAAAATTGACCACATAATCATAAACTTACCATGAAGAACATGCAGATAAACATCAGCATCAGGTCCTTGTTGTCTGTCATTCACATATTGTCTGCAGGTGTAAAATCCATAATCTTCTTCTGTGACGTTCTTGATGTTCAGAGAGCAGTCAGACTCCAGACTCAGTCTCTCATGTCTCTCTGTGTCTTTCTTCTTTTTCCCTCCAGCAATCAGTTCAACTACTTCTGAATGTCTGAAGCTGTTAGAGTAGGTCCATGTAGTTTTAGATTTGCAGTCAGAAAGAGCATTATTACAGGACAGACGCACATTTTCACCAGAACTGATGAACACATGATCATCCACTCCACTGATACCTGAAACACAGTATATCTCAGTAATCATTATGATATTAATAAATGAAACCATTAACCATACCAGCATAAAAAGCAGAAGATGTAACTCATACAGTCTTTTTCCGGTGTTTGATAGTTAATTCATTAACTTTCTGGCTAAGTTATTGGAGAAGGTTGTTCTTAATCAACTATATTTTTAATATATATTTCAATCCGGTTTTAGGTCTCAACACAGCACTGAAACTGCGCTACTCAAAGTGACAAATGATTTGTTGTGGTCTGTAGACTCTGGAAACTGTGCGGTGTTAGTTCTTCTTGACCTAAGCACGGCTTTTGATACTGTGGATCATGGAGTTCTTCTTGACCATTTGAGGGAGTGGGGTGGGATTAGGGGGCTTGCGTTTAAGTGGTTCACATCCTATTTTGATGGAAGATCTTTTGCAGTGGAGCTTGGAAACTCTATATCGTCTTCTCAGCCGGTTTCCTCAGGTGTTCCTCAAGGCTCATGTCTTGGTCCTGTTTTATTTTCCCTGTATATGCTCCCCCTGGGATTAATCTGCCAAAAATATAATGTATCTTATCATTGTTACGCTGATGATATCCAGTTATTTGTGCCCATGAAATGCAATGATGACTCCAACATTACTACTATGTTTAAGTGTTTGAATGAGATAAGAGCATGGTTGGCTGATAATTTTCTGCAGCTCAATGAGTCAAAATCGGAAGTGCTGATTTTTGGTCCACCTAAGTTAGCTAAACAGCTTACTTTACATCTTGACCCCTTAGCCATTAATGTTAACACCCAAGCAAGGAACCTTGGTGTAATTTTTGATTCAGAGCTTAAATTTGACAAACAAGTCAATGCTGTGGTTAAAAGTAGCTTTTATCAATTGCGGAGCATCGCCAAATTAAAGAGCATTTTGTCGTTTAAGGACATGGAAACTGTCATTCATGCTTTTATCTCATCCAGATTGGATTACTGCAACTCGTTATATTTAGGATTGTCTAGAAAATTGCTATCAAGGTTGCAGCTGGTGCAAAATGCAGCAGCCAGACTATTGACAGGCACACGGAAATGGTCTAGGATTTCTCCGGTACTGGCCTCTTTGCACTGGCTTCTGGTTGAATTTAGAGTCCAATATAAAGTTTTGTCCATGGATTTTAAATGTCTGCATGGTCTGGCTCCGGAGTATGTAGCACGTCTGATACAGATACAGCATCACTATTCTGCTCGACCCCTTAGATCATCCCAGAGTTTGCTCCTACATGTTCCCAAATCACGGTTAAAAACCAAAGGAGATCGTGCATTTTCTGTGGCAGCCCCGCGTCTTTGGAATAGTCTTCCTCTGCATATCAGATCCTGTGACTCGTTAGAATGTTTTAAATCTATGCTGAAAACACACCTCTTCGCTGTGGCTTACAATTGCCCCTAGGTTTCAGGATACTGATCAGGGTTGTAAATTAACCCAGTGTTTTGTGTGAGTACTGTTTGTTGAGTGTTGAGCAATTTTTAGATTTGTACAGCACTTTGGCCAACTTGTGTTGTTTTTAAATGTGCTTAACAAATAAAAGTTGATTGATTGATTGATTGATTGATTAAGTGAGGGTTAATGCCCGACGAGGTGTCCATTGTCAGGTATTAATGGACGACGGCGAGGCGTGAACCGTCCGAAGCGCAGTGGAGGTATACCATGTATACCATGGTCACTTGCCAAATAACACATTTTTAAAACATTTGTTTATATTTTAATTAGTTTTACAATCAAAATCTAAAGTTTTTACAAACAATAACTTGGTTTCGGAGATATGTATAGTCTGCTCAGCTCGTAGAACCCTTCAGTTTTGTTTTGATACAATAAATTGTAAACGGATACTTTGGCTGCCTGTTGCTATGGTTACTCACAGTTTTTTGAGTATAAACATAAACATTACTGGACGGCACAGGATTAGTTGATCCTCCTCTTCAACCGTAGAAAATACACTAATAACTGCCCTTAAAAGCTCTTTATCTGTTCTGTGTTTCTCTCTTTCCTTCAAACTCACCCTACTGTGACTTATGCACAGCTAAATACAAAATAACAATTCAAAACCCACAAAGAATATTTGTGGAACAGTTCCCAAAGGAAGGAGCAAAACTCAGGGAAGGTTTGCTGGGATCAGTAGTTCACTCTCCATACAGACACAGTCGTGATGATACTGTACTTCTGTTCTCTGACCACACAACATCACTTCACTGAGCTGAACACTCGTTGTGTGTTTGATAGTAAGTTTATGATCAATCATGAGCTGAGTTTGGGAAGTAGTTAACAGTGAATTTGATCATGATTAGGGCCCTCTCAAGTAAAGTCATGACAAAATAATGCATTAACAAATCATTTAATAAAATATGATTAAATATGCACTAGGAGAATATTTGTATTCCTTTACACCACCAGTACAACAAAACAAAAGATAAAGGTTATTTGTAGTTCTTTTATTTATTGACATCAATAAACAGAGACTCAGCAGTCAACATATATTAGATTAAAATGGCAGCATTACCGTAGCAACACAACTAACACACCGAGAACACCTATAGTGCGTCACTAATAAGTGTCTCACCAGAAACAAACCCTACATACTGTAGTTCCAGGAAGAAAAGTAGTTATGACTAAATATTCAGGAATAATTAAAACGGTTTAGATCCAATTCAATTTATTAGTGGTAGTTATTAGTCTATTTTCCACGTTTAATTAGAGTATAGATCTATTAAATTAATGGCAAAATAATATTGCACTGTTCTAATTATTTGTCATGAATAGGTGCTCTCGGTAGGGATGGCTGACGCGAAACAGTCGTTCCGAAGCTTTGCGAGATCCCGAAGCGCAGATGTTTCGAAACACTGATCCGAAGCGTGATTCAAAACACCCATGTCACGTGACTATGGCCAAACGAAGCCTTGAAGTGTTTCACTAAGTGTTTCATCAGGTGTGGTCCGCCGAATCAGCGTTTGATTGACACGGTCGGGAACAGACCACACAATCGCACATCTGTATAAAAGTGAAATCAACGCATATTGACCTCGTGGGTTTTTGTGAGAGGAGTTTCATTTTGAGATAGCGGATTTTTGGTGATATAGTGACATAGTGTGATTTGATTAGTTATAGGCTATTTAGGCTTACATTTAAATTTACACAACACATTGACTGATAGACTAGAGACAGACAGAGTATACATATAGTGACACATAGATAGGCTACATAGATATAAATATATAGACAGCTAGATTAATAGATAGATACATAGATTATAGATCATACATATATAAATACATAGATAGATTATAGATAGATACATAGATAGATTATATCTAGATACATATGTCACGGTGTGACAAAAATTAGAGAAAAGACTAAAGTCCTTGTGATGCAGTGTTGTTGTGGGGACCTCCAGTGGACACCCGTCTCTATTGCACTGCGAATCTGTTGCCATGGCAGCAAGGCCAATTGCCCGATTGACAGCAGGTGTGGAGTAATTACAGAGAGTGTTGTGAGAGGGACACGTATTGAGATGGGGCTTTAAAAATAGAGAGGAAGCAGACTGTTGTGTGGTTCTCCTCCCGTGGATACTGTGTTTTTGTTGACGGGTTGTTCTTTTATTGAGGCTGGGCTGTGAAGCGGGCGAAGATCGAAGTTGAGAAGTAGAGAGAAGAGAGTGAAGTATTTGTCAGCGAAAACCCAAGGAACATCGTCAGCAGTGGGAAAGACGCAAAGTGATGAGTATTGGATTCGTTGTTTATATGCACTAACACTGAAGTGGTGTTGAGAGTTTGGAAAGTGTGTGGCACGAGTGAATTAGTACACCGAGTGAATTGTTGATCTGTCTCCAACTTTTGTCCGCTCCTCGCTGAATGTGACGATCGCTGCAGCCGTCTTCTGCTGTCTCTGGAGAGAAGTTGAGCCCTTGTGAGAGACGAGAATTGATCTGGTGGGAGAAAGACCGGTGGGTGAGTGCTGGCCCGAATGCACGGTGTGCGAGTGGAATGCAGTGCCTGAAGTGACGAATCACACGGTTTGTGTTATGGAGTGAAGTTCATCGTGTGGAGAAGTAATAGTAGTCTGCTGTGCACTCTCTCCTTCCAGTCTTTCACCCGCTGTCTCCAAGGAAGGTTTTGATATATCGAGTGCCCAACTTACCATTTTGAGACAGCCCGGCTCTGTTAGTGTTGAATGTTTTTTATGCTGTTGAACTGTTAAACCCTGCTACATTGTTACAGTGTACAGCTGAAGCGGAGTGTCTCGCTTAAAGCATCCTCTCTGCCTGGTGGTCTCCATACGCTCCTATCGAAAGCCGCTGCCCTGGTCAGAACGAGAGGAGGTATTGCAGCTGAATGTTTCATCTACTGTTGAATGGTTAAATCCTGTTGCATTGTTACAGTGTACAGCTGAAGTGAAGTGTCTCGCTTAAAGCATCCTCCCCGCTTGGTGGTCTTCACACGCCCCATCGAAAGCTTCCGCCCTGTTCAGAAAGAGAGAAGGTATTTCAACTGAATGTTTCATATGCTGTTGAATAGTTAAACCCTGCTACCCGGTTACAGCGCACAGCCGAAGTGGAGTGTCTCGCTCAAAGTGTCCTCCCTGCCTGGTGGTCTCCACATGCCCTATTGAAGGCCTCTGCCCTGTTCAGAAAGAGAGAAGGTATCACTGTCGAGTGCTTGTATACCGTTGAACCCTGTTGTATTGTTGCAGTACACAGTCGAAGGGGAGCGTCTCGCTCAAAGTGTTCTTCCGTCTGGTGGTCCCCACATGCCCCATTGAAGGCCTCCGCCTTGTTCAGAAAGAGAGAAGGTATTTCAACTGAATGTTTCATATGCTGTTGAATAGTTAAATCCTGCTACCTGGTTACAGCGCACAGCCGAAGTGGAGTGTCTCGCTCAAAGTGTCCTCCCCGCCTGGTGGTCTCCATATGCCCCATTGAAGGCCTCCGCCCTGTTCAGAAAGAGAGAAGGTATCACTGTCGAGTGCTTGTATACTGTTGAACCCTGTTGTATTGTTGCAGTACACAGCCGAAGGGGAGCGTCTCGCTCAAAGTGTTCGTCCGCCTGGTGGTCCCCACATGCCCCAGTGAAGGCCTCCGCCCTGTTCAGAAAGAGAGAAGCCCTCCATGCGTTCTACTTGGTCTGGCATAAAGGACACCTACCGGGATATACTTGCCTGTTTCCTCTTCTGGCCCGGTCCGCTCGCCACCTGTGTCCCTGTGCTTCGGCTGAGGCAACCGCTCCCTGGGTACTTACCTCTGGGGCAGCATCCGGGACTTGTTCCATTCCCGCCCATGAGTACTTACCTGGTTCCAGTCCGAATGGGGTCCGTATAATCACGACTTCCTCTTGAGTCCTGTAAAGAGTACGTACCCAGTGACCTACCTAGACGGTGTGAGTTTCCCTCTGATCCCTCTCCAACGAGTTTGAACACGATCGTTCTCCCCTCTACGGTCCAGGGGGCCATCGAATTCCCTCTGGTGACAAGAAGATTTTAATTAGGATCTTTCAAATTACTGCTCTTAACTTAATAAAGAAACTTGTTATTCCTTTATTCCCTTGTCTGTCTGGTCCTTGACACGTTCCTCGAGGTGGTACCCGGTTTCCAGGGGTGGGTGCAGTCTGGCTCGGCCCACCCCGACCTGTGACACATATCTAGGTACATATCTAGGTACATATCTAGATACATTTCTAGATACATAGATTAATAGATTAATATAGATACATAGATAGATTTGGATAGGCTAGATAGATAAAATGGAGGCTCCACAGAAGAGTACATCTGTGGTGTGGGAGCACTTCCATTTAGAAACCCCAAATAAAGTGAGATGTGTGTATTGTGATATTGTCAACATCAGACCCATCATCAACACCAGTAGAAACACAGGATGTATTTGCCCAGAACTCATGATCCACTAACTTACTGGAAAGAGAGAAGTAATCTTTCCTCATTTGTATGTCCTTGCTAAAAAAAATCTTTGCATGCCAGCAACAAGTGTCCTTTGTGAGAGGATTTTTTCAAAGGCTGGAGAAATTAGCTATAAAAAAAGTAGGCTAAGTCCTTCCACAGCAGAGAAATTAATATTTTTGAATTAAAATCTTTAAAAAAGTGAGACATTGTGGCTTGATTTCTTTTTTTAATACTCATTTTGCAGGACCAAAATAACATTATGCACAGTGAGGAGCCTATAGGTTATAAGCTTCACATATTAGAAAAATACAATAATAAAAAAAATAAAAAAATTGTTTCAGATCAACACCTGCAAGTGACCACTAGGTGTCACCGTTGAGACGGGTGTCGGATTGATTCGAAACCTCGAAACAATATGGCCCAATTGGTTCAACTGTTTCATTGCTTCACGAAGCCTCGATCTGCCCACCACTAGCTCTCGGCGTGTTAGTTGTAAAGTATAGGCAAGGACAAAGCGGTGAGAGAATCCACATGCAAGCACGACTTTAAGACAAACAGGTAATCCAGGGCGAACAACGGAACTTGAAACAGCCGACCAACAACCAACAATTGAAGCACAGAGGTTTAAATACACAGGCAAACAAGCTAAACAAGATAACAAGGGGGTGGGGCTAATCAGAAACACCTGGAGAGACTAATAAACTACAAAGGACTACAAAACATGGCACAGAACAGGAAATAAAGTTGAAGCTCAGGCTCGGCAGGACTGACGTGAAGCTCAGGCTCGGCAGCAGCCATGACAGGATGAGGCTGTGGAACGGCGGCAGTGTCGGACATGTTACATTCATCCACCGTGACTCCCACAGTGAATTCAGAGCCACTCAGCTGTAATGCTAAGTCTATATAATGTTCACGTGCATTGTTTGTGTTAATAGGGGGGATTATGTAAATGTGGCGTTATTATTATGAGTTTATTATTTGTATTTGTTATTTTGTCTGCCTTTTTGTTTCTGCTTATTGTTAATGTATGTATGTATATATATATATATATATATATATATATATATATATATATATATATATATATATATATATATATATATATATATATATATATATATATATATATATATATTGGAAAATGTACATACTGAACTAAATACTTACCTCATAAAGGTTTGTAATGGTTTTATCTAAAGGGGCGGGGCTTGGAATATAAAAAGGAGCCCCAAACTCATGTAGGTGTCAGTTAACCTGGCGAGCGAAGTGCAGTTGTAGTGCCGTGAGCAATTCCTTACTTGAAGAATTTGTGGGTATATAGATTCATATCTTTTCTTTGTCTTTTTACTTGTATGTTACTTTTGTACATAGCTTTGGTCATTTTTTTGGGACTATATCACTTTTCAAGCACTGTAAAATAAATGGCACTTTATACCAACATCACTGCGAGTACTGCGAGTATTGCCATTATTTTTATTTGTATTATTTTTTTGCGAACCCAATTTTTCGCCGGACAGCGGCTCTGCGAAGACCCGTTGTCTCACAGTTGGTTAACCTTCAGCAGTGGGTTAGTTATCCCACACATATTCATGGACACATGTTGGATCTAATTCTATCATATGGGTTATCTGTAACTGAAGTTGAAGTTGTTGATTCTGCTATCTCTGATCATTTTCCTATTCTATTTAAAATGTCTCTTCCTCTGCTTTCTATTGCACCTGTCTCAAATACCACACAAGCGCGTGCATATTTACCCAATTTTGAAGTAGACTTTATTAAATCTTATAATGAGGTCAATCCGCTACTCTTTTTAGAATCCCCACTACCTGACCTTGATGTGGAGCATACTTTTTCCCTCCTAAATATGGTCTGGGAAGATACTTTAGGTCTCACTGCTCCCTTCAAGTCTTTTAAGCCCAAAAGTTAAGTCCAATTCTGAGCCATGGGTCGATTATAGCATACGCTCGTTGAGACAGTCATGCAGGAAAGCAGAAAGGAAGTGGAAAAAAGACAAATTGCAGATCTCGTACGAGATCTTAAGAGACTGTCTATTGGTGTATCAGAATGCGGTTAAGAAAGCTAAGGCTTCATATTTTACTGAACTGATTGAGAAACATCACCGCACTCCAAAAATACTTTTCTCTGTCATTAATTCTGTTTTAAATCCCCCAATAAACTCTCTTCGCTGCCCGTCTTTGGCACTATGTGAGGATTTTGCTAGCTACTTTGGCTATAAAGTTTCTAACCTGAGAGACGAATTTCAAGTCTCCGATCAGGAAATACCGACTGAGATGAGTTCACCTACTATTTGGACCTCTTTCAATCATGTCTCTCTACATTCGTTAAAGGAAATCATGTTTAAACTTAAACCTTCCTTTTGTACGTATGACACCTTACCTCCTCGATATCTGAGACAATTATTTGATACTGTCGGCCCTGGGTTGGTGTCGTTATTTAATAAATCCTTGCTTGAAGGGGCTATACCTTCAAGTCTGAAAATTGCCTCAATTACACCTGTACTAAAGAAACCCTCACTCGATGCCTTCATGTTATCAAATTTTCGTCCAATATCCATTGTGCCGTTTATTTCCAAGGTTTTAGAACGAATTGTATTCTTACAGCTTCAGACTTTCTTAAATGACAACCATATCTTTGAAAGTTTCAATCAGGGTTTAAAACTCTGCATAGCACAGAAACCGCCCTTACAAAGGTTCTTAATGATATTTATATGGGTACAGATTCGGGAGATTCCGTCATTTTAGTAATGTTAGATTTGTCTTCTGCTTTTGATACTGTAGATCACACGATTCTCATTTCTCGGCTGGAGTCTTACGTTGGCCTAGGGGGCGAAGTTTTAAGCTGGTTCAAATCTTTTTTAACTAATAGACGGTTTTCTGTAAAAATGGGATGTTTCTCCTCTTCATTCCGAAATTTATCTTGCGGTGTGCCTCAGGGTTCTGTCTTAGCTCCTGTCTTATTTTCTCTATATCTTCTTCCTCTGGGTTTCATTTTTAGGAAACACAATGTCTCATTTCACTGTTATGCTGATGACATGCAGATTTATATGCCTCTGTCTAAGAAAAATAAGAGTGCTCTTGACAGTTTGACAGCATGTCTTGATGAGGTTAAAGCTTGGCTTACCAACAATTTCCTATTCTTGAACTCAGACAAAACAGAAGTTATTATTTTTAACCCCTCTGAATCCAGGCAAATACATGATTTTGACCTTGGATCTTTAGATCTATCTCTCTCTCCACAGGTACGGAATTTAGGTGTGATTTTAGATAGTTCCCTCAAATTTGATAGGCAAATTAGTGCTGTTATCAGATCTAGCTTTTTCTATCTTCGCTCTATAGCGAAAATCAAATCCTATCTCCCGAAACGCTCGTTGGAGACTGCGATCCATGCTCTTATTACCTCGCGCCTGGACTATTGCAACCCGCTTTATTTTGGTATATCAAAGTCCCAAACGGCCCGTTTACAGTTTGTTCAAAATGCTGCGGCGAGATTCCTGAAGGGAAAGAGGAAATTCGACCATGCCACCCCCCTTCTGAGATCCCTCCATTGGCTACCGATAAGTTTTAGAATTGAATACAAATTTTTAATACTGGTGTATAAATCTTTAAATGATTTAGCACCTTCTTATCTATCAGACCTACTCCATTTTTACTCTCCAACTAGAAGTCTTAGATCCGAAGCGAAACTTCTTCTTCAGATACCTAAAACCCGGCTAAAATCAAGGGGAGACCGAGCTTTCGAAGTGGCTATCCACAATGTGGAACAAGCTCCCACTCTATATTAGATCGACTTCCTCTCTGTCTGAGTTCAAGTCATGCCTCAAAACGTATTTATTTACTGCTGCTTTTAGCTTACAATGATTGCTCCATTCTAAACTGTGTAGTATTATTTGTTACCAATTTTTATTAATGCTATTTACTTTATGTACAGCACTTTGGTCGGCCAGTGGCCGTGTGTAAATGTGCTTTATAAATAAACAAACTGAAACTGAACTGTTCAAGAGTCCAACTAGGGTCATGCAATGGCATTACGGAGCTGAGCAGCTCGGATAGTCCTTCACGAAAAAAGATCATTAGACATACCTTGTCCATACAGGTCAAGTGAGCCAGCTCTAAAAAGTCCACCACAAAGTCCTTGATGGGTCGATCTCCTCGACAGAAACGCTAGAGATGTTACGTATGACACTGAAGCTTCGATGTGCGTATCGCACAAGCGACACAATTTCTAGTGAAGCCCCGTATCGGAGTGTGTTTTGGTTTACTAGAGTCACGTGATCGACGACAAATGAAGCCTCACTTTCTGTCCAATCACGTGCGCGTTTCGCTTTGGGTGTCAGAAGGCTCGAAGCCCAGATCTTATTTAACGAGTCATTGTTGCCTCAGTCTGGTTGATGGGTTTGTGAGGAGAGAAAATTTATTTATTTAATGAACAAATCAAACAAAATCATGTAAGGCTTTCATTTGTACACATAACATTGAAACTATGGAGTGTGTTGTGGTTGCTTCATCTGCCAGAGCTTCTAACACAGGCTTCTGGCTGCTTCATTTTAAATAAGCACCAGGTGGCGCTGTTATCGACACTCTCGAAGCTTTGAATCTTTTCCCGGAACAGTCAGGGGAAAGCCTCAGTGATTCACAAGGCTTCATTTCCCCATCCCTAAGATAATTTGTGCTGCTGGATTCATTTTTATGGCCGGTCGTTCTGTAACGTATAGGCAAGGACGAAGCGGAGAGAGAATCCACATGCAAGCACGACTTTAATAAGACAAACAGGTAATCCAGGGCAAACAACAGAACTCAGGACAGGAACATAAAACAGCTACAACTACCAACAACCAACAACTGAAGCACAGAGGTTTAAATACACAGGCAAACAAGCTAAACAAGATAACAAGGGGGCGTTGCTAATCAGAAAAACCTGGAGAGACTAATAAACAAGAAAAAACTACAAAGGACTACAAAACATGGCACAGGACAGGAAATAACAAGTCCACACAAGACAGGATTCATGACAGTTGTGTTGTTATACGGTAATGCTGGCATTTTAATATAATATATGTTGACTTTGGTAAACCAAATTGATAATTATAGTCATGTTTTGTTTTTAATTGTATATGCTTCAATTAACTTGTGTACATGGCATATTTGATTGTAAACGTGCCTCGTGTGTGTCTTTACAGATATATATGGGCTTTATTTTGAGTCTATATATGTTTAATGATGTAAATTAAATAATAAAAGAACTACAAATAACCGTTATCTTTTTTTTTTTTTTGTACTGGTGGCGTAAAGCAATACAAATATTCTGCTAGTGCATGTTTAATCATATTTTATGAAATTATTTGTTAATGCATTATTTTGTCATGACTTTACTTTCCCAGTCAACACTTTAATCTAACAGTGATCTCACCATGTGTGCACAAGGTCATCAATGTGAGTCACAGTGAGCTAAAAGTGTAACTCGCAGCGCACTCTCTGTGGCCACAATATGAGCTCATCCCAGCTAGAAATGTTGTTGTTCTATCAGTGTTGTTATGCTCTTGAAATGGTTTCTATAGCTAATTTTTTTTTTTTTTTTTTGGTTACCAGAATGTTCTCCTAAAGGACGGATAACACTCTCTAAAAACATTGTAGACATGTTTAGTGATAACACTGATAGAACATTATCCCTTTATTGGGATTATATTACTTTATATTCTTTATAACGTTTTAGCGGGAAGTTTCCCAGCAGACACAGGACTGAACCTCTTAAAAGAGGTTTAGATGTCGAAATTGTTTGAAAGTAATGGTTTGGTCATCGTTATAGTGATCAGTGTTTGCTTTAGTTGGGCTCTTTGCCCTTGACTATTTGATGTTAGTTTTTCTCTGGCTGCTGTAAGTGTTTATTACAGCAAGAAAAAATGTGTTCAAGTATGCTGGCTACTTGTTGATACAGCCTGTGAATCTCAATAATGGTGACGTGCTTCATGCTGCAATGCATTCTGGGTGCATTATACAAAACTAATCAGTGGCTCCCAGAATGCATTGCAGCATGAAGCACGTCACCATTATTGAGATTCAAGCGCTGATTCTTGAGGTTTGAGTGTGTCTAAGTGAAACAGTAGTTAAAAATATTTAGTGTTTTTTAAACACTAAAAAAATATTTTTTTTATTAAAAAAATGTTGGATGTCATTGATTACAGTGATGTCATTACTATAATCAATTATATGAAATTAATAACACATTTGAAATTTTAGAAGAGATCAGCTGATTAGAGCACTACATGATGATTATATCGTTATCATCATCATCATCATCATCAAGTAGATGACATCATCTGATCACATTTTCTCTTACTGTTCCTGCCATAACACACAGTTCCAGCAGCCAGAGAAAAACTAACATTAAAACATCAAGAGTCAAACTGCCCAACTTAAGCAAACACTGATCACCATAATGACGACATAAAACCAAACTATTATTTTCAATAAATCATCAACATCTAAACCTCTGTTAATCTCAATAAGGACGTTTGTACACATATGACAGAAGTAAATCTGGTTAGTAATAAGTGAAGCTGGTAATGCTGTTTGTGGAGTTGTTTAATGACGTTGGAGTCTGACATCAAACAAATGTTTAGACGTCAACCCAATTTTCATTTTCAACCATAATTCGACGTCTGAGCGAAGTTGGAGTCCAAGTCTAACAATATACTGAACTCCATGAACGGCGCATTGTTAATGTACGGATCTCTGAAACACTGCCAGCGGGACATTAAACAGGACGCGTTTGTCCGAGCTCACAACAGGTTTTGCGAGGGACCGCAAATATCTTTGCGAAGAAACGTAAAAGTTTTGAGAAGGAAAGCAAAAGATTTGACTTTTTTCCCCCACCATCTTAAATTTTGTCCCTTAAATAAACAAACTTTTCCAGAAGTCAGAGAACAGAGGTGCAGTCAGGATACTTCTTATTCCTTCTTAAAGAGGCACTTTGATTTGTTTTATCCATAAATGTTAATGAATGCATTAACTATCAAACATGTACTAACATGTAGTTCAGGCTGCCGTTATTCATGCGTGAATCCATAATGACTCCATCGTAGTTCAGGAGATCACAACGTGAATGTGTGCAAGAATAAACTGAGCATGTTCAAATGAACTCTTTCCAGGCTAATTCCACTAAATGTCTTTAGAGAAAATACAGATTTCTTTACCTGTGAGAAGTGAAGAGAGAATGATCAGTCCCAGCAGACACAGATCACACTTATCAGCCATTTTGTGTTTCTGTCAGTCTTTCTCTTCACTATATATAGTTACAGCTCTTCCTTTACACATCATCAGCTCCTCCTCTGGTTGGTAACTTCCTCTGATCTCATCAGTGTTTAGTTGTGACTCTTGACACAGCTGAAGAAGCGATCAGAAAGATCTCTGGTGTGAAAGTAATTACTGACAGAATTTTAAATTTTGGGTGAACTATCCCTTTAAATTACACTGGTGCCGACAATGGAACATGAGGGAAGAGATGTTTCATGGAGTGAAGGTAGCATGGTGCAACATGAATTAACAGGGACTGTTAATGGCCAAATGAGAGGTAGGCCGCAACGAGTCAGGAAAGCACCAAGTTGGTTCGGTGACTGGACTAATTGACCCTTGACTCTTTAAAAAAAAAAAAAAAAAAAAAGAGAGAAAGGAAAGCTTGTTGATAATGAGTTTTGTTCTGCTGTTGATAAAGAAAGAAAAAACTGAAGCATGCTGCCTGTTGGAAATGTTTTATAAGTGTTCCTTGTGTAAACCGGGTGGATTTTGTTCCCATTGTGTGGTTAAGCAGACAGAATATGTTAAATGAAGCCTAATTTATTCATCTGTGTGTAATGGCTGTTGTCAACTTATTTTCCTTCTGCAGGCCAGTAGTTAAATAAATACAAATAAATAGAATTAAGAAAAAAATATATCTATATAACAAACAAAAAACAAAACAAAATGGAAAATAACAAAAATAACAGTGCATACAGACAACCTATGAACAGTAGTGATGTCATTTATAGTGTTAAGTTATGTTTATGCACTAAACAAGACCAATACCCCTATTAACACAGTATACCCCATTTGCCCCATGATATATGTACATGTACTTACAAGGCATTTACCCACCGGCAACTAAAGTTTTGACTAAGTATACAACAAAACTATAGATCTCTTGTAAGATTTGTTTTGTTTGGATGATTCTAAAGACCTTCATAATTATGTATTTATATATATGTGTGTGTGTGTGTGTGTGTGTGTGTGTGTGTGTGTGTGTGTGTGTGTGTGTGTGTGTGTGTGTGTGTGTGTGTGTGTGTGTGAACAAAATTTACTTATTAGTAACATGAAAATGACCTTTCTTTGGGAGGGTTGCTGGAAGCCATGCTTCTTGGAAGTAGGGTTAGGACAGCCTCATGTGACAGGAAGGAAGTGGATACCTTTTTTTTTCTTAAGTAAAAAGTACAAAAAAGTAAAAGAAGACATTTTTAATACAAAGTGGACAATTGGCGACAACGGGAAGGTTCGTGAGTGGCTGGTTTATGACAGCAGTACAGAACAAATGTACTGCAGTGACTGTTGTGTGTATGGCTCAGAGAAAGCAAAGTCAAATCCTTTTGTAATCGGGACTAAAAACTTTTTAAAAAGCGATAAGTTGTAAACTATCAAAGCCTGTGCTTCCGGAGGACACCGCTGGGGTCGAGGCACTGACGTCCATGAAAGCAGCGCCGTTTGAGAGGATGCGACTGCTGTTTCTGAACGTTCATGCGATCGGAAAGAAGATGAGGCTCTTCTCTGACTACGCTTGGATGTGCGATGCGACTAAGTATTAAACTGTTGGTGAGATGGGATGAGATAATGCAACGCTGACGTAGGCTACAGTACAATGACAGTTGCACAGATGTGTGCGTGTTGGGAACCGGTGAGAAAATGAAGAAAAATATATTTCAGAGAAAAATCTGGCTGGTAAAAAGTCACTGTGGCTGGTGGTCAAAAACGTTAACTTCAGTCCCTATACACACACACACACACACACACACACACACACACACATTGTAAGTTGTCGCTCCTCTGTTACCGCTATGGTCCGGGTGCAAACAAGACCCATAGCACTTGTTCATTCAAACTCAACGTATATCCATCGCCCTGTTACAATAAACTCACATCGCATACATGTACATTCACATAGGTTTACCAGTTCGCTGATGTGTTGATTCCGGGTGCGAAAGCGACAGAGATTAAACGTGATTGATGGTATCGAGGGCTATTTATAGCACTCTGGCGCCACCCGGAACGGAGGATACTATGTGTTGTGTGATGTGAGAAATTTTGTTGTGTTTATAGTTAATTTATGTCTTAAAAAGAATATTACGTGATGTTGGTGATGCATTTTAGGGGTTTATTTATGTTTGATGTTGATTATTGGTGTGAGTTTATGTAGTACTTGTAGTACTTCAATTAAACAAATTAAAGTGCATTAATATTTTTTGGCACATCTCACGTTTAGTGACACATGCCAATATCCACTGGTACATGCCAGTTGGCCAGTGTCACTAAAACTGACATGTCTCTTTATGTTGTGCCGGAGTATAATGTAGATTATGTAACATGCACATAGTTAATTTGTACAACAAAAATTTATTTTATTTCTTGAATAATTCCTTTTTTTTCTTCTTTTTTAAAAAAAATATTAAAGGTACTGAGGAAGGTCCTGCACGACCGAAAGTTTGTTGAATTTTTAAAATGCACTGAGCACTTTTTTGCACTTGTATAAATAAAGAATATTGCTAGTAGCTCGGAATACTCCTTTTCAGATAGGCCTACATAGCCTAACAAACAAATGTTTTTTACACTTTTTGGAAGGACTTGAAATATTAATAAAGCCACAGATGAGAATCTTGCGCTGGCCAGTGTTACACTCACTTATACTGACACCTACTGGCGTGCGTCTGTGCAGCATCAAAAGGTTTCCAGTAACGGGCGCGACTGTTAATACGTTATTCGTAGTGACCCATGATAGATTTATTTCGTGTCTTTCCTAGAATGGTCAGTTTGTGACTTTGCGAGATAAACAACATAAAGTAGCACTGGTAGCCTATTACAAAACAATCAGTGGCACATGCCAAACAAATACAGACGTGACACAAATAACACGTTTGAAAAAATATGAATGCACTTTAATTAGTTTAATTGATATTTTAAATATCACAAAATTAGGCTATTTATTTAGGATTTTGTGCCACAATTACGTCAGTAGGCTATAGGTGTTCAATTAATATGTCAGTCACTACTGGAGGTGTCGCAACACGGTGACATGTTCCGCGACTCGGATGCTTTGCCCACACATTGAATCTGATTGTGAGGGAAAGCTTAAAACACATTCAAGGCACAGTGACAAAAGTCAAGAGTGTTGTTGAGTATGTCAACAGAAGCACTGTTGCAACAGAAAGACTAAAGGCAACACAAAAACAAACGGGCCTTGAAGAGCTGAGGCTCAAGCCGGATGTAATTACAAAGATGGAAGTCCACGTATTACATGCTAAACAGATTTTGGCTGCAGAAGGAAGCAATCATTGCTTCAATTGCACTGGTAAACCCCAGCCTTCCAACCCTGACACTTGACGAATGGGACATGATTAAAGGGTTAGTTCACCCAAAAATTATGTCATTAATGACTCACCCACATGTCACTCCAAACCCGTAAGACCTCCGTTTCTCTTCTGAAGACATCTTACGATATTTTAGATTTTTTCCGAGAGCTTTCTGTCCCTCCATTGTAAGTCAATGGACGGTATATTGTTCACGTCCATAAAGGTAATAAAGACATCATCAAAGTAGTCCATGTGACATCAGTGGGTTAGTTAGAATGTTTTGAAGCATCGAAAATACATTTTGGTCCAAAATTAACAAAAACTACGACTTTATTCAACATTGTATTCTCTTCCGGTCTGTTTTCCATCCGCGTTCACGAGTCCACATTGACGCTGCTGACGTAAGACGCTGCTGATGTGAGACGCTGCTGATGTGAGACGCTGCTTGAATACACCGTGCTTCTCCCTCAGACTGTAACCGAAGCTCGGGCGCACCAGATAACACGTCAGCAGCGTCTTACGTTAGCAGCTGTCTGATGTAACGTAAGATGTCTTCAGAAGAGAAACGGAGGTCTTACGGGTTTGGAGTGACATGTGAGTCATTAATGACATAATTTTCATTTTTGGGTGAACTAACCCTTTAAGGATGTTATGAGATTTTGAAGCCCTTTGAAGAAGTCACTGTTGAAATTAGTGGTGAAAGGTATGTATAATTTAATTTAACATAGAACTGCTTCCACTAGTGAAATATTTGAAATAAGTGAATGATTTTGTCATATTTCAATCCTCTTTTTTTCCCTTCGCATAAACAATGATAACTTATTAGATCTTACTTAGTTCTTTTGTGTTTTTATTGAAACAGATTTGTGACTGCATCCAAGGTCATTTTGATTGCAAGGGGACTGCAAAAAGTTGTCCAGCGATTGCAGGGTGCTGTGTCTAACCATTAAGGGTTAACAGCAGTGATGAGAAGGAGACTTTGTATAGTAGCCTCTGTGCCTTCAGAGAGAGTGTTTTCCAAAACAGGTCAGATTATTTCAGAAAGACGAAACAGACTCAAACAAAGTTAGGCAGATTGTTTTTCTGAATGCAAACCTACCCTTGTAAGACAATGCACCAAAGAGAGGGTCAAATGACTAAGTTGCATATTGTTACTTGTGTATCTTTTATTGTATTTTCACTGCACTGGTTTAAAACAATTTGTGCACTTTTTTTTTTTTTGATAATGCAAGATGACATTTGTTATTTACAGATAACAACAGGTATTGCCTGAAGAGTTAAATGTGCAAGTGCACTTTTTTATATAATGCAATATAAGTCATTGCCTGAAGACTTAAATACATGCATTGCCTGAGTTAAATACAGTGCAGTTTGCAAGTGCTCTAGTTTTCAACAATTCTTCTTTGTTAAATTTGAATAGTGTATTGTTTGAAACACTTTGACAGTTTTATTAAAACAGTTTATTTAACAGTACAGGAATTTCATAAATCACCTTGCTTACTGTTAAAACAGCCTATACTGTAACTCAGTTATTTTTGTCCAAAATCCCTTATTGAGATCATAAAACACCCTTCATTTAGCCTTCAACAGCATCTTCAACTAAAGCAATGCACAGTCATTTAAGACAAGATTTTTTTTAAAATAAACAATTTAATACTTTCGCTCCACCAATTGTTTCAAAAACTCATACAGTGATAATACAGTAATTAAGTCATAAACATTTCCAATATGTTTTATTTTGTAACCCTTTTTGGTTTGCAACAAAATAATAAGGTAGCATGTATTTCGTCCGGGGAAAATAATTACACGCAAGCTCAGTATCTCCAGCTCATCGGTTCTCAGTATGTCGGACGCGTCCGAAAGAAACAGTTTTCGGTTCAGTCAGTGAGTGTACTGGTGATTCGATTTCGAAAAACGTGCTGCAGCCTGAATTGTAAGCATAAACTGTAAAAAATATGGACGTAGTGTCCGTGAAGCCACCCATAGGTTTCTGAAGACCGTTTTTGAAGCCTAAAGTGGGCGTGGCCGACCGTCGCCATCTTGGCAGTGCGTCACTCCCGAATTTATTTATTTTTACAGTCAGACAATGAGCTGAGGTAACGTGACGGCTAACAAACAGCAGACAAACGGCTAATGATGACTAATGACCACAGCAGCGGGAATACACCTGTCACTCAAAAGTGGACACACCCTTAATTATGCAGAAATTTAAGGCTTAATATAATTTAAACGGATGAGTTATAAAACAATTCACCCCCCTCACAGTTGTCATGAAGGGCAAAATTAGCTGTATAGACCAAAGCCACTTTTTGCTCCAGGCTGTAAACATGTTTTTTTCTGCTGTAAAGTCGGCCATTTTAACATGGGGGAGATGCAGATTTGACTCACTTTTGCAGCCAGCCTCAAGCGGCCAGTTGATGAATTGCCGTTTAATTCACTTCCGTGTTGGTTTCAAGAGAGAGACAGGGAGGTTGCCGCTTGATTTTAAGAGGCGGCGCCGGCGCTACGCAGACCGACCGATCACTCTATGACATCAAAATACCGCGAGAGCGATTGGAAAGCATATGGAGCCATCAGCTCTGGAATCGCTCTCACGATACTTTTATGTCATACACCAACCGAGTCGAACACAACTCTTTTGAGAACCTCTGTGTTTACGCTCGGGGTACATGACGTGATCTCACGCAATGACACACACGCATGCTCAGTATCACTACAATCAGTAGGCTTGTTTGAGATGAGCAAAATCTGCGCAGAACCGATCACCGGTGATCAGCTCGAGATGCATGCCGGCTAGAAATGTGTCCGAGTGCGGTCTGCCCATAGACTGTAAAAAATATGGACAAAGCGTCTGTGACGTCACCCATAGACTTCTGAAGAACGGTTTTGAGGCCGTTTATGGGGGGTATGGGCGGCGCCATATTTCAATACAAATGTTCAGAAAGGATAACTTACAGGTATGATGTGTTGTGTCAGATCATGGCCGAGACGTCAAATTTCAGGAATTCCACTCGGCGCAGCCTATGCTTGTTGTCAGCTGTCAATCAAGCTGTCAATCGCGCCCTTATTTGTCATACATTTTATATCTAAATACGATATAAACTACCGAGTTAGAAAAAAATTCACCCCCCTCACAGTTGTCAGGCACTCGGAACCTATCGAAAAATACAATAAAAGTCCATGGGACCAACCTGTAAAAACATGAATTTATGCTGTGAAAACGGACATTTTAACATGGGGGTGTATGGACATTTGCTCCCTTTTGGGACCTGCCCCTAGCGGATTTTCGATGTATTGCAGTTTTTCGCACTTCCGGGTAGGCTTCATTTTTCAGATTAGAATGTTGCCGCTTGGGTCTGCCTGGCTCTGATGTCATGCTGACGTATGTCAAAAACTCTCGTGAGCGCAAGGCGCACGTGTCGGATTCTGCAGTCGAGCACAGTTGCAAACTGAAGAAGCCCTCCAGCACCTTGTCACCCCTCCACACAGCCCCCAGTTATCACCAGAGCAAGCTGTACATCCTCAACCAAGCACTTCCAGGTCTACTTCATGAAACACTCATGTGCCAAAGACAATGTGCTAGAGGGGTTAGAGTTAATGAAAATAGACATGATTACATTACACGATGTCCCTGTTTCACAGACAGGGTTTAGATTAAGTCAAGTCAAGTCAAGTCAAGTTTATTTGTATAGCGCTTTTCACAATACAGATTGTATCAAAGCAGCTTCACAGTATTAAATTAAAATAATACAACAAAGTTTGTTTCAAGAGGAATTTATTGATTGATAAAATTAAATTAAATATCCCCAAAATATCCCCAACTGAGCAAGCCAAAGGCAACAGTGGCAAGGAACCGAAAAACTCCATCAAGTGACCTAATGGTGACCTAAAACTCCATCAGGTGACCTAATGGAGAAAAAAAAACCTTGGGAGAACCCAGGCTTAGTCGGGGGCCAGTTCTCCTCTGGCATTTATGAGCTAGAGGCCGGATTGTAGTTTGAACTGTAGGATTATATGAATGCCTGGCTGAAGAGATGCGACTTTAATCTAGTTTTAAACTGGGAGAGCGAGTCTGAGCAACGAACAGTATCAGGAAGACTATTCCAGAGTTTTGGAGCCAAATGTGAAAATGCTCTCCCTCCTTTGGTGGTTCTGGATATCCTAGGTATGACCAAAAGCCTTGAATTTAGTGATCTTAAAGAGCGCGATGGATTATAGGGCGATAGAAGATCCGTTAAATAGACTGGAGCTAAGCCGTTTAGGGCTTTATAAGTCAGTAGCAATACCTTGTAATTAATACGGAACTTTATAGGTAACCAATGCAGTGATGATAAAATTGGTGTTATATGATCATATTTTCTTAGATTAAGTCAGGATTAGGCCTTAGTTCAATTAGGGCATTTAGTAGCTTTTATAAATGTGCGTTTGGAAAAAAAAACATTACTGGTGTGCATCTTGAGACAAAACAATGACACTGACATATTTTAAGATATGCTTTCAGTTAAAACAGCTCAAACATGCATTTTAGTCTGGGACTACCTTAGGCCTGTCTGTCAAACCGGATGTATGAATTTAGCCATCAGATCATAGTGATTAATTTAACAGTGTTACATTGTGTATATTATCCCACCCGCGAGGCCAGTCACAGGTCGTCACATGGAAATCGAAAGAGAAGTCTGGGCCAAACTAGAGACAGCTTTTTAGAAAGGGCCAGGCAAGTTTGTTTTCTTGAATTTAGCGCGATTCTAGCTAAACACTGTTGGATGTAGTTTTTGCAACTGAACATGTTTTGTTTTGTACATGAAGATGGAGAGAACCCAGGAGCCAGAAACACCCATGGGATGATGATGGCATGCTGATACACCCGCCACACTATCTCCGTTCTCTCTCTCTCTCTCTCTCTCTCTCTCTCTCTCTCTCTCTCTCTCTCTCTCTCTCTCTCTCTCTCTCTCTCCCCTTCTTTCACTCCTTTGTTCACTTTTCATCTTCTTGGCTGTGACAAACAAGCACATTCCTTCAGAAATCTCTATCACACACACACACACACACAAGCTATACACACACAAGCCACACACACACACACACACACCGGAATGTCCGGATACATTCCTGTTACGTTCATTCCTGTTTTGCAATTTTCATTCCTGTTATTAAATTGTTTTTATTAACAGGTTAAAAAATAAAGTTAAACCACTGATTTTCTCAATTGTGTTATGTTTATCATTTATCCAACAGTTTAATTAATTACATGATAAAAACATTTATAAATTTAAGGTTTGGGTCTCCTGGCTTTGCATTTTTTTTTAATACACCTTGTGTGCATATATTGTGATTTTTAGTGACAAATGTCAATTATTTAAACATGCAACCAACCATTTCTTTAAAATCAACACTTTTGTGAGAGTAAAACAAAGAAATTAGTTGCCTTTTTTTTTTTACATACTTTTTAAAAGATGTACCTGATTTTTGGTAACAGGACTGAGAAAAATGCATCCATCTCCCACTTTGAAACCTTGTAAAAAATGAAATAAAGTTACCTGAGATTGACCAATATACATTTTGAATAGTGGAATGTGTGTGTTATTAGATTCAGTGTTGAAAAAAGATAATAAATTAGTTTCATTTTTAAAAGTTACAACAGGCAAATGTCACCCTTTCGGTGGAATGGATCATATACATATGTCTGTATTACAGAAAACATGATTGATAAACATGTATTTGGAATGGAATTAAATAACAAGTAGCCTATACTTTGGATGTCTAGTTCATTATATTTATTTTCATATAAAAGCAACAAAACTTAAATTACATCCAGTTTATTAGCAACACTGTGCACGAGCGTGAATCCCGTGATATTCATCTGTGATCTCACAGGTGTCAGATCCACTGCGAGAAGAGAGATCTGTCCGGCTTGCCTGCACTTTCTTCACTCCTCCTCCTCTCACTGCAGCGCCTACTCTCGACTACATTTCAGGCGAGGCAAGGCACATCTCAAACAAGCCTAATAGTGCGCGCAGCATGCTCAGTATCAGCTGCTCGTGCTCATCACAACATGTCTCAGTTCAGTTCAGTAAACTGTTGGAGTTACTGGAGTAACATATACTCCGGGGTATTGTTTATTTCGAGTCGGAGGGACTGTGTCAGGCATGTCCAAAAGTGAGTAACTTTAGTTATTTGTGGATCAGCGCTGACGCAAGACGCGAACTGTTTTAAACGATTCAGTCCGATTTAGTGTTCGACCGGTTCACTGAAAAGAAGGCGGGCCAATATGGCGACTAAGTAACATCCCTGTGCCGAAGCTTTGCATTCATTATATAATTAACAAAATACTTAATATGTAAAAGGGCTCAAAGTAATAATTTCTTTACTGATCTGAGAAAGTCTTTGTTCGTTCTTTTGTTTTTCTAACTTTTCAACGAGCGTGATGGAAGAAGATAAGCCTACTCGAGGTGCCATGCACTCATACGCGAAGAAATCTCTGGATGCCTCGCTTAAAGGGAATGACGCTAAGAATACATCAGGATTTAAAGTTCCCCTTCCTGAAACTCCTAGACAGCCAGCCAAAAAATCTAAATTGGGTGAAAGAGTGGCGTCGGATTCTCAGATGGTCTCCAATTTGAACCTGATGGAAGTTTTGGAGAGAGTTGAAAAAATGCAACTGGAATTTATGAATCGAATGCAATCCGTTTTTTCTTCTTCAGACAGAGGATAGACTTTTATAGGCTACTTAGCGTTGCCCATTTGACCTTGTTTGCTCATGCTGGATATTTAACGCAATTGTTTTATTTTATTTGGAAAATTATTATTTTATGACAATGGTCATAAATACGGGTTCTATATAATGTTGCAGAGTTAGGCGAACTACTGCATTTTTTGTGTTATTAGTTTCTAATGTTCTAATTGATATCCTGTTTCATACCTAGTTCTCCAGGTATTATATACTCTTGTTTAATTTTTTATGTCTTTGTCTTTATTTTCTCTAAATGCCAGGGGTTTGAAAAACAATATCAAGAGGAAGCCTTTATTTTTGTTTTCTAAGAGGCACAAAGTAGATTTCAGTTTTTTCCAGGTAAGTCACTCTACATCTAAAGATGCCAAATTTTGGAGGTCACAGTGGGGCAATGATATTTGGTTATCACATGGGTCAGAACATTCTGCTGGAGTAGGGATTATGAGGTATAATTTTAATGCTAACATTTTGGAAACCAGTATTGATCCTTCAGGACACTTCTTCCTAATGGTTTTTGTTGTCAATCATTTTATGTTGATTATTGTCAACATCTATGGTTACAAATCTGTTACAGAAAACTGTGCTTTCTTTAACACTTTAGCAATGTGGAACTAATGTGACTACATACTTTTGGTAGTATTTTCAGCGCGGTGAACTCACTGTTGAGGTTTGGAAGAGTTTATTAATTTATTAGAG
This sequence comes from Leuciscus idus, assembly GCA_021554675.1. Lineage (NCBI taxonomy): Eukaryota > Metazoa > Chordata > Actinopteri > Cypriniformes > Leuciscidae > Leuciscus > Leuciscus idus. Next base: position 63,215,212 of record CM038621.1, read on the forward strand.
AAACACGTGTGGTTAAAGAAGAAAGAAAGAAGAGGAACTGACATCTTAACCCACACAGAACTGATCATCTCTGAACCCAGTTTGGACTGAACCTGGTAAAGACTGAATAATAAGTACATTTTAAAATGTTTTGTCTTATTCAGCATCCAATAAAAGGTACCAGACAAATACTTGTATTTATCCATTAAATAAGTTATTTTTGTTTTACCAGGTTCAGTCCAAACTGGGTTCAGAGATGATCAGTTCTGTGTGGGTTAAGATGTCAGTTCCTCTTCTTTCTTTAAATATTTCTCTAATAAACATGTGTGGTTAAACTAACTGAGTTCTCACACTCAGCAGAAACATGTTTCCAAACCTCAACAGTGAGTTCATCGCTCTGAAAATACTACTGAAAATATGTAGTCACACTAGTTTCACATTGCTAAATTAAAACTAGACCAAAGGTTATTACAATAGTTCTGGAAGCGCTAGAACTCAAAGCCAGAACACAAAGAGGACAAAAGACAACAATTCGTTACAATTTGTTTGTTTACATGTAAAAGACATTGAAAGTATTAACAATGAATGAAACCATTAGGATTGAGTTATATTGGATTGATATTCCTCTGCTCATGTGGGTTTTGTATAATTATTTGACTGATTTGTTCTTGTTCACAGAGGCATAAAGTTGACTGCAGTTCTCCTGAGCTCCAGCTTTTGCTCCTCTGATGGAAGCATAAGTCACTTTATCATCACAGCGAACCTGAATGAACATCACAGTTGTTTCAACCCACAATTATTACAGCATGTTGTTTGAGCTCAATGCATGAAGAACTGCATATAATCACACAAATCAAGAAGATCTGCATATAAGAGGAAAATATACAAAAATCATGTTGAGAGAAGCTGGACAACATCAAGGAAGTGTTCGCTCACCTTGTTCTTTTTGCCTCGTTTTTTACTGTACGCAGCGACTTCAGTATAAGTCACATCATCTGTCTGCTCCTAAACATCAATGGAAATATGGCAAAAATCAAGCTATTAAATGCCATCCATCAATAATATTTTCCTCAGGTTCTGCAAATGTTCAGGTAATATATGTGTAAAACGTGTGTCCTGGCAATTTCACATACATGTTTTGTGAAAATCTATTATAAAGACATGACGTTATGATGACAGATCCTATTGTAACATGTCAGGATGATTGACTTGACTTGACCCACACAACAGGAACAACACATGATGAAATCCACAACTAGAACAATGGGCAATTAGTAACAGGAAGCACAACACACTCAGGGTACGTTTACACGAAAACTATATGCTTAAACATTTTTCCTTTAAGTTTTCCTAAATGTTTTCCTTTCCTTTCCGCGTACAGATGACATCATTGTCAAAACGATCCCCATTCACACAGATCAGCGAAAACAACTAAAAACACTGTATTCTGCTGCCAGGCCACTAGATGGCGATGAAACACTATAGACTGAACACGTAATACGCATGTGCATGACCTCATCGTCTTCAGAGATTCACGTTTTTGTTGTTTACTTTCAGGCACTCAAAACGCAGTTGTCGTGTAAATGAATGGCCAAAACGCATAAAAAGTTTTACGTTTTTAGTTGAAAATGGCGTTGTGTAAACAGCCCCTCAATACGCTGATTTCACGCAGCCGCCATTTTGAAATCGAAAGTGAGGCTCCGGTGGGAAAAACCCCGGAAGTAAAGATAAACAACAATGCCTTTGGACGACCAACCTGAAGCTGCTGCCGTGATTTACACTATAGGATGTTAATATTCAATATAGGATATGTATATAGTTCATTCCTGCTTCTTTTTTTACTTTTTGAATTATATAAAAAAAATATTTTATTTATAAATGAATTTCACTGTATATAGTCTAAAGTATGAAAGAAATGTATGTACAGTTTTAGAATTGACACAACATCATTAAACACAACAATACGCCATCGCATTCACGACTCTCCTGTGATTAAAGGCGACACTTACGGTTTTCTTTCCACCGGAGCCTCGCTTTCGATTTCAAAATAACGGCTGCGTGAAATCAGCGTATTACAACGAACTGGCAAAACATGAGGGAAAGAAAACGTAGGCAGTGACTTGATGCCTCGCTGTCCTATCAGGCAATGACTTTGCAGGCAGCGATTGCACACGAAGGCTCCTCACGAAACTGATTTCAGACAGACTTCTGAGGCAGTGTTATGGTTTAATGATCTACAGAAAAATAGAGCGAGCTGTGGTGAAAACTGAGTGAATGTTTAGGCCTAGTCCACACGGACACGGGTATTTTTATAACCAGAGATTTTCCTCCTGCGTTTAAAAAAAAAATCCCGTCCACACATGCTCGGTTTAAAAGAAATCTCCGTCTAAATGAAAACGCAAAAACACGCTATCAAGCGCTGTCAAGAGCATGCCACACCAGCAGGTGGCGATATAACCCTAATCGTAAAGCCACGTTGGCCAATCAGAAGCCTGAATCAGAAGCAAAAACCCCGGTTTTACTGTGTACACGACAACACTGCAACCGGCGTTTCTGAAAATCCTCACCCTGGCAGGGGTTTTCAAAAATGTTCAGTTTCAGTGACCTGATACTGCATTCCCGTGTGGACGAACGGCTGAACCGCGTAAAAAAAGTCACGGTTATAAAAATACCCGTGTCCGTGTGGACAAGGCCTTAATGACACCAATAGTAATTTCTCACTATAAATGACATCAGAAGTGGAAAACGTTGATCAAAAATGTACATTTACACACAAGCAGCCGCAACTTTCAGACGCCATCTTTATTTTTCTAGCTCAACTGTCACAGAATGGAAAGCACAGGAGAGTGTCATATTTCAGGGTCAGTCCTTATGAACATTAATAACTCATGGATCAACCTGCAATACTTACCACAGAGTCACCAGTCCCTCTTCTGTTGCCTGAAACATAATGTCACGGGAAAGTTTATGATCAAACACACACACAGTCTCTAATGCAGATGACAATCAGTTTTTAAAAGAGTCTAGAAGAATCTAGTGCTGTAGAATAGAAACATTATTTTTGTTAACTCATTGATTTCTCTTCACTTTTAGAGAAAGAAATTTGTCTAAATTACATATTTATTTTATCAGATGTTTTTGTCTGTTGTTACAAAATATGAAAAACTCACCAGCTCTTTTTTTACGAATCACCCAGAGAATAAGAGCCAGAAGGAGAAGAGCGAATGAAGCGGCAACAACAATCACAATCACAATCCCTGAGAGAGAGAGAGTATAGAGATACACATTCAGCAGGACTATATTACTGTGTTTAACCAAATACATAAAAATGGCACATTTAATAGCATAATTATCCTTATTTACCATGAAGTAAATTGATGCTTGTGATGAATTTATAGTATATTCAGTCTGAGATTATATCAGTGATGGTCCTCTGAGATACTGTTGTCACTTCAGAAGTTCAGCAGCTATAAAGTGTTTATTATCTTAATCCTCTGGGGTCTGAGCTGTTTTCTGGGCCCTGGAGGTGTTCTGACATGCTCTGACATTTGTGTTTTTTTCTGTTACTAGTGACATTTTCATGGCTAAAGTCTGATTACACTGTATTTAGCACAAACTCTGCTACAATAATATATCAGCAGCATGTATGTAAAAGTTTGTAGTTTTGAGATAATGACATTTATGCGTGGTTTGTGAAAATACAAAAAAAACCTTGTGTAGAAGCTGCTGCTGTAGTTCGGCTTGATGTCTTCTCAGAGTTTGAGCTTCTGACTGGAGTCAGTGTTGTTGAAGCGACTGGAGCTGCAGAAGATGAATGTTCAGACGCATCAGGACATTAACATCATATTTTCATATTGATCATGACATGCAGTTTGTGTTCAATCATCACAGCTTACAGTGGCAGTAGTTGAGAAGAGAGATGTTACTGTATCATTTATTACTGGTTTATATGTGAAACACAGTGAGCTGCTTCCCATAAACCTTCAGCTTTCCTGAATCAATGACATTATTAAGCCTTAGAATTCGCAATATTGACGTCCCTCATGGGTCATACATTAAATATTGCATAAATCAGAAGAGTCTATTTTAGCCTAGTATGACCCATAGGAGGTCAATATTGGGAATTATAAGGATTTTTATGCAGTTTATGACTTTGACCACTAATATTTTACAATTGTCAAAAGTATGAAGCCATCAGAAAGAGTAGAGCCAGTGTGTGAAAGTTTTCACAAATCTGTCAGAAAAGAGTGTTTTCTCACCTGAATACTTGACAGTGTATCTGACTGAGGTCTTGACTTGATTTCTCTGAGTAAGAAGACATCTCCACTCTCTGTTGTTATCTTCATTCAGGAGTGTTGTAGTCAGAGTGATGATACAGTGATATTGATCTGATGATGATAATATCTGATATCTGGAGTCTGTCTTCAGATCAACACCAGCCTGATTCACCCACAACAGCTCAACTCCCTCAGAACTGACCAGATCAGCACAGGAGAATCCAGTATATGAATACAACTGACAGGAGAGAGTCACAGAGCGGCCTGGACTGATCTCAGTCTGTGAGGATGAAGATGATGATGATGATGATGATGATGATGATGATGGAGACACTGAAACTGAACACAAGACACAAATCACTGACTCTTCAATCATCATCTGAGTTTAAAGGGAGAATCTGCCCTTTTTAAATTGACCACATAATCATAAACTTACTGTGAAGAACATGCAGAGAAACACGTGCATCAGATCCTGGTTGGTGTCTGTCATTCACATATTGTCTGCAGGTGTAAGATCCATAATCTTCTTCTGTGACGTTCTTGATGTTCAGAGAGCAGTCAGACTCCAGACTCAGTCTCTCATGTCTCTCTGTGTCTTTATTCTTTATCCCTAAAGTAATCAGTTCAACTATTGCTGAATGACTGAATCTGTTATAGTAGGTCCATCCAGTAGATTTGCAGTCAGAAAGAGCATTATTACAGGACAGACGAGCATTTTCACCAGAACTGATGAACACATGAGTCTCATCCACTCCACTGATACCTGAAACACAGTATATCTCAGTGATCATTATGATATTAATAAATGAAAAAACATAAACCATACCAGCATACAAAGCAGAAGATTCAAATCATACAGTCTTTTTCCGGTGTTTGATAGTTAATGCATTAATTAACATTTATGGATAAACCAAATCAAACGCCTCTTTAAGAAGGAATAAGAAATACCCTGACTCTGAAACAAATGTAAATAATGTAATATCATCATATCTTGAACTCTTGATGTCAGCTTTGTCATAAACATTACTGGACGGCACAGGATTAGTTGATCCTCCTCTTCAACCGTAGAAAATACACTAATAACTGCCCTTAAAAGCTCTTTATCTGTTCTGTGTTTCTCTCTTTCCTTCAAACTCACCCTACTGTGACTTATGCACAGCTAAATACAAAATAACAATTCAAAACCCACAAAGAATATTTGTGGAACAGTTCCCAAAGGAAGGAGCAAAACTCAGGGAAGGTTTGCTGGGATCAGTAGTTCACTCTCCATCCAGACACAGTCGTGATGATACTGTACTTCTGTTCTCTGACCACACAACATCACTTCACTGAGCTGAACACTCGTTGTGTGTTTGATAGTAAGTTTATGATCAATCATGAGCTGAGTTTGGGAAGTAGTTAACAGTGAATTTGATCATGATTAGGGCCCTCTCGAGTAAAGTCATGACAAAATAATGCATTAACAAATCATTTAATACAATATGATTAAACATGCACTAGGAGAATATTTGTATTCCTTTACACCACCAGTACAACAAAACAAACAAACAAAACAACAGATAAAGGTTATTTGTAGTTCTTTTACTCACAGCACATTCACTGTGTGCTCATACTATGATCTCCATATCAATATTGTTAAAAGCGCTATATAAATGAAGGTGACTTGACTTGACTTGACAATATGAGCTCATCCCAGATAGAAATGTTGTTGTTCTATGAATGTTTTGAGAGCATTATGTTGTTCTTGTAATGTTTTCTGTAGATAATTTTATTTTTGTTACCAGAATGTTCTCCTAAAAGGAAGGATAACACTCTCTAAACATTCTTATACAGTTTTAGTGGGAAGTTTCCCAGCAGACACAGGACTGAACCGTCTTTTCCTCATATGTCTCTAGTTTCCTGTTTACACTCAGTGCATTTGGGGTCAATATGACCCCAAAAATGTATAGAGTGATTGTATTTTTTTTACATTTTTAATAATACACATAATATATATATATATTGCAAAATACCTCAGCTACACCATTAGCATGCATATGAAATATTACCTTTTTATGAAAAAAGAAAACACATTAATGATGATCAAAATGAAATATGAGTTGTTTCTGGATATTGATCTAGGTGTGAGATGCATAATTCTTCATCTGCTGGTTAGAGTTTTTTTTTTTTTTTTTTTTTAGATAATATAGTTTTGCCAAAAAGTGTAATTACCATACACTTCCAGCAGAGGCGCCATAGAGATCCATTCATTTTTTTGGATGTGACTGACTGCTCTTATAACAGCTTTTGTTATGAATATATATATATATATATTTAAACATTTTAAAATAAATTAAATCCGGGGTTTTTTTAGGTTTTTTTTTATTTGAGGTCTTTTGAAGTGTCTTGTTTTTGCAATAATGCCACATATTTGCAGTAAAGGACACTAAAAGACTTGAATGCAGTTACATATTATTTATTTCAATAATCCAAATGTATAAGATCATTAACTTTAGAATAAGAAAAACATTTTTAGTACATAAAAGTACGTTTTTTTTTTGTCAAATGAAAAATACAAATAAAAAATTCATTTCAAAGACACTAATTTCAAAGGTCTTGAGTGTGACTTTTTTTTTTTTAAATGCCTTCAGAACAACCGAATCAAGCCAAGTTTGTGTGTGTGTATAGATAGATAATTTAGAAAAAGTCACAAAATCTTATTGCACTGAGATGAAGGAAACCATTTTTTTTAACTAAAGAAAAGTCGACTGGGTCATATTGACCCTAAAGGACAAATTAGGGTTTGGTCCTGGAGGGCCACTGTTATACTGTTATATTTGCGTTTTATTTTCTGAGAGTGCAAGCATGATGTTGAATCATCATCATCACATTGTAACATAAATTCAATGCCATTATCATTGATTTTTGGATGAAATCTAAAATAACATTATGGGTGTAAAAGTGATGTTGATTCAATGCAGTTAACATTGACACATTAACATTGATTTAACATTGTTTGGATGGTTGCTTGCTATCTGGGACCCTCATCAAACACAGCTAATCAATGTCTCCAGGATTACTAGAAAGCTACAGGCAGGAGAGTTTATCAGGGTTGGAGATAAACTCTGCAGGACAGTGGCCCTCCAGGACCGCGTTTGCCCATCCCTGGTTTTCTTTATGAAGCTTGTCACCGTTATTGAGTTTGGGAATTATTAACTCATTTACAGTATGTGTCCAGCGCTGTCACATCACGTCAGGTGTCAAAAGAACGAAAGACTCAGAAGAATCAGACCCGAAGACTCAAGAGATGAACTAATCATTTAAAATTCCAAAGTTACCAAATTAAGTTACCAAATTCAGCTCATGATTTATTTTAAACTTACTGTCAAATGCACATGATGTTCTAACACAACAAGTATCATTATCATGAATGCATTAACTATCAAACATGTACTTACATGTAGTTAAGGCTGCCGTTATTTATGTGTGAATCCATTATGACTCCATTGTAGTTCAGGATAACTCTTCATTGGTTCATGATTAGTTCATGCTTTCAATTATTAGAAGTTCATGTTGAATTAAGTATTAATCCAGGTATTAGTACATGATTATTCATATACTCTTATTGTAAAGTGTTACAGTTTTTTTTCCTCACTTAATGCAAACGACACACTCTCCAGAATAAACTATAAGTCTTTATCAGAGAGCTGTTCAAATCACTGACACACTCTTGTAGAATTGAAATAATCTTGACTGTTTTTCTACCCCCTCTTTCCACCACAAGGACCATTTTGAGTTCCCAGAGACACAGATAGTGATCAAGGCCTGTAGGCCAAAATGTTTGTATTTTGGGGGTCGATGAATTGTCACACCTTTTGTACGGTGGGGGAAGTTCGAATTAGGGGTGTGCGATATGACGATTTTTGATCGTGGACGATTAAAATGTCTCCACGATCTGCTTTTGAAGAAATATCGTGCATTATATCTGTTCTGGCGCCTCTGTCCCAACATACTGAACAACGCGACGTATATTCACATAAAATGTTAACGCAGCGGAACGGGACACTGCAGTTCACAAAAGTTCACAATTTGCATGTGCTTTAATGCCTTGTCGGTTAAACATTTAATTCGCATGCTGATGCGCTGTTCTAACGTGTGCGTTCCTCAGCGCGTAGATGTGAAGCTCACATGCACTAAAAGCCTGTCTACCAGCGCCTGAATACTGGTCTAAGTTATCTTTCGAGTCTTATTGTGCTTATACACACAAGGTTTACATAAACAAAGTCGGTGATGTCTAAAGTGAAAGCAAACTTGAGAAAATTGAGAGAAAATCTGCTTGTCAAATGCGTGTATATTAGACGCGTCGCGTGCAGCTCTTAAAGAGATAGTAGCAATAGTAAACACGCTGCCGCTTGTCCTTAAAGAGATAGTTCACCCAAAAATAAAAATTATCTCATCATTTACGCACTCTAATGTTGTTCCAAACCTGTTTTAATTTCCTTCTAATAGTTTCTAATATTTTTCTAATATTAATATTTTGAAGAATGTGGCTATCAAAACAGTAGCTGGTCCCCATTGACTTCCATAGGAATATACTATGGTAGTCACTGGGGTATATCAACTGTTTGGTTACCCACATTCTTCCAAATAACTTTTATTTTCAACAGAAGAAAGAAACTTATTCGAGTTTAAAACAACTTGAGAGAGTAAATTATGATAATTTGAATTTATGATAATTTGAATAAAACAACAAAATGCAAAGAGAAAATCACTCACTGCTCTTGACTGATAACTTTAATAGTAGCTTTAATAAGTATCAATGTATAATTTATACAGTTAAGTTTGTTTTGTTTTATTTTCATATTTGTTCATTTAATTACTTTCTTCAATGCTACTGTTAAATACACCTGTAGCTGAAAACATAAAGCACTGTTTAGCCTATTTAATTTGTATATTAAGTTGTGTATGTGTAATGTGTATCTTTGATCTTAATATTTAATAACAAAGAAAATAATGACAAATATATTTATCTTCACCCCTGTCTGCCATTTTTTTTTTTTTTTTTTTTTGTTACCTAAGGCTTTGTTTTTAAAATATGGACATTAGATTGGCTGTAATGCTAAGTCACAAAATAGTAACATAAACCAACATAAAAAGAATCGTGATAAAATCGTTAATCGTGATTTTCCTGAAAAAAATCGTGATATGATATTTTTGCCATATCGCCCACCCCTAGTTCGAATTATCTGATTGGTCAGTTTAAACATCTCATGGGTTAAAGTCGCATGGTCAGGAAAGGATAAAAAAAGATTGAAACTGTTGCTCTGTCTCTTTTTATGCTCTGGCTCTCTCTCTTTACTTCCTCTTCTCTCTCTCTCTCTCTCTCTCTCTCTCTCTCTCTCTCTCTCTCTCTCTCTCTCTCTCTCTCTCTCTCTCTCTCTCTCTCTCTCTCTCTCTCTCTCAGGAAATATTCACATGCTGGGTAAGATTAATGGTATAAATTATCATCATCTCATACATCTATTTTGTAACTATTTTAAGTATAACTATAACCATATTTTGTCATTAAACCTTTTCAGTTACAAATAATGTGCTAAATAGTTTTGATTTGGTATTGACTTTGAAGTGCTACATATTGCAATACAATATCGTCACTCTCTATAGCAACGCTCTCCCACATATTAATCTATTGTAACTGCGCTTATTTCCGTCGTTGGTATAAGTAGCACTGGGTGGAATAGACAAGAAATGTACAGTTTTCTACCATCTTGCTGACAACTTTTCTTTAGTCATTCGGCAGTCTTGCAGCTTGAACCTCTGCAGGAAATCCACCCTTACACTCTTAATATGAAGATAATTCTTCATCATCAGATGTTTGAGTGACACTATATCCAGTATCAGGAATAATACAGTATGATCTGTGTGTATCAATACACAACTCTGAGATCACAACGTGAATGTGTGCAAGAATAAACTGAGCATGTTCAAATGAACTCTTCCAGACTAATTCCACTAAATGTCTTTAGAGAAAATACAGATTTCTTTACCTGTGAGAAGTGAAGAGAGAATGATCAGTCCCAGCAGACACAGATCACACTTATCAGCCATTTTGTGTTTCTGTCAGTCTTCCTCTTCATTATATATAGTTACAGCTCTTCCTTTACACATCATCAGCTCCTCCTCTGGTTGGTTACTTCCTCTGTTCTCATCAGTGTTTAGTCCTGACTCTATGACACAGCTGAAGAAGCGATCAGAAAGATCTCTGGTGTAAAACTGGGTTGAATTTGAAAAGCTCTGGATCAGAAAGTGAGCTGAACTGTACAGTGGCGTCCAGAAACCAACCAAGTCCATAAAGAAGTATTATGTTTGACACTGAATAAAGTGCTTTAAAATGAACAGTTCCACACAAATCAATACAAACATATATTTTTCCTCTCATTAGCAATGTTTCCATCACCCTGTTTTTATGCATATTTTGAAGTATCGCATCAGAAACGAGTGATGGAAATGTACAATTTTTAAACTTTATTTTTGGATGGAAACCCAGCTATTGTAGCTGCTGATTATTTGTCAGAGAAAACAATTTCAACATAATGAAATATAGTTATTTTTAAGTGACCCAATACAGTGTCCTCAGAGTAATTTTTATGTGTCTATTTTTTTTTTTTCATTTACACTTTTTTTCCATCACATCACTAACACACTGGGTTGCTATATGTGTGTGTACCATGAAGCTTTTATTAGGCTTCTAAGTTTTTGCTTGTGAAACCACAAATTCACAACCTCCAGAAGTGTTTCACTGACAGATGCGTCAAGATCACACTTCATCTATATATACACAGCAAAAACTCCAGTGTTAAATTAACTCTCCTGCGAGTTTATTTTAGACCACACTCAAAAGTGTTAAAATTCTCTCTTAGGGACTGTTTACACAACACCGTTTTCAACGTTACACTTTTTACGTTCATTTACACGACAATGGTGTTTTGGGGCCTGATAACGCAAACGTTTGAAAACGGGTTTCAAAGTGCAAGTTTTTGAAAACGATCTCCTCGTAAACAATCAAAATGTGAATCTCTGAAGACGATGAGGTCATGTACATGCGTATTACGTGTTCAGTCTATAGTGTTTCATCGCCATCTGATGGCCTGGCAGCAGAACCCCTTTTTCTCAGAATACTGAAGTCTTTTTATTAAATAACGCAGTGCTACTGCACAGCCATAACAGTGCAGAGACTAAATGCACGCTATTGGCTGGTCAGTGGGAACTGCACGAACCTATGGCGGAGCGGCGTAACTGCGTTAACCAATCGGTGCACCTGCCGCCGATCTGAGCGCAGAGCCCGCCAGAAGGGGAGGGGCATCTGCCTATAAAAGATGCTAATTTCGCCATAGGATTCAGATTTGATCTCCTTCAGCGACAAAAACACTTTGCTGATTTCTCGAAGAAGCCTTCTCGCCGACGAAAACATCTAGGCGTCCTAAAAGCTTCACGTTTCATAACTCCATGAAAATGTTTTCTGGACGTATCCATACACAAGAGACACAAGCATAACAGATTGTTATGATCCAGAAGATCACATTTGCTTTTATTTTGGCCTTATGGACAATTAGAGACATTCACATGATTGTGTAGGCTGTCTGTATATGTGCACTGCATTAAAGCTTTTTTTTTTTTTTTTTTTTTTTTTTAGATGAAGGAAAAGGATGCAAAAAGAAAAAGTGTAGTGCGCGCCTTGCACTCGACACCATATACATAATTAACACATTCGACAGACCAGACGATGCCAGTGCAGAAGGCACCTATGCTAGAACTTATACAGTTATAATTGCTACTGGTAATTATACAGTTTATTTTATTTAAAAAACTTTTGGATGTCATACTGTAGAAACATTACTATAATCAATTATATGAAATTAATAGCACACATGACAGTTTATAGATAGATAATGTGACTGTTAATAGATGACATCATCTGATCACATTTTCTCTTACTGTTCTTGCCATAACACACAGTTCCAGCAGCCAGAGAAAAAATTTACATTAAAACATCAAGAGTCAAACTGACCAACTAAAGCAAACACTGATCACCAAACCAAACTATTATTATTAATAAATCATCATAATCTAAACCTCTGTAAATGTCAATAAGAACTATTCCACACATATGACAGAAATAAAGTAAATTGGGTTAGTAATAAGTGAAGCTGGTAATGCTGTTTGTGGAGTTGTTTAATGAAGTTGGAGCCTGACATCAAATGTTTAGACCGGCTACACACTGGCTACACACGTGGCGTTTCTGTTGCGTGAGCGTGGCGTTTTCTATGTCTTTGCACACCAGAAACGTGTCTGACGCGGCGCTGCTGCTGCTAGGTGACGATACAGCAAAGACAATGTCTGCAGTTTTGATGGCAAAATAGGCTACAGAATATTTCGTTCTGTATTGACAGGTGCAATATTTGAAAATCGATAATTATTATTATTAATTTTTTTTATAAAAAATGTCACGTGTCGCGTGAAAAATATGTGGCGGATCTATTTCTAGCATGCACACGTTTTCTTTCCGCACCTGAGACGTGCATGTCACGCAGGCAGTGTGCAAGATCTAACCTGTTAAAGGGTTAGTTCACCCAAAAATGACAATTCTGTCAGTAATTACTCACCCTCATGTTGTTCCAACCATGTAAGTCTTTCATTCATCTTCGGATCACAAATTAAGATATTTTTGATGAAATCTGACAGCTTTCTCACTCCTCCATAGGCTTTCAGAGGGACCCAAACTCGCCGGCCCAGAATAGTTATTAAAAACATCGTTAAAATAGTCCAAGTGACTACAGTGGCTCTACATTAAGTTTATCATGCGACGACAATACTTTTTGTGCGGAAAAACAACAAAAATAACGACTTTATCCAACTATTAGTGTTCTTCAATGTGGGCCTCTGACGAGAGTTCACGGGAGCGCCACGACACATGCGCGAGAACTGAGATTACTGCGTTCTTCTTCTACTACTACTTGTTACTGGCTGCTCACTCCTTGGGAGTATTACCGCCATCTACTGTACAAGATGACGTCCCGACATTGCCGGAAGCGCAAAACGGTCTGTTTATAAGCAGTTTCATCACAAGAGTTTTACCCGCAGAGTCCGTTTACCGTTACATTAACCCATACAATTTGTATTATGCATTTCCTTAACATGTACTTGCTAATCAAACACTTTATATGAACAAACTACTAATCTATAAAACACAATCGGTCTTCCGACCTTTTACTATTGTGTTGATATGCGCGAGGGAGAGAGAGCAATACAGCGGTCGTGTTGTTTGAAGGCGGTGAGAGTGCGCGCGCGCGGCCGGGGCTCTCTCTCTCTGTTTGTTCTTATGCGCCCTGTCCACTGATCTAAATAATTAGTTGTTACGATGACTTATTTGTTCCCTCGTTTTAATAAATCGTGGACACGTTGAACTAATTCCCTCCCTCATTTTGATTTAACGAATTACAACGTGGCCAAAAAGAATGCTAAAGACCTTTTTTTGTGAATTGGTGAATATTCAGGTGAATTATTTCGTGGCCACGAATAAATAATAATTATTAAACTGTTTTTCTTACCTGTGAAGATAGCTCTTCAGTGAAGGCCGACTATTCTCGTACAGCTTTTTATTCTTTTTTTTTTTTTGTGAATTGGTGAATATTCTGGTGAATTGTTTCGTGGTCACGAATTAATAATACCTCAGCACGTTTTACAAATTTGAGTACAACGTCGCCACAATATAGTAAAATGAGGGAACAAATTAGTATAACCTGCTGAGGTATTATTAATTCGTGGCCACGAAACAATATTCACCGGAATATTCACCAATTCACAAAAATATAGGTATTTTAAAATATATTTACATATTAATATAAACCAAAACTGCGCATGCGCGGGGTGAAACTGCTGGGGTGAAACTGGGGCTCTGCGGCTCTGCAGTCAGACCCTTCTTGAGGAAGACGCGCGCTGTATGTAAGCTATTGAATTCGACACTTATTGTGATTTAGGTCTCGATGATGTCGGGACGTCATCTTGTACAGTAGATGGCGGTAATACTCACAAGGAGTGAGCAGCCAGTAACAAGTAGTAGTAGAAGAAGAACGCAGTAATCTCAGTTCTCGCGCATGTGTCGTGGCGCTCCCGTGAACTCTCGTCAGAGGCCCACATTGAAGAACACTAATAGTTGGATAAAGTCGTTATTTTTGTTGTTTTTCCGCACAAAAAGTATTGTCGTCGCATGATAAACTTAATGTAGAGCCACTGTAGTCACTTGGACTATTTTAACGATGTTTTTAATAACTATTCTGGGCCGGCGAGTTTGGGTCCCTCTGAAAGCCTATGGAGGAGTGAGAAAGCTGTCAGATTTCATCAAAAATATCTTAATTTGTGATCCGAAGATGAACGAAAGACTTACATGGTTGGAACAACATGAGGGTGAGTGATTACTGACAGAATTTTCATTTTTGGGTGAACTAACCCTTTAACATGGGAGCCGAAATAAAAACGGACACACCACGCAGCCAGTGTGTCGCCGGCCTAACACATCAACCCAATTTTCATTTTCAACCAAAATTTGACGTCTAAACGATGAAGTTCATGTCCAATAACATTTCTAGCTGGGGTGACCTCACATTGTGGCCATAATATGAGCACACAGTGAGTGTGCTGTGAGGTTACACTTGTGACTCACATTGTGATCATATGGAGAGATCACTCTGAGATCAACGGTGTTGACTAAACGTGTTAATGAAAAAAAATCTTTTTGTAAAAAAAAAAAGAAAAAAAAAAGAAAGAAATCTAAACTTGGTGTCACTCTTTCTTCAGGGTGATCAGAGTTTTTTCTTTGTTTTCTGAGAAGAAAATTAAAAGATGAACAATCCTCTGTAAGTTTTTGCTATTGTAAATAGCACATTTACAGATTTGCTCTAAACTCATCAGTATTTTATTCTAATATTGCAGGCATCACTATTTCCTCTGGGTGCTTCGAGTCCTTCCTCCCTGCAAAATAAAAGCATTGACTGACCTCTCGTATGTGTTTTTATCATGATTGCAGATTGTTCCAGATCAGATGAGTGTGAATCATCAGATTGTGTGCGGCTCAAAACTCACCAGCTCTTCTTGCACAGATGATCTGAAGAAGAATCACAGTAGGAGCAGCAAACACTGCGATCTCAACAATAATCACAATCACTGCAGGAAACATGAGAGGAAGAAGAGAAACTGTACATGACTGAAGTCAAGGGTATTCAACTATCAACAGTTATTGATGAAGCTTTTACAGACTGACTGATAGTTTAATGTTATAAAGCTGTCAGTATAAATGAATGTGTCGTACCTCTGTATAATGATACAGCAGTCACACTGACTTCAGTTTCTCCTGGATCTGTGGATCAAGTCTGTTAGTTCAGTTCAACACATAATGCCACATATACACAACGGGAGCATGTCTATGTTCCCACAGCCCTATGTTCCCACAAATGGCCTACCCCTGACCCCACCCCTGACCCCACCCCTAAACCTACCCGTAACTGGGATTTAGACAAATCGTAAAAAAAAAAAAAATCTTAGAAATGTGGGAACATAGGGCCATGGGAACATAGGGCCGTGGGAACATAGGGCTGTGGGAACATAGGGCTGACCCCTACACAACATCATCAACACATAATACTTGAGCTTCATATCACAGAAATGATGAATATGTGCACGAGTCTGTCATCATTATCTTCTTACTTCAGTCTCAAGGTGTCAGGAGGAGAATGACAATCGCCATTGACCAAAAATAAATCTATTTGATGCTTTATTCATTCATAGATATTCATGTTATAACTTATAAGTGAGTTTCTAGCACACTAGAATTTCTAAGTTTGCAGAAACATTGAAATGTAGAATATCTATTTATTGACGGCATCTAAAACATACAAAGTTTCCTGTATGAAAATGTGGCAGGGTGGGCTATTTTCCCCTCCTACTATTGTAATTTGAGGTTTGGCCAATGGGCTGTGACTGTGGGTGTATAAGAGCGTAGGGGTGCGTCACTTTCAGGGGCCGTTACGTCATTGATACGCCGCTGCTGCTTGCGTTGGAGTGGAGTGTTTGACATGTTATGCCATTCATAAAGACCACTGAAGCTGCTGAGCCACTGCTTTTATTGTTAACTGGTGTGTTGCCGGTTGGGAAATCGAATGTGGACATTTGAGACGGTAAGGAGAGCACTTTGTGTGTGATGACGTTGTGTAATGAGGTTAATATGGGTTGCTTCAATGGAGTGGGTACTAATTTATATGTTTTACATAGTCAAAAGTCAATCTGTATCGGCTCTACGTTTTACTCAGAATTCGGGATATTTGCTATAGGCACGTGATGAGGGCAATGGCTGCGTTCTAATCAAGTGCTGTATGCTCCGTGCTCTGTACCTCATCGTAAAGTTGCTGTTCTGTTTCCAGTGCGGAATTGTTCCGTGTCTAGCACGAGACTGTTATGGTTCTAATGAGTTTCCATGTTGCTCTTAATTGAGATTCTCTGTGCTTTCTAAACTTTGGTTGCAGAAGTGTGTCTCAGTGTTATGCTTTAAGTTTCTTTTTGTTTTCCTTTTCTATTTGTTTTCTTTAATGAATGGCTTTGTATTTCTGAATTTGTTTTTTTGGTTTCACTTCATTTATTGTGATTATTGAATATTCATTTATTTCATTTAACCATTATTACGGTTGAGCTATACGGCCGAAGATATTTGATCATCTGTTTATATTGTTTCTTTAATTTGAATTTGCTTATGTTTTGATTTTTGTTATTTGTGATTGCATTATTTAGGCTCGGGTAGGACAGAGTATTTAGTCCCTTTCCCGAGCTACACTTAAGTTATACTTTATATTGTTTAATTATTGTGTTTTGCTTATGCATATCTCTGCTCCATTTTAATGTGTCTCTCTCTTGTGTCTTGTCAGCAGGATATGGGCACCGGGGGCAGACGAGTGACCTTCTCTGGGTGGTGGGGTCCTTCACCGTGTGTTGTGCTCTTCACTGACATTAGTCGGTCTGTGTGTGTGCTTGTGTGTACACTGTGATTGTAGTGATTTCCTTATTCAAGGGTGATTATTCTATCTGAGACTGCCTGGTTCCTTTGCCAGTGATAATTGAATCCTTCAATGAGATGAGTGAGACTGCATGTTAATGCCTGTTTTAACTGCTAATAAAGAGCTTTTGTACGACTACCTATGTCTCTGGCTCTAATGGTGACTAGAACCTGTGCCTTTAGAGGGCGCATTTAATTCTTTGGGTGAAATTTCCAAGGTGGCGTAGTGGGAAAGTGATATCAACTTGGTTATTGTAGTAGTCTGTTTGCTGAGCACATGTATAATTCGTGCTCCGCCCCGCCCGTATAACTCCCGCTCTGCCACAAAAACATTAAAATGCACAAATATTGAGGAATCCTTCGAGGTTGATGTGTGTAACAGTGATCATGTGATCATGAACCTTGTGTAGAAGCTGCTGCTGTAGTTCGTTCATACACACCTGGACTCAGAGAGATTGGTGTGGTGTCTGGAGTCCGTGTTGTTGCTGTAGTTGATGTTGCAACTTTTAAAAACAAGATGGAAATAGAAATATGATTACACAAAGAAGAGTACAAAGAAAGTACAAGTTTCAAAATGTCATAAACTCACTGACAAATCTGACTAAAGAGCTTTTTTTGTAGATAATATGTGTGATGATAAAGCAGTCTGTGAGAGCCAGTGCAAACCACTGAAGCGAGAGACTGATGATGTGTGACAGTGATCATGTGATCATGAACCTTGTGTAGAAGCTGCTGCTGTAGTTCGGCTTGATGTCTTCTCAGAGTTTGAGCTTCTGACTGGAGTCAGTGTTGTTGAAGCGACTGGAGCTGCAGAAGATGAATGTTCAGACGCATCAGGACATTAACATCATATTTTCATATTGATCATAACATGACATGCCTTGTGTAGAAGCTGCTGCTGTAGTTTGTTCTTACACACCTTGATTCAGAGAGATTGGTGTGGTATCTGGAGTAAGTGTTGATGCTGTAGTTGATGTTACAACTTTTAAAAACAAGATGGAAATAGAAATATGATTACACAATGTCAAGGCATTTATTTTACAAACTGCTGTAGTCTAGAGAAGCTCTGTATCAGTGTGAGGCTCCTGGGATGACATACTAACATGGGATGAGTTGTGTTTAATAAATCCTCACTGTGATTTATTAATTTATCATAGCAGTGGCGTGAGTTACACTAGCTGTATATTATGATTATTTTGCATCAGACAACAGACTGTACAAGACCGGTCATATGTATCAAAACTCACTGACAAATCTGACTAAAGAGCTTTTTTTGTGGATAATATGTGTGATGATAAAGCAGTCTGTGAGAGCCAGTGCAAACCACTGAAGCGAGAGACTGATGATGTGTGACCGTGATCATGTGATCATGAACCTTGTGTAGAAGCTGCTGCTGTAGTTCGGCTTGATGTCTTCTCAGAGTTTGAGCTTCTGACTGGAGTCAGTGTTGTTGAAGCGACTGGAGCTGCAGAAGATGAATGTTCAGACGCATCAGGACATTAACATCATATTTTCATATTGATCATGACATGCAGTTTGTGTTCAATCATCACAGCTTACAGTGGCAGTAGTTGAGAAGAGAGATGTTACTGTATCATTTATTACTGGTTTATATGTGAAACACAGTGAGCTGCTTCCCATAAACCTTCAGCTTTCCTGAATCAATGACATTATTAAGCCTTGGAATTCCTCAAACTGCACAAATCCTTATAATTCCTCAAACTGACCTCCTACATGGGTCATACTAGGCTTTAATAGATTTATGCAATATTTCATGTATGACCCATGTAGGAGGTTAATATTGTGAATTATAAGGATTTTACATGCAGTTTATGACTTTGACCACTAATATTTTACAATTGCCAAACGTATGAAGCCATCAGGAAGAGTAGAGCCAGTGTGTGAAAGTTTTCACAAATCTGTCAGAAAAGAGTGTTTTCTCACCTGAATACTTGACAGTGTATCTGACTGAGGTCTTGACTTCATTTCTGTGAGCAAGAAGACATCTCCACTCTCTGTTGTCATCTTCATTCAGGAGTGTTGTAGTCAGAGTGATAATACAGTGATCTTGATCTGATGATGATAATATCTGATATCTGGAGTCTGTCTTCAGATCAACACCAGCCTGATTCACCCACAACAGCTCAATTCCCTCATAACTGACCCAATTATCACAGGAGAATCCAGTATCTGAATACAACTGACAGGAGAGAGTCACAGAGCGGCCTGGACTGATCTCAGTCTGTGAGGATGAAGATGATGATGATGATGATGATGATGATGATGATGATGATGATGATGGAGACACTGAAACTGAACACAAGACACAAATCACTGACTCTTCAATACTCATCTAATCTGCCCTTTTTTAAATTGAACACGTATAATCATAAACTACCATGAAGAACATTCAGATAAACACGTGCATCATGTCCTTGTTGTCTGTCATTCACATATTGTCTGCAGGTGTATAATCCATAATCTTCTTCTGTGACGTTCTTGATGTTCAGAGAGCAGTCAGACTTCAGACTCAGTCTCTCATGTCTCTCTGTGTCTTTATTCTTTATCCCTCCAGTAATCAGTTCAACTGTTGCTGAATGTCTGAATCTGTTAGAGTAGATCCATCCAGTAGATTTGCAGTCAGAAAGAGCATTATTACAGGACAGACGCACATTTTCACCAGAGCTGATGAACACATGATCACCCACTCCACTGATACCTGAAACACAGTATATCTCAGTGATCATTATGATATTAATAAATTAAACCATAAACCATACCAACATAATAAGCAGAAGATTTAAAGGGGTGGTTTACTGCTTTTTTTCTTTGCATGATTGTGTTTATGGGGTGCAATATAACATGTCTTTGGGGTTTTTTTTTTTTTTTAAGTCTTATTTTTCATAAATTTCACCTTTATTGTAAGCCGCTTTCTCCTCTGTCATTTGAACGACCGGTTGACTTCCTGATTCTATGAAACCACTCCCTCAGAAACAGGCAATGGGCTCAGATTGGTTAGTTGGGCCGGTGTGTTGTAATTGGCTAAACTGCGTAGTGCATGTTGTCCGGAAACTTCACGCCCATTACCTTTACGGTGGAAAGTTGCATGTGCTCCGGTCAAATGTAAATAATGGTGTCAATACTGCCGTATCAGTTTGAGCCAGAATCAGACCCAGAAAGCGGCAATGAAGAGAATCAAGCAACCTCAGCAAACACGGCTCTTACAAAACGTTTCTGAATGGTACTAATTTTTTTATTATTATTATTCTATTCTATTCTATTCTAATCTACTATTATTATATAATAATTTCGATACGCTGTTACTTGAAAATGCTACTGCTGCTTGTTAGCTTTTGAGATACGGTTTTCTCCTGATTAAACATTTAATATAACTGAATAAATGACTGAGTAATACCGTTTTTTAAAGTTATTGTTTTAACTTCAGCAGCTGAAGTTGGCTGTTGCGATTACATATAATTTTTTGAACTTTATACACGTTTGTCTTATACACACAAAATAGCATCGAACTAACTGGCTATAAACAAACAGCGTTGGCATTGGTTTACGTTCTTGATCAAATCGAAAAATTACGACATAAAATATACATGGAAAATACATTTACAAAATTAATACATAATTACAAATTCAGGTCCAAAATGTTTGTACGCGTTTGTAAGTGTAAGTGGCTACTAAAGCCAGCGCTGGCATTTGTTTACGTCCTTGATAAAACTAAAACATTACGTCTGAAATTATACATGCAAACATTATTAAGTCTTACTTACAGGTTGTGGCCCAACAACTGCTGCCTCTGGTTTTAAAGTTGGAACTGCTTCATGTTTTAGTAACAGTTTCTTGTTGAATCCGGCATTGAATTTGTGGAGATTCTGGAAGCTGTCTTCCGTAAAATGTGCAGCACAGAGAGCTATTACGATTGAAATTTTCAGGAACATAATCAAACATAAATTTTAGCCATTGTTGACGAACTACAGCGTCCGTATGAAGCCCGAACACAGAAGACCTGGCAGCTGGGTGAAAATAACACACTTTCGACGGCATGGCTACAGCTCTCCACTATAACTCTTCCTCTTCGACAAAGCCGCAGAAATATGGCCATGCCCCCTTTTTTGCATGGGTTAGTTACGTATAAAACCCGGGAAGTATCTCGTTGTAGTCCCATTCGAGTCGTTTTTGTAGGCATTAAACTTCCTGATTCCTGATGAATCTGATAAGATTGGTGCAGGTTGGTGTGTCGGAAAATAAAGACGAAAACTCAAAAAGTAAAGATTTTAACTGATCACGTTGTTCCCCATCCAAATGCCCTAAGAGGCTGTCCAAGCTAACCAACATGTCTGAATTGTTTAGCCTAGCCTGCAGGACCGCATCATCCGGACCCCGCACCCCATCCCCAGCTGCCACCTCAGAAGCGTCGGGTGCGCCCTCCCCAATAGCCAGTCCAACAGATCTATAAGCAGTCTTATCACCCACCACCTGCAATGGTGAGGAATAATATGGTTTGAGTAAGTTAACATGCACCCGTTGTGTTTTCCTCCTCCACTCAGGGGTGGACACCACATAGTTGTTCTCCGATATTTTCCGCACAACAGTATATGGACCATTGTATTTAGCCTCTAATGCAGAACCCGGAATTGGCAGCAACGCAACCACTTGATCACCAGGGCTAAACACTCTTATCTCTGCTTTAAGATCATACCGTCGCTTCATTTTAGTTTGCGCTTCACATAGATTTGCCTTTGGCCAACTTCCAAGCCAAGAACAACCTTCGGCGAAAGCCATGCACATAATCCGCCAAATTCCCAGGTATCTCCACACCACCATCTAAATCACCACTCAACACCGATAAAAAGGTGCGC
This sequence comes from Leuciscus idus, assembly GCA_021554675.1. NCBI lineage: Eukaryota > Metazoa > Chordata > Actinopteri > Cypriniformes > Leuciscidae > Leuciscus > Leuciscus idus. Next base: position 63,237,417 of record CM038621.1, read on the forward strand.
ACTTAAATAATTAGGGCTAAACCCTGTGCTCTCCTGTACTACCGCACGGCCCGACAGTAGTAGCCATGGTAAGCCCTCTTCCCAATCTCTCTTAAACCCCTGGGGTCAGCCGTATCGCCGGCGATACCAGCTCGCTTTTTTTTTTTATCAGTTCAAAAGAGATTAATTTTGCTCTGTTGACTTTGATATTACAAACAAGTTTCATACATCAATCGATTCTGTTAAATGTGTATTATTTTTGTGTATACTCACAATAAAAACAAAGTGTTGTGCTTTTTGCCAAATAAAGAAAAATAAACATGATGCGAGTTCTGCCTTCCCTCTGTCAGTTAAGTCCATTCTGAAACGCGTCCGAAAATGAACTGTAACTCAGCGAATACTCAGTCAAACAGGCATACAGACGCACAGACATGAAGCTTGAATTCTCTTCTTTTAAATTAAGTAATTTATATAAAAAACAAATATTCTCAGCTTGTGAAATCTGTATTAAAAGAGAGCGATTCCAGTCGAGCTCATTAGCGCTCATTCAAATGTAATGTGACCACGCCCCGGAGAGCGCGCGCTATTCAAAAGCAAATTCTGAGAACCATTTCAGACCTGTGAAACGCCCACATCAGCTGTAAACACAGCGCGCCGCGAGTGAGGCATAATATAGCCTACCTAATAATCCTGGAGAAAAGTTTCCTCAGAACAGTGCTGATATGAGGAGCAATAGATCCCGCTGAGGAGTGAGGTAGGCTAAGTTATCTTTTCTCAAGTGTTAATGTGGAATAAATAACGTTATGGAATAACGTTAGTATAGGCCTATGTAAACCGCAAAAAGATGAATCGCGTTTCTATAATATGAATTGCGTGTCTGTGTGTGAAAGAACACAACTAAAATGCTTTGCTATAGCCTACTGAGATGAGTAAAAACCGACTGAAATATGTTGAAATAAAATGTCTTTGTATAAGCAACGTATTAAACTGCAAATTAATATTTATATGCCCTAATATTTCATAAAAACAACGTTACAGTCAGGCGAAATATGAAAGACAACATTTTGTTGACTAGATTTGGGTACAGTTTTTACTGTAGAATATACTGCCACATCAAATAAGCTTTTGTTTAGCGATTTCTGCTCATATGTTCTATATATATATATATATATACACACTACCGGTCAAAAGTTTTAGATCGGTAAGATTTTTAATGTTTTTAAAAGAAGTCTCTTCTGCTCACCAAGGCTGCATTTATTTGATTAAAAATACAAACAAAAACAGTCATATTGTGAAATATTATTACAATTTAAATCAGCTGTTTTCTATGTGAATATATAGTAACATGTAATTTATTCCTGTGATCAAAGCTGAATTTTCAGCATCATTACTCCAGTCTTCAGTGTCACATGATCCTTCAGAAATCACTCTAATATGATGATTTGAGGATCAAGAAACATTTATGATTATTATCAGTGTTGAAAACAGTTTTTTACTATTTTATTTCATGATGCTATGATGAATAGAAAGTTCAAAAGAACAGCATTCATCTGAAATAGAAAGCTTTTGTAACATTAAACACTACCATTCAAAAGTTTGGAGTCAGTAAGAATTTTAATTTTATTTTTGGGGGAAATAAATAAAATAAATCAATACTTTTATTCATCAAGGATGAGTTAAACTGATCAAAAGTTACAGTAAAGACATTTATAATGTTAGAAAATATTCTATTTTAAATAAATGCTGTTCTTTTGAACTTTCTATTCATCAAAGAATTTTGAAAATAAATTGTACACAACTGTTTTCAACATTGAAAATAATAATTAATGTTTTTTGAGCATCAAATCATAATATCAGAATGATTTCTGAAGTATCATGTGACACTGAAGACTGGAGTAATGATGCTGAAAATTCAGCTTTGATCACAGGAATAAATTACACTTTAAAATATATTAAAATAGAAAACAGTCATTTTAAATTGTCATAATATTTCACAATAATACTGTTTTGTTTTATTGTTTTTTATCAAATAAATGCAGCCTTGGTGAGCAGAAGAGACTTCTTTTAAAAACATAAAAAATCTTACCGATCTAAAACTTTTGACCAGTGGTGTGTATATATATATATAGATATAGATATAGATATAGATATATATATATAATACTATTTTTGTCAAAAATAAAGTCATCAACTAAGATGTTAGCTGGTCCAATGTTGGCTATATTCAAACTAATGAATACATATGATAAAATGTAGGGCTATAATCTTTTTTTTTTTACAAAGAAAGAGTACACTTGAAATATTGTTGAAATTGTAATTATGTTTGTAATTGTAACCTTTTTAATAAAATAGCAAAACATATTTACAAGATAGATGTAAGCAAAATCTTAAATGGTCAATATAAGTCTTCTTCTAAATATATATTTTGTCCTTGCATTCATTCTTGGCTCAGTCAGTGTCACACCTGAATGAATGGCTCATTATGCAGAGTCATTACGCAAAATGGGTGGGACATTGTATTCTCAGGTGTAAACCACTCCTCCTTCACGCCCCCCTCGCATATTGGCTTTCCAAGCAAAACCTGTTTTACACAATTTAAATCAATGTATTGTTTTATTGTGAACGATAAAGCAAGACTATTTTCACATAATTTTGAAGCCAGAACTCGAAGCGACAACATCCATTAGTCAAAAGTCTTATTGACGCATATTTAGTATGAGTTTTGTGGTCTTATTTCAGCAACTTTCATTTTTATTTTTTTCAATAACCACGCATAAACATTATTCTCTTAAAAATACAAACATCTACATACATGTTCCTCACATATTATGGTAGCCCTGTTTGTGCTATATAGAGTGAATTTACACCTTTGCCATTAACATGTTTATAAATAACTGAAAAAAGCACAAATGTCAGGGCATGTCAAAACATCCCAAGGGCCCCAAAAACACATCAGACCCCAGAGGGTTAAGTTCTACACAATAAGCGCGCAACAACGATTTCAATGTGGCATGAAAACGTTCCAGAACCCCTTGGCTCTGGGCATGATATGCATTACTTAAATTATGTTTTACTCGCAGTTCTTTTAACGCCGCCGCAAATGCCCACGATCGCTTTGGATTACTTTTGGTAGGCCAAAAATGGATATAAACTGAGACAAAGCCTTCACAATTGATCTCGTGGTTATAGTCCTTAAAGCATACGCCGCAGGGTAACGTGTCGCTTGGCACATCACAGTGAAAATATAAACACTGCCAGACTTTGACTGTGGCAAAGGGCCCACACAATCAATAACTAGATGTTCAAACGGAGTGCCCACGGACTGAATGGGTTGTAGCGGTGCAGGTTTAATCGAAACATTTGGTTTACCTGCAATTTGACAAGCATGGCAACCTTTTACGAAACTCGCTATGTCCCTTCTTATCCGTGGCCAATAGAAATGTTGCAATACATCATTGTAGGTTTTCCTCACCCCAAAATGGCCAGACGCTTCTCCGTGCGCTGCTTTTAACACCAACTCCCGGTATTTCACAGGCATCACCACCTGCAACACCTGATCTGCCACATCATTGTCCGCCCGGGGCGACCACCTGCGCAGCAACAACCCATTTTGGATCAGATAACCATGATCGACATTATCATCGCCCGAGGCCAAAGCGAAATACTTCTCAAGATTACGATCATTCTTTTGTGCCTCAATTACCTCACTAGGAGATAACGGTGCTGGTAAATCTGGGACAAACACTTTAACTGCACTAGCCTTAGATACATCAGATGGTTTCACTGTCTGAGCACGAGCCATTGCTCGCGTCACAGCGCAGGCAGTGAACACCTCTGGAAAATCTTTAAGACATTTGTCCGGCTCAACTGATGGCATAGCCACTGTTTTAACCACAGGGGGCGGACATGACCTCTCCGGCCACACACAACCCCCTCACAAATTATTTCCGATAATCAGGTCAATATTTTCAACCGGTAGAGTCGGACGTACAGCTATAGTCACCTCTCCATTCACAAACCCCGACTGCAACTCAATTCTATGCAATGGCACTGGAAACGGTTGGAGCCCAATTCCTTGAATCAACACAAAACTCCCAATATCAGACAAAGAGGAGAAAGGCAGGACCGATTGGCAAATGAAACTCTCCGAAGCTCCAGTGTCACGCAATATTTTAACTGGTACCCTATGAGCATCTCCCACCAGTGAAACAAACCCTTCGGTGATTAAAGGAGCATAATCAGACACTGTGATTTTAGGTTCATCACACAACATTTTAGAATGCTTAGGGTCAGTTTGAGTTCCATTTAACTTAACATTCCTCAACTGTGCAGCAGGAATCGACGAGGCACAGGCAACATCTTTGATACTGCTTACTTTACTCTTATTATGGGCACTCAAAACTGGACATTCCTTTTTCCAATGACCCAATTCAAAACAATAATGGCACTTACTGTCGGCATCACTTTCCCATGTTCTATTACGAGGCGCAGGGTAAAACCTCCCAGGAGAACCCGCATTAACGCGGACAGGGCGATTTTCCTTGCGATTATCGTAACGCGGAGAAAAATCTTTTGAAGAAACTTTATCATATTTGCTACACCCGATTTCTGAGTGGAATTTCCACCAGCTTTACCTTCAGCCATCAGCTTAAGCCTGGTGCGTTCAAGTTCACGAGCCCCTCTTTTTCCCTTTCAAACAAACAATCCTTTTCACTCTCAATAGACTCCATTCTCTTGCGTTCTAAATCTTGTTCTATTTCCAGTTTCTTTTGCTCAAATTCCAATCTCTTTTGATCCAATTGCATCTGCAAAAGTATTTTTTGTTGTTCATAGGTCAATTCGTTACTTTTGGCCGGGGGACTTGAAACAGACAGGTCTGTTGAAAATGTCATTGTTGGGGTAGGCTCTACCGGAGTTCCCTCAGGCAATACTTGATTTTCTTTCAAACGATCACGAATAAAATCTATCAATTTATCTTTCTTTGCTGCTTTTGGCAGTGTCAGTTCACTGTTTACACAACTTACAAAAACTTTTACACAACCTAAATCCCAGCGCGGAAGCGCTCTAGCACAGGGATAACGATAGCTCCAGAGGATTAGTCGCCCCACTACGTAAACAGCAATCACACACTACAAACAAAGTGGCTGCACTAAATGCTCCAATCTACAAAATAATGCTACCCAATTTACCTCAAATCCAAATTCAAAACCAACAAGATCAGCACCGATCTCCCCGAAACAAAACATTCGACAAAAAACAAAAAAACAAAAAAAAAACGGTATGCTTAAAACTATGCCCACTGGTTTCATTCACAAAATCACACCGATGACGTAGCTACACTAGGTCTGTGCGATATAGCTAAAAAAATTATCACGATATAATGTTTCATATCGTTCGGTATCGATAATTATTGACATTTTTTTAGAACCTTTTTTTTTAAGACAAGTAGAAAAGTTTGAATTTAAACCACTGTTTTTTATTTTATTTATCCACATTAAGGCAAACAACAAATTATTTTAGTTTAAGCAGTCAAAAATAAAATGTAAAAAAAATATCTTCTTTGTCTTATATTAAGATAAAAAAGTAAGTGTTAAAGAAACTCTTGAACTTAAAATGTTATAAAATGTGTGCAAAGTGCAATGTAAAAGTGTAAACGTAGAAGAATCAAGGCAAACTTTGAGGTAGATCAACATCTGTAATAAGTAGGGGTGTAACGGTTCACCAAATTCACGGTTCCTTACGACACAGTGGTGTCACGGTTAGGTACATTTTGAGATACAGCAAAAAGAAAGAAATGCCAAAGAAATTTCCTTGATTTAAAAAAAAAAAAAAGATTAAAAAGAAACGTTTTTTTTAAATAAGTCTGAGTTTTTCCTACATCTTGAAACGTTTACTTTTATAAATGGGGGTAATATATTTGAAGGATGAACAAATGTGTTTTGGACATCACATTAAAAATAACATTTAAATATGATAATATTTGAGTTTTGAAGTGCTGGAAAAAGATGTGTGATGTACTTGAAAGCATTTTACTATTCCTGCCAAACACGGTTACTGTGAGTGTTACTACAGTACATTAAATCCATATACAATGAATGTTGCTGATCTATGGACTTAAATATAACTAGCTGCTAGTTCATTCATGGCACAATGTTTCTCCTGGTTTCCACGTCAGCGCAATTTGATCCGTTAATAACGGAGAAATTTGAATGTTTCTCACTCGATCTCACGCTGATGTTATTACTTCAGTGGCGAATTCAAATGCTTTCTTTACTGGATCTCTTAGCGCTGTGTAGTAACAGTGTCGCTTGATCAAGATCGGCTCGCGCTCATAGATAGTAGCTCGCGCTGCACTGACATTGATGGTCCAAACTGATAAACGGTCCGTGGAGCACAAAATAATAACGCAGTTTCGTTCCGCTTTCATTCCGCTTGCCATTTGATGTCGGGCGACGTTATGGTGGTCGCGCATGCATTTGAATGAAAATATTGAGCGCTATATCGAAACATTTTTATATCGTTACCGACAATGGTGTACCGTCGATAAATACCGATACCGTTTTATCGCCCAGCCCTAAGCTACACACCGCACTACACTGCCATAGCCGACAGTGGGAATCAAAGTAGACTATATGTACCAATATTCGGGATCAAAACTTATCGGACGAGCCCCCATATGTCAAGACCACTTGGCTCAATGTAGAGTTGACATAGGGGAGACCACACTGAACTTAATATTTAATTAGAATGCTGGTTTATTAACGAATGCCAGCCTCTCGTCATCAGGCCGGAATAGCAGAAAGAGAGCGCGAGCCAACTGGAAGGCAGTGATTTTAAAGACTATCTCATCGGTCCACCAATTAGCACGGCACGGCCCACCGCAACAGCTCCACCTAAAAGTGACACAGAACAGCAGCAGTAGGCAATGCAGGCTTGATTACCCACACCGGGCCAAACCAGGGAGAGACACACCCAGCACTGCATAGCCGGGCGTGACAACGGCCAATCCAGTTAGTAGTATTCCACTATGGCTTTTTCCAGAAGTAAAGGTTGATATTAATATCTTGGAAAAGAAAAGAGAGTGGAGAATGGAGGAAGTGGGAGTTAAAACAACCATGTACATAAGAAACAGTTATTATAATTATTTAAAGATTTACACAGACGGATCCAAGAACAAACAGGAATGTATGGAGTTGGAATATATATCCCAGAATTTAAAATAAATCTCTCCAAAAGACTATCTGATTGGTTATCTGTATATACAGCAGGAATAGTGGCAGCCATTATTGCAGTGGGTTGAAGAGGTCAGACCTGATAGGGTGGTACTATGCACAGACTCGTTAGCGGTCATAAAAAGTATTCAGTCAATGACATCGGTCAGAGAAGACCTACTAATAGAACTTTTCCACAGTTTATTTCGATTACATCGAGGTGGCATAGATGTACAGTTTTGTTGGGTGCCAGCACATGAGGGGGTTAAAGGGAACGAGATAGCAGACAAACTGGCTAAAGAGGCACTGCTAAAGGTAATAATAATTGCAATTCCACTAGGAAAAGGTGAAGGTAAAGCAGTGGTTAAGAAGAAAGGACTTGAAATATGGCAGAAATGGTGGGAGAAAGACATAAAAGGTAGGAGATATTATAAAATACAAAAAATTGTCAGCATAAAGAATTACATGGAAAAGACCAGACGAGAGGAAATTGTAATGATAAGATTGAGAGTGGATCACACAGGGCTGAATGGCACAGAAAAGGAATAGTGAGAACTGTGAAAACTGTGGGGTTAAAGAAAATGTTGAACATGTAATATTGTACTGTACATTGAATGAGGTGGAAAGACGGGTGCTTAAAGATAAGGTTCAGGAGGCAGGACGGGAGTGGAATCTGGTAGGGATACTGGGATCAGAAGGAGAGGGAGAAGAAATAATGATTACCAGGAAGGCACTATTTAAATTTTTAAAAGACTCAGGGTTGTGGAGTAGCCTGGTTAAAACCAGACCCTTCTCAGTTGAAACTGAGTGTAGGGTCTGGGGAAGCTATGTAGACAATTCATTTCCAAAGGGGCGTCACCAACCGACGTAGCTCCCTTCGCAGGGAGCTTGATTGACAGGCGATCTAACCAATCATAATCCGCCATCCGCCATTTTGTCCGACAAAGCAGTCAGGAGAGATCAAAGAGTATAGAAGTAACTTCTATACTCTTTGGAGAGATAGCAGATTAACATGGGAGGATTTGAACATGAATAACGGAGTGTACTGACGTCTTTCCGCGGTTAAAACAACAATCCTTCCCATGTTCATTCATGTTTATTTGATGCTATAAATGAACTAGAAGGAAGTGATGATTGGTTCACGAGCAGCTTTAACTAATGCTCTACAGCGATCTGTCAGACACATTAAAGAGCCACAAAACGGTATGTATCGTTTCAATTTCTTTTAAAAAATGACCAAATTTTAAAAGGTGAGACTTTGTTTAATATGTTTAATATCAAAAGTAACAGAAAAGTAACCTGGTCTGTCCTGTCTGTCAGCGTGTTGTCAGTCTCCTCTCTGCTCCGCGATGTATTTTTCACTGCGTGAGAACATGGTGTGGCGTGAGAGCAGCGTAGCTTGTCGGGCATAGCGACAGTAACTAAGGAGGGCGGGTCTTTGCGATCAGATCGATGAAGGAGATGACGTATGCTTCGAGTGTTGTTCTTTGCTCCGGTTTAAACGAAAACGGTAAGTTTAAATCGCTCAAAACAGACGCGATAACTGATTCGAACGAGTGATGTTCCACGGCGGCATCCATCTTTGTAACGAAATCTCCTTCAGCGTCGCTGCGCTGTCGTCATCATGTAAATCCCTCCCCAAACGTTTCTGATTGGTGCCGCGATTTCGGCGGCACAGAAATGAGTTTGAATGGGCTCTTCTCCAGACTATCCTGGAGAGAGAATTAAAATTCGCCGGAAGTAGTCTGGGTTTTCCCAGGCTAGGTTGTGGAGTAGAATTTAAATGATATGATTATACACACTCCAGTACAGTAGGTGGCGGCATGCAACTAAACGTTGTTTGCAGTCCGCTCTTTATGTTCTGTCTTATGATGTGTTTGTTTTCTTTTAGCTTGATTTGTGTCATTCTTTTTGCTTGAAGTATGTAGTGTCATGTAAATTGTGCCTTGTTTTTGGTTGCCCCAAAAACTTCTTATTTGCTATGAAAGAGTTAAACAGCTTTTCAAAGCTGGGTTAAGCGGGAAGGAGGAGAGGGGATAGGTAAGACCGTCATGTGTCATACATTTACACACTTAGCTAAACTTCTGTCTAAATACACTAGGTTAGGGATTTGTGCCACCATCTGTATTTTTGTTTTATTAGTTAGTGAAGTTTAGTTACAACGTCACGGACGTTGAAGACTTTTTCTTTGATCTTTCTTTTTTTTAGTTTAGGATTAGAGATAAATGGTTTAGTTGGTGGTTCCTTTTTGATTATATTATTTTTGTTTGTTTGGCACAATCCTGTTTTCCCTTTTTGCTCCTTCCGTTTTTGTTTTGTTCCTATGTAAAATATGAATTACTTTATCTTTTATTAAATCAATCTTTACTTGATTTTGTTGTGTCTCTCTGGTTCTCATTTCATTTAGTGATAATTGGTGACTGGTGTTACTGAATTGGTTTTATGTTCCCCTTCTAACGTACCTAGACGGTTCTGAGCCAAAGAAGCGTCGTAACACTCGATATCAATATTGTTAAAAGCGCTATATAAATGAAGGTGACTTGACTTGACAATATGAGCTCATCCCAGATAGAAATGTTGTTGTTCTATGAATGTTTTGAGAGCATTATGTTGTTCTTGTAATGTTTTCTGTAGATAATTTTATTTTTGTTACCAGAATGTTCTCCTAAAAGGAAGGATAACACTCTCTAAACATTCTTATACAGTTTTAGCGGGAAGTTTCCCAGCAAAACTGAAACTGAACCATCTTTTCCTCATATGTCTCTAGTTTCCTGTTTACACTCAGTGCATTTGGGATCAATATGACCCCAAAAATGTATAGAGTGATTGTATTTTTTTTATTTTTTAAATTACATTTTTAATAATACACATAATATATATATTTTTTTGGTTTACTTCTCATCTATACATTAATGCTATGTTTTGGGAGATTTGAAGTACTTTTGTACCTATTTACTGCAAAATACCTCAGCTACACCATTAGCATGCAAATGAAATATTACCTTTTTATGAAAAAAGAAAACACATTAATGATGATCGAAATTAAATGAGTTAGTGTGAGATGCATAATTCTTCATCTGCTGGTTAGAATTTTTTTTGCAGATAATATAGTTTTGCCAAAATGTGTAATTACCATACACTTCCAGCAGAGGCGCCATAGAGATCCATTCATTTTTGTGGATGTGACTGACTGCTCTTATAACAGCTTTTGTTATGAATATATATATTTAAACATTTTAAAATACATTAAATCTGTATTTTTTGTTGTTATTTGAGGTCTTTTGAAGTGTCTTGTTTTTGCAATAATGCCACATAAATTTGCAGTAATGACACTAAAAGACAAGACTTGAATGCAGTTAAATATTATTTATTTCAATAATCCAAATTTAAAAAAAATAATATTAACTTTAGAATAAGAAACACATTTTTAGTACATAAAAGTAAACACCCCCCCAAAAGACAGAAAAAAAAAAACCAATGAGCAGATAGGAACACGAGTAAAGAGTAAACACACCTGTGTGTGTGTGTGCATCAAATCTCAAAACACAACAAAATAAAAGATAAAGTAATTCATATTTTACATAGGAACAAAACATGTGTCTGCAGGGCCGTAGCTAGAGGATTCAGGGGCCCCTGAAAAAAATATTGGGCCCCCACCACCCTCCACCAATATCATATACTGTACAATAGATGAGCATGGAGGCCCACATATAGCAGAAGATGATGTTGTTGTAAAACCTTTATTTTAAAAGTTAAATGTATATACAAATTTCAACTAATAAAAAGAAATTGTTAAATAATAATAAAACCAATTTTTAAAAAGTAACAGCAAAATAATGTTTTTTCCCCATCAGTCTGTTATAATTCATAAATCAAAAAGTAAACATTTATTAATTGACACGAATGCAGTCAAAAAAAAAAAAAAAAGTAATTTTCTTGTCTTATTTTTTAATAAAGATAATATTATTAAATAAATATAAAATGTATTCATTCAAGTGCAGTGTGTATTCGTGTTTTCTTGATGTAATAAATACATCATCAGCCAGCAGGTCAGGTGTATTATGCAATGTGTCGTGACTCATGCCAATTTTTTAACTCTATTTACAATAGTGTAAAAGACAGGAATTTTGACCACATAATCATTCGGTCGACTGTGGTGCGCATGATAATAAAGAGTGACAGGACCCGGCAGGCTGTAGACGGTAGTTTTCTTATTCCCAGCTAAATAATAATACAACCTGTTTTAAGAACGTTTTGATCGACTGGGGTACAACAACTCTCCTGGCCTCCCTTTCCTTCTTTTCATGCCGTTTCTGGTACCCTGATTTATATTTTCTTTTTCCCAACATTTTGTCAGTCAGTCAGTCTCCTGCTCTTCCACCAAGTTCATAATTAACTTCAGGCACTGCCGCCTCAACTCTGATTGGTTCTGTTCACGAGCTGGGGTGGGACTTACAATTTTATTGGGTCAATCTAATGTTTGTCACTGACTGAATAATTAATAAATACTTTAGATCGGACTAAACCATTTATAGGGAGGTAAGAGAATATTTGGAAAAAATATTTAACCAAATTGCATGTTTTTGTGGTTTTCATTTAAATCTCAGGCATACAACTCATGTAAATATTAGAATTATTCATACAACAGGGGCCTATATAGTATAACTGCAGGATTTTGTGGGGCCCCCTAGGCAGCGAGAGCCCCTATAATTGTCACCACCTTTCACCCCACTAGCGACGGCCCTGTGTGTCTGTGATCATGTTCATTCCACATTGCTTTTTTGCTCTAGTACATTGAGGTATGGACATTTTCATATTTATTCTGGATTTATAGATTTTTTTGACAAATGAAAAATAAAAAACACAATTGAGTGTGATTTTTTTTTATTATTTTTTTTTATACCTTCAGAACAACCGAATCAAGCCCAGTTTTGTGTGTGTGTGTATAGATAGATAATTTAGAAAAAGTCACAAAATCTTATTGCACTGAGATGAAGGAAACATGAAATTCCCATTGACATCAATACAGTACTGTGACATAAAATGCTATGCTTTATGAACACATTAGCGTATCATTAAGAAACTCGGTATGAGTCATCGGCACCATCCCTTGAAGGTACTCAAAAGGTTTCAGAGCAGCACCACCTTGTGGTAAAAAAAGTTCTAGCAAAATTTCCAAAAATGCTAATAACTTTTGAATAAATCTGCCTATGTAATGGCACTGGTCTTAAACGATTCCTTGGGTCATGTCGAGAACATAGATACCAAGTTTACCTTATTTGCCCAAACTTTATGTCCGCCATCTTGATTTTCATTCAATACCTACTTTTTCAAACTCCTCCTAGACCGTTTTTCCAATTTTCACCAAAATTTAATCGTATGATCTCCAGACTGTGCCGACTAAAAGTTATGGATTTCGTGTCGATAGACGAAACTGTTTTTGTATAGCACAGCAGCAAAGTTGAGGCATGATGCCAAAATGACTTTTCAGGCTTTATTTCTGCAATGCCTTGACATATTGACACCAAACTTTGCATGTGTTATTGTCACTTCACTCTGACCACATCACATCGATTTAGTAACTGTGCCATCTATTGGTCGAAAGTGATAATCCATTAAATCATCTTATAAATTACTTTATATATGATTTTTCAGCAATTTGCCCAAAATCCTCTTTAAATGTCTTTAATTGCTCATTGTTGCAGTTGGTCTGACACTTTAAAGTTTAAACATCTCACAGTTGGGTTAAACTAAAGTCACATGGTCAGGAAAGGATAAAAAAAGATTGAAACTGTTGCTCTGGCTCTTTTTATGCTCTGGCTCTCTCTCTTTACTTCCTACTCTCTCTCTCTCTCTCTCTCTCTCTCTCTCTCTCTCTCTCTCTCTCTCTCTCTCTCTCTCTCTCTCTCTCTCTCAGGAAACATTTACATGCTGGGTAAGATTAATGGTATAAGTTATCATAATCTCATGCATCTATTTTGTAACTATTTTAAGTATAACCATATTTTGTCATTAAACCTTTTCAATTACAAATAATGTGCTAAATAGTTTTGATTTGGTATTGACTTTGAAGTGCTACATATTGCAATACAATATCGTCACTCTCTATAGCAACGCTCTCCCACATATATATATCTATTGTAACTGCGCTTATTTCCGCCGTTGGTATAAATAGCACTGGGTGGAATAGACAAGAAATGTACAGTTTTCTACCATCTTGCTGACAACTTTTCTTTAGTCATTCGGCAGTCTTGCAGCTTGAACCTCTGCAGGAAATCCACCCTTACACTCTTAATATGAAGATAATTCTTCATCATCAGATGTTTGAGTGACACTATGTCCAGTATCAGGAATAATACAGTATGATCTGTATGTATCAATACACAACTCTGAGATCACAACGTGAATGTGTGCAAGAATAAACTGAGCATGTTCAAATGAACTCTTTCCAGGCTAATTCCACTAAATGTCTTTAGAGAAAATACAGATTTCTTTACCTGTGAGAAGTGAAGAGAGAATGATCAGTCCCAGCAGACACAGATCACACTTATCAGCCATGTTGTGTTTCTGTCAGTCTTCCTCTTCATTATATATAGTTACAGCTCTTCCTTTAAACATCAGCTCCTCCTCTGGTTGGTAATTTCCTCTGTTCTCATCAGTGTTTAGTCCTGACTCTATGATACAGCTGAAGAAGCGATCAGAAAGATCTCTGGTGTAAAACTGGGTTGACTTTGAAAAGCTCTGGATCAGGAAGTGAGCTGAACTGTGCAGTGGCGTCCAGAAACCAACCAAGTCCATAAAGAAGTATTATGTTTGACATTGAACAAAGTGCTTTAAAATCAGTTCCACACAAATCAATACAAAAATATATTTATCCTATCATCAGCTATGTTTCCATCACCCTGTTTTTATGCATATTTTGAAGTATCGCATCAGAAACGAGTGATGGAAATGTAAAATTTTTAAACTTTATGTTTGGATGGAAACCCAGCTATTGTAGCTACTGATTATTTGTCAGAGAAAACTATTTCAACATAATGAAATATAGTTATTTTTAAGTGACCCAATACAGTGTTTTTTTTATTTTTTTACACTTTTTATTTTTCCATCACATCACTAACACATTGTGTTGCTATATGTGTGTGTACCATGAAGCTTTTATTAGGCTACTAAGTTTGTGCTTGTGAAACCACAAATTCACAACCTCCAGAAATGTTGCACTGACAGATGCGTCAAGATCACACTTCATCTATATATACACAGCAAAAACTCCAGTGTTAAATTAACTCTCCTGCAAGTTTATTTTAGACCACACTCAAAAGTGTTAAAATACGGGTACATTAAAAAGTCAAGGGCCCAACTAAAGCAAACACTGATCACCATAACGGTGTGATTTTCTCCTTCAGTGATTCTGCTTGTTAACATCAGGTGTCTTCAATAATTGTCAATTATCACTCAATTAATCAGTTAAAGGGATACTCCACCGTTTTTTCATAGTAAACTATGTTATTCCCTTAACTAAGACGAGTTGATACATATCTCTCTCATCTCAGTGTGTGCACTTAATCGCTCTGGCGCGCGGCGACACTTTGATAGCAGTTAGCTTAGCCCAGTATATTCAATGGTATCTAACAGCAATGAATTTAGAAGTGACCAAACACATCAACGTTTTCCCTATTTAAAAACAGTTACACGAGTAGTTATACGACCAAGTGGCGCTTTTCTAAGCGGGTTAAAAAGGATAACTATAATGTATGGCGGAATAGCACTTTTGGGAATACTTCGACTCGGCGCAGTAAAAAGTCACGCCTGATCCTCTTCCTCTCACTTCTGTCAATAGTGGGAAGAGGATCAGGCATGACTTTTTACTGCACCGAGTCGAAGTATTCCCAAAAGTGCTATTCCGCCATACATTATAGTTATCCTTTTTAACCCGCTTAGAAAAGCGGCACGTTTTATTTTGTGTCACCATACTTGGTCGTATAACTACTCGTGTAACTGTTTTTAAATAGGGAAAACGTTGATGTGTTTGGTCACTTCTAAATTCATTGCTGTTAGATACCATTGAATATACTGGGCTAAGCTAAGTGCTATCAAAGTGTCGCTGCGCGCCAGAGCGATTGAGTGCACGCACTGAGATGAGAGAGGTATGTATCAACTCGTCTTAGTTGAGGGAATAACATAGTTTAATATGAAAAAACGGTGGAGTATCCCTTTAATAATTAATTATAACTTAGTTATATCTTAATTATAACTTTAACACTGCTTCACTGTTATTTTAACTCTCTTAGGGGCTATTTACACGACACCATTTCCATGTTACACTTTTTTCGTTCATCTACACGTCAAAATGGTGTTTTGGGGCGTGATAACGCAAATGTTTGAATCTCTGAAGACGATGAGGTCATGCACATGCGTATTACGTGTTCAGTCTATAGTGTTTCATCGCCATCTGATGGCCTGGCAGTAGAATACAGGGTTTTTTGTCGTTTTTGTGGATCCGTGTGAATGGGGATCGTTTTGACAACGGTGTCGACTGATGCTTCAATAACTGTGTAAGGTCATCAATTATGAAATGAGTTGAACTCAGATAAGCAGAAGACAATAGTGTAGGCCTAGTTCCCTTTTGAATGGTCAGTCGTATTGTGCAGCTATAAGCAAGGGGGAAAACCCCTTTTTTTTCAGAATACTTAAATATTTTTATTAAATAACGCAGTGCTACTGCACAGCCATAACGGTGCAGAGAGTAAACGCACGCTATTGGCTGGTCAGTAGGAAATTCACAAACCTATGGCGGAGCGGTGTAACTGCGTAAACCAATCGGTGCACCTCCCGCCGATCTGAACGCAGAGCCTGCCAGAAGGGGCGGGGCATCTGCTTATAAAAGATGGTCATTTCGCCATAGAATTCAGATTTGATCTCCTTCAGCGACAAAGACACTTTGCTGATTTCTCGAAGAAGCCTTCTCGCAGATGAAAACAGCTAGGCCAGGCAGCGGAACGAGTATCTATTCAGCAGAACAGCGGACTCCGGCCAGCTGACTCAGCCCTCTGCAGCTGACTGCATCGTCTCACCTGCGGCAATTCCGGCGACTACTATGGCATTTTTCTGTGTTCTCCGCTGACTCATGAGACTGAGAATGACGCTCCTCTCCTGCTACTATCAGGTGAGTATAACAAGAGCTGATTCACTAAAAGAGCATATTTTCGTCGGCGTTTATTTTAAAATGCCACACCTCTGAGCGTGCCATTTGCTAGGCATGCCCCCGCAAGCCGCGTTCATTTGAGACTGACACTCTCACTATGAGAGCACGAGTCTCGCATCGCTACGACACCTCCCCTCGTTCTCCGCTGTTCTCTTTTTCTCAAGAATGAGACGAAGAAATAATGGAGCCGTAGGGCTGAGTGAGCGGGACTAAACGAGTTCACTGCAGCAAGGGAATCCGCCTCCACAAGTCACATTCAATGAAGACTGATGCTCTTACTACGAGAGCGGCTGGGGATGAACAATCATGGCAAAGCACAAGTCTCGCCTTTCTGCTCTCGCGTTCTGCTCCTCAGCAGCGACCCAGGCCCTGAAGCAAAGCCGTAAGCCGCACCTCCACCCGGCCAAACACTACTTCTATGAACACCAGTCCCCGACCCAGCGTGGCGAGCTGCCATCTGAACGAATTCAGCCCTCGGTGTGTCAAAATGGGTTCTGGACATGATGACATGAGGTTACTCGCTCCAATTCGCTCACAGACCACCCCGCTTCGCGGGTAAAGTCAATGCTTCAGTGAAGAGCAACGTGGCTCACGTCCTCCGCACTGAAGTACTGAGCTTATTGGCGAAAATTCTGTCAGGCTTCTATGGCCGTTACTTCCTCGTTCCCAAGAACGATGGCGGCGTTAGGCCCATCACAGACCTCAGACATCTGAACTACGCCATCACGAAATGGCTGTTCAAGACGCTAACTTTGAAACGAATCCTTGCGCTAGTATGCCCAGGGGCTTGTTTTTTCTCAGTGGATCTGAAAGATGCATACTTTCATATCCAGATTGTCCCCCTTCACAGACCGTTCTTAAGGTTTGCATTCGAAGGGGTTGCATACCAGTATACAGTCCTACCATTGGACTGTCTCTGGAACCACGCACGTTTAAGAAGTGCATGGGTGCTGTGTTTTTCCCCTGAGACAGAAGGGAATGCACATCCTCAACTACCTCGATGACTGGCTTATTCTAGCCCAGTCAGAGGTGGAATTTAACTTGAATTCAGCCATTTGGAATCCCTAGGACTCAGAATCAACGTAACCAAGAGCTCACTGCTCCCCAGTCAGAGAATCTCTTCCTGGGTGCAGTAATAGACTCACCCAAATGAAGATTTGGCTGACACCCGAGTGCGCTCAGACCTTTCAACGGCTTTTGAATTCGTTCAGAGTAGGGGCTTGTTGCCCTCTCAGAGCCTTTCAAAGGATGCTAGGCCTCATGGCCTCGACATTGACAGTACTTCTGCTGGCAAGTATACTTTGCAGTCACTGAATCCTCTGAGCACTGAGCACCAGAACGGCCAGGCATAGGAACAGTTTCTTCACTCCGGCAATCCACTTCATGAACAGTTAATGCCTCCACTTAACATGCGCAATAAACATGTGCAATACTTAAAGGTGCAATGTGTGATATTTCTGAGGATCTATTGACAGAAATGCAATATAAGATCCATAACTATGTTTTCAGTGGTGTATAAAGACCTCACTTAATGAACCGTTATGTTTTTATTACCTTAGAATGAGTCATTTATATCTACATAACCGCGGCCACCCCCTTCTATGAAGGTCGACATACTGTGACGTCATGTTTCTACCGTAGCCGACAGCGAACAGAGCGCTACAGAGCGCGTTTCGTCACTAACTTGAATGAGAAGCAGCAGAAAAAGACGCAGCAGAATACTCAGGTTGTCCCTGACGCGGCAAACGTGGAGAAAAACATGCTGTCTGAACGACGCCTCGGACATCGTAACTTTAGCTATTTCCCCTTACCTAAGTTAGCTGCTTTGATGCTCTTATCTTATACTAACTAGCATGGAAACAAGCTATGGTAAAGTCAGTGAATAAAAGACTAACACAATGATAAACAAGTAAAAATAACAATCGCAATAACATGTGGTTTTACTGAATAATTAAGTAAATATAATTTAATATAAAATATAATATAGAGAAACCTCATTGCTTGACTTGCTACTCTCTGCTGACTCAGACGACGACATCTTCCGATCCTACGTCGGCCACCATAGCTTCTCATTCGAGTTTGCAATTTGAAGGAAAGGCCGCGAGTTATTGACCGGTTGCAATTCGCAAATCTCACCACTAGATGCCGCTAAAAATCACACACTGCACCTTTAAACACTGTTTATACATTTATTTATTTAACACACCACACGTTTACGTTGCCTTGCATTTGTAAATGCATACCTGTACATACCATCTATTGTCTATTTTTTTTTTATTTTTTTTTTTTTTATATTGTGTATTTTGCTAATTATATTTTACTAATTATTAATTATATAATTTGTATTATCTGTGTCCTGTCTCTGTTATTCTGTTTGTACTGTGGAAGCTTCTGACACCAAAACAAATTCCTCGTATGTGCAAACATACCTGGCAATAAAGCTCTTTCTGATTCTGATTCTGACAACAAACTGTACAAGACATGTATCAAAATGACTGACAAATCTATTTAAAGAGCTTTTTTGTAGATAATATGTGTGATGATAAAGCAGTCTGTGAGAGCCATTGCAAACAACTGAAGCGAGAGACTGATGACTGATGTGTGACAGTGATCATGTGATCATGAACCTTGTGTAGAAGCTGCTGCTGTAGTTCGGCTTGATGTCTTCTTAGAGTTTGAGCTTCTGACTGGAGTCAGTGTTGTTGAAGCGACTGTTAATTTAACTGTTCATTTAACAATGTTTTTTTTGTGTGTGTGTGTGTGTGTGTGTGTGTGTGTATCTGTAACGTTGTAGTAATCATGACGACCTTGATTAGCTTGTTTAGGTGTGTATGATTAGGGTTGGAGCTAAACTCTGCAGGAAAGTGGATCTCGCGGTCCAGAGTCACGCCACATGGGTCACTGCATTAGGTAGGCTATAGCGTTGCAGTCAGACTAAATTCAGTTATATTTAGACTTTATATTTAGACTATAGACTTTATTCAAGAGTTCACACATTAAAGGTTGTATCAGCGATTTCAGGCCCAAACATAAATGATCACATTCATCTAATCTTTCCTAACGATCCGCTAGCTGCCCGCCCCATAAGCAGGCCGTCAAAAAAACGCGTCTCTGTAGGCAGCCTAGGCTCTGAGATCTGCACACAAAAACAATTGGTTTCACCAACCACTCAAAACCAAAATAAATAGTGTTCCAACCAATCAACGACAGGGGGAGGGTGTTGTGAGGTTTTCGCGTGCAGCCGTGCACGAGCGTGAAACATGTTTGGGCCTTTTTTGGGCCTGAAATCTCTGATACAACCTTTAATTGTGGGTGCTAAAGTGATGTTGATTCAATGCAGTTAACATTGAAACATTAACATTGATTTGTTTTGATTCTTACTAGGACTAGTTGTTAAAGATCCCTAACTTTCAGCACAACAATTGAATGGGGATGTCATCTTGGGTGGGGTGAAATTTGGCACAGAACTGGTGCCACCAGTGCGACACATCTTGATGGTTGCTTGCTATCTGGGACCCTCATCAAACACAGCTAATCAATGTCTCCAGGATTACTAGAAAGATACAGGCAGGAGAGTTTATCAGGGTTGGAGATAAACTCTGCAGGACAGTGGCCCTCCAGGACCAGGTTTACCATCCCTGGCTAAAATCTTTGCTTGAAAAGTTTTGAATAGATGTGATAGTGACATGTGGTAGTTTGGCCACACCCACTACACAGTCGGACGGATAACAGCTCCAAACCCTAAAATCTCCACGTTTCATAACTCCACGAAAATGTTTTCTGGACGTATCCATACACAAGAGACACAAGCATAACAGATTGTTATGATCCAGAAGATCACATTTGCTTAGAGACATTCACATGATTGTGTAGGCTGTCTGTATATGTGCACTGCATTAAAGCTAATTTGTTTTTGTTTGTTTTTTCAGATGAAGGAAAAGGATGCAAAAAGAAAAAAGTATAGTGTGCGCCTTGCACTCGACACCATATACATAATTAACACATTTGACAGACCAGACGATGCCAGTGCAGAAGGCACCTTTGCTGGAACTTATACAGTTATAAGTGCAACTGGTAATTATACAGTTTATTTTATTAAAACACTTTTGGATGTCATACTGTAGAAACATTACTATAATCAGTTATATGAAATTAATAACACACATGACAGTTTAGAAGAGATTAGCTGATCAGAGCACTACATGAGGATTACATCGTTATCATCATCATCATCAAGTAGATGACATCATCTGATCACATTTTCTCTTACTGTTCTTGCCATAACACACAGTTCCAGCAGCCAGAGAAAAACTAACATTAAAACATCAAGAGTCAAACTGACCAACTAAAGCAAACACTGATCACTATAATGATGACAGCAAACCAAACTATTATTATTAATAAATCATCAACATCTAAACCTCTATTAATCTCAATAAGGACTTTTCCACACATATGACAGAAATAAAGTAAATTTGGTTAGTAATAAGTGAAGCTGGTAATGTTGTTTAGGTGAAGTTGGAGTCTGACATCAAATGTTTACGGCGTTTTCTATGTCTTTGCAAACCAGAAACGTGTCTGACGCGGCGCTGCTGCTGCTAGGTGACGATACAGCAAAGACAATGTCGGCAGTTTTGACGGCAAAATAGGCTACAGAATATTTCGTTCTGTATTGACAGGTGCAATATTTGAAAATCGATAATTATTTATACTTTTTTTAAAATTACATTTATATCTACATTTATGTCAAAACCTAGAGACTTTCAAACATCAAAATATCATTTATTAATATGTATTCATATCAAAATTACATTCTATTTTGCCTGGAAACGCTTCCAACATGGGAGCCGAAATAAAAACGGACACGCCACGCAGCCAGTGTGTAGCCGGCCTAACACATCAACCCAATTTTCATTTTCAACCAAAATGTTATGTCTAAACGATGAAGTTCATGTCCAATAACATTTCTAGCTGGGGTGACCTCACATTGTGTTCATAATATGAGCACACAGTGAGTGCGCTGTGAGGTTACACTTGTGACTCACATTGTGATCATATGGAGAGATCACTGTGAGATCAACGTGTTGACTGGGATGTTAATGAAAAAAAAATCGGGCCTTTTATTTGTAAAAAAAATAAAAGTAAAAATAATCTAAACTTGGTGTCACTATTTCTTCAGGGTGACTGTTTCTTCAAAGTTTTTTCTTTGTTTTCTGAGAAGAAAATAAAAAGATGAACAATCCTCTGTAAGTTTTTGCTATTGTAAATAGCAAATTTACAGATTTGCTCTAAACTCATCAGTATTTTATTCTAATATTGCAGGCATCTCTATTTCCTCTGGGTGCTTCGAGTCCTTCCTCCCTGCAAAATAAAAGCATTGACTGACCTCTCGTATGTGTTTTTATCATGATTGCAGATTGTTCCAGATCAGATGAGTGTGAATCATCAGATTGTGTGCGGCTCAAAACTCACCAGCTCTTCTTGCACAGATGATCTGAAGAAGAATCACAGTAGGAGCAGCAAACACTGCGATCTCAACAATAATCACAATCACTGCAGGAAACATGAGAGGAAGAAGAGAAACTGTACATGACTGAAGTCAAGGGTATTCAACTATCAACAGTTATTGATGAAGCTTTTACAGACTGACTGATAGTTTAATGTTATAAAGCTGTCAGTATAAATGAACGTGTCGTACCTCTGTATAATGATCCAGCAGTCACACTGACTTCAGTTTCTCCTGGATCTGTGGATCACGTCTGTTAGTTCAGTTCAACACATAATGCCACATATACACAACATCATCATCACATAATACTTGAGCTTCATATCACAGAAATGATGGATATGTGCACGAGTCTGTCATCATTATCTTCTTACTTCAGTCTCAAGCTGTCAGGAGGAGAAAGACTATCGCCATTGACCAAAAAATAAATCTATTTGATGCTTTATTCATTCATAGATATTCATGTTATAACCTTAATATATAATATTATATATTAATAATAACCATAATGTATCATGTTATATTCATGTTATAACTCCTTCATAAGTGAGTTTCTAGCACACTTGCATTTCTAAGTTTGCAGAAACATTGAAATGTGGAATATCTATTTCTTGACGGCATCTAAAACATACGTGTCCTGTATGAAAACATTCAAATGCACAAATATTGAGGAATCCTTCGAGGTTCATGTATGTGACAGTGATCATGCGATCATGAACCTTGTGTAGAAGCTGCTTGTCATGATTCCTGTCTTGTGTTTCCCTTGTCTTGTGTGGACTTTTGTTATTTACTGTTCTGTGTCATGTTTTGTAAGTCCTTTATAGGTTTTCTTGTTTATTAGTCTTCCCAGGTGTTTCTAATTAGCCTCTAATTAGTTTCTAATTTTAACTTTGACAATGTAATCCAAAGAATTTCTCCAAAGTTTCTCATATACAAAAAAATATATTTTTTGGGTTTTGTTTAGTTTTTAGACACACAGACATCAAGAATCAGCCTGTGAATCTCAACAATGGTGACAATTATAAAGCATGTTGCAGTGCATTCTGGGTGCCACCAATCAAAACTCATTCATGGCTCCCATCATGCATTGCTGCATGAATAAATGATCTTATGATCAGAGGTGATCTGTTTATCACCATTGCTGAGATTCATACGCTAATTCTTGATGTCTGTGTGTGCGCCTACAGATGGTGGACTTTTTTTTTCTTGTAATTGTGAGTTTAGATCTTGCAATTCGGACTGTATAATTTGCAATTGTGAGTTTTTATCTTTTTGTATTTGCTGACTTTCTATGAGTACCAAGAAAGACAAAGCTACAGATGGTGGACAACCAGAATGCCTATTACTCACCGCGGCAAAAATAAACCAGCCGCATTTCAAAGTCGTTCCCGAAATGACCGCCAGGTGGCGCAAAGGGACATTGTGCAAAACAGCAGCAATTGCCGTATTTTAAAATGTAAGTGGGTTAAATATAAAACCCTAAGCCTAATAGGCATATTGTTCATATATATAAATAGGCCTATTAGGCTACAACAGAATAGAACCAAAGATAGAATCAATTTTAGAACTGAAAAAATAGAATCAAAAGTTAAAAATAGAGACAATATTAGGAGCAATGACGCTGAATATTTTTACTATTCTATTGAGGAATTAGATAAATGAAGAGCTCTCGTGAGCGATACAATTGCATAGTAATTTATAGTGATTTCAAAAGCAGTCCTTAAAAAAAAAAAAATACATGGAGTAGTGTGGCATAATTTTTGAGAGATTACGCGGACCGCGTTTTAGTTAAGATCCTAGTTTCAATGCCCTTAATGTATATAGGCTAGGCTACTGCTTTAAAAAAATGTCACAACGCGTTTTGAGATTGTTTTGAATTAAACATTGAAGTTTAAAATGTAGTGTTTTGGCACACCAGGCCGAGTGGCGTTACGCATTGTTCAAAAATCAGGTTTTATTCTGGCATGTTGAATTGGCGTTAGATTTTTTTTTTTTGATTTAGATTTTAGATTTCGTTACATTTATTTTTCTCATAACAGCTAAATAACTTAATATATGCCTTGTCTTAATATGACCTACTTAATATAGGCAATAGGCATATATAGCCTATATAATAAATTAGCAAAACTTGGCCACAAAATATTTAATTTTCAATTATTTTAATTATCACAATTAAAGTTTTAATTTTATTAAATCGAACAAGCGCAACAATCAGCATTTAATCAAATATTCTAAAAGATGTTTATTTCAACATAATATTTCGTTTTTTCGACATAATATGTGTGCGTGCAACAAACAAGATGTGTATTTGTAAATCCGGTGATGCGTGCATTGATTTTTATCAATAAACTAGTGTTTTCTGACAGTGTCGACTGCAAAGATGAAGTTGACGATCGCCATATTTGTAGTGACCTAGAAAGAAATGCACATAAAGACATAATCAGAGAGTAGCCTTTTTCTTTTCGTTTTGAATTATTTCGTTTGAAGACATTTCAAGCTTTGTGTATTTGATGTATTTATCATGTCTGTGTGAGGCATACGCTGAGTTTCGTTAAATTAGGAGGATGAGATGCGCTCCAGCTGACGTGCAATGCAAGTGACCGCGCGGGCGCCTCCATGATTAGTTTCTAAAATTAAGATACAATTTATAGAAAACGAAATTCACTTTAAAGAAAGGTTTTCTACTAAACAACACTTAATGAAGTGGTCAAAATCATGTCTGACCCACTCCATGTCCATCTCTCGATATAATGCATCCTATCTTACTCGTGCTGTTCACTTTTCATATTCAACATAGATGGAAAAAAATAACATTATAATATTTTAACAAATATGATACTAAATGATATTATTTAATGGCTACAACAGTATAGTAGGCATATAGACTCTATTTGTACAAATTGCTGCACATTAATTTAATTAAATAAAACCTTGTAACGAATTCACACTGTAGGGTAGACTGTGTACAGTTGAGACACCTTAAATAACTTGCGTTCGCAGCAAGCACAAGTTGTGATTTTTGCTGTGCACTTGCATATTAGTGTCAGCTGGGAAGGAAATATAGAGACCAGACCTCTTGGAACTTTAATTGAATACATAGCGTTGGTAAAGCATACTGAAATTACATCCCTACAAATTTATTAGGCCCTACTGAAAATAAATGTATCGAATTTAAGCAAAGTAGCCTAAATGTTAAGACTGTAAGCCCTTTGCTTTTTTACGTAGCCTATAAATGACTCTTATCCGACTTAGTGTTAATTTAATTTGTAGAGGATTTTTTTAACTCAAACATTAACACTGAAATAAATGAAACTAAATTATTGTAAATTTTTTGCCACACCACGACGAGTGGCGCTATGCATTGTTCTAAAGCCAGGTTTTATTCTGGCATGTTGAATTAGTGTTCGACAAACGCGGCGGCGCGTTCATTTGAATGAAGAGCGCTTCTCGCTCGTGTGAGCGAACACACACTGGAATGTTAGGCCATGTCGCAACGAGTGAATCGTGGCCGAGTGGTTGAACTTACGTTACGATCATTTAGAGGACACGGGTTCGAATCCCGAACTAACTTGGATTACTGATATTTTTATATTAGCCTATTAATGCATTTTATAGTCTATTGTTGATGCAGAGAGATTTGTCTAGTTCTAAAACATATATATATATATATATATATATATATATATGACGTTTAAACGACAAACAATAAAATCAGAACCAGTATTCTGTTGCGTTCATGGTTCCAGTGGCAGTAATGCATCCACGGCTTTTCAAAATGTCACAAAGCGTTTTGAGATTGTTTTGAATGAAATATTGAAGTTAATAATTAAGTGTTTTGGCACACCACGACGAGTGGCAAACTCTTTGTTTTGTTTTGCAAACTCAGCTAGCCTGTGGGGGGTTTGGAGAAGGCAATAGTTGCTTTATCGTGGGGGTTCAGGACAGAGGTGTTAATGTTCCGTCTTTCATATGGAGAGTGTCGGAGCCAGCCTGATGAGCAGGCAAAGGCAAAATTCTTTTAAGGATTAATCTCAAAATCTCCAAAAGTCCATAGCCTATACAGTAGGCCCTATATCTTATTAAATTATATATTGTAGTTTTATTGATTGTAGGCTATTTAAAGGTTTTCTACACACAATTTCAATTTAGCAGATACAGAGCTCTTTAATTCGCGACCCACCTCGTTTTATTGTAAGGTGAACGCCTGTTCTTAATTTATGTTGCTTTGAACTTTTTTCGTTTTTTACCGTTTTAATTTAGCTGCAATTTCTTTGACAATAGAAATGTAAAATGTTGCAAGAATAAGAGTGTGTTTCTTATTTTGCATCACAAAGGGAATAAACTCTACGATGCAACCCTGTTTAAATAAAAAAAACTGTCCCGACACTTTATTCATACCTTGAAATGTGCGATGGGTTTTCAAACTTAATGAAAATGTAAAAGTAAAAGAAAAAGAAAATTAATTGTTTATTTTTTAATTGAAAGCAATACTGTATTGAAAGTATTTTTCTGATTTGTTCGATCTGTTTTGAAAAATGTCTTCCGTTGCTATGGCCGGGTATAACTGTCAGTCATCTCAATCTCGTGAATGATTCACACACACACAAAAAAAATAATTTAGCAGATTAAAGACGAGCTTCATCATCTTCATTTTCTGGTGCAATCGGCTGACAGTCTTCCTTCATCAGATGTGTCATCTTTGCAGCGGCTCAACTGGAATGTAGCAAATTTATGTTGTAATGTACAATTGATAATTAAACAAGATGATTTACTTTAATAAACAGATGCATATTTAAGCATCAAGAACGGAAAAACATAAACACTGTCGGCTACACGAGATTCGATCTCAGATCGTTTGAAGCTCCGAGAGGCTATTGTTAATGCATTGACCACAGAGCTATCATCTGAGCTATCAGACTGAGCTATCGTTCCCTAAAAGTCTGTTTTATTCTCTGATTTGTTTGTTTATATTTTTACATATTCAATCAGTCTAATTTTTGTTCAAATAATGAAAAAAGTTTTTTTTTTAAATAAACAGATAGGAAACTTACCTTTTAAAATGCCGCAGTTGCTGCTGTTTTGCCCTGTCACTTGCGCCACCCGGTATAGCCATTTCGCGAACGACTTTGAAATTCGACTGGTTTATTTTTGCTGCGGCAGTAATAGGCATTGTGGTTGATTATTTATTAAAGAATTCAATTGATAATCATAACAACATGTAAGCCTATTTAATTCTGAATATAACAAAGAATGCTTAAACCGACTAACATCGGTTAGTAACTGCAAGTCCTGAAAATTTTTAATTTTACGGTAAATTATTTTAATTTATTTCACTGTTATGTTTCAGTTAATAAATCTACAAACACATTAAAATAACACGAAGTAAATGACAAGTAACCTATTGACATATCCTTTCTAAATTAAAACTGGGCACACAATGTTAACGTGTGTCTACTTTGTTTAAATTTAATGAATTTGATTCGTTTAACCACAATATTTATCTTGAATTTATCTGTGACCTCAGCTCAGATTACTGCCGCGGCAGATTACGTCATAAAGAGAATAAACGGACACTTTTCAAAGTCTGTGATTACAGCGCCACTCAGCGGTAAAAGGCAGCAAATACACATCCCATTTTTGCCGCCGCGGGAACGGTGGCGGTAAAAGTCTCATTCTGGTTGTCCACCATCTGTACATAATAGAAATTTATTTTTCTTTTTTTAATTGATTTGATCAGTTGGATTTCATTGAAAAGGCTAAAAAATAGTATGCTGTACAAGGACAGTGCTGCTATAAACCTAACTCAGAAATTGGGCTCTATATGAGTTCAGTGATTCAGGTCAAATGATTGTGAAATAATGATTATGTTAAAACACAACCAACACCATCAGATCTCCTTTTCTCTTTGTTCATCTGGCTGTTATAACTCAGGTATAGCAGCCAAACAAAATCTAAAGTTAATGATTTAAGGGTCAAGAGCCCAACTAAAGCAAACACGAATCACCATAATGGTGACTTAAAATTACGTTTTTCTCCTTCTGATTCTCATTCTCATTCTCATTTCTCATTCTGCTTGTTAACATCAGGTGTCTTCAATTTTGGCAATACAAAAATAAAGAGTTCTTAATTCATCTTTGACATCTGTCTGTTATTCAGATATTTCTGTTTAAAAAATATTGTTGTGAATTTTACTCATTTTAAATGGTTAACTTTTAACCCTTTCGCACGTACGATCACACCGGTGTGATCAGTCTAGGCTGGTCCCTGGAGCGTACGATCACACCGGTGTGATTAGAACGTTCAGTGCATGACGTGATCAACTGCTAAATTCAAATGTACTTTCGCGCGTTGGCTGGCACTGAGGCAGAGACAGGCGCGCTCAGAGCTGTCATACATCACAAATTTTCAGTGTTTTCAACCACATAATGTTTATTTTAGGTTTCAGACATATACGTACTTAAAAAACAATACATTTAGAGTTTGTAAAATACACACTGATGTCAAAGGAAGAGGCAATGATAATCATTTCCATTATAATTAGTTGTATTCATATCAGATACACATTGTGTAAGTAACTTTAAAGTTTACTCTATTCTTCTCCCAGTTCACCTGCCACTTACTTTTATGTATTTCGGGAGAAGTGGATGAATTCACGTGTTGTAAATCCAACAGATCCGATTCTCTGAACTGCGCGTCTGCGGCACAAACTAAGATGGCGACGCCCATCGCGAATACAGCTCAACTAACGCGATCGTTATAAAGGTGTTTAAACAACAAAACACTTCCACTTGCATATATTTGACAATCGGAATATCAGATATTTCATGCCATATCAAACAAATTTGTGAATATTTTGAATAAAACAGGAAAAATGACATAAAAGCAGATCATCATTCATTCAGCTCTGTTGTTGCTGCGGCGTGTCACGTGACAAGCAATGACGCGTCACCATGGAAACCATAAAGTGACACGTTCTAAATAACGGTCGCCTTGAAAAACTCACGTTGGGGGGTCAGCCAGAATATTTTAAACTTACGTGTGAAAGGGTTAAGGAATACATTTGAATAAGGCGAGACACGGCAGGCAAAAACATAGATTTTTCATGCAGTGGTCAGTTTTGAGATTTTGGGCTAGTTTACTCCTTCAATATGTGTTCTTTCAAGCTGCTATAAAGAAAACATTGCAAATATACATTAAGATGTTTATTTTATCACATTTTGTTTACTTGCAGCAGTAAGTTTCTCCCGAATTTACCAAGACGTTAGCATTCCAACGCGACACGCAGAGATCCGTCTGTTTACTGAAGTCTGTCATGACCGGTATCGTTGTAAAGCTCTGAGTCTCCTGCACATGTAACCCAAATATGGGCATTTCCTTTCTATCAGTAACCAATCGTGAATGTCCAAAGGGAGATTAGAAGCTAACGACGAGATCTCATTTAGAGCTATTTAAATCTTTAAAGGTTGTATCAACGATTTCAGGCCCAAAAAAGGCCCAAACATAAATGATCACATTCATCTAATCTTTCCTAACGATCCGCTAGCTGACAGGGGGTGGGTGTTGTGAGGTTTTGCACTCGTGCACGGCTGCACGCGAAGCCAGAGAACACGAGCGCAAAATCTCACAACACCCTCCCCCTGTCGGTGATTGGTTGGAACACTATTTATTTTGGTTTTGAGTGGTTGGTGAAACCAATTGTTTTTGTGTGCAGATCTCAGAGCCTAGGCTGCCTACAGAGACGCGTTTTTTTGACGGCCTGCTTATGGGGCGGGCAGCTAGCGGATCGTTAGGAAAGATTAGGTGAATGTGATCATTTATGTTTGGGCCTGAAATCACTGATACAACCTTTAACTGCCGTTTTCTCAAAATGAGTTGTGTGTCATTCTCCAGTACAAACATCTCAGCCTATGTACCACCTGTGTACAAAAAACTCTCCAGTTATACACTTAGCAGTATTCTGAAGATATTTTCAGAGGGATTTGTTAATAAATCATTCATGGCCTGATTTATGTGACACTTTAATACAAAATATATGGCGAAAATTGATTTTTTATGGCTATTGACAGTATATTTTGATTTCCTAGGTAATGAAAGCATATATCCTGATATTCCTCTTGTGTGTAAACAAAATGAAAAAATAATTTTCCACCTGGCTTTATCATATGTTCAGATCTATCTACCGAAAATATATGCAAAATCATGCATATTTAATGAGATAATGCATAATTTGCATAATTAAACATACAAATTTCTAAAACTTGTAATAAATTTTTTTATATATACTTGTGTAAGTAATCAACTGAGGAAGTTTCATGGTGATATATATTATTTAAAAAATGTACCCTATTCACCCGTAGTGTCTCGCCTTAATTATTACTCAATTCTAATAAAAAATACGGTACAAA
The DNA here is from genome assembly GCA_021554675.1 of Leuciscus idus. NCBI lineage: Eukaryota > Metazoa > Chordata > Actinopteri > Cypriniformes > Leuciscidae > Leuciscus > Leuciscus idus. Next base: position 63,267,723 of record CM038621.1, read on the forward strand.
TATTTTAGGTTTTATGGCATTGAACTTCAGTTTATGGTAAAAAAGAAAAAGAAAAACTGCCTGCTGTGGTTTCCTATAATTTAAAAAATATTGTATTACAAACCAATTTGTCATAAAAGTTAATATTGAGAATTACCAGAGGTTTAGACGCTGATGTTTTATTGAAAATAATAAAGTTTGAAGTTACCATTATGGAGATGAGTGTTTGCTGTAGTTGGGCTCTTGACCCTTGACTTTATAACTTTAAATTTACTCTGACTGCTTTAAATGTGTGTTTATAAAACACGTTCACTATGGCATGAACAGTATACAAGTATATATACAATATACTAACATGTAGTTCAGGCTGCCGTTATTCATAAGGATTTTACATGCAGTTTATGACTTACTGATGACCACTAATATTTTACAATTGCCAAACGTATGAAGCCATCAGAAAGAGTAGAGCCAGTGTGTGAAAGTTTTCACAAATCTGTCAGAAAAGAGTGTTTTCTCACCTGAATACTTGACAGTGTATCTGACTGAGGTCTCGAGTTGATTTCTGTGAGTAAACTGACATCTCCACTCTCTGTTGTTATCTTCATTCAGGAGTGTTGTAATCAGAGTGATGATACAGTGATATTGATATTGATCTGATGATGATAATATCTGATATCTGGAGTCTGTCTTCAGATCAACACCAGTCTGATTCACCCACAACAGCTCAAATCCCTCAGAACGAACCCAATTATAACAGGGGAATCCAGCATTTGAATACAACTGACAGGAGAGAGTCACAGAGCGGCCTGGACTGATCTCAGTCTGTGAGGATGAAGATGATGATGATGATGATGATGGAGACACTGAAACTGATCACAGTCTCTTCAATCATCATCTGAGTTTAAAGGGAGAATCTGCCCTTTTTAAATTGACCACATAATCATAAACTTACCATGAAGAACATGCAGATAAACATCAGCATCAGGTCCTTGTTTCTGTCCATTCACATATTGTCTGCAAGTGTATAATCCACAATCTTCTTCTGTGACGTTCTTGATGTTCAGAGAGCAGTCAGACTCCAGACTCAGTCTCTCATGTCTCTCTGTGTCGTTCTTCTTTATCCCTCCAGTAATCAGGTCAACTTCTGCTGAATGTCTGAATCTGTTATAGTAGATCCATGTAGTTTTAGATTTGCAGTCAGAAAGAGCATTATTACAGGACAGACGCACATTTTCACCAGAACTGATGAACACATGATCCTCCACTCCACTGATACCTGAAACACAGTATATCTCAGTGATCATTATGATATTAATAAATGAAAAAACATAAACCATACCAGCATAAAAAGCAGAAGGTTTAACTCATACTATCACTTCCTTCCTTCCTTACTATTGCGCTTGTCTGAAGTTTAAAATCATTGGTTACCCGTAAGCCAAACACATAACGTTTGGTTATGGCGTGTGTTATGCGCATGCTCAGCCGCATCGAACTTCCACTGTAAACACATGTATGATGCGAAAACAAAACCATCGAGCGAAATACCGGAGTGAACATGGCTGTGAACGACTTTTGCAGATTATGTGAAGTAAATCTACGCATCTACGGTACAATCAGCCGCTACGTCACGGCTCTCAGCCCACCCTCTGTTCGTTGATTGGCCGGCTGTTTACATATTGTTAAAAGCGTTATATAAATGAAGGTGACTTGACTTGACTTGACAATATGAGCTCATCCCAGATAGAAATGTTGTTGTTCTATGAATGTTATGAGAGCATTATGTTGTTCTTGTAATGTTTTCTGTATGAATGTATAGAGTGATTGTATTATTTAAAAACATTTTTAATAATACACATAATATATCTATTTTTTGGTTTACTTCTCATATATACATTAATGCTATGTTTTGGGAGATTTGAAGTACTTTTGTACCTATTTACTGCAAAATACCTCAGCTACACCATTAGCGTGCATATGAAATATTACCTTTTTATAAAAAAAAAAATATATATATATATATATATATATATATATATATATACATTAATGATGATCAAAATGAAATATGAGTTGTTTCTAGATATTGATCTAGGTGTGAGATGCATAATTCTTCATCTGCTGGTTAGAAGTTTTTTTGCACTTTTGCCAAAAAGTGTAATTACCATACACTTCCAGCAGAGGCGCCATAGAGATCCATTCATTTGTTTGAATGTGACTGACTGCTCTTATAACAGCTTTTGTTATGAATATATATATATATATATATATATATATATATATATATATATATATATATATATATATATATATATATATATAAACATTTAAAAATACATTAAATCTGTATTTTTTGTTATTGTTATTTGAGGTATTTTGAAGTGTCTTGTTTTTGCAATAATGCCACATAAATTTGCAGTAATGACACTAAAAGAAAATACTTGAATGCAGTTACATATTATTTATTTCAATAATCCAAATTTATACAATTATTAACTTTAGAATAAGAAACACATTTTTAGTACATAAAGGTAAATAACCCAGCAATAAGCGGATAGGTGAAAAACAGCAATAAGCGGATAGGAACACAAGTAAAGAGTAAACACACCTGTGTGTGTGTGCGCGCATTTGTGTGTGATCATGTTCATTCCACATTGCTTTTTTGCTGTAGTACATTGAGATATGGAAATTTTCTGATTTATTCTGGATTTATTGATTTTTTTTACATAATCTTGACTGTTTTTCCACCCCCTCTTTCCACCACAAGGACCATTTTGAGTTCCCAAAGACACAGATAGTGATCAAGGCCTGTAGGCCAAAATGTTTGTATTTTGGGGGTCGATGAATTGTCACACCTTTAGTACTGTGGGGGAAGTTCGAATTATCTGATTGGTCAGTTTAAACGTCTCACAGTTGGGTTAAAGTCACATGGTAAGGAAAGGATAAAAGAAGATTGTAACTGTTGCTCTGTCTCGTTTTATGCTCTGGCTCTGTCTCTCTGTCTCTCTCTGTCTCTCTCTCTCTCTCTCTCTCTCTCTCTCTCTCTCTCTCTCTCTCTCTCTCTCTCTCTCTCTCTCTCTCTCTCTCTCTCTCACACTTCCGGTGTGAATGTTGAGCGAGGGTGTGTGAGCGTGGTGCAGAGCGGTGTGAGTGAAACTTAATTTTTCTCTTTTTCTGCTTATCTATTTTCTTATTTTTGTTGTCTGTTTTGTTATTTGTTTTTTGTTTAGTTATTTGGAGGGTCGTGTGCTGTCCGTCAGTCGGAGGCATGGCGGCCAAACAAACACAGGTGTTGAATACACTCACGAGACGCCATACAATTAAGGTAGCATCAGCTGTGAGCATTGAGGCATGTTGTTTGGCCGTTGGAGAGTTAATTGGACATTCTAGCGTCTTGTCCGCGTCTAGAATGAACAATGCGACAGTAGTTTTTCTAGATAGTGTAGGTAAGGCAAATGAGTTGGTTGAGCAGGGAATTGTCATCGATGGGGAATTTATTTCAGTTCTACCACTTTCTATGCCAGCGAAAAAGGTAATCATTTCTAATGTACCACCTTTTGTGAGTGATGTAATTCTAACTCATTACCTACAAGTAGTGTTTTAAGTGTTTCTGATAGGGTGGTTTATCCTTCAGAAAGCAAAAAAGGTGCAAATGGTGAATAGTTTCAAATCGGTGTAATGGCTGAAGAAGCACAGTTGACACCAGAACAAGAGCAGTTTTCCTTTAAGACACCGCAAAAAAGAAAGATGAAAAATAAAGTGCTAGATGCAAAAATCAGTAAGACAACTGAACTACGAGATGAGGATATTCAAGATACGGAAAGTGACAGTGATTTGTCTGAATGCAGTGAGAGTCTTTCTCAAGGTGAACTTAATGTACGTAGTTATGATCTTGAAGACATTAAATTGTTTCTCAGGTCAACAAAAAATAAAAGAGATTTAAAAGTGCAAGAATATTTTCCTGATTTGAAACAATTTGTGGATCGGACAAAGAGTTGGATGGCTAGTGATTCATTTACCAATAAAGAAGCGTATAGGTTGAAGAAAATAGTGAGGAACATAAATATCGCTCACAACAATGATGTTGTATAAGTGGAAGAAAAGGAATATTTTTTCCTGTTGGTATGGCGTATTGGTTTCTTTTTCTTTCTTTGCCTTCATTATGAATGAAATTCATATTGCATCTATGAATGTTAATGGGGCAAAAATTTTTTTAAAAAGAGCACACATTTTTGAGGAAATTGAGCAAAAAAATATAGACATAACTTTTTTTACAGGAAACTCATAGTAGTGTGGAGAATGAGGTTGACTGGATGAAGGAATTTAGTGGATTATCCGTTCTAAGTCATTACTCAAATATAAGTGGTGCGGTGGCTGTTTTATTTAATAAAAAGTTTAAACCAACTTCGTATGATGTAGTTGAAGTTGTGAAAGGCAGACTGTTAAAATTAGAGCTTCTTATGAAAATGTTGTGTTTGTTTTTATTTGTGTTTATATTCCAACGGCACCTATAGAAAGATTACTATTTTTAGATACTCTTTGTGCAACATTAAAGGGTTAGTTCACCCAAAAATTAGTCAGTGGGTTAGTTAGAATGTTTTAAAGCATCGAAAATACATTTTGGTCCAAAATTAACAAAAACTACGACTTTATTCAACATTGTATTCTCTTCCGGTCTGTTTTCCATCCGCGTTCACGAGTCCACATTGACGCTGCTGACGTAAGACGCTGTAACTGAAGCTTGGGCGCACCAGATAACACGTCAGCAGCGTCTATATAAAAAAAATATACAAAAACTTTTAAAAATGGACGGAGTAAGGGCAACCTACCATGGTTTAATGACCATTTGTGGGACCTGATGAAAAAACGTGACTTTGCCTTGAAAGTAGCACTGAAGTCTAAATTAATTACTGACAGACAAATTTTTACAAACCTTCGTAATAAAGTAGTCAATGAACTAAGGAAAGCAAAGGCAAAGTTCTTTATGGATATTATTAAAGACGGAAAAGGAAATAGTAAATTGATATGGAGCAACATAAATAAACTAACAAAGAAAGACAACAAGCAAAATCAGGGAAATGGACATGAGCTGAAAATTAATGGAATTTTAAATAATGATCCCAGTGAAATAGCTTCTGTATTTAATACTTATTTTACCGCATCAGTGCAGAATTTATCTGACACTTTTGGTGCAATAATTAAAAATATAGCAACACCAGATTATAATAAGGCCATTTTTAAGATAAGTGAAGTTCCTGAAAATAAAATTTGTAAGACACTAAGCACTTTAAAGTTCTCAAAGGCAAAAGATACATTCAAGTGGGATTCAACATTTCTAAAGAACAATATTCACTCCCTCAGCACCCCCATTACACACCTAGTTAATTTATCGATAAAGCAATCAATTTTTCCAACTGCCTGGAAAAATGCAGTGTTAGTTCCGATTTTCAAGGCAGGGGAACCTACTGATGTAGCTAACTATAGACCCATCAGCATTTTGCCAGTGGCATCAAAGATTGCAGAAAAAGTGGTAACTGAGCAGTTAACCGACTTTCTAAATTATGGACAAACACTTCATCCAATGCAATTTGGTTTTAGGAAAAAATAATCGACTGAAATGGCTACCTGCTATTTTGTTGAAAAAATCAAATCAAAACTAGACAGTGGGAGTGCTGTAGGAGCTGTTTTTCTGGATTTAAAAAAAGTTTTCGATACAGTAAATCATAATGTTCTCCTCTCTAAGTTGTCAAACTTTAATTTTTCTGATGATGCTATGAAATGGATGGAGTCCTATCTCACCATGAGAAGACAAAGCACCAGAGTTGGGTATAAAATGTCATCATTCAGTAACTGTTCTGTTGGCGTCCCGCAAGGCTCAGTCTTAGGCCCTTTGTTATTCAGTCTATGGGCCCTATCTTGCACCCAGCGCATTTGACTTTGTACACCGACGCATGTATCATTCCTATTTTGCACCCGCGCAAAGCGCGCTTTTCCCTCCACAGAAGCACGTCGGTAAACTAGGGAATGAACTTGCGCTCCCTGGGCGGTTCAGCGCAAAAAAGGAGGCGTGTTCCGGCGCAAACGTTCCTTCATGCTATTTTGCAGGTTTAGAAAACAATTGCGCCACTAACCAGGAAAAAATAGTTTAAAGTCAGTGGCGCGTTGCGCATGTTATTCATATGCTATTTTAAGGGCGCATGCTTGGCCATAATCAATGTAACGTGTGCACAACGCGCATACACTTTGATTCTCTCATCTACACAGAAGCAGCAGTTTTCATTTTTGCAAATCATACATTATTACGATAGATAGATTGATAGATAGATAGATAGATAGATAGATAGATAGATAGATAATTTATTATAAAAGCATACATCTAGCTTACACATTTACCCAAAGTATCATACGCCTTTTTAACCGAAGTTAATTTGGGTGGGTTTCTCCATCCCCAACGTCCCTGACGAGAGCGTTGCTCTCCTTGGCTGTGAACCGCTCCTGGCGCGCGCCTGGCAAATCCGCCGTTATAATAGGAATCCGCTTTAGAACAAACGCGCCTGCTCTTAAAGGGAATGTGAGATGACGCTCTGATTGGTTTATTTCACGTTACGCCCAAACCACACCTATGAATAATGAAGCTACTTCAGACCAACCCATTTTAGATTTGCGCCTGGCGCAAGAGTCATTTATCCCGCCGAGAAAATAGCAACAGCGCCAAGACCCACCCACAAAGTTACTTGCGCTTTGCGCTTTAACACTTGCGTTTCAGATCGTTAAAATAGGGCCCTATATGTTAACGACCTACCACTAGCATGTCCTCAAGTTGACACCCAAATGTATGCAGATGACACGGTCATTCTGGCACATGGAAGAGACAGATATGAAGTGGCAACCAAATTAACAGCAGCAATGGCAAAAATTGCCACCTGGCTCTCTGAGTCTTGCATGACACTAAACGTCAGTAAAACGTCTCAGGTTACGTATGTAACCCTGGTTCCCTGAGAGGGAACGAGACGCTCCGTCGAGACGCGGTGGGAACGCCCTGCGTGATTGCGTCGTGAAGCACGTGTATAATCAGTCCAATGGAAAGACGAGACGTCATAGGCGGGTGACGTCATCGACCAGGAAACTATAAGGCAGCCCCGCTGACACAGATCGCGTTAGCTTCTGAAAAGCCGAAGCAAGTCGATCACAGGCATGCAGGGAGTATGGCAAGGCGACGCAGCGTCTCGTTCCCTCTCAGGGAACCAGGGTTACATACGTAACCTGAGACGTTCCCTTTCAAGGGAACCTCGAGCTGCGTCGAGACGCGGTGGGAACCCTATACCCACGACGCCATATGACAAATGCCTGTTCTGTATGAAGACCATGCGCATACTAGGAAACAAGCACCCTAGACCCTGGAGTGGAGCCTAGGTCCAAGTCATAAAATCTAACAAATGCATGCGGTGAGGACCTGCCTGCCGCATTACAGATGTCATAGAGTGAAACTCCTGATAATAAAGCCTTAGAGGCAGCCATACTCCTGGTAGAATGGGCCGGGACAGCCAAAGGTGAAGGCTGTCCGGCCGCTTCATAAGCAAGTGAGATAGCCTCAACTACTTACTTGCTCATTATCTGTTTAGATGCAGGGCAACCTATCTTAGGTAACCCGAAGCAGACAAATAACTGCTCTTATATATACGCCACAGGGCAGCTCTGTGGACATAAGCATCCAAAGCCCAGACAGGGCATAACAGATTAAGTTTTTCCTGATCTGGAGGTGGAGGACAGAAGGCCTGCAGCACAAATGACCCGCAAATTTAGTAGGGACCTAGGAATACAACCCGGCAAGGGGTGAAGAAAGACTATCACCATACCAGGTGCAAATCCAAGTATGTGCAGGCCTCAGCCTCATGTACCACGGAGAAGACGAAATAAGAATCTCTCCTCAGAGATAACCCAGCAAAGAAACATTCATTGCAGAAATCAAGTACTGTACCATAGGGCAGATAGCAAGATTCAGATATTCAGTCTTCTCGTGGAGGGAGCTCTAGACTGGAGTATGGTCTCCACGACCTCAGTCGAGAGACCTGAATCTATGAGCTGGGCCCCCTCAGAGGCCGAGCCCATAGTATCCATAACTCCGGATGATAGTAACTCCCGGGAGCAAAGATATCGGGAAATGCGTACAGGTGTAGCCTCAACCACACCTAATACGTTGCATCCAGTTCAAGCAGAGCTGGATGTGTCAGGGAGAACCACATAGGGCAATGCGTTGTATAAACGATGCGAAAGGTAGACTTGAGTTTTGACCGAAGTTCTCCCAAAGGAGCTCCACCACCTTGGGGTGAAGTCTCCATTCCCCGGGCCTCAGCCCCTGCCTCAACAGGATATCTGCTCTGATATACGAGACCATCAGTGTGTTGTCCGGAAGGACAAGCACATGGTGACCTCTCAGGTCTGGCAGGAAGTATTTGAGAGCTCGAAATACCGCCATCATTTCTAGCCGATTTATGTGCCAAGAACGTTGATGGTCCTGCAAAAGACCTTTCGCCGAGCGGCCACTCATGACCGCCCCCCATCCCGTGAGGGAAGCATCCGTCGAAAGCGTTACGCGTCGACAAGAAGCCCCCAACACTGGGCCCTGGGCGAGAAACCAAGGTTTCTTCCACATGACCAAGGCACGAAGGCATCGCCGCGTGACCTTGATCGTGCGAAATGGATTTCCCCTCGGAGAAAACCCCTTGATCCTGAGCCACCACTGCAAAGGTCTCATGTACAAAAGGCCAAAAGTGATTACGTTGGACGCAGCTGCCATGAGCCCCAACAGTCTCTGAAACTGTTTCACAGTGAGTGACTGGCCTAGTTTTACACCCCTTTACGGCTGTGAGAATCGCAGAAATACGTGCAGGAGACAGACGTGCTTGCATTATTGTCGAATCCCATAAAACACCCAGAAAAGTGGTCCTCTGAGCTGGGAGGAGCACACTCTTCTTGGCGTTGAGCCACAACCCCAACCTCTTTATGTGAGACAGAACGACATCTCGATGCCGAACTGCCAACTGCTCGGACTGAGCTAAAATCAACCAATCGTCGATAAAGTATAATACGCGAATGCCCTGGAGTCTCAGAGGAGCCAGAGCTGCATCCACGCATTTTGTAAAGATGCGGGGTGATAAACCTAGGCCGAAGGGAAGAACCCAATACTGGTATGCTTCGCCCCCGAAACCAAACCTCAGGAACCTCCTGTGATGAGGATGGATAGATAAGTAAGCGTCCTTCAAGTCTATTGTGACAAACCAGTCCTCGGACTGAATCTGTGACACAATCATTTTAGCGTAAGCATACTTTGAACTTGAGATTCTGAAACCTGCTGTTTAATTGACGCAGGTCTAGAATAGGACGCAACCCCTCATCCTCTTTCGGAACAATGAAGTAACGGCTGTAAAACCCTGACTGTCTGCTGGGAGGAGAAACCCCTTCTATATATCTCCTTTTGCAGAAGTGTCAGTACTTCCTGCTCCATAACCAGAGCCTGCTCGGGGTCCACCACTGTGGGGAGGACCTCTAGAAATCTGGGCGGACGAGAACCGAACTGAATTCTAAAATCCTTTTCTGTAGTGTGCAGGACCCACTGAGAAATATGTGGCAGTAGTTTCCACGCTGCCAGAAATTCTACTAGGGGAACCAGTCTCTCGAGACTGGCCTCTGGATTTGGTTGAACAGTCACTTTGGTGCCCTGAAGCGGCGAACCGGCAGGGAACAACCGAACTGACCATTCTACGCCCCTCCTCGGAGGATCGTATGGGGACGCTGACACCTCGGTGCCCTGAACGGAGAACCGGCAGGGAACAACCGAACTGGCAGCGCTGCGACCCTCCTCAGAGAGTCGCACCCCAGAGGGTGCCGAGGAGAAACGATTTCTCAAAACCGTCCCTGCCCCGGAGGAACCTTCAGAAGCCTGATAGCCTCAGCGTCAGGACTTCTTGTCTAAGTTTTATTAGAGATAACGACAGTCCTCAGATCTTGCCTACCTCTAACTAGCGTTGTTCCTACGACCCTCCTCGGAGGATCGTTGGAAAAAGCAGGCACCTCAGCGCCCTGAAACGGCGAACCGACAGGGAAACCGAACTGACTGCTCTACGTCCCTCCTCAGAGGATCGTTTGGGGACGCTGACACCTCGGTGTCCTGGAACGGCAAACCGGCAGGAAAACCGAACAGCCAGCGTTGCGACCCTCCTCAGAGAGTCGCACCCCAGAGGGCGCCGAGGAGAAACGTTTTCTCAAAACCGTCCCTACCCCGGAGGGGACCACCCTCAGAAGCCTGCAGCCTCGGCGTCAGGGCTTCTTCCATTCTTAACTATTTTAGAGATAAAACAGTCCTCAGATCTTGCATATCTCTAACTGGCCAGACTGTGACCGCCACCCAGGTCCCCATCGATTGTGGATGAGCCCGAATGGTGAATCCTTGTTTTGCCGCACTCTATGCTGCGAGGAGCTTAAGTATGCTGAGACTGCTCCCGCCCAGCAGTCTCAGGAACGTTAGATCGGTGAGGAAGAAAACCTTTGGAACGCCGCTGAAGAGTTTATTTCTTCGTTTTTTTGAAAGCGGAGCGTCCAGAAGAAAAGACATATTTTATCTTAATTTTTCTTTACATCAGAAAAACTATCTATATATATATATATATATTAGGGCTGGGGGAATTAACGCGTTAATCTTTGCGATTAATTTGAGATGTTTAACGCGTTAAAAAAAAATAACGCATTTAACGCAGCACTTTTTTTTTGCCTCGTTTTAATGATTTCCTGTTGCGGCTGCTATTGAAATGCCGAAAATATGGGGATCGGGTTTCATTCTCGCGCAGCTTTCATGAGAGCGGGTCTTTTCCCCTCCGTGTGCGCGGCCGCACTCTCCGTTCCGTGTGTGTGTGTGTGTGTGTGTGTGTGTGTGTGTGTGCGTGCGTGCGTGTGCGTGTGCGCGTGCGCGTGCGTGTGTGTGTCGGCCATAGGTGTCGGCGCGCTGCGCTCTCTGCTCAATGTTCGACTCCGTGTTTGCGCTGCATGTTCTGCTCTGTCGTTCACGGACCAAACGCTCCAATCATGTACCGATCACGCACTGGAAAAGCAAAGTCCGCTCAAATAAGGTGAACTTTCTCTGTAGACTTCTGTTTGCTGAGCTGGTATAGTATTGCTGGGCAACAATGTTAAAGGGATAGTTCACCCAAAAATGAAAATTCTGTCATTTACTCTCGCTCAAGTTGTTCCAAACCTGTATGATTTCCTTTCTTCTGCTAAACACAAAAGAAGATATTTTAAAGAAGGTTGGTAATTAAACAGTTGCTGGTCCCCATTGACTTCCATAGTATTTTTTTTTCCTACTATGGAAGTCAATGGGCTCCATCAGTCGTTTGGTTACCGACTTTCTTCAAAATATCTTCTTTTGTGTTCAGCAGAATAAAGAAAGTCATACAGGTTTGGAACAACTTGAAAATTCTTGAGGAATTTTTATTTTTGGGTGAACTATTCCTTTAAAATTACCTGCTCTGATCACATGCTCTCTGGTAATAATAGCTTTTTTAGGACTATAGTTTATTTTTATAATTAGTAAAAGAAAAAATTGAAAAAAAAAATCTTAAATTGATTATGTTGATTGATTATTGAAAAAGAATAATACATTGATATATTGATGTTTAATATTATTTTAATATAGGGCTATTTTCTGTTCCTTTTTTTCCGGTGATTCTAAGTTTAATTATTGATGATTACAAGCTTGGAGGAAATGCAATTAATTGCAATTAATTACAGCAAATTGTGCAATTAATTAGTTAATTTTTTTTAATCGATTCCCAGCCCTAATATATATATATATAAATATATCACTCCGTGGCCACCAGCAGGAAACAACCGAACTGGCAGCGCTGCGACCCTCCTCAGAGAGTCGCCACCCAGAGGACGCCGAGGAGAAACGATTTCTCGAAACCGTCCCTCCCCGGTATAGTTTATCTGTTGCGCGACGCAATTCTCGAATAGCGTCAGTGCTGTTACATCCTCACATTCATCCATGCTTATATACTTTACCTACCAGCGCTGCCTAATAATATTTATCTATTATTTATAGTGGCTGGTGGGTAACGTCGGGGTTATGATGACGCCAACACGGGAGAGAGATAGCTCGCAAAGCGTCTCTTTAACCCGAGGCACTGTCCCCGAGATAAGGCACGTGGATCGAACAGGTGTTTGTTAGAACCATTTGCGATCCCCAAGATGCGCGTCGACGCCGTGCCTCGGCAGCAGCGGGACCCGCGCCTCGGGGCGCGCGCACCGAACCGTCCTCCTCGAAGAACGGCCGGCGGGAGCGGAGCGTCCTCACGGACAGCTTCTCGCAATGCTCACAGTCAGCCCCCTCGAGAACTGACTGTTGGCATGCTCCACTCCCAAACAAGCAACACAAAGCTGAAGTGTGTGTCCCCACCCGTGATATAACGTGGGGAGGGAACAACACAACGCTTGCTTGCTCTCTTTTGACATAATATATATATATATTGCAACTTGACAGACAACAATAAATATGACAAGGACAGAATACACAGATCGCTTGCTGAAGGCACAGAAGCTAACGCGATCTGTGTCAGCGGGGCTGCCTTATAGTTTCCTGGTCGATGACGTCACCCGCCTATGACGTCTCGTCTTTCCATTGGACTGATTATACACGTGCTTCACGACGCAATCACGCAGGGCGTTCCCACCGCGTCTCGACGCAGCTCGAAGTTCCCTTGAAAGGGAACTGCGTGTATGTATTTTTATATAAGGAAAAATGATGTCGTTGTAAATGGGGAAAAAATCCAGATTGTGTCACACTTTAAATATCTGGGAGTTACTCTTGATTCACAGTTGTCTTTTAAGAAACATATAAAGCAGGTTTGTAATACTGTTAAATTTAATTTAAGAAATTTTAGACACATTCGTAATCAGTTACCTCTAGATGCTGCCAAATTGTATATGATTTTCTCACATTTTACATTTTACTGCATCACAAGTTGGTCACAAACTGGAAAAACAATACTTGCTCCACTACAAACGCTATATAAACAAACTCTCAAAGTATTAGATAAAAAAACATCAGGTTATCACTACTGCAATATCATTCAAAAGCACAAACTCTTGACTTTTGAAAATTTTATGCGCTTTGCCAATGTTTGTTTAGTGTACAGAGTAATTAATAATCTGGCTGCGCCCCCATTAGAGGAGTTCATATTATTGCTCTCAGATAGTCAGAGAACAACCAGGGCGACAGTAGAGGTCACTGTGCCGTACAGCGCAGACGTACTGAGTTTGACAGATCAGCCTTCTCTATCAGAGCCTCTAAGTACTGGAACTCACTCCCAAATGAGATTAGAGATATCAGTACATGTACTTGTTTTAAATATAAAAAAAAATTATGGTTAAAATCTATACAATCATGTACCCATTAATCATAAACTCAAAAAACTCATTTTTTTTGTCGTATCCTAACATTGTATTGTTGTGTCTATTAATATTGCACTTTATTTTGTTCTGTTGTTTTGTTTTATTGTGTTTTTAAGAATGTGAAACTTTGTTGTCTGAAAGGCTACTTGCGTGATGACGTTTTATGGTATATTTATATGTGTTTGTTGGATTGTTAATTGTATGTTACCTCTTCCCACCCAGGGACTACAGATTAAATTTAGCTTGTAGCTAATTCTGGTATGGCTCAATTCTGAGTGTCGTGCACTGTCCCTGTTAAATAAACAAACAAATAAATAAATAAATAAAAATTTCGTGCAAAACAATTAATAGATCTACAAAAGTTGTATCAAACCTCGGGTGATAGTAATATTTTGGAAACTTGTTTTAGGAAAAAAGCTGAACTTAAAGAGCTGTTGGAGTTTAAGGCACAAGGTGCTTTAGTTCGTGCTAATTTTTTAAACATTGATCAGATGGATGCCCCTTCCAAGTATTTTTTTGGTCATGAGAAGAAAAATGGGCAGAAACGTTTAATTCATGCCCTACGTTCTGAGGATGGCAATTTGTTATATAATCCCAGACAGATTCGTGTTGTAGCAATTCGTTTTAATCAATCCCTGTACAAAAGTGAACTTAAGCCGGAAAATAAAGGAAAATCTCTTTTTCTAGAGGATTTACCAAAGATCTCAGAGGAGTCCAGTGAAGAACTGGAATGTAGCCTAACCCTGGGAGAGCTGTATAAGGCACTCCATGATATGGAGTCTGGGAAAGCTCCAGGGATAGATGGGCTTCCTGGACTTTCTGAAGGCTTTCTGGTCGGAGTTAAGTGTTGATCTGCTGGAGGTATTCAACGACAGTTTGCTGAAGGGTGGGCTGCCGTTGAGTTGCCGAAGGGCAGTAGTTACTCTCCTTCCGAAAAAGGGGGATCTTTCAGAGATCAAGAACTAGAGGCCGGTATCACTTCTGTGTAGTGATTATAAATTACTTTCTAAAACTTTGGCTAAGAGAATGACTAAGGTAATGGGACAGGTGATCCATTCAGATCAATCGTACTGTATAGCTGGTAGGTCAATATTTGACAATATTTCTTTAATTAGAGATGTTATACAGGTTTCCAAATTATTTAATATCAATTGTGGTTTGTTGTCTCTTGACCAAGAGAAAGCTTTTGATCGGGTTGAGCATGAGTTTTTATGGAATATTTTAGAAGCTTTTGGTTTTAATGAGAATTTTCTAAACATGATTAAAATTCTTTATAGTGACATAGAGAGTATAATTAAGATTAATGGTGGCTTATGTGCTCTGTTCAAGGTCAAAAGGGGTATTAGACAAGGATGTTCGTTATCTGGAATGTTGTATTCTCTTGTCATTGAACCCCTTCTACAAAAAATCAGGAAGAATTTAGATGGTTTCAAGATACCTTTATGTGAAATTGATTTTTGTTTATCAGCTTATGCTGATGATCTCATAATAGTAATTAACAAACAAAGTGATATACATGTTGATATACATGTTCTAGACTGATAGAGGACTTTGGAAAATGGTCATCAGCAAAAGTCAATTGGAAAAAAAGTGAAGCGTTTTTATTAGGAGATTGGAAGGAAGGGAAACCAAGTCTTCCTGAAGGTTTGTGTTGGAATAGGTGGGGTTTGAAATATTTAGGTTTTTTGGGGGGGAGATGATAATTTGTTACAAAAGAATTGGGATGGTGTATTACAAAAAGTTAAAGGACGTTAAGATAAATGGAAGTGGCTTCTACCCAACATGTCCTATAGGGGTAGAACGCTTATTGTAAATAATGTGGTTGCTTCTTTTTTATGGCACAGACTGGTTTGCATTGATCCTCCTGTGAAACTAATAGCCGAAATTCAAGCGGCTTTTGTTGATTTTTTTTGGGACAAACTTCACTGGATTCCACAGAGTATTTTATTTCTACCTAAGGAAGGAGGAGGCCAGGGTTTGATTCACTTACAGAGCAGGATTGCAGCTTTCCGACTGCATTTTTTACAAAGACTTCTTGATGGACCGATGAATGTGAGCTGGAGGGCAATCAGTTGTGCCTTACTTAAGACTGTTGGAAACTTCAGAATGGACAAATCTCTTTTCCTAATGGACCCTCAGTGTTTGGATCTCTCGAAATTGCCGTTTTTTTATCAACATCTTTTTAAGATCTGGAATCTTTTTCACATTCAAAGGACTGAAAATTTTCACTAAATTTTTTGACTATTGAATGAACCCTTGATACTTAATGCAAGACTAGATGTTTCTGCATAAAATTTCCTACCAGGATTTAGTAGGAGTTTACAAGACTCAGGAATTTATGTTTTAAATCATTTATTGTGTTTAACTGGGCCTGTTTTTCAGAATGTAGAAACTTTTACTGAAAAGCTTGGAATTCGATCTGTTCGTTCAGTTTCTCGTTATCTGAATAACTTAAAAGAAGTGTTTACGGATGAAGAAAAATTGATGTTGGAGGAATTCTCTTTAGGGACTAATATTCCTGACAGTGAAGATTTGTTTCCATGTTTGTTAAATCAACAAAAAATTGAAGAGTGTTCGGGATGTTTTATTCAACAAAGGAAGTTTTCATCTGTTGATTTTTTTTCATGTGTTGGAAAAGAGCTGTATAAAATGTGTGTGCTTGTTCTAAACAAAAAAAAGTTGAATAATAGAGTTGATACCCCTTGGCGTGCTGTTAAAGTTGGGTGATGAGGTAAGACCTGAATGGAGAGTGTTGTACAAGCCACCATTATCAAAAAGAACAGGAGATTTGCAGTGGAGAATCTTGCATGGAGCTGTTGCAGTGAATTCTTTTATTTCAGTTTTAGATCCAAAGAATAACTCAGGTTGTCCTTTTTGTTTAAAAAAAGAGACTGTGTTTCATGCTTTCATGCAATGTATCAGACTTGGACCTTTGTTTGAAATGGTAGAAAGACTGTGTAATAAGTTTAAAGAGTGTTTTTATCCTGAGACTTTTATTTTTGGTTTTAAATATGATAAAAAAAATTTAAAAAAGCGAGTTGTTTTTCAATTGTTGAATTTTATTTTGGGCCAAGCGAAGTTGGAAATATACATGAGTAGGAAAAACAAAATAGAGCAAAAAAGCAATGATGATGTTATTTTTGTTTTTAAATCGTTACTTAAAGCAATAATTTTCATTGATTTCAGATTTTACAAAGCTATGTGTGATCTTTGTACTTTTAAAATGAAATGGTGTAGTTGGGAAGGTCTGTGTAAAATTGATGATGATGAGTTATTTTTTGTTTTTAAATGAATGTTTTTTCTCTAACAAATGATGATGTGAATTTATAGAATAATGTGTGATGGTTAATTGTAAATAAAGTTTTGTTTTAAAAATCAAAATCTCTCTCTCTCTCAGGAAACATTTACATGCTGGGTAAGATTAATGGCATAAGTTATCATCATCATTTTGTAACTATTTTAAGTATAACTATAACCATATTTTGTCATTAAACCTTTTCAATTACAAATAATGTGCTAAATAGTTTTGATTTGGTATTGACTTGATATATAGTATAGTGCTATCTATTGCAATACAATATCATCACTCAAAATAGCAACGCTCTTCCACATATTAAGCTATTGTAACTGCGCTTATTTCCGTCTATGGTATAAGTAGCAGTGGGTGGAATAGACAAGAAATGTACAGTTTTCTATCATCTTGCTGACAACTTTTCTTTAGTCATCCTGCAGGAAATCCACCCTTACGCCCGTTTCACACATACTCCGTTTGCAGTGCGTAGTGCTTTCACATATGCTGCGTTTGCAGTAACTGATCCACGGCTGTACCACAAACACATTTACTCACTCCCCAGCAAACACATTTGCGTTGTGGCAACGTCTGTGGCACGTTGCATTTCTTCTGTGGCAACGTCGCTGTCTACGTGCTCGCAACATTGTAACAACGTAGAATTGTAAGACGAGACAGGGCTGTAGCAACGTTGTTGCGCGACATTCAGCAACTGAGAGACGACGTTCTGTCAATATTTGTATATACTGCTAATACTTTTCATCGTTTATTGTTTATCTATATTATTATTTAATTGGGGCTATCAACACCTGCAAGTGTACACTTTGAAGAGTAAAAATGTCAGAAGGTTTCGTTAATTCAACTTTATTAAAACTGCATAATAGAATCAAATTGCACTTCCAAAAGTAATACATTTGTGGAAAAAAAGAAGAAATAAACGAATATACAAATTTATTTTAAGTATAATAAATAAAACATAAAAAGGCAGATCAGAACATTTAATGAACAAAACCGGGTCTGTATGGCAGACAGTAGACGAAAGCCGGACGATAAAGGTCGGTAACCAGGGAAAAATCTACAAATCCAGAGCAAAGAAATGAATGAGACTAAATAGCGGAAAAATCAAATGAAAAACTAAACAGTGCAAGCAAGGCTACATTAATCACATTAGAAATTAAAGTTGTAGGTTGTGTTTGATAGCTGAGGTAGGCTAAATTAAACGCAATACTCACGTATCCTTGCTCGATGACGAACG
This sequence comes from Leuciscus idus, assembly GCA_021554675.1. Taxonomy (NCBI): domain Eukaryota; kingdom Metazoa; phylum Chordata; class Actinopteri; order Cypriniformes; family Leuciscidae; genus Leuciscus; species Leuciscus idus. The sequence goes on from CM038621.1 coordinate 63,285,689, forward strand.
AGACAACACAATGAGCCCAACAGGTGGTTGAAATTTAAAAGGCTGATTTTCGCGCTTCAGGGCAGTGACGAGTACATATGTAGTCCAGTGGTTGTCAAGACACCGTTGGAACAACTTTAAGCAATGGCCCTGAACGGTGGTTTAATGTCAACATTGTGACAACGCTGTAACAACCTTCACTACACAACATAGTTATAGCAACCTTTTGGCCATGTTGTTAAAACGTTGTTAGAAGGTTGGCTACGTTGTGCCAACGTTCTGTGTTTGCTGGGTATTTGTATTTCAAATCCAGAAGTTATCAGCAACTTTTATTTGAAAAAAGTTTTGTCAGCATTGTGATTCTCTTTGTACACATATACACTCTTTGATAGACGTTTAAACAATTTAAACAACGTATTATTCAATACTACTTCTATATACTGTAGATGTATATTAAGTTGCTCAAGCAAGTGTTTTAACCATGTAGCCTACTTATATTAAAATCGCAAACATTTTTAATTAAAACTTAAAATTGACAAAAACATCCGACTCATGCCTTTTCTTTTGCATTTAAATTTTAATACAATAAATCTTGCATGTCACAAAGGACTTGTTTTTCCACCTCCATGAATGAGACAAGTGTTGTTCATTATGTCGCCAATTCTATGTTGTAGTTGTAGTTTTAGAGTTAAACCTCTGTTAATTCTCAAAACAACTTTTGTAGACGTCTGACAGAAATAAAGTCAGTCTGGTTAGTAATAAGTGAAGCTGGTAATGCTGTTTGTGGAGTTGTTTAATCCTCCTCTGCTGAGATCTTCACAGATTTAATGTCTTTCTCTTCAGTTGATTTCATCTAAGGCTGTGTCTAAAGTCAGTTGTAGTTCTTGTGTTTCTGCTCGTCTCTTTTTCTGTTCTCTTCTTTCCTTCAGTGATTCTGCTTGTTAACAGGCTTATTAAGGCTGAAATGACTCCATATTTAATATACACAGACTTTGTGGCTCAGATAAGGTCCAGTTCTGGTTTATTTCTTTGCTCTTGGCTGACATGTGGCATTGCTATGGCCTGCTTGTGGCCCAGATCTGGCAAACAGGAGTGGGCCACCCAAGGGCCGTCATTCCACACTGCATGTGGGCCAGATCCACATTCCACAAGTGCCATATGTGGGCCGGATCTGGGCCGAAACAATGTTGCTATCTGGGAACCTGTTAACATGGGTGCGGAAAAAAATACGCACCGCATACCCAGCAAACACATTTGCGTTGTGGCAACGTCTGTGGCACGTTGCATTTCTGCTATGGCAATGTCGCTGTCTACGTGCTCGCAACATTGTAACAACATAGAATTGTAAGACGCGCCAGGGCTGTAGCAACATTGTTGCGCAACATTCAGCAACTGAGAGACGACGTTCTGGCCATTTCTTTTTCTTTTCTTTTTTTTATGCTAGATATAGATATCCCCCGTTTAGCATGTTTTGTGGTTAATTTTTAATTAGTCATATGTTAAAAAATTATATACTTTCTAAATATTGTTTATCCCTATTATTATTTATGGGCCTAACAGTAAATTCATTATAATCAACATCTGCAAGTGTACACTTTGAAGAGTAAAAATGACATAGAAGGTTACCTAATTCAACGTTATTAAAACTGCATATGGTAATCAAATTGCACTTCCAAAAGTCATACATTTGTGAGAAAACAAAACAGGGAGTGGATTAACATTAACTAGCATGAGATGACAAATGAAAGGAAAAAATAAACAGTTGTGCGAGCAGTTTCCAAAAAAAAAAAGGAAAAAGCATTAACGTGCAACAAGTAGCTACGCACTGAAATCAATTACTTATCATTAGAGTAATTTTGGCTTCATACTTTTGGCAGAAAGTTATTAAATATTTGTCATACCTGAGAAGATGTTCAAATAAATGTCACATTAGACAAGGAAGTTGTAGGTTGTGTTTGAATAATTACGTATCTTATTTAGCTGAGGTAAATTAAACGCACTTCTCACGCATGGATTGCTTGATGAAGAATGAGAGACGGCCCAACGGTCAGTTGAAATTTAAAAGGCTGATTTTTACGCTTCAGGGCAGTGACGAGAACATATGTAGTCCAGTGGTTGTCCAGACACCCCAGGCACAACCTTAAGCAATGGCCCTGAACGGTGGTTCAATGTCAACATTGTGACAACGCTGTAACAACCTTCACCACACAACGTAGTTATAGCAACCTTTTGGCCATGTTGATAAAACGTTGTTAGAAGGTTGGGTACGCTGTGCCAACGTTCTGTGTTTGCTGGGTACGCACAGCACTCTTTTACACTCTTAATATGAAGATAATTCTTCATCATCAGATGTTTGAGTGACACTGTGTCCAGTATCAGGAATAATACAGTATGATCTGTGTGTATCAATACACAACTCTGAGATCACAACGTGAATGTGTGCAAGAATAATCTGAGCATGTTCAAATGAACTCTTTCCAGACTAATTCCACTAAATGTCTTTAGAGAAAATACAGATTTCTTTACCTGTGAGAAGTGAAGAGAGAATGATCAGTCCCAGCAGACACAGATCACACTTATCAGCCATGTTGTGTTTCTGTCAGTCTTTCTCTTCATTATATATAGTTACAGCTCCTCCTTTAAACATCATCAGCTCCTCCTCTGGTTGGTTACTTCCTCAGAGTAATTTTTATGTGTCTATTTTTTTATATATTTTTTTCCCATCACATCACTTACACATTGTGTTGCTATATGTGTGTACCATGATGCTTTTATTAGGCTACTAAGTTTGTGCTTGTGAAACCACAAATTCACAACTTTGCACTGACAGATGCGTCAAGATCACACTTCATCTATATATACACAGCAAAAACTCCAGTGTTAAATTAACTCTCCTGGGAATTTATTTCAGACCACACTCAAAAGTGTTAAAATAAGGGTACATTAAAAAGTCAAAACCCAAACTAAAGCAAACACTGATCACCATAATTGTGTGATTTATCTTGTTAACATTAGGTGGCTTCAATTTCTGTCAGGACCACTATCGTCATATATGATTGACAATTAGCATACAATTTGGATTGGCGGTATGGTTCCGTTCTGGGCGAGAACTCCCTGCGCATCCATGCAGCCTAGCATGGATAAGAGCAGGGAGAGCAGCAATAACCCCCCTTGGGGTAAACAGAACAGAACCAACATGAATGTATTGCAGATATCCTTAATTCAAGATTTTAAAGTACGACATAATTCGAGAATTTATTCTGATTCGAAGGGAATCAGAATGCCAAATCCTGACTGATGAGAGGAGGAGCTGGGGATGGAGGAGGGTAATTCGCTCATGAGAAACGCGATAGTTGCGGATAATACTGAAGCAGCTTATATATGTATACGGTGATAGGCGTCGTATTCCTATAGGTAGATGTGGATCAGCTGATAGTCAGCTGATGCGAGCTTGACTCACGTGACCTGCCAGAACTAACGCTACGCTTGATAATTGTCAATTATCACTCAATTAATCACTGAATAATTAATTATAACTTAATTATATCTTAATTATAACTTTAACACTGCTTCCCTGTTACGTTAACTCTCTTAGGGGCTGTTTACACAACACCCGTTCATACATGCGCCTTTAGTTTGACCTACCTTAACTAAGATTTGTAGTAGCATCAGCCTCCTTATAATTTACTAAAATAATGATTTCAGAATACTTCAGAATAAATCAAGATGTAACATTTATTTTGCCAGAATACACAATACATAACTGATCAGCATAAAATACAAACATAATTCAAAACACCATATCAAAAATAGTTTAAAAGAGTCAGCATACCTGGCAATAGAGACACACAGCAACAGTGTGGGAAGTTCTGTTTACAGATGATTCCTTGAGTGGTTTGCCAATTCCCTTTAAATACCCAAGTGGAACAAAATAACAATAAACATCTAGCACCCACATATTTGACATAGAACTTTCTCGTGCCCCAAGTGGTCACGCCTGGGTTTGGGAGATAAAGATAAATGGTTATCAACGATCTTTATTGGGGCATCTCCCACATCAGAAGAACAGGCATTGTTTTCTTTTTTCTGACTGTTCTGCTGCTGCGGGAATGAAACTCCTTTACCATTCGCACCAGAAGTATTTATTTTGACCTCTCATAAAACAGCTGGAGACAGTAGGTTTGTGTGTTTTGCAAGACTGAGTGAGACCTGGAGGGGAGAAGATATTGGGGCAGTTGTGTTGTGCTCTCTGTCCCATAGATCTCTTCTTCAGATTAGTGAGTTTTATTGTTTTATTGCAGGTTCGAATTCAGTCTTAGTAAAAATCCATCCTTACAGTGGTTAGGACTAGAAGTTTGGAGAAGGGGTGGTGGAGGGATGCTGCTAAACTGTCAATGAATTGAGGTGAGACTGCTGAATATATATATATATATTAGGGCTGTCAAAATAACGCGTTAATTTCGATTAATTAATCTGAGAAAAAATAACGCAGATTAATCCATTGATTTGATTTGATTTGATTTTTAATGACCACACAGCCAAGCTGGTGGAATTTGTTTTCAGTACAACTCTTTAGTACAGGTTCCAGCATTACATTAAACAAACAATAAACATATAATATAACATACATATACATACAAACAAACACATTGATACATAATAATACATAAGGGGTCATGCTTAATCCACAGTCCTCAGCGTTCAGAGTTCAGAATATTTATTGCTATTGGGATGAAACTGTTTTTGAAGCGAGTTGTTCTGGAGGCGATTGTCCTGTAACGCCTCCCAGAGGGCAGTAACTGGAAGGCGTAGTGTGCAGGGTGGGTGATATCAGAAATTATCTTGTGGGCTCTGCGTAGTGTCCGTTTGTGGTAGAGTGATTCAAGGGATGGTAGGGGTGAACCAATGACTTTAGATGCTCTGTTGATGATGCGCTGTAATTTCTTCCGGGAAAGTGCGTCAAGACTACCAAACCAGACTGTGATGGATGAGGTGAGGATGCTTTCAACGATGGCCGTGTAGAAGCGGAGCAGGAGATGAAACCTTACTCTGAACTTCTTAAGCTGTCGGAGATGAAAAAGTCTTTGCTGGGCTTTTTTGTAGATATGATCTATGTTGATTTTCCATTTGAGATTGTTGCTGATATGAGTCCCAAGGAATTTGAATGTTTCAGTGATGGAGATGGATTCACCTTCAATGAGCACAGGAGTTTTGGGGGATGGCTGACGTCTTAGGTCGACGATGAGTTCTTTTGTTTTTGATGTGTTGAGTAGGAGATCATGGTCTGTACACCAGGTCACTGCTTGGTTGATCTGTGCACGGTATTCGGTTTCTTGGTTGTTGGTAATGAATCCTATGATGGTTGTATCGTCCGCATATTTGTATAGGCTGACAGAACTATGGTGTGATGTGAGCTGGTTTGTGTAGAGAGAGAATAGCCAGGGTGAAAGAACACAACCTTGGGGTGCGCCTGTACTGAGGAACAGAGGTGAGGAAGTATAATTGTTAATCTTTACCTTCTGTTGCCTGTTCCAGAGAAAACTGTGAATCCAGTGACAGATGCATGGGTCGATATTCATGTCCAGTAATATATTAAACAGTTTGGCCGGGTTTATTGTATTGAATGCAGAACTGAAATCCATAAACAGGATGCGGGCATATGTATTTGCTGACTCACGGTGGTTCAGTATGTGATGAATTGCTAAGTTGACGGTGTCCTCAACTGACCTGTTGGCTCTGTATGCAAATTGGAATGGGTCCATGAGGGGGGTGGTGACGGTTTTTAGGTGATTGAGTATGATGCGCTCGAATGATTTCATGACTGCTGATGTCAAGGCAATAGGTCTGTAATCATTGAGGCAGGAGATGGTCTTGGTCTTGGGAACCGGGATGATAATGGATTCTTTGAAGCACTTGGGTACTAAGTTTTGACAGAGGGAGGTATTGAAAATGTCGGCGAAGACCCCAGCCAGTTCTGCAGCGCAGTGGTGGAGAACGGTGGGGCTGATGTTGTCTGGGCCGGGGGCTTTATTCCTCTTAAGTCCCCTGAAGGTGCTCCTCACCTCCTCCTCATAAATGGTAAAAGGGGGGGAGGGGAGGGGGTCGGGGGGAGATGGTGGTGTAGCCGGTACCTGCTCAAACCTCCCATAAAAGAAGTTGAGTGTATCAGAAAGCTGATTATCGCCGTCAGGTATGGGGGTGGGTTTCTTTTTGTAATTTGTCATGTTTTGAAGTTTTTTCCAGATAAAACGTGTATCATTAGAGGTGATTTGTTCTTCTAGTTTAGTAGCATAGTTGGATTTGGCTCTTCTTATTGCAGATCTCAGTTTGTATTTGGAAGCCATATATTGTTCTTTGTTTCCTGATAGATGAGCTGCATTTTTCTCCTTTCTTAACTGTTTAATGTCTTTGTTAAACCAAGGTTTGTTGTTATTGTAGTATTTGATTTTTTTGATTGGTATGCACAGGTCCACACAGTAATTGACGTATGACGTTATTGCGTCGGTGACGTCATGAAGATCGCCTGCAGCATGGAAAACTTCCCAGTCTGTGCACGCGAAACAACCACAAAGTTTTTCGATGGCCTCAGGGGACCAGCACCGGACGGATTTTGATGGTGACTTGGAGGATTTAACTTTTTGTCTGTATTGTGGAATTAGCAGCAGCATTGCGTGGTCGGACCTGCCCAGCGGAGCCCTCGGGAAAGCACGGTAAGCCTCTTTGATGGTAATATAGCAGTGGTCCAGCGTGTTGGTCCCTCTGCTAGGGCAGGCTACCTGCTGATGGTAGCCGGGGAGCTCAGACGACAGATTAGTCTGGTTAAAGTCCCCGAGGACAATGACTACTGCGTCCGAGTGTATATTTTCCACTGAGGAGACGTAGTTGGCTAACTCGGCTATGGTGGTGATAGCGTTAGCCTCAGGTGGAATGTACACACAGATCATGATTACTGATGTGAACTCCCGTGGGAGAAATGATGGTCTGCATTTGACAGTGAGGTATTCCAGGTGAGGTGAGCATACATGGGTGAGTTCTGTAGAATTTGTACACCAGCGTTCATTGATCATTATGCAAATGCCACCGCCTTTAGACTTGTGCGATAGTTTGGGTGATCTATCGGCACGGTGTAATGTGAAACCTGGAAGTGTTACCGCTTGGTCAGGTACTGATTGATCCAGCCAGGTCTCTGTCAGGCAGATGGCAGAGCAGTCACTGTAGTCTTTGTTAGTTTGTAACATAAGTTGGAGTTCATCCATTTTGTGCCGGAGGGATCTAACGTTTGACAGCAAAAGGGCTGGGACCGGTGGCCGGTAAGGGTGTCTCCTGAACCTAGCAAAGGTTCCTGAGCGACGGCCTTTTTTGGTCGGCAGCCATGGTGTTGAGTGGCTTGATATGTTTAATTCCTGTAATTTCTCCAGCAAGGATGTAGATGGACCCAGATCACTGTGAGAAGTGTATCTGAGGTTTAGGAGCTCCGATCGAGAGTACTGGATTAAGCATGACACTTCACAAACAAGTAACGCAAATATTAAAATGACAGACAGGAACACTGCTTGTACTGTGGCAAGCCTCACGGCCGCCATCTTGGATCCGCGATGGCATTTCGTATTGACCTTTGACCCGGAGCCGTTCTAGCCACCATTCGACTGTAAAATGAAGGAGGGAGACGAGAACGCGCTGGCGCTGCCTGGATCATTGATTGGAACATTTAATTGTAAGAAACGGCCTGATGGAAGTGTTGATAAAAATAAAGTCGTCTGCAATGTCTGCAGCAAGGAATTTGCATATCACCGGAGTTCGTCAACTGTAAAGTACCACATCAATGCAAAGCATCCGGGAGTTAACGTTAATCCGGAGGTACGACCTAGCACGTCCCGTGATACCAACTCTAGCAGTCAACGTCATCTTCAAACCACACTGGAGGAAACACTGAAATGCAAACTTAGCAAATCAGTATGTGACTGACTGACCAATTCCCTTGTTAAATGGGTCGCTGTGTCCAGCAGACCAGTTTTGGTGATAGAGGTTAGCAGAGGTTCTGCAAATAGCCTCTTACATAACATAGAACCCGCCATCGCGAAACACCATTATGTTAAAAATCCAGCAGCTGTACGAAACAAAACAAAAGGAGATGTATTGGTGGGAGCGGAATATATCGCGCTGACGGGATCACTGGACTTCGGTTAGCAATCACAATTACCTTGGTGTTACAGCACACTGATGCACTTTTTTTCCCTGAATTTATTTCCTCAGCATATTAGGTCATATTGTTGATTGTTATGGCCATTGTTTGAACCGTGAAAATAATAATAAAAGTTTTTGAACTTTAATGTCACTAATGGTGATTATTCATTGATTTAAAATACTTTCACAGCAAAAATTATGTATGCGATTAATTTAGATTAATTAATCACGGAGTATGTAATTAATTAGATTAAATTTTTTAATCGATTAACAGCCCTAATATTTATACTAAATATTATGGAACCGGTTGGTCCTGATATAGCTTTGGAAAGCATCTGAGGACCATCTCCCAAGGGCTTGGATCTGCTGTTGGGAGAGGCCTTTTTGGGCTGCTGAAGTTGCTGCCCCGATACGGAAAGAGTGACTTGAAAAATTCTTTGCTGGAATGCCTGACTGTTGGAGAACAGATTTGAGGTGTTTCTGGAACCAAAAGCGTGTCACAGGTTTACTGGATTCACCTATGAACAGGGGTTCCAGAGGAGATTTAGCCTGAGAGCTTCTCCATTGCAGATATGCCAGAATTGACGTTGGTATGGTTGGATTGGCGATGAGAGGTTAAAAATGTAGATGAAATTACCTTTTTTGGTTTAGTCGGTCTTACTTTGTTTAATCAAATATGAGATTGTTTCACCATTTAGTACTGACAAGTCTGAGATGGTGGGGTCGAATTTGGAAGTGGTAGTGAGTTCCGAGCATCTAAGAAAAACAAAAAAGGCTAGGATAAACATAGCGTTGAGTGTGCGGGAGGTATTGAGAGGCTGGTAGCCTGTGCGGAGGGCATGAATACATTTGGTGAGAATGTCCAGCGTTATGGGTTGTCTGGCGTCGGGAAGGGTGGGCTGGGATCTTTGAATCCCTTTGATCAGGAGGGAGGTTTGTGAATTGTTTATCTCGGGGGAGGAAGTGCCGTACATCAATTTATGGAAAAACTGGATGCCGCTCAAGTAACCTTTGATGGACCCGAATTGAAATCGGGGAACGGCATGTTATAAGAGACATGGAATGCTTTAAAACATCTCCAAGCAGTCACGTAGGATTGGAGGGTCCTGGGAGAAACAGCTTGGAGGATAGTGCCGAGCGATGCATCGAGAAGGGGTTTTAACGGGTGGGTTACCGGAATATCAGTTCCGAATAGCGAGGTACTGGAGTTGGGAATTGATCCGCCTCTGGAGCCAGCATCCTGAATTTCTAAAAACAGAAAACGAGACGGAGTCAGTGATTTGATTTTCTGACCCAGGGGCATGATTAACAATTATGATGAATTGACCGCAAGCTGAAATCCAGGTGAGACGCCTTAGGAGTGGCATCAGAGCAGGTGAATGGGAACGGCCTTTGTTAAATGCAATGCACTGTTGCGTCGTTGTCGCATTGCACTAAAATGCTACTAATGGCCCATTCTTTCCCCCACAGAAAAGCTGCTACTACGAGAGGGTAAAGCTCGAATAGAGCTGAGGATTGAGTCCTGGAGCTGCGGTGGCAACGGAGATGCGAACCAACGACCTTGAAAAAATCCCCCAAACCCAATTGAGGGGGCGGCGTCTGTGAACAGTTGGATATCGGTGGGGGACGAAATGAGGTTGTTATAGAAAAAGGATAGGCCATTCCACTGGTTTAGAAATGTTAACCATAGCCTGAGTTCGTCGCGACATGCTTGAGTTATGGAAATGAGGTCCTCTCACCGAGTGAGAGGAGGACGCGAGTGAGAGGAGATGCGATATGAAGGGGCGGCCCTGCTGAATGATGCGCATTGCGAAGTTTAAAAGGCCGAGCAGGGACAGGAGTTCGCATTTTGAACAATTCGATTTTTTTAAGTATAATAGATGATACGAGAATTATTCGGTCGATTTTCTCTTTGGGCAGGGATGCTTGGAATTTGACTGAATCCAAATTAATTCCTAGGAACTCGATGGATGTTGCAGGGCCCATGGTTTTTTCCTGTGCAATGGGAATTCCGAGCTCAGAAAAAAAACATTTTGGACTGTGAGGATGTGTGCGGCTGGGGTGGCATTGGGAGGCGAGATTATTAAAAAATCGTCTTGCAGGAGAATGAGTTGGGGAATGGCGTAGTTGTTCGACAAAATCCAGCATGTCGAATATGTTAGGGCTGCTTTTGCATCCGAAAGTTAAACGCACTGCGAAATAATATTTACCGAACCAGAATGAATCTGGATGGATAGGCATTACTTTGAAAGCAGATGTAATGTCAATTTTGGCAAGCCAAGCGCCCGACCTGTGATTTTGATCATGTCGATTGCCTGATCTATGTCGTGGTATTTAAGCGAATATTCGTCGAGAGGGATCAGGCTGTTTATGCTTGGGAACGGGGAATTGCGTGTGGCTGACAGGTTGATTATTAGGCATTTTTTTACCTGAGAATTTTCTTGTAGCCACTCCACTGGGGCTAATACGAAACAGATTAAACGGAGGATTGTCAAACGGGCCGATCATGAAGCCTGACTCGACTTCTTTTTTGATCAGATTGTCCACAACTTCAGGTTCTATGAGGGCAGATTGAAGATTATTACATATGATCTTTTGGGAGAGCGGGCATTCTAGGCCGGGTTTAAAGCCGTTTTTTAGGCCTGACAGCAGATAATGAGTAAATTCAGTGTCCGGGTGATGAGCTAGTTTGAAGTGCATGCGCAAAATATTTTCAGGAGTCGCCAAGTAATCTTTGGATTTTTTATTCACAGATTTGTTTATCATCACTGCATTGGTTACCTATAAAGTTCCGTATTAATTACAAGGTATTGCTACTGACTTATAAAGCCCTAAACGGCTTAGCTCCAGTCTATTTAACAGATCTTCTATCGCCCTATAATCCATCGCGCTCTTTAAGATCACTAAATTCAAAGCTTTTGGTCATACCTAGGATATCCAGAACCACCAAAGGAGGGAGAGCATTTTCACATTTAGCTCCAAAACTCTGGAATAGTCTTCCTGATACTGTTCGTTGCTCAGACTCGCTCTCCCAGTTTAAAAATAGATTAAAGTCGCATCTCTTCAGCCAGGCATTCATATAATATTTTTAATCTTACAGTTCAAACTACAATCCGGCCTCTAGTTCATAAATGCCAGAGGAGAACTGGCCCCCGACTGAGCCTGGGTTCTCCCAAGGTTTTTTTTTCTCCATTAGGTCACCTGATGGAGTTTTAGGACACCATTAGGTCACTTGATGGAGTTTTTCGGTTCCTTGCCACTGTTGCCTTTGGCTTGCTCAGTTGGGGATATTTTGGGGATATTTAATTTAATTTTATCAATCAATAAATTCCTCTTGAAACAAACCTTGTTGTATTATTTTAATTTAATACTGTGAAGCTGCTTTGATACAATCTGTATTGTGAAAAGCGCTATACAAATATACTTGACCTGACTTGATTTGTACACTGGACATACAATGCAGGCATGAGCACCGCCACAGAAGCTACAGATGTGCATGAACCGGCAGCGCGCTCGGTTACATTTACCCGAGTTAAAATGGTTACAGGGCTATCTGCTTTCGTCGAAAGAGTCCTGGTTTGCGCTGGTGGTTGCTGCACGAGGTACGTAGCTGGTGGATTTAGCAGTGCTTGTTCCCAGGTAGGGAAGAGAGGAAGGGTTAACCTGCGGGCATGATGCAGTTGGGTGCGTCACTGACCTGCAGACTGCAAAATAAAGGTTTTTGCAGCCTAAAAACACCCTGCTGTGGAGATCTGGGTAGAGTGCACCCCAGTATGTACACTGGTTCCACTGTGCGACTCGCACGACACTTTTGGCTGAAAAAAGTTTAAGGTACGTGTAGAAGTGCCCTCCCCCATAGGACAGCGCGAGCTCGGCTATGATTGCTAGATAATCATTCAGTTCGCGCCGCCTGTGGGGGAAAGCTGAACAGATAATTTCAGTGAAACAAGAAAAGGCAATTGAAAATTCGGAAAATGAAAGAACGCGGGATGAGTGTGTGTTTGTGTTTTTCAGGGTGATGGAGAAATCCCCACAATCCATTTGGCGGTCTGGATCGGCTGCAGGGAGCAGAGAGAGAAGAGAAGAAAGGTCTACATCTGCACCTGAGAGGATCTGTGCGCGGATGTTTTGAGACACTGGTGGTGGTTCCATGGCGACGGCGTTGGATGGAACGGGCACCGGTGTTGCTGTGAAGAGAGAATGTTGAGATTTATGTTGTATGAGAGAGCTAGGAAGGGTATAAGCCGGGGCTGCGAATGTTGGCGGCGGCCTCACGCTTGGATTACCCGCTGTGGCTTGGAAAGGAAAGTTAGTTGGAGGATAGGAAGGAAAGGAAGGCTCGCTGAAGGCCTGTTGCTGCGGCTCGATGGCTGAAGCGAGTCGGATCTTGTGCGGGAGGACGACGATGGTGTCTGAGGAGGCGACTTTTGGGCCCTGCGGACTTTGCTCTGCCTGTGAGCTGACTTGGGAGTTGGTGTGGACTTTGGAGAGTGGTTGGCTGACTGTAAGGTAACGTACAGATCATCAAGCTCCACTTTATTCATTTTTCGCGAAGCCTGTACATCCGAATTACCCAGCGCTTTTCTCAATCCTGCTACGGTCCACTTTCCGATAGGTGGGATCGTCGGGACAGCCGAGCGGTAGGAGGAGGCCGGGGAGGAAGATGGAAGACTTGCCGGGGGCGGCGAAGACTGGCCTCGACATCTTGGCAGCAGAATACAGTGTTTTTAGTCATTTTCGTGGATCCGTGTGAATGGGGATCTATGAATGGGGATATATCCCCGTGTAAATGGGGATCTATTTGACAACGGTGTCGTCTGTACGTGGAAAACTCATAGGAAAGACTTCCCCGTTTTCAGCATAACTGGGTTGTAACAACCAGACAAGAGGAAATGTGATCAGGTGGTGTTGGTTATGTTTCGACTAATTCATAGTCTAATCTCTGAGTTTGATTGACCTTATTGATTACAGCCGCCCTGTGATTCTACAGCATAAGATCCAGCATTTTCAATATAATTCTAAGGATTTCTTAAAGTTGTTTTGATAAAAAAAAAAAAAAAAAATCTTTCATTAAGAGTGTTTAATTGTGTTAGAGAGACTTTAAAATAGTACTTTATGCAGTACAGACTGATTCAGAGCAGCTTCACTGGAATAAACGAAAAATAATGATGCAAACAGATTCTCCTGACTCCTGTAAAGACAATAGAGTCATTATTTAGATCAATTCAGTTCAGTGGTGATTTGCTTCAATGAGTGTGTAAAGTTCATCAATTATGAAATGATTCGGCAACTCTTCCCCTCATTCTTCAGCACCGAAACAGGGATGAATAAACGTGACTAAGTGAGTTCACGCCGGTCTATTTCCTGCGCGTCTCACTATCTCTGTAGCAGGAAAATTCCAAAAACAGTGAGAGCGAGCACAACGCTGACTATGCTCAGCTGAGCACAGTGCTAAATGTGATGTTCTCCGCTGTGACTATCAGTTGAGACTCATTAGAACGTCTTTCGCCGCCGTTTATTCTTAAAGCGGCGTGCCTCTGAGTTTATCACTTTCTAGGGTTGCGCTCATGCAAGCCACATTCATCAAAGACTAGCCCTCTCACTGGGAGCGCGCGAGCTCCGCCTAGCTGCATTTGCGGACCACTAGGGGCTAACTGAGCCCATGCCAGACTATGTCCGGCATTTCTCACTCTCCTGCTGGAGCAAGCACAGTGCTTAAGGGTCTGCAACTGAAAAAGATGTCTCTCCCCTGTGGCTATCCGGGACAATTATTGAGCATATCACTCTGTAAAGAGCATCTTTAGCCAGTGGTTGTTTTACAGCCCCGCGCCAATGTGCGTGTCATCAAGGATGAACACTCATGGCAAAGCGCAAGTCTCGCCTCGCTACGCTCGAATTCTGCAGCTCAGCAGCGACCCAGGCCCCAAAGCAAAGCCGTAAGCCGCACCTTCGCCCGGCCAAACCGTTACTTCTATAAACAATTTCGAATGGGTTGCATACCAGTATACAGTCCTACCATTGGACTGTCTCTGGCACCACGCACGTTTAAGAAGTGCATGGGTGCAGTGTTTTCACCCTGAGACCGAAGGGAATGCACCTCATCAACTACCTCGATGACTGGCTCATTCTGGCCCAATCAGAGGCGGAATTAAACTCTCTCAGACCTGTGCTCCTCAGCCATTTGGAATGCCTAGGACTCAGAATTAACGTAACCAAGAGCTCACTGCTCCCCAGTCAGAGAATCTCTTCCTGGGTGCAGTAATAGACTCAGCCAAATGAAGGTTTGGCTGACACCCGGGCGCGCTCAGACCATTCAACGGCTTTTGACTTCATTCAGAGTAGGGGCCCGTTGCCCTCTCAGAGCCTTTCAAAGGATGCTAGGCCCCATGGCCTCGACATCAACAGTCCTTCTGCTGGGTCTGCTGCATTGCGCCCCCTGCAGTACTGGCTGAAACCCCAACATTCTATAGTATTCCTGCTAGAAAAGTTGTTTGTCCATGATAAACCTGTGATATTACTTGCATACTAGTCATAATCTGAAGATATAGTACACATGCAAGACAAGGCTTTAGTGGTGACATGTTGATATACAAGGTAAATTGCTACAGTCAGTCATGACATCAAATACACTTGTTGTAATACATTTTAACATTTATTCACAACACATACCATGACTGTTCACAAACATCTCTGTACCCTACAAACTAGGGTAAAAGCACAATAACAGAAAGAATGAAATGGCAACTATATATGCAGACAATACTTTTATTAGTTTAAATTAGACCATTAAAGTACACATTTAAAATAGTCAGATCTATGCATTTATTCAGGTGAAAATTCTCTGCACTGACAACATATATTAGGTCTCATTAAGCGACAAATCAGACCCAATGTACTATTTAAATCGATTGCTGGACATCGGAATGTTATTGTACATATCTGATTTAGCATTGTATTAGCAACACCCCCACATGTTGCAATACCTGCTCTGTGCAACAAGTGTCGTGGAGCAATTGAAACGGAACTGGGAGATGTACATTATTTTGCAGAAACTTCAGAGTTATGGCCCAGCATAGCAAAGTTATACATGAGCATAACGATTCATTTCATTACTCATGATTTTGAGTTGAAAAGCCGGTGCCCACAGACTGGGTTTTTTCCTGAGGACCACACTGGTGAAGCACTGGCGCAGGGATTAAGGATGCTCTCATAAACTGGAAATTGGAGGAGGAAAATAACTTTTCATATAAATGAGATTTAAGAAGACTAAGTACAGTTTTTCTTTAAAATTTTCAACAATCTAAAGTTTTTGAACAGACATTGTTTAATAACAATTATACTTTAAGTCACCGTTAAACAAAATCATTACAGTAATCTTCTAAAAGATAAATAGAAGATATGAATGTATTAAAACTTTAAAGATTTAATTTAAACAATCTCTCATTTTAAAAGAGCATATTTAAACTTTTACGATTATGCTTTAAATTTTAATTTAGTACGAAAAAAACTTTGGCTCTGGAAAAGCGTTGGCAAACTAACATTACATACGCTGTGACATGATGCACAGAGGCTCCTCTGGTCTGTCACCCTATATCCTGAAGCTATCATTAATGATTTTCAAGGAACTTCTTTCTATCCCAAAAGGAGTAGGCAGAAGCTTTGCTATTACACATACTGTACATTTCAGTAGATATTTCAATTGTCTTTTTCAGTGGTTCTTTAGGGCTTCCAAATTACAAAAGCACAGACGTTGACATGTAAAACGTCTCAGGTTACGTATGTAACCCTGGTTCCCTGATAGGGAACGAGACGCTGCGTTTGAGACGCGGTGGGAACGCTCTGCGTGATTGCGTCGTGAAGCACGTGTATAATCAGCCCAATGGAACGAAGGAACGTCATCAGTGACGTCACCGACCAGGAAGGTATAAATCACCCTTGAGATCAGACCAAACTAGCTTCTGATAAGCCTGAAGCAAGTCGATCAAGGCAAGCAGGAAGTATGGCAGGCGAACGCAGCGTCTCGTTCCCTATCAGGGAACCAGGGTTACATACGTAACCTGAGACGTTCCCTTTCAAGGGAACTCGAGCTGCGTTTGAGACGTGGTGGGAACCCCATACCCACTCAGCCATAATGACGATGTGCCTGTTCTGTATGAAGTACCATGAGCATACTAAGAAGCAAGCAACCTGACCCCAGGAGTGGAGAGGTCCAAGTCATAAAATCTCACAAATGTATGCGGGGAGGACCATCCTGCCGCATTACAAATGTCTAGAAGGGAAACTCCCGAAATTAAAGCCGTAGAGGCAGCCATACTCCTCGTAGAATGGGCCCGAACAGTCAAAGGTGAAGGCTGTCCGGCCGCTTCATATGCCAGTGAAATAGCCTCAACTATCCACTTGCTCATTATCTGTTTTGATGCAGGGCAACCTTTCTTAGGTGCTCCGAAGCAGACAAATAATTGTTCCAATTTACGCCACAGAGCAGCTCTGTGGACGTAAGCATCCAACGCCCGCACAGGGCATAACAGATTCAGGTTTTCCTGGTCTGGGGTATTAAATGGTGGAGGATAAAAGGCCTGCAGCACTATAGGGCCCCCAACATTAGTAGGGACCTTAGGAATGTAACCCAGTCTAGGGTGAAGAAATGCTTTCACCATACCAGGTGCAAATTCCAGACATGATGGAGCCACCGACAAGGCTTGTAAGTCACCAATTCTCTTGATAGAGGAAATAGCAAGAAGAAATAAAGTTTTTAGAGTAAGGAACTTTTCTGAAACCTCCTCAATGGGCTCGAAGGGAGCCAAAGCCAGACCCTCCAGTACAATTGCCAAATCCCATGCCGGTGCTCTAGAGTGCAATACAGGTCTCAACCTCAAAGTGCCACGGAGAAAACGAATAATTAGAGGATCTCTCCCAACTGAAGTACCCGCCAGAGGGGTATGATATGCAGATATAGCCGCTACGTACACCTTTAAGGTGGAAGGAGATAATCCAGCAGAGAAACGGTCTTGTAGAAAATCGAGAACTGTACCAATAGGGCAGTTAACAGGATTCAAATTACGATCTCTACACCATGTAGAAAATAATGACCTCAGTCGAGAGACCAGATTCTATGAGCTGGGCCCCCTCAGAGGCCAAGCCCACAACTTCCACAACTCTGGGCGAGGGTGAAATATCGTGGCCCTTGCTTGGGACAGCAGGTCCCTCCTGACGGGAATCTCCATCGGAGAGCCGTCCAGAAGTGACACCAGATCCGAGAACCAAACTCGGGTCGGCCAGTACGGAGCTATTAATAGTAGATGAGCCCCTTCCCGGCAAACTCTCTCCAGAACTCCCGGGAGCATAGATACTGGGGGAAACCCGTACAGATGTAGCCTCGGCCACACCTGCACCATTGCATCCAGTCCGAGAGGGGCTGGATGTGTGAGGGAGAACCAAAGGGGACAATGGGTTGAGTCTGATGATGCGAAAAGGTCGACTCGGGCTCGCCCATATTTCTTCCATAGAAGCTCCACCACCTCGGGGTGAAGCCTCCACTCCCCGGGCCTCAGCCCTGCCTTGACAGAATATCCGCTCCTACATTCAGATGCCCCGGAATATATACTGCCCTGAGGGACAGTAATTTCCCCTGGGCCCATAGGAGGATCTGATGAGCCAGATTGCACAGTAGTCGAGACCTCAGACCCCCCTGATGGTTGATGTATGAGACCACCGACGTGTTGTCCGTGCGGACCAACACGTGGTGGGCTCTTAGGTCTGGCAGGAAGTATTTCAGAGCATAAAATACGGCCATCATTTCTAAACAATTTATGTGCCAAGACAGTTGATGGTCCTGCCAAAGACCTGACACTGAGCGTCCGCTCATGACTGCGCCCCACCCCGTGAGGGAAGCGTCTGTCGAAAGCGTTACGCGTCGACAAGAAGCCCCCAACACTGGGCCCTGGGCGAGGAACCAAGGTTTCTTCCACATGACCAAAGCACGAAGGCATCACCGCGTGACCTTGATCATGCGAAACGGATTTCCCCTCGGGGAAAACCCCTTGGTCCTGAGCCACCACTGCAGAGGTCTCATGTACAGAAGGCCAAAAGTAATTACGTTGGACGCAGCTGCCATGAGCCCCAACAATCTTTGAAATTGTTTGACAGTGAGTGACTGGCCTAGTTTTACCCCTTTTACGGCTGTGAGAATCGCTGATATTCGTGCAGGAGACAGACGTGCCTGCATTGTTGTTGAATCCCAAATTACTCCTAGAAAAGTGGTCCTCTGTGCTGGGAGGAGCACACTCTTTTTGGAGTTGAGCTGTAACCCCAACTTTTCTATATGAGCCAGAACAACACCTCGATGCCGAACTGCCATCTGCTCTGACTGAGCAAGAATCAACCAATCGTCTAGATAGTTTAATATGCGAATGCCCTGGAGTCTCAGAGGAGCCAGCGCTGCATCCACACATTTTGTAAAAGTGCGGGGTGATAAACCTAGGCCGAAGGGAAGAACCCGATATTGGTATGCTTCGCCCCCGAAAGCAAACCTCAGGAACTTCCTGTGATGAGGATGAATCGATACATGGAAGTATGCGTCCTTCAAGTCTATTATCACAAACCAGTCCTCGGACTGAATCTGTGATACAATCTGTTTGAGCGTAAGCATCTTGAACTTGAGTTTCTGAACTCTGCAGTTTAGTTGACGCAGATCTAGAATAGGACGCAACCCCCCATCCTTCTTTGGAACAATGAAATAACGGCTGTAGAACCCTGACTCTCTGCTGGGAGGAGAGACCTTTTCTATAGCTCCTTTTCGAAGAAGCGTCATTACTTCCTGCTCCATAACCAGAGCCTGCTCGGAGTCCACCACTGTGGGCAGAACCCCTTGGAATCTGGGCGGACACGAACCGAACTGAATTCTGTAACCCTTTTCCACTATATGCAGGACCCATTGAGAAATATTTGGTAGAAGTTTCCACGCTACCAGAAATTCTGCTAAGGGAACCAGCCTCTCGAGACTGGCCTCTGGATTTAGTCGAACAAACATTTCGGTGCCCTGAAGCGGCGAACTGGCAGGGAACAACCGAACTGACCGTTCTACGACCCTCCTCGGAGGATCGCACGGGGACGCTGACACCTCGGTGCCCTGAAACGGCGAACCGGCAGGGAACAACCGATGTGGCACCCCCCAGAGGGCGCGGAGGAGAAACGATTCCTCGGAATCGTCCCTCCCCCGAGGGGACCACCCTCAACATTTTGACACCTAGGGCATCAGGACTTTTTCTTGTCCCAAGCCTTATTAGAGAGGACAGTCCTCAGATCTTGTCTACCTCTATCTGACTTAAACTGCGGCCGCCCCCTGGGCTCCCCAGACTGTGGAGGAGCCCGAGAGGCGACGCTTTGTTTCTGTTGAACTCTATGCTGTTGCTGTTGTGAGGAGCTCGTAGATGGTCGGGACTGCTCTGCTTTAACATTAGCAGTCCCTGGGACACTGGATCGGTGAGGAAGAAACCTCTGGAATGCCGCCGCTTGTTTCTTAGATTCAGTAAATCTATCGACAACACAATTTATAGCATCGCCGAACAAACTTGAAGGCGAAAGCAGGGCATCCAGAAGAACAGATCTATCTTTATCCTTTATATCAGACAAATTTAACCACAAATGGCGCTCCGTGGCCACCAGGGCTGCCATAGAACGGCCCACAGATTTAGCCGTCTCCTTGGTGGCCCGGAGAGATAGATCTGTCGCCCGACGCAATTCTCGAATTGCGTCAGCACTAACTTCCTCACAATCATCCATGTCCCTCAGCAGGTCAGCCTGATACGCTTGTAATATTGACATAGTGTGTAAGCAACCTGCTGCCTGACCTGCTGCCGCATATGCTTTACCCACCATCATAGATGTGGCTTTTAATGGCTTGGTGGGTAACGTCGGGGCTTTCAGTGATGACGATGACTCGGGAGAGAGATGGCTCGCAAGCGTCTCTTCCGCCGGAGGCATCGTCAAATAACCAAAGTGGGAAATATCTTTAATGTTACTATAGTTCAGTGTTTGTGGACTATGCACTCTGAAAGATGCTGGTTTAATCCAATGACGTTCCTTCGTTCCATTGGGCTGATTATACACGTGCTTCACGACGCAATCACGCAGAGCGTTCCCACCGCGTCTCAAACGCAGCTCGAGTTCCCTTGAAAGGGAACATATATTGCCAGCATCAAAACGGTACAAAATGTTATGAAGAAAAAAAACTAACATTAAAATAAGCTAAAACAACAAAATTCAACGATTTTTTTAATTGTTTTGGAAACCTGGATATACAAGATAGCCTAAATTTAAAAATGGGATTTTCTAGACCTGGAAAATAAGATCTAAAACCAGTATGGTCAAACTAATACACATGCGTTTCTGCCTAATTGTTGTCTTTTGTCCTCCTTGTGTTCTGGCTTTGAGTTCTAGCGTTTTCAGAACTTTTTTAAAACCTTTGGTCTAGTTTTAATTTAGCAATGTGGAACTAGTGTGACTACATATTTTCAGCAGTATTTTCAGAGCGATGAACTCACTGTTGAGTTTTGGAAACATGTTTCTGCTGAGTGTGAGAACTCAGTTAGTTTAACCACACGTTTTTAGATAAACACGTGTGGTTAAAGAATAAAGAAAGAAGAGGAACTGACATCTTAACCCACACAGAAAAGATCATCTCTGAATCCACTGAACCTGGTAAAAGTAAAATAACTTATTTAATGGATAAATACAAGAATTTCTCTGGTACCTTTTATTGGATGCTGAATAAGACAAAACAAGAGAAGATTAACTTCCATATATTGCAGATCCTTTATGTATTCCTTAACATGATTTTAAGGAATGACAACATGTCTTACTCTTGCAATGACAACCAATATTAATAACGTTATTAATGCCATAATGTACAAATAACTGTTTTTATGTACTTATGGGACTGAATAATAAGTACATTTTAAAATGTTTGGTCTTATTCAGCATCCAATAAAAGGTACCAGACAAATACTTGTATTTATCCATTAAATACGTTATTTTTGTTTTACCAGGTTCAGTGCAAACTGGGTTCAGAGATGATCAGTTCTGTGTGGGTTAAGATGTCAGTTCCTCTTCTTTCTTTAAATGTTTCTCTAAAAACATGTGTGGTTAAACTAACTGAGTTCTCACACTCTGCAGAAACATGTTTCCAAACCTCAACAGTGAGTTCATTGCTCTGAAAATACTCCTGAACATACATAGTCACACTAGTTCCACATTGCTAAATTAAAACTAGACCAAAGGTTATTAAAATAGTTCTGGAAGCGCTAGAACTCAAAGCCAGAACACAAAGAGGACAAAAGACAACAATTCATTACAATTTGTTTGTTAACATGTAAAAGACATTGAGAGTATTAACAATGAATGAACCCATTAGGATTGAGTTATATTAGATTGAAATTCCTCTGCTCATGTGGGTTTTGTATAATTATTTGACTGATGTGTTCTTGTTCACAGAGGCATAAAGCTGACTGCAGTTCTCCTGAGCTCCAGCTTTTGCTCCTCTGATGGAAGCATAAGTCACTTTATCATCACAGCGAACCTGAATGAACATTACAGTTGTTTCAACCCACGATTATTACAGCATGTTGTTTGAGCTCAATTCATGAAGAACTGCATATAATCACACAAATCAAGAAGAACTGCATTTAAGAGTAAAATATACAAAAATCATGTTGAGAGAAGCTGGACAACATCAAGGAAGTGTTCGCTCACCTTGTTCTTTTTACTTCGTTTTTTACTGTACGCAGCGACTTCAGTATAAGTCAGATCATCTGTCTGCTCCTAAATCAATGGAAATATGGAAAAAAATCAAGCTATTAAATGCCATCCATTAGGGTTGCACAATATATCGAAAATTTTTCGTTATCACGATAATAGTATATGCGATATCCGTATCGCAGAGAGGTGCGATAAATTGCATTTATTTTATGTGCCAAGCATTTATGTGATGCATGCATGCATAGGTTGTTTATCCAAATTCGACCAATCAAATGGGGCCTTACCATCTTTATACCCGCCTTCCCAGTAGGTGCTATTATGCTATTGGCTAGATCGGGCTCAGAGCAGTAGAAAATAAAAACTAATGGCGGGAGTAGAGACAAGCGAGGAAAATGACAACAGAGAAGAACCTGTGCCTAAAAAGAACTGTACGTCTGAAATATGGCAATATTTTGGCTTCAATAGCGAAGACGTTCATAAATGCAGGTACTGTGTAAGGGGCCGTTCACATATCTTGTCTAAAAACGGATGGAAAGCGCGCCCGCGCCGCTTTCTCCTTTCCACAAGCACTTGCGTCTGTCGTTGCTATGCAATCATGATCTGCGTGAGCTTGTGGAATTCTGTAAAGTTGAGATGTTCTCATCTCGTCGCGGCAAAGGCGGGCCTGGAAAAATGTGCTTCCATTTTGAGCACGCTTGCCGCGCGCCTGCATTTGACATAACGAATTTGCACGCGCAAAAACGCGATATGTGAACATAAATTACGGTGTCACTAAGTCGTGCCGAAAAATTTTGGCCACGTCGAGAGGAAACTAATCTCCACAGTCATCTGGAATGCAACCTCAGGGAGCTATATGAAGACTTCAGAAAGTGTAAGCCCAAATCTAACAAAACTGCTAACGAAATGCCAAGTAACAATAACAGAGTCTCATAGACAACCATTAATCAAAGTCTTGCATGTGTAAAGTTAACTCCTTATGAAAAAACTGAGATATTCTTCTGAAGATCACAAAATGTTTTACAGTTTCGTGTGAACTCATCAACGACTAAACAAGAGGGGCGTGGTAATTGCAAACTAGGAGGCGGGACAAGAGGAACACATGGCCAACACAAATGGCCATGTGCTAGCCTGGTTAAAACCAGACCATTCTCAGTAGTAACTGAGTTATGGTCTGGCAAAGCTTCATTAATAACTCATTTCCAAAGGGGCGTCACCAACGGACGTCGCTCAAATGCCTCTGGGCGCAATTGGATAGACCTAAAACCAATCAGAGCGATCGTCATCGTGTAAAGCCATATGCTGCGTCCCAATTCGCCTAAGTTACACTACGCCATAAAAGTATGTACTCTTTTTGTGAGGAAAAGGTATTTACTTTTGAATGTGTAGCCAAAAAGTAGGCAAGCTTTGGGACATACTACTTCGTCATCTTTATCGGACGGATCTGTCGCGTGCATCCTGTCACGTAAACTGCCCTGTCAATCATCTTGTCACAGTTAAAATCCTCTATTAAATCTAATTTAATTTCCTACCGTTTCGGAGAAAAATGTAGTAGCACGTTCATCTGCCAGTGGGTCTTTCATGGAGACTGTCCTCATGTGTTTGCAATTTGAATATAATAATGCATTTAAAAGTTGATGCGCTTCACCAACGGACGTCGCTCAAATGACTCTGGGCGCAATTGGATAGACCTAAAACCAATCAGAGCAATCGTCATTGTGTAAAGCCCGCCTCAACGTTTCTGATTGGTGCCGCGATTTCGACGGAAAAAATGTCTTGAATGAGCTCTTTCCAAGACTACTTGAAGAGCAAATCTAGATTTGCCGGAAGTTGTCTGGGTTTTCCCAGGCTAGCCATGTGCTCAAACACAACACAAACAAAGACAGATTAAAGGTATAGCGGAGGATTTTCTTTTTTCGGGTGGGTAGCCTATACTATTGGTCCACCTAAGTGTCAATCATTCTGGTGATATGTTTACGTAAGGCCGTCGTATGTGCTCGTCCTTTCTGCGCATGCGCACTTTCAAGTGTATATGTGTGGTGAGCTATGGTTTCAGCCATTCATTGAAGCTCGCCGTTCTCACCGGGTTTTTTCAAAATGTCTGAGGGTTGCAAGAGAAAAAGTGTCTACGAATTGTATGACAAGAAGAGAAAGGCCTCTGAAGAAAGAAACAAGACCAGTGTTTTTGGGAGAATATTTCACACGCTGGCGTGCGCTAAAAGCACAGGTTGGGCTTCCCACTGATGCCTCAGTCACGAAGTTTCTACTCGGCAGGTAAAGTTTGGGCATTCTATTTGGAGAAATCCATTTAAAATCACTGCTAGTAAAAGTTAATGTAAGCTATGATTAGCGATGCTAGCGTTTAATAGGCGTTCCCTCTCGGGAGCAGGTAGAGTGTTGCGCATGTGCATTTTTTCAAAAAGTGGAGAGGGCGGTTCTTTTCTAAAATTCGGGAAAATCCTCCGCTATACCTTTAAACTAAGACAAGACTGACAGAACTGTCTGCTGAGAACCCTGACATTTTATAATCTGAGTAATAAGAGTGTCATATTTCAGGGTCAGTCCTTATGGACATTAATAACTCATAGATCAACCTGCAATACTTACCACAGAGTCACCAGTCCCTCTTCTGTTGCCTGAAACATAATGTCACGGGAAAGTTTATGATCAAACACACACACAGTCTCTAATGCAGATGACAATCAGTTTTTAAAGGGGACCTTTTATGCCCCTTTTCACACGATGTAAAATAAGTCTCTGACGTCTCCAGAGTGTGTATGTGAAGTTTTAGCTCAAAATACCCAACAGATAATTTTTTACAGCATGTTTAAATGGTCACTTTTTGGTGCTCAGAAAGTGTGTGCCCTTTAGTGTGTGCCCTTTAAATGCAAATAAGCTGCTGCTGCACAGAGGGCTTCATGGGCTTCATGAGCTCTCGCTCAATCTCTCAGGACAATTTCATCTCACGGAATGATGATAATATCAGAAACTCTCAGTAACGGTGTTCATTTCGACCCGGAGTCGGACAATAATGCCTACAGAGTCAAAGAATATATGCTGTATGGAGATGGAACAGGTATAGTTTAGTTTAATTACGGTTATAACGTATTTGTCCTCTGCTTGTATCCACTATTAATAGCCTACAAGTCTGCTGTTTCGGACCAGGTCCGAATGATGATCAAACATATCGTCGCTGTCGGGCGGAATCCTCGTATCTCCAAAACCATTATTTTTCAGGAAATTAAAAAAACGGCATATTTTTTGAGTTATTAAACATTGTATCGTTAAAGTTGGTATTATACCTTATATTGCTATCATATACTGTTGTATACCAACATTAACACAACATTTCCCTAAAATCATGTTTAATCGGAGATACGAGATTTATGACTTAGGAGCGGGGAGATACGAGGTTACGCTGTCATTGATTAGAATGGTACGGACACAGACATCGCTGCTGCCAGCAGTGTTTATCACAGTCTGCGGTCGCATTCAGCCTTTTGATAAGAGATAAGGCTTTAAGAGCTATTGAAATCTAATGATTGTGGTTACATACATCTTCCTAAACTCCATTTTAAACGTTTAAGAGATATGAGTGATGCAATACCAAAATATTAGGCTGTCTAAAATAGGCGGAAATTAATCTGCACGCAAACAAAATCGGCGGTCGCGTTGAGCCTTTTGCCAAGAGAAAAGGCTTCAATAGTTAATCAAAGCTAACGACCGTGGTTACATACATCTTCCTAAATTCCATTTTAAAGGTTTAAGAGCTATAAGTGAAGCAGAACAAAAAATGATGAGCTGACTAACGTTGTCTAATAGGTGGAAATTTGCCTAATCTGCACGCAAACTTACCTCCGTGGCTCACGGGCTTCCTTCTGCACCGAAGCATTACAGCTATCGATTTTTAACAAAACAAGCCAACTCAAATGTATCTAACCTAACTATTTTCACTCGTTATTGTCTAAAAAACAGACAGAGTTATGCAAAAATAGGCTTAACTTACTGGCGCCAGTAGACAGACCCTTTTTCTCCCATAAATAAAACCTGCTACTTTGGGTATTTTACATGCACAGTGCCAACTTCGAGTCAGTAAAATAATAATAAAAACAATAATTTAAAGCTGGTATCCAAAACATTTAATTCAATTCAAGTATAATATTAGATACATTTTAAAACTTCAATGCACAAGTATAATAAGCCTAATAATAAGCCTAATAATACGTAGACATTTAAAATGCATCAATAACTGATATCATAGTTTAACACAGATAAAATCAGAGTTAAGGCTTGCTTTACGTGTTGCTCGACGAGGGTTTCTTAATCGTTGTGACTTTCAATCCTGAGGAGACAAAATGCCGCGAGGCTCCCGCCCGCCGTGGAGTGAAGAAGAGGTGGAGTTACGAGGATTCTCAGACAGTTGAAGTGTCCAATGGAGTTACGAGATTTGCTCTCAAGCTATTTTCAACACTTTAGATTGGTTAATAATTTGTAAAAATAACAGAACCACGTGGGGACTGACCAATAGCATCGATTTGTGAAAAAATATGAAATTGACCAAATTTGGACATACGAGGTTTCCGCCCGACAGCGACGATATACTGATGAGTTTAATAAAGTTGTGTGTGTGTGTGTGTGTGTGTGTGTGTGTGTGTGTGTGTGTGTGTGTGTGTGTGTGTGTGTGTGTGTGTGTGTATGTGTATGTGTATACGTGCTTGCGTGCAGGCTGGTGAGCCTGCGAAATGATTTGGGGTCAAAGAGAGAAGCGGTAGGATGTGTGTTTGGACGAACAATTGAAAACTCTGAAATCATCGTACATTATGGGATTTTTTTCATTATTGATCGTACATCGTACAGAGGTCAAAATTATCGTACAAATACGATAATTATCGTACATCTGGCAACACTGGTTGAGGGAGCATTTTCTTTGAAAACAAAATAATTCCACCTCGTCTTCAGCGGCTGCCTCAGATTTCAGGAGTAAATAGAGAGAGAGAGCTATGTGGATTAATACATCCAGCCACACAACACCTACAACACTTGGGAGACATTCTCGTCAGTGCAGCAATAGTGGATGTGTACAACTTGCTGTGAACTCGATCAGGGCGCTTCTATGTTAAAACGGCAGTGTCTGTCAACACTCGTGGGCGGGGCCTGTGCTGTAGTGACGTCACTAAAGCCGCATTCTGAAAAACGGTCGTTGGGAGACAGTGCTTATGATTTATGGGGATTAATAAAAAAGGAGTGATTGGATTTTTATCACTATTGGGTGGTTGTGTACACACACTGCCAACACACATTTATGTCCAAACAGCATGCAAAAGTGAATTTTGCATAATAGGTCCCCTTTAAAAGAGTCTAGAAGAATCTAGTGCTGTAGAATAGAAACATTATTTTTGTTAACTCATTGATTTCTCTTCACTTTTACAGAAAGAAATTTGTCTAAATTACATATTTATTTGATCAGATGTTTTTGTCTGTTGTTACAAAATATGAAAAACTCACCTCTTTTTTTATGAATCACCCAGAGAATAAGAGCCAGAAGGAGAAGAGCGAATGAAGCGGCAACAACAATCACAACCACAATCACAGTCTCAGTCACTGAGAGAGAGAGTATATATAGAGAGACACCATTAGCAGGACTATATTACTGTGTTTAACCAAATACATAAAAATGGCACATTTAAAATTATCCTAATTTATCATGTAAATTGATGCTTGTGATGATGATTTTATAGAAATTGATATGTATTAAAAGCCATCTGTACACTAACACATCGGTTCCCAACAGGGGGGTCGCGGCCCACAAGGGGGCCTCAGCGAGCTCTGTGGGGGGTCGCGTCATATTTTGAATAGTTTTGAGCAATGAGCATTAAATAAAAGACCTTAACTTTTTTCCTGTTCAAAATTTACAAAATGTATATAATGAGCGAGTTCATCATGAATCCATTTTCCAATCCGTGTTTTTGTCTTATCCTGAACCACTATGGTACACCTATAATAAGTGTTTACATTGGGACTATTTCACACTGGTTCGGATCGCTGCCGCTGCGGAGTAGCCCAGTACCTGCGTGACTTGTCATAGACGTACACAGAGAGAAGTAGTTCCGGCTACAATGTTCTTCCGAAAGACGCATTATTCTGTTAATAAACGCAAGTTTATTATCGCTCGCTATAGCGCCAAAAGCGTCAAAAATAAAGCCTCACATTGATAAAGACTCACAAATAACATGCAAGTATTGAGGTCCCAGACAGCAGCCTATATACTTTTTTTTTTTTTTTTTACCTACACAGCAGTGTGAATATTTTTGTTATTGCATTTCAAATAGGGCCAATTTATAGGCTACTCATAGGCTTACGTTTTTAAATTACAAAGGGCCTACTGATGTTTTTGCTATTGTATTTTCAATATTATAGGCTATTATTTGTGCATAAATATATATGGTTAAACATACCGTTTGCTTGAAAACAACGTATTCTGTCATCCTTGCTGCAAGCTTACAAGAGCGATAATATCATTAAATGTGAAGGGGGGCCCTAAAATATTTTCTTGGGAAAAAGGGGGTCTCAGACAATAAAAGGTTGGGAACCACTGCACTAACAGACTGTACCTCATATGTTCACTAAATGAATGTGACATGATTGTTTAGGATTGTCTGGATGAGAATGATGTGTCTGACATTTAATGACAGTTACTAATGGTATTAGTTTTCATGTTTATGATTGTTGGTGATGTACAAGAGAATGGAATTAGAAAGTGATGTAGATTACAAATTAAAGCAGGGCTCAGTAGTTTCGGGATTTCTTCGCTGTATTCTCGCTTTTTGCTCACAGGTTTCTCTCTAGAGCTCCCCCCACAGCTTCGGAATAGATATTTGACAACACTGTTGTAAAAACTCGTTGGTGATTCTCAGACACCAGAGGCTATAGATCAATGACATCAAAGCAGATGGGACATTCTTTAAAACGTCTTCTTACATTTACATTTACATTTAGTCATTTAGCAGACGCCTTTATCCAAAGCGACTTACAAATTAGGACAAAATTCAGCGAGTCATCATAAAGAGGCAAAAGCAACAACAACGCAAGAAGTGCTCAAAATACGAAGTTCAGGTATTATTCAGAGTAGCATAAGCCTGATAAGTGATGTTTCAAAGGGAAAGGAAAACTTTTTTTTTCTTTTTTTTTTTTTTTCTATAAGGTTAAGTGCTCACGGAAGAGATTGGTTTTCAGCTGTCTTTTGAATGTTGTCAGGGATTCTGCATTCCGGATGAGGGTGGGGAGAGCGTTCCACCAGCATGGAACTGTGAATGAGAATGTTCTGGAAAGTGATTTTGTGGCTTTCTGTAATGGAACCACGAGACGTCGCTCGTTGACCAATCGTAGGTGTCTGGTAGGGATGTAGACTCGTAGGAGTGAGTGAAAGTAGGAGGGAGCTGAGCCTGTGATAGTTCTGTAAGCAAGCGTCAGTGCCTTGAACTTGATGCGAGCAGCGAGAGGTAGCCAGTGCAGAGAGATGAACAGAGGAGTGACGTGGGCCCTCTTGGGCTCGTTGAAGACAAGACGAGCTGCAGCATTCTGGATAATCTGTAGGGGTTTGGTTGCACATGCTGAAAGTCCAGCCAGAAGAGCATTGCAGTAGTCAAGCCTAGAGATGACCAGGGCCTGGACGATAAGTTGTGTTGCATGCTCAGTTAGGAAAGGCCTGATTTTCCTGATGTTGTGCAGTGCAAACCTGCATGATCGAGCTGTCTTTGAAATGTGATCTGTGAAGGTCAGCTGGTCATCAAACGTTACTCCAAGATTTCTGACCGATCTTGATGGGGTGATTAATGATGACTCTAGCTGGATGGTGAAGTCGTGCTGTAGAGATGGATTGGCAGGGAGGACGAGAAGCTCAGTCTTTGCCAGGTTGAGCTGCAGGTGATGTTCCTTCATCCATGTGGAGATGTCCGCCAGACAGCTTGAGACCCGTGCAGCTACTGTGGGATCATCTGGTTGAAAGGAGAGGAAGAGCTGCGTGTCATCAGCATAGCAGTGGTAGGAAAAACCGTGTGCCTGTATGATGTGTCCCAGTGATGTGGTGTAGATGGAGAAGAGGAGGGGACCAAGAACTGAACCCTGGGGAACACCTGTGGTCAGCTGATGTGCTCTGGATACCTCACCTCTCCATGCGACCTTGAAGGACCTACCTGTGAGATAGGACTCAAACCAGTGGAGTGAAGTTCCTGTGATGCCCAGTGATGAGAGGGTGGACATAAGGATCTGATGATTCACCGTGTTGAAGGCAGCAGACAGATCCAGGAGAATGAGGACTGAAGATTTGGAAGCAGCTTTTGCGATCCGTAGGGCTTCTGTGACTGACAGTAATGCAGTCTCAGTTGAATGTCCTTTCTTGAAGCCAGATTGGTTGACATCCAGCTGGTTGTTTAGAGACAAGAAGGATGTTAGTTGGTTGAAGACAGCTCTTTCAAGTGTCTTCGCAATGAATGGTAGGAGAGAGATAGGTCTGTAATTCTCTACAAATGATGTGTTTAGCGTTGGTTTTTTGAGCAGTGGAGTAACCTGAGCCTGCTTGAATGCTGTAGGGAAGGTGCCAGTATGGAGGGATGAGTTGATGATGTGTGTGAGTGATGGTAGAAGTGTGGGAGAGATGGCTTGTAGAAGGTTCTTCATTCGGGTTCGAAACAGCGTGAGGGAGCGCAATAATGACAGCATTTTAGCAGATTTCTTTTGGCCGTAAAGCAATTGTTTACATCGCGAGACCTGATATCACGCGATACTTCCTGGCTCAAAGTTGCAAGTGCGGATTTTCCGCTCACGGGCACCAGGGGGGTGCGAAACGACCACCATTCAACCCGAAATAAGTAATACAACCATTCCAATGACTCCGAAGCTGTTCAGTTAAGGTAAAAAAAGTTACTTAGAGCACCTTTAAACGTGGCTTGAGTCAAAATATGTGATCAGCTGCTCGAACAACGAGTCGGTCAAATGAGGATGATGCTCATACACACCTGGATTCAGAGAGATTGGTGTGGTATCTGGAGTAAGTGGTGTTGCTGTAGTTGACGTTAAAACTATTAAAATGGAAATAAAATATGTCATAGTTTAATGCATGAACACAATGTCAAGGCATTTCTTACAAACTGCTGTAGTCTAGAGCAGCGCCGTATCAGTGACACTCAGTTCTGGTGCTGGAAGCTGCTCACACTAACATGGGATGAGTTGTGTTTAATAAATCCTCACTATGATTTTATCATGGGATAGTGTTTCAAAATATATATTATGATGATTTTGCATCAGAAAACATACTGTACAAGACATGTATCAAAATGTCATATACTGACAAATCTATTTATTCTTCTTTTTAAATATATATATATATATATATATATATATATATATATATTATAATTATTTTGCATCAGACTGTACAAATATGAGCCTCTGACTGGAGTAGTTGAGAAGAGAGATGTTACTGTATAATTTATTCCTGGTTTATATGAGAGTGAAACACAGTGAGCTGCTTCCCATAAACCTTCAGCTTTCCTGAATCAATGACATTATTAAGCCTTAGAATTCCTCAAACTGACCTCCTACATGGGTCATACTAGGCTTTAATAGATTTATGCAATATTTCATGAATGACCCATATTTTACAACTGCCAAAAGTATGAAGCCATCAGAAAGAGTAGAGCCAGTGTGTGACAGTTTTCACAAATCTGTCTGAAAAGAGTGTTTTCTCACCTGAATACCTGACAGTGTATCTGACTGAAGTCTTGAGTTGGTTTCTGTGAGTAAGCCGACATCTCCACTCTCTGTTGTTATCTTCATTCAGGAGTGTTGTAGTCAGAGTGATGATGATACAGTGATATTGATCTGATGATGATAATATCTGATATCTGGAGTCTGTCTTCAGATCAACACCAGCCTGATTCACCCACAACAGCTCAACTCCCTCAGAACGAACCCAATAATCACATGAGTATCCAGCATCTGAATACAACTGACAGGAGAGAGTCACAGAGCGGCCTGGACTGATCTCAGTCTGTGAGGATGAAGATGATGATGATGATGATGATGATGATGATGATGGAGACACTGAAACTGATCACAGTCTCTTCAATCATCATCTGAGTTTAAAGGGAGAATCTGCCCTTTTTAAATTGACCACATAATCATAAACTTACCATGAAGAACATGCAGATAAACATCAGCATCAGGTCCTTGTTTCTGTCCATTCACATATTGTCTGCATCTGTATAATCCATAATCTTCTACTGTGACGTTCTTGATGTTCAGAGAGCAGTCAGACTCCAGACTCAGTCTCTCATGTCTCTCTGTGTCTTTCTTCTTTATCCCTCCAGTGATCAGTTCAACTGTTGCTGGATGTCTGAAGCTGTTAGAGTAGATCCATGTAGTTTTAGATTTGCAGTCAGAAAGAGCATTATTACAGGACAGACGCACATTTTCACCAGAACTGATGAACACATGATCATCCACTCCACTGATACCTGAAACACAGTATATCTCAATGATCATTATGATATTAATAAATAAAATAACAAAGCAGAAGATTCAAATCATACAGTCTTTTTCCGGTGTTTGATAGTTAATGCATTAATTAACATTTATGATAAACCAAATCAAACGCCTCTTTAAGAAGGAATAAGAAATACCCTGACTTTGAAACAAATGTAAATAATGTTATATCTCAATACATTCACCGTGGCTCTCGTCGGAACTTTCAGTATGATAAATCCAGCTCCATAAAGTCCTTCTGGTCCACTTCTCGACACCCATTGAGGAATACCGGTCGCTGCGCTGATCATAGTGTGTTGGCCCGCCTAGCTAGGTCGGCTAACACGGCTGTCAAAATCAGTAACACTAATGTCAACTTCGGTCTCTTTAACATCCGCTCACTTACGGGTAAGGAGCATCTTGTGAAGGATCTCCTCGTTGACCGTAAGTTTGACTTTTTGTGTTTAACAGAAACGTGGCAGCAGCCAAATGACTTTATTTCACTCAATGATGCTTCTCCTCCGGGATTTGTTTACATCTCTCAATCACGTGACTCTGGTCGTGGGGGAGGTCTCGCGATAATTTATCGTGAGAAGTGGAGGATAGCGCCTGTCAATGCTCCTGTCTGTCACTCATTTGAGGCTACTGTTTGCCACCTTTCTGGACCTATTCCCACCATTGTTGCTACTTTGTACCGCCCACCAAAGCCTAACAAGGATTTTATTGATGACCTTGCTTCCTTTCTGACTCACCTATCCACACTTTCATCAAATATATTACTCCTGGGGGATTTTAATATACATATGGATAATGTTGACAACACTCTCACCAAAGACTTTACATCCTGTCTGGATAGTTTTGGACTTCAGCAATACATAAACTTTCCCACACATAATAAAGGACATATTTTAGATTTAATCTGCTGTTCAGGTGTTGCACCTGTTAACTGTAAAGCAGATTCTTTTCCTTTTTCCGATCACATGTTACTTTCGTTCACTGTTAATCTCTCACTCTCCAAATCTAATCTCCCACGTACTATAACATTCCGAAATATTAAGGATATCAACTTGGACATTTTATCTTCTAGCATCACTGATTTTCCTAGTATCGACAGTTTCTCTACCCCCGATGAACTGCTTTCTCACTACAACTACAACCTTCACAACCTCTTTAATAATCTTGCTCCACTCAAAACCAGGACTGTTTCATTTACTCTTTCTGCACCTTGGTTTACTCCCATTCTTAGAAAATTAAAAACAAAAGGAAGACAACTTGAAAGACTTTACAGGAAAACGAATCTTACTGTGCATAAGGACATGTATTTAAATCACATTCTTTTTTACAAAGATTCGATTTCTCAAGCTAAAACCACCTATTATTCTGGTTTAATTAGCTCAAGTGAAGGAAATTCAAAAGCCCTTTTTTCTCTCATTACAAACTTCATAAAACCTCGGGATCCACTTCCTCCTCACTTGTATTCCTCTGATTTTTGTAATGCTATATTATCATTTTTTTCTTTAAAAATTGAACATATACATAAGCACCTTATGTCTACTTCTGGTCCGAACTCACCTGTCCCAGTTTCTTTTGCTCCCACCTGTCTACTCTCAGCATTTACCTTACCCTCAGTAAAAGAAATTAATGAACTCATTCAAAAATCCAAATCTTCAACCTGCAGATTAGACCCCCTTCCAACTGTGCTTGTGAAAGCCACTGTTTCTTTTCTGTCCCCTCTCATTACTAACATTATTCACTCTTCACTTACCACTGGAATTGTTCCTTCTTCTCTTAAAACAGCTTCTGTAACTCCCATTCTTAAGAAACCTGGTTCAGATCCCAACGATTATAATAATTTTCGTCCTATTTCAAATCTTCCATTCATTTCCAAAATTCTGGAAAAAATAGTTGCTGCTCAACTTCATACTCATCTTTCCGACAATAATTTATATGAACAATTCCAGTCTGGTTTCCGTCCTTTTCATAGCACGGAAACAGCACTACTTGAAATTACTAATAACCTTCTTCTAGCGGCTGACTCTGGTTTAATATCCATTTTTCTACTGCTTGATTTGAGTGCGGCCTTTGATACTATTTCACACACCATCCTTTTGAACAGACTTTCTTCTATTGGAATTACTAACACACCTCTTAACTGGTTTCATTCATATCTTTCAGGCCGCACTCAGTTTATTCAGTTAAAATCATTCACTTCTCATTCTGTTCCTGTCACTACAGGTGTGCCCCAGGGCTCTGTCCTGGGGCCCCTACTGTTTATTATTTATCTTCTTGCCCTTGGTTACATTTTCCGTAAACATCAGATTAATTTCCATTGCTACGCAGATGACACCCAGCTCTATTTTTCAACCAAACCTAATTCCACACTTCCACCATCTTCCCTTACTAACTGTCTTCTTGACATAAAATCCTGGTTGACTTCAAACTTCCTTAAATTAAATGCCAATAAAACAGAATTGCTTCTTATAGGAACAAAATCAACATTAAACAAACTCCATAATTTTTCTATTCCCATTGATAGCTCCTTTATCTCTCCCTCCCCTCAGGTTAAGAGTCTGGGTGTCATCTTTGATAGCACCCTCTCTTTTACATCTCATGTTAATAATGTTACCCGGTCTGCTTATTATTATCTTCGTAATATCAACCGTTTGCGTCCTTTCCTCACGCCTCACTCCACTGCCATTCTTGTTCACAGCTTAGTCACCTCCCGTTTAGATTATTGTAATTCTCTTTTGTTTGGCCTTCCACATAAAACTCTTCATAAACTTCAACTGGTCCAAAATTCAGCTGCTCGCATTATTACTCGTACCCCTTCTATTCATCACATCACTCCTATTTTACAACAGCTCCATTGGATCCCTATCATTTATCGTATCAACTATAAAATACTTCTCCTTACTTTTAAAGTCATTCATAATCTAGCCCCTTCGTATCTTTTTGATCTCCTCCATGTACCTACACACGCTCGTACTCTTAGATCCTCTTCTTCTATTCATTTCACCATTCCCCGTGTCCACCTCGTTACTATGGGGAGTAGAGCTTTCAGCTTCTCTGCTCCTCAGCTCTGGAATTCGCTTCCACCGGACCTCCGTAATATTGATTCTCTCACACTTTTCAAATCTAAACTCAAAACTCATTTGTTTAGAATAGCTTACTCCCTTTGACCAACTGTATTTTCTTTTAATTGCATTGTATCTTATTGTTTTTAAATATTGTTATTGTTGTTGATGATGATGTAAGGTGACCTTGAGTGTCAAGAAAGGCGCCTATAAATAAAATGTATAATAATAATGTAATATCATCATAGCTTGAACTCTTGATTTGAGCTTTGTCATAAACATTACTGGACGGCACAGGATTAGTTGATCCTCCTCTTCAACCATAGAAAATACACTAATAACTGCCCTTAAAAGCTCTTTATCTGTTCTGTGTTTCTCTCTTTCCTTCAAACTCACCCTACTGTGACTTATGCACAGCTAAATACAAAATAACAATTCAAAACCCACAAAGAATATTTGTGGAACAGTTCCCAAAGGAAGGAGCAAAACTCAGGGAAGGTTTGCTGGGATCAGTAGTTCACTCTCCATCCAGACACAGTCGTGATGATACTGTACTTCTGTTCTCTGACCACACAACATCACTTCACTGAGCTGAACACTCGTTGTGTGTTTGATAGTAAGTTTATGATCAATCATGAGCTGAGTTTGGGAAGTAGTTAACAGTGAATTTGATCATGATTAGGGCCCTCTCAAGTAAAGTCATGACAAAATAATGTATTTAATAAAATATGATTAAACATGCACTAGGATAATCTATATTTGTATTCCTTTAAACCACCAGTACAACAAAAACAAAAGATAAAGGTTATTTGTAGTTATTTTATTTATTGACATCATTACACACAGACTCAGACATATATTAGATTAAAATGCCAACATTACCGTAGCAACACAACTAACACGCCGAGAGCACCTATAGTGCGCCACTAATAAGTGTCTCACCAGAAACAAACCCTACATACTGTAGTTCCAGGAAGAAAAGTAGTAATGACTAAATATTTTGGAATAATTAAAATCAGTCACTTTAAAGGGATAGTTCACTTTGAAATTAAATTTTGGTATGTTTTAGCTTACCTCAAGGGCATCCAAGATGTAGGTGTCTTTTTTTCCGCAGTAGTTTCAATTTTGATATTTTTAGGTCAAACCGTTCTTGTCTGTCAGTCATATAATGCAGGTCTATGGTCACTGTCTCAAAGAGCATGCACAGAGTCCAAATTAAAACAATTCCCCGTCGTCCAAATTAAACAATTCCCCATCGTAAGTACACATTGATGGCCTAAGACACGAAACGAGCGGTTTGTGTGAGAAAACGAACAGTATTTATATCGTTTTTACCTCTTATACACAGCCATGTCGAAGTGATCTGATCTGACGTGTGCGCAGACTGGTGCATAGATATATACACTAGATGTCGCCTTAAAGACATTCGTTCCAATGAACTGCCGTAGACAAGGCGGGTAGCGGGAAGGGGGGTGCTGCGGGGGCTGCAGCCCCCTCGTCATAGCATCAGCACCCCCAAGTAGGGGGCTGTGGACTAACATAATATTGTACTTTAAAAAACGTGAAATAAAAATAAATAATTGGACAGCGTTAACTAACTCTCTTATGCCTAATGTAGTGAGTGTTCAAGCTACGGAGAAAATTAAATAAAGTTTGAATTTGTCATGCTTTGTTCCGATCAGAGCTCGTGAGCGCAGAGCGCATTTCTGAATATTCCGCTCCCTCGCTTAGGGTCGCTCGCTCAACCCAGAATATGTGGAATAAGGGCTGCCTCCGACTAAAGTTTTTTTCTTGTCGACTAGTAGTTGTTCATTTAGTGGACAAATCGCCCCTTTATATACATTTTAGAATAGGCTAGCCTATATACAGGATAATGCGTGTGTACATAATATAGCCGCACTCAAGCGCACGGCCGCACGCAAAGATTGCCACAAAGAACCGGCAAAGGTATTAATGTGTCAAAAATAGCAAGGAGACATTTAATTGTTTATTAATAAACTGGTGTTTTCTGTGTTGCTGCAAAGATGAAGTTGGCGTGGGGACTCGCATGAACGTCAGAGAGAAATGCATGTGAAATGTGATAATTACATAATCAGAGTGTAGCCTATTTCTTTGCGTTTTGAATAGTTTCGTTTAAAAGTAGACATTTCAAGCTTTCTATAATAGATAACCTATATTTCTCAAATCTGTGAGGCACAAGCTGAGTTTCGGCGCCCTCCAGTTCACGTGCAATGCAAGTGATTGTGCCGGCGCCTTATTACATTGTCTGCTATATATTTGCTTCTTATTTATTAAATAAGGTTGATAAAACATTTATCAAAATTAAGATACAATTTATACAAAACGAAAATCTTTTAAAAATAGTCTTTCTACAAAACAAACCTCAATGAAGTGGTCAAAATCATGTCTTACCCACTCCATGTCTCCAGCCATATTGCCATCTCATAATGTATCTTTATCTTTCTCATGCTGCATTCTCACTTTCATAATCAACATTGCTTAAATAAAAAAATAACATTAGCCTATATTTAAACAAATATGAAACTAAATGTTTTCTTTAATGGCTACAACACATATACAGTACAGAGAAATTTCATGTCTTGTCGTCAGCCACACCATAATGACGTCACATATTTTCCAACCCAGCCCTCAGCCCCCAGCCCCCCCGCATGAAACAGCTTCCAGCGCGCCTGGCGACATCTAGTGTATATATCTATGCACCAGTCTGCGTACACGTCAGATCAGATCACTTGGACATGGCTGTGTATAAGAGGTAAAAACGATATAAATACTGTTCGTTTTCTCACACAAACCGCTCGTTTCGTGTCTTAGGCCATCAATGTGTACTTACAATGGGGAATTGTTTAATTTGGACGACGGGGAATTGTTTTAATTTGGACTCTGTGCATGCTCTTTGAGACAGTGACCATCGACCTGCATTATATGACTGACAGACAAGAACGGTTTGACCTAAAAATATCAAAATTGAAACTACTGCGGAAAAAAAGACACCTACATCTTGGATGCCCTTGAGGTAAGCTAAAACATACCTAAAATTAATTTCAAAGTGAACTATCCCTTTAATAAGACAAACACGTAATCCAGGGCAAACAACAGAACTAAGGACAGGAACATGAATCATGAAACAGCTACAACAACCAGCAACCAACAACTGAAGCACAGAGGTTTAAATACACAGGCAAACAAGCTAAACAAGATAACAAGGGGTCCTGGCTAGTCAGAAACACCTGGGGAGACTACTAAACAAGAAAAACTACAAAGGACTACAAAACATGACACAGAAATCCAGGTAAGGGAATACTTATGGTTAAATTATGGGCATAAAATACAAGTATTTACAGATGCATCAAAAAATCCAGTAATGAACATGTAGGGGTAGCGTTTGTTGTTCCAAAACTGCAGATATCCAGAAAAATAAGGATATAAAATAAATTATAATTTTTTTCAGGGGAGTTAATTGCAATAATGATGGCATTGAGATGGATAAATGAGGCAGGATTAAAGGATGTGGTAATATGTTCAGACTCCAGTTCTTCTCTTGTGTGCATTAAAGCACAACAGTCAGACACTAGACAGGACTTAGTAGTGGAGATATTACAAGAATTATATATGTTACAGCAGGAAAGAGTGAGGGTAATATTCATGTGGGTACCAGCTCATGTTGGGGTAAAAGGGAATGAGGCAGCAGATAAATATGGCGAAACAAGCATTGCAGGAGGATAGAATAGACATGGAAATAACACAGATGAAATTAAAGCTATAATTACATTTTACATTTACATTTACATTTATTCATTTAGCTGACGCTTTTATCCAGAGCGACTTACAATTGCTATATATGTCAGAGGTCGCACGCCTCTGGAGCAACTAGGGGTTAAGTGTCTTGCTCAGGGACACATTGGTGTCTCACAGTGGATTCGAACCCGGGTCTCTCACACCAAAGGCATGTGTCTCCAGAGGTCGCACGCCTCTGGAGCAACTAGGGGTTAAGTGTCTTGCTCAGGGACACATTGGTGTCTCACAGTGGA
Source organism: Leuciscus idus (assembly GCA_021554675.1). Taxonomy (NCBI): domain Eukaryota; kingdom Metazoa; phylum Chordata; class Actinopteri; order Cypriniformes; family Leuciscidae; genus Leuciscus; species Leuciscus idus. The sequence goes on from CM038621.1 coordinate 63,325,248, forward strand.
TTCGAACCCGGGTCTCTCACACCAAAGGCATGTGTCTTATCCATTGCGCCACCACCACCCCCTAATTAAAAAACAAATAAATCAAAGATGGCAACAAATGTGGGAAACAGGAAGTAAGGGTAGACATATGTATGCAATCCAACCCAAAGTGGGGAAAAAGAGGTACGCAGGTGGAAGTAGAAGGGAGGAAAACATTTTATCAAGACTTAGAATAGGACATACAGGACTTAATAAAACATTGAAATTAATGTCCAAGCATCCGACAGGACTCTGTGAATGGTGTGGAGAAAATGAAACAGTAGAACATGTTATCATGTATTGTGAAAGATATAAAGAGGATAGAGATATATTATATGAAGAGATTCTGAGGAAAGAGGAGACTGATGTAACTTTGAGAAACATATTAAAACCAGAACAGGAAAATGATAATAGAGAAGCTTTATTTAAATATTTGGAGAATACAGGTTTAAATAATAGGATTTGGAAGTGTTTTTTTTTTTTTTTTTTTTTTTTTTTTTTAAGCCAGAGGAGCTGAACACGCAGCGCTGGCTGTAGCATATCATGTTTTAACCCTTGTGCTGCATTATATATTTGTCTACGTAGAGTGCATTAATGACCAAAAATGGTCACATATTAAACAATGCCTAAAATATTATATATTATTATTATTTTCCCCTTTTCCTAACTTAAATCTTTTAACCAGCATCAGTCCTCATCATAACTACCAAATATTTATTTAATTTCAGGATTTTAACCCTTTAAATTCCAGTTTTGGTGGCAATACCATCAATTTGTATAAGAGGAAAAAACACAAAAATTTAATTATTTTCCATACACTAAATGCAAAGAGAAAACTTTAGCTTTGGATTATCACAGTCTTGAATATGTCAATGATTAGCGGCAACATTATTTCTGGTGCATTTAAAGATTTTGTGTTATGTCAGATTAAAATAAAAAATAAACATTCAGCGCGTTAATGACCAAAAATGGTCACATATTAAACACTGCCTAAAATATTATATATTATAATTTTTTTCCACTTTTACTAACTTAAACCTTTTAACCAGCATCAGTCCTCATCATAACTACCAAATATTTATTTAATTTCAGGATTTTAACCCTTTAACCCTTGGTGGCGATACCATCAATTTGTATAAGAGGAAAAAACACAAAAATGTAATTATTGCCGCAAGATGAAAGGTGTTATTATTGTCTAAGAACTGACTGCATGGCTGAGTCTGTGCCTCTACGTATGTGAGAAATTAGCAATTCACTTTGAAACATAGTCTGCTAAAAAAAAACGAAGCTGTGTCAAAGGTTCATGTGTGTGCGTAAAATGCACATGAATCAAATCAAAAGAAAACAATGCAGTGAGAAGCGCTTTCTCTTTCTAAATGCACGCACACACACACACACACATCCTACACCACTGACACACACACACACACACACACACACACACAGAGAGAGAGAGAGAGAGAGAGAGAGAGTATGGACAGAAAGGGTAAAATATGACCTTCATGATATTGTGATTTGTCACTCGCCTAAACACCATGTTTATATTTAGGCCCTACACACACACACACACACACTTTTGTCAACTCAGACATACATTGCTCTTAGACATCCACACATACCCAGAAATATTTTTGATCATTGGAGCCATTAAAATGCTTTATAACATTCAATAGTGCCGAAACCAGGAAAATAACGTGCATTTCCACCCATAGGGAATACCTATGTAGTGACGTCATCTGGTGGAATACACTATATAATGCAAATATAATGCTTTGACTTCAAAATGAAAGGATGTTTCAACATAAATCATGATTCATGTATTAATGACGGCCCCGGCTTTAAACAGCGTTTTAATGGGTTTCAATGGACCATTTTTGGTCATTATAGTGCTGAATGGTGCTATTTGTTCTACACAGTGTGTGTTATACATATTTTGCAAAATGAGATCAAATATTTTAAATTTATCCAAAAAGTCACAATTTTGCCAAATTACATACCATTGGCATTAAAACAGCCAAAAAAAAATAAAACAGGCAAAATGACCAAAAATGTACCTAAAGCAGCACAAGGTTAATATAGTGGGTAAGGATGGGGGGTGGGTAGAGTCTCTGGATCAAGTTCACAGTAGGTGGCAGTAATGCGCAAAATCGATCCAAAAAAAATAAAATAAAAAAGGAAGAAGGAGGAAACCATGGCACAGAACAGAAAATAAAATAAATGTCCACACAAGACAAGGGGAACACAAGACAGGAATCATGACAGTAGTGTTGTTATACGGTAATGCTGGCATTTTAATCTAATGTATGTTGACTTTGGTAAACCAAATTGATAATTATAGTCGTTTAGTTTTTTAATTGTATATGCTTTAATTAACTTGTGTACGTGGCATATTTGATTGTAAACGTGCCTCGTGTGTGTCTTTACAGGTATGCATGGGCTCTATATATGTTTAATGATACAAATAAATTAAAAAAGAACTACAAATAACCTTTTTTGTACTGGTGGTGTAAAGGAATAAAAATGTTCTCCTAATGCATGTTTAATCATATTTTATTAAATTATTTGTTAATGCATTATTTTGTCATGACTTTACTTGCCCAGTCAACACTTTAATCTCACAGTGATCTCACCATGTGTGCACAAGGTCATCAATGTGAGTCACAGTGAGCTAAAAGTGTAACTCACAGTGCACTCTCCGTGGCCACAATATGAGCTCATCCCAGATAGAAATGTTGTTGTTCTATCAATGTTGTTATGTTCTTGTATGTTTTCTATAGCAAATTTTATTTTGGTTACCAGAATGTTCTCCTAAAGGAAGGATAACACTCTCTAAAAACATTTTAGACATGTTTAGTGATAACACTGATAGAACATAATTCCATAACATTCTTATACAGTTTTAGCGGGATGTTTCCCAGCAGACACAGGACTGAACCTCTTAAAAGAGGTTTAGATGTCGAAGATTGTTTGAAAGTAATAGTTTGGTTTGGTCACCGTTATGGTGATCAGTATTTGCTTTAGTTGGGCTCTTTGCCCTTGACTATTTGATGTTAGTTTTTTCTCTGGCTATCCTCTGAGCATGTTCAAATGAACTCTTTCCAGACTAATTCCACTAAATGTCTTTAGAGAAAATACAGATTTCTTTACCTGTGAGAAGTGAAGAGAGAATGATCAGTCCCAGCAGACACAGATCACACTTATCAGCCATTGTGTGTTTCTGTCAGTCTTTCTCTTCATTATATATAGTTACAGCTCTTCCTTTACACATCATCAGCTCCTCCTCTGGTTGGTAACTTCCTCTGATCTCATCAGTGTTTAGTCCTGACTCTATGATACAGCTGAAGAAGCGATCAGAAAGATCTCTGGTGTAAAACTGTGTTGACTTTGAAAAGCTCTGGATCAGAAAGTGAGCTGAACTGTACAGTGGAGACCAGAAACCAACCAAGTCCATAAAATAGTATTATGTTTGACACTGAACAAAGTGCTTTAAAATGAACTGTTCTACACAAATCAATACAAACATATATTTTCCCTATCATTAGCTATGTTTCCATCACCTTGTTTTTATGCGCACTTGGAAGTATTGCATTAGAAACGAGTGATGGAAATGTTACCCTGGAACAGTTACCCTGGAGTCCTGTCCAGTGGGGGAAGTGCACCCGTCCTCACCGCAAGTGTTGCTCCATTCGTTGGGTGGACTGCTGAGGAACTGTGCTCTGCCCAAGTGGCTGACCCTGATATTTATCTCATTAGAAGGTGGATGGAGAGAGGCGAGGAGCGACCCTCCTGGGAAGATGTGTCACCCTACGGCCCAGCAACTAAAGCCTACTGGAGCCAGTGGAAAAGACTCTACCTAAAGGATGGCATTCTGGTACGACGTTTTATACCTGATGGAAGGTCCCGAGTTTTGTCCACAGATCATTCTCGCTTTCTTAAAAAAGCGATACTTTCTTTGGGAGGGTTGCTGGAAGCCATGCTTCTTGGAAGTAGGGTTAGGACAGCCTCATGTGACAGGAAGGAAGTGGATACCTTTTTTTTTTCTTAAGTAAAAAGTAAAAAGACATTTTTAATACAAAGTGGACAATTGGCGACAACGGGAAGGTTCGTGAGTGGCTGATTTATGACAGCAGTACAGAACAAATGTACTCCAGTGACTGTCGTGTGTACGTCCATGAAAGCAGCGCCGTTTGAGAGGATGCGACTGCTGTTTCTGAACGTTCATGCGATCGAAAAGAAGATGAGGCCCTTCTCTGACTACGTTTGGATGTGCGACTAAGTATTAAACTGTTGGTGAGATGGGATGAGATAATGCAACGCTGACGTAGGCTACAGTACAATGACAGTTGCACAGATGTGTGTGCGTGTTGGGAACCGGTGAGAAAATGAAGAAAAATATATTTCAGAGAAAAATCTGGCTGGTAAAAAGTCACTGTGGCTGGTGGTCAAAAACGTTAACTTCAGTCCCTACACACACACACACACACACACACACACATTGTAAGTTGTCGCTCCTCTGTTACCGCTATGGTCCGGGTGCAAACAAGACCCATAGCACTTGTTCATTCAAACTCAACGTATATCCATCGCCCTCTTACAATAAACTCACATCGCATACATGTACATTCACATAGGTTTACCAGTTCGCTGATGTGTTGATTCCGGGTGCGAAAGCGACAGAGATTAAACGTGATTGATGGTATCGAGGGCTATTTATAGCACTCTGGCGCCACCCGGAACGTGATGTTTATTTACACGTAATATTCAACGTGAATATTACGTGATGTTGGTATGCATTTTAGGGGTTTATTTATGTTTGATGTTGATTATTGGTGTGAGTTTATGTAGTACTTGTAGTACTTCAATTAAACAAATTAAAGTGAATTAATATTTTTGGGCACATCTCACGTTTAGTGACACATGCCAATATCCACTGGTACATGCCAGTTTGCCTGTGCCACTAAAACTGACATGTCTCTTTATGTTGTGCCGGAGTATAATGTAGATTATGTAACATGCACATAGTTAATTTGTACAACAAAAATTTATTTTATTTCTTGAATAATTCCTTTTTTTTTTTCTTCTTTTTTTTTTAATATTAAAGGTACTGAGGAAGGTCCTGCACGACCAAATGTTTGTTGAATTTTTAAAATGCACTGAGCACTTTTTTGCACGTGTATAAATAAAGAATATTGCTAGTAGCTCGGAATACTCCTTTTCAGATAGGCCTACATAGCCTAACAAACAAATGATTTTTAATAATTAATTTATTTACACTTTTTGGAAGGACTTGAAATATTAATAAAGCCACAGATGAGAATCTTGCGCTGGCCAGTGTTACACTCACTTATACTGACACCTACTGGCATGCGTCTGTGCAGCATCAAAAGGTTTCCAGTAACGGGCGCGACTGTTAATACGCTATTCGTAGTGACCCATGATAGATTTATTTCGTGTCTTTCCTAGAATGGTCAGTTTGTGACTTTGCGAGATAAACAACATAAAGTAGCACTGGTAGCCTATTACAAAACAATCAGTGGCACATGCCAAACAAATACAGACGTGACACAAATAACACGTTTGAAAAAAATATTAATGCACTTTAATTAGTTTAACTGATATTTTAAATATCACAAAATTAGGCTATTTATTTAGGATTTTGTGCCACAATTACGTCAGTAGGCTATAGGTGTTCGATTAATCTGTCAGTCACTACTGGAGGTGTCGCAACACGGTGACATGTTCCGCGACTCGGATGCTTTGCCCACACATTGAATCTGATTGTGAGGGAAAGCTTAAAACACATTCAAGGGACAGTGACAAAAGTCAAGAGTGTTGTTGAGTATGTCAACAGAAGCACTGTTGCAACAGAAAGACTAAAGGCAACACAAAAACAAACGGGCCTTGAAGAGCTGAGGCTCAAGCCGGATGTAATTACAAAGATGGAAGTCCACGTATTACATGCTAAACAGATTTTGGCTGCAGAAGGAAGCAATCATTGCTTCAATTGCACTGGTAAACCCCAGCCTTCCAACCCTGACACTTGATGAATGGGACATGATTAAAGGGTTAGTTCACCCCAAAATGAAAATTATGTCATTAATGACTCACCCACATGTCACTCCAAACCCGTAAGACCTCCGTTTCTCTTCTGAAGACATCTTAAGATATTTTAGATTTATTCCGAGAGCTTTCTGTTCCTCCATTGTAAGTCAATGGACGGTATATTGTTCACGTCCATAAAGGTAATAAAGACATCATCAAAGTAGTCCATGTGACATCAGTGGGTTAGTTAGAATGTTTTGAAGCATCGAAAATACATTTTGGTCCAAAATTAACAAAAACTACGACTTTATTCAACGTATTCTCTTCCGGTCTGTTTTCCATCCGCGTTCACGAGTCCACATTGACGCTGCTGACGTAAGACGCTGCTGATGTAAGACGCTGCTTGAATACACCGTGCTTCTCCCTCAGACTGTAACCGAAGCTCGGGCGCACCAGATAACACGTCAGCAGCGTCTTACGTTAGCAGCTGTCTGATGTAACGTAAGATGTCTTCAGAAGAGAAACGGAAGTCTTACGGGTTTGGAGTGACATGTGAGTCATTAATGACATAATTTTCATTTTTGGGTGAACTAACCCTTTAAGGATGTCTGTGAGATTTTGAAGCCCTTTGAAGAAGTCACTGTTGAAATTAGTGGTGAAAGGTATGTATAATTTAATTTAGCATAGAACTGCTTCCACTAGTGAAATATTTGAAATAAGTGAATGATTTTGTCATATTTCAATCCTCTTTTTTTCCCTTTGCATAAACAATGATAACTTATTAGATCTGACTTAGTTCTTTTGTGTTTTTATTGAAACAGATTTGTGACTGCATCCAAGGTCATTTTGATTGCGAGGGGACTGCAAAAAGTTGCCCAGCGATTGCAGGGTGCTGTGTCTAACCATTAAGGGTTAACAGCAGTGATGAGAAGGAGACTTTGTATAGTAGCCTCTGTGCCTTCAGAGAGAGTGTTTTCCAAAACAGGTCCGATTATTTCATAAAGACGAAACAGACTGAGTCCAAACAAAGTTAGGCAGATTGTTTTTCTGAATGCAAACCTACCCTTGTAAGACAACGCACCAAAGAGAGGGTCAAATGACTAAGTTGCATATTGTTACTTGTGTATCTTTTATTGTATTTTCACTGCTCTGGTTTAAAACAGTTTTTGCACTTTTTTTTTTGATAATGCAAGATGACATTTGTTATTTACAGATAACAACAGGTATTGCCTGAAGAGTTATATGTGCAAGTGCACTTTTTTATATAACGCAATATAAGTCATTGCCTGAAGACTTAAATACATGCATTGCCTGAGTTAAATACAGTGCAGTGTGCAAGTGCACTAGTTTTCAACAATTCTTCTTTGTTAAATTTGAATGGTGTATTGTTTGAAACACTTTGACAGTTTTATTAAAACAGTTTATTTAACAGTACAGGAATTTCATAAATCACCCTTGCTTGTTGTTTCAAAAACTCATACAGTGATAATACAGTAATTAAGTCATAAACATTTCCAATATGTTTTATTTTGTAACCCTTTTTGGTTTGCAACAAAATAATAAGGTAGCATGTATTTCGTCCGGGGAAAATAATGATACGCAAGCTCAGTATCTCCAGCTCATCAGTTCTCAGTATGTCGGACGCGTCCGAAAGAAACAGGTTTTCGGCAGAGCCGCGGGAACATATTTTATCAGGCGGATGCTGGGGGCGGGGCTTAATGGGTGGGGCTTGATATTGCGGGGCGGTGCTATGGTAGAGTTTTTTTAAACAAAATCCTAATATTAAGCAGCCCAAACAAAAAGATGAACATACAAACGAATGAGAGAACGCTCAGAACTCATGATACATTTTAAAAAGCACAGCACACAAATCTGCATAATACCTTATCACACAGAAACATAATCTTTCAAAGCGAAAACGCAAGACGGCAAACGCGGGCAGTGGAATGGGGGGAAACCACAAGGTCTCGAGGCGCGTTTTAGTTGAACTTATTTTAACTTGAGTGCTGCGTTTTGAGAATGCTGTGTCATGCGCGAGACGCGAGCACAACAGTTCAACTCGAGTAGTGCGTTCACACTGAAAAACAATGGAAAAGTAGCAGAGTGGAATGATTGACGTTCTGTGTGAACAGCCCTAATGCTGATTAATGCTTTAGTCAGTACGTCTATATTTAATTTTTTTTCACATGCATTAAATGAATGTCACGTCACTCACTCCATGCGAGATCGGCTTATTGCCTTATGATAAATTAATTTCTTTTAGTCATAAAACCCTATTCGACAACATATAAAAACGAAATAATCTTTAGAGTCATTTTATGAAGGTTGAAGGTGTTCTTAAAAAACAGGTTGAAAAACAAAAAGTTTTTTAAAAGTCATGTCATCTTAAATTCCAATGTAGTGAAACCGCTGTCGTCAGGGGGTGCTGCAGCCTGCATTGATTGATTGATTGATTGATTGATTGATTAACTTTATTAATCCCCGGAGGGAAATTTAGGTGTCACAGCTAGGGCTGGGACAATGCGTCGAGGTCATCGATGACGTCGATGCAAAAAATACGTCGACGCAAAATATGCGCGTCGATTCGTCGACCTGTTTTCATTTCTCTAAAAAACGTTTGCAAATTACTTCACAGTGTGTACCTTATGTGCGCTGATACGCGATGGCCGGACCATCATTCTATCAGGGGTTTTCCTGCATTGATTTTTTTTTGGTGGCTGCCAAAGCCTTATTTGATCGGTGAGTGATGTAGAATAGAATGACTGACTGCGCTTGACAGGGCGCATATAAGTACGAGAGAGAGCCCCGGCCGCGCGCGCGCACTCACCGTCTTCAAACAACACGAGCGCTGTCTTGCTCTCTCTCTCTCCCTCGTGCATATAAATAAAAATCATTAGACACGATAGAAAAAGGGCGGAAGACCAAAGTTTCACATGGAGCATTTGGAGATTTTTTTCTCTTGAATTACCGCGGAGTGTGAATTGTGGTAAAAAATAAACTGCCAGGATAATCACACAACGCTTGCCGTAGGCTACGCATGACACGTCCGATTCGCGAACTAATGACTCATTTGAACCGATTCACTTTAATGAATGGTTAAAACAACTGATCTGTCCAACACTGAACTCACGAGACGTCTGAATCGGTGTATAACAAATCGGTAACACTTTACAATAATGTTCCATTTATTAAATTCTAGTTAAGTACTTATTTTTTATTCGTTTTTTTTTTTTTTTTTTTAATTACTATACGTTGTTGTTATTTTTATGTGAATGAAGAATTAAAAGATGCACTTTTTTCAGTAAGCTAGGACCAGAGCCGGATTATCCATAAGGGCACTTGGGCCAGTGCCCAGGGGCACCAACCATTCACAACCACTAGGGGGGCACCACATGACACAAGCTTTAAAAATATTTTTCGTAAATTGTTATATTATTAACTTGAAATTCTTGAAAGACCATACATAACTCGATTATGAACACTAATTTAACAATAACAATAATAATATAAATAATAATATAAATAAATAAAGATTACATGACCACTATCACTCCCCCCCTCCCTCCCCAATCTGTCATAGTTGAGTTGGTCCACAACAAGTATGCGCAAATGTGTCATTTTTTTAACGACTACAGAAAATGAATCTAAATCCAAAATGGACCGACGTCAATTGAGTGGTTTTGCAAAAAGAAAGTTAAAGAAAGACAAGGACACTAGTCGCTAGACGTTTAGCTACAATTCAAAATGTTCCAGGGATCGCAAGTTTTTTTTTTTGAGAAGATCACTAGCAGCGAAGCCGGAGCTAACTGTGGAGACGGTACTAGCATCTCAGATGGTACCGCCGTCAAATAATGCACTCGGGTGCCGCATTATTAACCTTCTGAGCGGTACGCTCTCATATATGGGATTTTTATGTCTGTGCCCCTGAGAGTACGGTGCCACATTTAGAATGTTCAGTGACGTCGCATCACTGCCAGATTCAAACTGTGCTTTCGCGCGTAGGCTGGCGCTGAGCCAGAGTCGGACGCGTTCAGCGCTGTCATATATCACGACTAAGCAGTGTTTTCAACCTCATAATGTTTATTTTAGGTTTCAGATATTTATATACACATAAGCACGAGTAAAACAATACATTTGGAGTTTGTAAAAGACACACTGATATCTGTGGAAGCAGCAATAACAATCTATTAAAATATAAGTTGCCGACATGTGTTATTCATATCAGACAAACATAGTGAAAGTAACTATAAAGTTTACTCTATTCTTCTCAGTTCACCGGCCACTTTCTTGCATTTATTTCGGGAGAAACTGATGAATTCACGTGCTGTAAATCCGACTGACAGGACAACATTACGGCGCCCATCTCATGTTAGATCAAGATTATTTATAGGTTTTTAAACGACCAAACACACTCACTTACACGTATTTGAGAATCGGAATATCAGATAGGCTAGTTGATGACATGATAAGCAAGTTTGTGAATATTTTAAACTTACGCGTGAAAGGGTTAAAGAAAAGATCGAAAATAAATATTTGTGTGTGCTGTAAAGTGGTTAGAAAAAAAAAATCGGAATCGGCTAAAATCGGTATAGGCAGGTCAAACTCAATGAAAAATTGGAAATCGGAATCGGCCTAGAAAATTGTAATCGGTGCATCTCTAAATAAAACAGCACCAAATATTGTCAAAATTATGCCACTTTCCTTTCCTGTTAAAAGACAAATGTCATAAATTTGAAAAAGTGAGAGAAAGTATTTTTACACAAGTAAAATACTTTTTTTATTATTATTATTTTTGGGCAAACATGAATTGACGCTGTCAATGAATTGATAATTGATGGGGGGTGGGGGGGCCTTTTGAGGTATAGTGCCCAGGGGCACCACACTGTCTTAATACGGCCCTGGCTAGGACTATGTGTTTTCAACATAAATGTTCAATTCTGTTGGTTCAGGAAGGACGCCATGACAGGCTGCTGGCTCCCACTGTTAATTTGTATTTATTTTTTGTTGGAAAAGCACTCTCTGTATTAGCTTAAAGCCCTCAAGTTTACATTGGTTACTGTATTCTTTCAATTGCTCTAAACAAGTATTTTGGGTGACCTTTTTAGTTTTTTATTGAATGCTAGACATCAAGTTGTTGTTATTTTCATCTGAAAGAAGAACTTTTTTTCAGTAAGCTAGGCCCTATGTGTTCAGTAAGCTTGTTTCAGTAAGCTATGTGTTTTCAAGGCTTTAAGGTTTTATTGAATGCTACCTCTGACTAATAATGCATTACTATGCACTTGTATAGTCTTTTATTTTGGAATTTTAAGAGCAATAAATATATATTGCAATGTTACGGAATTCATGTTTTTTTCATTCAGATATGTAAATTAACATGTATAAATTGCTATTAGTCAATTAATGGGGATTGGGGAGATAATCGAATCGAATCGAAATCGAATCGGACTGGAAAAATGAATCGCTAGATTAATCGTTTAAAAAATTAGCGTTTATCCCAGCCCTAGTCACAGCAGCACAACCATACAATGAATAAATTAAAACAACTTTAAGACAATATTCACAAACAACACAAGACTCATTCTCCAGTATCAAGTTGCAAAGCATTGTGATTATATACAAAAAAACATAATCCTAAAAAGTATATCATCTTGAATAACACTGATTATATGCAGTTGGGAAAAAAATACTTCCTATAACGCTCCCTGTGACAGCGTGGATGGATTAATCTTAAGCTGTGAGTTCTCATAAAATCACGAACTATTTCATTTAGGGGATGACAATCATGAGTCATCATAGAAGAGAGTTTCCCGATCATTCTATTCTGTATTATCACCTCTAAGGTGGGTAACACACTCCCTACAACAGAACCTGCCTTCTTTATCAGTTTATTTAACTTATTCTTCTCCTTTTCTAGCAGTCCCCCTCCCCAACTTGTGACAGAGTACAGAATCACAGATGAGACCACAGAGTCATAGAAGGTCTTAAGTAGTACATGACTTACACCAAAGGACCTCAGTCGCCTTAACAAATTAATCCGACTTTGACCTTTCTTATAAACTTGCATCGTGTTGTCAGACCAATTGAGCTTATTATTCAAATATACACCCAAATACTTGTACGTTTTTACAATCTCAACTTCTGACTCTCTTATTTTTACTGGTACCACTTGCTGAGGAAATCTACTAAAATCAACAACAACTTCCTTTGTCTTACTAGCATTTAGCCTGAGACCATTTTTCTCACACCAGTCCACAAAACTCTTTAGTAGCTCCCTATATTCACTCTCCTCATGGTCCGTTATACAGCCAACAATTGCGGAGTCGTCAGAAAGTTTCTGAAGGTGACAGGATTTAGAATTATACTGAAAATCTGACGTATAAAATATCTTTCCTGTAGCTCAGTGGTAAGAGCATTGCGTTAACAACGCAAGGTTGTGGGTTCGATCCCAGGGGATTGCACATACCTATGTATAAATGTATAGGATGCAATGGAAGTCGCTTTGGATAAAAGCGTCTGCCAAATGCGTAAATATAAATAAAAAGTGAACAAAAATAGAGCAAGAACCGTTCCTTGAGGGACTCCAGTGCTGCACTTCACTACTTGAGAGACACATTCCTGCATCATCACATACTGTGGTCTATTTGAAAGATAGTCAATTATCCAATTTACCATACCATGATGTACTCCAGCATTTTCCATCTTACTTTGTAGTAGTGAGGGCTGAATAGTATTAAACACACTAGAGAAGTCAAAGAAAGTGATTCTGACAGTACTGTCCGAGGTCTCTAAATGACTTAAAGATTTATGCAAGAGGTATATAAGTGCATCGTCAACCCCGACATCAGTTTTATAAGCAAACTGAAGTTTATCCACAGCACTACACAATACTGACTTTAAATAATCTAGTAGTTAGTGTCTCAAACACCTTCATTAACTGTGAGGTTAAAGCTATTGGTCTATAATGTGAGAACTCCTTGGGATTTGTTAACTTGGGTACGGGTACTATGCATGATGTCTTCCATAAAACAGGTAATTTCTCCAAGCGCAGACTCAAATAAAAAATATAGTGAACCACCCTACAAATCTGATCAGCACAGGCCTTAAGGACTCTAGGATTAATGCCATCCGGACCTTGAGATTTGACCTTGAGGTTCTTTCCAAACCCCTCTCACATTCTTTTGTTGTAGTTTCTGTTCCATTTTTAACTTATAACTCTCTTTCCCCTCTCTAACTTTAACTTTTAGTAACCTCTGTACTCTCTTTTGCTCATCCTTATCACCCACTAGAAAGGCCCTCTTTTTCTCGTTTAATAATACTTTTAACTCCGAAGTGACCCAAGGCTTGTTGTTTGAATAACATTTGATCTTTTTGGTAGGTACTGTGTTTTCAACACAGAAGTTAATATAATCTGTAATACATTCAGTTAAACTATCAATGTCCTCTTCATGTGGTTTGCACAGAACCTCCCAATCAGTTGTTTCAAAACAGTCCATTAATGCTTCATAGGCTGAATCGGACCATATCTGAACTGTTCTCATTACTGGCGGTTGCTTCCTCACAACCGGCACATAAACAGACCTAATGTAAACAAGGTTATGATCCGATCGTCCCAATGGAGGAAGCGGGGATGATCTATAGGCTTCTTTCACATTTGCATAAAACAAGTCCAATATTTTATTGTCTCTCGTATCACAGTCCACATACTGAGTAAACGTGGGGAGAGTATTTTGTAGAGATGCTTGATTCAAATCACCAGAGATAATAATCAGTGATTGATGATATTTTAGCTGCATCCTGGCTGTAACAGTATTAATATGTTCACAAGCATTAGTCACATTGGCCGAAGGAGGGATATACACCGTTACCGCTATCACGTAAGAAAATTCTCTTGGCAAATAATACGGCCTCAGACCCACCACAAGTAGTTAAATATCCTTATTGCACAGTTTTTCTTTAACCGTGATATGACCCCGATTGCACCAGCGTTCATTAACAAACAGTGCCAGCCCTCCTCCTTTCCTCTTACCCGTCTCCGAAGCACACCTGTCCGCTCGCACAAGATGAAAACAATCCAGTTTTGCAACCGAATCCGGCGTTCTCTCGTTCAACCAAGTCTCCGTAAAACACATAAAACTGCACTCACGATACTCCCGTTGCATCTTTGTTAGTGCCGTAAGCTCCTCCATTTTGTTCCCGAGCGACCGGACATTTCCCATAATAATCACAGGTAAAAATGGTCTATGTCTCCTTTTCTTCATTTGGTGCTTTACTCCAGCTCTACACTCTCTTCTCCTCCTTCTTAGTTCCGTAGGGATCTCCATTCTAGGTACAGATGACATCGCTGTATGTTGAAGTGCCAATAATTGTTCTTTTGAATAAATTATGGAGCTAAAGTTTGGTGCTCCTGAAACTGTCCCCAGAGTTCCAATTAAGAATGCCAAAATAAAAAGAATCACAATCCAATGCTTCTTGATACTCTCAAGCTTGGGTCCACACTTAAACACATTCCTCAGACATCGATAAAAAAAGTTAAGAAGATAAAAAAGATAAAATAGGTTAAAAACATTCAGAGCTGCTGCAACAGGCTGCCACATGCACGGCGCCATCTTGGATTGAGCGATATACATTAGAGCTAGTGATGTCCGGTTCGTGAACGAATCGTTCTTTTGAACCGGTTCTTTTTAGTGAACTGGTCGAACCAGTACACTAAATCGGACTGAATCGTTCGAAACTGTTCGCGTCTTGCGTCAGCACTGATCCACAACAAGTTAGTAAAGTTACTCACTTTCGGACATGCCTGAATCCTGACAGTCACCTCTACTCAAAATAAACCAATATCCCAGAGTAGGCATATATGTTACTCCTGTAAATCCAACAGTTCACTGAACTGAGACGTGCTGAGAGAAGTGATGAGCACGAGCAGTTGATACTGAGCATGCGTGCACTACCGAACGTACAGGTACAGCGGTTCTCGGACCACCAGTACAGAACCGAGAACTGTTTATTTCGGACACGTTCGATACAGAGAACCGATGAGCTGATGAGCTGAGCATGCGTGCATTTTTTTCAGAGGGACGAAATGCATGCAAATCTGAAGTATTTTACTGAACATCAATAAGTCTAACAAAATAAAACATGTTAGAAACATTTTTCACTGTTTTATTTTTAAAGATTGGAAACACAATGAATGGATTGTAAAACTAAACATTTATTATTATACTAAAACATTATTTTCTGGAACAGATCATTTAATTTCTAAGTAAGTTGATATACATTTTTGACGTAAACTCTTGCCAAGGTTTTAAAGGGTGCAAAGTAAATGTTTATAATGTGTTAATCAAAACATAACGTATTAAACATAGATATGCATCAAGTTTTTTGTTTTGTCGACTGAATAAGGCTATAGCCTAGTGTTTCAGTAGTGCTCAGCTCACACACAGGCATACGGTTCTCGAGTCAAGAACTGGTTGTTGCAGCAGTTCTCGCATCACCAGTACAGATCCGAGAACTGTTTCTTTCGGACACGTTCGATACGAAGAACCGACGAGCTGGAGAGACTGCGCATGCGTGATAACAACACCGTCTCTGAACCGAACTTTCTTTTGGCCAACTGATGCTGTGTTACTGTCTATGCGCTGTGCTGATACATGAGCACGGGTGAACCAAGGACTTGAATGAGGGGCCGAATTCGGCGAAATGTAAGTTTATTTAATTACAAATAAAAATAAAAATGATGAAGTTTATTCACTTTAAGACATGTAAAACATCGCCTTAGGCCTACTACAGGGTTAATTTTCAAAACGTAAATGTAAGAAACCTATCCAAGATGATTATGACGATGAGCACTATTATTTAACTGAAGTTATGATTACAAATGCCTTTATTTGAATGTATATTTATCCGCCGGGATGATAGAATTGCCGTCATTACGTGATGACGTAAAGGAACTGGTGAACCGGTTTTTTGAACCGGTTCATTGAAACGAACTGTCCGAAAGAACCGGTTCGCGGAAAAGAACCGGACTTCCCATCACTAATTAGAGCCTGCATTGTAAGAGGCGGCGCCGGCGCTCCGCAGAAAATACTGCGAGAGCGATTAGAAAGCATATGGAGCCATCAGTTCTGTAATCGCTCTCGCGATACTTTTATGTCATACACCGACCGAGTCGAACACGCCTCTTTCGAGAACCTCTGGGTGCTTCTCAATATCCTTGTTTCCTCGCTCCTTGATTTTAAAACTCTGATATCATGTTTTTATGTGTATAAATTATAAGGGAATATACCCAAACTTTCTGACAGTGTGATTTCTATTTGTTATGTGATATAAATATAGATAGATAAATATATATAAACATACATGTCTGTATTAAAGTAAAAATGATGGATAAACATGTATTTGGAATGGAATTAAATAACAAGTTCTTTGGGTGTCTTGTTCATATTTATTCTCATTTAAAAGCAACAGAACTTAAATTGCATCCAGTTTTACCAACACTGTTCACGAGCACGAATCCAGCGATATTCATCTGTGATCTCACAGGTGTCAGATCCACTGCGAGAAGAGAGAACTGTCCGTCTTGCCTGCACTTTCTTCACTCCTTCTCCTCTCACTGCAGCGCCTACTCTCGACTACATTTCAGGCGAGGCCAGGGACGGACTGACAATCTGTGCGTTCTGGAAAAGTCCAGAACGGCCGTCCAACCGAGGGCCGTTGGCAAAAAAAAAAAAAAAAAAAAGTCTAATAAAGCAATATGAACAGCCAACAGCAGGGGCACTAATACGATCACTTATATGCTACGTGTAAAAAACAACAACTGAGGAAGAAGAGTCGGCCTAGCCACAAACCCGTTTATATACTGTCTATGCCACAAACACATTCTATAAATAGCCCCAACCTGCCGTCGGGGTTCCAGACTTCGAATAAATGGTATCATTTTGCGACCTTTTCAACTAAACGTTTCAATTTGAACTTTTGCCTCTACAAAATTACCCAACTCTCTTTGATTATACACTGTCATTTGCGTTGCATATGAGAAACATCAAATGGCAAACGCTCAAAAAGCGGGACAAAACTGGTTTGATCTGAGCAGCGCAGAGCATTATCAGCTCGGCCCAAAAAACAGCGATCGCGGCCAAAGCAGCAGTGCGGATCACGCGAACATTATTACACTGCGCGATCCACTGAGAACCATTTCAATTCAGCGCAGAATTCTCTATCTCTCTTATAAACACACAAATGACTATGTGATTTAAGCTTGTTAAAAGCCAGATGAAACAGCGCTGATATAATATTCTCAACATATTGACGCAAAAAACAGGCGAAACATATTGTTCCAAGAACAAACCAGTTAGAAGACATTTCACACCACAACTTATGAATTAACCTAACTTTAGTAAAACAAATGTTTTTGGCAGAAATGTGCCTGTATTCATATAAAAAATGCTAGCTGTTATATTAATATAGTCATGTATAAATGTATTAAATGTAATGCAGTAGGCCTAATGTTTTGTTTAGAAGTAATGGCAGTTTATTTATTTATTTATTTTTTCATGTATATTTATACTAAATGTTTAGGCTACTGTTTTTGATAACACATACAATAGGTTTAAAGAAAATCAACAAAAAAATCTATTAATATTTTCATCATTTTTCAGGAATTGTTTTTTTTTTTTAAACGCTTGTAAGTCTGAACCAGAATATCAAGATATTTTATTATTTCCCATATGATGGTGACAGGTAAAAAAGCTTCACCATGTTATATGTATAATAAATATTGGAGTATAACAAATAAAAATCCCTTCTAGATTATTTTATCCCTTGAGGTAGCCCTTGCACACAAAAAGGTTGGAAACCCCTGGTATATAGTAACTATGTTTTATAATTACAAGTTTGTGTAATTTGGGGTTTCTGTAGCAATTGACATTTCATTATTTATATTTTATGGCATTGTACATTTTTTTGTTTTTATTTGAAGGCTGAGGCTTCATTAATAAACACAACCCCAATTATCATCATTGGTTTTGAGATGTTACTTGCTGTGAATACCTTGTCTGATAGGCTACAGTATTGTGGCATAGTATAGGAGGATCTTTGTTGACATCTTTGTACGCATGCGCGAGTGGTTGTGTGGCAACAAAACAAACAGTATTGCGGGCAGTAAAGACGCGACGAGCACTTTCAAGAGAGTTAGCGGGCGAAATCCACAATATATAAGCACTTTAACATCTGAAGACCGGAGGAGGTTTGGAGAGAAGCTCAAAATTTGTATTGGTGACAAAATCGAAGTTATTCAAAGCCCATATGAGATCTGGGATGACAAAAAACGTTGGTCCGACTTGCCCGTGTCTTGGCCACCAATCTGCTGGGGAGACATTTATTCTTATTTAATAGAAACCCCTGGACCCTTCACTCATGAAAGATTAAAGGCTTTCAAAAGTCTGGAGGCCTAACGTTATGATTATTTTGTTTTTTCGAAAAGTTGGGCCGATCTTTTCTGCCAAACAGAAAGCAGTGATCGTGCTAAAAGCAGAGGTTAGAACAGCCTTTTCTTTTGCTTTTAAGTTTTGCGATCCAGAATAGCCCATTTTGATGTGAGGAACATAGTCTGGGTGCTGTGGATCGCGGTTTGGGACACCTGAATCAGAACGCGAAAACATATGACTCGGTTGATTTGACTCAGTTTTATTAATTTTTTTATTCAATCTTCTATAAATACATAGTCACTAAGACTTAGGCCTACCATGAACAAAATGAGCCTCACAAACTCGATCAGTAACGTTAGCTGCAGGAATCCAGGCTTTCTTCGGAGCGTCCAGGTTCAATCGCCTAATTGCACGCAACCATTTCTTTCGTTTTTCGCGATCCTTTTCGGAGGGAATTCCCAACGAGCCGTACTCGACCACACAGCAAGAGTGAACCATCCTCTTCTCTAAATCCTCCTCCAAACGTGCAAAACAATCAAATTACAGGTATCTAGCGGTGTTTCCTGCCACACGATTCCCATGATGCAACGCGACAAACATAAACAATGACGTCACAAAAGATCCGCCTATAGAGACAGAGCGCATTTAGGCCACGCCCACACCCAGGGGAAAAACAAACGAACTGTCTCCATTGACTTTGCATTGCGAGAGGCTGCCTCCTTGTCATTTCTTGCTTCTAACAAAAGACAGACAAATGCCTAAAAGCTGCCGTGTGACAAGGTGTACAGCAAACAAGCTAAAAAACCCAGAAATAAGTTTTTATTAGCTCTCGACCCCAAAAAACGAGTGTTTTTAGGACATAAAAGTGGATACAGGCAGTTGAGACAGAGCGTCACGTGTCTCATTACTATGAGAACTAACGTACACCCGCTGGAGGAAACCGTAATCGGCAACACAGGATAGTTTATCTTACAGAAATATAATATATAAAACTGACATTTGGATATTTGACTCACCAGTGACCAAATGTTTAACTTACTGCACACGTAGTGTATTTTTAGTGCATACTGAGTGTCAGGATCCCACAATTGACCCATTCGTTCCAGCCTGTATCCACTTTTATGTCCTCAAACGCTCGTTTTTTGGGTCGACAGCTTATGAAAACTTATTTCTGGGTTTCTTAGCTTGTTTGCTGTACACCTTGTCACACAGCAGCTTTTAGGCATTATTCTGTCTTTTGTTAGAAGCAAGAAATGACGAGGAGGCAGCCTCTCGCAATGCAAAGTCAATGGAGACAGTTCGTTTGTTTTCCCCCTTGGTGGGCGTGGTCTTCAGATTATGACGCGTTGCGCTCTGTCTCTATCAGGACATCCTGGCTAGTCTGTTGCACATGGCTAGAGGCGAATGACCGGATGATGGGCCTATTTGGGAGAAAGTCCAGGGCTGTTTTTTAGCCCCAGTCCGTCCCTGGGCGAGGCTACTGGGGCAAGGCGCAACAATTCTCTGGCGCATCTCAAACAACCCTAGTATCATAATAGTGCGCGCATGCTCAGTATCAGCTGCTCGTGCTCATCACTTCTCTCAGGACAACATGTCTCAGTTCAGTTCAGTAAACTGTTGGAGTTACTGGAGTAACATATACTCCGGGGTATTGTTTATTTCGAGTCGGAGGGACTGTGTCAGGCATGTCCAAAAGTGAGTAACTTTAGTTATTTGTGGATCAGCGCTGACGCAAGATGCGAACTGTTTTAAACGATTCAGTCCGATTTAGTGTTCTGGTTCGACCGGTTCACTGAAAAGAACCGGTTCAAAAGAACGATTCGTTCACGAACCAACCATCACTAGAAAGAAGAAGAAGAAGGAGTCCTGAGGTGAGGAGAGCAGTTTGCGGTATTTCTCATATTTACACAACCATCACACACACTCTATTCAGTTTGATTAAGCGACAGACTCATTTCTGTATTGTTTTCATCGATCACAGCGATACTTGTGCGTCTTTTCTGGCGTCTTCCTTCTGAAATAAACATTTAGTGCAGCAGCAGCGAGCATGAGTTTTTTAGGATCATTGTCAGTTTTGAACATTATGCAATGATTGTAATTACTAGAAAATCAAAATATATTTTAGATATTAAGATTATGCTGTTGGAGTTATTTAGATGAGGTGGTTAATTAAGTTTGGTTTGGTTTTATGTTTTATTTGTGTCAGATGGTGATGCAACAGTATTGTCTTTCAATAGAGCAGTTTTACAGGCTTTTATCATCTATCCTGATTCAAATAATGTGTTTCTAACAGCAAACACTCAGAATAAAGTGAGATGATCTGCTGATGATCCTGAATGGCTTGTTGAATGAGTGTTGATAGTCTGAGGCTCATCAATATACAGATCTGCTGAAAACACTCTTTATCAAGGGTGTCACGATTCTCCAAATCCTCGATTCGATTACATTTTCGATTCTAAAGTCACGGTTCGATTCGATTCTCGATTTAAAAAAAATTTTTTTTAAAGCACAAGCTATGCCATTTTTAGACTTTTATGCAATATAATAATATCTGACCTTTGTTCGCAATGTACCACACACTACATTGTCAAATTTAAAACGTTTAACAACAACATAATGTAACAATAACTTATATCTTAAGTCAACTGGAAACTTAAACAATATAACCTATTACCTATTATAGTCCCGGGGCTCCCTGGACTCCTCAGAGCAGTCACAGGCGGATAGCACGGCGTTTTAAATTGGGTTCCCACAGCGTTTGCAACGCAGTACGAGAGAACGTCCTCGTAAGGGAACATACTTACTTGCGTAACCTCGGTTCCCTTAGAGATAAGGGAACGAGTACTGCGTTACCTTGCCGTGCTATTTCGCTCATATCCGGTACTTCGCTTCAGTCGATTTAAACCTAAAGTCCTTTGGCGAGTTTTCTCTGAATTCATACACTTCAGCCGCGTCCAAATTGCCGCGCTCGAGGTTGGCAGGGCGCCAAGCGCTCCCATTGGACCGCACGCCACTGCTAACTCGCCATAGGTTCGACGAGTTGCCGCAGCACAGCCAGCTCGCTCAGACGAGCTATGATGCCCTCGCTGTGCAGCTGCAATGCGTTCTAAAAATAAAGGCTTCAATATTCTCGAGAAAAGGAGTTTTACCTATTACAGGCAAGCCGAGCTGACGTGACATATGGGGCGTGGCAGCATCGACGATTCCATTTGTTGATTCGATGATCGAGATTGAGCATTCATTTCGATCGATTTCGATTTAAAATCGAAATCGTGACACCCTTACTCTTTATTTCATGACAATAGTTCCTGTTCTCTTACGAGAGGTCTCTCGTACTTGCGTAAGATATCTTACGCTAGGGGAAAACCTCTTTTCCTCGAGATATTGAAGCCAAAAATTATCCTTAATTTTGCAATAATGTAAAACGCATTGCAGCAGCATGCAGACATGGGCGAGACAGCTCGCGCGCCCATTGGCTGCTCTGCGGCAACTGCACCAGCCTATCGATAGAGGCTCCTCATGACGTCAGAACCAATGAGAAATCGGGTGGGGCCAGGGCTATAAATACGGCCCAGAGAGGCTGGTTTGGTCAGTTTTTCATCTCTTCAGCGGGCTCACGCATCGCTGGATCCTGAGAGGAAGCCGCGCCGTCTGATTGCAAGCACCCAGCGGGATTACTCTGCATCTGAAGCTGCCGGTCGACAACTCGCCGCCTTCAGTCGCCGTTCCTGCTGACGCTTTCCGGCGTACATATCCTTTTCTCTGTTACTGTGTTTTGTGTATGTGTGTGTGTTCGCCTTCGAGGGCCAGGCATATCAGTACACAGTCCTGCCATTTGGCCTATCCCTGGCACCTCGCGTATTCACGATGTGCATGGATGCAGCGCTCGCACCCCTCAGGCTCCGAGGCATACGAGTGCTGAATTATTTGGACGATTGGCTGGTTCTAGCTCGATCACAGTCGGAGCTCATAGAACACAGGACCATATTACTCGATCACCTCGAGAATTTAGGTCTCACAGTCAATTGGGCAAAGAGTTCACTGTCTCCCAGTCAGAAAATATCTTTTCTGGGCACAGATCTGGATTCGCTGTCTATGGCAGCACAGCTGTCGCCGCAGCGCAGACTAAGTATTCAGCGCATGACAGAGATTTTTCGCCACGGCGCTTTAGTCCCGCTCAAAAAGTTCAAAGGATGCTGGGTCTCATGGCTTCAGCATCCTCAGTGCTTCAGCTGGGTCTGCTTCGCATGCGCCCGCTGCAGTATTGGTTGAAAGCGCGCGCCGCGCAGAGCTTGGACCTCCGGTCTCGCGCGCCTCAAGGTCGATCAGAAATGCGTCGCAGCTCTGAAACCTTGGACAGTGACCGACTGGTACCGGTCAGGTGTAAGCCTGGGGACTTCCTCGAGTGTGAAGGTGGTGTCTACGGACGCCTCAACCTCGGGATGGGGAGCGCTGCTCGAGGGCAGACCGTTATTCGACCAGTGGTCGGAACGGGAAAAGCTTCTGCATATAAACTGCCTGGAAATGATGGCAGTCGACAACGCGCTGAGGCGCTTTTGTCCCCAGATAAAAAGACACCACGTCTTGGTCCGTTCGGACAACATGTCAGTGGTGGCTTATATAAATCACCAAGGCGGTATCAGATCCAGAATCCTTCACAGGCTGACGGAACGCCTCCTGGTCTGGGCTCAGCACAATCTGCGCTCGCTCAGGGCAGCGCATGTGCCCGGCCATCTGAATGTGGGACCAGACAGACTGTCCAGAAACAATCTGCCGACAGGAGAATGGTCTTTACATCCACAGACAGTCAAAATGCTATGGAGGACATTTGGCAGAGCGGAAATAGACCTATTTGCGTCTCAAGAGAACACTCATTGTCAGGAATTCTTCTCCAAGAGCAGGGATGCGCTGGCTCACGTCTGGCCCCGCTGCCCGCTCTATGCGTTTCCCCCTGTCACGCTCCTACCCCAGGTGTTAGAGCGAATCAGGGAGAGCGGATGCCCAGTGCTACTCGTCGCCCCATTTTGGACAAACCAAGTCTGGTTTCCAGTCCTGATGCAGCTGACGAGTACCGCCCCGTGGCCGATACCGGTGAGGAGGGATCTCCTCTCGCAGGCGAACGGCTCGATCTGGCATCCTCGCCCGGAGCTTTGGTCCCTACATGTGTGGGCCATCAACGGGTACCCGTTAACCTCCCAGCGGGAGTGGTAAACACGATCACGCAGGCTAGAGCTCCATCTACGAGGCGGCTCTATTCCTCAAAATGGTCTGTGTTCACTAGCTGGTGTTCAGCGAGTGGCACTTCACCCTCCCGCTGTGGGGTGCCGGAGGTTCTCTCCTTTTTACAAGAGCTTCTGGATAAGGGCAGAACCCCATCCACGCTCAAAGTTTATGTGGCGGCCATAGCAGCGTTCGCTGAACCACCGCTTGGCCAGTCATTAGGAAGGAACGATCTGGTCATTCGCTTCCTTAGAGGAGCTAAGAGGCTGAACCCTCCCAGACCACCCTCAGTTCCCGTTTGGGACCTTTCCACGGTTCTGGAAGCCATGAAAGGTGCCCCATTCGAGCCAATACAGTCAATAGACCTGAAACCCTTGTCTTTCAAAACAGTGTTTCTTCTGGCTCTCGCTTCAGTGAAGCGCATAGGGGATTTGCAAGCGCTCTCAGTGAGCACGACGTGTATGGAGTTTGGGCCGAATGACTCGAGAGTCATACTCAAACCAAAGCACGGATATGTTCCTAAATCCCTCAACACACCGTTTAGGGCACAGGTTATCTCCCTGTCGGCCCTGCCGGTATCTGAGGAGGAAGGGGACGCAGGCTTCCTTTGCCCGGTCAGGGCGTTAAGAGCCTATGTGTCTCGCTCATCTGTTTTCAGACAGACGGAGCAGCTCTTTGTTTTGTTCAGCGGACGTTCTAAGGGACTAGCTGCGTCAAAACAGAGTCTATCCAGATGGATAGTTGATGCTATAGCGCTAGCTTACACATGCAAGGGCCTGCAATGCCCGATAGGTGTCAAAGCGCACTCCACAAGAGGCATGGCCTCGTCGTGGGCTTGGTCCAGTGGGATTGCCTTGCAAGATATCTGTATGGCGGCAGGCTGGGCCTCCCCGTCTACATTTATAAGGTTTTTATAACCTCGAGGTTCCAGCTTTGCAAGCTAGGTTGCTCTCGGTTTAATTTTTCAGTATTGCCCACCCGATGCTATCGGCTCGGGATGCTGAAACTGCTAGAGCGTCGATCACTGATCGCCTATATACTTCTGTGGGCAGTACGTAAGTCCCCCATATTTACCAGTCCAGGCTGAGTTCGCCCTGGCTGTGTGGAACACTTGATATAACATGCTCTTATCAGAGCTCAATATTACAGGAATGATGCTATTCTAGCCCCTCTTCCTGGATTCTCTGTGAGTCCCTTGTGATTAGGCACTGTATGAGCCCCGGGCACCTGCCCTTGGGACTTTAGTGTTATGTCTCAAGCACGCACGGCGTTTTACATTGTGTTCCCCTAGCGTAAGATATCTTACGCAAGTACGAGAGACCTCTCGTAAGAGAACGTACTCTGTTACTAACGTAACCTCGGTTCTCTCTAGAAGAGGGAACGAGTACTTGCGTATCTTGCCGTGCATGCGTCATGTTCTGATTCGCTTCAGCGATGAAAAACTGACCAAACCAGCCTCTCTGGGCCGTATTTATAGCCCTGGCCCCACCCGATTTCGGCGGGACATGACGTAATGGGCACGAAGCGCCCTCATTGGTTCTGACGTCATGAGGAGCTTCTATCGATAGGCTGGTGCAGTTGCCGCAGAGCAGCCAATGGGCGCGCGAGCTGTCTCGCCCATGTCTGCATGCTGCTGCAATGCGTTTTACATTATTGCAAAATTAAGGATAATTTTTGGCTTCAATATCTCGAGGAAAAGAGGTTTTCCCCTAGCGTAAGATATCTTACGCAAGTACTCGTTCCCTCTTCTAGAGAGAACCGAGGTTACGTTAGTAACCGAGTACGTTTTCACCTCATTTATTATGCTGATGTCTTCAGATCTCCTGTAAATTGACACTTAAAGCTCATTTCTTTGTTGTCAGCAGACTGTATTTGTTGCTCAAAAATATACGTTTATTTCTGTGTCCATACTTTCAACAATTTTTTTCTTTTTCTGACCATTGTTAATAGGGGCTGTTTACACCTGGCCACTTCATGCGTTTTCTCAGATCGCATAGCTATCTGATTTATCAAAATGATTCTATTTACACCTGGTCACATAAATGTGTTTTTGCGAAACGGATTTAAATCCAATCTTCAATTCCCGCGCTATATGCAGATTTAATGGAGTGCACGTCACCGAAAGCAACATATATGAGTTTCATTTTATTGATCATCAGCTAAAATTTCAAAATCAAAGACCACATAAGAGAGAGCGGCAACAGCCCTGGTAAGATCATTTCGTTTTTTAAGTATTTACTTTTAACGATGATGATTGTGTGTTAAGCGTCTACGACTTACTTTCACTTTGATTTGCGATAGTTTGCACGTTGGCTTAATGAATAGATGCTCAGCTTCTCATCTGCGGTGATGCATGTTCCATAGCGTCGTCATATCTGGCTATAACATTACATATAGCCTATAACACGCTCTCACACGTTTATTTTTTTAGCATATTTGGGAGGAGTACAATTTACATATGTGGTTTCAACAACCAGATGCTTTTACACTTGTCCAGTTTCGTCTGGAATGCGGCCCAGACCACCTCCTGAAGTGGTTTGAGCGATCGGATTCAAATCCGTCTCGAATGCGTTTCGGAGGACATTTACACCTGGTCTTTTCACGATCGGATAACTATCCAATCTGAGAAAACGCATGAAGTGGCCAGGTGTAAACAGCCCCTAAGATGTTTATATTCTTTATCATTTCTATTTTTCTGTCTATATTGTAATGCAAAAAGCAGGAGAGTGTTCTGGTAAGCCATAACATAAGATATACATTTGCATCAGTTACTTTACTTCAGACAGACATAAATGCTTAGATGTGATATTTAGTATAAAAACAAATTCATGAACTGATATAATTTTTTTATTTTGTCAGTGAAGCTCCTCCCACATCAGTCACATCATCAGTGAAGCTCCTCCCACATCAGTCACATCATCAGTGAAGCTCCTCCCACTGTAATTCTCCAATAAATGCTGTAAATTCCCATCAGCTACAAGTGAAGACGAGCATCAGAGCATCAGGAAGAGCTGAAATCTGCAAAGACTGAGTTTATTAAAGAGGACAGAGAGAACATGAGTGATCCAGAACCCTGCAGAATGAAACACACTGAAGATCCTGAAGAACAAAGAGGTTGGTGTTTATTCTTCATTCATTCATGATGCTGAAGAACATTCATGTTAGAAACATTCAAGCACATTTAGATAAACAGTTCAACTATGAAACGGTACAGAATGTTTTTTGTTTGTTTTCAACAAATGGTCAGTAAAGGGAGGTTTGAGACATTTGTATATTGATTGTCAACATCAGATCAAGCTAAATACTATTTTATGTTTTATTTGACATTTATTTTATATCTGGTTCCCAATTTGCAACAACATTACCAGAATTTTAGTCATTTTCAACATAGTTTACACTTTTTTTTTTGAATAATCAGTAAACACCAAGTTACTGATAAAATTGTGTTAGAAGTTATAGTGTTACTATCTGAAATCTCAGCTTTGTCCATAGAACAGTTAAGCATGCAGAAGCTTGGATTCCTTTCTATGTATGTAATGCACATCTGTTATCCATTACTGCGGACTGCAGTGTTTCGCTAGAGGAGAGCAACCTATTATAAGCATTATATAGCCTTCTGGACCACAAGGCACAGAAGGATATCTAGCCGGATATTGACCATTTATAGGTTTGTTATACAATGTATATGATGTCATATATGGTTTGATTGGCTAAAGCCAAATACTCCCTTCATATTCTTGCTATATATTCATATTTAGAGTTTTGTGAGTTTGAGCTACACTCCACCAGTGCTTGTTAATTGTTCATTCATATGCCTGATTCAAGACGAAGACCAAATGCATTTTCGTGTTGGAATTTTTCATTTCTAACAAATTGTATTTGTCAAATATCATACAAGTTATTCATAGTTATAGAGATTCTTCTTACAGTAACTTTGGTAACAGGATTGATGGATACAGTCAATGCAGTTTGTGTAAAAACTGAGACAATGGATTGAGATTATTTCCTTGTCCTCCCATCATGCAGTAGAAAGAGCCCAGATGATGTCACTTTCTGGGTGTCACAGTTTTGAGTAGGGCTGCACAATATATTGAATATCGAAATATCGCAAAGTAGGGCAAATAATCGAATTGCGATTTTTATTATTAGTTTTTTTTACCAATATTGTGATTTAATATGCGTTTACTTTTTAAGTTCTTTATCTTCTGTATTATTCGACAAAGACAAGCAATAAATCATTGTATAGTAGGGATGGGAATCTTTAGGCACCTCATGATCTACTATTTTTCTTAATTAATCTTATTATCATTATTTAATTACATGTGTTATACGTATTTTTAAAAACAATTATTAAATTAACATGTTAAGAATTTTAAACAGGCTATAAAAAACTAATATAGCTTCAAAATACAAAAGCTAGTAAATAACAAAGAGAAAAAAAAAAGAAAAAAAAGTGTCACATGACCAGAGTGTAATCGCAGCTTTTTCGCGTTTCATCATATTGCGATATTATCACAAATGCAATTAATCGTTCAGCCCTATCACAGAGGTATATATCGCGATATGCGTATCGAAACGGCTTGCAATAACTGGGGTCATGAACTAAAGACAAAGAGAAAATCACTCACTGCTCGGCTGAATAACTTTTGTAGCTTTAATAAGAATCAGAATTAATAAGCCGTGTTTTATTTTTACATTTGATTATTCAGTTTCTGTTGTTAAATAACCCTAATGTAGGATAAGCTGAAACTATTGTTAGGGGTTAACAGTTTAGGACCCAAGGACCAGATATTTGAGAGAAGACCCGGAGTCAGAATTATAATAAATTGAAGAAAAGTTTTACTGAAGATAGTTTGCAGTTTCATCAGCAGAAGTTCAGCTTCAAGACTCACACAGGAATTTGTAGGCCGTCCCGCTTACAGTTACACAGATCACAGCAGTTACACACACACACACACACACAGCAGTTATACCATTTCCAAGGTCTAAGCTACGTCATTGCTTACACGTTGAATGATTCTGATTGGCTAAGAAATAGATAAAAATAGTAATTTTCCACACATATACAGATAGACTGAAGCATATCTCCATAGATTATGCAGCTGACACTCAGACCCTGAAGTTAGGCACGTCGTGACCTTCCAGGTCGGGGATTTGGGTTGCTGGGAGCCAACATGTCCCGAACAACAACACAGTCGAACTCCAATTAATGCCAGTGGTTCCTTAACCTGTAAGCAAGAAGACTAACACACACACCGACACACAGCTTTTCCAAGGTTGGATTTGGCCAGGCTCTAACTATAAACAAGAGTCTCGTCTCAAAACATCAAGATAACAAGTTCTTTCTCTCAGGATAGGACACTTTAGTCTAAATGGAAAGTAAGGCTTTAACTGAGAAATGGTCCCTTAAACTATAGACTTCAGTGACCCCTATGTGTTTTAACACGTTGAAGACCTTTCTTAAACACAAAACATGTCCCTATTTCATTTCTGGAAGCCGGGATAAATGAGCAAGCACTGTTACTGCATGCAAATACAGACATTAGAGAATACATGAAAAGAACATTTCAGTAATCACACTGGTAACTTCTATAACAAAGTAAAATCCTCACAGAAGTCATTCAACTTGTTTGATATTTAGAAGGAAAAAATATTGATGAATACCTTGATTATAATCACTCATTACATATACACTGAAGCAGCAGTGTTTAGCTAGCCTGGCAAGCAAGACCTACATCAAGATGTTGGGTCTGGCAACTCACCATAGACACGGCTCAATCCGAGGGGCGGGATAAACGGCTGTCTTTCAAATTCCCTCTGCACACAATAGGACAGCGCTTCAACCAACCAGAGCGCTTTCCCAACAGCGGAGCTAGTTGATCGATTCAACTTTTGCCATATCTGGCCGGCAAAACTACGAACACATCTTCCTTTTTTTAAGAATGACTTCAGTGCCGTTCTATGCTCTTTTCTCAAAGAAAAACTTAACTCCAAGTCCTCCAGAGTCGCGGACAAAGCCGATTCGAAAGATGTTCGCCAGCAGCAGCCGTCATTCTTTGTTTTCAAGTGGCAGGTAACCGTCACAAGTTCACTCTGTCGTCATATGTTAAGCCCGCCCCGCCTACTCTATACACGATGTGATTGGCCTGACCCAATTTAGGTTTTTGCAGCTCGAAAGTCAATGGAGAGTTGCTAGACTGCCCTGGCTGCAAAATACATTTTGCTGCCGCTAGGGTGCGTCTAGATTTCTAGGCTAGTGTTTTGGTGTTTTTTCCTCAGTTTTTGAAAGGAGGAAAATCATGTCAGGAGTAACAGGGTTGAGTGAAACATGTAGGACACAGATAAAGATAATAACATAGTTAATTTAAATCTAGTTAAAGCTGCGGTCACTCTACACTTTGAGCTTGTGAAGTTTCTACAGACACTGCGACGGTCGTGAAATGACGTCATATTCTGCGGCAGCTTTTATACAAACACAAGTTCAACATATAACAAATAATAATAATAAATAAAAAATAAACAGTCCACTCCACTTGAATGCTGAACGTTTCTGTTATTTCTCACAGGGTAATTCACTTGAGCTTGTGTTTCTGGTGTCCCACTTTCACATGCGCATGAATGGAAGTCAGTGAAGGAAAAGTCTAGTGTGAACGGCCATTAATAATTAAAGTTTTAGTAAAATAAATATCAATCTCAAAGTTGGTGACAAAATTTGTATATTTTTATGTTAATATCATGTTAGATAATTGTAATTTATCAAATATATTTAATAGTTTTTGCAAAAGAAACATGGGATTCGTGCCTATAATGTTTTAAAAATAATAATTGCATTTTCCTCATTAATGGAAAGTTTCAAGGACATATAATCAATTTATAAAAGGCATCAAATTATCATAATATTTTATAGCAGTTGTTTACTTTCTACTATTACATCAGGGTTCAATTTCATGTCCTTTCACATTATATTTCTCTTTTAATTATGTTAATGTACTGAAAATGAAAAGTAATATTTATTTTTTCTTTGATGTCAGACCTGATGGAAGAGAGCGAGGAGAGTGAAGAACTGAGTGAAGTGGAGGAGGAACATCATGTCAAACCTGGAAAAAAACCTTTGAGTCGCTCAGAGACAAAAAATACATTTTTAAAGAAAAGAAGAGCCAAGAAATCTTTCACCTGCACTCAGTGTGGAAACAGTTTATCAAGCAAACAAAATTTTGAGCGTCACATGAGGATCCACACTGGAGAGAAGCCGTTCACATGTGATCAGTGTGGGAAGAGTTTCAATATCAAACATGATCTTGATGTTCACATGAGAGTTCACACCGGAGAGAAGCCGTTTAAGTGTGATCAATGTGGGAAAGATTTCAGTCAATCTTCACACCATAAATTACACATGAGGATCCACACTGGAGAGAAGCCATTCATGTGTGATCAGTGTGAAAAGAGATTCTCAAACAAACAAAGTCTTAAGATTCACATGAGGATCCACACCGGAGAGAAGCCGTACACATGTGATCAATGCAGCAAAACATTTCTCAGTGCATCACACCTGAAGACACACCTGATAGTTCATACAAAGGAGAAGCCGCATCCATGTTCTGTGTGTGGAAAGAGTTTTTCACTGCTCCATACTTTACAGAATCATGAGAAAATACATACTGGTGTGAGAGAGTACATGTGCTTTGAGTGTGAGAAGACTTTTACTAGAGCGGACAGTCTAAAACAGCACCAGAGAATTCACACTGGAGAAAAACCTTACAAATGTTCACAATGTGACAAGAGATTCAGTCAGTCAGCAAATCTGAAAACACATGAGAGGATCCACACTGGAGAAAAACCTTACAAATGTTCACACTGTGACAAGAGATTCAGTCAGTCAGCAGATAAAAAACAACACGAGAGGATCCACACTGGAGAGAAACCATTCCCTTGTGATCAATGTGGGAAGAGTTTCTCAAACAAAAACAGTCTTAATCTTCACATGAGGTTCCACACTGGAGAGAAGCCATTCATGTGTGATCAGTGTGAAAAGAGATTCTCAAACAAACAACATCTTGAGTGCCACATTAGAGTTCACACCGGAGTGAAGCCGTTCACATGTGATCAATGCGGCAAAACATTTGCCTGTGCATCAAACCTGAAGAAACACCTGACAGTTCATACGAAGGAGAAGCCACATTCATGTTCTGTGTGTGGAAAAAGTTTTTCACTGCTGCATGCTTTACATGCACATGAGAAAATTCACACTGGTGTGAAAGAGTACATGTGCTTTGAGTGTGAGAAGACTTTTACTAGAGCGGACAGTTTAAAACAGCACCAGAGAATTCACACTGGAGAAAAACCATACAAGTGTTCACACTGTGACATGAGATTCAGTCACTCATCATCTCTGAAAACACATGAGAGGATCCACACTGGAGAGAAGCCGCACACATGTGATCAGTGTGGGAAGATTTTCACTAATAAAACTCGCCTGAAGCGACACATGAAGATCCATGCAGTGGAGAAACCACATCACCGCAGTCAGAGATCACGGTAGGGGTGCACGATATTGACAAAATGTGATATTGTGATATCGATATTAATTTTGATATTTTTAATATGATAATAATATTAAAATTATAATAAAATATATATAATATGTAATATTAAATAATATTTCATATGTAAAATTACAAAAGTAATGGGAAAAAGCATCAAAATAGATTCATAACAAATAAAACAAGTTTTCTTACAACACAAGGTTTATTTCAACTGACAGTCATATTGGACTGGTACAACATGAATAAATACATAATAACCATGTCTACAGAACAGGACATGTTTTACTGGTAGAGGTTTGGCCGTATGGAAGGGGCTGTTTACACCTGGACACTTCATGCGTTTTCTGTGATTGGATAGCTATCCGATCGTGAAAAGACCAGGTGTAAGTGCCCTCCGAGACACATTCGAGGCGGATTTGAATCCGATCACACTCAAACCACTTCAGGAGGAGCTCTGGGCCGCATTCCAGACGAAACTGGACAAGTGTAAATGCATCTGGTTGTTGACGGCGATTAGCTTTGAGCGAGAAGCAACTCTAGAGTCATATTGAGAGAAACAAAGTGTCTCCCCTTTTCTTTCTGACC
Organism: Leuciscus idus; assembly: GCA_021554675.1. NCBI lineage: Eukaryota > Metazoa > Chordata > Actinopteri > Cypriniformes > Leuciscidae > Leuciscus > Leuciscus idus. Next base: position 63,358,078 of record CM038621.1, read on the forward strand.
ACTGTGGGAAATCTGTAGCATGAAAAGTTAACTCTTAACTCTCCAAGCGACAATTTTTTTGAGAGGTGCATGTCGGACAGGACGCATATTGGGCAACGTGATATTGCGATAACGATATTGAGTCGATATATCGTGCACCCCTAGATCATGGCAAGTAGTTTATTTTAATGTGCTGAGCAACAAAGTCTCTTCTGTGTAAGTTAGACACACATCACCCTATAGCCAAATCTCTCCTCTCCACCTATAGCCGGTGTGTGGTGAGCACAGGACACTTTGTTGATTGATTGATATCTGTTAACTCGTGTTCAACCAACAGGAATGTCTAATTTGTCAATTCAGATCAATGCAAAAAAACAAATTCGCTTTCTGACAGTAGGTGGCGCTCATGTAAAGCAGAAATAAAGCACTATACGGGGCTCTAGACTGCGAGTAAATGGTCACATTTTGCAACCTTTTTTAAAGGGGTGGTAAAACACCTTTTTTCGAAGGCTTGATTGTGTTTGTGGGGTGCACTGTAACTGCGTTCATGCTTCGTTTTTAAAAATCTGCATTATTTTTCACAAAGTTAACCATTATTCTACACTGCTCTGTCCCTCCTTGTAAAACCGGTCGGATGATGAAAAATGTAGGAAAACTTATACTTGGCAAACCAACATATTTATTTAAAAATGTACTATAAACAGTAGATGGTGGCAGAGGACTGCTTATTGACTTAGGAGTCATTTCCACTCCATAATAGTTTTTTCTAGGACTGCCACTAACGACTATTTTTGTATTGATTAATCTATTGACTAATTCAGTAAAAATAAGTAAAAACAATAATAAGTCTGAGAAAGTCAGCATGTTCTGAATGTCAATATATCCACATGTTCTGGGCTTCTGTTCAGTACAGCTAGATGGAAAAAATAAACAGGACTTCAGTAGTGAAACACCAAATGAAATTCAAACTTCTATTAAATCCTTTTTTAAAGCAAAAGTAAAGTAGGACTGCAGCTATTGATTATTTTAGTAATGAAGTATTTTGCCAATTATTCCACCGATAAATCGAGTAATCGAACAAAAATGTGGTAATAAAGATAGATCCAAGTGAAACAACAGCCATTAAAATACAAATATATAATAACAAGCAATAATTGGTTCAAATAAAGTATCAAAGTAAGTAATCATTTGGGTTTTATTGAACAACACTGTTAGGTTACATGATCAAGATCACTATTTTTCTTAACATGTGATTAGCCTTAGTACTTGAAATATTGATTATTCCTCTCGCATCATGTCTGTAAGAAATTAAACTTGTTTGTTTTTTGCAGAACTGCCAGAAAGCATCTGGAAGGAGAGGACAGAGAGAGCGCCAGTGATCCAGAACCTGCAGAATGAAACATCAAGATACTGAAGAACAAAGAGGTTGGTGTTTATTCTTGATTCCTCAGTCATTCTTCATGATGAAGAACATGCTGATGCTCACCAGATTTACATTGTTTCATGACCAAACTAGTGACTTATAACACAAATCATCTTCATGACATTAAAATAGATCATAATCGTGCACAGCCGTTGTCCACCAGATTTGATGAGATTAAAATGACTATTGAACTCAGTGATCTTGACTTTGAGCTTCACTTCTCATTTTACGTTTGTCTCTCATTTGAAATCTCACTTGATTTAATGTTTCTTTTAGACCTGATGGACGTGAACGAGAAAGCAAAAACAGAAGTCTAAAAAACTCTTCACATGTAAATCAATTCTGAAGATTCACATGAGGATCCACAGTGGAAAGAAACTTTACACATGTGATCAATGCGGGAAGAGTTTCACTCGGGCCTTCGTTCTGAAATCACTTCTGCCTTCTCATTCAGAAGAAGAGCACCAGAAAAATTACACCGGAAAAACACTTTCATGTTCAGGGAGCTGAAGAAGAGGCCGTAACACTTTCAACAGAGACATGAATCTGAAATTGATTGTAACTAAAAATATATAATGAAGGTTGAAAAGTTACATAGTGTTGCTTTAACGTCGTGCGGGAAACTGCTAAAATAAAGAAGTGAGACTAACAGTAATTCTCTCGTGTGCAAAAGTAGCCAATAAACTGTTCAGAGCAGATGTGTGTTGAGACAGTGTGTTCACAGTATATGCACTTCTCACACGTTTCACACACACTTAAAGCAACACTTTAGTGTCACTATAGCAACCCTAGCAGGATTTAAACACTCATTTGATCAGATGACAGGAAGTTACCAACCAGAGGAGGAGCTGATAGTGTTTAAAGGAAAAACACTTTCATGTTCAGGGAGCTGAAGAAGAGGCCGTAACACTTTAAAACAGAGACATGAATCTGAAATTGATTGTAACTCGGTCATTGTTTGAGATCAGTCTCATTAGTTTAAATTTTTATAAGTTTTTGTACTTCAAGTTATGATTGATTAACCCCCTGGGGTCGGTGGTCTAGCCGGCGATACCAGCTCGCTTTTTTTTTACAATAAAATCAAAGTGTTGTGCTTTTTGTCAAATAAAGAAAAATAAACACGAAGCGAGTTCTGCCTTCTCTCTGTCAGTGAAGTCCAATCTGAAACGCGTCCGAAAATGAACAATAACTCAGCGAATACTCAGTCAAACAGGCATACAGACACACAGGCATGCAGCTTGAATTCTCTTCTTTTAAACAAAGTAATTTATATCTATATCTAATTATTTTTAATGTGACCCCGCCCACGGAGAGCGCGCGCTATTCAAACGCAAATGACTGAGGCAATCCACGCAAACCTGTGAACGCCCACATATCAGCTCGAGAAAACACAAGTTTATTCAGATCATTACTTGTTTACACGTCTCGCAGCGCTGTGAGGAATAATAATAATGGAAAATGTACCTCAGAAGTGCGGGTATTTCGAGGAGCAAGGATCCGACTGAGCTGAGGAATACTGTAGTAAGTTTTTTTCCTTCTCAAGTGAATCGCGTTTCTGTGAATGAATGAATGGCAGAGATGCGCGCTGTTTACCACAGCTCGCAAAAAGACAGTTTAAATTTAAATTGCGTTTCTGTGTGTGAATGAATGATGATGTTTTAGCAAACTGTATTGCTATACTGAGATGAGTAAAAATCGACTGAAATATGTTGAAATAAAATGTAGGCTATTTGTATAAGCAACGTATTCAACTGCAAATTAACATTTATATGCCCTAATATTTGATAAAAACAACATTACAGTCAGGCGAAATATGAAAGACAACATTTTGTTGACTAGATTTGGGTACAGTTTTTACTGTAGAATATACTGCCACATCAAATAAGCTTTTGCTTAGCAATTTCTGCTCATATGTTTTATATATATATAAAATACTATTTTTGTCAAAAATAAAGTCATCAACTAAGATGTTAGCTGTTCCAATGTTGGCTATATTCAAACTAATGAATACATATGATAAAATGTAGGCCTATAATATTTTTTTTTTACAAAGAAAGAGTACACTTGAAATATTGTTGAAATTGTAATTATTGTTGTAATTGTAACCTTTTTAATAAAATAGCCAAACATATTTACAAGATAGATGTAAGCAAAATCTTAAATGGTCAATATAAGTCTTCTTCTAAATATATCTTTTGTCCTTGCATTGTGGCTCAGTCAGTGTCACACCTGAATGAATGGCTAATTATGCAGAGTGGGTGGGACATTGTATTCTAAGGTGTAAACCACTCCTCGTTCACGCCCCCCTCGCATATTGGCTTTCCAAGCAAAACCTGTTTTACACAATTTAAATCAATGTATTGTTTTTTGTGAACGATAAAGCAAGACTATTTTCACATAATTTTGAAGCCAGAACTCGAAGCGACAACATCCATTAGTCAAAAGTCTTGTGGACACATATTTAGTATGAGTTTTGTGGTCTTATTTCAGCAACTTTCATTTTTATTTTTTCAAATAACCATGCTGTAACGGTCACAAGCTGGAGTGCCCATGAGAGCCGCCAGAGGGCACTCCACACCAGACTATCTTGTTCACTCAGACTACATTTCCCATAACTCACTGCCTGGACTCATCACTGATTGTATTCACCTGTATCTCATTCACCTGTATCTCATCACCTTGTTAGTTTCAGCCTATTTATTCCTTGTTCATTCATTCAATCATTGCGAAGTTTTGTTTAGTGTCACACTGCAACTCTGAGCGTTTTCCTGGTTTTCTTGTTTATTGGTTTTCGGATTTCTTGCCTGTTCCTTGGATTACTCTCTTGCCTCTGACCCCTGCCTGTCTTGTTTTGTTTGTCTGGACTGTCTACCTGTGTTTTGACCCATTGCCTGTTTATTGGATTACGTGTCTGGATTGCCCCTTAATAAAGCTGCATTTGGATCCTCTACCCTCGTGTCTCAGAGCGGTTCGTGACACATGCATAAACATTATTCTCTTAAAAATACAAACCATCTACATTCATGTTGCTCACATATTATGGTAGCCCTGTTTGTGCTATATAGAGTGAATTTACACCTTTGCCATTATCATGTTCATAAATAACTGAAAAAAGCGCAAATGTCAGGGCATGTCAAAACATCCCAAGGGCCCCAAAAACCCCAGAGGGTTAAACTCATTATAATTTTATCAACAGCTTGTTGTTATTGCCCAATTTTATTTTCTGCTGATTCTTCTTGCTTCAGGAATAATTCCATAATTTTCAGTTCTGAAAGCCAACTAATACGTTTGCTTCAGGGGCTTCCCAGCAAACACAGAACGTTCCCCTAACATTGGTATTTGGTTCCTGCTTGGTTATTGTTTTGGGAACTAAATAATAATGTTCTAGGAATGCTCTTTTTATTTTTTTGCAACAATAAAATAATGTTCCCAAAACGTTGCAGGATAGTTATTTTTAACAACATATATATTTTTTTATATTAACATAGAAATAATTACCAAATATAGAACGTTCCCCAATGGTTATTGTTTATATAAATATGTAAACTAACTTAACAGTTAAAACGCTGCAGATGTTTTTGTATAGTGAAACTAGTTTATGCAGTATTTAATAAAATGTACCTATTAGATAAATCAAAACAACCCTGGGTTTTAGGTACTATGAAAGTAGCTTGGCTTTAATCGGTGTTCGTTGCCATGGTATCTTATGCTGCACGGCTAACCTGCTCCGGGGCAGGTTATGTTCTGGATTCAAGATCTCAGACTGAAGTTTGACCAATCAGCTGTGAGCAAAGAAACATATAGGTGACGTAACTAATTCCCAGCGCCTGTTCTCTGTTGCAGTGGCTTCACCTTTTCTCCCAAATCCTCTGGACATCTCCGCGCAAATTGTTAGACGAGCACTTAGTAGAGAAAGAGTTTTTAGGGACAGACAAAATCCATTTGACTTTCCTGATTCTTACTTGTATGAAAGATACAGATTTTCCACGGAAGGAATGTCTTATCTTTGTGAACTTCTTGAGCCGCACATAACAAATGTGACTCGTCGAAGCCATGGCCTTACTGTACCGCAAATGGTATGTATTGCGTTGCATTTTTTTTGCAAGTGGTACATACTTGTATGCAGTCGATGATGCAGAGGATCTAGGGGAAAACACGGTCTGTCGAACCATTCGCAAGGTGGTCCTCGCTCTGCAGGGGTACATAAATAGCTTCATTGTGTTCCCAGGACATTTATCGACCATGTCCATAAAAGAGGGCTTTTATAAAATTCCCGGTAAGATATCTTGATAGGGTGACATCACATTAACAAATTTAACCTTTCACACTCATTTTTTTTTCTTCTTCAAAAAAGCATATTTCACACTTAGAAATCTATTATACAATAGTCTGAGGTAGCTACCTGTTAAAGCCACACTAAGTAGAAATTGTGTTTTTGTCAAACAGCGACCCCTAGAGTCGCTGTGGAATACTTGCACTGTCGTAAATATATTATATTATAACGTTTTTACTAAATCACAAGTAAATAGTCTATAGTCTAGGCCTACTGTATAATTTAATTTGTGTTGTTTTTATTGGAATGTAAACATTACAAAATGCCAGATAACATCAATTAAGTTAAATGTACGTCGCATTATTTCATAACATTGGCCGTTATGATGTCATTAGACATGATTATTGCAATTTATCATAATAGTTTGCAAATTGTGCTCGTTTACACTATTTACAACCTCTAAGTTAGGCTTATTTATGATAATTATGTGAGCTATTGAAAGCTGTTCTCATGATAATCGCAGGAATCAATCAACAGCGTCGTCTGATATCCCTCAGGACTACGTTATACACCTCACAACACCTGAGTTCAGCTGGCAAACTAATTCGTGAGGCATAGCTATCTGATTTATCAAAACGATTCCATTTACACCTGGTCACATAAATGTATTTTTGCGAAATGGATTTAAATTCGATCTTCAATTCTCGCGCTATATGCAGATTTAATGGAGTGCACGTCACCGAGATATGAGCTGCATTTTATAGATCATCAGCTAAAATTTCAAAATCAAAGACCGCAATAAGAGAGAGCAGTAACAGCCCCTGGTAAGATCATTTCGTTTCTTTACTTTTAATGATGAAGATTGTGTGTTAAGCGTCTGCGACTTACTTTCACTTTGATTTGCGATAGTTTGCACGTTGGCTTGATGCAGTTGCTCATCTGCGGTGATGCGTGTTCCAGCGCGTCGTCATATCACACGCTCACACGTTTTTTTGTTTTGTTTTTTTTTGCATTTTTGGGAGGAGTACAATTTACATATGTGGTTTCAAAAACATATGCATTTACACTTGTCCAGTTTCGTCTGGAATGCGTCTCAGATCTCCTCCTGAAGTGGATTCAAATCCGTCTCAAATGCGTTTCGGAGGGCATTTAAACCTGGACTTTTCACGATCGGATAGCTATCCGATCTGAGAAAATGCATGAATTGTGGCCAGGTGTAAACAACCCCCATGACAAAAACATACGCACGAACGCCGAAAACAAATGCTGGTTGACCTCTCACGTCCAAATTTGACGAAGTGGTGGGGGAAGTGACGAATGCTGTAAAGCAGTCGAATTTTGTAGTTCTTTTTGTGCTCTGGTTACTACCCGAACCCCGAAGTTACATAGTGCCAGTAAAAGCGATACAGACCCTGTCAGGCTATGGCAGACGTGTCATTCAACCTATTGTAAGTCGATGTACCATCACAAGGATCTTGGAAATATATAATGAAGGTTGAAAAGTTACATAGTGTTGCTTTAACGTCGTGCGGGAAACTGCTAAAATAAAGAAGTGAGACTAACAGTAATTCTCTCGTGTGCAAAAGTAGCCAATAAACTGTTCAGAGCAGATGTGTGTTGAGACAGTGTGTTCACAGTATATGCACTTCTCACACGTTTCACACACACTTAAAGCAACACTTTAGTGTCACTATAGCAACTCTAGCAGGATTTAAACACTCATTTGATCAGATGACAGGAAGTTACCAACCAGAGGAGGAGCTGATAGTGTTTAAAGGAAAAACACTTTCATGTTCAGGGAGCTGAAGAAGAGGCCGTAACACTTTAAAACAGAGACATAAATCTGAAATTGATTGTAACTCGGTCATTGTTTGAGATCAGTCTCATTAGTTGTACTTCAAGTTATGATTGATTAACCCCCTGGGGTCGGTGGTGTCGCCGGCGATACCAGCTCGCTTTTTTTTTTTTTACAATAAAATCAAAGGGTTGTGCTTTTTGCCAAATAAAGAAAAATAAACACGAAGCGAGTTCTGCCTTCTCTCTGTCAGTGAAGTCCAATCTGAAACGCGTCCGAAAATGAACAATAACTCAGCGAATACTCAGTCAAACAGGCATACAGACACACAGGCATGAAGCTTGAATTCTCTTCTTTTAAACGAAGTAATTTATATCTATATCTAATTATTTTTAATGTGACCCCGCCCACGGAGAGCGCGCGCTATTCAAACGCAAATGACTGAGGCAATCCACGCAAACCTGTGAACGCCCACATATCAGCTCGAGAAAACACAAGTTTATTCAGATCATTACTTGTTTACACGTCTCGCAGCGCTGTGAGGAATAATAATAATGGAAAATGTACCTCAGAAGTGCGGGTATTTCGAGGAGCAAGGATCCGACTGAGCTGAGGAATACTGTAGTAAGTTTTTTTTCCTTCTCAAGTGAATCGCGTTTCTGTGAATGAATGAATGAATGGCAGAGATGCGCGCTGTTTACCACAGCTCGCAAAAAGACAGTTTAAATTTAAATTGCGTTTCTGTGTGTGAATGAATGATGATGTTTTAGCAAACTGTATTGCTATACTGAGATGAGTAAAAATCGACTGAAATATGTTGAAATAAAATATAGGCTATTTGTATAAGCAACGTATTCAACTGCAAATTAACATTTATATGCCCTAATATTTGATAAAAACAACATTACAGTCAGGCGAAATATGAAAGACAACATTTTGTTGACTAGATTTGGGTACAGTTTTTACTGTAGAATATACTGCCACATCAAATAAGCTTTTGCTTAGCAATTTCTGCTCATATGTTTTATATATATATAAAATACTATTTTTGTCAAAAATAAAGTCATCAACTAAGATGTTAGCTGTTCCAATGTTGGCTATATTCAAACTAATGAATACATATGATAAAATGTAGGCCTATAATAATTTTTTTGGGGGGAGGAGTACAATTTACATATGTAGTTTCAAAAACATATGCATTTACACTTGTCCAGTTTCGTCTGGAATGCGTCTCAGATCTCCTCCTGAAGTGGATTCAAATCCGTCTCAAATGCGTTTCGGAGGGCATTTAAACCTGGACTTTTCACGATCGGATAGCTATCCGATCTGAGAAAATGCATGAATTGTGGCCAGGTGTAAACAACCCCCATGACAAAAACATACGCACGAACGCCGAAAACAAATGCTGGTTGGCCTCTCACGTCCAAATTTGACGAAGTGGTGGGGGGAAGTGACGAATGCCGTAAAGCAGTCGAATTTTGTAGTTCTTTTTGTGCTCTGGTTACTACCCGAACCCCGAAGTTACCCCGAAGAGCTGTAACTATATATATAATGAAGAGGAAGACTGACAGAAACACAAAATGGCTGATAAGTGTGATCTGTGTCTGCTGGGACTGATCATTCTCTCTTCACTTCTCACAGGTAAAGAAATCTGTATTTTCTCTAAAGACATCGTAGGATTGAAAATAATCCAATATATTTGAAATGAACAAAGACGTTTGCTTTACTGTTTTCCACCCCCTCTTTCTACCACAATGACCATTTGTAGTTCCTAAAGGCACAGAGGGGCTGATAGTGATCACTGTAGGCCAAGATGTGTGTACTTCGGGGGTCGATGCATTGTCACACATTTAGTACCGTGGGGGAAGTTGTAATTATCTGATTGGTCAGTTTGAACGTCTCACATCTGGGTTTTAGTCACATGGTCAGGGAAAGGATAAAAGAAGATTGAAACTGTTGCTCTGTCTCTATTATTCTCTGGCTCCCTTTCTTGGGTCTCTCTCTCTGTCTCTCTCTCTCTCTCTCTCTCTCTCTCTCTCTCTCTCTCTCTCTCTCTCTCTCTCTCTCTCTCTCTCTCTCTCTCTCTCTCTCTCTCTCTGTCTCTCTGTCTCTCTCTCTCTGGTAACATTTTACAAAAATGCTGGGTACAATTAATGGTATAAGTTATTATCATCTCATACATTTATTTTGTAACTATTTTAATTATAACTATATAATCATAACCATCTGATGATATTAAAGGGATACTTCACTTTAAAATGAAAATTCTGTCATAATTTACTCACCCTCAAGTTGTTTCAAACCTGTATGAATTTCTTTCTTCTGCTGCACAGAAAGATAGATATTTTGAAGAATGTCAGTAACCAAACAGTTAACTGGAACTATTGACTTCCATAGTAGGAAAAAAAAAAGTACTATGGAAGTCAATGGTTCCAGTTAACTGTTTGGTTACTGACATTCTTCAAAATATCTTCTTTTGTGTTCAGCAGAAGAAAGAAATTCATACAGGTTTGAAACAACTTGAGGGTGAGTATCCCTTTAAGAGTGTGTCAGTGATTTGAACAGCTCTCTGATAAAGACTAATAGTTTATTCTGGAGAGTGTGTTGTTTGCTTCAAGTGAGGAAAAATACTATGATTGAAAACTTCTGCTTTTTATGCTGGTATATTTTATGTTTCATTTATTAACATATATCATAATGATCACTGAGATATACTGTGTTTCAGGTATCAGTGGAGTGGATGATCATGTGTTCATCAGTTCTGGTGAAAATGCTCGTCTGTCCTGTAATAATGCTCTTTCTGACTGCAAATCTACTGGATGGACCTACTCTAACAGATTCAGACCTTCAGCAGCAGTTGAACTGATTACTTTAGGGATAAAGAATAAAGACACAGAGAGACATGAGAGACTGAGTCTGGAGTCTGACTGCTCTCTGAACATCAAGAACGTCACAGAAGAAGATTATGGATCTTACACCTGTTAACAATGGATATATGTGAATGGAAACCACCAAAAACAAGATCCTGATGCACATGTTTTTCTGCATGTTCTTCATGGTGAGTTTAAGATTATGTGCTCAATTTAAAATTCTCCCTTTAAACTCAGATGATGATTGAAGAGTCTGTGATTTGTGTCTTGTGTTCAGTTTCAGTGTCTCCATCATCATCATCATCATCATCATCATCATCATCATCTTCATCCTCATAGACTGAGATCAGTCCAGGCCGCTCTGTGACTCTCTCCTGTCAGTTGTATTCATATTATACTGGACTCTCCTGTGATGATCGGGTTCGTTCTGGGAGAATTGAGCTGTTGTGGGTGAATCAGACTGGTGTTGATCTGAAGACAGACTCCAGATATTATCATCATCAGATCAATATCACTGTTTCATCATCACTCTGACAGAGTGGTATTTAACCCTCTGATTATCTTAATTTGGGACGACACTATAGTTATCTTTGGGGTCCCCAGACAATAACATTTAATTTTGTAACAGAATAATAGTTTTTTTTTTTTTTTTCAAATGTGATTTTACACTGTTTATTAATGTTTTTACTCAACATTTGTGCAGTTTTTGTAAGATTTATGATATATTTTAAATTTCTTAAAAAAAAATGTTTTTTATTTAAATAGGCTTTTTACAAAAAACAGCATTTTATGTAAAATTCACTTTATAAAAGACCCATATTTCTAACTTTCATTCATGGGGATAACATGGATAATTTCACATGGTTTAGTGTAAACTTTTTGCCCATATTTTGTAAAATGTAGTTTTAAAAGTAAAAAAACGATCATTTTAGCTACTAGATGGCTACAGAGCTCCACTATATGCTCCACAAGATTTTCCAGTTGGATTCATATCTAAATATTATGAAATAACAATTCTAACAATAAAAAGGTTTTTTGTACTGAAATTTTGTTTTTTCAAATAATGTTACATTATGATTAGAATCAAACCTGAAAATGATAAAAGTTGAAATTTTAGAGTTTAACATTTATTTCAATCATCTTTTTTTCATATAATTGTACAAATGTGCACTTCAGTTACTAACTGTAACAGAACAGATATGTACAGTTAGATTATATAGTACAAATACATGACATGAACATTAAAAAGCAATGAATTGAACAGCATAAGTTAACAAATAAGCAAATAAAGCCAGCCACCTCCGTTTCTCATAACAAGCGCGGGTGAAGCTCCGGGTGTAGCGTTAGCTTCGTCCTGTCACTGGCCTGTAAATCGGGTTGGTCCGGTCGGAGATCCTTTATCGTTTTTTTCTTCCAGCGAACGCCTTGTGAAAGGTTTTTATTTGTAAATCAATGACAGAATTTGGTTTAACTTCTGGCATTCTCTCTACGAAAATGATCAGCCTAGCAAGGTTTTGACGGAGTCGGAGTGACGGTGTCGCCCGCGCACTCGCACTCGCAGTAGTGGCAAAGAGCGTTGAGTTGAATGGCAGGTGACGAGAACCAATCAGATTGGATAAAATAACATGTATCCAATTCTGATTCGCCAGGGACGCAGCGACCTGCGTCCGGAGGAGAATCTTTCAGAAACCAATTAGAGACCAGCTTCAGGTCACATGCTGCCCGAAAATTTAAAGACTCCATAGACATCCATATGTCCGGCGTCCCTCTCACATGAAACCGCATGAAACTTATTGAAAAACATAATAAAGAAAATAGTTAACCGATTAAAGCCAGTTTTTTATTAAATGCTGAGGCTCTTACTACTTACATTGTATGAGTAAACTATTTTATTTTTTTATTTTTATTTCATTTTTATATCATTTTTGTATACATGTATATTTCTGGAATTTTGATGGGGCGCCCTCTATTGACAAGCCGCTACTGCATAAGATCAATAATGAATGTGTACATATTGTGAATGAATTTAATGAACTTAGTTACCTATCTTTCCTGTAGCCTTCAGTAAATGAACGTGTCTGAGACCCTGTGTTTACTTTCTTCTCTGACAGAGACAAACATGAAAGGCCTATTCATGGGTTTCATCAGGTCCCTTTCCACAGGTGTATAAAATCAAGCACCTAGATTATGAATGCAGACTGCATTGTGCTTGATTAATACACCTGTGGAAAGGGACCTGATGAAACCCATGAATATCAGTCAAAGCTCAGCTTTAGGAGGTGTTGTATTTGTATCCCGCTGTAACCTCTAGATCAGGGAACGACAACTGGCGGCCCGCGGGCCAAAACTGGCCCGCCAGCAATATTTTCTGGCCCGCCGGATTATTTTGGAAGTCCTAAATGCTGCACAAAACTCTTCCACTACTTGAGAAAAGCCGTAGTCGCGCGGCGATTTCACCGCCGCATACTGTGTGAAACACCCATAGGGAATCATGCGGCGTGGGATCACATTTTAAAGTATAACTGTGCGTTCACACCGGACGCGAATAGCGCGTCAAATTCGCGCCGGCTGCGTCTAGTTATACGCTTGACCACTTTGTGTCCATTCGCGCGTCAAAAGACGGTAGCGGTCAGAACTCTGGTATACTTTGGACGGAGCGGGCGGTCTGACTGACAATAGCCCACTCCCGACATCTTTTGACAGCGTATCCGCACTTAATTCTGACCGCCTGTACACCTAGCTCTGAGGAGCTGTTTGGTACTGAAACCATTGTCAGTCATCAACAACATTCTTTTTTTGCAAGGATGTTTGAAATAGTTCGGCAGAAAATAGCCTACTTCATTTGTCAGTAGGGCAATATTATTTTCGTTTATGTTGCTTAGAAATTTGAGTGATAGGCTTTGTCCTATTTAATTTATGTTAGGCTATTTATATTTCATAATTTTTTTCTGTGGCATTTTTTTTCTCTGCTGACAGTACAATGTTAAAATAGCCTAATATTTATATTGACACAAACACAATTTTTGTATAGCATTTATTATAGGCTACTTAATCTCATTCTTGCCGTTAGAGACATTTGAATGTGAGATTATGGAAACGAGATCTAAATTTTGTGGAACCGTCTGGTCGGGAAATAAAGCGGGTGTGTATTTTAAGCGGTTGCTGAATAGAACCTTGTGGGAGCGGGACAGAAAAAAAAACAGTCCCGCGCAGAACTCCTTAAACCTTAGGTGTGTATGTGTGTGTCCCGAATAAATAATAATACAAAAAAAAAGGAATAAAGTTCAAAAGTCGGACTGTAAGCGAATGAGTATGATTGCTATTCACACCTTTATTAAAATGGCTGTAATCTGTTACCACAATAGTACTTGATCTGTTTAAAATTATTTCCTTGATATATGCCTAAGGTGTTAAATAAAAAATCAAAATTAAAATTTGTCTAATCCAGTAATTAATTTTTTCTATTTTTGATCTGAGCACAATCAGAAAATCAGAAAACCCATTGTTATTCGTTTTTTTCATTTTAGTTCAGGAAATAAATAATGGAAAAACAAGTCGTTTTTCATCTTTTTATTTTTGGTTTTAATTTGAAAAAAACGATTGAACGAATGATCCACGGACGGTGACGGACCCATCATATTCCGCGATTATAGGCCTATTTAAAAGTATTTAATTTGTATCCATAGGCCTACTCTGTGTAGCTGGCCCGCCATCTACTGGCTAAAAAAAATATTGGCCCGCGGCCAAAGTTACTTGCCGACCCCTGCTCTAGATCCTTCTAAAACATTCCCATAATCTGCAGCAATCAAACATTGCCCTTACCTGTAGATTAAAGATGTAAGATGTGGATTCAGGGTCCTCGGCGGAGCCTCTAACAGCTCAATCTTGAATTCGGATGCACTGGGCGTTTGCCAATATCAATACTTAATTACAAAAATCATGAATTATTGATAGGGAAAAATTACTCTTAGACTTGCTTAAAACATTTTACGAATCACCACAACATGATTTCATTTTATTTAAAAAAGATTCAGAATAACACAAAGAAAAAAAAAAAAATCCAAAGGCAAAAATAACAAACACGTAAAAGTCCAAAAAACACTCAAGTCTTTTAAACAACCCTGTTCTGGGCTGCCTTCTAACTATGGGCTGTCATTATAGTACAGCCACTTCCCTTATAAGGTCAGACTTTGGACTTATCCTAGTCCTTCATTAACATAGGCTTGCAGAAGCACATATTCAAAATATCTATTTTCTTTTCACACCTATTTTATGCAGCACACACACAAAAGCTTTATTTGTTAAGTTTTTCTATCGCAGCCCTTTTGGCCTTTCTCTAGTTTCACACATTTTCTATATGAGGCAAATTGTTATGATTCCTGTTTTGTGTTACCCTTGTCTTGTGTGGACTTTTGTCATTTCCTGTTCTGTGTCATGTTTTGTAGTCCCTTGTAGTTTTTCTTGTTTATTAGTCTCCCCATGTGTTTCTGATTAGCCACGCGCCCTTGTTATCTTGTTTAGCTTGTTTGCCTGTGTATTTAAACCCTGTGTCTTGTTTCAGTGTTGGTGGGTTTTTGACTTTGTAATGTTGTGTTCCCTGTTCGAAGTCTGTCAAGTTTTGAGTTAATCTAATAAAGCTGCTGCACGTGTGTTGAATATATACATATATTATATAACATTTCTTATTTCTGGGTCATCTCCATCTGTTACATTCAAAGCATGCAGATAGTGTTTAATATATACCATTTCTGGGGATTTATCAGAAGAATTCACAATCATTTGTTCTCCAGTTGCGACATTTATTACAGAGGGGAAGAGACAGGGAAAGAGAAAAACAAAGAGAAAAAGAGAGTGATTGAGATGAGGAGAGAAAAATAATCTACTTCACACTGAAATGACTTTAACCCTCTGAGGTCTGAGCTGTTTTCTGGGCCCTGGAGGTGTTCTGACATGCTCTGACATTTGTGTTTTTTTCTGTTACTAGTGACATTTTCATGGCTAAAGTCTAATTACACTGTATTCAGCACAAACTCTGCTACAATAATATATCAGCAGCATGTATGTAAAAGTTTGTAGTTTTGAGATAATGACATTTATGCGTGGTTTGTGAAAATACAAAAAAAATTTCTCACTGAAATAAGGCCATGAAACCCATACTGATTATTTCTTCACAAGACTTTTGAAAATTGTATGACATAGCCTAGAATATTTGCTCCAAAACTATGTGAAAATCACCCTAACTGCTCATTCAGATAAGACAATATATTGATTTAAAATTTCTAAGACGTGTTTTGTGTGACAAAGCCTTATGCGAAAAGGCATGATCATCTCATTAACCCTCTGAGGTCGAGAAACGCGCCGACGCATTTTGCTGGATTTTTTTCACATAGCAGCAACATAAACTTAAATTACTCCGCCATTTATGGTTATACAGAAAAAAGAAATATAAAAAAATAATCTGTGATATTTCTACTTTTGTATGTGTCCACTTACAATCAAATCAAAACATTGTGCTTTTGTAAAATAAAGAAAATAAACAGGTTGTGCGTTCTGCCTCTCCGTCGCGGTGAACTTTTTTTTCTTGAGCACGTCTATAAACTGAAACAAAACTCAGCGAATACTTCTCACACATTTATGAGCCATATACCTTTATACACATTTAAGTGTGTACTTTTAAATGATCAGATTCAAACTGAAAACAAATATTCTCTGTTTAAGTAATTTGTATAAAACCAACAGGATGTCCAGTATCTCAAACGCTTGCTAATTACTTTTTAATTCGACACGCCCACTCGCGCAAAAGAGATTCACATGCAAATCTCCACATGGAACGCGAACGCCCTCGTTACCTCAAACACAAAACACCAAAACACTTCACAAGTCTCTGCTTTTCGTCGAGTTTGGAAGACGCGCTGTGAGCTTACATTGGATTTACATCAGAAGAAGAAGAACGCGATTTGAAGACAAGAAAGATGTAAGGTAAGAAATTCTTACTTATTAGTTTATGGTATTGTTGCATAAACTTCACATTGCAGTTGAACTGTTGCTAGATATATGGTGAATATTATACTATTTAGACCCGTGTTTACTGTTAAATACTGTTTGTGGATATCTGCTCAAACATAGATATGTATAACCATAATGTTTAATATTTTGGAGCGCGATGGCGTTTGAATGTATCATATTTTGGAGCGCGCTGTGCGTTTGAATGTACAGTATCATATTTTGGAGCGCAATTGCGTTTGAATGTACAGTATCATATTTTGGAGCGCGCTGTGCGTTTGAATGTACAGTATCATATTTTGGAGCGCGCTGTGCGTTTGAATGTACAGTATCATATTTTGGAGCGCGCTGTGGGTTTTAATGTATCATATTTTGGAGCGCGATTGCGTTTGAATGGAAAAATGCACCAAACATTAGGCTTTATGTTTTTACTATTATCTCATTTCATATCATCATAACGAATGGAAACATTTGAAGTAACATATGATAATCAATATATTTTTCTCTAGCGTAGTTGTTCTTGAAATCTTTTGGAAGATTTAATTTATTGTTATTATTATTTTATGCAGCACTGCGTAGCCTATGCCTACAAGGCACAACAAACCTGGGGCCTCATGTATCAATCTTGCGTACGCACAAAAACTTTGCGTACGCTAGCTTTCACGCTCACGGTCGTATGTACTAACAGTGAAATGAACGCGAGAATGTGCGTTCCTCCACGCCAATTTCATGTCTGGCGTACGTACATTTCTCATTGTTTTTGTCCGTTGGCGACTCTTACAGGCAATGAAGTGAAGTTGCAAACATTACACAACGAATTGTTCTACAAGTTTAATGCACCACCACCTGTGGGAAGCATTGCTATTAATTTGCAATTTATAAAATAATTGACATATATTGTCACACGAGCCTTATGGGAATATTCTATCAATTATGCAATTAAGTAAGAAAGCATATGCAAATTGATACAACCCTTAGTCTATGGCAATGACAGCTTTGGTTTAATGTCCACCTTTATATCAGACCATTTCTTTTTTAGGTCATTTAGGGTAGACTGTGTACATTTGAGACATGTGTACAGTTGAGACACCTTAAATAACTTGCGTTCGCAGCAAGCACAAGTTGTGATTTTTGCTGTGCACGTGCGTATTGTGTCAATGGACGCATCTCCGATCCGAAAATATCGGGAAAAGTTTTTTGTTTTTTTCTGACGTTCACTTCACCATGCACTCTCCACAATGAATAGCTTATTGTCCTTATGTGACTGTTAAACGTAACTGGTATCACCACAAACGTTATTCTGTGCCCTAAAAACGGTCATATTTCATTGTATTGTGTCATGCAAGGTAATTGCAAAATCTAGAGAAATGTGCGAGGTGGCCAGCAGGGGATAGTTGAGACACATATCTACTGTACCCCCGATAGAGTTCTATAAGGAAACATACTGTTTAGTTATTCAGTGTTATTATAACCGTTTTAAACGTCGTAATTACAGCATAGGACGCAAATGAAAATAAAATTTTATATTTGTGATATTTAAACGGTGTATTATTAATAAATATTGTTACATATCTTTTTCCTGCTTTATTTTAACCAGTGCTAATTTAAATAAGATGAAAAATATAAATGGATGAATAAACAAAAATGTTGCCCAATTGTTATTTTCTTTATTTGTCTTTATTTTTTATATTTACAATGAATGGTTAGTTACCTTCACATCATTAAAAATGGGTGTCTCAACTGTACCATGCACTGTCTCAACTGTACCACATATGGGTACAGTTGAGACAAAGTTGAGACAAAAAGCACCTTATTTTTATGAGCTAATTGTGGAAAATATAAACTACTTGTGGGTATTATCTTAGTCTACAAGCTAATGAAATGTCATTTGGCGTGTCATGTGAAAATTAACTTCTTTTCAGTGTCTATTTTTGTGTGAAAAATCAAAACGCAAAAAGTGTCTCAACTGTACTCATACTCTACAGTGCGACTTTCAGATCCCACCGCATTGACAGCATCAGCCAAACTCTCCCACTCATATTTTTTCCTTTTGTTATTAATTCCGGAGGACAAAGTTCCAAATAAAATTATTTTTTTTCGTTTCTACCTCCGATAGTAGCACCTCCAATTCACTTTCTGTAAAGTTTCGTTTCTTGCCGCCATTTTCTTACTGCTTACTTTTGCCAAAGTGGACTCATTACCATATTTAAATTAATTTAATTAAGGGAGGAGACTGGGTGGGGTGTTGTGCTCGTGCATGTGCGCTCAATTTTACGTTAACTGGGATGTACAAAGAGAATATGCGTGGGATCCTTTGTACGCAGAGATTCATACATCTGGGTTTTTTTGTGCGTACGCACATTTACAGCTTTGTCCGTACGCAATGTTTTAGTATGAATTCAACGCAATTCTTTGTACATGAGGCCCCTGGTGTTCATTTTATATTGTTGGAAACGTGTGTGTGTGTGTGTATTCTGTGAATTTTAAAAAGAAATTTTAACCAGAAAAATCTAAAATCTATTCCCAAAATCGTGCAGCCCTATAGTTTCTCTTGATATCAGTATGTTCACAGTTTTTTTCTTTTTTTTTTTCTTTCAGGAACCAGATGCAACTGAGTCCTGCTGACTTCAACATTCACATGAGTCTCTGTACATGAACATGGTAAAGTGAAAATCAAACACCTTGGAAATGAAAGGTATGTTTTTAGGAATGGCACAAAGGTCTCTGTCTTTGGATCATTGTTTTCAATGTGCTCTTTTGTCATTTGTATTTTTGGATTGTGTTGTGTTGTAAATAAACCCAAACAATCTAAAAGCCATTATTTTTTAAATCTCCTCATTCTTTGTGCAAGGTTGCTCTGAATGACAGGGCCTGATCGCTCCTAATAGGGCAGTTAGGGGAGTGTCTTTGTCTTTCTCAGGTGTGAAAAGCTTACATATTCATGAGATGATCACGCCTCTTCGCATATGGCTTTGTCACACAAAACACGTCTTAGAAATACCCCAATATATTGTCTTATCTGAATGAGCAGTCAGGGTGATTTTCACATAGTTTTGGAGCAAATATTCTAGGCTATGTCATACAATTTTCAAAAGACTTGTGAAGAAATAATCAGTATGGGTTTCATGGCCTTATTTCAGTGAGAATTTTTTTTTGTATTTTCACAAACCACGCATAAATGTCATTATCTCAAAACTACAAACTTTTACATACATGCTGCTGATATATTATTGTAGCAGAGTTTGTGCTGAATACAGTGTAATTAGACTTTAGCCATGAAAATGTCACTAGTAACAGAAAAAAACACAAATGTCAGAGCATGTCAGAACACCTCCAGGGCCCAGAAAACAGCTCAGACCTCAGAGGGTTAACACGGACATTTAAAAGGACAGAAGGATGGATTTTCTGCTTCAAGTGATAGGACTAGAGTGAACTTATATTTATATTGTCTTGATGTCTGTGTCGTTTTCTATAAATATTCAGATATAAGTGACCAAAAAAAAAAAACATTTTAAAGTAGTTAAAACATCTGAGCGGTAAAACTGTGTGTGCTTTCCTCTATTTTAAAACCCGTATGTTTAGCAGTAACTACAAAGCTATTTGAGGAAAAAAATAGTACTTATTTTCTATTTAAAAAAAAATAAAGACAAAAAAACACTGACCTAGGACGTTCTTAATGATAACAGCACTAAACACTAGAAAAGAGAGTCCATTACCACACTCTGAGCTACAAGGAAACGCTGAACATTTGGACACCATAGCTGTGTCCCAATGTGAAGGCTGCATCCTCCGAAGGCCGTATTTGAAGGACGATTGGCCGCATTTGAAGGCCGATTGCGTCACAGCGGCGCGACGAAGGACGTCCCAATTCAAAGGCTGCATCCTTTTTTTAAAATTTATTTTTTATTTTTTATTTTTTTTTATTTTTTTATTGCAGATAATCAACAATACAATCAAAGAAGCAAAAGTGAAAGAAATACACAAAAAAGAGAAAAATGAAAAAAATAAAAATAATAAATAAATAAATAAAAGATACATAGACACTGAGCAAAACACAAGACTATTAATCAAATAAACACATTAAACATAGTACAATTAACCACAGTTTTAACAGCTTTTTTGTTTTGTATGGTAGAAATATATTGTTCCATTTCAGTTTTTAGCACCGAAAAAAGTGGTTTTTTATTACTGAATTTGCACTTATGGATATGGAATTTGGCAACAAATAAGATTAGGTTTACTAGAAAGAGTGCATCATTGTCCTTCCCACAGTCACTAAAACAACCAAAAATTACATTTTTGTAGTACAGGGAGAACTCAGGAAGAATATTGTCAACTAAAAATGAATTCATGTCTTTCCAGAGCTTATATGTGAATTCACAAGACCAAAATAAATGTGAAATAGTTTCAGGATGTAAACCACAAAAGGAGCATTTTACATCAATGTCATTCTTAAACTTATTTAAGCATACATTAGTAGGGTAAAACCTGTGTAGTAACTTGAACGAGACTTCTTTAATTTTGTTAGTTAAAAGGAACTTCTGGGGTAGGGACCAGACTTTTTCCCAGTCTATGTTAAGGTCAAACTTATTCCAATAGAAGGATGCAGGAGAAATAGAGACTAGGTCCGCCTGAAACAAGGATCTAATTTTGGAGTTCGCTGCTTTATAGGCAGAGAAACAGACTTTACCTAACGGAAGCTGAGTTGGATCTGGAGGTGACATTGATAATGGTGGAGGGATATCAATTGACCTGAATAACATACGGAGACCTGAGGGCACAGCATCAAAAACAATAGAAAATTCTTTTGGGCTTACTGGAATCTTATATTTGGCAAGAAATTCTGAATAACTGTATAGTAGTCCATTCTTATTAAAGAGCTGACTGACTAATAAAATACCATTGTTGAACCAATTATCGTAAAAAAGCGACTTGTTCTTATAAACAATATTAAAATTGTTCCATATATAACACCTCTGTGGAGAAAAGTTGTGCTTGTAAAGCAAAGCCCATGCTAAAAGAGCCTGTTGGTGGAAATTGGAGAGTTTAACTGGGATTTTTTGTATTTTATAGTTACAGAGCAGAATACATTTTAGGCCACCTAACTGTGAAAAGACATGATGAGAAATAAAATTCCAGATGGAAGTAGGGTGTTTGAGATATTGCTTGATCCAATTTATCTTGAATGTGTTGTTGAGAGAGCTAAAGTCTATGAAATTTAAGCCCCCTTTGTTGTAAGAATGCAGAACTACAGACTTACGAATATAGTGAGTTTTATTTTTCCATAGAAAATTAAATAGCATCTTATCTACAGATTTACAAAAGGAGTTATCTACATGTAATGACTGAGCAGCATAGGTTAAACGAGAAATACCTTCCACCTTGGTGATTAGAACTCTGCCTTTCAAAGAAAGATCTCTTTGTAACCATCGGTTGAAAACCTTTTGAGTTTTTTCAATGAGGGGAAAAAAGTTTAACTTACCTCTGGCTTCTCTATCTTTAGTGATATGAACACCAAGATATGTGACTGAATCTCTTACAGGGATATTACACACTACGGAAGCAGAACAGTTATTCACAGGTAACAGTTCACATTTGCTAAGATTGAGGGTGAGACCGGAAGCTTTGGAAAAAGAGCGAATAAGGTTAATCGCAACTGAAACCTGTGAAGCATCTGCCAGAAACAGGGCTGTATCATCCGCCAACTGACTGATTAAAATATGATTATTTGCCACACTAATGCCTTTAATAGGACTGTTTTTAATGTGTAAATTAAGAAGTTGGGCAGCGAGAAGGAAGAGGTAAACAGAAAGAGGACACCCTTGCCGTACTCCACGCTTTAAATCAAACCTTGGGGATGTACCATTGCTTAATTTAATAGAACCGTTTCCATTAGTGTACAAAGTTTGGACCGATCTGCAGAAGAACTGACCAAAACCGAACTTTTTTAAGGTTTCCGTTATAAAATCGTGCTCTAATGAATCAAAGGCCTTATAAAAGTCTAAGAAAAGAATAAAACTGTCTTCATGAACTAGCTCAGAGTAGTCTAATAAATCTAAAATCAATCTCACATTATTTGAGATACGTCTATTCTGCATGAACCCAGATTGGCTCTCATCAATAATAGAGTCTAGTACTGATTTCAGTCTCTTGGCGAGTATCAAAGCAAAAATCTTATAGTCATTATTTAATAAGGAAATGGGGCGCCAATTATCTAACAGGAGAGAATCTTTCTTAGGCTTAGGAATGAGTGTAATTAGACCCTGACTTAACGTAGGTGACAAGGAACCTCTATAAACACTCTCAGCAAAAACTTCTTTTAAAAATGGGGCAAGGCTCAGAGAAAAATGCTTATAAAATTCGGCCGTAAAGCCATCCGTTCCGGGTGATTTATTAATTTTTAGTTGATTAATGGCATTAGTAATTTCATTTAGAGAAATAGAGGCATCGCAAAAGTCACAGTTAGCTTCAGAAATCTGATTGATATTAGGAATAGAATTAAAGGGTTAGTTCACCCAAAAATGAAAATTCTGTCAGTAATTACTCACCCTCATGTTGTTCCAACCATGTAAGACTTTCGTTCATCTTCGGATCACAAATTAAGATATTTTTGATTAAATCTGAGAGTTATCTCACTCCTCCATAGGCTTCCAGAGGGACCGAAACTCGCCGGCCAAGAAAGTCAGTGAAGAAAATGTTGAAATAGTCCAAGTGACTACAGTGGCTCTACAGTAAGTGTATCATGCGACGACAATACTTTTTGTGCGAAAAAACAACAAAAATAACGACTTTTTTCAACTATTAGTGTTCTTCAATGTGGGCCTCTGACGAGAGTTCACGGGAGCGCCACGACGCATGCGCGAGAACTGAGATTACGGCGTTCTTCTTCTACTACTACTTGTTACTGGCTGCTCACTCCTTAGGAGTATTATCGCCATCTACTGTACAAGATGACGTCCCGACATTGCCGGGAGCGCAAAACGGTCTGTTTACAAGCAGCTGAAGACGCGCGCTGTATGTAAAACTGTATTCGTAAATATGTCCGCAGATTTCGATGTAGATGAAGATTTGAATTTTTTTTAACCAACCATACTTTTTCGAACCAGAATACACAGAACTACAAGAGATGGAAGATGCTGCAACACAACCGCAGTCTGCTTCTGAAAGACAGAGAGCATTGGACAGCTGATGGTGTAAATGTAATCAGTGCCAAACGATGCCTACTGAGGCCATCCTTAAAAATATTTTGGTTATATATTAGAGGAGTCCGCATTCCTTGCAGGCAACCTATCCAGGCAATTATCTAACACGGTATTAAAATCTCCACCCAAAACGATAAAAGAGTTTGGGAATTTAGATAACCAGTAAGAGAGTCGTTCTTCCAAATTATCAAAAAAACTGTTGTTCTCTGATTGAGAATTGAAGCCATAAACATTAACTATAATATAATTTACGCTAGCAATTTCTAGAACTAGAAATATGTAATGACCGCTTTTGTCACAGTCAGAGTTTAAAACTTTTCCACTAAAGCGTTTTTTTAAAATACAAACACCAGCTGAGCGCTCAGAACCGTGAGACAACCACAGGTCACCCCCCCCCCACTGTGATTTCCAAAAGTTAGCATCCTGTTCAATTGAGTGTGATTCCTGTACAAAACAAAAGTCAGTATTAAGCTGTTTACAGTATAAAAATATAGCCTTTCGTTTAAGGTGGTTTCTTAAACCTCTTGTGTTTAATGAAATAATAGATAAAGACAAAAGGAAAGAAATAAAATAAATACAAGAAAAACTAGACCAGAAAAAAGGTAGTGCGTATACGAAAATAAGTAGGATAAGGTCTCTACAAAAGCGCCAACATGGGTCTGAGAACAGCAAACCTTATGTGAAATTTGTGAACATATGCTATCAGTACAATCAAACAGACTGTAAACATTTTATGGAAAGAGTCCTTTGCAAGGAGAGCCTAAAAAGAACCTGATTTCTTTTGCCCCCACTCAATTTTGTAATTATAAAGATAATTATTATTATTTATGTATTTATTTTCCCCCGAGGAAAAGTAACTATACATAAATGAAAGGCTGATAAACAGCTTTGAAACGCTATTGAGCCGCGTTATTTTGAAGCACCAAAATACAAATAAAAATATTGCTGAACATAGGGTGACATGCTATGCATTAACACGCATATTAGAACAATTTTTGACACTCCTCTGCTCCAAAGCAACTTTGATTCAGTAACATAAATAGCAGGTAGTAAAACCTGACTAAATCACATAAAGAACATATAAAGTAAAGACAGCCTTAAGCTGTGTACCAGAATTACCACATCTAGAAAGTCTCAAGGTGGGAGAATTTCCTTTCCACTCACAAAAGCACGACCGCCCACGAAGAAAGCTGGCTTGCCATCTTTCCGAGCCTGATCAACAACGGGCCACAGTTTCTTTCTTTTCTCTCTGTCCTCTGCCGACAAGTCCTCCGCCAGTTTCAGGTTTTTGGTCTTCAGGAAGCCGGAGTTCTTTGCGGAGCGCCACACGGCATCACGAAAGAATCTGGAAGAGAAGCGCACGATGACACCTCTCGGTTGAATGTTACCAGGCTTCTTGGGGCCGAGGCGGTGAACGACGTCTATGGCATCTGGAAGCTTGGTTTTGGCCTCTGGAAGCAAACCCTGGCATATCTGGATGATCTCATGTCGCAGATCCTTCTGATCGTTCTCTTCTAGGCCGTAGAGCTTGAGATTCCAGCGTCGGGAGTACGCTTCTAATTGAGAAACACGCTGCTCAGTCTTGTCAGTATTAACTTTGCAAGCCTCAATCAGCGATTCACAGCGGTAAACTCTCTCTTTAACGCTTTTTACTTCAGCACAAACAGCATCAAAGGAATCTTTAATATCGGCGATCTGCTTGGTGTTTTCTGTAACTGCCATCTTCACGTCGGCAATCACCATGGAGTTGTCACTGACCAACTTTTCCAAGGCATCTGACCTGCTGTTTATCAGCTGAGAGAGGGAGGAAAGCTGGGAGAGGATTGCGGCAGTTGTCGTATCTTCCACACGTCTCCATTTAGGTGCAGGTGATTTAACCGGGGTGATGGAAAGTGGCGGAAAATCATCATCCACTAACGAGACCTTCAGTACCTCCGTGTCTGACTCGAGGTAGTCGTGCATGTTGTCAATGAGCATGTTGTTTGTATCTGACTGCTCAGTGGGAGCTAACGTTTCAGCCATGATGGTAGAACACAAGCTAGCAAGCGCTTTTTTAGCGCCGCTTTTCCTCTTCTCCTGAGGCTTCATTTTAACAGCAAAAGTAACCAGAATACAGCCGGACAAACGCGGTGCATGAACTAAAGGCAAAAAGTCAGTTTTGTACACACTTTAACTATATGGAAAACAGTTCGGTTTGCTGAGCTCAGAGAAACACGTCCACTCAGAGCGCCATCTTGGTCGACCCCCTCAAAGGCTGCATCCTTGGAAGGTCGCATTTGAAGGCCGATTGCGTCACCGCGGCGCGATGAAGGCTGTCCCAATTCAGTTCTGCATCCTCCGAAGTCCGTATTTGAAGGCCGGTTGCGTCATCGCGACGCGACGAAGGCTACCCTGATTCAAAAGCGACGCCAAATGCGTCCTTTGTTTCCCCGTGAAAGGAAGGATACATAAATGAACACTTAGCGGCCTATCCTACCCTATTCTACCCCATAAATCATTGCGCGCCGTTGACGACAGCATTTATTTATTTATTTTTAAAGGCGGCCGAGACTGAGATCGGTGGTGGACAGCAAATTCACATTTAAATGTAAGTATTATGTTTTCATTTATTTAAATGGCTAGCGAAACCGAGTTAAAGTTTATTATAAACTTCATCTTAACTCCTTCGTCACCATTGCGTGGCTTCATTTGTCAGGTAGCCTAGTTTGAGGCAAAACGTGTGCTAATATTAGTTTAACGACCTATTTGTAATATTTGCACTATAGTCTATCTCACTTGTGTATTAGGCTAAAAGAAATATGCTAAAGAAGTAAGCCCACAACAATAAGAAAAGCAGTTGATAGGGCAATGGGGTTTCACTTTTATGTGTTTTTGTAGTGCTGTCATGAAAGCTATGTGGTTTTAACCAAATTTGAGTATATAGAAATATGATTTCTTAAGTATTTTGTATGCATGTCTTGATGTGTCATATTTTGCAGTGTTAAGAATGCACTTAAGATTGCACCCATGTGTTAAGCTTTTTTAGAGCAATTCAGGAGAAAAAAAATACAAAGTAAGAAAGTTAATACACGCGTCTTTGCTGAAATGTATTGTGCTGTTGTTGTTAACAAGCCATGGTTCATTTGCTCTGCCCTTAGGATTGCAAGTGTCCTGGGACAGGTGAGGGTGTTAGTGGGAAACCCACTGCTGAAACTTGGCCCTGGTTTGTCCTCAGGGCCCACGGTGAGGAGGAGCCAGCACCAGCAGCACCAGCACCAAGGCAGAGGCGAAGAGAGCAGGGAGAGGATGGACAGGCTGTTTTCTCTTCTTGAGAAAATGATTGAAAAATATATATTTTTTCTACATATTCTTTAACTTTTTTTCACTATTTTTTAAAAGGAAAGAAAATCTGTACATTATTTTTATGCAACTTTAAATGTGTAAATAAAAGAGAATGAATTGTGCTGGACATTGTTTATTTTTTTGACAGTCATAATTTCTACATGAAACAAACTCTTGTATAACTTTTTTTTTTTCAAATAAAATTGGTAAATGAAAATCATTTGTTCCATGGCCTACATTAAATTACTTTTTCCAACTATTAACAACATACGTTAAACATATCAAAATCAACAAACATTTACAGTACATAAAATAAGAAAAAAAATGATGTAGACTATTATTAGAATTTATTAGAATAATAATTAGACTTTCAAAAAGAGTAATTTCTGAAAAAAGTACTTTTAATAACAAGTTTTTAGTATCAAGAGTAAAACTAGAGGTATGTATTCTGCAGGGGAAAAAACTCCTTATTATAGTTTGTATTTATATGATGCTACTCCTGCATTTTACTTATGAATATTTTCAAGGTTGTTACATTATATACTTTTATGTAGTTTAATGTAAAATCATATGTGAGGGAAAAAAAGGTACTTCAGTAGGTTACTTCACATTTGTACGTGAATATTTTATGAAATATGCAGTTCCGAAAATTAAAGTCCCATATCAGTTTGAAAATTAAAGTCTCATATCAAAGGGCGCATCTGAAGCGCTGGACCGGTCTAGCCTACGGAGGATTGTTCTTGTCGCCTGGCAACCGTGACAGCTGCCGATGACGAGCGCGAGAAATACTGGACTTTTTTATATTCAATTGGGTTTTATATTCAAACAGGGTTAAACCGAAAATACATGATCCGGCAGCGCCGGGGCTGAAACATCCTCAACATGTCCTCCAGTAAAAAATAAAACATAAACATGACAATAGCCAATTCTGGCTCCATAGCTGTTTACTCAATTAGGCTATATCAAATGAATTATCAGGATGGCAGCTGTCCTCTCGCACCGTTGAGGAGCGGTGATCAGAAACACCTGGTTGCGCAATTAGGAAATCCTATGAAGGCTACATGGTGCGTCCTTCGGAGAACGCATAGGCTGCATCCTTGAAGTCTTCAGTCCTTCGAAGGATGCAGCCTTCACATTGGGACACAGCTATAGTTTCACAGTCTCTAGACACTTCCTCAATGTGGAATTGACTCTCTTTTGCAGCCTGTCTCTAGTGGCCAGTCGATGAACTGCAGTTTAAGTTACTTCTGTATCGGCTTCACAAGAGAGACCGGAAGGTTGCCGCCTTAAAGGTACATATCTTTTTTTCGGAGAGTGATTTCTATCAGGATGACTCTGAACCAGACAATGTGGAAACAGACGATTCAGAACAGGACTATGTCTTGGTCAGTATTACAGAAAACAGGAGTATGTTTGGCAGTAACTGCTATTTTTAGAAAAAAAAAAAAGAATATTACTGATTTTCAATTAAAAAAGAAAGAAATACAAATAAAAAATAGGGGGGACCTAGGATGATAACAGCACTAAACACTAGACAAGAGAGTCCATTACCACACTCTGAGCTACAAGGAAATGCTGAACATTTGGACACCATGCTCACTTCCTCAAATCTGCTTCACAGCTTCATCAGCGCTTTAACCTATTCTGAGAGCAGAGCTATTCTCTGAACGTGTTCAAATGCATCCTGCAAAATCACCATCATCTGGAAATCACACTGAATGCTGCACTTGAAGTCCATTTCAGAGTCTTGCATATCTGAGCTTTCTCTATTCTCCTGAGTAACTCTCTCAGTTAAATGATCTATAAGAGATCATTTGAGGTTTTGCATATGTGATAGTCCTATTTCTCTTTATTTTGCAGATTTTAAACACACATAAACACTAACATTTTACATGAAGCATTGCCTTTATCACATTTGCTGTTGATGAATAAATGATGTTACTGCCATGATGGTGTTGTTCCAGCATCTACCAGCAGAGGGTTGATGAGATTATTCAGTCAATTCCTGACCCAATCCCAGAGGAAAACAGTGAGGATCAGGCATATATATATCACAGAAAGGTGCTTGTATCCAGACTGT
Source organism: Leuciscus idus (assembly GCA_021554675.1). NCBI lineage: Eukaryota > Metazoa > Chordata > Actinopteri > Cypriniformes > Leuciscidae > Leuciscus > Leuciscus idus. Next base: position 63,387,024 of record CM038621.1, read on the forward strand.
TTAATGTACAAGGGCAGCATGAATGTTCTTCCACAGCTCAGGAACACTATCAACAAAATTGTAGCCGCAAAAATATTATCAGTTAAAAAATCATAAACATTGTTTGTTTTAATCACACGCTCAAACACAATACAACAATGTGTGCCGTAAAGTGCCTTGTTTAATTTTGCACATCTTCTGAAACAGATCTTCACACAAACCAGGAAGTGACATCATGGCCTAAATGTGCTTAAATTATGTAAGATTCTAGCTGATATAAATGAGGATACTGATGCTTATGTTGAGTCCAATATACTAGTGGATCCTCAGATCTTGTGAGATTCACTTCTGATAAATATCGGTCCACTTCTACAGTAGCATCTGCTGTTGCACTTGAGCTCCTTCTACTGTGATCAGCAGAGGTCAAAGGTCATCTAATAATAAAGGTACAAAGTAAAAAAAAAATCCATTAACAATGGTTCACAGTACTAATCACTATTGTGAACATTCACACAACAAAGGCATATACTACTTGCTGTTGTTTGAAGATGGACCTGCTTCTGAAGAGGCTGGAAGCTGAGCTGGGGGTGTGTTGGTGGAAGCAGAATGGAGACCAGAACTTCTGATTACAGAAGCACATTCAGATTTTAATCTTGATACCGCTTCTTGCAGTTTCCCTTGACTTAAGAATCCCAGTTTTTTGAATCTGGGATCCAATAACGTGGGAATGGTCATCACACTTAGGCCATGTCCACACTAATACATTTTCGTTTGAAAACGTATATTTTCTCTCCGTTTCGGCCTTCCGTCCACACTGAGATGGCATTTTTATTGATGATTATGAAGCTTTCTGAAAACGCACTCCAAAGCGGATACATTTGAAAACGCCATTTTCACGTTGTAGTGTGGACTGTGGTGTGGACTGTGGTGTGGACTGTAGTATGGACTGTGGTGTGGACTGTGGTGTGGACTGTGGACTGTGGTGTGGACTGTGGTGTGGACTGTGGACTGTGGTGTGGACTGTGGTGTGGACTGTAGTGTGGACTGTAGTGAGGACTGTAGTGTGGACTGTGGTGTGGACTGTGGTGTGGACTGTGGTGTGGACTGTGGTGTGGACTGTGGACTGTGGTGTGGACTGTGGTGTGGACTGTAGTGTGGACTGTAGTGAGGACTGTAGTGTGGACTGTGGTGTGGACTGTGGTGTGGACTGTGGTGTGGACTGTGGTGCGGACTGTGGTGCGGACTGTGGTGTGGACTATAGTGTGGACTGTGGTGTGGACTGTGGACTGTGGTGTGGACTGTGGTGTGGACTGTAGTGTGGACTGTGGTGAGGACTGTGGTGCGGACTGTGGTGCGGACTGTGGTGCGGACTGTGGTGTGGACTGTAGTGTGGACTGTGGTGTGGACTGTGGACTGTGGTGTGGACTGTAGTATGGACTGTGGTGTGGACTGTGGACTGTGGTGTGGACTGTAGTATGGACTGTGGTGTGGACTGTGGACTGTGGTGTGGACTGTGGTGTGGACTGTGGACTGTGGTGTGGACTGTAGTATGTGGTGTGGACTGTGGTGTGGACTGTGGACTGTGGTGTGGACTGTAGTGTGGACTGTAGTGAGGACTGTGGTGTGGACTGTGGTGTGGACTGTGGTGTGGACTGTGGTGTGGACTGTAGTGAGGACTGTAGTGTGGACTGTGGTGTGGACTGTGGTGTGGACTGTGGTGTGGACTGTGGTGTGCACTGTAGTGTGGACTGTGGTGTGGACTGTGGTGTGGACTGTAGTGTGGACTGTGGTGTGGACTGTGGTGTGGACTGTGGTGTGGACTGTGGTGTGGACTGTGGTGTGGACTGTAGTGCGGACTGTGGTGCGGACTGTGGTGCGGACTGTGGTGTGGACTGTGGTGTGGACTGTGGACTGTGGTGTGGACTGTAGTGCGGACTGTGGTGCGGACTGTGGTGCGGACTGTGGTGCGGACTGTGGTGTGGACTGTGGTGTGGACTGTGGACTGTAGTGTGGACTGTGGTGTGGACTGTGGTGTGGACTGTGGACTGTGGTGTGGACTGTGGTGTGGACTGTAGTGTGGACTGTGGTGTGGACTGTAGTGCGGACTGTGGTGCGGACTGTGGTGTGGACTGTGGACTGTGGTGCGGACTGTGGTGCGGACTGTGGTGCGGACTGTAGTGTGGACTGTGGTGTGGACTGTGGACTGTGGTGTGGACTGTAGTATGGACTGTGGTGTGGACTGTGGTGTGGACTGTAGTGTGGACTGTGGTGTGGAAGGTGGTGTGGACTGTGGTATGGACTGTGGACTGTGGTGTGGACTGTAGTGTGGACTGTAGTGTGGACTGTGGTGTGGACTGTGGTGTGGACTGTGGTGTGGACTGTGGTGTGGACTGTGGACTGTGGTGTGGACTGTGGTGTGGACTGTAGTGTGGACTGTAGTGTGGACTGTAGTGTGGACTGTGGTGTGGACTGTAGTGTGGACTGTGGTGTGGACTGTGGTGTGGACTGTGGTGTGGACTGTAGTGTGGACTGTGGTGTGGACTGTGGTGTGGACTGTGGTGTGGACTGTGGTGCGGACTGTGGTGTGGACTGTGGTGTGGACTGTGGTGTGGACTGTGGTGTGGACTGTGGTGCGGACTGTGGTGCGGACTGTGGTGCGGACTGTAGTGCGGACTGTGGTGTGGACTGTGGTGTGGACTGTGGTGTGGACTGTGGTGCGGACTGTGGTGCGGACTGTGGTGCGGACTGTGGTGTGGACTGTAGTGTGGACTGTGGACTGTGGTGTGGACTGTAGTATGGACTGTGGTGTGGACTGTGGACTGTGGTGTGGACTGTAGTATGGACTGTGGTGTGGACTGTGGTGTGGACTGTGGACTGTGGTGTGGACTGTAGTATGGACTGTGGTGTGGTCTGTGGTGTGGACTGTGGACTGTGGTGTGGACTGTAGTGTGGACTGTAGTGAGGACTGTAGTGTGGACTGTGGTGTGGACTGTGGTGTGGACTGTGGTGTGGACTGTGGTGTGGACTGTGGTGTGGACTGTGGTGTGGACTGTAGTGAGGACTGTGGTGTGGACTGTGGTGTGGACTGTGGTGTGGACTGTGGTGTGGACTGTGGTGTGCACTGTGGTGTGGACTGTGGTGTGGACTGTGGTGTGGACTGTGGTGTGGACTGTGGTGTGGACTGTAGTGTGGACTGTGGTGTGGACTGTGGTGTGGACTGTGGACTGTGGTGTGGACTGTGGTGTGGACTGTAGTGTGGACTGTGGTGTGGACTGTAGTGCGGACTGTGGTGCGGACTGTGGTGCGGACTGTGGTGCGGACTGTGGTGTGGACTGTGGTGCGGACTGTGGTGCGGACTGTGGTGCGGACTGTAGTGTGGACTGTGGTGTGAACTGTAGTGTGGACTGTGGTGCGGACTGTGGTGCGGACTGTGGTGCGGACTGTAGTGTGGACTGTGGTGTGGACTGTGGACTGTGGTGTGGACTGTAGTATGGACTGTGGTGTGGACTGTGGACTGTGGTGTGGACTGTAGTATGGACTGTGGTGTGGACTGTGGACTGTGGTGTGGACTGTGGTGTGGACTGTGGACTGTGGTGTGGACTGTAGTGTGGACTGTGGTGTGGAAGGTGGTGTGGACTGTGGTATGGACTGTGGTGTGGACTGTAGTGTGGACTGTAGTGTGGACTGTGGTGTGGACTGTGGTGTGGACTGTGGACTGTGGTGTGGACTGTGGTGTGGACTGTAGTGTGGACTGTAGTGTGGACTGTGGTGTGGACTGTGGTGTGGACTGTGGTGTGGACTGTAGTGTGGACTGCGGTGCAGAATGCGGTGCGGACTGCGGTGCGGACTGTGGTGCGGACTGTAGTGTGGACTGTGGTGTGGACTGTGGACTGTGGTGTGGACTGTAGTATGGACTGTGGTGTGGACTGTGGACTGTGGTGTGGACTGTAGTATGGACTGTAGTGTGGACTGTGGTGTGGACTGTGGTGTGGACTGTGGACTGTGGTGTGGACTGTGGTGTGGACTGTAGTGTGGACTGTAGTGTGGACTGTGGTGTGGACTGTGGTGTGGACTGTGGTGTGGACTGTAGTGTGGACTGCGGTGCAGAATGCGGTGCGGACTGTGGTGTGGACTGTGGTGCGGACTGTAGTGTGGACTGTGGTGTGGACTGTGGACTGTGGTGTGGACTGTAGTATGGACTGTGGTGTGGACTGTGGACTGTGGTGTGGACTGTAGTATGGACTGTGGTGTGGACTGTGGACTGTGGTGTGGACTGTGGACTGTGGTGTGGACTGTAGTGTGGACTGTGGTGTGGAAGGTGGTGTGGACTGTGGTATGGACTGTGGACTGTGGTGTGGACTGTAGTGTGGACTGTAGTGTGGACTGTGGTGTGGACTGTGGTGTGGACTGTGGTGTGGACTGTGGACTGTGGTGTGGACTGTGGTGTGGACTGTAGTGTGGACTGTAGTGAGGACTGTAGTGTGGACTGTAGTGTGGACTGTGGTGTGGACTGTAGTGTGGACTGTGGTGTGGACTGTGGTGTGGACTGTGGTGTGGACTGTAGTGTGGACTGTGGTGTGGACTGTGGTGTGGACTGTGGTGTAGACTGTGGTGCGGACTGTGGTGTGGACTGTAGTGTGGACTGTGGTGTGGACTGTGGTGTGGACTGTGGTGCGGACTGTGGTGCGGACTGTAGTGTGGACTGTGGTGTGGACTGTGGTGTGGACTGTGGTGTGGACTGTGGTGTAGACTGTGGTGCGGACTGTGGTGCGGACTGTGGTGCGGACTGTGGTGTGGACTGTAGTGTGGACTGTGGACTGTGGTGTGGACTGTAGTATGGACTGTGGTGTGGACTGTGGACTGTGGTGTGGACTGTAGTATGGACTGTGGTGTGGACTGTGGTGTGGACTGTGGACTGTGGTGTGGACTGTAGTATGGACTGTGGTGTGGTCTGTGGTGTGGACTGTGGACTGTGGTGTGGACTGTAGTGTGGACTGTAGTGAGGACTGTAGTGTGGACTGTGGTGTGGACTGTGGTGTGGACTGTGGTGTGGACTGTGGTGTGGACTGTGGTGTGGACTGTAGTGAGGACTGTGGTGTGGACTGTGGTGTGGACTGTGGTGTGGACTGTGGTGTGGACTGTGGTGTGCACTGTGGTGTGGACTGTGGTGTGGACTGTGGTGTGGACTGTGGTGTGGACTGTGGTGTGGACTGTAGTGTGGACTGTGGTGTGGACTGTGGTGTGGACTGTGGACTGTGGTGTGGACTGTGGTGTGGACTGTAGTGTGGACTGTGGTGTGGACTGTAGTGCGGACTGTGGTGCGGACTGTGGTGCGGACTGTGGTGCGGACTGTGGTGTGGACTGCGGACTGTGGTGCGGACTGTGGTGCGGACTGTAGTGTGGACTGTGGTGTGAACTGTAGTGTGGACTGTGGTGCGGACTGTGGTGCGGACTGTGGTGCGGACTGTAGTGTGGACTGTGGTGTGGACTGTGGACTGTGGTGTGGACTGTAGTATGGACTGTGGTGTGGACTGTGGACTGTGGTGTGGACTGTAGTATGGACTGTGGTGTGGACTGTGGACTGTGGTGTGGACTGTGGTGTGGACTGTGGACTGTGGTGTGGACTGTAGTGTGGACTGTGGTGTGGAAGGTGGTGTGGACTGTGGTATGGACTGTGGTGTGGACTGTAGTGTGGACTGTAGTGTGGACTGTGGTGTGGACTGTGGTGTGGACTGTGGTGTGGACTGTGGACTGTGGTGTGGACTGTGGTGTGGACTGTAGTGTGGACTGTAGTGTGGACTGTGGTGTGGACTGTGGTGTGGACTGTGGTGTGGACTGTAGTGTGGACTGCGGTGCAGAATGCGGTGCGGACTGCGGTGCGGACTGTGGTGCGGACTGTGGTGCGGACTGTGGTGTGGACTGGTGCGGACTGTAGTGTGGACTGTGGTGTGGACTGTGGACTGTGGTGTGGACTGTAGTATGGACTGTGGTGTGGACTGTGGACTGTGGTGTGGACTGTAGTATGGACTGTGGTGTGGACTGTGGACTGTGGTGTGGACTGTGGACTGTGGTGTGGACTGTAGTGTGGACTGTGGTGTGGAAGGTGGTGTGGACTGTGGTATGGACTGTGGACTGTGGTGTGGACTGTAGTGTGGACTGTAGTGTGGACTGTGGTGTGGACTGTGGTGTGGACTGTGGTGTGGACTGTGGTGTGGACTGTGGACTGTGGTGTGGACTGTGGTGTGGACTGTAGTGTGGACTGTAGTGAGGACTGTAGTGTGGACTGTAGTGTGGACTGTGGTGTGGACTGTAGTGTGGACTGTGGTGTGGACTGTGGTGTGGACTGTAGTGTGGACTGTGGTGTGGACTGTGGTGTGGACTGTGGTGTAGACTGTGGTGTAGACTGTGGTGCGGACTGTGGTGTGGACTGTAGTGTGGACTGTGGTGTGGACTGTGGTGTGGACTGTGGTGTAGACTGTGGACTGTGGTGTGGACTGTAGTATGGACTGTGGTGTGGACTGTGGACTGTGGTGTGGACTGTAGTATGGACTGTGGTGTGGACTGTGGACTGTGGTGTGGACTGTGGACTGTGGTGTGGACTGTAGTGTGGACTGTGGTGTGGAAGGTGGTGTGGACTGTGGTATGGACTGTGGACTGTGGTGTGGACTGTAGTGTGGACTGTGGTGTGGACTGTGGTGTGGACTGTGGTGTGGACTGTGGTGTGGACTGTGGACTGTGGTGTGGACTGTGGTGTGGACTGTAGTGTGGACTGTAGTGAGGACTGTAGTGTGGACTGTAGTGTGGACTGTGGTGTGGACTGTAGTGTGGACTGTGGTGTGGACTGTGGTGTGGACTGTGGTGTGGACTGTGGTGTGGACTGTGGTGTAGACTGTGGTGCGGACTGTGGTGCGGACTGTAGTGTGGACTGTGGTGTGGACTGTGGTGTGGACTGTGGTGCGGACTGTGGTGCGGACTGTAGTGTGGACTGTGGTGTGGACTGTGGTGTGGACTGTGGTGCGGACTGTGGTGCGGACTGTGGTGCGGACTGTGGTGCGGACTGTGGTGTGGACTGTAGTGTGGACTGTGGTGTGGACTGTGGACTGTGGTGTGGACTGTAGTATGGACTGTGGTGTGGACTGTGGACTGTGGTGTGGACTGTAGTATGGACTGTGGTGTGGACTGTGGTGTGGACTGTGGACTGTGGTGTGGACTGTAGTATGGACTGTGGTGTGGACTGTGGTGTGGACTGTGGTGTGGACTGTGGACTGTGGTGTGGACTGTAGTGTGGACTGTAGTGAGGACTGTAGTGTGGACTGTGGTGTGGACTGTGGTGTGGACTGTGGTGTGGACTGTAGTGAGGACTGTAGTGTGGACTGTGGTGTGGACTGTGGTGTGGACTGTGGTGTGCACTTTAGTGTGGACTGTGGTGTGGACTGTGGTGTGGACTGTGGTGTGGACTGTGGTGTGGACTGTAGTGTGGACTGTGGTGTGGACTGTGGTGTGGACTGTGGACTGTGGTGTGGACTGTGGTGTGGATTGTAGTGTGGACTGTGGTGTGGACTGTAGTGCGGACTGTGGTGCGGACTGTGGTGCGGACTGTGGTGTGGACTGTGGTGTGGACTGTAGTGTGGACTGTGGTGTGGACTGTAGTGCGGACTGTGGTGCGGACTGTGGTGTGGACTGTGGACTGTGGTGCGGACTGTGGTGCGGACTGTGGTGCGGACTGTAGTGTGGACTGTGGTGTGGACTGTGGACTGTGGTGTGGACTGTAGTATGGACTGTGGTGTGGACTGTGGACTGTGGTGTGGACTGTAGTGTGGACTGTGGTGTGGAAGGTGGTGTGGACTGTGGTATGGACTGTGGACTGTGGTGTGGACTGTAGTGTGGACTGTAGTGTGGACTGTGGTGTGGACTGTGGTGTGGACTGTGGTGTGGACTGTGGTGTGGACTGTGGACTGTGGTGTGGACTGTGGTGTGGACTGTAGTGTGGACTGTAGTGTGGACTGTAGTGTGGACTGTGGTGTGGACTGTAGTGTGGACTGTGGTGTGGACTGTGGTGTGGACTGTGGTGTGGACTGTAGTGTGGACTGTGGTGTGGACTGTGGTGTGGACTGTGGTGTGGACTGTGGTGCGGACTGTGGTGTGGACTGTGGTGTGGACTGTGGTGTGGACTGTGGTGTGGACTGTGGTGCGGACTGTGGTGCGGACTGTGGTGCGGACTGTAGTGTGGACTGTGGTGTGGACTGTGGTGTGGACTGTGGTGTGGACTGTGGTGCGGACTGTGGTGCGGACTGTGGTGCGGACTGTGGTGTGGACTGTAGTGTGGACTGTGGACTGTGGTGTGGACTGTAGTATGGACTGTGGTGTGGACTGTGGACTGTGGTGTGGACTGTAGTATGGACTGTGGTGTGGACTGTGGTGTGGACTGTGGACTGTGGTGTGGACTGTAGTATGGACTGTGGTGTGGTCTGTGGTGTGGACTGTGGACTGTGGTGTGGACTGTAGTGTGGACTGTAGTGAGGACTGTAGTGTGGACTGTGGTGTGGACTGTGGTGTGGACTGTGGTGTGGACTGTGGTGTGGACTGTGGTGTGGACTGTGGTGTGGACTGTAGTGAGGACTGTGGTGTGGACTGTGGTGTGGACTGTGGTGTGGACTGTGGTGTGGACTGTGGTGTGCACTGTGGTGTGGACTGTGGTGTGGACTGTGGTGTGGACTGTGGTGTGGACTGTGGTGTGGACTGTAGTGTGGACTGTGGTGTGGACTGTGGTGTGGACTGTGGACTGTGGTGTGGACTGTGGTGTGGACTGTAGTGTGGACTGTGGTGTGGACTGTAGTGCGGACTGTGGTGCGGACTGTGGTGCGGACTGTGGTGCGGACTGTGGTGTGGACTGTGGACTGTGGTGCGGACTGTGGTGCGGACTGTGGTGCGGACTGTAGTGTGGACTGTGGTGTGAACTGTAGTGTGGACTGTGGTGCGGACTGTGGTGCGGACTGTGGTGCGGACTGTAGTGTGGACTGTGGTGTGGACTGTGGACTGTGGTGTGGACTGTAGTATGGACTGTGGTGTGGACTGTGGACTGTGGTGTGGACTGTAGTATGGACTGTGGTGTGGACTGTGGACTGTGGTGTGGACTGTGGTGTGGACTGTGGACTGTGGTGTGGACTGTAGTGTGGACTGTGGTGTGGAAGGTGGTGTGGACTGTGGTATGGACTGTGGTGTGGACTGTAGTGTGGACTGTAGTGTGGACTGTGGTGTGGACTGTGGTGTGGACTGTGGACTGTGGTGTGGACTGTGGTGTGGACTGTAGTGTGGACTGTAGTGTGGACTGTGGTGTGGACTGTGGTGTGGACTGTGGTGTGGACTGTAGTGTGGACTGCGGTGCAGAATGCGGTGCGGACTGCGGTGCGGACTGTGGTGCGGACTGTGGTGCGGACTGTGGTGTGGACTGTGGTGCGGACTGTAGTGTGGACTGTGGTGTGGACTGTGGACTGTGGTGTGGACTGTAGTATGGACTGTGGTGTGGACTGTGGACTGTGGTGTGGACTGTAGTATGGACTGTGGTGTGGACTGTGGACTGTGGTGTGGACTGTGGTGTGGACTGTGGACTGTGGTGTGGACTGTAGTGTGGACTGTGGTGTGGAAGGTGGTGTGGACTGTGGTATGGACTGTGGACTGTGGTGTGGACTGTAGTGTGGACTGTAGTGTGGACTGTGGTGTGGACTGTGGTGTGGACTGTGGTGTGGACTGTGGTGTGGACTGTGGACTGTGGTGTGGACTGTGGTGTGGACTGTAGTGTGGACTGTAGTGAGGACTGTAGTGTGGACTGTAGTGTGGACTGTGGTGTGGACTGTAGTGTGGACTGTGGTGTGGACTGTGGTGTGGACTGTGGTGTGGACTGTAGTGTGGACTGTGGTGTGGACTGTGGTGTGGACTGTGGTGTAGACTGTGGTGCGGACTGTGGTGTGGACTGTAGTGTGGACTGTGGTGTGGACTGTGGTGTGGACTGTGGTGCGGACTGTGGTGCGGACTGTAGTGTGGACTGTGGTGTGGACTGTGGTGTGGACTGTGGTGTGGACTGTGGTGTAGACTGTGGTGCGGACTGTGGTGCGGACTGTGGTGCGGACTGTGGTGTGGACTGTAGTGTGGACTGTGGACTGTGGTGTGGACTGTAGTATGGACTGTGGTGTGGACTGTGGACTGTGGTGTGGACTGTAGTATGGACTGTGGTGTGGACTGTGGTGTGGACTGTGGACTGTGGTGTGGACTGTAGTATGGACTGTGGTGTGGTCTGTGGTGTGGACTGTGGACTGTGGTGTGGACTGTAGTGTGGACTGTAGTGAGGACTGTAGTGTGGACTGTGGTGTGGACTGTGGTGTGGACTGTGGTGTGGACTGTGGTGTGGACTGTGGTGTGGACTGTAGTGAGGACTGTGGTGTGGACTGTGGTGTGGACTGTGGTGTGGACTGTGGTGTGGACTGTGGTGTGCACTGTGGTGTGGACTGTGGTGTGGACTGTGGTGTGGACTGTGGTGTGGACTGTGGTGTGGACTGTAGTGTGGACTGTGGTGTGGACTGTGGTGTGGACTGTGGACTGTGGTGTGGACTGTGGTGTGGACTGTAGTGTGGACTGTGGTGTGGACTGTAGTGCGGACTGTGGTGCGGACTGTGGTGCGGACTGTGGTGCGGACTGTGGTGTGGACTGTGGACTGTGGTGCGGACTGTGGTGCGGACTGTGGTGCGGACTGTAGTGTGGACTGTGGTGTGAACTGTAGTGTGGACTGTGGTGCGGACTGTGGTGCGGACTGTGGTGCGGACTGTAGTGTGGACTGTGGTGTGGACTGTGGACTGTGGTGTGGACTGTAGTATGGACTGTGGTGTGGACTGTGGACTGTGGTGTGGACTGTAGTATGGACTGTGGTGTGGACTGTGGACTGTGGTGTGGACTGTGGTGTGGACTGTGGACTGTGGTGTGGACTGTAGTGTGGACTGTGGTGTGGAAGGTGGTGTGGACTGTGGTATGGACTGTGGTGTGGACTGTAGTGTGGACTGTAGTGTGGACTGTGGTGTGGACTGTGGTGTGGACTGTGGTGTGGACTGTGGACTGTGGTGTGGACTGTGGTGTGGACTGTAGTGTGGACTGTAGTGTGGACTGTGGTGTGGACTGTGGTGTGGACTGTGGTGTGGACTGTAGTGTGGACTGCGGTGCAGAATGCGGTGCGGACTGCGGTGCGGACTGTGGTGCGGACTGTGGTGCGGACTGTGGTGTGGACTGTGGTGCGGACTGTAGTGTGGACTGTGGTGTGGACTGTGGACTGTGGTGTGGACTGTAGTATGGACTGTGGTGTGGACTGTGGACTGTGGTGTGGACTGTAGTATGGACTGTGGTGTGGACTGTGGACTGTGGTGTGGACTGTGGACTGTGGTGTGGACTGTAGTGTGGACTGTGGTGTGGAAGGTGGTGTGGACTGTGGTATGGACTGTGGACTGTGGTGTGGACTGTAGTGTGGACTGTAGTGTGGACTGTGGTGTGGACTGTGGTGTGGACTGTGGTGTGGACTGTGGTGTGGACTGTGGACTGTGGTGTGGACTGTGGTGTGGACTGTAGTGTGGACTGTAGTGAGGACTGTAGTGTGGACTGTAGTGTGGACTGTGGTGTGGACTGTAGTGTGGACTGTGGTGTGGACTGTGGTGTGGACTGTAGTGTGGACTGTGGTGTGGACTGTGGTGTGGACTGTGGTGTAGACTGTGGTGCGGACTGTGGTGTGGACTGTAGTGTGGACTGTGGTGTGGACTGTGGTGTGGACTGTGGTGTAGACTGTGGACTGTGGTGTGGACTGTAGTATGGACTGTGGTGTGGACTGTGGACTGTGGTGTGGACTGTAGTATGGACTGTGGTGTGGACTGTGGACTGTGGTGTGGACTGTGGACTGTGGTGTGGACTGTAGTGTGGACTGTGGTGTGGAAGGTGGTGTGGACTGTGGTATGGACTGTGGACTGTGGTGTGGACTGTAGTGTGGACTGTGGTGTGGACTGTGGTGTGGACTGTGGTGTGGACTGTGGTGTGGACTGTGGACTGTGGTGTGGACTGTGGTGTGGACTGTAGTGTGGACTGTAGTGAGGACTGTAGTGTGGACTGTAGTGTGGACTGTGGTGTGGACTGTAGTGTGGACTGTGGTGTGGACTGTGGTGTGGACTGTGGTGTGGACTGTGGTGTGGACTGTGGTGTAGACTGTGGTGCGGACTGTGGTGCGGACTGTAGTGTGGACTGTGGTGTGGACTGTGGTGTGGACTGTGGTGCGGACTGTGGTGCGGACTGTAGTGTGGACTGTGGTGTGGACTGTGGTGTGGACTGTGGTGCGGACTGTGGTGCGGACTGTGGTGCGGACTGTGGTGCGGACTGTGGTGTGGACTGTAGTGTGGACTGTGGTGTGGACTGTGGACTGTGGTGTGGACTGTAGTATGGACTGTGGTGTGGACTGTGGACTGTGGTGTGGACTGTAGTATGGACTGTGGTGTGGACTGTGGTGTGGACTGTGGACTGTGGTGTGGACTGTAGTATGGACTGTGGTGTGGACTGTGGTGTGGACTGTGGTGTGGACTGTGGACTGTGGTGTGGACTGTAGTGTGGACTGTAGTGAGGACTGTAGTGTGGACTGTGGTGTGGACTGTGGTGTGGACTGTGGTGTGGACTGTAGTGAGGACTGTAGTGTGGACTGTGGTGTGGACTGTGGTGTGGACTGTGGTGTGCACTTTAGTGTGGACTGTGGTGTGGACTGTGGTGTGGACTGTGGTGTGGACTGTGGTGTGGACTGTAGTGTGGACTGTGGTGTGGACTGTGGTGTGGACTGTGGACTGTGGTGTGGACTGTGGTGTGGATTGTAGTGTGGACTGTGGTGTGGACTGTAGTGCGGACTGTGGTGCGGACTGTGGTGCGGACTGTGGTGCGGACTGTGGTGTGGACTGTGGACTGTGGTGCGGACTGTGGTGCGGACTGTGGTGCGGACTGTAGTGTGGACTGTGGTGTGGACTGTGGTGTGGACTGTAGTGTGGACTGTGGTGAGGACTGTGGTGCGGACTGTGGTGCGGACTGTGGTGCGGACTGTAGTGCGGACTGTAGTGTGGACTGTGGTGTGGACTGTGGTGTGGACTGTAGTATGGACTGTGGTGTGGACTGTGGTGTGGACTGTAGTATGGACTGTGGTGTGGACTGTGGACTGTGGTGTGGACTGTGGTGTGGACTGTGGACTGTGGTGTGGACTGTAGTGTGGACTGTGGTGTGGAAGGTGGTGTGGACTGTGGTATGGACTGTGGACTGTGGTGTGGACTGTAGTGTGGACTGTAGTGTGGACTGTGGTGTGGACTGTGGTGTGGACTGTGGTGTGGACTGTGGTGTGGACTGTGGACTGTGGTGTGGACTGTGGTGTGGACTGTAGTGTGGACTGTAGTGAGGACTGTAGTGTGGACTGTGGTGTGGACTGTGGTGTGGACTGTGGTGTGGACTGTAGTGTGGACTGTAGTGTGGACTGTGGTGTAGACTGTGGTGCGGACTGTGGTGCGGACTGCGGTGCGGACTGCGGTGCGGACTGCGGTGCGGACTGCGGTGCGGACTGCAGTGTGGACTGCGGTGTGGACTGCGGTGTGGACTGTGGTGTGGACTGTGGTGTGGACTGTAGTGTGGACTGTGGTGTGGACTGTGGTGTGGACTGTGGTGTGGACTGTAGACCGAACATACGGTGACAGCGTGCAACCTGGACCGCATCAGTGAATGGTGAGATATTTTACTACATAAAATTATCCTGTCAGAAGAATTGCATGATAACTTCATTATTTATTTTTCCATCTGAATGATATCAGTGATCTTTTGTGGGGTTTTACGCATGCGCAGTAAAGGTGAATTTAGCGTTTTCAGGCGTTTTTCAAAAGTTTCTCATCCACACTGAAACGTCCGAAAACACTAGTGTGGACGGAGAGCGTTTATCAACGAAAACGCCGTTTTAAAATGTATCCGGATTAATGTAGTAATGCCTTATTGATTCTAAATGTACTGCATGTTCCCTGACCCTCCGCACAAGGCTGTCACCCAGCTGATGTTAACTTTGAATTGAGGCCTGCTAGCTTGCTCGTTACAGCGTGATTAAGCATCTTCATCAGAGGTATCACTTTGGAGGCAGACACCCTTTTCTCTCCCGAAAGCTCTACTGTATCCTGGCGGAAAGGGGCAAGAACATCTAAAGCATCCTGGACTGCCTCATACTCCAGGGCTGTAGGAGGGGTGACGTCAGTCTTTATAGAGGTCAGGGCTGCCCCCACTGGCTCTCTCAGCTGACAGAGACGCTCCAGCATGTTACAAGTGCTGTTCCAGCGAGTGTCCACTTCAGTTATCATTTTCAGGACTGGTCTCCCCATCTGCTCCTGTACTTGGGCCAGTCTCTCTTTTGCTGTAGTGCTGGTTCGGAAATAGGTCACAAATTTCCTACATTTGGATCGAATGTCGTTGAAGCTACTGATGTCATCAAAAGATTTCCTCACAATAAGGTTTAGTGCATATCGCATGCCTAACATTCAATGATCTTACACATGCTATCATGTTGGCTGCAGCATCCGTTACCAGACACTTCACTTCATCCTTTATGCCCCACTCCTCCATGAGCTTGATATGTCCAGTAGTTCTCAGCAGAATGGCTATTAGGGAAATGCTCTACACCTAGTAAAATAGTGCAGAGCTTGTCATTGTCATCTATAAAAGGGCAAGTTACTGCTAGGTAGGCATCCATGTTTAGGAATGTCCACATGTCCGAGGAAAGGCTTATAGCCGTAACTTTCTGCAACGGCTCTCTGGCCTTCTCCTTAGCCTCCTTGTATTTATGATCAACCATACACAGCTGTTTAATAAGTACACATTTTTTATAAAATGCCTTTCTTTTTCTCTCTTTCTTCCTTTTCCCCCTTGTTTACCCCTGACATGTATGGTTATATGTACTCATGTATGTAAATTATGTTTTGTTGTTATTAAAAGGCATAAACATTTTTAAAACAAGTATCGTGAGATCCTTGACGTAATAATAAACAAATATATGTGATGCTGCATGTGATCTGTAACACGAACTTTTTATTTAAATAAATAACACGGTATTGTATATTTTTCTTGCAGTAAATCTGCCACTAGAAAAATGTAACAGAGTTTGTTTTATGAGTTAATACAATTTAGAAAACATTTTTTAAAATAATATTTTAGCTGTACTGGAAAAAAAAAAGTCATGTTGGTAACACTTTATAATAACTGCACGCTTTTAATCATTAGTTAAGCATTAGTAAACAGTTAATTCATCATTTATAAAGCATTAATAGACATTAACAAGCAGTTTATAAATACAGTTATAAATGCAGTATTCTTAATTTATAAGCATATCTATAATGTGTTTAATAATTGTGTTTTCATACTTAATTAATGATCAATTTATCATTTCTAAATGAAGTATTTCATTATTTACAAACCGGTTATTTAGGAGTTGTCAGTGGTTCATAAGATCACTTAGAAAGTGTAAGTAAATTATTAATAAACTGTTTAAATACATATTATTATTCAGACATATAGTAATAGTTACTTAGTGTGTTAATAAATGGTTTATTAACATGTATTTCTACTGTAATTCAGGGTTAATTCGGGTAGTTATAAAGCATTTAGTAGTGGTCAGTTCACTATGTTTGTGAGCTAATCTAAAGTGAGGACTAGTTATGCTTTGTAAAGCGTTTATAAAGAAGATTTAAAGGCTGTTAATATTTTTATGTTCTGTATCGCTGTGTTGTATTTGTTTACTTTTTCTGTTTAGAAGAAAACTGAGTCTTTAAATCTCCTTTATAAATGCTTTACAAAGCATAACTAGTCCTCACTTTAGATTAGCTCACAAACATAGTTAACTGACCACTACTAAATGCTTTATAACTACCTGAATCTACTACATTTACTTACACTTTCTAAGTGATCTTATTAGCCACTGACAACTCCTAAATAACCGGTTTGTAAATAATGCAATACTTCATTTAAAAATGATAAAGTGATCATTAATAAATTAAGAAAATACAATTATTAAACACATTATAGACATGCTTATAAATCAAGAATACAGCATTTATAACTGTATTTATAAACTGCTTATTAATGTATATTAATGCTTTATGAATGATGAATTAACTGTTTACTAATGCTTAACTAATGATTAATAGCGTGCAGTTATTATAAAGTGTTACCAAAATGGGTATCAAGTTTGTATTCCTCTGAATAAATCATGGAGAGACTCTTGAACCTCAGAGTGAGAAACTTTATTGAGAAAGGCAAGAAAATACATATGACATATATAAAGCAGTAGTAAAGAGAGATCTGTGTGTCTCTGTATTCATTTATTTATTTTTTGTATCTGAGAGAAGTATAAAAAATAAAGTAACACTGTTAAAATGTGACACTGAAAGAGAGAGCACAAACTCAAATAATCATCAGTATTTATTATGAAAAAACACTAGAAGAACAAAAACACACTTGAAGAACCTTTAAAGTTCAGCGTTCTGCATTAGATTTCGATACTTCCTGAAAAAGATGAATATTAAAAAAGCGATAAATTAATAAATCTCACAGATACTTAAAAAAAAAAGTAAATGCCAACAAATAAAGTCATTACAAATAAATGAAGATTAATAAATAAGAAAAATAGTAATATGAGAAATGAGATCATCAATCATGTACCTGATGTGTGAATATGTGCTTGATCTCATTCAGCTCTTCTGGATCTGATCTCATAAACCACAATAATGACAGTAGCCACGCCCACCAGAGCAGAGAGGACCAATCGGATCACAGCTTCAGTAGGACCACAACAGTGGACAGAGTCTGAGGAATAAACACATCAAACTGAGATCAGATCAGTCAATAAACACTAATATCAGCGCTGACATCAACTAATATTTCTGAATACACAGAAATATGATCAAATCTAATCAACAATCTTATATTCGGTTCCAAGTGAGTTTTTATACGATCTGTCATCTCAAACTATAAAATGATTAAACAATTCAACATGTAAATAGTAGATAAGAATATTTGAAGGAGAAGAAAAATTATCTTTACTCACCATAGACAGAAACTCTGAATGCTTTTGATGAGAAGAATCCTGAAAACATCAGTAGTTTATAATCTCCAGCATGTTCAGTTGTGGTGTTTGTGATGGTCAGAGATCCAGTTTGTTTGTCCAGCTTCAGTCTGTCTCTGAATCTCCCATCAAGAACATCATCATATACAGTGATTCTGTCGAACCATTTATTGATTTCAGCTATTAAAGTGTTTTTAAACCTCCACTGAATCACATCATCATCCTTCATTTCAGTAAGATCAGAGTTCAGAGTGACTGAATCTCCCTCCTTCACTGACACTGACTTCACTGCATCTGTCAAACACACAGAGAACAAACAGAAACAGGGTTTGCAAAGATTAATACTGTTAAATAGATTTATAATTGTTTACTAAATTTGAATAGTTTAAATGTTACATTAAAAATAAACAATATAAAATAACAAAAACAAAATTGTGTATGAATTAATTAAAAAGAATGTCATTAAAAAACAGGTGTAAACTTTTTTTGAACTCACCAAAGACAAAGAGCCTGAATCTCTTTCTCTCACTGTTGATCTGCAGTTTATAAACTCCAGCATGTTCAGTTGTGGTGTTTGTGATGGTCAGAGATCCAGTTTGATTGTCCAGCTTCAGTCTGTCTCTGAATCTCCCATCAAGAACATCATCATATACAGTGATTCTGTCGGCCCGTTTATTGATTTCAGCTATTAAAGTGTTTTTAAACCTCCACTGAATCACATCATCATCCTTCATTTCAGTAAGATTAGAGTTTAGAGAGACTGAATCTCCCTCCATCACTGACACCAGGACTGAATCACCAAACACACACACACACACACACACACACACACACACACACACAGTTAATGATTTATAAAAGTAAATAGTTTGAAATTTAAAATTGAAATTAATATCATCATTAAAAACCAAAAGCAAAATGAATGTTGCATTATTAATTGTATCTTTGTGCTGAATAAAATATAAAACAAGTGAAACTAATATTTAACTCACCAAAGACAGAGAGCCTGAATCTCTTAATCTCACTGTTGATCTGTAGTTTATAACCTCCTTCAAGTTCAGTTGTGGTGTTTGTGATGGTCAGAGATCCAGTTTGATTGTCCAGCTTCAGTCTGTCTCTGAATCTCCCATCAAGAACATCATCATATACAGTGATTCTGTCGGCCGTTATATTGATTTCAGCTATTAAAGTGTTTTTATCTCCAAATGTCCACTGAATCACATCATCATCCTTCATTTCAGTAAGATCAGAGTTTAGAGTGACTGAATCTCCCTCCTTCACTGACACTGACTTCAACACTGTAACAGTAATCACTCCTGAAGAACAGAGTTTTTCACAGATTAAAGCTTTAAAATCACTTGATGATGGTTTGATGAAGCTTTACTAAAAATACTTTTAATCATGTAAATGTGAAGTGAATAATATTCTGCAGCAGCTCAAAGACAAAAGATGAAGAATAAAAAGAGAAATAGATTTAAATATGGAACAATAACTAAAAAAGACACTTTTACTTTAATGTTTAGTGTCACACTGCCATAAGTCTAATCTGTGTTTCTGTCTTGTTTCATGTTTAGCAGCTCCCAGTTATGTTTATTAGTCTTCCCAGGTGCTTCCCATTAGCCACACCCCCTTGTTATCTTGTTTAGCTTGTTTGCCCTTGTATTTAAGCCTCTGTGTCTATTTCAGTCTTTGTCAATCCTTAATGTTTGTTTGCTGGTTGTTCTGTTCCTGCGCCTTGTTTCCTGAGTCTGAGTTCACGTTTGTGTAGTCTGAGTTCAAGTGTAATAAAGGAATACTGCAAATGGATCCTACTTCCTCGTCTGCTTCAACCACCTGTGACACACACTAAAACTAATGCTTTTGATTTTCTGACCTTCATATTTATATTATTTTATTTAATCAATCAATCCATAATAACTGAGTTTTGAATTCAAAGTTGATCTGACAGAAGAGAAAAAAAGAAAAGAAAGTGTTAGTATTAACTTAATGGAGGAAAAGAGTAACAAGCACTACTTAAATGTCCAGCCCGCAGAAGTCACACTTACCCTGTAACTACATGAACAAGAGTATATTTCTCCAGTATTTAAGCAAATGTTGCAATAGTTTTAGTTCTCAGTGCACTTTTGTTAAAAGAAAGTCCTGTATAAATGCACAGATATGGACCCTATAATTTTTTTAAAGCCTATATGTATTGGTATACTGTTATTACAAAAAGGTTTGCAGTGTCTGTTCTCGCTAAATTTCTCTCAAATGTAAGATTGTTGTATCATAATAGTAGAATAAGTAACGCTTAAGGCCATTGCACACTGAGTCCGAAATTTTCGTATGCGTTTTTTCGTGTTCGTCAGCCATACGAACCTTGCACACTGAGGGCCTTATCTTGCACCCAGCGCAAGTGACTTTGTACACCGACGCATGTATCATTCCTATTTTGCACGCGCGCAAAGCGGACTTTTCCCTCCACAGAAGCACGTCGGTAAGTTAGGAAATACACTTGCGCTCCCGGGGGCGGTTCAGCGCAAAGAGGAGGCGTGTTCTGGCGCAAACGTTCCTTCATGCTATTTTGCAGGTTTAGAAAACAATTGCGCCACTAACCAGGAAAAAAATTGTTTAAAGTCAGTGGTGCGTTGCCCATGTTATTGTAATATGCTATTTTAAGGGCGCATGCTTGGCCATAATCATTGTAGCGTGTGCACAACGCGCATACACTTTGATTCTCTCATCTACACAGAAGCAGCAGTTTTCATTTTTGCAAATCATACATTATTACGATAGATAGATAGATAGATAGATAGATAGATAGACAATTTTTTATAAAAGCATACATCTAGCTTACACATTTACCCAAATTATCATACGCCTGTTTAACCGAAGTTAATTTGGGTGGGTTTCTCCATTTCAATGTAACTTCTCTCTTTTACGGCCGTGACGAGAGCGTTGCTCTCCTTGGCTGTGAACCGCTCCTGGCGCCGCCTGGCAAATCCGCCGTTACAATAGCAATCCGCTATGGAAAAAGCGCGTCTGCTCTTAAAGGGAATGTGAGATGTCACTCTGATTGGTTTATTTCACGTTACGCCCAAACCACACCTATGAATAATGAAGCTACTTCAGACCAACCCATTTTAGATTTGCGCCTGGCGCAAGAGTCATTTATCCTGCCGGGAAAATACCCGCCCACAAAGTTACTTGCGCTTTGCGCTTGACACTTGCGTTTCAGATCGTTAAAATAGGGCCCTGAGTCTGATGCGTATTTATTAAACCTTTGCGGGAAAAAACGCTAAAAATACTAAATGGATTTGTCAAGCAGTGAGGATGATTTTGTTGCCCTCTTTCTTCTTAAGAAGAGGAAAAGAAAGAGGAAATATTGGGTCCATCCAATCCTGAGATTGCGCCGAGAGGAAGGAGAGTTTCACCTCCTTATCAAGGAGTTGCGAAATTATCCCGAGCGATTCAAAATTTACCTCAGAATGTCAGTGGAACAGTTTGATGGTTTGCTAGCGATACTGGAGCCACATATTAAAAAGAAGACCACCAATTTCTGTGAACCAATCGATCCTGAACAGAGACTGGCAGTATGTCTAAGGTATGGACTGACACACGGACACACGGACACACACACACACACGCACGGCCGGCGTGTGACAGACACTTGTCTGCTTGTCAGACGCCATTCTGGATTTTGTCGTTCGCTTGTACGGTGGCTTTGAATTGTCAAAAAACCTCTCCAAATACTGGCTGTGGATGCGAAAAACGCAGAAAATCGAACCCGATCCGATTTTTTTTATTACGGACGAAAGTTTCGTAGACAGTATGCAAGCGTGATTGACATAAAGTGAGGTCGAATTTTTTTTTTTTCGTGCGAATTTCGGATGCGAATTTCGGACTCAGTGTGCAATGGCCTTAAGTTCTAAAATACCGACAGTATACATAATTTGTTCATTCTTCTGGTTATTATCCCTTTATTCCTAAAACTTTACATGTTGTAGGTACACTATAATTACAAAAAGTTACACTGTAAATTAGTTTTAAATACGCAGTTCTTTGCGGGCTGTGATCTTAAGTGTTACCAAGCAAACTCCAGCAGCTCGAGCTCTTACTAGAACCAGGAAGTGTGATCATATTAGCCCGGCTCTGTCAACACTGCGTTTGCTCTCTATCAAACATTGCATATATTTAAAAATCCTGATGACTACTATAAACTACTATTACTAAGATCAGAGTTTAGAGTGACTGAAATAAACAATACCATAAAGCAACGAAAAGAAAAAATGGAATTTAATTTTGTCATTAAAAACAGGTGAAACCTGTTTATTTAACACTTTCACGCGTGATTCTGACTGGGTGAGTTTATCAAGGCGACATTTATTTTAAAACTCTGTCAACACCAGGGGGGCAGGGTTTCATAAAATATTGAAGCTTCCCCGGGCGCCGCCATTGATTAGCGGACCCCCACCTGCTGTTAGCATTCCATTGACTCCCATTCATTTTGGCATCACTTTGACAGCGAATAACTTTACATCTGAGGCATTTAAAGACTCCATTTGTCCATTATTTATTTCTAAAGAAACACGAAAATGTATAAAAGGCTCCATTACCTTGTAGCTTACGTTATGGCCCCGTAGAAGCAGTTTTTGTAAAAATAGGCTAACGATTGCATCATAACCACGCGACTCTCTGTCGCACAGTAGAGAAATTACCGTATAGACAGGAGGAGAAGCTCGCTGGCGATCGGGGGGACGTGGAGGCAAAATGACAAAATAATTAATCAGAATACTTAGCAAAAGTTGCTCCTGCTCCTAGCTCATGGACACCTCCTACTCACACTCTCCGTCTCTGCAAGTTTCAGAAGGGAATGATTCAGATTTCTCTTGGCACAGCTACTAGAAGACAGACGGGTTGCTCACGTCAAATCTACGTCGTCAAGCTCAGTTTGAGTCTGCGCAGTACGCTCGACCATCAGGAAGTTAATGCTTCTAATTTACTTTACTTTTCTCCGTTGAAGTCTATGGGGTCGCTGTGTCCAGTTTATATACTGTCTATGGTCAACACTGCGCTGACTCTCTATCAAACATTGCATACATTTAAAAATCCTGATGATTACTATAAACTACTATTACTAAGATCAGAGTTTAGAGTGACTGAAATAAACAATATCATAAAACAATGAAAAGAAAAAATGTTGTTTAATTTAATTTTGTCATTAAAAACAAGTGAAACCAATAGACTATTTAATCCTTTCACGTGTGATTCTGACTGGGTGACTTTATTAAGGCGACATTTATTTTAAAACGTTTCCCCTTTATTGTTTTCATGGCGAACCGTCATACTTGTCATGATCTTGATTTAAAATCTGAGATGGCGCTACCATGTTTGTTTGCGCCGCAAAAAGAGTTTGAAGAGTTTGAATCTGTCAGTTATGTGACATCACTGAACATTGCAAATCCCATATTTGGGACTGTATCACTCAAAAGGTTTACTCACTGCGGACATAGAGCCTGAATCTCTTGATCTCACTGTTGATCTGTAGTTTATATTCTCCAGCATGTTCAGTTGTGGTGTTTGTGATGGTCAGAGATCCAGTTTGATTGTCCAGCTTCAGTCTGTCTCTGAATCTCCCATCAAGAACATCATCATATACAGTGATTCTGTCGGCCGTTATATTGATTTCAGCTATTAAAGTGTTTTCATCTCCAAACCTCCACTGAATCACATCATCATCCTTCATTTCAGTAAGATTAGAGTTTATAGTGACTGAATCTCCCTCCTTCATTTCATCATCACCAAACACTCCTGAAGAGCAGAGTTTTTCACGGATTAAAGCTTTAAAATCACTTGATGTTGGTTTGATGAAGCTTCACTAAAATACTTTTAATCATGTAAATGCGAAGTGATTAATATTCTGCAGCAGTTCAAAGACAAAAGATGAGGAATGAAAATGAGAAATAGTTAAAACAGTTTTATATAATCAATAAATGCATTAAAATGAGTGGCTTTAATCTCCTTTCTGACTAATTTAACCAGTAATTTATCACATCAGAACAGAAACAACTGAAACCAGAAAAACACATTTAAAACTCACCATCCAGACGCCACAAACACAAACAGAGCAAAGCTAATTTGAGGAACATTTTCTTCATCGGTTCACTGAAAAGCCCACGATAGTAACTCTTAAAGTCTGAAACACTCAGATTGATCTGAAAGACTGAACTGAGATATTTATCTGGTTGTGTGTGAATCCTCCCCCAACCTCAGTTAGTTTCCGCTCACACATCCGTCTCCTTTAACATCACGAAAATCAACAAGCTTTTGCTGATCTTACATTTTCAAATGAATTCTGGCCCTGAATGAAAACTAATAGCAGAAGAGTGAAATATTGGAATAGATATCTGTAAATCTACTGGTGTGTTATTTAGTGCTGTGAGCTGTCAATCATATTTAACCTCTGACCCGTGACTCTTATTTGACTGTTGATGGATTCACTTTATTTCAGTGTAAAGATGTTTTGTGTGGAGTGGAAGATTGTGACCTTCTTATTAGCAGGAGAGAAAATGAAGAAACGCTTCAGCCACAAACTACTGACGCACACAGAGACGACAAACATCCAGCAGAAGCTGTTTATCCACCGACAGATCAAACCAGACACACAGATGTTTGTACAGATAAAATAAAAGGAAAAACCATTGCAGGGTTCATTTGACGCAAAAGCCAGTAGATTACGTCATTTAGTAATTTTTGCTTGTATTGCTACAACAAGAGTCAGAGTTAAAGGAACACACAGTAATCTGTAAATGAAATTGTTCATTTAGAGAAATTAGCATTTGGTGCATTTGGACCTGTGAGATTTAGTCTTGGTAAAAACCTTTTGAGTCTTTTGGTCTTTTCTTCTGAGGAAACTGAGAAGGCCTGGATCAGTGTTTTCTGAAATAATGATGAGCTTACTGTATATAACATATTATAATAGTTCAACAGTGACGGTACAAGGACTGGAAAAACTACACTGAAAACATTCAACATTTTAGTGCACAAACACCTCCAACAAGACCACCATGAAGTCAGCACTCACAATTATTGAGGGAGTGGAGAATATCTCTGATGATATTATTATACTTGCTCCAAACCAAGAGACACATGATCCGAGACGACATGCAGTATAGCGGAGGCTCGTAGACTGTGGATTGACACTCAACATAATACAATGTGAACAAGCTAGTGTTCATGGGAATGTTTCTTTCTGAAAAGGGGATTGACTCGACCGCTGAAAGAGTTCATGCTGTGGTTGAGGCCAGAGAAACACAGAAGTTTAAGTGCCTTAAAACAGAAATCAAGCATTCTGCGTTAGTTCGGACAGGCCTTGTAGTCAAGCTCCGCTATCAGCTGATTGGCTAAATTCCAACCCCGCCCATATCAGCTGATCCAATTCCTATGCACTCAACTGGCAACTCTTAAACAGGGCACTTTACTTAAACACAGCTTCAGTCTACCTGATTGTCAGCTTCACTGCATACTGCTTTTCAATCAAGATAGGTGAAACCATCTTTCTTTATCGATATGCGTTTTTGTCGGTCTGCTTTATCAATTCATTATGAAGTAACCATACATAAGGTTAAATTCACGTGTCATTCAGTGAAATACTAAGCATATAATAAGCTGGCCAATATGAAATATTGCATTTATACAGCAGCAAGCAGACAACGTATTTGCCATGAGGATACAGAGACAAAGCTTTGCTAAACTCTTTAAAGCTTCCATTTCCATCAGGTTCACACAAAAAATTATTAAAACCCCAGAGATGAAAAAAACCCTGAACATTATGTGTAAGGCAATAAAAAGCATACTCTATCGTTAACCTTTTTTTTTTATAAAACATTTTGTCAATAAAATAGGATCAGTACACCCACTTTCTTCAACTTTGTTTTTTCTAGTACACCAAATTGCCAACTTCACCATTCCATAAAGAAAATTAAGAATAATAACTTTATTCTTGTTTTCTACTGAGTACTTTGGCCCATAAATAAATAATGAAACATTAAATAAACCCATTAGCTTCAGACTCCAACCCTTCACTAACTGCATCAAGTTTTTCAGGCGATAACATTCCATAAATGTATGAATCACAGTTTCTGATGCATTACAAAAAGGACAACCCTCCCCAACTAAAGGATTCAGTCATGCTATGTGTCTGTTTGTGGCTAAAACGCCATGTACAATTCTCCACTGCAGATCTCCCACTCTCTTTTCAGTGGTTTTTTTGTACAGGGTCCGTCAGCTACCTTTCGGGGAAGAGCCTGACCCCAACACTAAAGTCCATTTGCTTCCTGTTTGATCTTTAAGGTCTTGATAGTTCTTAGTTTTAACACATGCTGTATATAAAGTTCTTTTTGACAAATCATTGAACAACCCCATTTCTGGAGTATTCAGAGATAGCAGTTTTGCAGGATCTTCCTCTTGATAATCCTTTTTCATCAAAAAGTCAAATTCCGGAAAAGAATATGGCTCATCTTCTGTACAAGTCTCTTTGAGAAATTCTTTAGCTGAAAAAGGAAATGCAGCTTCTAGGTCTTCTAGCACTCGCTTGGCGAGACGCACAGACCTGAAACCTACTTTTTGAGCAAGTTCTTCAGCTTCAATCCACCCATCTCTTTTTCTTAGATCCCGAAACATGGATATTCCAGCACAAATCAAATTTGACCTTGTGGTCTCAGAGTTCAGGATCTCAACAGGAAAAAGAGGATTGAAAAAAAGAGATTCGTTAAACAGCCACGGACCTGGTTTTGACCACTCTCTTGAAACAGTAAACAATTGCCATAAATCCAAAATATTGAGGTAAAAAGGGTTAAGTCCACCAAGAGAAGTTCACTTTAGGGTCATGGTGAATAGCTGTTTATCTAGACCCATTCGTCCAGCCTTGCGTAAAAGAGCACACGTTAGTTCCATCCATCCATGATGCCGGTGATATAATAGGCGCTGAATAGCCTGCAGTCGGAAAGTTGTCAATCTAGTTCGAATATCTATCAGTCCCTGTCCCCCTTCTTGAACAGGAAGATAGATGACAGCAGCTCTCAGCCAATGCTGACCAGTCCAAAAAAAATTAACAAGTCTCCTTTGAATTTCTTGGATTAACATCACTGGTGGATCCACAACCATCAGTTTATGCCATAGCATTGAGGCAATGAGATTGTTGGCAACCAGTACTCTCCCCCTATATGATAAATGGGGTAGCAACCAATTCCAGCTAGACAACCTCGCACAGACCTTCTCCACTAAACCCTCCCAATTTTTCTTTTTATATTCCTCTTGACCAAGATATACTCCTAGATATTTCAAACCAAGTGTACCCCATTGAATATTATTAGGGAGTTTTGGCAAAACCATACTGAGGTTTCCAGTAGAACCATACCACACAGCTTCTGTTTTATCCCAGTTAAGCCTAGCTGATGAAGCTCTTTCATAGATGTCTAAAGCCCCCTTTAAATTCTGTACATCTTCCTGTTGTTGAATAAGTACAGTAATATCATCAGCGTATGCAGATAATATAATAGACTCTTTTTTTAAACTGCCATTTATAGTTAAACCTTTTAGTTTACGTCTAAGCATACACAATAGGGGTTCAATCGCCAAACTGTACAGTTGGCCAGACAATGGGCAGCCTTGTCTGATTCCTTTTTGTATTTTAACTGGTACACTTAACCCACCTCCTATTTTTATCATACTCACGGATCCTTTATACAACAATTTTATCCATGATATTAAACTATCGCCAAAACCAAAACACTTTAACACATGAAACAAATACAGATGATCCACCCGATCAAATGCTTTTTCTTGGTCTAGAGATATTAGACCAGCACTAACATTGTACATTCTTAAATATTCTAAAAGATCTCTCATTAAAAACAAATTATCATAAATACATATTTTAGGGACACAATAAGACTGATCTTCATGAACAAAAGAACCTAAAACCGTCTTAAGACGATTTGCAATTGATTTAGATAATATCTTATAATCAGAGTTAAGAACAGCAATAGGTCTCCAGTTTTTAAGTAAACACAAATCTCCTTTCTTTGGAAGAAGAGAAAGGACTGCCCTTTGACAACTTTTAACTTCTGCACACATTAACTGATCTTGATGAAACTTCAGCAGTGTGTTCGTGGTAAGAGGCCGATCAGATGGATGTAACTATTGTGAGTCAAAGTTATAGCGCCACCAACTGGTAGCAGGAAGTGTGTCACTTTCAAAATGCTTTTGACAAAAGTGGGGGGGTTAGTTTTACCCACAGTTATAAAAATCAGTACGTATATTGATCTCATCGAGCCGGACAACTTTCTAATTTACAGTCATTAGCTCAGCGGATTTATTTGCAAATTCAGCCTCTGCATTTTTAGCCACTCCTGCTAAGTGGTTTATTTTATTCACACCAAACTTTTTCAACATGATGAAAATACATTAAAGATGCTAAATTGTGAATGGATATTGAATATCTCAAACGGTTTTGATATGGCGAGGGATTAAAGTAATGTCAAAAAAGGAATCAGAAAACATCTCATATCTTCTACAAATGTAATTATACACCGTTTATTTTTATATAAAATTATACAAATATTAGAACTAAACCCATTTTATTCTGTTTTTGCAATTCAAGAAGTATAAAAAAAGTTAAAAACAGGCTATTTAGTGCTATTTGGTTCAACAAAAAAGCAAACATAGGGCTATACTGCCCTCTTGTGTCCAAAAGGATATAAATATAGTATATTAAACTTTTTACTAGGTAGGCCTATATTGTATTTAAATATAAATGTATTAGGTATATGACTGTGAGGATATTTTCCCATCGGTTAATCGACGTGTGACACGAGCGGGTGCTTTTAAATCGCTAATATAAAAGT
Source organism: Leuciscus idus (assembly GCA_021554675.1). Lineage (NCBI taxonomy): Eukaryota > Metazoa > Chordata > Actinopteri > Cypriniformes > Leuciscidae > Leuciscus > Leuciscus idus. The sequence continues at coordinate 63,415,032 of CM038621.1, forward strand.
GAAAGTAAAATTCGGACGTCCGCACGGACATTGATAATGGTGCACACACGTTGGAAAGAATGATACTTTTAAACATAACACTAAACCGCCATTAGGTGTCGCCAGGCGACCGTCTTAATGAGCGAGTCATTGATTCATTCGGTCAAACGATTCGTTCGAATGACTGAGTCATTCATGATTGAGACAGATGTTTATGGATTGATCATTGAATCTTTCTCAACCGATTCGTTCTAAATGCTGAATCATTCAGTAATGAGAAAACAAGTTGCTGTGAGATGCGCGACGGTTCTGCTGTGATCTTTGTTTAACTATTTTTGCTGCTGAAACAGAACAAAAACAGTCAATATTGCATCTAAAATGTAAGTGACTTAATTATAACTGTTTATTAACCTGTTGTATGAAATCAATGTCACAGTTTCAATCGTGATTGTATTCAGGAAACAGTAGCCTACTCGTCAAGTGAGGTTGCTTAACTCTATCATAGGTTATTAAATATATAAAAACTCCATATTTGTAATTTTTATAGTCAGTATGTTGTTAACTGGGTTTCTTTTTTGTGTGCTGCGCTCATTTGTTTACGTTTCTCCTGGAGAAGCTGCACGAGCCTCAGCAGCGCAACCTTGTTACCATTGATCAGTAATACATTTATTATCAACTGTTGATTGCAATTTAAAATGAATGTAATAAAATTAGAATAATCTCTCGTTTTTTTGTGATTCCCAAGTTATTTTTTGTCATTGACGTTCTAATCAGGCTACTCTGGTCGGGCAAGCTAAATTCTCTTTCAGGTAGGCCTATTGTATATAAATATATTAGGGATGTCGGTTAATCGACGTGTGATACCGCTGGGGGCTTTTAAATCGCTAACTTAAAGTAAAATACAGATGTCTGCACAGACTTGAATAATGGTGCTGAGTAGAGCGAGCATTTTCAATGAATTCCTATGGAAGTAGGAATTAACTAAAAAACGTTCATTCTGTTCTGCTCGTTCCTCGCCGTGGGCGCTCACAGTTATGAATGCCTGTTTAGCCAAGAGCTTTTAGTTTAATTTTAAAATGAACGCCATTTCGGGGGGTGGATTGCTTGAATTTATTTTACAAAAGCACCATGTTGTGTTTTATTGCGAGTGTACATAAATATAAGTAAACACTTTGCAGTTTGAATGATGTCCTGTATGAACAAAATGTGCCAATTATGTGTACTGTTAAATCACACACACATTCCAGCATTGCAAACTTGACATCGCAGCCTGTTCATTATAGCCTTAATAAAATATAATAAAATAGTAAACCTAACATATACACACTGCTCTGTTTAAATAGTCAGTAGTACAATTCGTACATTAACAGTAAGCACTGCTCCACTGTGATTTTTCCAAGCACATTTTTGCGCGTGTGAAGAGGATGATTTTTTTCGTCGATATTGGAAACCAACTGAAGTACAAAGCCTATAATAAAGAATAGTTTAGCATCCAAATACATCACAACTGTTGAAACATTTTGATTCTAATGATAGGGTTACGTGAGCCCAACACTGTCACGATCCACACATAGGAAACAGAGAGAAGATCCAATTGCAATATGTATCTTTAATGAGGGTAATCCGTTACTCAGAAACAGTCCATGCAGGGGTCAAAACCAAGATAGCAATTCAACATAAAAAGACACACGAAAAACAGGCAAGAACAGAACTCGGAAGTGGCGTGATAATTACAAGGACTCCGTGACATACTAAAACAGACAGGGTTATATACACAGGGAAATGACAATGCTAACGGGGAACAGGCCGAGTGCAATGATCAGTGATAAGGGACAGCTGAGTGCAATGAAAAGACAAGGATCATGGGGGATGTAGTTCAAGAGTGTGATGGACACCGTGGGGAAGGAGGACATCTAGTGGTGACCCAAGGAACATAAACCAGACACTGTGACATAACCCCCCCTCTACGGAGCGGCTACCAGACGCTCCAAGACGTGACAGACAAACAAGAGTCCAGGCGGGAGGTGGACTGGTGGAGGATCAGGGGGAGGGATGGGGGGCCAGGTCCATGGAGGGAAACAGGGACAAGGAGTGACAGTTCCTCTGGTGGCCAGGGCGGAGACGACAGTCCATCGGGCGGCCAGGGCAGAGCAGACAGTACCTCGGGCGGCCAGGGCAGAGCAGACAGTCCCTCGGGCGGCCAGGGCAGAGCAGACAGTCCCTCGGGCGGCCAGGGCGAAGACTTTCCCTCGGGCGGCCAGGGCGGAGACTTTCCCTCGGGCGGCCAGGGCGGAGACTCTCCCTCGGGTGGCCAAGGTACAGGAACAGGCACCACCGGCTCAGGAACAGACCCCACCGGCTCAGGAACAGGAACAGGAACAGACACCACTGGCTTAGGAACAGGAACAGACACCACCGGCTCAGGAACAGACACCACCGGCTCAGGAGCCACAGGTTCGGCGTCGGTCATCCTCTCCAAAAGCACAGGCTCGGCAGGTGTGACGTGAACAGGCTCGGCGGCGGCCATCTTGTCCGAAGACACAGGCTCGGCAGGCGTGACGTGAACAGGCTCGGCAGTGGCCCTCTTGTCCGAAGACACAGGCTCTGGATCGGCAGACGTGCCAGGTCGCTGGGGTGGCGCCGGCAGGGCGAGCAGCTTGGGCGCGGCCGGTAGGGCGAGCAGCTTGGGCAGGGCCGGTAGGGCGAGCAGCTTGGGCAGGGCTGGCAGAGCGAGCAGCTCGGGCGAGGCCGGTAGGGCGAGCAGCTTGGGCGGGGCTGGCAGAGCGAGCAGCTCGGGCGAGACCGGCAGGGCAGGGTACCAGGGCGACGCGTCGGGGATGGCAGTCACCTCCGGGATGGCCTCCGGGTTAGGAGCCGCCGGACAGGTCATTGAGGGGGCCTTTCTCCTCCTCCTCCGTCTCCGGACCACCGGAACTGGGACCACCGGAACTGGGACGACCGGAACTGGGTCCACCGGAACTGGGTCCACCGGACTCGGGACCACCGGAACTGGGACCACCGGAACTGGGACCACCGGAACTGGGACCACCGGAACAGTTACGGAGGGAGCCTTTCCCCTCCTCCTGTGTCTTGGAGCAACCGGACTCTGGACCACCGGAACTGGGACCACCGGAACTGGGACCACCGGAACAGTTACGGAGGGAGCCTTTCCCCTCCTCCTGTGTCTTGGAGCCACCGGACTCTGGACCACCGGAACTGGGACCACCGGCACAGGGACCACCGAACTCAGGACCACTGGGCTAAACCCTGGCTCAGATCTGGAACCGCTGGACAGTTCGGGCTCGGGGCTGAAAAAAGACCGAAGCGGAGAGTGGCGTTGGGGTCCATATCCACCACCTCCTCCCCTGCGGCCTCCACGGGTCCCACGAAAAATGACTAGACGGGTTCCCTTAAACAAATCTCTCCTCTGCCGTTCGGTGGCTGGGGAAGAGAAGTCTGAAAACATACTGCTGGATCTTTGTGGTGACAGAGTCCTTCTGTCACGATCCACACATAGGAAACAGAGAGAAGATCCAATTGCAATATGTATCTTTAATGAGGGTAATCCGTTACTCAGAAACAGTCCATGCAGGGGTCAAAACCAAGATAGCAATTCAACATAAAAAGACACACGAAAAACAGGCAAAACAGGCAAAACAGGCAAGAACAGAACTCGGAAGTGGCGTGATAATTACAAGGACTCTGTGACATACTAAAACAGACAGGGTTATATACACAGGGAAATGACAATGCTAATGGTGAACAGGCCGAGTGCAATGATCAGTGATAAGGGACAGCTGAGTGCAATGAAAAGACAAGGATCATGGGGGATGTAGTTCAAGAGTGTGATGGACACCGTGGGGAAGGAGGACATCTAGTGGTGACCCAAGGAACATAAACCAGACACTGTGACATACACTTACTTTCGTTTTTATTTTTACATTAAATTTAAAGGATTTGTTGTGGAATATTTTGAGTGTATCATAAAATCAGAATAAGGTAAGACAAGTAATATTTTCTGTCTTTTATATACATATATATATATACACATACACACATATATATATACATATATATATATATATATATATATATATATATATATGTATATATATATATATATGTGTGTGTGTTTATATATATATATATATATATATATATAGCTGCGAGCAGCGATGAAGGGCCAAAGCCGGCGGCACCGCCACCCCCGGTGCCTTTAGGTAACTAAAGGCACCGGGGTTGCGGTGCCACCGGCTTGGGCCCGCAATCGCTGCTCGCAGCTATATTTATATATATATTTAATCTTATTATCATTATTTAATTACATGTGTCAATTTACGTATTTTTAAAAACAATTATTAATTTAACATGTTAAGAATTTTAAATAGGCTATAAAAAACTAATATAGCTTCAAAATACAAAAGCTAGTAAATAACAAAGAGAAAAAAAAAAAAAAAACAACGTGTCACGTGACCAGAGTGTAATCGCAGCTTTTGCGGTTACAAAAATCGCGTTTCATCATATTGCGATATTATCACAAATGCAATTAATCGTTCAGCCCTATCACAGAGGTATATATCGCGATATGCGTATCGAAACGGCTTGTAATAACTGGGGTCATGAACTAAAGACAAAGAGAAAATCACTCACTGCTCGGCTGAATAACTTTTGTAGCTTTAATAAGAATCAGAATTAATAAGCCGTGTTTTATTTTTACATTTGATTATTCAGTTTCTGTTGTTAAATAACCCTAATGTAGGATAAGCTGAAACTATTATTAGGGGTTAACAGTTTAGGACCCAAGGACCAGATATTTGAGAGAAGACCCGGAGTCAGAATTATAATAAATTGAAGAAAAGTTTTACTGAAGATAGTTTGCAGTTTCATCAGCAGAAGTTCAGCTTCAAGACTCACACAGGAATTTGTAGGCCGTCCCGCTTACAGTTACACAGATCACAGCAGTTACACACACACACACACACACACAGCAGATATACCATTTCCAAGGTCTAAGCTACGTCATTGCTTACACGTTGAATGATTCTGATTGGCCAAGAAATTGACAAACATAGTAATTTTCCACACATATACAGATAGACAGAAGCATATCTCCAAAGATTATGCCGCTGACACTCGGACCCTGAAGTTAGGCACGTCGTGACCTTCCAGGTCGGGGATTTGGGTTGCTGGGAGCCAACACAACTCAGTCAATCTCCAATAATGCCAGTGGTTCCTTAACCTGTAAGCAAGAAGACTAACACACACACCGACACACAGCTTTTCCAAGGTTGGATTTGGCCAGGCTCTAACTATAAACAAGAGTCTCGTCTCAAAACATCAAGATAACAAGTTCTTTCTCTCAGGATAGGACACTTTAGTCTAAATGGAAAGGAAGGCTTTAACTGAGAAATGGTCCCTTAATATATAGACTTCAATGACCCCTGTGTGTTTTAACATCTTGAAGACCTTTCTCAAACACAAAACATGTCCCTATTTCTTTTCTGGAAGCCGGGCTAAATGAGCAAGCACTGTTACTGCATGCAAATACAGACATTAAAGAATACATGAAAAGAACATTTCAGTAATCACACTGGTAACTTCTATAACAAAGTAAAATCCTCACAGAAGTCATTCAACTTGTTTGATATTTAGAAGGAAAAAATATTGATGAATACCTTGATTATAATCACTCATTACATATACATTGAAGCAGCAGTGGTTTGCTGTTTTTTCCTCAGTTTTTGAAAGGAGGAAAATCATGTCAGGAGTAACAGGGTTGAGTGAAACATGTAGGACACAGATAATACTAATAAAATAGTTCATTTAAATCTAGTTAAAGCCGAGGCCGCTCTACACTTTGAGCTTGTGAAGTTTCTACAGACACTGCAACGGTCGTGAAATGACGTCACATTCTGCGGCAGCTTTTTTACAAACACAAGTTCAACATATAACAAATAATAATAATAATTAAAAAAATAAACAATCCACTCCACTTGAATGCCTTCCATTCATGCGCATGTGAAAGTGGGACACCAGAAACACAAGCTCAAGTGAATTACCCTGTGAGAAATAACACAAGCGTTTAGCTATGAAGGAAAAGTCTAGTGTGAACGGCCATTAATAATTCAAAAGTTTTTAGTAAAATAAATATCAATCTCAAAGTTGGTGTCAAAATATGGCAGTATTGTATATTTTTATGTTAATATCATGTTAGATAATTGTAATTTATCAAATATATTTAATAGTTTTTGCTTAAGAAACATGGGATTCCTGCCTATAATGTTTTAAAAATAATAATTGGAAGATAAATTGACCACATTCATGGAAAGTTTCAAGGACATATAATCAATTTATAAAAGGCATCAAATTATCATAATATTTTATAGCAGTTGTCTACTTTCTACTATTACATCAGGGTTCAATTTCATGTCCTTTCACATTATATTTCTCTTTTAATTATGTTAATGTACTGAAAATGAAATGTAATTTTTTTTTTTCTTTGATGTCAGACCTGATGGAAGAGAGCGAGGAGAGTGAAGAACTGAGTGAAGTGGAGGAGGAACATCATGTTAGACCTGGAAAAAAAACCTTTGAGTCGCTCAGAGACTAAAAATAATTTTTTAAAGAAAAGAAGAGCCAAGAAATCTTTCACCTGCACTCAGTGTGGAAACAGTTTATCAAGCAAACAAATTTTTGAGCGTCACATGAGGATCCACACTGGAGAGAAGCCGTTCACATGTGATCAGTGTGAAAAGAGTTTCAATATCAAACATGATCTTGATGTTCACATGAGAGTTCATACAGGAGAGAAGCCGTTTAAGTGTGATCAATGTGGGAAAGATTTCAGTCAATCTTCACACCATAAAAGTCACATGAGGATCCACACCGGAGAGAAGCCATTCATCTGTGATCAGTGTGAAAAGAGATTCTCAAACAAACAAAGTCTTAAGATTCACATGAGGATCCACACCAGAGAGAAGCCGTACACGTGATCAGTGCAGCAAAACATTTCTCTGTGCATCACACCTGAAGACACACCTGATAGTTCATACGAAGGAGAAGCCATATTCATGTTCTGTGTGTGGAAAGAGTTTTTCACTGTTGTATACTTTACAGAATCATGAGAAAACACACACTGGTGTAAGAGAGTACATGTGCTTTGAGTGTGAGAAGACTTTTACTAGAGCGGACAGTCTAAAACAGCACCAGAGAATTCACACTGGAGAAAAACCTTACAAGTGTTCACACTGTGACAAGAGATTCAGTCAGTCTGCAAATCTGAAAACACATGAGAGGATCCACACTGGAGAGAAGCCTTACAAGTGTTCACACTGTGACAAGAGATTCAATCAGTCGGCAGATAAAAAAACACACGAGAGGATCCACACTGGAGAGAAACCATTCCCTTGTGATCAGTGTGGGAAGAGTTTCTCAAACAAAAACAGTCTTAATGGTCACATGAGGTTTCACACCGGAGAGAAGCCATTTAAGTGTGATCAATGTGGGAAAGATTTCAGTCAATCTTCACACCATAAAAGTCACATGAGGATCCACACTGGAGAGAAGCCATTCATGTGTGATCAGTGTGAAAAGAGATTCTCAAACAAACAACATCTTGAGCGCCACATTAGAGTTCACACCGGAGAGAAGCCATACACATGTGATCAATGCGGCAAAACATTTGCCTGTGCATCAAACCTGAAGACACACCTGAGAGTTCATACGAAGAAGAAGCTGCATTCATGTTCTGTGTGTGGAAAGAGTTTTTCACTGCTGCATACTTTACATGGACATCAGAAAATCCACACTGGTGTGAGAGAGTACATGTGCTTTGAGTGTGAGAAGACTTTTACTAGAGCGGACAGTTTAAAACTGCACCAGAGAATTCACACTGGAGAAAAACCTTACAAGTGTTCACACTGTGACAAGAGATTCAGTCACTCATCATCTCTGAAAACACATGAGATGAACCACACTGGAGAGAAGCTGCACACGTGTGATCAGTGTGGGAAGAGTTTCACTATTAAAACTCGCCTGAAGCGACACCTGAGGATCCATGCAGTGGAGAAACCACATCACCGCAGTCTGAGATCACGGCAGGGGTAGTGTACACTCTAAAAACTATTACTGGGATAAACTTAATTTTATTGGTGAAACATTTTTACACTTAAAAATATTGAGTACATTTTAAAGCTGTGAAATCTATGAAATGTACTGTATGAATTGAGTAAATTCAAGTAAAAAAATTAAGTAAATCTGAGTAACTGCATCTGGTACATTAACAAATAAAAATGAGTAGAAATAATTTAACATTTAAACATTTAAAAAACAATATTTATGAGTAGGCCTAATATTAACTGTTTTTATTTATGAGTAATATTAACTTTTTTTTATTTTCTCTAAACCTTTGTAAAATGGTAGCCTATTCCATACAACAACCAGTATACGTTACATGACTTGGCCTTTATTGTTGATGAGTACAGCAATACAGCACATTTTACATGGCTTTTAACACATAAGTTACAATATTGCCTTCATTTAAACTCATTTAAAAAAACATTTTATAAGTAAAAATTAAACATTTAAACATTCAGGTAGCCTAATTCAAGTGTAATCAATCGGTCTGTTATCCAATTTCCACCGGATCAGTGCTGGTTCTCAAGCCGGAGATGGACTCGCGCTCAGCGGGTGAACTTTGAACTTCATACCGCCGTCCTGCGTTTCACTCACAGCCGAAAGATACTGCGAGCGACTGACTCCATAACCTGCCAATAAACAAACAGTGCACAGTTCTGAGGACATTTTATCATCCAAATGAATTATATTCATTATCATTAGGAATAAAGTCGTGCGTTTATGCAAGGCGTTTCAATCACGCGAAAAGACAGGCGCGACTCTCGTTTAGGTGTCTAATTACGCCTCTGTATGTTGTTTTGCATGAAATAAAATGATTTAAAGCACAGTAATGATTTTATAGATGAAAATAAAATATACACAAACCTGAATTTCACAGAGGAAATGCACCAAATCTGCGACGCTGAGAAGAGGACTGTTGTTCTGGAGACTGAAGAGTTCAAACAGCCCGCGCTCACTCAACCGTCGAGTTGTCGTCACGTCAGAGGGCGGGGGAGGGGTGCATTGTTTTAATTGAGTAAACTTACTCAATTTCTTAAGAGTGTTAAATATATCAATAATTTTGATTTGAATTAAGTAATATTTTAGTTTCTTGAAACAGATCAGTTTAATTCAACATTCTCAAATATTTTTATAAAATTTTTTACAAATATATTAAGTATATTATAAAGAAATAATTGGTTTGTAAAATACAAAATCATTTTATTGAAAAAAACTTGAATATATCTGTAAATTTTAGATAAAATGAACTGTTAGATTTTTACTCAATTATTTTGGTATGTTTAACTCAAACAATCGAGTAAACAATATTCAGATATTTTATTAAGTTAATAAAGTTAAAAATTTCTGTAATATTTACTAAGCCACAGAATTATTTTTTACAGTGTAGCCTGACTACGTCAGACTTCGTACTTCCGCTCAATTTCATTTAGCTTCTGTACTCCGTCTGAGACAGCGTCATAGCTTTCCGTTTTCCTCCAGCCTGAAAACAGCCGGCCAATCAACGAACAGAGGGCGGGCTGAGAGCCGTGACGTATAGACGCTGATTGTACTGTGGATGCGTAGATTTACTTCACATAATCTGCAAAAGTCGTTCACAGCCATGTTCACTCCGGTATTTCGCTCGATGGTTTTGTTTTCGCATCATACATGTGTTAACAGTGGAAGTTAGATGCGGCTGAGCATGCGCATAACACACGCCATAACCAAACGTTATGTGATTGGCTTACAGGTAACCAATGATTTTAAGCTTCAGACTAGCGCCCCCAGGCAGTAAAGAAAACGTTTTTCTATTACGGAACTCCAGACTCTCTCTACGAAGCAAAGCGAAGTAGCAGAGTCTGGTATTACCAGGCTAGGGGTAGTGTACGATATTGACAAAATGTGATATTGTGATATCGATATTAATTTTGATATTTTTTATATGATAATAATATTAAAATTATAATAAAATATATAATATATATAATATTAAATAATATTTCATATGTAAAATTACAAAAGTTATGGGAAAAAGCATAAAAATAGATTCATAACAAATAAAACAAGTTTTCTAACAACACAAGGTTTATTTCAACTGACAGTCATAATGGACTGGTACAACATGAATAAATACATAATAACCATGTCTACAGAACAGGACATGTTTTACTGGTTGTATGTACACTACAGTATAAAAAACTATAAATAAAGAGAAACAATTTGATGTTGGAAACAATCAAAATAAATCTAAAAAAAACAAGTACAAAGAAAATGTCATGAGAAACGGGGCCCATCAACAACCGTGTAACCTTTAGAAGGTGTAACAACAATGACTTTGTGTTGGGGAATTAATTAGCTCAAATTAGCGGTAATATTCATCAATGTGAATATGCATCTGTTGCTTCCATAAATTAATTTATTCAAAATAGGGAATAGGTCAAAACCTCGGCTTGTATCAGCGATTACACAATTACTTGTAATAATCACTGATAGAGACGGGTAGCATTTACTCAATTTGGGGGAATTTGAGGTAGAAGTTGAAGAATGTTCATTTATCATGCAGACTGGCCGTCCGGCGGACAGAATGTATAATTTATGAACAGAAATCGGGCGTCTTTAACACTGATAGATAACACTTTCTTGTGGCCACAAAGAAGATAATTATCTTCGTGTTTTAGACAATTTTAGGTTTCTTTTAAGAATAAAACCAATCGTAGAGCTTATAAGGTAAAATCTGCACTCATCAGGGACTCAGAATTTGAAACAAACAGGCAAACTTAATTCAAATGATTTAACAAAGTTTATTTAAACAAGCTAGCGATTACACAATTATTTTAAATCACGCAGGAGTAAAAATGCATAAACAAAACAGGCAATATAACGATCGTAATACAGAAATACAACAAAATAAAAAGGTTTGAGAGAGAGATTGGGAGAGAGAGAGAGAGAGAGAGAGAATCAGCGAGAGGAAACTAATAGTTGAGATACGAATGATTTTAGGTGTGCGTGTGAGATGTGGAGATGGTAGCGTTTGTAAAGTGGGTGTGTCGGCGGCTCCGTGAGCACGTGGTAGTGTGTTTGTCTCGGCACACGTGGGTGAGAGTATGTGTGTGTGTGTGTGTGTGTATGTGTATGTTTATGTGTGTGAAAGAGAATTTAGAGAGAGAGATAGAAACAGTTTAGTCATTCACCACAAAACCCCAACGTTTCTCAGTAATATTTAGACAACTTTAAACAGCATTTCCTTCAGATTGCAAATTTAAAAGATCTACGTTACTCTGTTTGGAAGATCGGCCTTCTGTGTATGTGTTCGTCTGTGTTGGATATAAAGGCACCTGGATCACGTGGTCACAGCGTTCTGGTTGCTATGGCGACTTGAAGCGAGCGAAGACTCAGCAAAGATTATTAGCCTTATCTTAGCCTTAAGTTGGTTTCGTGGGTTGGTTTCAGAAGACTATACCGAAGTAATAGTAGTTCTAAGAAAAGACTTGGAAATAAAAGGAAAATAAAAGCGAGCGAAGCTTCCTTGAGGGAAGGAGGCGTGTCGTCTTTCTCTCTCTGGCGGACTGCATTGAGAGGAGAGGGGCGCGCAATTTTAAAGGGCTAAACTCACGCCTCCCTCACGTACGTGGGCCAATCGTCTTTAACAACGTATGGGCCCACCTCCTGGCGTTTCGAGGTCTATACGCCCCCCCTTTCCGCGGGGTTTTGAAACGATGAATTCGTCCATAACTTAATAACACTGGTATTTAATAAACAATGCATTCTCTGGTATTTTGTGTTAAAGATTCAGCATCGTTGGGGTTTGTGGAACACGGCAATACCGCGAATGACAGTTCTAAGATCTAAAATCAAGGAGGCACATCATTTCTTGTAATTGTGGGCACCACAGAGTGATTACAGGCCAATAAACTACATAGGCATAATATTTGGGACAGGGGATCATACACATCAAGAAAATACATTTAAAATGTTTTATACAAGGATTTTGGATCACACGTGGTTGGGCCTGCGTGTGTTTCTGTGTGTGTGTGTGTGTGTGAGTGCGTCTTGAAAGTTCATAACCGCCCGCTGAACTTTTGTCCCCGGCGCTGCGGGTGAGGGTTATGTGTGTGCGTTCGTTTGGCTCCTTGGATTGATGTACTCGGCAGAGACACTGTTTTATTGTTGTGAAGAGTTAATTAGTGTCTATGTGTAAATCAGTGTCCGAGAGACTCCCTAGGGGGGGGTGCTTTCGGGATCGCTCTCATTGGTCAGCGTTAGGCTCTCCAAGCCCTAAACAGACGGTCTTTGTTGATTTAGACGTAAGAGATCATGTAGAGAGAGAGATAGTCAATGATTTACACCATTTTTCGGCGCCATCTGGTCTGCACGGCGCAGAGCAATCTCACGACAACAGAGGTGTCGTGAATGAGAGTGCTTTGGAATGTCAGAATAGCTTGAGTCAGAGTGAGACAGGGGTTTTGTAGATTTAGACTGCATTAATTAATTTGATTTAATCACCATGCAAACTGGTGATCTGCTCTCCGTTACAAAGGCAATTTGCACTTTCCCCGGCAACTCACAGGTAGAGGTTTGGCCGTATGGAAGGGGCTGTTTACACCTGGACACTTCATGCGTTTTCTGTGATGGGATAGCAATCCGATCGTGAAAAGACCAGGTGTAAGTGCCCTCCGAGACACATTCGAGGCGGATTTGAATCCGATCGCACTCAAACCACTTCAGGAGGAGGTCTGGGCCGCATTCCAGACGAAACTGGACAAGTGTAAATGCATCTGGTTGTTGACGGCGATTAGCTTTGGAGCGAGAAGCGACTCTAGAGTCATATTGAGAGAAACAAACTGTCTCCCCTGTTCTTTCTGACCACTGTGGGAAATCTGTAGCTTGAAAAGTTAACCCTCTCCAAGCGGCGTGTATTTTTTGAGAGGTGCATGTCGGACGGGGCGCATCATAAACTAAATATCGCATAATTCTGTATAAAACCATAATGTATATCAGATCAAACAGACTTGGAAGCCAGGAGAAACATTGTGCCATGAATGAACAATAAGTTTCATGAAGTTTTAAGTAATATGGCTTTTAAGTCCACAAATCACCAATATTCCCTTTGGATTTAATGTAGTAATGCTAACTGTAACCATGGTATTGTGGCAGAAATAGACAAATGTTTTTACATTATTCATTTCAGGGTTCGTACATCCTTTTGAGAGTAAAATTCAAGCACTAATCAAGGACTTTCAAGTCCTTCACACTTTCTCCAGGACTTAAATCAGTTGTAATGTTATTTTTAATTTAATGACCAAAACCATGATTTGTTTATGCTTCAAAGATTGTCTGCATTTGTAAGACTAAACGCTTCAAAATGTAGGAAAACTTATACTTGGCAAACCAACATATTTATTTAAAAATGTACTATAAACAGTAGATGGCGGCAGAGGACCGCTTATTAACTTATAAGCCATTTCCACTCCATAATAGTTTTTTCTAGGGCTGCCACTAACGACTATTTTTGTATCGATTAATCTATTGACTAATTTAGTAATAAATTTGTATTCAAACATAAAACAATAAACAGGACTTAAGTCGTGAAACTCCAAATGAAACCCAAATTTCTATGAAATCCTTTTTTAAAGCAAAAGTAAAGTAGGGCTGCAGCTATCGATTATTTTAGTAATGGAGTATTTTACCAATTATTCCACCGATAAATCAAGTAATCGAACAAAAATGTAATATCCAAGTGAAACAACAGCCATTAAAATACAAATATATAATAACAAGCAATAATTGGTTCAAATAAAGAATCAAAGTAAGTAATAATTTGGGTTTTATTGAACAACACTGTTAGGTTACATGATCAAGGTCACTTTTTTTAACATGCGATTAGCCTTAGTACTTGAAATATTGATTATTCCTCTCGCATCATGTCTGTAAGAAATGAAACTTGTTTGTTTTTAGCAGAACTGCCAGAAAGCATCTGGAAGGAGAGGACAGAGGGAGCGCCAGTGATCCAGAACCTGCAGAATGAAACATCATGATACTGAAGAACAAAGAGGTTGGTGTTTATTCTTGATTCCTCATTCATTCTTCGTGATGAAGAACATGCTGATTCTCACCAGATTTACACTGTTTCATGACCAAACTAGTGTTTTATAACACAAATCATCTTCATGACATTAAAATGGATCATAATCGTGCACAGCCGTTGTCGACCAGATTTGATTGGATTAAAATGACTATTGAACTCATCAGTGATCTTGACTTTGAGCTTCACTTTTCATTTCACGTTTGTCTCTCATTTGAAATCTCACTTAATTTAATGTTTCTTTTAGACCTGATGGACGTGAACGAGAAAGGAAAAACAGAAGTCTAAAAAACTCTTCACATGTAAATCAAGTCTGAAGATTCACATGAGGATCCACAGCGGAGAGAAACTTTACACATGTGATCAATGCGGGAAGAGTTTCACTCGGGCCTTCGTTCTGAAATCACTTCTGCCTTCTCATTCAGAAGAAGAGCACCAGAAAAATTACACCGGAAAAACACTTTCATGTTCAGGAGCTGAAGAAGAGGCTGTAACACTTTTAACAGAGACATGAATCTGAAATTGATTGTAACTTGTTCATTGTTTGAGATCTGTCTCATTAGTTTTAATTTTTATAAATGTTTGTACTTCAAGTTATGATTGATTAAACTCATTATAATTTTATCAACAGCTTGTTGTTATTGTCCAATTGTATTGTCTGCAGATTCTTCTTGCTTCAGGAATAATTCCATAATTTTCAGTTCTGAAAGCCAAGTATTACGTTTGCTTCAGGGGCTTCCCAGCAAACACAGAACGTTCCCCTAACATTAGTATTTGGTTCCTGTTTGGTTATTGTTTTGGGAACTAAATAATAATGTTCTGGGAATGCTCTTTTTATTTTTTTGCAACAATAAAATAATGTTCCCAAAACATTGCAGGATAGTTATTTTTGACAACATAGAATTTTTTTATATTAACATAGAAATAATTACCAAATATAGAACGTTCCCCAATGGTTATTGTTTATATAAATATGTTAACTAACTTTCCAGTTAAAATGCTGCAGATGTTTTTGTATAGTGAAACTAGTTTATGCAGTATTTAATAAAATGTAGCTATTAGATAAATCAAAACAACCCTGGGTTTTAGGTACTATGAAAGTAGCTTGGCTTTAATCGGTGTTCGTCGCCATGGTATCTCGCGCTGCACGGCTATCCTGCTCCGGGGCAGGTTATGGTCTGGATTCAAGATCTCAGACTGAAGTTTGACCAATCAGCTGTGAGCAAAGAAACATATAGGTGACATAACTAATTCCCAGCGTCTGTTCTCTGTTGCAATGGCTTCACCTTTTCTCCCAAATCCTCTGGACATCTCCGCGCAAATTGTTAGACGAGCACTTAGTAGAGAAAGAGTTTTTAGGGACAGACAAAATCCATTTGACTTTCCTGATACTTACTTGTATGAAAGATACAGATTTTCCACGGAAGGAATGTCTTATCTTTGTGAACTTCTTGAGCCGCACATAACAAATGTGACTCGTCGAAGCCATGGCCTTACTGTGTATTGCGTTGCGGTTTTTTGCAAGTGGTACATACTTGTATGCAGTCGATGATGCAGAGGATCTAGGGGAAAACACGGTCTGTCGAACCATTCGCAAGGTGGTCCTTGCTCTGCAGGGGTACATAAATAGCTTCAATGTGTTACCTGGACATTTATCGACCATGTCCATAAAAGAGGGCTTTTATAAAATTCCCGGTAAGATATCTTGATAGGGTGACATCATCACATGAACAAATTTAACCTTTCACACTCATTTTTTTTTCTTCTTCAAAAAAGCATATTTCACACTTAGAAATCTATTATACAATAGTCTGAGGTAGCTACCTGTTAAGAATGATTTTAAATATATATTTTTAATTCCTATGATAGTGTCACGGGTGACAAAAACGCTCAGCGAGCGGAACCCTTTTTGATGAGTCACGAGTTTCCCGAGGGAATGATTTGTGTGCGACACATCCCACTCCGGTTCCGGGTGTGGCAGGAATATTGTCCGGCCTGATTAGCGCTAATGCATGGCAGGTGCGGGAGAGAGAGAGGTGGCGTTCGCATATAGCCTGGGAAAACCCAGACTACTTCCGGCGAATTTTAATTCTCTCTCCAGGATAGTCTGGAGAAGAGCCCATTCAAACTCATTTCTGTGCCGCCGAAATCGCGGCACCAATCAGAAACGTTTGGGGAGGGATTTACATGATGACAACAGCGCAGCGACGCTGAAGGAGATTTCATTACAAAGATGGATGACGCCGTGGAACATCACTCGTTCGAATCATAGACAGTATATAAACGAATCAGTTATCGCGTCTGTTTTGAGCGATTTAAACTTACCGTTTTCATTAAAGGGATAGAGGGCGCGCGCGCATCCTGCTGTGTGACGTGTACGCAGACTGCGCGCGCCCTCAGATCACTTGGACATGGCTGTGAATAAAAGCTAAAAACGATATAAATACTGTTCGTTTTCTCACACAAACCGCTCGTTTCGTGTCTTAGGCCATCAATGTGTACTTACGATGGGGAATTGTTTAATTTGGACGACGGGGAATTGTTTTAATTTGGACTCTGTGCATGCTCTTTGAGACCGTGACCATAGACCTGCATTAACTTATATGACTGACAGACAAAAACGGTTTTACCTAAAAATATCAAAATTGAAACTACTGCGGAAAAAAAGACACCTACATCTTGGATGCCCTTGAGGTAAGCTAAAACATACCAAAATTTAATTTCAAAGTGAACTATCCCTTTAAAACCGGAGCAAAGAACAACACTCGAAGCATACGTCATCTCCTTCATCGATCTGATTGGTTTTATGACTATCCAATTGCGCCCAGAGGAATTTGAGCTACGTCGGTTGGTGACACCCCTTTGGAAATGATTTGTCTACATAGCTTCCCCAGACCCTATACTCAGTTTCAACTGAGAAGGGTCTGGTTTTAACCAGGCTAGTTCGCATAGGCTTCCTGTTTCACAAGCCACGGATAAAAAGGGCCGCTCAGAGAAGCAAAGGAGGTCGGAGGTTCGCGCAGTTGGGTTTTGTGGAGTAGTTCTGGGCACACGCTTGTTCGGGGAAGTTGTTTGGATGGGAAGGTCTCCTGTTGAAGTCTTGTTGGAGTGAAAGTCGCCCATTGAAGCCTGCTGGATCAGAGTTCGTCCGTGGGAATCTGCTGGACTGATTTATTGATTGGATCTGCGCTGTGAAGGGAGAGAAAGAGTTAAGTGAATTGATTTCATCTTCTGAACATTTGAAAAGCTTGAAGAGGACGTAGTGAATGTAAATCTGACTGTTGGGGAAGTTATGCGTTTCAGAGTGTGCTGAAGAGGAATGGAGTATTGAATATCCCCCACGAGAGTGTAACGAAGGGACTGAGGCCTCTGATCAGCCTTAATGTGTGAGTGAATTGCAGTGCTTTTGTCTTATTGATACACATTGACTCATTGCTGTGGATTTGAAGTGAACACGAGTGCGGTGTGCTTTTGCTGAGAAGTGGCTCCAACCCCTGCTTACACGTTTGTGAAAAGTTATGATACCTGCTCTCGATTAGAATCCCAGAGTGTTACAGCTGTGCTGGTGAAGTATCTTCTTGTATTATCCTCTCTCGGGCCGTTTGAGCTCTGACTATTACAATGTCTCACTGAAACCTCCTCTTAATCCACTCTCTCTGTTTGTGAGCTCTAGAAAGTATTCTGTACTGAGAAGAACCCTTACCTGTCTATTCACCGTCTGAGTCCTGAAGAATGCAGCGCTGGTGAAGTAAGCTTTTAAACCACTGTCTCACTATTGTGCACTGACGAAGGTATTCTGTACTGAGAAGAACCCTTACCTGTCTACTCACCGTCCGAATCTTGAAGAATGCAGCATCGCTGGTGAAGTAAGCTTTTATTATTGCCCCACTACTGTGCACCGACGACAGTATCCTGTACCGAGAAGAATTCTTACCTTTCTACTTCCCGTCTGAGTCTGGAAGTATGCAGCATCGCTGGTGAAGTAAGCTTTTAAACCACTGTCTCACTACTGTGTATTGACGAAAGTATTCTGTACTGAGAAGAACCCTTACCTGTCTACTCACTGTCCGGGTCCTGAAGAATGCAGCATCGCTGGTGAAGTAAGCTTTTAAACCACTGTCTCACTACTGTGTATTGACGAAAGTATTCTGTACTGAGAAGAACCCTTACCTGTCTACTCACCGTCCGGGTCCTGAAGAATGCAGCATCGCTGGTGAAGTAAGCTTTTAAACCACTGTCTCACTACTGTGTATTGACGAAAGTATTCTGTACTGAGAAGAACCCTTACCTGTCTACTCACCGTCCGGGTCCTGAAGAATGCAGCATCGCTGGTGAAGTAAGCTTTTAAACCACTGTCTCACTACTGTGTATTGACGAAGGTACCTTGTACTGAGAAGAACCCTTACCTGTCTATATTCACCGGAGTCCTGAAGAATGCAGCATTGCTGGTGAAGTAAGCTTTGAATTATCGTCCCACTACTGTGCACTGACGAGAGTATTCTGTATTGAGAAGAACCCTTACCTGTCTACTCCCCGTCCGAGTCCTGAAGCAAGCCGTATCATTGGCGAAGTCGCCGTCAGGGCGAAGCTGCGACGTTCGATCAGTACCTACCCGTAGCTGAAGAAGACCTAGAAGACACGGAAGTCTATCACGCTTGTGCTCATTGATAAATTGTGTTCAATAAAGATTGTTATTCCTTTGAAGTTATCTCTTGTCTGCGTTGTCCATCTGTTGCGGACCTGTGGTGTTGGCTCCTCACGGTGGTGTCTAAAGTCCGGGGTGGTAGGTCATCCGAGTCCGCACCGGTGACAATAGGATTCCCTAGAGTCATAGGAGCAATAGACTACACACGTGTTGCAATCTCCACAGCTCTCGGAGAACATGAGGCAGATTATGTGAACAGAAAGTCCTTTCACAGCCTTAATGTTCAGGCAGGGCTACTATATAGCCTATGTGAAATGATTTTTATTTGCATTGAGATCAATCTTTAAATAAATAGTAACTAACAGATAGGACAATTATTTACTGTACATTTCATCTGCAGATGACTTGTGATCATGAATGCATGATTACGCACTACACTCATTATGCACAGTTGTCCACGTCTGTCGTCATGGTTACTATGGCAGTACTTGAGCGGAAACCAGGGATAACGCGGATATTACGTCAGTGACAGGCGACAAGTGAATAGGTTTTCCGGGACGGCCAATTATTTAAAATTGGAATTTCTCTGAAATTAAAAATCTTTGGGAACTTTTGGCATATTGTAAGTACACAACTGCAGGAAATATATCACACTGTGCAAGTGATTTCTGTATATTTTATTAAAAAATTCTTACATATTGTACCTTTAAGTTTTGTATCATTAGAAAACCTGTAGTATTTTCGAATGCCTGTGCTTCCCTCCCTCATCTCTTGTTTTGTCTTTTATTTCAGACATACCAGAGATTTAATATTTACATTTCATATTTGTTGTTTCGGATGATCTTGTGCCAAGACAGACCAGCCAGCAAGCCGCACCAGCCCCGACCGAGGCGCGTCACGACAACGCAACAACGTGCGCACAGTTACTATAAACTAGACGTAGAGGCAAAACAGCAACGTAGTCACAATTAGACGCTTCACGATTTAATATTGACGCTCAATCCCATTGAGTAGGCAGGGAGAACCCTCAGATCTGCAGAGCATAACAAGAATATGTAAAAGAGAGTAACAGATTACTAAACAACAAAGCTATAATTATACCGCGGGATGGTCAACGTAAACAAACCATTCATGGTCGCACGGGAATACAGCCGCTCGATCCGAAACATACCGCTGTAAATAACATGCTAAATATTTACTGGAAATAGAACAGATAGCAGCTAAACACGGTCAACACTTGTTTATAAGGAGGCTGAACATACCTGTGATAAGTAGACCGCGAGCACACAGCAGACCAGTAGCAGTTTTAACATTAAGTGACATGGCATCTGACGCACAGAAGCCAATGGCACATGTCACTATGCGTATTGGCACATCCGGTGGCACATCCGGTCTTCATTGGCATGTGCCAGTGGATAGTGGCATGTGTCACTGACATTATTGGCATGTGCCAGTGGTGGATAGTGGCATGTGTCACTGACATCGCGACACACTGACATGACACCGAGTCGCGGAACATGTCACCGTGTTGTCGTGACACCTATGTGACTGACAGATGAGCTGAGCAGCTATACTGACGTAATTGTGAAACAAAAGCCTATATAAATAGCATATTTTAGTGATTTTTAAAAATAAAGAAATGTCAATTAAACGTTTTAAAGTCAGTTTTTTTTTTTTGCAAACAAGTCAGTTTGTGACACATCAGTAGCCTATCAGAGTGGAATATAAGCCACTGAATGTATGTGATGACAATGTTGTTGATCATGCAAACTGCCCATCCTAGGAAACACAAGGAATAATTCAGAAGTAACTAGCGCATTAACAGTCGCGTCCGTTACTGTAACCTTTATTTTTGCATGATGCTCCATGCACGCCAGTAGGTGTCAGTAAGTCCACACTGGCTAGCGCAAAATAACCTAAAACTTGCGACAGTTGAGGAACATCTGGTGGTGGTGGTGTATTTGTTTGCGAGTAAGACGCTAGCAAAAACTATATAAAAAAAATATAATCATAATCAGAGTCTGATATCGATATAAATAATTAGTTAATTTATATAATATAAATTATATATCAGTATTATTGAGCTATAATTTATGTAAGTAAATTTACTAATTAATTTATAAAACATAAATAAATTATTTACTATTTATAAAATATAAATAAATTATTAACTTATTATTTATGTTTATATCATACAGACTCTGATGTTTTTGTTTACTTATAGGCCTACTCATCTGGCTTTAAAGCAGGGCTCAGTAGTTTCGGGATTTCTTCGCTGTATTCTCGCTTTTTGCTCGCAGGTTTCTCTCTAGAGCTCCCCCCACAGCTTCGGAATAGATATTTGACAACACTGTTGTAAAATCTCGTTGGCGATTCTCAGACACCAGAGGCTAGTAGATCAACAAAAGCAGATGGGACATTCTTTAAAACGTCTTCTTCATTCGGGTTCGAACAGCGTGAGGGAGCGCAATAATGACAGCATTTTAGCAGATTTCTTTTGGCCGTAAAGCAACTGTTTACATCGCGAGACCTGATATCACGCGATACTTCCTGACGCAGCGGCCGGCGGCCCGCCGGCTCAAAGTTGCAAGTGCGTATTTTCCGCTCACGGGCACCAGGGGGGTGCGAAACAACCACCATTCAACCCGAAATAAGTAATATAACCATTCCAATGACTCCGAAGCTGTTCAGTTAAGGAAAAAAAGTTACTTAGATCACCTTTAATATTTTACAAATACATTTAAGGAATTATGTAATAAGAAATAAACCCATTTTTATAAATGTATACATGCATTCCTTCTGTAGATGTCATAATGTAACATCTAGCCTACATAATGCTACAGTAGACAGCGGCATGTGTCACTACGCTACTCGAGTGTCATAACATATACGGCGACATGTACCGCGACAATGTCAGTGGCACATGAAGCAATTCGTGGACATGTCACAAGTTTTACTGACACATGTCACAAGTTTTACTGGCACATGCCACTATCCACTGACACATGTCACAAGTTTTACTGGCACATGCCACTATCCACTGACACATGTCACAAGTTTTACTGGCACATGCCACTATCCACTGACACATGTCACAAGTTTTACTGACACATGTCACAAGTTTTACTGGCACATGCCAATGAAAACGTACTCGGTTACTAACCTCGGTTCTCTCTGGAAGAGGGAACGAGTACTGCGTAAGATATCTTACGCTAGGGGAAAATCCTTTTTCCGCGAGATATTGAAGCCAAAAATTATCCTTAATTTTGTAATAATGCAAAACGCGTTGCGGCAGCATGCAGACATAGGCGAGGCAGCTCGCGCGCCTATTGGCTGCTCTGCGGCAACTGCAGCAGCCTATCGAGCGAGGCCTGGCGTGACGCCAGACCCAATCAGGGCACTTCGCGCCCGCTGCGTCACGTCCCGCCGAAATGGGCGTGGTCTAGGCCTATAAATACCGCTCGCAGGCAGCTATTATCTGGTTTTTCATCATCGAAGCAACCAGAGCGTGTGCATGCACGGCAAGATACGCAGTACTCGTTCCCTCTTCTAGAGAGAACCGAGGTTACGTTAGTAACCGAGTACGTTCTCTTACGAGAGGTCTCTCGTACTGCGTAAGATATCTTACGCTAGGGGACCCAATGCAAAACGCCGTGCATGCTGAGATCTGACACCAAAGACCCAAGGGCGAAAGCCCGGGGTACATATAGTGCACAATCACCCAGGGAACTCACAGGGAGTCCGGGAAGAGGGAGGGCGGAGCCGCACTCTTCCACATATGGCAGCGTCGCTTAGATGCGAATTTCATCATACAGACAGGGCGGGGTACGGCCTGAACTGATGGGGAAATGTGGGTCTTACACAGTTTGCCCAGGCACATCTCGTGCTGCTGCTTTTCACTGTCGATCATCGAGCTGTGCTCAGTAGACGCAGCATTCTGAGCTGATAGCATCAGGTCAGATAATACTGGTTAACTTAGACCGACAGCAGCCTGGCCTGCAGGGCGGGAACCTCTAGGTTGTAGAACCTTATAAATGTAGACGGGGAGGCCCAGCCTGCCGCCGTACAAATATCTTGCAAGGCAATCCCACTCGACCAGGCCCACGAAGAGGCCATGCCTCTCGTGGAGTGCGCTCTGACACCCAACGGGCACTGCGTGCCCTTGGAGGCGTATGCCAGCGCTATAGCATCAACTATCCATCTGGATAGGCTCTGTTTCGACGCGGCTAGTCCCTTAGAACGCCCGCTAAACGAAACAAAGAGCTGCTCCGTCTGTCTGAAAACAGACGAGCGAGACACATAAGCTCGTAATGCCCTGACTGGGCAAAGGAGGCCCGCGTCTCTTTCCTCATCGGGGACCGGTAGGGCTGACAGGGAGATAACCTGCGCCCTAAACGGTGTGTTGAGGGATTTTGGAACATAACCGTGCTTAGGTTTGAGTATAACTTTCGAGTCATTAGGCCCAAACTCCATGCACGTCGTGCTCACAGAGAGCGCGTGTACGTCCCCTATGCGCTTCACTGAAGCGAGAGCCAGCAGAAACACAGTCTTGAAAGACAGATGTTTCAAATCAATTGACTGTAAAGGCTCGAATGGCGCACCTTTCATGGCTTCCAGAACCGTAGAAAGGTCCCATACGGGGACTGCGGGAGGTCTGGGAGGATTCAGTCTCTTAGCCCCTCTAAGGAAGCGGATGACTAAATCGTTCCTTCCTATTGACTGACCAAGCGTTGTTCCTGAGAATGCTGCTATAGCCGCCACATAAACTTTGAGAGTGGAGGGGGCCCTGCCCTTGTCCAACAGCTCTTGTAGGAAGGAAAGCACCTCCGTCACTCCACAGTCTGTGGGTGACACGCCACGGGCTGTGCACCAGCCCGAAAACACTGACCATTTCGAGGAGTAGAGTCGTCTCGTAGACGGAGCTCTAGCCTGCGTGATCGTGTTTAATACTCCTTTAGGGAGTCCAACATGTACCCGTTGATGGCCCAGACATGAAGGGACCATAATTCCGGGTGAGGATGCCAGATCGAGCCGTGGGCCTGTGAGAGGAGGTCTCTCCTCACTGGTACTGGCCACGGGGCAGTACTTGCTAACTGCATCACGACTGGGAACCAAGGTTGGTTTTCCCAGAACGGTGCTACCAGCAATACTGAGCATCCTTCTTCCCTGATCCGCTCTATCACCTGAGGCAGGAGAGAGACGGGGGGGGGGGAAAGCACAGAGCGGGCGGCGGGGCCACACATGGGCCAGCGCGTCCCTGCTCTTGGAGAAAAATTCCGGACAGTGAGCGTTTTCTTGAGACGCAAACAGGTCTACTTCCGCTCTGCCGAATTTCTTCCACAGCAGTTGGACTGTCTGTGGGTGTAGAGACCATTCGCCTGCCGGAACATTGTTCCTGGACAGTCTGTCTGGTCCTATATTCAGGAGCCCTGGCACGTGCGCTGCTCTGAGCGAGCGCAGGTTGCGCTGAGCCCATACCAGGAGGCGTTCTGCTTGCCTGTACAGGTTCCTGGACCTGAGGCCGCCCTGGCGATTTATGTAGGACACCATAGACATATTGTCCGAACGGACCAGGACGTGGCGTCCTTTTATTTGGGGACAAAAACGCGCCAGCGCGTTGTTTACTGCCAGCATTTCGAGGCAGTTTATGTGCAGGAGCTTCTCCCGTTCCGACCACTGGCCGAAGAACGGTCTGCCCTCGAGCGGCGCTCCCCATCCCGAGGTGGACGCGTCCGTGGACACCACTTTCACCCTCGAGGAAGTCCCCAGGCTTACACCTGACTGGTACCAGTCGTTCGCTCTCCAAGGTTTCAGAGCTGTGACGCACTTCTGATTGACCCTGAGGCGAAGCAAACCGGATGCCCACGCTCGGCGTGGGACTCGCGCTTTCAGCCAAAAACTGCAGCGGGCGCATGCGGAGCAGGCCCAGCTGGAGCACTGATGATGCTGAGGCCATGAGACCCAGCATCTTCTGAAATTTCTTGAGCGGGACAGACGCGCCGCAGCGGAACGAGTTCGCTGTGCGTTGAATGTCTACCGCGCGCTGTGGTGATAGTCGCGCTATCATGGACAGCGAGTCCAATTCTGTGCCCAGGAAAGATGTCTTCTGACTGGGTGACATAGAGCTCTTCGCCCAATTGACACTGAGACCCAAATTCTCGAGGTGATCGAGTAAAACGGTCGTGTGTTCTATGAGCACTGAGCGAGATTGCGCTAGAATCAGCCAATCGTCCAAATAGTTCAGTACTCGCATGCCTCTCATTCTGAGGGGTGCGAGTGCCGCATCCATGCACTTCGTAAACATACGGGGTGCCAGGGACAAACCGGACGGCAGGACTGTGTACTGATATGCCTGGCCCTCGAAGGCGAATCTCAAATATCGCCTGTGACGTGACGCTATCTGTATTTGAAAATACACGTCTTTCAGATCTATTGACACAAACCAATCTCCTTGGCGAATCTGCATGAGGATTTGTCTGGTCGTGAGCATCCTGAACTGTCGCTTCACAAGCACTCTGTTCAGTTGCCTCAGATCTAGTATGTGTCTGAGACCCCCGTCTTTTTTCGGTACCAGGAAGTATCTGCTGTATAGCCCTCCTTCGCTCTGAACTTGAGAGAGAGGCTCTATGGCCCCTTAGTTTCGCCACTTCGGCTCGAAGTAAATGTGCTACTTCTGCTTTTACCGTGGTCTCGACGCGCGCTGCATAGCGGCGAGAGCGTCGGCGAAACTGTAGCGAATAGCCTCTTTTTATAATGTCCAGCACCCACTTCGAAACCCCGGGAAGCTTTGCCCATGCGTCTGCATGAATAGCTAGGGGTTGAATACGAAGCGCGCTCCGCTCGCTCAGCGATGGAGAAGCTTCGGCGTGCTGTAACACAAGCGTCGCGCTCGTGACATTTGAGGCATGGGGCGCGCTGATAACAGCGGGCAGATTGCCCGTGCTCGACTCCTCTGCGGTGGTCAACCGCGAGGGGGAGGGCTGGGCGGTTCCCGTAGGAACTGTCATGTCTATGTGTGGATGTGGGCGCGGGACAGCGGGCACATTTATCACACCGAAAGCATCGTTCGCTTGAGTGAAGCGAATGCACGTTGGTTTCGTTTTTACAGAAACCGTGAGACATGCATAACGTGGTGTTAGTGGGCACTGGGTAGTGGGCACATTCACCATGTTTGAAGCGCAATCGATCTGAGTCGATTCATGTGCGCGAGCCCTGTGTGACGGGCTGTGCTTGTGTGTAGAGATGGGCACTGGGCAGTGGGCATTCTTTCTACACATAAAACACCATCGGCCGTGGCCGGGACACCAGAAAATTCACACTTATGGGATTTATCTGGGTAGCCATAAAAACGGCGTTTGTGTGCAGGCAAGCGTGCTGCGTCGCCGACTTGTTTACTGCAGAATACACTGGAACAGTCACATTTACTGGAACTGAACGAGCGAGAAATTGCCATAGAAACAGAGAGCGTCAACATGCTGGCGTTTATTGCAGGCCTGCGTGCATTACAACAGGCTCGTTCACTGCAATATTGACATTTCCAGTCGCCTGAATTTCAGAGGGGAATGGGAAATGTATAGGAAATGGAGGTCGGTCCGTCCGCAGGGGGACCAGAAAACTCCCTTTTCTCCTTACGCCAGTGACGCACGGAACACCATAGAAACGGTGTTTGGGTGCAGGCGAGCGGGTTGTACAACGCGCTCGTTGGCTGCAAAATACACATCTGCAGTCGCCTTTTCAGGGAACTGACAGAGCGAGCATTGACGGCATAATTTTATCTGCCGGTAGACCCGGGATTCGAACGCGGGTCTCTCGCACGCAAAAACCTGAGAGTCTGCCACTGGGCCACAGGGGGAGACACATTGTAACTCAGTTAGCGCGAGTATTATCAGAGCGCGTCAACGTGCTGGCGTTTGCTTGCAGGCATGTGTGTATTACAACAGGCTTGCTCACTGCAATACTGACATTTCCAGTCGCCCGAACTTCAGAGGGGAATGAGAAATGTTCGAGAAAGAGGAGGTCGGTCCGTCCGTGGCGGGACCAGAAACACTCTCTTTTCTCCTTTCGCCAGTGACGCACGGAAACCATAGAAACGGTGTTTGGGTGCAGGCGAGCGGGTTGTACAACGCGCTCGTTGGCTGCAAAATGCACATCTGCAGTCGCTTTTCAGGGAACTGACAGAGCGAAGCATTGGCGGCATAATTTTAACTGCCGCTAGACCGGGATTCGAACACCGGTCTCTCGTGAGGAAAACCTATGATTCCGCCACTGAGCCACAGGGGGGAACACAAAGGATTTCGGATGCACGAGCATATAAGAGCGTCATGTTTTCTTCGGCGTTTGCTTGCAGGCGCGCTTGTATTAAAACAAGCTCGTTTGCTGCAATATTGATATTTCCAGTCGCATGATCAGGGAACTGGGAAATGTATGAGAAATTGAAGGTCAGTCCATCCTCGGAGGGACTAAAAACGCTCCTTTCTCCTTTCGCCGGTGAGTGACGCATGAATGGGGCGCAGAGGCAGGGTAGCTTTCTTATAACGTAAAGAAAACTAACCCCGACCGTCCGCTTCCAGCCTCCCTTGTGAGCGGCGCAGTTTGCGCGGCTTGAACAGAGGGAGAGAGAAAGCTAGCCCTGTGACCGCCCGCTCCTGACATCCCCTGTCAGCGGCGCGGTTTGCGCGGCTCGAACAGAGGGAGAACAGGTATCGTCCCCCAAGCAGGCAAGGCAAGCGGGCGAACCGGCAAGCTTTGCGGGTTGGGGGGGGGGGCGGAGAAGCAGTCTCGGAGAAGGATGCCAGGTGAGTCCTCAGAGTCACCATAGGCAGTAACTAGCTCGCAGTGAGGGCAGTCGCCGTCAGCGAGCGCGAGAGCTGCGTGAGTGCAATGAGAGTGTGTGTCGCGGCGGCGAGCACACACACATACATAAACACAGTAGCAGAGAAAGGATATAACGCCGGATAGCGCAGCAGGAAGGCAAGGAAGGCGGCGCGGCCAGCGACTTCAGTGACTCGTCCCGCTGAAGGTGCTCTCTTTCAGACGGCGCGACTTCTTCTCCAGCTCCAGCGATGCGTGTGCTTCGCTTGAAGGATGAAAAATCAGATAATAGCTGCCTGCGAGCGGTATTTATAGGCCTAGACCACGCCCATTTCGGCGGGACGTGACGCAGCGGGTGCGAAGTGCCCTGATTGGGTCTGGCGTCACGCCAGGCCTCGCTCGATAGGCTGCTGCAGTTGCCGCAGGGCAGCCAATAGGCGCGCGAGCTGCCTCGCCTATGTCTGCATGCTGCCGCAACGCGTTTTGCATTATTACAAAATTAAGGATAATTTTTGGCTTCAATATCTCGCGGAAAAAGGATTTTCCCCTAGCGTAAGATATCTTACGCAGTACGAGAGACCTCTCGTAAGAGAACCGCATGCGCCAGACGACTGCGTCATGTGCCACTGACATTGTTGCAGAACATGTCGCTGTTTGACGTCACACCTCTAATGGCACATGCCGCTGTCTGTTATGTATGGTGTGATGTACGCACTTAACGGCAGAACATTTTATTAATAATACGATGCTTTCAGACATTACATCCCGGTGTTCATTTTTACAAACATTGTGCTTTGCCATATTTTTAATATCGTGGTCCGTTGTATGTATTTATATTTACTATGGTTATTTTTTTTATACTTTTGACAATGTATTTACCTACATATTGTAAATACAGTTATGATATTTTTTTTCTATTTGCATATAGGACTGACAGTTCAGCTGTGTCATTTGTAACTATAACATAATATAGAAACTAGTATTTAGCCTCAACTAAAAAAGTAAAATGTTCTTATTAAAGTGGTACATACTTGGAGTATGTTGTTTGTGCACCACAAATTGACAATTACCAATCAGGTATTTCAAATAATTGTAAACTAGCATGAGGTAAAATGCCACAAACCATTGTAAAGTGACACTTACCATTGTTAAATGAATTATGAAAACTGGCACCAATCATTCAGAAGTATGCTGAACCTTGACACTGGGTTTGTTTTCACAATGCAGAGTAGTGTACATCTGTAGATCCTATATTAAACTGGATATCTATTATAATGTGGAAAACATGCAGGCAAATATATATATATATATATATATATTAAATTAATTTGTAGTTCTTGTAGACTAATCCCCAATGTTTAGTCAATGGTAGCTTATAAAATGTATACACCTTTTCAGTAAGCAGAGACAGAAAAGAGACTCAACAAATATGTAAGTTAAAGTAATGGCTTTTCCCCCTCTTTTAATAGATACAGTAGATGCATTAGCATACTTCAAATTAGTGAAGCTTGACTATGCCAGAGGCCATTACAACTTCAACCGCATAGCGGCAAATCTTCTCCAGTCTTTGTACAAGAAGTATGGTCACCTTAAAAAAAAGAATAAAAAAAGTTGTTTTTCATCAAACAACAAATAACACAAATCAACTTCAATCATTAAGATAATTACCATATACCTCTGGAATCATAAGTAGTTCAGGTTTTCAAGATCCTCATCTGCATCCACTGCTCTCTTTATTTTATCAGCAAGTTTGATGAGCTATTAAATATGAGAATATTAAATCATTTAGGATAATAAGGAACTTGTTGTAATATAACAATAAAATATACTGCAAGTAAAATGTGAAACGCTTAAAACAATGAGCTTATTCCTCACATCACTTTCGCTGAAATGGCACTGTTTAGGCTTTAAGTGCTGCTTGAATTTCAGTGATGTCTCTGGATGTTTCCACAGGTAAAACCGACAGGATTTGATGTCTCCATTGTGAAAAGCTTCATATAAAGCCTGTTGGAACAGATTATGTTAAAATGGTGTGTGTGTGTGTGTGTGTGTGTGTGTGTGTGTGTGTGTGTGTGTGTGTGTGTATATATATATATATATATATATATATATATATATATACACATACACATGGCAAGAAATGTTAATTGTGATTTTATAGTACTCACTTTTATGTCTTGATCTGAGATTATGTTTTCAATTCCAAGTCTCAGAGCCTTCCGAGTGCTACAAAGAAACAATAATGTAGATGTTATCAACATCCGGTTATGACATAGCATAGAACAAAAAACAGGCTATAGAATAGTTGCTGATTATCCAGAAGATGACAATGAGCCAGTGGCACTACAAAAGTGGTTAATAAGTGCTTAGCTAAATCAAAGTTTATGTAGCTTTATACTGATTATGTAACATGAATAGAAGTACCATATTATTATGTGTTGAGTATCTTTTGTTCCTATTTTTTTCTAGCATAAACTTTTTAGTGAAAATAAAAATGTAATTCTGGGCTAGACTATGATCCAACTCCACATTTCTTAATGACAATAAAAGCTTTCTATTTAAACTTACTCATCAAAATGGTTGTGTCAAATCACATCCACATTTGAAAGTACCTTTTTTAACATCAGCTTCTTTCACTCCAGCACAATCTGTGTGTAGCCAGCCCAAACACGTCACACTGTACCCACAAGGTCTTCACAACACTGGGATACAATGGCCTGTGAATAAGATACACATGGTATAATTAGTGTATTCACCTAAAAATATACAATAAAAACAAACATGGCCTACCCTTTGCCCACTTTCTGAAAACAGCACACACGCAAGTCACCTGCCATACACTCCATCGGTTTTTCTGTTTTTTTCATTGAGTCCTATGATGAATAATAATAATAATAATGTTCTGTTCTTGTAAATTACTAGTCTGAAACATTTTTCAAGTTAAAACAATAATAAGACAACCAACCTCTACAACAGCATCTTTTACTAAGTCTGTTGCATGATATTCGCGTAGATATTGTGTTTGTGACAGACCAATGGTCTCTTTGCTCAACCTGAAGCCCTTCAGCTCCATCTCTGCCATCTGTTCAAGGTGAACAAAAATTAAAGATGAAACATTAGTTGTGTATTTTTTAAATCAGTCAGACCATAACATTTGACCTGTCTTTTTCTGATGAAATAAAAACAATGTTCTTAAAAGCTAGCTGAAAATTTTGGAACTAAAAATATAAAAAATATTTTTACTATAGTATGCTTTCCAACAGGTTTTATCGTAGTTTTTGTCCAACTCCATTGACTTGTATTGGATGAAAAACTACGATAAAACCTGTTGGAAAGCATCTTTTGCAGCGATTTTTGTGTGAGCATATCAGTGAACACCCCTGACCACTCGGTGAGTTTCACGTCTTTGTAAACGAAAGTTTAATGCGTTTTAGGAAGGATTATTCCAGTGCACCTATGCAACCATTGTGGAGGTGGGGGGGTGCTACCACAGAAACCGAAAATTCTCGGGCCAGCAGCATTTGTCCAAATTTCAATCTTAACCATTGTATTTCATCAGAAACGATCTGAAAACAGGGCTTTAAGTGTAAAATACCGAACTTGTCCTTTAAAGTTTCATAAACACACACACACACACACACACACACACACACACACACACACACACACACACATACACACACACACACACACGAATATGTGGTTTAAGGGGACTCTCCATAGGCGTAATTATTTTTATACTATACAAAATGTATATTCTATCTCCCTACACTACTCATCATAGAAAACTTCCTGCATTTTTAGAATACAAAAAAAGAAGAGTATATATTTATTAAGCCATTTGGTTTACAGGAATTGTGTCCTCGTAAACCATGTTAACATTGTAATACCCATGGCACACAAAAATACTGTACATACATCATCAGTCAGCCATGGTTGGTTGGGTAGGATGTCTTCTGATTCAGGTAAAATGGATTGTGCAGGATATATTGACTTTAAGTCTTTAACCTTTGCTGTACAGTTGTCAACTTGCACAAGGACTGAAGTATGATTTTGTACAGTGTAGTACAATTCAGAAAGCTTGTCCTACAGGTAAATAATGACATGTAGAATGATAACACACTATGATAACTATAATTTCCAACATGGCATGATTGTGTTATTGAAAATCAATTTGTGCTAAACCAAATCTAAATATTTGCAATGATACCTTGTTTTCCTTCAAGATGGGGAAAAGTGATGTGCTAAAGTGTAGTCCTTCATCCGAGATTACTTCTTTCTTCTTTTCCTTGACATGCTCAGGAATTTGAAATCTTGAGTCAGTGCCTCTATCTGTAACAATTCACAGTGATTAGAACAACGTTTATGCAAGATAGTTATAAGGTTAAATGCACAAATTAAGATAAGATATCAATCTCACATGTAGTGAAGAGACTCAGTCTGCCATCCAGGCCAACTTCAGCTACGCCTTGTGTCTGTCTCATCATTTTGTCCATGAATGATTTATTCACTTTACTACAAACGAAGTGCAAACATAAAATGAACATCTTTCAGCTGACAAAGAAAGTATCGAGAGTTGGCAAGTTCCCGGTTGAGTTGCTCTGCCATTGAAGAGTTAATGAGACCAAGGAGCTCTGGGACAAGATCAAGGCTTCTCAGTTTCTCTTTTTCCTGTTTTTGGTTACGTTGATGGAAGCGGTCATACAGTGAAAGTCTATCTGAAGTTCCTGTGATAGAGTGAGGTTTGTCAAGTGCTTCAGTGGTTTCATTACCTTGAGTCTGGACACGTCCACCTTCTATCATGGTTTTAACCCAGGGCAAATGGACGACAAGCTCCTTGGTTGAGGCCTTGGCCACATTTTCAGCTGTGGCCTCACACAATCTGCCATCAAAAGGTCTGAAAAATGCCTGTCGAGTTCTTTTGTTAGCATGTCGTGCAACACGTCCAGCTACATCTGAAATGTTTAAATTCAAAAGCGCGTCAACGTGGTTCCTCGCTGACTCTTGCCACCAAAGAGGTGAACAAACGTAAACAATGGCATGTGGGCAGCCAACATGGAGAACACCACCTGAAAAAAGGGGTCGACAAAAGCTAAAACATTTCTTCTAACGAACTCAATTGAAAAATTGTACATGGTTGCCATACCTCCAGTCTTCTGTAGTTTGATGAACATTTTGGGGTAATGTCTTTGTATAGAAGTAGCTCCTCCAAGCGATTAATGATATCTGAGGCAGAGCCAGCAACAGATACTCCAAGTTGTGCACATGCTGCCAGCAGCTCACTTTTGGAAGGCTTGAAAAAGAAATGTAACTATTTAGTTTTTTGATTCACAATAAAATGTGTGTTTATAAGTAATAATTATGGCATAGTAATACCTTTTTTTGATTCTAGCAGTTTTAGCACTGTGTCCTCAACAGCATGCGAGTCCACAGGTGGCGACTTGTCACTTAGACGATCTGAAAACCCTTTGAGGATCTCTGTTTTTGTTCAAACTTTTCCGGCTCTGCAGGAGGATCCAAGCCAAGGGGCAAAAGATGAGTAGGACAGTTCATTGGAGAAAGGGTTTCTCTCTTTCGTTTCTATAGGTGATGAAGGGTGAAAGGACAAATTATATATCTTAGCAATTATGTAGTATTTAAATGACAATCCATATGATCACATAAATTAATGTTTGTGAGTATAGTTCTTACCATAACTGAAACCAACACAAATTAATTCCTTTTCCAATGATGAATATCTCTCATCAACATCAACTGTAAGGTCACTTGGTTGTACATTCTCAGTACATGGTCTCTTCAGGAGATTGACTAGTGGAAAAAAATTATGTCATAAATTCACTACACCAATCATAAAATATTTTTATTTATACACACTGTAATTTCTATAAATAGCTTACCAGGTAAATCAAAGGCCACCTTCCAATTACCATCAGCAATTAGGATAGGTGGTTCATGGCCACAGCGAATACAAGAAAAGTCATAGCTATATCTGGTCATTGCCCAGAAATGAAAAATGGCTTTCCTCAGGGTGTTGTGGTGAATTGTCACTTGAAGAAGGTCCTCCATCAATGACAAAAATCGCCCAATGGCCGTGTTTGTCTTTAAAGTGTGGTAATTAAAAAAATATTCCTTAAAATACATACTTTAAAATCAATTTGACATGCTGTTCATATGTATTACAAATAACTTTTTCTTACCTTTAGGGCAGATTTCATCATAGCACATAGACGAGTACTCAAAATGATTCTGTTATTGAAATTATGAAAACCTGAAGTGTATTCCTGAAATCTGACTGGTGTCTTGCAGATCAGGCAGTATTTAACACACACTGTAACACCTTTATTAGGAGAGAGAACAAAAAAACAAAACATACTTTACTGTGGCATTATCACACATTTACAAATGTTTGAATTTTTTTATTTAATGTACAAACCTTTCTTCACTGAATCTATATCGTAGACTGACGCCGTCTTTGTGGCAACCACTGGTTCTGTAAGACCTGGTGGGGTTGGCCCAGGGCAATAAGGACATGCTGCCTCTGTGGGCTCAAACCTTATCGGTACCTGACTTGCCTGAGTCCTTAATTGCTGTGGCAAAGTTTCTGGTATTCTTTTGTTTTGCCAGAGTTAGTTGGTCATTGCAACGAGTTGATGCTTCTTTAGTCCTTCCCCTACAACACCAAGTTCAATCTCTTCATTTTCAGAGGGGTCCCCTGACAAGTCACTGTCTGCTCTGGAAGACTCAATTAATAAATCTTCTCTTTCTTGGAAGAGCCACCACATTGCCATATAGATATGGACACATCGATACTGTTTCTTTGTGCTTTTTCAAAGGCAATACCAGTCCCCCAACAATTTGTCAAAGGACACTCTTGTCCGCCCAAAGAGGCACCATCTTTCTTTCTTTCCCGAATAAATGGAAAAGTAAACAAATCTGCCAGAATATCCATGTTTCTCAAAGAAAATAGGAACACCAGAGCAGATTCCCTCTAATGACGCTGAACTGTTAAGTTCAGTGCACTCCGTCAGACTGGTGGTGGAAATCAGTCCTTTTTCCTGCATCGTCTTCAAAGATTCTTCTCTCACAGGCTCAGGAGGAATGTATGGTGGAGCAGAAGAAACTCTGGTTAAATGCTCACACTCTGCACCAGGCTTTCCACTAAGTTTGGCCAGAGTCATGAACTCCCGGCACTCTGCTACTTCACAGCCAATGACTTGAGAGGTGGTGCTTTTCTGCATATGTATCGGCACTCTTTGGCCTCTACTATTTTTGGCTGTGATGAAGACGCCTTGCTGTACATCAACACAGTAAACAGGATCTGATGTTGCATGAAACTCCTTTTCATGTCTACGAAGACTCCCTGCTGTAGTAAAAGAGGATGAGCAGTGGCAACACAGAAAGCTCTGCTCACCAACAGGAGCACTCGCTGCATTTTCATTTTTCTTTGGCTCACCTAAAAATGTAAATAAATTACAGTAGCAGTTTCAGAATTAGCGAGTGAGTTTGATTAGTATGTCATATGTTGTTATGTACCAGGCTTAATTAATAGCTATGGACCATGTTATGTACACATACTATAGAGACCAAGACTAAATGTCATCTGTTACAACAATCACTTTCCAATTTAGATATTATGAAATGACCGAAAACATTAAGTGTCGTAGGCTTGAAATATCAACAGAAAATTATAACTATGCAAATATAAAATTAACAAATGCATACTTTTATTTGGCAGGTCTCTGAATGGTGTTACCATGCAACCTGCAAAACAAGTATATTAAGTCAGTGAAAACAGTACTTTTAATAGGTTATGTGTTTGGCAATAGCATGATTAATAATCATGTAATAGCATAATTAATTCCTACCATGTGTCTGCAGATGATCTTCAAATGCATTTCACCTTTGTAAAATCCTGTCACACTTAAAGCAATGCCAGTGACTTCTTTTTAATTTGTCAATTTTGTCACAAAAGCATGGTACAGTGAACAGAACTGTTAAAAAACACATAAAGAGAATAGTGTATAATAAAACTAATAATTTAGTGAATAAAATGTTACAAAACCAACATATACTCACCAAAATCACCATCTTTAAAGTGCACAGCATATTTAAAATGCTTTTTTTCCAGGTGCTCTTCTGACCCATCCACAGCCTGTCTGCATAGCTGGCAGTTTTCCCCTTCATTGGCCTTAATTAAACTAATACGGTCTTTGAACGTTTGAGGACCTAAGGGACAAAACAATACAATACTGCACCTAATTGCGTATTTATAATCATATATTTTATAATATAATACTATATAATTACAATTCTAAACTATAGCTTATAAATTATAGTGGTATATGCGAATATAACATTTTACGATACGACTGAAGTAGGCCTACGCTCATATAGCAAGCTATAGCAGGCTATACCACTGCATGACATGCATATTATACATAATGTAAGAATCAATGGAATATACATCATTCTAAGTTATTTATATTTAAGGGTATTTCATTTTTGGGAATTTTTATCTCGATGGCTTAGGCTACATTACATTGACTAAAGTTACTCATCCTCAGTATCGACGAAGAAATCGCTTGACTTACCGTTCATGTTTGACCGAAAGTATTGTGGTATAATGAATATAGTTTATGATTATAATGAGTATAATGATTATAGTGATTATGATTATAGGTTTTTTTTAGTTTTTTTTTTAGTTTTTGCTACCGTCTTACTCGCAAACAAATGACAAATACACCACCACCACCAGATGTTCCTTAACTGTCGCAAGTTTTAGGTTATTTTGCGCTAGCCAGTGTGGACTTACTGACACCTACTGGCGTGCATGGAGCATCATGCAAAAATAAAGGTTACAGTAACGGACGCGACTGTTATACGTTATTCGTAGTGACCTATGGTAGTGACCCATGATAGATTTATTTCGTGTCTTTCCTAGAATGGGCAGTTTGTGACTTTGCGAGATAAACAACATAAAGTAGCACTGGTATTACAAAACATTCAGTGGCACATGCCAATCAAATACAGATGTGACACAAATAACACGTTTGAAAAAATATTAATGCAGTTTAATTCGTTTAATTGATATTTAAAAAATCACAAAATTAGGCTATTTATTTAGGATTTTGTGCCACAATTACGTCAGTAGGCTATAGGTGTTCCATTAATCTGTCAGTCACTACTGGAGGTGTCACGACAACACGGTGACATGTTCCGCGACTCGGTGTCAGTCAGGTGACATGTCAGTGTGTCGCGATGTCAGTGACACATGCCACTATCCACCACTGGCACATGCCAATAATGTCAGTGACACATGCCACTATCCACCACTGGCACATGCCAATGAAGACCGGATGTGCCACCGGATGTGCCAATACGCATAGTGACATGTGCCATTGGCTTCTGTGCGTCAGATGCCATGTCACTTAATGTTAATACCGCCTCTCCAGCAGACAGGAAGACAAGGACACAGTCTAAACCTTCGGCGGCTACAGATGACATGACATCACGGCAATACCAAGATGCATATCCGGTCGCCAAAACCCACTTCTTTTGTACTCCATACATGGGCAGCCAATAAGCCACACGCATGCGCACGATCTCCCAATAGATGGAGTTATTCCACCCTGCTACATATACATAAATGTAAGTTTGCCATTAACAAACCATTTTTTTCTGTGTTTTTGAAATAATTTAAAATACATAATACTACAATTAGGCCTACATCTTCAGTAAATATGAAAGCAAGTATTTGTAAGAATTTTACTCTTGTGTACTTTCTCTCTATCTTCTTTTTTGTCTTTTATTTTTCAGTTTTCAGCTAATCACTGTTAACTCTTATTTTTTGTATTCTGATGACATTGTTAATACATTTTGTATATTTTGTACACAAAGTTGTATACAATAAATAGGTAATTGCTGTACTTTTTAAAATAAAAACTACTTCCTTCCTCATTATCATGCATCA
Source organism: Leuciscus idus (assembly GCA_021554675.1). Taxonomy (NCBI): domain Eukaryota; kingdom Metazoa; phylum Chordata; class Actinopteri; order Cypriniformes; family Leuciscidae; genus Leuciscus; species Leuciscus idus. The sequence goes on from CM038621.1 coordinate 63,452,634, forward strand.
CATGAAAAAAAAGGAGTAAAATGAGTCTCTGATCCAAAACCCACAATAGATGGCGCTAATTCGAGCCGCGAATAAAGAAGAAGAAGAAGAAGAAGAGTCTTCTGAGGTGAGGAGAGCAGTTTACGATATTTCTCATATTTACACAATCACACACACTTAATACAGTTTGATTAAGCGACAGACTCATTTCTGTATTGTTTTCATCGATCACAGCGATACTTGTGTGTCTTTTCTGGCGTCTTCCTTCTGAAATAAACATTTAGTGCAGCAGCAGCGAGCATGAGGAGAATATGTGGAGTTCATTCAGACCTGAGCGATTTTGTGTTCGTTTGTGTGATTGTCTCGATGTTTGTGTGAGAACTGTTACTGAATGTCAAGTTAAAGTTTGAGATCTGTGAGGAGAATTGATGAGCTTATAATGCGTTTTTTAGGATCATTGTCAGTTTTGAATAACATTATTGCAATGATTGTAATTACTAGAAAATCAAAATATATTTTAGATATTGACATTATGCTGTTGTAGTTATTTAGATGAGGTGGTTAATTAAGTTTGGTTTGTTTTTAGAATTTTTTTAAATGTTTTATTTGTGTCAGATGGTGAAAAGCAACAGTAATGTCTTTCAATATGGCAGTTTTACAGGCTTTTATCATCTATCCTGTCGTGGGAATTCTTTCTAGACTTTAAACAATAATTGGAAGACAGTTGGAGATCTCAAGTTATCAAGTATCAGCTTTATTTCTTGCAAGAAAGGCAGTTCACACAACAGGCAGAGTCTGATTATGGTTTTTTTTATATTTTTTTATATTGAGATTTATCATCATCTGAAAGCTGAATACATAATCTTTCCATCGATGTATGGTTTGTTAGATTTTCAAATACAACTATTTGAAAATCTGGAATCTGATGGTACAGAAAAATCGAAATATTGAGAAAATCGCCTTTAAAGTTGTCCATTTCTATTGGCGATAGTGCTGCATCCATTCACAAAAATAAATGTTTTAGGGTATATATTTAAGGTGGGAAATTTACAAAATATCTTCATGGAACATGATCTTTACTTAATATCCTAATGATTTTTGGCATAAAAGAAAAATCTATAATTTTGACCCATACAACGTTTTGTTGGCTATTGCCACAAATATACCCGTGCAACATAAGACTGGTTTTGTGATTAACAGATCTGCTGAAAAAACTCTTTATTTCATGACAATAGTTCTTGTTTTCACCTCATTTATTATGCTGATGTCTTCAGATCTCCCGTAAATTGACACTTGAAACTCATTTCATTGGTGTCAACAGACTGTATTTGTTGCTCAAAAATGTATGTTTATTTCTGTGTCCATACTTTCAACTGTTTTTTTTTTTTTTCACCATTGTTAATATTTGGAAGACATTATGACATTGTTTATATTCTTTATCATTTCTATTTTTCTATCTATATTGTAATGCAAAAAGCAGGAGAGTGTTCTGCTTAGCCATAACACATACATTTGCATCAGTTACTTTACTTCAGACAGACATAAATGCTTAGATGTGATATTTAGTATAAAAACTAATTCAGGAACTGATATAATTTTTTTTTTATTTTGTCAGATAAGCTCCTCCCACTGCAGTCACATCATCAGTGAAGCTCCTCCCACTGTAATTCCCCAATAAATGCTGTAAATTCTCATCAGCTACAAGTGAAGACGAGCATCAGAGCATCAGGAAGAGCTGAAATCTGCAAAGACTGAGTTTATTAAAGAGGACAGTGAGAACATGAGAGATCCAGAACCCTGCAGAATGAAACACACTGAAGATCCTGAAGAACAAAGAGGTTGGTGTTTATTCTTCATTCATTCATGATGCTGAAGAACATTCATGTTAGAAACATTCAAGAACTTCATCAGATTTAGATAAACAGTTCAACTATGAAACGGTACAGAATGCTTTTTGTTTGTTTTCAACAAATGGTCAGTAAAGGGAGGTTTGAGACATTTGTATATTGATTGTCAACATCAGATCAAGCTAAATACTACTTTATCTGTTTTATCTGACATTTATTTTATATCTGGTTCCCAATTTACAACAACATTACCAGAATTTTTGTAATTTTCAACATAGTTTACACTTTTTTTTTTTTTTTTTTTTGAATAATCAGTAAACACCAAGTTACTGATAAAATTGTGTCAAATATCATAAGTTATTCATAGTTATAGAGATTCTTCTTACAGTAACTTTGGTAACAGAGTTGATGAATGTGATCAACACTGTAGAGTGTGTGTAAAAACGGAGACAATGGATTGAGATTATTTACTTGTCCTCCCATCATGCTGCAGAAAGACCCCAGATGATGTCACTTCCTGGGTGTCACAGTTTTGAGTAGGGCTGCACAATATATTGAATATCGAAATATCGCAAAGTAGGGCTGAACGATTTTGGAAAATGTTCTAATAATTTTTACCAATATTGCGATTTAATATGCGATTACTTTTTAAGTTTTTTATCTTCTGTAATATTCGACAAAGACAAGCAATAAATCATTGTATAGTATGTGTCATTATATGCATTTTTAAAAATAATTATTAAATTAACATGTAACATACATTTTAAATAGGCTATATAAACTAATATAGCTTCAAAATACAAAAGCTAGTAAATAACAAAGAGGAACAAAAAAACACATTACAAGCAATAAACAAAGAGTGCTTTCAGTATTTAAAAGTAGGCTGTCTGAACGCTTTCTGTTCAAGAGCTGTGAGTGATTTTATTTCTCAGTTTAGATACGATAAGCTGCATTCACACTAATGCTCAGATCTCTTTTGAAATATAAGATGTAGTTTGTCTTGTTGGTTTAAGATCTGACTGACCGTGTTTACATTCATTTTGCGTGATAAAAGTATTTTGAGATGCAAGTACATTTAATCAATGAGCACGTGTGAGTATTTTAAATTGAAAGCATCCTTCTCAATGATTTTCATATCTTTAATATATAAGCCAACTGCATTCCAAAAGACATTAATGATGCCTCAGCATTTGTGAGGAAAAATCTGGCGGGCGAGACGCACACTGCAAGAGTAACATCAAGCAAAGCGACATAACCTGTGCGATAAAGCCAGCGAATGTCCTTGTAATTCGCTTAAACCTTTCCAAATTTTATGAAAGATTATTTTTCTGAAGGTTTGAGTGGTGCTGTGTGTGTGTGTGAGAGACAGAGAGAGAGAGAGAGAGAGAACACAGTGTGATCAAATGTCACATGCTCTTCCTCGTTATGGTGATCCACTGTTTGAAGTCTTAAAGGGCACCTATTATGCAAAATTCACTTTTACACGTTTGAACATAAATGTGTGTTGGCAGTGTGTGAGCAAAACCACCCTAGAATGATAAAAATCCACCCTTTGTTTTTTCTCACACATTGTTGAGTTTATTGAAAAACAGGTCAGGGTGGCATCTGATCCTGTGTTTGGAGATATCCAGGACAAACAGGGCACAGGTAAATTCAAAACCCAAGTGCGCAAGACATTTAAAGGGAATAGTTTTGCCACTGATGTTGCTGTTTCAATTCCAAATAAGAAGACTGACATTGGGTCAGTACAGCAAAGATACTGCCCTGTATCTAAGTCTAATGGAAACTCCTTAAGTCTAAGGAGTGTGACAATCGTTTGATATGTGAGGTTTGTGGAGAAGTGCATCCAACTATCCTGCACATCTATCGCAAGGAGGTATCTGGGAAAGAGTTGGAGGAAAGGCGTAAAGTAGTGTCTGCTCAAACTTGCAGTCATACAGGGGCCGGTAATGAGAGGAGTTTAATGCCAATCATACCCGTTCAAGTAAAAGCTATAAAAGGTAACAACGTGATGCAGCTTTTCTGGACCCGGGAAGCTCAGCTACCTTTTGTTCAGAACATCTACTGAAAGAGCTGAAGCTGAGCGGAAAGAGGGTCAACATTCTTCTTCGTACCATGGGTCAGGAAAAATCTGTCTCCTGCAATGTTATCGACGGACTGGAAATCAGTGGAATAGATACCAACCGTTTCTTCCCACTTCCTGCTACACAGCAGAAGATGCCTGTTGACTCTGAAAACATCATTACTCAGGAGGAGTTATCCAAATGGTCATACCTGGACAAGGTTAAGATACCACACATTCAAGCAGGCGTTGATTTACTGATTGGAACTAATGCAGCTAATGTGATTGAACCATATGAAATAATAAACAGTCATGGTAATGGGCCATTTAACATTAAAACCCTATTGGGATGGGTTGTCAATGGGACCTTGGAGGAAAACGGTGACTGCAAGAATGAAGCTGGGCATTCTGCGGTTACTGTTAACATAATTTCCGTGGTTAAATTGGAAGAGTTGCTCAACAATCAGTTCAATTATGATTTCAATGAAAGGACTGCTGATAAGGAAGAAATGTCAAGGGAAGATCTTGGGTTTGTGGACATAATGACCCGCAGTGTCATGCTCCAGGATGGACATTATAGCCTACAGTTGTCATTCAAGACTGGTAATGTCATGTTACCCGATAACTTCTGTGTCGCTAGGCAACGATTAAATGGTCTGAAAAGGAAACTGGAAAGAAACAAAGGGTTTCATGAACAGTACTCTCATTTTCTTGCTGATGTTGTACTTAAAGGTTATGCAGAGAAGGTACCATCTCACCAACTAGATCGTGTGGATGGCAAAGTTTGGTACATTCCTCATCACGGGGTGTTTCATCCCAAGAAGGGATCACTGATAGTTGTGTTCGACTGCGGAGCAACGTATAAAGGAACATCACTTAATAGTCAATTGTTGCAAGGCCCTAACCTTACCAATTCTTTGGTAGGTGTGCTGATGAGATTCAGGCAAGAGCCAGTAGCCTTCATGGCTGACATTGAAGCAATGTTCTATCAAATTAAAGTGGCTGAAGAAGAGGTAGATTTTCTTCGGTTCTTGTGGTGGCCTGATGGAAACTTGGCAAGAGAACCCATTGTATTTTGGAGCTGTGTCTTCTCCAAGCTGTGCTTGTTATGCCTTGAGACAGACCGCAAAGGATAATTGACACCATTAACAATAAGTTTTATGTAGACGACTGTCTGAAGAGCATCTCTTCTGAGGAAGTGGCCATCTCTAAGGTTTCTGTTTAACAAAATGGATTAGCAACAGTCGCAAAGTGTTGCAGTCAGTTTCTGAGGAACACCGAGCTAAGGATATACAGCAATTAGATCTGGATCGGGACAAATTGCCTGTTGAGAGAGCTTTAGAATCCGACACCTTTCAATTCAAGACTTCCTTGAAAAGTCAACCATGCACTAGGAGAGGCATTTTATCGGTGGTAAGCTCTGTCTTTGATCCTTTGGGTTTTCTGTCACCACTCATTCTGCCTGCTAAAGTACTTTTGCAGGAGTTGTGCAGACAGAACTTGGGTTGGGATTATGCCATACCATCGATCCACCAGAAGAAATGGAACCATTGGATTTTCGAATTGGACAGAATTGCAGGATTCCAGGTGAACCGATGTTTTAAACCTATGGAATTTGAATTGCCCTCCCACGCTTGTTTATGCTTGCGAAGATGGATACGGCACAGTTTCCTATATTAAGATGCAGAATAGTGCAAACAAGGTACATGTGGCTTTCTTGCTGGGCAAAGCCAGCTAAACACCACTAAAACCGGTGACCATACCTCGTTTGGAACTTGCAGCGGCTGTACTGGCTGTCAAAGTTGACGTCATGCTAAAGAGGGAGCTGCAACTTTCATTGGAAGATTCAGTCTTTTGGACTGACAGCATGACTGTCCATAATTACATCAAGAATGAAGACAAACGGTTTCATACATTCGTTGGTAATAGGAAAAATCCAGCAGATGATGCATCTCGTGGTTTGAAAGCAAAATATTTTCTGAGCAGTAAGCGATGGATTGATGGTCCCAGTTTTCTCTTGAAGCCTAGTGAGACACACTTTCCAACAAGTGATCTGATATCGACTGATGACCCAGAGATTAAAAGGTTGAAAGTCAATGCTATGGTTGTACAGAATGGACAGAATGCCACAAGTCAACTTATTCATTTCTTCTCAGAATGGAAACATCTGAAAGTTGCAGTTGCTTGGTATTTGAAACTGCAGAAACTTCTGATGGAGCTGAGACGTAAACAAAATGAATTATCTTTGGGACAGATTGACATCTCTGGGCAGACGAAGTTTGACACTGGATGATCTTTCTATGGCTGAGCATGGCATAATTCGTTTCAGTCAACAAGAACAATTCCAAGAGGAAATTGCAGTAATGTTTATAGTCTGGATCCTGTGTTGTGTTGTGTTATGGACTGTTGCTAGTGGGAGGAAGACTTGGCAAGTCAGCTATGCCGATTGAAATGAAACATCCATCTTGTTATCCAAAGATCAGCATGTGTCCCATCTCATACTTCGAGACATTCATGAAGAGTTGGGGCATAGTGGCAGAAATCAGATGCAGATTCCAAGCTCCAGTTTAAGTATTGGATTACAAACGCCATCTCTGTTGCAAGAAAGATAATTTCCAAGTGTGTCATCTGTAGACGTTATAAAGGGAAGTTGGGTGAACAGAAGATGGCAGACCTTCCAGTGGAAAAGATCACCCCTGACCTGCCACCTTTTACTAACGTTGGAGTGGATTTTTTCGGGCCTGTTGAAGTAAAAAGGGGACGAAGTAAAGTGAAACGCCATGGGGTGATTTTTACTTGTATGGCAAGTAGAGCTGTCCATTTGGAAATGGCATACTCCCTAGGCACAGACTCATGTATTAATGCCTTGCGCAGATTTGTCTGTCGCCGTGGACCGGTCATTCACATGAGGTCAGATAATGGGACAAATTTCATCGGAGCTGAGCGGGAGTTAAAGGAGGCGCTCACTGCATTAAACAATGAAATGGTTCAAAGGGCCTTACTGCAGAAGGGAGTTCAATGGAGCTTTAATCCTCCTACAGGCTCTCATTTCGGTGGAGTATGGGAGCACATAATTCAAATGGTGAGACAAATTCTTTGTGCAGTCCTTCGGCAACAAACATTGGATGACAAGGCCCTGCAGACTGTGTCTTGTCCTGTCTTGTGTAAAGCTGAAGCTATTTTGAACGATCGACCGATCTCTAAACTATCCAACGATCCTAGTGACTTGAAAGCCCTCACGCCAAATCACATCCTGCTTATGAGAGGAAATCCTGCGTTACCGCCTGGGTTGTTTGAAAGATCTGACCTGTATGCCAAAAAGAGATGGAGACAGGTGCAATATATTTCCAATCTCTTTTGGAAACGATGGGTACAGGAATACTTACCCTTGTTGCAAAAGCGACAAAAGTGGAACAAAGAACGAAGAAGTTTTTCCCCCGGAGACATTGTGATTATTGCTGATTCTACTGCACCACGTGGTTCATGGCTACTTGGAAGAGTCGTGGAGATCTTCCCTGACAAAAAGGGCTTGGTGCGTTCAGCAAAAGTTAAAACTAAAAGTAATATCTTAGAACGTCCAATTAGCAAGCTTTGCCTTTTATTAGCAGCAGACTAAAATAGGGCATTCAACATTTTTAAGTGTTTTTTGACATACATTTCATACATTGGTACAAAACTTTAATTGGTATGTATGGCTCCATTTGGTATGAATTTGTAATTGTTATGCCAATATGTCATATTCAATTAAGGGGCCGGTGTGTAGGAGCCATTTTGGGGATAGTAATATTTTTGTCCACTGGGTGGTGCTGTGTATAATTAGATCCCCTGAGCAACAGGTGTTTGAGTAAGTAAGAAAATTGGGGGTTGTATCCTTTAATATGGAAAGTCTATTGAAAATACATGCAGAACAAGATAAAATATATAGTGTTATTATGAAATATTTTAAAGCAATAGGAGTATACTGAAGAATTTAAAGGAATGGGTTTAAATAATATATAACTTTTGTAGCTTTAAGAATCAGAATTAATAAGCCGTGTTTTATTTTCATATTTGATTATTCAGCTTTTGTTGTTTAATAACCCTAATGTAGGATAAGCTGAAACCCTGAACCCTGTGGTTTACCCTGTTGTTACAATAACACTTCTAATGTTACAGTAAAACACTGATGTTCACTTTCTGAAGCAGTAGGGATGTTTTCTTGTCACAAAAATAATGTGAAACATGTATGTTGGTTATATCATTTAAAATAACAATTTAAAATAATTTAAGTTTATTTTAGTCACTTTAAGCATTATCGTATCGCATATCAGATATCACATTTTTCTTCAATATCGTGCAGCCCTAGTTTTAGGAAATGCTCTGTTTTTTAAAGGAGGAAAATCATGTCAGGAGTAACAGGGTTGAGTGAAACATGAAGGAGACAGATAATGCTAATAAAATAGTTAATTTAAATCTAGTTAAAGCCGAGGCCGCTCTACATTTTGAGCTTGTGAAATTTCTACAGACACTGCAACGGTCGTGAAATTACGTCACATTCTGCGGCAGCTTTTTTACAGACAAAAGTTCAACATATAACAAAAAATAATAATTACAATTTTAAAAAATAAACAATCCACTCCACTTGAATGCTGAACGCTTGTGTTATTTCTCACGGTAATTCACTTGAGCTTGTGTTTCTGGTGTCCCACTTTCACATGCGCATGAATGAAAGTCTATGAAGGAAAAGTCTAGTGTGAACGGCCATTAATAATTCAAACGTTTTAGTAAAATAAATATCAATCTCAAAGTTGGTGACAAAATATGGCAGTATTGTATAATTTAATGTTAATATCATGTTAGATAATTGTGTCATTTATCAAATATATTTAATATTTTTTTGCTAAAGAAACATGGGATTTGTGCCTATGTTTTAAAAATAATAATTGGAAGATAAATTTACCACATTCATGGAAAGTTTCAAGGGCATATAATCAATTTATAAAAGGCATCAAATTATCATAATATTTTATAGCAGTTGTTTACTTTATACTATTACATCAGGGTTCAATTTCATGTCCTTTCACACTATATTTCTCTTTTAATTATGTTAATGTACTGAAAATGACATTTATTTATTTTTTCTTTGATGTCAGACCTGATGGAAGAGAGCGAGGAAGTGAGTGGAGTGAAGGAGGAGAGAGAAGAACTGAGTGAAGTGGAGGAGGAGAGAGAAGAACTGAGTGAAGTGAAGGAGGAGAGAGAAGAACTGAGTGAAGTGGAGGAGGAGAGAGAAGAACTGAGTGAAGTGGAGGAGGAGAGAGAAGAACTGAGTGAAGTGAAGGAGGAGAGTGAAGAACTGAGTGAAGTGAAGGAGGAGAGAGAAGAACTGAGTGAAGTGAAGGAGGAGATTGAAGAACTGAGTGAAGTGAAGGAGGAGAGTGAAGAACTGAGTGAAGTGAAGGAGGAGAGTGAAGAACTGAGTGAAGTGAAGGAGGAGAGTGAAGAACTGAGTGAAGTGAAGGAGGAGATTGAAGAACTGAGTGAAGTGAAGGAGGAGAGTGAAGAACTGAGTGAAGTGGAGGGACATCATGTCAAACCTGGAGAAAAAAATTTGAGTCGCTCAAAGACTAAATATACATTTTTAAAGAAAACAAGAGCCAAGAAATCTTTCACCTGCACTCAGTGTGGAAACAGTTTCACAACCAAACAAAGTCTTGAGCGACACATGAGAGTTCACACTGGAGAGAAGCCGTATGTATGCCATCAGTGTGGGAAGAGTTTCACAACCAAACAGACTCTTGATGTTCACATGGGAGTTCACACTGGAGAGAAGCCATTTAAGTGTGATCAATGTGGGAAAGATTTCAGTCAATCTTCACACCATAAATTACACATGAGGATCCACACCGGAGAGAAGCCGTTCACATGTGATCAATGCGGCAAAACATTTGTCTGTGCATCACACCTGAAGTCACACCTGAGAGTTCATATGAAGGAGAAGCCACATTCATGTTCTTTGTGTGGAAAGAGTTTTTCACTGCTGCATACTTTACATAAACATCAGAAAATCCACACTGGTGTGAGAGAGTACGTGTGCTTTGAGTGTGAGAAGACTTTTATTACAGCTGAACATTTAAAACTGCACCAGAGAATTCACACTGGAGAAAAACCTTACAAGTGTTCACACTGTGACAAGAGATTCAGTCAGTCATCACATCTGAAAAGACATGAGAGGATCCACACTGGAGAAAAACCTTACAAGTGTTCACACTGTGACAAGAGATTCATTCAGTCGGCAGATAAAAAAACACACGAGAGGATCCACACTGGAGAGAAGCCATTCCCTTGTGATCAATGTGGGAAGAGTTTCTCAAACAAACAGACTCTTGATGTTCACATGATGATCCACACTGGAGAGAAGCCATTCCCTTGTGATCAATGTGGGAAGAGTTTCTCAAACAAACAGACTCTTGATGTTCACATGATGATTCACACCGGAGAGAAGCCGTACACATGTGATCAATGCGGCAAAACATTTCTCTGTGCATCAAACCTAAAGATACACCTCAGAGTTCATACGAAGGAGAAGCCGCATTCATGTTCTGTGTGTGGAAAGAGTTTTTCACAGCTGCAACATTTACATACACATGAGAAAATTCATACTGGTGTGAGAGAGTACATGTGCTTTGAGTGTGAGAAGACTTTTTTTACTGCGGGCGGTTTAAAACAGCACCAGAGAATTCACACTGGAGAAAAACCTTACAAGTGTTCACACTGTGACAAGAGATTCAGACATTCAACATCTCTGAAAACACATGAGAGGATCCACACTGGAGAGAAGCCATTCATGTGTGATCCGTGTGGAAAGAGTTTCTCTGTTAAAAGTCACCTGAAGCAACACATGAAGATCCATGCAGTGGAGAAACCACATCACCACAGTCTGAGATCACGGTAGGGGAGCACGATATTGACAAAACTTGATATTGTGATATCGATAGGGTTGCAAAATTCTGGGAATTTTCAAAGATGGAAACTTTCCATGGGAATTAATGGGAATTTAAGGGAATTAACAGGAATTTATGGGAATAAATGGGGAATTTTCAAAGTTGAAGGTTGGCTCCCCATAGGGAACTTAAATATAGTTGAGGAAAGTATATTTTAGCATAATCTTGACTAAAACAAAGAGATGCCATTCAAATACACTTGAATATCCATGCCATTCCTCAATCACATGCACATAGCACACTGCTTACTGCATGGCTATTGAGACCCACTACTGGCACAGTGCATGCCTCCATCACATGTACAGAAGCCCAAAGCACAAGACTATTGAAGGCACACATTTGAGCCTGTGGACTAAACAAAGTGAAGTAAGTTTTGATGATATTATGGGGAAATATATTTATTAAATGTTTAAATTGCAAATATCACATACAAATGTATTCATCTAGTAGATAGCAAGCTGATAAGTTAGATGCTAAATAGAGATGCACTGATTACAATTTTCTAGGCAGATTTCCAATTTTTCATCGAGTTTGACCTGCCGATACCGATTTTAGCCAATTCTGATTAAATTTTTTTCAAACCACTTTACAGCACACTAGGGGTGTAACGATTCGTTTTAACAACGATTCGATTCGCGATTCGTGGTTGTCGATACGATTCAAGGACGATATTGGTTCATTTAGAACGATCCGATCCGAAACGATTCAGTGACTTGAAATCGATTCAGTGACTTTTTAGCCAAAAATTCCTGTAAGGGAATCAGGTATCAATTAATTATGGATATAAACAAACAAGTAAACAACAATTAATGTCAAATGCATTCACATTTTATTTTAATAAGTAGGACTGAACGATTATGACAAAAATTATAATTGTCGATTATTCCCTTGAAATTGTAATTGTGATTATTAATTACGATTATCACAACATTGAATGATGTTTTGAATAGTTTGGCCATGGGACCCACATTTCCCCATGGTCATCAAGCCGCGAGAGGACAGGAAAGTCCGTTTTTCTGAGGTGAGAGACTTTGCGCTGCTTGACTGTTGTCGCGCTGCTGCTGGCGCGTCAGCATGGCGACGACGTCACAGATAGGCAGACTGAATCGAGTAACTTTTAACGCCTTTATCATTAAAAGTGCAAAGAAAAAACATCCATATAAAGTCTAACGTGCTTAAATCCAATGCGCTATTTCCTAGTATCGATACAATCGATTCATTACCTTTTAAAACGATGTTAGATCGGTATATGTCGTCCGGAAGGCCAATTTGCCGATCACAGATCGATGCAGTAGGATCGTAGGAATATAAATCGATACATTGATGTAGTTGATGAATCGTTACACCCCTACAGCACACACAAATATTTATTTTCGATCTTTTCTTTAACCCTTTCACGCGTAAGTTTAAAATATTCTAACTGACACCCCACCCCCGTCGCTTTTATTTTGCTTTTCCTTTTTTATTCAAAATATTCACAAACTTGCTTACCATGTCATCAACTAGCCTATCTGATCTGATTCTCAAATACGTGTAAGTGAGTATATTTGGTTGTTTAAAAACCTTTATAAATAATCATGATCTATAACATGAGATGGGCGCTGCAATGTTGTCCTGTCAGTCGGATTTACAGCACTTGAATTCATCAGTTTCTCCCGAAATAAATGCAAGAAAGTGGCCGGTGAACTGAGAATAATAGAGTAAACTTTATAGTTACTTCCACTATGTTTGTCTGATATGAATAACACATGTCGGCAAAAACACAAATTCGCTCTCTGACAGTAGGTGGCGCTCATGTAAAATCAGAAATAAAGCACTATACAGGGCTCTAGACTGCGAGTAAATGGTCACATTTTGCAACCTTTTTTTCCTGCCGGTGCGAGAGAGCTACCATTTCTGCCGCATACGAGAAACATCACACAGCAAACGAAAGCAGAATGAAACCACACTACTCGTTTGAGCTGTGCAGAGCAAAGCTCAGAGCAATACTAGACAGCGGTTTACTTGCAGGTCGATCTCGATCACGAAACAACGTTCACCCAAAAAGGAAAATTAGCCCATGATTTACTCACCCTCAACTCATCCTAGGTGAGTATGACATTCTTCTTTCATATACACATAGGATGACTTAAGGGTGAGTAAATCATGCGCTAATTCATTAATTTTTAGGTGAAATATCCCTTTAACCCTTTCACACGTAAGTTTAAAATATTCTGACTGACCCCCCAGCGTGAGTTTTTCAAGGCGACCGTTATTTAGAATGTGTCACTTTATGGTTTCCGTGGTGACGCGTCATTGCTTGTCACGTGACACACCGCAGCAACAACAGAGCTGAATGAATGATGATCTGCTTTTATGTCATTTTTCCTTTTTTATTCAAAATATTCACAAATTTGTTAGATATGGCATGAAATATCTGATATTCCGGTTGTCAAATATATGCAAGTGGAAGTGTTTTGTTGTTTAAACACATTTATAACGATCGCGTTAGTTCAGCTGTATTCGCGATGGGCGCCGCCATCTTAGTTTGTGCCGCAGACGCGCAGTTCAGAGAATCGGATCTGTTGGATTTACAACACGTTAATTCATCCACTTCTCCCGAAATACATACAAGTAAGTGGCAGATCAACTGGGAGAAGAATAGAGTAGCTGCTAAACTTTAAAGTTACTTACACAATGTGTATCTGATATGAATAAAACGAATTATAATGGAAAGGATTATTATTGCCTCTTCCTTTGACATCAGTGTGTATTTTACGAACTGTAATGTATTGTTTTTTTAGTACTTATATGTCTGGAACCTAAAATAAACATTATGTGGTTGAAAACACTGAAAAGTTGTGATATATGACAGCTCTGAGCGCGCCTGTCTCTGGCTCAGCGCCAGCCAACGCGCGAAAGCACATTTGAATTTAGCAGTTGATCACGTCATGCACTGACCGTTCTAATCACACCGGTGTGATCGTACGCTCCAGGGACCAGCTTAGACTGATCACACCGGTGTGATCGTACGTGCGAAAGGGTTAATTCAGTATTAATAACATCGCAGCGAGATCTAGTGCACTGTAAAAAAAGAAAAGTTGACATAACTTAAAATTGTAAGGCAACTTGCTGCACAGCTTTTTTGAGTTTACTCAACTTTTGAACAAAGTAGTTCACTTAACTCAATTCACTGAGTAAGGTCACATGTCTCCCAACTTAAGATCTTTTGTTCAGCTGATTGAGTTTGTATAGTTAAAAAAACTTAGAAAATTATAAAATTTCAACTTTTAATGTTATTTTCACATTACTTAATAAAGTATGTTCAGTTGACTAAAAATGTTTACATCAACATTATTACAAGGTTAAAAAATAAAGCTAAAACTACAGGCTTGATATTTTGGTACAGGTTTTATTTTAAATCAGCAGCAACACATTGGTGTGGAAATGGAAACAATGGGTAACACTTAAGCCATACTCATTATCATTAAAAAAGTAATACAAAGAGTAGGCAGAAGAATAAAACACTTTTTTTTAAAGAGTACTTTAACATTCAAAGTGTTCTCACATTCAAATGGTCCTAAATACTTTAAAAGTTATATCTTTTAAATGTTTAACATTTTAAATTGTTAACACTGAAAATGTTACAAAATGAGCAGATTTATAAGTGCAAGTTAACGTTTGTGCTGAAAGTGCTGAAACAGTTGCACAATGTTTATCACAGCCTCAAGTTGACAGTTAAACAGTTAAACATAAAAGGGCATCATCTTCAATCACCACAAGGATTCCCACCTTCATCCCTCTGGTCTGTCTGTCGTCTGGAGTCTTGTCCTAATAATAAAGAATAAATCAATATCACTTGACACTAACCTCAAAAACAAACAACAAAAAAGATACATTAAGGAACCATAAAGTAATCCTATACAATGTGCTCATAAGTTTGCATCCCACTTGCAGAATCTCCAAGTAAATGTACTGAAATATGCACAAATAACAATGGTCTAGTTTTCAATTTAATACTGCCCTGAATAAGCTATTTCACATAGAAGTATAAAAACTTAGCCTGGGAAAACCTTGACAAACTTTGAGATTTGCTCTGTAAGTCAGTCTGGCCAAGAGCCCATTCAAGCCCATTTCCAATTTTTTCAAATAGAGGCACCAATCACAAATGTTGAAGCAGGCTTTACACGATGACGATTGGTTTTAGGTCTATCCAATTGCGTCCAGAGGCATTTGAGCGACGTCCGTTGGTGACGCCCCTTTGGAAATTGGCTGTGAATGAACTTTCCCCAGACCCACTCTCAGATACAACGAAGGTTTACAGTTGGCTAGCAAATATTATACTATCTGTTACTGTTCATTGATTCATTCATTGATCCAGTTGTTTTTGTTCATTCAGTCTTTCGCTCATTTTGTTCAATAGAAGGTTTTGGTGTCAACCAGACTAATAAAAACTATAAGATAGTATAAATCTTAGTAAATGATAATGATCTGGCCTATAATTTAAAACATGTTAACTGAAATAAATTGCATACCCAATCATTGACTAAATCATGTTGTACTTGCAAAAAAATACTTTGAATCAAATCAATGAATCATCAAAACAATCTGTTTGCTGTTAACACAAAAATTCACATTGCTTTTAGTCACTCATGGTCATGTGGTAAGATGTTGAAGTAATGAAACATACTCACCAGGCATGTTTTTAAAAAGTGCAGAGGAATCTTCACTGAGAAACATGGGAGACCTTCCAGGACAGTTGCTTTCTGCGAGTCATAATATTTGTGGTCTAAAAAAAAAAAAGGGTACAAAACAACAACAAATTTCTTTAATGCACTGTTATTAATTTACATTTTTTATGAGTTTGCATGTATGTTTGAAGTCATAGAGCCTCTGCTAATGAGCCACCTAATCAAATTAGATGTGTTGAATAGGAAATCAGTATTGTATGCAGTATTCTAAGTTCAGGACCAAAATCAGTCTAATCAGCCAGTGTACACTTGGCATATATTGTCATATTCCTTCAAAAATATCTTCAGAAAATGTTCTTTATATAATAGCAAACGGCTCTGATAAATCTGTTTTTAAAACTATCTTTGACACATGATGTTTATCAACAAGTTACCTGCTGAACAAGCTTTTTGAGATGATCTTCCATTTCTGTTCCAAATGCCCCCTTTCTTGCTCTGCGTAGCTCGAGGAGTTGTGTAGTGTGATGGTGTGTTGATGCTCTGAATGTCTCGAGGAGGTCCACATTAACTGGTGATAGAAATAAAACAGGTCTTGGTTGTAACATTGTTTAACTGGCTTCACATGGCTTACAACAGACATTTACAAGCAACACAACAATAACCTGTATTAAAGATAATCTACAGCCAATTAATTTAATTTCAGTCTTCTTTATTTTACCTCATTTGGAAGAAATGGGGCAGGCCATCGTTCAAGCACTTCAGATACCATTGGCACTACTTCCACAATTGTCAGAGGGAGAAAGTCAAGCTCATTTTCTGATTGATGAACACTATATTTGTGGTTTTCTTCTTCATTTCCTCAGCCAAGATGAGCCATTCCTTTTCCAGAGAATAATCAGACTGGCCTTTAGGGATGATCCTGTCATCTCCTCCTCTTTTCCTGTTGAAAAAAAGATACATATTGCACCTTTAAATACATGCACACACATCCATGAGCTTGACTGAATTTGGAAATTTATTTTGCAATCCACAAACAAAAGCATTTCAACTTGTGTCTGTGAAATTCAGAATTAAATAAATGTGCAGAGATTTGTACAAACATTGGCATGTTTGTGAATAGAAATATTCTATTTTGTATAAATGTATCACAATTTATGGTACTTTAAATTAGATCAAATTCATTGCAGACACCAGTTGAAATCAATGCATGTTTGTGGATTGCAAAATACATTTGCAAATTCGATCAAATTTATAGATTTTTCTGCATGTATTTGTTAATAATATCAAATCTAAATCAACTCCATAAAATTATACTTACTTTAAATTAGACGTTTGCAGTCATGTCGACTCCGTCGAGTAACGTTAAGTTAGTCTGGAAACACGTGAGAAAGCCGGAAGGGCACAGATAAAAAAAATTGTGCAGATTTGCACTTTGAGCTCAGTCTGAAACATGAAATTCAAATATTAGACCACTGTAAAGGGTGTGTGAATTTAAATTTAAGATGAAGAGTCGACTTTAAAATATTTCTTTGGTGTAACGTTATTGCACAAATGTTACATAGTGCATTATAACGTCAAAGCTAGTTTCAAAAAATAAGTGGCGATTTCGAACTTGTTCCTAACTTACTACGATTACACAGGTTATATTCTAAACAGTTTACATGCTGAATACTTAAGTTAGGAGACTTAACGTTAGTTTAGAGTTAAGCTTGCTCGTGAAAAAATGAATAGCCATAACCAGGGCTCTGCGGTCAAGTTGATACATGTACTTTTACAAACGACTTCAATATAAATACATATACTTACATAAAACGATGGCTTTCGCGTTGTAAATAAGCTGAAGAAAGAAGAAACACGTTGGCTGTGAGTAGGTCCGTTACGGTCTCGCACGCAGATGCTTAAAATGGCTCCTTCGTCAAGTCTGTTCGTTATTGGCGCGCTTCATTGCACATGCGCCAACTTCGTGGTCGTTACAATGCGCATGCGCCAACCTCCAACCCAACTTGCATGCTTGTTAACTTGCATTTACAAATCGAATTTACAATTAATACTAAGTTAGTCCAACAATTGTTGAAACAACGTCTTTTCACTGGTTAAGCCAACTTTTTTGCCTTTAATTGTCCAGTTAACTAAAAGATAATCATTAGTTTAACTTTTTGTGAGTTGGATTTTTTACAGTGTGAGAAAGCATTTGAATTCAGTGAAATGTTAACACAACACAGAACTCTCTGTTATTAACCATATACTGTATATCAGATCAAACAGCACTGCCTTGGAAGCCAGGAGAAACATTGTGCCATGAACGAACATGTTCATGAAATTTTAAGTAATATGGCTTTTAAGTCCACAAATCACCAATATTCCCTTTGGATTGAATGTAGTAATGCTAACTGTAACCATGGTATTGTGGTTGATTTGTTCATGCTTCAAAGATTGTCCGCATTTGTAAAACTAAACACTTCAAAATGTAGGAAAACGTATACTTGGCAAACCAACATATTTATTTAAAAATGTACTATAAACAGTAGATGGCAGCAGAGGACCGCTTATTGACTTTAAACCATTTCCACTCCATAATAGTTTTTTTCTAGGGCTGCCACTAACGACTATTTTTGTATCGATTAATCTATTGACTAATTTAGTAAAAAATTTGTATTCAAACATAAAATAAAAAAAAAATAACATGAAATATTAGTAATAACAATAAAAAGTCTGAGAAAGTCAGCATGTTCTGAATGTCAATATATCCACATGTTCTGGGCTTCTGTTCAGCACAGCTAGATGGAAAAAATAAACAGGACTTCAGTAGTGAAACACCAAATGAAATCCAAATTTCTATGAAATCCTTTTTTAAAGCAAAAGTAAAGTAGTGCTGCAGCTATCGATTCTTTTAGTAATGGAGTATTTTACCAATTATTCCACCTATATTCGAACAAGTATTCGAACAAAAATGTGGTAATAAAGATAGATCCAAGTGAAACAACAGCCATTAAAATACAAATATACACTCACCTAAAGGATTATTAGGAACACCATACTAATACTGTGTTTGACCCCCTTTCGCCTTCAGAACTGCCTTAATTCTACGTGGCATTGATTCAACAAGGTGCTGAAAGCATTCTTTAGAAATGTTGGCCCATATTGATAGGATAGCATCTTGCAGTTGATGGAGATTTGTGGGATGCACATCCAGGGCACGAAGCTCCCGTTCCACCACATCCCAAAGATGCTCTATTGGGTTGAGATCTGGTGACTGTGGGGGCCATTTTAGTACAGTGAACTCATTGTCATGTTCAAGAAACCAATTTGAAAATATAGCTGCAAGCAGCCATTTGCGGGGCCAAGCGCAAGAAGAGGATAAAACATGCAAACATGGGTGGGAGTGTCAGATCAATTGCAGCAAGAAGCAATTAAAGACATTTAAAGATGAATTTGACATTTTTGCTGGTATTAAAGCAGTTTTATTTCCAGAAATGTTTGAACATACAAAAAGTAACTTTTTTAAATAGCAAATCTTAAAATACAAAAAATAAAAACATATATATATATAATATTATTATTATTATTATATAATATAATATAATATAATATATATAATATATATAATTTAGTTGTAAATATGAAATAACTAAAATGTATGGTTTAAAGCAGCACTCAGTAGCTTCGGGACTTCTTCGCTGTATTCTCGCTTTTTGCTCGCAGGTTTCTCTCTAGAGCTCCCCCCACAGCTTCGGAATAGATATTTGACAACACTGTTGTAAAAACTCGTTGGTGATTCTCAGACACCAGAGGCTATAGATCAACGACATCAAAGCAGATGGGACGTTCTTTAAAACGTCTTCTTCATTCGGGTTCGGACAGCGTGAGGGAGCGCAATAATGACAGCATTTTAGCAGATTTCTTTTGGCCGTAAAGCAATTGTTTACATCGCGAGACTTCCTGACGCAGCGGCCGGCGGCCCGCCGGCTCAAAGTTGCAAGTGCGTATTTTCCGCTCACGGGCACCAGGGGGGTGCGAAACGACCACCATTCAACCCGAAATAAGTAATATAACCATTCCAATGACTCCGAAGCTGTTCAGTTAAGGTAAAAAAAAGTTACTTAGTTCACCTTTAACTGAAAAAAAGATTAAAAGTTCTAAATGGAAAGCACGTTAATTGACACTAAAACAATGTTCTGAAATGACAATGTACAACAACAGTGTTTTACAGTCTGTTAAAGTGTAAGTTGCAGGTTAACCACCACAGCCGATTAATGTGTAAATTAGAGTGCTCTATATGTATATATGTAATTATTTCTGTCTTAAAATGCGTTAAAATGCGTTAAAATAACATTTATTGGGGTTTCTTCAAAGGGAGCGTGTTTTTTACGTTAACTGGGTGATGACGTCATAAGAGGAACTCGCAACCCATACTCTGCTAGATTCTTACTGTTTTATGGCTATTTGGAGAACGACTGAGGATGTGGGAAACCATCAAATTCTTTATGGACCACAGCCGTCATGTAGAATAGCAAGGAGGGAGAACGACTGAAGACATTATTTACTTAGGCTACATGGTGTCAGTCCAAATCAGAGATGCACAGTGTACAGTGTGTACAGGCACCAATCGCTAGTCTCATCGACGCCTCAAACGTCATGTAATACCCTTCCTCAATCCACGCTATTTCTCACGATTTAATTAGCGATGTTTATTGTCAGAAAAGAAAAAGAGAGATCGATGTCCCCATCACTGTGTTTGTGTGGGCTATGCCACCCAATTGAATCAGCAGTGGAGAGTATGTGCTGCCGTGAGTTTAACGTGTATTGGAGTTTAGTGGAACAGCTCGACCTGCGACCGGCTGATCTGACGTGCCTGAACCCGTTTGTTTTGCGAATTATAGCTTATTCTCATTTCAGGCAGGATCACGGTCCCCTTGAAGTCAGCACACACGAGTATGTTTACAATTGAGTTATTTTATCCATATTTTTTTTATCATATAAAACATACAACCAACTTTTCTGTAGTTATGTAAGGCATCTATAGCTTTCAAAGAAATACAACATTGAAGAGTACCATACTTAATGCATGAGTAATTACATTTAGATAAAAACCAACATCAAGTTTGCTAAATCCCTATCCCTAGGCAATACAGCATACAGGCAGGCTGTACGTTGGGCATATGGCATTCTGGGGAGGCATATACATAAGCCGATACCATCCTGCGTGGTTTCAGCCATCCGACATCACTTCCAAGAAGGTGCCTACAACGGATTTGAAAGGCCTCATTTGAAGATTAGCCCTTTCAGTTTTTTAAGAGTTTAGTGGTATGTTTGTGTTGTTGTGAGCTTACATCCCCAACCCCCTCATTGAAATAAATCTAAAAAACAGTAGACAGAAGACATGAATTTAATTTCAATAAAATTTGTTTATTATTATTTGGTTATTGTTATTATACCTGTGAAACAGATTAAATCTGAAAAGACTCAAAGGTTTGACAAAATGTGATACATTTAGTACAGTATCTTGCTATATGATTTTGGAAGTCCTAGCAAACTGAATAAATCTGAAGAGTCAAAGCTTAGACAAAATTTTAAACATTTATTAGATGGTTGCGTTCTGGGACTCACACATGCACAAACACATGCAAAGTGACCGATGACAAAACAACAACTAAAAGCTCCCACCACCAGGTACAATTACAAGCAAATAAAAGACAATGCAACACTAACATGCAACAGCACACAATGAACAGACCATGGCAAACGACATGCAGAATTGCAGTGACAGGATCCCACCACCAAGTAAAATTACAGAACAAAAGGAGAAGGCGCAACCAACAAACAACCACTACAAGCACACAGAACACAAACAAAACAAAAACATGCAGCATGCAAAAAATAATGAAGGGTACCGAGAACGATACATACCCACTCACTCATACCTTCACTGCGTGCGGTAGGGTCATGACAAAAAAAAAACAGAGGTTATGTTACAGTTGCCAATTACAAATATAAAATCACAAAATTAGGAAATGATTATGATTATTAATAACAGATTCTAAATTCAACTTTTGCTAAAACGTGATTTTTGTGTAAGATACAAGTTAACTGCTTCCTGTTTTGGAATTTGATTAAAGGATTTTGAGATGGGGACAGGGCAGGTGCTATTCAAGGAACCACTGGATTCTCTGAGTGCCGCAGGCGATCTGGTGTAGCTTTCTTGTAAAGACTGTATGAGTGCTGATGCATATCCTGGGGAAATGAAAAACATTCACTGAAACAAACAATGAGATCACATTCACTGATTACCAAGGTCTCATGCACACATATCCAAATATGATGGAAACTGACTGAAACTACTGACCATATGAGGCCTTCTGTTTAATTGGCCGGACTGTGTGTTCACCTTTCCGGAACCTCGGGTATTGCACGGCATACTTTGCAACACCACCACTTGTTTGCGCAACTTCGCGGCTGCCATTACAGTTGTAGTACAGAGCTGCCAACAGAAGTCTATAGAAAATCACAAAACGAGAGCAGATTTTGAGATAGAAATATCAGATGTCTGTATGACATGCCAATATGAGATGTAGTTTAATAATTTAATAATTTAGTGGTAGTTTAGTTAATCCATTTCGCAACACTGACCTACTGTACATCCCAAGGTAAGAAAACCCTGTGTGTTTGGGAGCGAAGAGCAAGATGAGGGAGTGAAATGCCTCAAGGGAAAAGGTTTGGTGCTGTGGCGACAGCTGCTTCACATCCTTCAGCAAGGATGCCTTTGTGACAACACCCTCCAGTTTCACCGCAACCGTTGAGCCTGCAGAAAAAAGAAAAAAAAAGTCCCAAACAAAACATTTTGTTTTACCCTGATTAAATTGTATTAAAACACAGGTTCCAGCAAAAAATCTATCAGGTCACATTATCATTAAACCATAGAGTACACATATTTCATGGTGTATACCTGGTTCTAGCCACTCCTTTTTCCGTTGCTCCCCCTCCAGAGGTAGATGAGCACAACAGGGAAAGGCAGGAGTGTCATGCTCATGGATGTCCTGTATGTGGTTCACCATGCTCTTCCACTTGGCCTCCATGACATCTGGGTTGCCATCAGGAGTGGAGGCTGCAGTCCAGTAGAGGTGGTTTATAATTGCAGGCCTCCACAACATCAGGTCCCCACAGTCCTTTTCCTTGGCCGCCGTATCCAAAGCCTTGCTGAGACCTTGTTTACAACAAATGGAAAGTATTATATCGATGGAAATGTAATTTCAAGAATTACCTTAAAGCTTCCAACATCGGGATACATACCTTTCCCGACATGCCAGACATCAATGAAATGCCTTGTCCCCTCAGTACACATTTCCTCTCGCACCCACTTGGCAACCTTAAAAGTAATACATAAACTGTTAGGAAGCTTGCACTATCTTGCCATCAGTGCATCAGCATGAGTACATTCTTCTGGCATCAGTGTATATTATACCATCCCTGTCATCATTCAGGCCTGGCAGGATGAACAGGCTGTGGTCAGCAATGACCTCGGGGGGATGGGTGGTGACCAAATTGTTGCAGGTGACTGTAGTTAATGCACTATTTACATGGTCTGATATGCTTTGTCAGTGTAAGACTTACTTATTCTCAGGTCTCCTTGACATTTTGGCAAGAACTGAAACCACTCAGTAATAGAGGGGAGAATTTATACATCTATATTGTATATCTTTGTATTTACCTGGCGATGCCTGTCAGTGATGAGGGTCGACACTTGAAGATCCTGCCCCCTGAGGAGGGTTATGCTCCTCTTCAAACCCTCTAACTCGCACCAGTTGCTATTCGGGACCTCTGAGCACTGCAACATGACACAGTGTAAGTGGTGAAAGTGGATAAAGTTTATTTCTTTGTCTGATAACATCTCACTTACCTGGACAAGCTGAAGGTCGACAACCTTATTTATTCTCTCCTCAATCAGCGAGTAGGTCCCGTATTTCGCACAATGTCCAGGAGAGTCTGACCTGGGTATGATTATTTGTATTTATTTGTATTTTTTTGTAATTGTAATTATGTTAAAGATACAACATAGCACATCAGACCATGTCATCTGTAAACATGTCTCATATTAACATCAGGCAAATTGTGCATTACCTACAGTCCCCTGCTACAATCAGGCCACCCCCCATCTCCTTCAATTCACTTATTATAGTTGCTTGTTCTTCCTGCCAGGCCTGAATGACAATCGGGATGGTGTAGTAACGCTGGTGGCGGAAGAATGTATTTGCGCTGATACACTGTAAACCAAATAATGTCAGCATTCTGAGAGTTTGGGTTGGTAGACATCCCGAAAAATGAATTGCCCCACTCAGAAGTAGGTTGCAGGCTGGCATGTTTCTGTGCAAAAGTGGCTGGTTTTGCCAGAACCGCTGGAAGCCACATGTTGCACAGACCTACCATATGCAGAAAATAAATCAGAAAATGATCAGGTCACTGTGGAATAAGTAAAACACTAAAATCCAAACATTACTGAAATTATAAAAGGTTCACTCTATATAATTTTTCAAACATGTTCTTCTTACCTGGTTTATTTTGATAAATGTGCCAGCCTGCTGCACCATCCTACCGTTAGATTCACTACAACAAGCAGGGCAAATGGTGAACAGGGCCATCAGCTGGTCTTTGCACACAATGTATTTATCTGGAACACTGTAAAACAAAAAGAGAATATTAGATACTTCATTCATCCCAGGGGGAATGTATGTATCCAGTAGCTTATACAACCACACTGCAACACAACACACATACAAACATATCTCACACACATGAAAATAACTCACAGAAATGTAAAAAGTAAAGTAAAGGGCATGTAAAGTGATGCAAAGGCTTGGTAGGGACTGACCCTGTGATACATTGACCATGACAAGGTGCTATGGTAGACAGACATCACAGTTTAGCTAGCCATCAATGGTGCTGAAAGTTAGGAGGCTTATCGTCTCACTTTAGGTCAGAGTCACTTGGATGAGGTGGCGGCTCCTCATATGATGCCTCCTCATCTGAGGACACGTCCTCTTCATCAGGCACCCAGGATGTGTCACTTCTGATGAAAGACGCCTCTTCATCACTATTATCAGGACTGGCAAGGGGTGTAGATGTTCTTATGCGTGTGGTCTGTGTCCCCACACTGACCATCTTGGGCCTTACCTG
This sequence comes from Leuciscus idus, assembly GCA_021554675.1. Classification (NCBI taxonomy): domain Eukaryota; kingdom Metazoa; phylum Chordata; class Actinopteri; order Cypriniformes; family Leuciscidae; genus Leuciscus; species Leuciscus idus. The sequence goes on from CM038621.1 coordinate 63,477,343, forward strand.
CACAGCTGTGTCAGAGAAGCATAAGACAAACATAGCCACAATGACAATGATGGTATAATAATGCTGCTATGTTTTGGTTTAAACAACAATAGCTTATTAATCAGTGTACATATATATGAATGTGAATAATACATACAGTGTGATTTTGGAATATGTTTACAGATGTTTAGCCTCCACTACAACCCTGAACCCCAGACTAAAATATATCCCTAGACTTACCAAAGGACTTTCCATGAGGTTTCAGATCACACTGTGACCCAGTGTGACATAGGCCAGATGCAGGTGGAAGGGTTTCGGGCTCAGGAATGTCAGGATTTTCTTGGGGTGTTACATTTTCCAAAATCTTGTGTGAGAACCAGTGAAAACGGGGGAGAATCACAAACATAATGAGTAAGAAAGTATGCAAACATGTATTTATATAATACATTGTCTAACACAGGTCGTATGAGCAAACACTCGTGGCAAAGCATTTAACGTTTGGGAGCTATGCGAGAAGATAGCCTTATCACTACTCCTAACTTTCAGCACCATGGCTAGCTAAAGTGTGATATCTGTCTGCCTCGGGTATGCTAATATTTACTTCTGGATATTTTCATTTAGCTTTGGAAATGTTCACGAAGTATGGTTTTCTAATAATTCTAGTAGTATTAGTCGTAAGACGTTAGAGGGAGTGCACTCTCAAAAACAAAGTAAAGGCGAAGCGAGGTGGCACTGGTATTTGTTGCGCTCTTCAGACGAACAACGTCTAGCTCTGCCACCAGTACGCTCAGGCCAATCCAAACTTTTTCATCCGTCCTCACTGGTGGTAGAACGCGCTACCAGTCCCTAACGTTATAAGTTACTAGAGCAGGGACATCCCTCTTCAAAAAACTCACGAAGACCCAGCTCCTTAGAGAATATCTCCTCTCGTAGCACTACTTACAACTAACCTGGCTAATTCTGGCAATTACCACCTGACTAGAACTGACACTTGACTGTACAAAAACAGCTCTCACTGACGCACATACTGAGCTAACGTTAACTTGCTAGCCAACTATTGTAGAATAGCTGAGACTTACCTCAGTGAACTCTGGCTTTCGGCGGGCACACCTAATCTTCACAGGCTTCTTTATCCGGACAGGACAGGCAGAGGTGCAGGAATGGGAATGCCGTGAGGGAATGGCATCCGAAATGAGTTTAACCCGGCATTTAAACCCCATGTTAAGCCGACGCATATCTCCAGGGTCATAGTCATCGTCAGTGAAGTGCTCGCTGCATATGACGGCTGACTCGGTCACAGAGGCAGCAGTAAAATCCGCCCGCTTGGTAGCCACAAACCTCACCCAGGAACGAATCAACCTTTTGCCCTTGGGGAAATCGTGGACCCTGTGCCCTGTTTTTGAAGAATTTGTACATCCCGCACAAACACAACGGTTTACCATTTTTCTAGCGTACTATGGATTATGCCGGTAACTCTGCTAGTGAGTTCCTCTTATGACATCACGCCTCATCTAGTGGAAGGGAGCGGGAGTGCTTAAAACCACTGTTAAAAGTGCCAACCTTTCATATTATATTCAGCATTTTGGTATAAAAAACAATGGTGGGCGGTTTTTATCTTTATGTTTAATAAACACATTGCATTATCTTCGTGAAAAATTTAACCTGCAACTTACACTTTAAGTAAAAAAAATGGATGATACTAACTTAAGTGAATTTTTATAAATATATAAAATATAGTAATTGTAAAAAAATTGTGCTCTTGGGCATTAAGTTGGGCAACTTAAAGTAGTATTTTACATAATGCTGTAATGTGCATCAACTTAAAGTAGTATTTTACAGTCTGTTAAGTAAAAAATTGGACGATACTAACTTAAGTGAATTTTTATAAATATATAAAATATAGTATCAATTATAATTATGTTTTTAACAAAAGAAGAGATGCATCTATAATGTCGTTGTAACTGAACAGTGGAACTCTGTAATCTAGATAAATAATTTAGGAAAAGGAAAAAAAAACTGCTCTTGGGCATCAAGTTGGGCAACTTAAAGTAGCATTTTACGTAATGCTGTAATGTACATCAACTTAAAGTAGTATTTTACAGTCTGTTAAGTAAAAAATTGGACGATACTAACTTTCAAGTGAATTTTTGTAAATATATAAAATATAGTATCAATTATAATTATGTCTTTAACAAAAGAAGAGATGCATTTGTAACGTCGTTGTAACTGAACAGTGGGACTCTGGAATTCTGTAATCCAGATAGATTTAGAAACAAAAAGAAAAAAAACGTGATGTTCGGCATTTTCAGCAGTGAACAACTGCAAGTGTAAGTGTGTATAAATATGTTAGTCAATGTTTGTATGTGTGTGTTTGTGTGTTGTGGAACATATCTCTTAAGATTAACTTATATGGTGGCAATTGAGTGTTGTCTTTTTTTGTTATTGAAAGGGTTATTTAGCTTTTTTTGTTGTTTTAAGAGCCTGAAGCTCATTTTTCCTGGGTTGACTTTTTTGGCTTGTCAACCTTTTCTGAGGGCAGACAAGGTACTGGAAGATTTCTGTCTGTGATGTTTTCGGTAGTTTTGGTTTGGGCAGTGGCAGGTGTTTGTGTTGTGTTTGGTTGTTTTTTCACTTTCTTTGGTTGTTGATCATCTGTAGACAGCTTTTCCTGTGCAATGTGCTTCAGTGTATGTGGAGTGTTTTCTTCAGTTATGGATGCACAGAGCTCTTCATCACTGATGTGGTGTTCTTCTCTGTCTTGGGTTTGGATGATGGTTTTGGACAGTGCTGTTATCTGGTTTTCATTTGTGTATTCAACCATGACAGGGCCTGCCGTTATCAGGAATTCTTCAATGTCTTGCGAATCCATGTTGTTGAAGTCACATTGTTGTTTTAGGAATCTGTTGAGTATAGAATTGTTATTAATTGTTCTTGATTATTAATACTGAAAGTGAGTGTGCCATTGCATTTTGGTAGGTAGCTTCCGGTCTTGCGCAGTATTTTGCAGCTGTGGCATCTGTGGAATTGGTTTTTTGTTGTGAAGTCTTTTTGTGGGGCGTGGCATTTTGGGCACAGCTTCAACAAGTTAATTACTGCACCTTCAACTTCTGCAGTGAGATTGTTTAAGGTTGCCTTCTGGGTTGTTGCATCTGGCGGGGTAAATGCAATTTGCATTTCCAATGGCATGATTGTGGTTTGCCGAGTTGTGGTTAGTGTTGTCTTTCCGTTGAAATGTCTTGTGGTGAGATTTGTGAATGTGTAGGAGTTGTTTGTTTTTACCAAGTCAATATGACCCTCCCACAATGCCAGTTCTATATCAGCAGTTGTATCAGCAATGAAGCAGGTTCGGACCTCGAATTCTTCGTTTCGAATAGTGATTGTGTTGCTTGAAGGTTGCATGTCGTAGACAGCAGCTTCTAATCTGGAGATCTGCAGGTGATAAAAGATATTTTTTAACATGTTCAGTGTGTTTATTTAACCTTATTTAACATGATAAAAGGTATTTGACAAAATATAAATGGTTGGTGTATATCTTTGTTGCATTTTAAATTAAAATGTATTTGTAGTGTGTAGAATTTTTTTTGTTAATTGTAGTGTATTCGTGTTCTTTATTCAACAAAAAGGAAAAGTAGTAATTAAAAAAATATTTTTTAATCACTAAACAATTTGGTTATAATTATTGCTGATAATGAGACTTACTTGGTTATGTGTCAACAACTGTAAGAATTAGTAACATCATATATCAGGGTTTCTGCAGGTTTCAGTAAGTCAAATTTAAGACCTTTTTAAGACATTTTAAGACTATAAAGATTGAAATTTAAGATCTACACGACACATTATCCAAGTTAGATAGATAGTTACCTCAGGATCATTAGAGTATCTATCTATCTATCTTTCTATCTATCTAGGATTATCTGATGTGTGTGTGAGAGAGAGAGGGAGAGGTAGATGGGCAGATGACGTGACGCATGTTTTTTCTGTAATCAAGTCTAAATGTTTATTGAACTGCATTTCTCAATTAAAACGACACATGCCAGTGGGGCATAGAACATAATTTTATTTAAATATTATGATTTTGGGACGTAAAATTTATTTGGTGTTGTTCATATTTCAAGGTGAATAGCAAAATGTCCTGCGGTGTGACTGTAACATTGATGACTCATCAAATGTAAATATTAGTAAAATAAAGCAGGTATGCTTGGAGCAGCTAATAAATGCCTTGGCATTTTTTTGTATGCATTTACTTACTTAACTTAAGTTTTCAAAATGCTAAAAAGTACTAAAATAATATTTACAGTACATTTAGTTTTGAAACACAAATGCTGTCCTGCAGTGTGACATAGGATATTAGATTTTTGTACTGGCAGTTACATGGACAGCCATAGGGGTCCTTTAGTCAAGCCCCCTACCAGGAAGTCCCCCAGATGTTTGGATGTGCTAAGGAGGTTAAAATGTGAGTGTTAATCTCTTATTAATTTGATATATTTTATCATTTCTGTCAGACCATGAACGTGTCCATTTTTGATAGTCCTGTGGTGTGACTGATCTAGACTGATCTATAGTAATAAAAATATTTTTTAAAAAGAATCATATTCAGGTTTAAAACAATGAACTTATTCAGTTACTGTAATGCCCAAGGTCAGTCTTGTATAGCAATTACTCAAAATGGCTGCAAAAGTGAACAAGTCCTGTGGTGTGACAGCCCGTCCTGTAGTGTGACATAATTAAATCAGATGTCTAGCTAGATTCTCGTCTGTTATGTTTGCAATATTAAACATAAATATAAATATATCTCTGTCTCTATATATATATATTAAACAAATATTGTAAATATTATATATAATATACCTATATTATACATATATTAAACATAAATATATATCTGTCTTCATTATACATAATATACCTATATTATACATATATTAAGCATAAATATATATATCTGTCTTCATTTGTTTGTTGTATGTGTATGTTAACAGTCACTGATCATTGTTTTTAAAGTGATTTGTCAGTTTTTAGGCATGAGTAAAGAAAGGACAAGGAGGTACAGGGAAATGATGAAGTCAGATTTCTCTTGTTCACTGGAATCTTTGTTCAAAGAGCTGAATTGATGATTTTAACATGCTTTTAATTATTTTAGCATGATTTTAATGACTTTCCCCTGAGAAACAAGATATTTGTTTAGTCTTTTAAGTTAAAAATAGAAATGAATGGTCTTTATGACTGGGTCTGATCTGACACCTCCAAAATGTTAATTATTCAGTATGTCTTGTTCACTATGTTTTTAGTTCAAATTCATACACTAAGTAATAAGATTGTACTGATATGGTGGATTTTCATTAATGTTCAAATAGAGATGCAAATGAATTTGTTTGTTACAAAAGTATTCAATAAATTTCACCATAAATGTTCATGCAGTGTCTCATTTTGTCCTGTGGTGTGACGGGATGTCCTGTGGTGTGACATCACTTCAAACACAATTAAACGACTTTTACTATGTTAACTAGCTTAAATAATTATATGCATTTGAAAACATTGCATAATATAACCATATAAAAAAATAATAAACATTTTCAAATATTTTTTCTCATTTTAAACAATATTTCCACTGGAGTGAGTGGTAAAAGATGGCACAAGCAAAGAATATAATCGAAAAACAGCTGTGAAAAAAAAAAATATGCAAAATTTTAATGATCATTCTTTAAGAATACTTGTTAAACATAAAACATACCTGATTTGTATTTGAAATTAATAATATTTCAATATTTGAATTTTATAGTAATGTCATGTCACACCGCAGGACATATTTTGCCTGGAGCTGTGAGAAAAGCTTAATAAATTACATAATGAGAAAAAAAATCTGCTAACCTCTAACAGTTTCAAAAACAACAGTATTTGTACTTTACAAATTCATACAATTCTTAAGCAATTTAGAACTTTGTTTTAAAAAATGCTGTTTCACCCTTATTTGTCATCTACCCAGATATTTTTTTGTAATTGTTAAACATAAAACATACCTGATTTGTATTTGAAATTAATAATATTTCAATATTTGAATTTTATAGTAATGTCATGTCACACCGCAGGACATATTTTGCCTGGAGCTGTGAGAAAAGCTTAATAAATTACATAATGAGAAAAAAAATCTGCTAACCTCTAACAGTTTCAAAAACAACAGTATTTGTACTTTACAAATTCATACAATTCTTAAGCAATTTAGAACTTTGTTTTAAAAAATGCTGTTTCACCCTTATTTGTCATCTACCCAGATATTTTTTTAATAGAAAATTGTACTTTCATATTATACTGTAAAAACACAATTATTGTTGATTTTAGTTGATCATAGTAGATCATAACTAGAGAGGAAATGATGAGATAATTAAAGTGACTAAAATTATCACGGTTATCACAGAATCCTGTTCAAAATTATGAGCGCACTAAAGAATGTTTGTTTTGTTTGTTGTTATTGTATGTGATGTATATACACATACATTGACGTTTATGATGGAGATATGATTGGAAAAGTGTATATTTTGTAATAGCATTCATAATTTGGTTTTGTAAATTGATAGTTTAATTAAAAAAATAATTATGAGTGCGTTTGGTGCGCGCCTACATTTGAACAAACTTGAGTGGCAGCGTGCAAAAGATGCGATATGTGAACGGCCCCTGGTGAGCTAGTTCATATCAAGCCACGAGTTATTGGTAGCATGCGAGCAACGTGTTGGAGATCCCTTCTCTAGGGCTCTGCTTTGTGGGGTACAAATTGATACTTTTTTGCTACTTAGTAATAACTTGTTGCGGCTAGTGTTTCTGGAAATGATCAAGGGTAAAGACTTTAAGACCTAGGATGAAAATCTGGCCGTTTTTAAGACTTTTAAAGGCCTTAAATTTAAAGTTCAGAGTTTTAGGACATTTAAGAACTTTTTAAGTAAACCAGTTCCGAGTTTGTTTAATGCTATTGAATGGCTTGATGTTGTTTGATGCTTGAAAAAAAGTGTACTGGATAAAATAAGTGTACAAAAGAAAATCACATTTTAAAATATTTTTTTACTACTAATGTCTGTTGCTTGTCTAATGTCTATGGGATGTCTGCAAGTTTGAATTGACAAGGTTAGCGCCACCAAGAGGCTCAGTCCCACAATTTTTTTTATGTGTCCTCAGAGTGAGCCCATACATATGTGTGTCAATTTTGGTGAAAATATCTCAATTTGCTTCGGAGTTATAGACATTTATATGGAAAAACACGTAAAAAATGACTGACACATGACTTTGATTGAATTTTACTACCCCTTACTATCAGTATTTTCGCATTTGGGCATTGGCACATTGCTATCAACCTTTGTTTCCAAACTTCTGACGGTGGTTTCGTCTCGATCGGAGAAGCGGTTTCGAAGATATCGCCAAATGTTTTTTAAGCGCTAAATCACAACGCTACACAAACCGTAAGGCGAAACCTAGCATGTTTGGTATCGTAGGACTCGGCAAGGATTCAGGAGTCTAATGAGATGAGTCTCGTGAAAATAAGTCGACCACACCCAAAGTTATAAGCATTTGAAAAAAAAGTTTCACCACTAGGTGGTGCTGTTTCGAAACTTCTCATGCTCCTTCAGGGCATCATGCTGATGACCCATACCAAGTTTCGTAACAATCCGTTTATGCGTTCTTAAAATACAGCATTTTAGCACAAAATTCAAAATGGCCGACAGTCAAAATGGCCGATATGGTAAAATTGGATATCAGTCGACTCAGCATGTCGCCCTGAATCTAACGAGACCAATTTTATGATTTTTGGACAAACTGTTTTGTCCGGACCAGTAGGTGTCGCTGCGCCGAAACGCAGCAAGTAGCCTCAGGTCATGCTTGTGATGACATGTACCAAGTTTGGTCTGAATCCGATAAACCGTTGCGGAGATACAGCCTTACATCTGTTTTTGCAGGCGCTACGTAAAATTTGTTCGAGCGTTTATCGAAAATGGTTTGACGAATCAATTTGAATTCCATAACTTTTGGTCAGCACTGCCTGAAGATGATCTGGTTAAATTTTCGTGCAAATCGGACAAACCGTCTAGGACGAGTTCGAAAAAGTAGGTTTTGAGAATAATTCAAAATGGCGGCCATATTTTAATGACGGAAAATGACGTCATAGGGTGCAATCAAATCGTCATGAGCTCAGGAATCAGAGGAAAAAAGAAGTTCGTTGATTGGCCTTACGGTTCAAAAGTTATTAGCAAAATAAAAGTGAAATTTTGGACAGGTGGTGGCGCTAGATGGAATGACTTAGACACACCAAAATTGGTGTATTTAATATTGGAATATCAGAATATCAAACCAAAACAACTTTCCCGCAATCGGTTCTATGGGCTGCCATAGACTCCCAGAGCGGAAGAAAAAGAAGAATTATTTTTGGTACGCCAACAGATACAATAGGTGCTTACGCACATTCTGTGCTTGGCCCCTAATAATAAGGGAACCTTTTTGCCATTTATAGCGCCACCTATGGTCCGATCTGCATGAAACTCGGCACGCTTCTTCACCATGTCATGACACATATGCTCAGCGATTTTCGTGATGTTCTGAGTTTTTGTATAGGATTTATAGGCTTTCGACTGTATTTTGCCCCGCCCATTTTCCAAATGAACCTGTTATAGCCAACCAAATGCAAAAATTCTACTTTTTTTCCGATAACTATTGATCGAGAGAGTCCAGAGAAATGTCCTAGACTGGTTTGGTTCCGATCTGGCGAAAAACCTAGGACTAGTTCGCAAAAGTAGGTTTCGGACAAAATTCGACATAGCAGAACAATTTTCTGACCTAAATCGAAATTGGAAATAGCCATTTTGTCCGCCTTGAGCCAGGGAAACGCAGTGGTGTAGGACACTTGAGTCTAGGACAAACGGTCTAGGAGTTATGGGCGATTTAGTACTTTTGCACTAAATCTGTAGCTGTAGCACAACGTAAAATTTGTTTGTGCGGTATTCGAGAACGGTTTGACGAATCAACACGAATTCCATAACTTTTTGTCGGCACGGTCTGGAGATGATACGATTCGATTTTGGTGAAAATCGGACAAACGGTCTAGGAGGAGTTCGAAAAAGTAGGTTTTGATTGAAAATCAAGAAGGCGGACAGGAAGTTCGGCCAAATATGGCAAACTTGGTATCTATGTTCTCAGCGTGACCCAGGGAATCTATTAAGACCAGTGGCATTTCAATAGGCAGATTTATTCAAAAGTTATTAGCCTTTTTGGAAATGTTGTTATAACTTTTGACCACAAGGTGGCGCTGGTTCGAAACTTCTCACGCTCCTTCAGGGTATTCTGCTGATGACCCATACCAAGCTTCGTAACAATCCGTTCATGCGTTCTTAAAATACAGCATTTTAGCACAAAATTCAAAATGGCCGACAGCCAAAATGGCCGATATGGTAAAATTGGATATTAGTCGACTCAGCATGTTGGCCTGAATCTAACGAGACCAATTTTATGATTTTTGGGCAAACTATTCAGAAGTTATAAGCAAAAATAAAAATGTTTCATATCTCCGGACCAGTAGGTGGCCCTGCGCCGAAATGCAGCATGTAGCCTCAGGTCATGGTTGGGATGACATGTACCAAGTTTGGTCTGAATCCAATAAAGCGGTGCGGAGATACAGCCTTACGTCTGTTTTCGCAAGCGCAACGTAAAATTTGTTGGTGGGTTTTTTCGAAAATTGCTAAGCGAATCAACTTGAATTCCATAACTTTTTGTCGGCATGGTCTGTAGATGATCTGGTTCAATTTTCGTGAAAATCGGAGCAACGGCCTAGGAGGAGTTCGAAAAAGTAGGTTTTTCGGAAAATTCTAAATGGCGGAAAACTTTCCATGATGGAAAATGACGTCATAGGGTGCAATCGAATCGTCTTGAGCTAGGGAATCAGAGGAAAGGGGAATTTTGTTTCTAGCCCTTGTGGTTCAAAAGTTATTAGCATAAACATGAGTGCAAATTTGGACAACTGGTGGCGCTAGAGGGAATGAGTTGGAGACTCCAAATTTGCTATGGTGACTGTTCAGTCTGTCCTCTATCAGTGTGCCAAATTGCACAACTTTCCCGCAAGCGGTTCTATGGGCTGCCATAGACTCCCAGAGCGGAAGAAAAAGAAGAATTATTTTTGGTACGCCAACAGATACAATAGGTGCCTACGCACATTCTGTGCTTGGCCCCTAATGATTCGAGCTTTGTGACATGGTGCATTATCCTGCTGGAAGTAGCCATCAGAGGATGGGTACATGGTGGTCATAAAGGGATGGACATGGTCAGAAACAATGCTCAGGTAGGCCGTGGCATTTAAACGATGCCCAATTGGCACTAAGGGGCCTAAAGTGTGCCAAGAAAACATCCCCCACACCATTACACCACCACCACCAGCCTGCACAGTGGTAACAAGGCATGATGGATCCATGTTCTCATTCTGTTTACGCCAAATTCTGACTCTACCATCTGAATGTCTCAACAGAAATCGAGACTCATCAGACCAGGCAACATTTTTCCAGTCTTCAACTGTCCAATTTTGGTGAGCTTGTGCAAATTGTAGCCTCTTTTTCCTATTTGTAGTGGAGATGAGTGGTACCCAGTGGGGTCTTCTGCTGTTGTAGCCCATCCGCCTCAAGGTTGTGCGTGTTGTGGCTTCACAAATGCTTTGCTGCATACCTCGGTTGTAACGAGTGGTTATTTCAGTCAAAGTTGCTCTTCTATCAGCTTGAATCAGTCGGCCCATTCTCCTCTGACCTCTAGCATCAACAAGGCATTTTCGCCCACAGGACTGCCGCATACTGGATGTTTTTCCCTTTTCACACCATTCTTTGTAAACCCTAGAAATGGTTGTGTGTGAAAATCCCAGTAACTGAGCAGATTGTGAAATACTCAGACCGGCCCGTCTGGCACCAACAACCATGCCACGTTCAAAATTGCTTAAATCACCTTTCTTTCCCATTCTGACATTCAGTTTGGAGTTCAGGAGATTGTCTTGACCAAGACCACACCCCTAAATGCATTGAAGCAACTGCCATGTGATTGGTTGATTAGATAATTGCATTAATGAGAAATTGAACAGGTGTTCCTAATAATCCTTTAGGTGAGTTTATAATAACAAGCAATAATTAGTTCAAATAAAGTATTAAAGTAAGTAATCATTTGGGTTTTATTGAACAACACTGTTAGGTTACATGATCAAGGTCACTATTTTTTTTAACATGTGATTAGCCTTAGTACTTGAAATATTGATTATTCCTCTCGCATCATGTCTGTAAGAAATTAAACTTGTTTGTTTTTAGCAGAACTACCAGAAAGCATCTGGAAGGAGAGGACAGAGAGAACGCCAGTGATCCAGAACCTGCAGAATGAAACATCATGATACTGAAGAGCAAAAAGGTTGGTGTTTATTCTTGATTCCTCATTCATTCTTCATGATGAAGAACATGCTGATGCTCACCAGATTTACATTGTTTCATGACCAAACTATCCATCCATCCATCCATCCATCCATCCATCTTCTTCCGCTTATCCGGGGCCAGGTTGCGGGGGCAGCAGTCTAAGCAGGGATGCCTAGACATCCCTCTCCCTAGACACTTCCTCCAGCTCTTCCAGGGGGGCACAGAGGCGTTCTGTCAGAGAGCCTCTTAGCAGGCCTCGTCAGAAGACCTCGTCTCCCCTAGACCTTCTTCTATTGGTGGAACATCTCAAAAACATTTTATATTACATGTTTTTCTTCCAGCGCATCCCAACACCAGCATTTACAGATTTTTGGGTACTTTTCCATTCTCTTATCCTTGTGACCCATTTTCTGCTTGGCATTATAGCATTTAGACTTTTACATGAGACAAGGCAAATTCTCCAACACGTCGGCCAATACTGAGTCGGCGTTCTGACGTAGAACAATGTAAACAGGGTAGGAGAATGACAGGGAAGAGAAGAAATTGATGAATAAAGTCATTATTTTTGTTTTGTTTTTGTAAAACAAAAAGTATTCTAGTCTCTTCTTAAACCGGAGTCTGTAAGTTTCGCCTCTTTGTCGCCATCTCCGTTTGAAATCTGCAATTGCATTTATTTGTGGAATTATCTTTACATGCGTTGTGTATCAGCACGGCTCCTGAGCACGGATAAATAGTCTTGAGGTGTATGTGTGGGCTGTCAGTCAATGCACCAGTGTGGATATTCACTGTACTTCAGAATTACAGATACGACCTCCAGATACGAAGGAAAATGTAATCTGAACAAGTAACATATCTACAAGTAACTTTTGTTCTGATCAACTGGTGATTAAATCTAACGATCGCAAAGTTAGCTCAGATCACGTAAAACCGTGCAAATTATTATTGTTATACTTTGTTCTCAAATTGTTAATGTAATCAACACTACGTGACTATGCATTTAAAGCGACACTGTGTAACTTTTCAACCTTCATAATATATTTCCAAGATCCTTGTGATGGTACATCGACTTACAATAGGTTGAATGACACGTCTGCCATAGCCTGACAGGGTCTGTATCGCTTTTACTGGCACTATGTAACTTCGGTGTTCGGGTAGTAACAAGAGCACAAAAAGAACTACAAAATTCGACTGCTTTACGGCATACGTCACTTCCCCCACCACTTCGTCAAATTTGGACGTGAGAGGCCAACCAGCGTTTGTTTTCGGCTTTCGTGCGTATGTTTTTGTCATGGGGGTTATTTACACCTGGCCACTTCATGCATTTTCTCAGATCGGATAGCTATCCGATCGTGAAAAGTCCAGGTTTAATGCCCTCCGAAACGCATTTGAGACGGATTTGAATCCGATCCCTCAAACCACTTCAGGAGGAGATCTGAGACGCATTCCAGATGAAACTGGACAAGTGTAAATGCATATGGTTTTTGAAACCACATATGTAAATTGTACTCCCAAAAATGCTTAAAAAAAAAAAAAAAAAAAAACGTGTGAGAGCGTTGTATAGGCTATTATGTTACAAATATGACGACGCGCTGGAACACGCATCACCGCAGATGAGCAACTGCATCAAGCCAACGTGCAAACTATCGCAAATCAAAGTGAAAGTAAGTCGCAGACGCTTATCACACAATCTTCATCATTAAAAGTAAAGAAACGAAATGATCTTACCAGGGCTGTTACTGCTCTCTCTTATTGCGGTCTTTGATTTTGAAATTTTAGCTGATGATCTATAAAATGCAGCTCATATCTGTTGCTTTCGGTGACGTGAACTCCATTAAATCTGCATAAAGCGCAATAATTGAAGATCAAATTTAAATCCGTTTCGCAAAAATACATTTATGTGACCAGGTGTAAATGGAATCGTTTTGATAAATCAGATAGCTATGCCTCACGAATTAGTTTGCCAGCTGAACTCAGGTGTTGTGAGGTGTATTTATCACGTAGTCCTCCTGAGGGATATCAGACGACGCTGTAGATTGATTCCTGCGATTATCATGAGAACAGCTTTCAATATCTCACATAATTATCATAAATAAGCCTAACTTAGAGGTTGTAAATAGTGTAAACGAGCACAATTTGCAAACTATTATGATAAATTGCAATAATCATGTCTAATGACATCATAACGGCCAATGTTATGAAATAATGCGACGTACATTTAACTTAATTGATGTTATCTGGCATTTTGTAATGTTTACATTCCAATAAAAACAACACAAATTAAATTATACAGTAGGCCTAGACTATAGACTATTTACTTGTGATTTAGCTGCAATCATGTAAAAATGTTATAATATAATTTACGACAGTGCAAGTATTCACTTATACGCTGATGATACAGTTCTTTATGCCACAGGTCCCTCCCCTGATGCTGTTCAAGCTACCCTGCAAGAAAGCTTTTACCAACTTCAACAATTCTTTACACAACTCAACCTCAGTCTCAATACCTCCAAAACAAAAATCATGTGGTTTCACCGAAAGGGTACTACGCCTCCACCTGCACTTAACATCACCACCTGTAATGGGGCTATTTTAGAACAAGTCACTACATATAAATACTTGGGCATCTGGTTGGACACATCTCTTACTTATTCTACCCACATATCTAAGCTGCAATCTAAGGTTAAAGCCAAGCTTGGTTTTCTTTACAGAAACCGCTCTTCATTCACCACTTCTGCCAAACTTACTCTTATTCAAATGACCATCCTACCCATTTTAGACTACGGAGACACCATTTACAGGGTTGCTTGCAAATCCACCTTGTCTAAACTTGACACTCTTTATCATTCCGCTATCAGGTTTGCCACAAATGCTCCTTCCAACACACACCACTGCGCTCTTTACACATCTGTCAACTGGTCCTCCCTTCACAATCGCCGTAAAATTCACTGGTTCACTTTCATTTACAAGACCCTTCTTGGCCACTCACCACCTTACTTAGGTCACCTGCTGCAGCCAAAGCCCGTCACTTATGATACCCGGGCTTCACTTTATCTTCAATTAATAATCCCCAAAACCAAAACAGCCATTGGTCTAATAACATTTCAATCTGCTGCCGCTCGGGACTGGAATTCGCTCCAAAATACTCTCAAAATTGATAAGCTAATTTCAACTTCATCATTTAAATCTGTTATTTCACACCTGTTCACGGACACATGCAGCTGTTTCTCTTCATAGTCAAAAATAAAAATAATAAGGAGGAAGGGGAGAGGAAAAGGGAAAAAGAGAAGGGAAATGAGAAGGGGGATGTTTTTTTTTTTTTTTTTTTTTTTTTCTCAGCAAATATTTCTTTGTAGCTCCATTCATCATTTTTATATACATATAGCTGGTCAATGTGGTCTGTTGTCTACTGTGTTGAGTTTTCAATTGTATTTATGTAATTGCTTACCTGTAAGTATCTATAATGTTTTGTACCTTTTAACTCTACTTCCCCTTTCCCTAAGTGGTTATTCCACTTGTCAGGCCGCCATTGTAAATAAGAACTTGTTCTTAATGACTTGCCTGTAAAAATAAAGGTTAAATAAAAAAAAATAAAAAAAGTATTCCACAGCGACTCTAGGGGTCGCTGTTTGACAAAAACACAATTTCTACTTAGTGTGGCTTTAAGGCTATAAATGATCCGCTACCTGCAGCAACTTCACATGCAAAATAGCCTACTAGCCGGGACTCCTTCTTTATGTATACAGACGTGACGTAATGACGCAGAGACGAACCGCGGCAAGCTCGTATTTCCCGTGGAAACCTACCAGTACCACTCAAATTAGAACCCGTTAAAAGCTTACCGCTGTGAATCAGGCTACGGTAAGGAGATGAAAATGTTTTATAGGTGGGTCTAAAATACAATTTTCAACTGAGATTGAAATTGATTCAACCTGGGAGACAAATTACTAGGGGGACAAAATTACTTAAGGAAGATGGCAGCATCATTATTTATTTTCTGTTAGTAAAATGTGTTGACTTTAGCAATCTTTGTTGCATAATGAACAAATGGAGACAGCTGTTTCCAAAAAATGGGGAGAAGCACTTTTTATGTTAGACCGACAAAACAACAAATAAAAATACATTTATAATGTGTAACAGACTTTGTTGGATTATGTCTCGAGAAATGCCGTAGATAGGCATGGGTCATGTGCACTTTTGGTACTGGAGTATCGCGGGGGTTTCTGAGTTAGTGATCTCATGTGTTGCATATAATAAAGTGGAGAAGAGTTCAAACGGCTATTGTTTATTGTTTTCTCATTTCTGAGTGTTAGGCGAACCCTGAATGAACGCTCGGCCACAAATGCTTTTTCCTCAGCGTCCGTCTGTCTGCTGGCAGATGGCCATTAGAGAGTGTTAAATTTGGCAAGTTTAAAAACTACAATATGCAATTAGAAAAAGAAATTAAATAAAAGCTGCCTTGCAAATGGCACGTAACTAGACAGAGGCCAGAAAAACCCGGTGCTTGAGCACTACCTATAAAACAAAAGGCAGATTAGGTAACCTAGATCAAACTTTATCACATTCATTAATCAGATATGATTGAAGTGAATTCAATCCTAGAAATAACCAGAGCAGATGTGACATGTAGAAAATATTTTTTGTAAGGTTGTGATGATCTCAGTAGATCAGAAGGAGTTTAACTGTGCGTTCACACCGGACGCGAATAGCGCGTCAAATTCGCGCCTGCCGCGTCTAGTTTGACGCTTGACCACTTTTGTGTTAATTCGCGTGTCAAGAGCGAAATTGACGCGCGTAAAAACAAAAGTTTGAAGCAAAATTTACGAGCGTCAGAGGCGAAAGTTTCGAAACCCGTTGGCGGCCATCTTTTTTAGATGTTTATCGAGCATTAGCATTAGCATTAATCGAGAGTGTCATCGCTCGTATATGCTCTGGAGAGCAGAAACAGCTGCGTAGGGGACATCGTCGCTGTACTCGGGTCCACCAGACCCTCCAGAGGGTTTCAGGAGTTTCACAATTTGCTCCAGGAGCTAGGTTTGGTGGACCTAACGGTGAGGACGCTGACGAGGACAGCGTAGGCCGTAAGGCCTCGGCCTCGAGTGGTCGCTGCCTGACGAGCCCGCGCTCTACAGCCCGGCGCGAGGTTCACCCTCGCCCGCACCCACCTAATCTGTCATTTATTTTTGTTTTGATAATAAATGGAGTCAGCCTCCAAAAGTGAAACCTGTCCTGTGATTTTTGTTTTTATACACTAAATTGTGTTTGTTGTCTTTACATTAGAATAATAATGTTTCATATAATCTAGAATAGATATGGAATAAATAGCATTCAATACAAAATGAGTATCTCTCATATATTGAAATCGAGTTTTTATGTGAAAGATTTGCTTTGTTGTGCATTTTAGTCATATTACAAAATAATTTATTGAGGCCAAACATAAAATAACATTATAAACTGTCACTTCACCACGTGACAGCAGCAAGCAGGCTCCTGATTGGTTAACGCGGCGCGAATTGACGCAGAAGTTCAGATTTTTCAACTCGGGCGGCAGACGCGAATTCGCATCAAACGCGTGAATGCACAAATAGCACTAATAAAATCATTCGCGCGTAACGCGCTTAACGTGCCAGACGCTCAATTCGCGCTATTCGCACGAACTTGACGCGCGAATGAGGCGTATTCGCGTCTACCGCGCCGCGCTCTACGCATCATTCGCGCCGCAGGAATTTTTTACGCGCATAACGCGTCTTTGCATTGACTTAACATTGAAATCACTCGCGCCTGACGCGCTATTCGCGAGGGTCTGGAAATCAGATTTAATCCTCCTTGTGAAGAAACAAAGTGCCGCTCGTTCACATACCGTAGAGTATTGATTCAGCGTATCGGGATCATCAGATCCCTGTGGGAAACAGATTCAGATGTTTGTTATATGTCATTTAAATGTTGGATAATACTTTACTTTTAAAGCCTTTATAATGCACCTTTAATGAATTGTATGGTCTCATGATTAATTGTAACCACAGTTATAACATAATACTTATGTATTTCAGATGTAACTAGGAATCTGCAAATATTATAAATGGTATAATTTATTGTAACTTTGGTTACGATTATTTAAGAAAAAGATAATACATTGTAACATATATTACGAATACCTTTATAATGCATTATACATAAAGGCTTTTAGTAAAGTGTTACCATAATCTTTTCAAGAGCCGTCTTAAGACTGTAACTTAGACATGATGTAATTTTAAATTCATTCACAAATGTTAAAATGTAAATCTGTACCTTCCAAATTACAACAATCTAAAATATTTGATGCTAGGAGCATTTCTAAGGTTATTTTTTAGTTTAAATGCTGAATTCACTTAACCTTTGTTATCCAGACTTTCTCTTAAATCTGTAAAAGCAGTCTTCATCTTTAGCCACCGTACGTGAGGACAGTATATATGCAGAAGAGACTTTAGCCGCTTTTGGTTACACTTTATTTTAAGGTGTCATTGTTACAGTGTAATTCTATATTTAAGCACTGAGTAATATTAAGCAACTACATGTACTTACTATAGGGTTAGGGTAGGATTAGGGTTTGGTTGAGGGTTAGTTTCATGTAATTTTGCATCATTTACTGTTATTACTATGGTAAGTACATGTAACATATGCAAAAAGGACACTGTCAAATAAAGTGTTACGATGATCTGCTGATGATCCTGAATGGCTTGTTGAATGAGTGTTGATAGTCTGAGGCTCATCAATATTAACAGATCTGCTGAAAACACTCTTTATTTCATTACAATAGTTCCTGTTTTCACCTCATTTATTATGCTGATGTCTTCAGATCTCCTGAAAATTGACACTTAAAGCTCATTTCATTGGTGTCAGCAGACTGAGGGGATTTGATGATTACAAATATGTACATTTATTTCTGTGTTTAGGCTTTCAACTGTTTTTCTTACCATTATTTATATTTGTAAGGATTTTCATTATTTTATTTTCTAAATTTTAAATATAGCCATATTCATGAAGCAGAATCATGTTAGGGTGAACAATACAATGGATTTGTGAATTAGCACTAATTACTTTACAATAGACAGACAGACATAAATTCTTAGATGTGTCAATTAGTATAAAAAAAACTCATTAAATTATATATTTTTGATTTTGACAGGTCAGCTCCTCCCACAGCAATCACATCATCAGTGAAGCTCCTCCCACTGTAATTCATCATCAGTGAAGCTCCTCCCACAGCAGTTCTCCAATAAATGCTGTAAATTCCCATCAGCTACAAGTGAAGACGAGCATCAGGAAGAGCTGAAATCTGCAAAGACTGAGTTTATTAAAGAGGACAGTGAGAACATGAGTGATACAGAACCCTGCAGAATGAAACACACTGAAGATCCTGAAGAACAAAGAGGTTGGTGTTTATTATTGAAGCAGTTATAGATTTAGATTTGTTGTAATAAGAAAAATCTTTACAGCTGTTGAATAATCTAGCTGTAGCAATAAATAATAATAATAAGGGACACTTTCTATGAACTGGGAAAAGACAATCCTGACAAAATGTATATTAGATAATTGTGTAGTTGATCAAACATATTTAATTGTTCTCCCCATAGAAACATGGGATTTGTGCCTATAATATGTTTAAAATAATAATTGTAAGATCAATGTACCTCATTCAGGTTAAGTTGCAGGGATGTATACTTAATAAAAATGCATCAACATTGTTTATGATTTTTTTAAATAGAAATGGCCTAATGTCCACTGTTACATCAGGGTTCACCTTTATGCAGACATGGGCAGTATTTCAATTAAATGTATTTTAAATACGTATTTAATTACTTTAGTGTATTTTGTAATTTGTATTTTGCAGGAGTGGAAAAAATAAAATGTAGTTTGTAACAAAATATTTTGAGGGAGTGTATTTAGAGTATTTCAAATACTTAAATACTTAAGAAAAATCACCATATGCTTATCACCATAGTAAATGATTTTGCCATATTTTCGGTCTGATGTTGCCAATGGCAATGTCCAGGTTAGATGCACAAAAATCACGTGACACCCTGTAGACCGGGCTCCCTCCAAGAAGTGAATGAGTTTTGAACACAGGAGAAGAAGTGGCGCTGCTTCTCTTAAAGAGATACTCCAGTTTCAGGCGCTGCGTCATATCATTACGCCTGCTGGACTCATGGTACGGCAGCAAAGTTTCTTGATTATTACGCAGTAATGAGAGTATAGTTCCTAGCCATATCAGCCTAGAAAATCACAACTTTTCATTTTCCGTCATTCTTAGTACACGATGTAACTACAGAAGAGTCAAGTTTTAAATAGGAAAAATATCAAAACTCTTTGGTCATTTTTTTGAGAGAGATGCTAATGGTCCTGTCCGATTCAATGATCTATGCTAAGCTATGCTAAAAGTGGTACCGCCAGACCTGGAGATCGGCTGAATGGATTCGAAAACGGTAAAGAGTTGTAAAATGAACCTATTTCCAAAAAAAAGTGGAGAATCCCTTTAAAGCACAAGTAGAGTAACGGTGATAATATGGCTACGTAGCCTACATCAAACACGTTTTGAAGGGCAGCCTACCACACCATTGATGTGAACTTAGCTATACATGTCATTTACGTCAGAGGGAGCTATTTCAGGCCCTGTAGAGATTTATTGAAATGCCCATGCTTTTTTATTTTGCTACTTCGCCATTTTGAATTTACACATTTCTCATATTTGTGTTATTGCAACTATTTGTGTTATTGACCTTTCAGTAATAAAAAAGAAGACTTAAGATTATTGTGGGAGTATTTTTGTATTTTCAAAATACCAATTACTTGTATTTTATTTAAATACATTTTTCACATCAGTATTTTGTATTTTATTTTGTTACATTTCATGAGCCAGTATTTGTAGTTTGTAACAAAATATTTTTTGATGTATTTGTGCCCACCTCTGCCTTTATGTCCTTCACTTTTCTCATTTAATTTTTTTTTTTTTTTTTTGAGTTAGTGAAAGTGAATCGTGTTTATCTTTATTTCAGATTTGATTGAAGAAAACGAGGAGAATGAAGAATTGAGTGAAGTTGAGGAGAAAAATAATGTAAAAACTGGAGAAAAACCTTTGAGTCACTTTCAAACCAAACAGAAAGATTTAAAGAAAAGAAGAGCCAAGAAATCGTTCACCTGCACTCAGTGTGGAAAGAGTTACACAGCCAAACGTAATCTTGAGATTCACATGAGTGTTCACACTGGAGAGAAGCCGTTCACATGTGATCAATGCGGGAAGAGTTTCGTAAAAAAAGGAAGACTTAAGGAACACAACAAAGTTCATACAGGCGAGAAACCTTACAAGTGTTCACACTGTGACAAGAGATTCAATCAGTCGACATCTCTGAACAGACATGAGAGGATCCACACTGGAGAGAAACCGCACACGTGTGATCAGTGCGGAAAGAGTTTCACAGTTAAAGCATATCTTACGGATCACATGAGAGTTCACACTGGAGAGAGACCGTTCATTTGTGATCAGTGTGGAAAGAGCTTCACTAAATCAACACACCTTAAGGAACACATAAAAATCCACACCGGAGAAAAGCCCTTCACATGTGATCAATGTGGCAAAACTTTTTTATCGAATTCAGCCCTGAAGACACACCTGAGAGTTCATACGAAGGAGAAGCCGCATTCATGTTCTGTGTGTGGAAAGAGTTTTTCATGGCTGTATAGTTTACATGCACATCAGAAAATCCACACTGGTGTGAGAGAGTACATGTGCTTTGAGTGTGAGAAGACTTTTACTTCAGCGGGCAATTTAAAACTGCACCGGATTATTCACACTGGAGAAAAGCCGTATCCCTGCACTGCATGTGGGAAGCGTTTCAGTCATCCATCTTCTCTATGCAAACATACAAAACACGTTCACTGTAAGTAGATCCTCTTCAGATCCAGCACTTTCAGATTTGATGCTGTGTCTTCGCCATATGTGACAAAATAATGCATCAAGCAATAAAATATAATCTGGATAAATCTGTCCTAACCAGCCATAACAACCAACATGACAAAGACACTTTATCTGAAGTTTTCACAGTGAATAAAGTTCATCTTTAAAACCAGCAGATTCAACTGTGGGATTCAGATCAACTCAAAGTTCCTTCCCAAGAACAATGTCAAAAAGTTTATTCTTGAATATCATTTTGCTGCATGATATACATTATTTTGTTGTGCATGCTTATGAGTTCATATTATGGTCACTTGTTTTATAATCCAAATGTATCTCAATCATTGTGCTTACTCTTTCATGAAGGAAAGTAAAAGCTTAAGCGTTCTTGTTCAGGAAGCTGAAGAAGAGGCTGTAACACACATTTATTAAAATTTTGTTTTTCATTGTTGTTTTTTAAAAAATTATAATTATTCTTCCACTTATGATTTATTTAGAAAACCCAGATGCAAAAAATAATATCATACCATCATGATATTACTGTCATAATAACTGAAAAACATGAAGTATTATAATTGCTTTTTGGGTTCTCTGTTTTGAATCACTCAATGCTCTTTAAGTGCCTAATAAACTATACTTTCCTCCACACATGACTGAGATAGAATGAGACGGCTGTTTGTCTGCATTAGTAACCCTTATTTGTGTTTGCTGTGTTGTTGTGTTTTGATGTGTTGTCATTTAAACCTGTACAGGCTGGATAGCTTCAGCTTATGGGGATATGATGTGTTGAACTAACAACTCAGATCTAGAGGAAACACTAGGTCACCTCTTGAGTCTTCGGGTTTAAGTTGTTCGTTCTTTTCGTCCACTAACGTTTTGTAACGTTTGTCCGTGCCAGTTTGCGAATGTCTCTATTTCATCCCTCATCTAACATTTCCATAACATTTCCATTCGCCTGTGCATTGCCTTTTATCATCAGACCTGACATCTTGCAACTATGGAAGCTTATGCGTAGCAAATTTCAATTTGAGATGTAATATACAAAATGACAATGCAATATGTAAAATGACAATGCATTTCTGTATTTAAATAAAAAATTTCCAACACATTTGTGCAACGTTTGGTGCAAAATGAAAATTCAATTATATAATTTACATTTGCCATTTCATACACTATTTTTAATATGTAAATTGAATTCATATTTTAATGCTTTATAACTTGCAAAATTAAAATGTATGATATGTTTAACATGTTCAAGCAAAAACTGTAACAAAATTGTCATTTAAATGTAATTTTTTTCTTAATTGCATTTACACTCACAGTTAACTCACAGTTAACACACACTCACACTCACAGTTAGTGGTGGTGGCGCAATGGATAAGACACATGCCTTTGGTGTGAGAGACCCGGGTTCGAATCCACTGTGAGACACCAATGTGTCCCTGAGCAAGACACTTAACCCCTAGTTGCTCCAGAGCAGGGATGTAGTGGAGGCTAAACGCACGTAAACGCCGTTTACGCACCTCCCAAAATTTGGAAATAGCGTTTGGCCACCTCCAAAGTGCGTTTATCCACCTCTACATTGCGTTTATCCACCTCTAAATTTCACGTTATTTGAGCGGACTTTGCTTTTCCAGTGCGTGATCGCCGATCGGTACATGATTCGAGCATTTGGGCCGTTAACTACAGAGCAGAACGCGCAGCGCGCAAACACGGAGCAGAGAGCGTAGCGCGCCGACACACACACACACACACACACACGGAACAATTTTTCTGATAGACCAAACAACTAATCAATTAATCGAGGAAATATTCAACAGATTAATCAACTATGAAAATAATCCCAAATCCCTAATCATTATGCACAAGTGCATTGCATTGGAAGCCCTGGATATAAGCCTCCCTCTCTATCTCTCTTAAATATTTTTGTTCTCTCTGTTTTGTCATTTAGTAAACTTGATAGATTTCAACCATATTATTCCAACCATATTATTCCTTTTTGAGTCTCTTTAACAATAACTTAGATTAATGTATGAATTGAATAGTGATTGTGTGACCTATGATGAGGGAACAACCAGTGATACCCTTGGTAGTACCATCAAATGATAGCCTATAGTGATGTCATCAGGATACACATACACCGTAGGCAGTGGCCCACCTTACCGGGTGATCAAGTTGTGGTCCACCAGAATTTATAGTTTACCCACCTCTTTTTTTACCACTACACCACTGCTCCAGAGGCGTGCGACCTCTGACATATATAGCAATTGTAAGTCGCTTTGGATAAAAGCGTCAGCTAAATGAATAAATGTAAATGTAAAATGAATGTAGCAAAATTCAATGTGCAATTTGAAAATGCATTCTGAGCCGATCACTGGCAACCAGTGCAAATGTGTGAGGAGAGGAGTGACGTGTGCTCTCTTCGGCTCGTTAAAGACCACTCTTGCTGCAGCATCTGGATCAGTCACAGAGGTTTGACAATGATGCTGGAAGACCAGCCAGGAGAGCATTACAATAGTCCAGTTCTTCTTCTTTCGTGTGTCGTCATCAAATGTCCAGCTCAGTAGAACTCAGCCACGTTCTCATCTCAGGTCCCACGTCGAAGAGGCCGGCCTCCGAGGGTGGTTTATACAGTGGACAGGTGGTAATTATGTGCTCAGCGGTCTGCTCTGGCTCCCCACACTCACACACTGCTCTGTCCTCCAGGCCCCACTTCCTCATCGATGCTTTATGTCCAACCCCAGTTCGCAGGCGGTTTAGCAGAGTCCATTGCCGGCGTGGCAGATCCTCTCCTTCAAGACCGCCTCCAGGGTCATAGATGTAACGGTGGATTCGTGAGGGCCCTGCTGACTCCCACTCCTGCTTCCAAGCTGCCGCGAGCCATGCCTCTGTAGACAGGTCCTCAGGGATGGACCTGAGCAGGTCTTGTGCCGCCTTGTTGTACGGGTGGCGGGACTTCAGTCTATGAGGAGGCAGTGCTGTTGTGGTGGTATTGTGCAGGATATGCCAGTTGTATCTTTGGGCTTTCCTTGCAAGAGCGAGGGTAGCAGCCTCTCGTCGGAGGCCGGCCGGGGCAATTCCCGCTAGTGTTGGCAGATGGTAGACAGGGGTAGAATTCAGGCAGCCAGTTATAGTCCGAAGGGCGGTGTTTATGGCAGTGTCGACTTTCCTGGCGTGTGGGCTTCTGCACCAGGCTGGGGCACAGTATTCAGCTGTGGAGAAGACGAGAGCTACTGTTGATATTCGAAGCACCTTGGCAGTTGCACCCCAGCTAGTACCAGCGAGACGTCGAATTATTGCGACCCTTGATGACACTTTGGCCGTCACTTCTTCAAGGTGTTGTTTGAATGTTAGAGATCTATCCAGGCGTACGCCAAGGTACCGTGGGGCTTGCTGGAACTCAAGACGCTTGTTATTTACGAATATGTCCAGTTCCCGTCTGGCCTCACTGTTGTTCAGGTGGTAAGCTGCTGCAACTGTCTTGCCGATGCTGAGCTGTAAACGCCACTCACGCAGGTAGGCTGCCAAGGTGTCCATGTCCTGGTTTAGGCTGGCCTGCATCTGCTCCCATGTTTGTCGTCTCATCATAATGGCCAGGTCGTCGGCGTAACCATATTTCCGGGATGTTATTTCCGGTAAGTCGTGGATGTAGATATTGAATAACATCGGTGCGAGGACAGAACCCTGCGGAACACCATTCCTCAGCCTTCTAAGCCTGCTGCATTGACCGTCACTGGTCTTTAAGGTGAAGCTGCGGTTCGTCACCATCTCAATGATGAACTTCACCATGTGCCGGTCGGGAATGATCTTTAGTAGCTTTAGGTGGAGTCCGCGCTGCCAAACGGTATCGTAAGCGGCTGTGAGATCCAGCAACACTACTCCAGCCTTCTGTTTTTCCTGAAAGCTGTCCTCAATGTCTTGGGTGAGCAGTGTCACCTGGTCAACCGTTGACCGACCGCGCCGGAAGCCAGCTTGTTCCCGTGGGAGTTGAGGGTCCACTATTGGCTCGATACGATTATAGATCAGCCTCTCCAGGGTTTTGAATGGAACGCAGAGCAGTGAGATGGGTCGGTAGGATTTGGGGTCTTCAGCAGGCTTGTTTGGTTTTGGAAGGGCTATAACAGCAGCGCGGCGCCATATCTTCGGGAGCTTGGACCTCCGAAGGCATGTCGAGTAGAATGAGCAGAGCCATACAGATGTTCTTACACTCTGGTGAGTCACAAACTCAGGGTGGATGTAATCATGGCCTGGTGCTTTCCCTTGTTTGGTCTTACTCAAGGCAGTCTGGAGTTCAGCTGTTGTAAATTCCCCTGACAAGTTGGCGTCCACACTAGCTGCTCTACACAGGGAAGTCACCTGGTGTGATGTTGTGCGGGCAAAGTTCTTATCAGCATCAGGGAAACAGCTGTTCTTAAGGAGCTGGGATGCGATGGCATTTGCTGTTATTGGGCACCGGGAGGTCGATGGTGTTCTACCTGTCAGCTGGTTTATTGTCCGCCACGCCTTACGGCTGGAGTGGGTGAAGTCAATTGACTGAACTACTTCTATCCACCTTAACCTTCGGGTGGCATCTAGCTTCTGCAGAAGTACCGTTGCAGATTCTTCAACTTCCTCCCTGGAGCTTGCCTGCTGGTGGACATGCAGGAGGTGGCTGCATTCTCCATCCCAGCCCGGGATGTAATTTGTGTTAAAGCCACGGGGGATGGTTTTCCTTGCTGCCCCAAGGAGTACTCTGCAGTAAGCTGCATACCCAGCGTCCACATCGGCGTTGTCTGGATCTGGGAGACAGAATGATGTTTTTTCTGTCTCCTCAGTGAATGACTGCCAATTTGCCTTACGAAAGTTCCATCTCCTGACGGGTTTCCCTACAACTGGCTGCACCAGGGATGGGACCTTTATGATGGACGGTCGGTGGTGTGAGCGGGGGAACCTATCCAGGACACGTCTCTCTGGCTTTTGAGCCGTGTGCCACACAGCGAAAGCCAAGTCCGGGTTGGTGTGGGTGTTCCAGCGTGCTGAAAAGAAGCTTGGAGGTTCTTTGGGGTCGAACAGCAGCAACGCATTGGCACTGGAGGCCCATTGGCTTAATATCTCTCCATTTGGTGTAGTATGACTGTAACCCCAATCTATGTGTTGGCAGTTAAAGTCCCCTGCATAGATGGCGGGTGCAGGTGCCGGTGGAAGTGATGCCATGGTCAGCATTGATGGTGGGGGCTTGTAGACATTGACAACCGTTGTGGTCTGCACCTTAGTGGACAGCCATTCGATACTCGAGCCTGGTGGAGATTGGCCAGTGGCTGTCCAACTAAGGTTGTTCCTTACAAAGGTTGCAAGTCCATGCTGTTTGCTGTGGGTAGACCCAGCAAGCTGGAAACCGGGCAGTTTGAGGATGTTATCACTGTCACGGTGTGTCTCCTGGAGGAGGACGGCTGCTACTTTGTGGGAGTCAGCGAGATGGTAGATGACTTCCATTTTGGCGGTGGTAAGGCCCTCTACATTAAGTTGGAACACCGACAGACCTTGGTACTCGATGGTCGGGATGGTCACTCGTCCTGACATGGACGCACCATGTCCCTTCGGTCTCTTGCACCTCGGTCTGCCAGCTAGATGATGACTGGTTGGCGACATTAGTTTCGCAAGCTGGTCTTGCACCATTTCTTGCTACTCACGGAGGAGGCCACGTGAAGGCTGTCGTCATCTCCTCCAGTTCAGTCCAGTTCAATTGATTATCAATTACCACTCCCTGGCTGACCTTGATGGAGTTATGGATGACGAGTCTAGCTGAATGGTGAAGTTGTGATGTAGTGTTGGGTTGGCTGGGACCACGAGTAGCTCTGTCTTCACAAGGTTTAGTTGAATGTGGTGGTCCTTCATCCAGCCAGAAATGTCTGTCAGGCAGGCTGAGATACGATCAGCTACCCTTTGGATCGTCGGGCTGGAACGATAGGTAGAGTTGTGTGTCATCAGCGTAGCAGTGATAGGAAAAAACATGTTTTTGAATGACAGATCCTCATGTGATGACATGTAGATGGAGAAGAGAAGTGGTCCAAGCACTGAGCCCTGAGGCACTCCAGTAGCTAGATGTTGGGTCTTAGACACCTCACCCCTCCACAATGCCCTGAACGACCTACCTGAGAGATAAGACTTGAACCATTGGAGTGCGGTTCCCGGTTTACAATAAGTTAACATGAAATAAGACTGAACAGCATTTATCAATTTTAGTTCATATTAATTTCAACATTTACTAATACATTATTAAAATTAAAAGTTGTATTTGTTAACATTAGTTAATGCACTGTGAACTAGCATGAACAATGAACAGCTGTATTTTTATTAACTAACATTAACAAAGATGAATAAATACTGTAATAAATGTATTGCTCATTGTTTTTGTCATTGTTATTAACTAATGTTAACTAATAAACGTTTTTGTAAAGTGTTACCATAAAAAATTATATTTGTTTATAATTGACAGGTTTGTCAAACTGATGAATGTCTTGTTGATGAGGTTCAGAATCATGTGTTTGTATTGACATGAGTTGTTCTGTTCTTGAACTATTAAACATGTTTCTGTTTTTAAAAGCAAAACACCAGCTATAGGAGTTGAACTGGAAACAGTTGCTTCTACTAAAATAAAATAAAATAAAATAAAGTCTGTGCGTTTACAGCTGCATGTGTAAATCAAGTATTGTAGAGCAGATCTGATGCTTCAGTCACTGATATTGCTATGAGGACATTTTCAGTAAGATTAAAGTTCATCTTTTGTTTTGCCTTTTATTTCAGACATACCAGAGGTTTAATGTTTACATTTCATATTTGACTGTTGTTTCGGATGATCTTGTGACCTCAGCTCAGAAATATTTGACTTGTTTTGTTATAAATCTTCTTGGCTAATTTTATACAACATAAAAATACAATATAAATATAAAAATATAAAAATTAAAATAAATATACATAAATGTACGTTTACCATTAACAAAAAATAAAGGACAGTGTAATTGATGTATAGTTTAAAATCTTACCCTCGTGTTCTTTCTCTTTATCTTCTTTTTTTGTCTTTTATTTTTCAGTTTTCAGCCGATCACTGTTAACTCTTATTTTCTCATTTGTATTCTGATGACATTGAACACATTGTTAATACATTTTGTATACAAAGTTGTATATCATAAGTTTATATAATATATCATGTCATCTCTGTACTTTTTGAAATAAAAACTGCTTGCTTCCTCGTTATCATGCATCACATGAAAAAAGGGAGTAAAATGAGTCTCTGATCCAAAACCCACAACAGATGGCGCTAATTCGAGCCGCCAATAAAGAAGAAGAAGAAGAAGAAGAAAAAGAGTTTTCTGAGGTGAGGAGAGCAGTTCACGGTATTTCTCACATTTACACCATCACACACACTTTATACAGTTTGATTAAGCGACAGACTCATTTCTGTATTGTTTTCATCGATCACAGCGATACTTGCGCGTCTTTTCTGGCGTCTTCCTTCTGAAATAAACATTTAGTGCAGCAGCAGCGAGCATGAGGAGAATATGTTGAGTTCATTCAGACCTGAGCGATTTTGTGTTCGTTTGTGTGATTGTCTCGATGTTTGTGTGAGAACTGTTACTGAATGTCAAGTCAAGAGTTACAGTTTGAGATCTGTGAGGGGAATTGATGCTGCTGCTGTTTTATTTTATCTTTAACAAATCAAATTTGTTACTTCACATTGTTAAAATACACTGGAACAGATACGGCCAAATACTTAATTCACATTGAGCTTATGAGTTTTTTAGGATCATTTTGAATTACATTAGTGCAATGAATCTGGTAACTAGAAAATATCAAAATATATTTTAGATATTGTATGCTGCTGTAGTTATTTAGATGAGGTGGTTAATTAAGATGAATGCCATTAGCGTTTGTTTTTTATATTTTTTTAATGTTTTATCCTTGTCATGTTGTGAGAAGCAACAGTATTTTCTTTCAGTAGGGTAGTTTTACAGGATTTTATCATGTATCCTGACTCAAATAATGTGTTTCTAACAGCAAACACTCAGAATAAAGTGAGATGATCTGCTGATGATCCTGAATGGCTTGTTGAATGAGTGTTGATAGTCTGAGGCTCATCAATATTAACAGATCTGCTGAAAACACTCTTTATTTCATGACAATAGTTCCTGTTTTCACCTCATTTATTATGCTGATGTCTTCAGATCTCCTGTAAATTGACACTTAAAGCTCATTTCATTGGTGTCAACAGACTGTATTTGTTGCTCAAAAATATTGTCCATACTTTCACAGAATTTTTTTCTTTTTCTGATCATTGTTAATATTTGGAAGACATTATGATGTTTATATTCTTTATCATTTCTATTTTTTCTGTCTATATTGTGATGCAAAAAGCAGGAGAGTGTTCTGGTTAGCCATAACATAAGATATACATTTGCATCAGTTACTTTACTTCAGACAGACAGACATAAATGCTTAGATGTGATATTTAGTATAAAAACAAATTCATGAACTGATATTATTTTTTATTTTGTCAGATCAGCTCCTCCCACAGCAATTCCCCAATAAATGCTGTAAATTCCCATCAGCTACAAGTGAAGACGAGCATCAGAGCATCAGGAAGAGCTGAAATCTGCAAAGACTGAGTTTATTAAAGAGGACAGTGAGAACATGAGTGATCCAGAACCCTGCAGAATGAAACACACTGAAGATCCTGAAGAACAAAGAGGTTGGTGTTTATTCTTCATTCATTCATGATGCTGAAGAACATTCATGTTAGAAACATTCAAGCACTTCATCACTTTTAGATAAACAGTTCAACTATGAAATGGTACAGAATGTTTTTTGTTTGTTTTCAACAAATGGTCAGTAAAGGGAGGTTTGAGAATTTTGTATATTGATTGTCAACATCAGATCAAGCTAAATACTATTTTAACTGTTTTATTTTATATTTATTTTATATCTGGTTCCCAATTTGCAACAACATTACCAGAATTTTAGTCATTTTCAACATAGTTTACAAAATATATATTTTTAGGAATAGACTGTAAACACCAAGTTACTGATAAAGTTGTATTTGTCAAATATCATACAAGTTATTCATAGTTATAGAGCATTGGTTCCCAACAGGGGGGTCGCAGCCCACAAGGGGGCCTCAGCGAGCTCTGTGGGGGGTCACGTCATATTTTGAAAAGTTTTGAGCAATTTGCATTAAATAAAAGTCCTTAACTTTTTTCTGTTCAAAATTTATATAATGAGCGAGTTCATCATGAATCCATTTTCCAAACCGTATTTTTGTCTTATCCTGAATCACTATGGTACACCTATAATAAGTGATTACATTGGGACTATTTTACCCTGGTTCGGATCGCTGCCGCTGCGGAGTAGCCCAGTACCTGCGTGACTCGTCATAGACGTACACAGAGAGAAGTAGTTCCGGCTACAATGTTCTTCCGAAAGACGCATTATTCTGTTAATAAACTCAAGTTTATTATCGCTCGCTATAGCGCCAAAAGCCTCAAAAATAAAGCCTCACATTGATAAAGCCTCACAAATAACATGCAAGTATTGAGGCCCCAGACAGAAGTCATTTAGTAATAGCCTATATTCATTCTTTTTTTACCTACACACAAGTGTGAATACTGATATTTTTGTTATTGCATTTAAAATAGGGCAAATGTATAGGCTACTCCTAGGCTTACATTTTTAAATTACAAAGGGCCTACTAATGTTTTTGTTATTGTATTTTCAATATTATAGGCTATTATTTGTGCATAAACATATCTGTTTATAGTAAACATACCGTTTGTTTGAAAACAACATATTTTGTCATCCTTGCTGCAAGCTTACAAGAGCGAAAATATCATTAAATGTGAAGGGGGGCCCTAAAATATTTTCTTGGGGAAAAAGGGGGTCTCAGACAAAAAAAGGTTGGGAACCACTGTTATAGAGATTCGTCTTACAGTAACTTTGGTAACAGGGTTGATGAATGCAGTCAATGCTACAGATTGTGTAAAAACTGAGACAATGGATTGAGATTATTTCCTGGTCTTCCCATCATGCAGTAGAAAGAGACCAGATGATCAGTTTTAAGTAGGACTTATTGCATGTCCTGCACAAGGTGAGTGTTATTTTAGAACGCATCACTTTAAATGCCGTGACGCGAAACCCCTAGTAAAAAAAGAACGCCGTCATGTTTACAACCGTGACAAGGAGCGCTCATCGGGATTAGATGTACGCCGGTCTGTTGTAGGGACATCGACTTTTCACACTAAACATGACGCGCGGAACAAAACGAATTTTGATTGCCTGCTTGTATATCTATTTTACAAACTATAAATGTATTGTTTTGTACTTGTGTATTTAAATGTCTGAAACCTAAAATAAACTTTATGTGGTTGAAAACACTGAATAGTTTTGATATATGACAGTGCTGAGCGCGTCTGTCTCTGGCTCAGCGCCAGCCAACGCAGTTTTGAATTTAGAAGTTGATGATCATGCGATCTGAACGTTCTAATCACAGCGGTGTGAACGATCGTACGCATCGAATGGTTAACTAGCGATCCTTGACTGATTATGCTTCTTACGTCCATTTCGGAGAACCAGATGGCAAATATTTCAACCGACAGCTGACGAGCTGAGGCATTTAAGTGACACCGAAATCTGCGTTTTGATTCGGTCCGGTTACATACCGTTACCTGGGTACCGGTTCCATATAAGTACCGGGTTTCGGGACCCAACCCTACCCATAGTCCATATTTCTGATGGGTGAAGTAAAAAAATAAAAAATAAATTGTGGTCCATCATCTCCTATAAAATATAAAAGAAAAGAACAATCTGTGCTTAATAGAGGCAGTGTATCTGGTGTATCACAAGATGTACCTCTTAAAGGTAGCCTCATTGTAATTTTAAGTTTTTTGTTTGTTTTTTTTTTAACACAAGTATGTCCACACTTTCACTAGTGAGGGTAGATCTTGTGGCAGTGACTACGTCACCTGCCGTTGTAAAAACCCTCTCACTTGGGACGGAGGTGGCAGGTACTGCCAGGTAGCATTTGGCCAACTTGGCTAGATTTGGAAATATTGTTTCAATGGACTTCCACCAGCCAAGAGGGTCGGATTCCAAAGAAGTGCTTTCCTTGGCTATGTAGGCATATACCTCCTCCTTCCCCTTCTGCTTCAAATCAGGATGGTTCATCTGACCCGTTGCAAAGAGGGAGCCAAAGACTTGATTTCTTTGGAGGAGATGGGGAGGATGATGTCTCAGACTCTGGCATCTCTGGTAAGGAAGTAGCCTGTTAAGTTGATGGCCTGTCCTGTGTTGTCTCTGTGGTCTCAGTATGCAGTGTTATACAACAAAGACAATGATTGGGTTTTATCAGTGAACACTGTAACAACAATATATTCGGTTAAGACATGACAGAAGTGAGGAAAAATCAATCAAATAAAAAACAACCTTAGCATTCAAGTTTAATTAATTTATAAAGCACATTTAAAACAGCCACAAGACTGACCAAAGTGCTGTACAATACAACTAAATGCAGATCCTAAATATACACACTTTAATACACACAAATATAATATAATATACACATTTAAAAAAAAAAGTGTTAAAAAAAAATCAATACGCCAAAGAAAACAAATACGTTTTTAAAAGAGACTTACAAATTGTCAGGGAAGATGCATTAAATGCATACCTGCTCTGTTCTGCTCATAACTTCTGTGATGAGATCTTCAAAGACGTTCTGGTGACGGGCAGGATCCAAGTGAGGGAGCGATTTGAACCTGGGGTCCAATGCAGTGCATTTATTAAAGAAATCCTGGAGATCTGGGTCAATGTATCAGATTTGCATGTTCTCTCTGATGGCATTTTTCATTTCCCTGACGAGTGGTAGGATCATTGAAATCGACGGTGTTGACGATGAAAAAAATTATTTTTTCCTAATAATCTGACTGCCAGTGCTTTTTGTGCAGCTAAATTTAGGGTATAGGCAAAGCATGTTACATGCGGACCCAGCCCTGCTTCTCTGACGACATTAACAATGTTTTTTGCATTGTCTGTGGTCACTGAAATAGTTGTTCCAGGTCTCTCTAGTTTCCACTCTGCCACAACCTCCTGTAGTTTCTCAGCTAGGTGAGTAGTTGTGTGCTGCTCATACAGGGGCCGCGTCTGTAGAACTGATGCTTTCATTTCCCACTCAGAGTCAATAAAATGAGCAGTCACCGTTAAATAGCTTTTGCCTCATGTACGGGATAGAGACAGAGCGCAACGCGTCATCATCTTCAGACCACGCCCACCAAGGGGGAAAACAGTCCAACGGTCTCCATTGACTTTGCATTGCGAGAGGCTGCCTCCTTGTCATTTCTTCATACCTGCAAACTTGTCGTTTTTCGGCGACAATCGCCGTTTTCTTGGTCAATTGGGTCATTTACGTGAATCGCGTAGAACCGGGGGGGGGTATTGTTTCTCACAGTAAACTGCCATGCAGGCTAGAATTGCGAAACATTATTGGATAATTCTTATAATTTACATTTCTCTTTCCCAATCGGAATCTTAGCACTTTTTCCTCTTGGCCAATCGGAATCTTAGCACTTGCGTCATAATCTTGAAGCACACACACCATGACACACACAGCGTCAACAACAGCTGAGCTCGCCATTTGCCTGGCTACCGTGCGAGTCTAATGGAAACTCACGCATGAATTTTCCTGCATTGAACTTGTTTTAGCGCCCGCCAAAGTGAATTTTTGTCCCGCCAAAGTCTTATTTGATCGGTGAGTAATGTAGATGAACGGCTGCGTTTGTGACAGGGCGCATGTTTTAACTAAAAGAACGACCAGAGAGAGAGAGAGCCGGTCGCGCGCGCGCACTCTCTGTGTAAACGACTTCACCGTCTCCAAACTAGGCGCTGTGTTGCTCTCTCTCCCTCGCACATATTAATCAAAATAAATCGACACGGTGGTAAAAGGTCGGAAGACCAAAGTTTCGTGTGGAGCATTCGGAGATTTTTTTTCCCTGAATTATACTGCTGGGTGTGAATTGTGCTAAATAAGTTTCCTTATCTTCTCTGAAAAGCGTTCCGGACATTCAGCTGACATAAAACAACACTTTAATTAAACGAAATAAAACTATACAGTGATGAAATGTTTTCTATGTTGACAACTTGACACAAATCTTGGATGTCCATGTCCTAACTGCTGGGATAATCACACAACGCGCACGACACGTCCAATTCGCGAACTAATAATGACTCCTTTGAACCGATTCATTTTAATGAATCGTTAAAACAACTGATCTTTCCAACAGTGAACTCAGGAGACGTCTGAATCGGTGTATAACTAATCAGTAACACTTTACAATAAGGTTCTATTTATTACATACATTATATAAAAAGTACAGTTTACTAACTCAAGCTTAAACTTTAAAATAAATAAAACCACTTTTTTTTTAAAAGCATTTTAAACATTTTTCCACACAGTGCTATCAAGAATCGATAAGAGAATCGTTAAAGAATTGGATCGATAATCAGAATCGTCAGTGGCATTATTATTGATAAAATCTTATCAAATCCCATCCCTATGTGAAGACAGTAAAATTATAATCAAACATTAAAGAACATACATGTTTTTTAATATATTTTTTTTAAGAGTAAAAAGATGTTAACATGAGGTCTTAGTGTCACTGTCAGTCTTGTTACAGTGCAAAACTAGGGTATGCAGATTAATTATTATTATTATACATCATTCATCAGCATGCATTGATTAATCCCATGGCATGTATAAAAAAAAAAAGTTACTGTCTTTTTTTAGAAGCAAGAAATGACAAGGAGGCAGCCTCTCGCAATGCAAAGTCAATGGAGACGGTTGGATTGTTTTCCCCCCGGGTGTGGGCGTGGCCTAAATACGCTCTGTCTCTATGGCATGTTGTAACGAGGTTCGAGTATGTACAGCAAATACTTGAAGCCAGGTTCCTCTATGAGTGAATACGGGCGCATTGAAGATGACATGTAAATTCCGATTGCTTCAGTGTTTTTTTTTTTTTTTTTTGCCCTATTTGTATGCGTGTCTAAAGGCTGGTTAAGCACTGTAGGGAGGAGAAGTTGGACAGTTTTTTTTTTTTGTCTCGTTCTAGTGATTTGCACATCTGGGTGATGGCGTCGGATATGCGTTAGCATGTTAGATGTATTTCCACTCACATACCCAACAACTGCTGAACAACGCCGACACACAGTCCTCGTCTTATCCACCACTCTCTCGCCTGTACTACTGTAACTGACTGGGAAACCGAAGTTTTCCCAAACTTAAGATCTTAAAGAGGCCGGCGGATCCTCTAACTCTTGTGGGTCGCCACCACTCGCCATACTCACTGCTATCTCTGACTCACTCACTGGACTGTCGACCTGACAAAAAACTGCATAGTGTATTCATAGGCGGAGCTCGGCTGCAAAGGCGCCAATCAGAGCGGGGGCGGGGCTACAGATTAGCTGTCTCTAAAGAACCTGCGTATCTAACAGTAGTTCCACATTACATTCATTCATTTGCACGCAAGTTTTTATTTTATTTTCATACCGTGTATTCTCCGTGTAAATTCATGCACCGAACCGTGACGCCCGTACCATTTGTTCAATACGAATACATGTACCGTTCCACCCCTTATATATATATATATATACAGTACAGGCCAAAAGTTTGGACACACCTTGCGTTTCCTTTATTTTCATGACTATTTACATTGTAGATTCTCACTGAAGGCATCAAAACTATAAATGAACACGTGGAATTATGTACTTAACAAAAAAGTGTAAAATAACTGAAAACATGTCTTATATTCTAGTTTCTTCAAAGTAGCCACCCTTTGCTCTGATTACTGCTTTGCACACTCTTGGCATTCTCTTGATGAGCTTCAAGAGGTAGTCACCTGAAATGGTTTTCCAACAGTCTTGAAGAAGTTCCAAGAGATGCTTAGCACTTGTTGGCCCTTTTGCCTTCACTCTGCGGTCCAGCTCACCCCAAACCATCTCGATTGGGTTCAGGTCCGGTGACTGTGGAGGCCAGGTCATCTGGCGCAGCACTCCATCACTCTCCTTCTTGGTCAAATAGCCTTTACACAGCCTGGAGGTGTGTTTGGGGTCATTGTCCTGTTGAAAAATAAATGATGGTCCAACTAAACGCAAACCGGATGGGATGGCATGTCGCTGCAGGATGCTGTGGTAGCCATGCTGGTTCAGTATGCCTTCAATTTTAAATAAATCCCCAACAGTGTCACCAGCAAAGCACCCCTACACCATCACACCTCCTCCTCCATGCTTCACGGTGGGAACCAGGCATGTAGAATCCATCCGTTCACCTTTTCTGCGTCGCACAAAGACACGGCGGTTGGAACCAAAGATCTCAAATTTGGACTCATCAGACCAAAGCACAGATTTCCACTGGTCTAATGTCCATTCCTTGTGTTTCTTGGCCCAAACAAATCTCTTCTGCTTGTTGCCTCTACTTAGCAGTGGTTTCCTAGCAGCTATTTGACCATGAAGGCCTGATTCGCGCAGTCTCCTCTTAACAGTTGTTCTAGAGATGTGTCTGCTGCTAGAACTCTGTGTGGCATTCATCTGGTCTCTAATCTGAGCTGCTGTTAACTTGCAATTTCTGAGGCTGGTGACTCGGATAAACTTATCCTCATCAGCAGAGGTGACTGGTGGTGCCATAATTATGGCAGTATTCTCTATTCTTTAATGTTAATATTACATTAGGTAATTGTGTCGTTGTTCGATTAAAGTTGTAGTTCTCACTACAGAAATATTGGATATGTGCCTATAATTGTCACGGACTGGGTTGAAAGGAGCGAGGACTCAAGTGCAGAAAACAAATGGGTATTTATTAACTTAGACAACGATCCAGCACAGGACTGCAAACAGGGAGACTAAATAGGAAGCAAACAAAAGAGAGTAACGAGAAAGGCAGGTGGGGCAAATTAATCAATAATCAGTTAACAAGATGAGAGAGGGGCTAGATAATTGACAGGAGAACACATGGCACAAGAAAAAACATGACAAGCCATGTGCTCACAACAAACCAGACTATACCCAACGCATGACAGACCGGGAATGCCAGAGCTCTGTCACCAACCCAAGATGTAACCCAAACAGAAGTGACAGAACTCTGACAATAATGTTCAATAACTGGAAGATTTACCAAAAATGACTTTTTTTTTTTATCCCTTTCATTTCAGACCTGATGGAAGTGAAGGAGGAAAATGAAGAACTGAGTGAAGTGGAGGAGGAGAGTGAAGAACTGAGTGAAGTGGAGGAGGAAAATGAAGAACTGAGTGAAGTGAAGGAGGAACATGTTAAACCTGGGAAAAAACCTTTGAGTCGCTCAAAGACTAAAATGACATATTTAAAGAAAAGAGACAAGAAATCTTTCACCTGCTCTCATTGTGGAAAGAGTTTCGTAAATAAACAAAGTCTTGTGATTCACATGAGAATCCACACCGGAGAGAAGCCGTTCTCATGTGATCAATGCGGGAAGAGCTTTGCATACAAACAAAGTCTTGAGCTTCACATGAGTGTTCACACTGGAGAGAAGCCACATGCATGCCATCAATGTGGGAAGAGTTTCTTGCGATCATCTCTACTTAAGAAACACATGAGAGTTCACACTGGAGAGAAGCCGTTCACATGTGATCAGTGCGGGAAGAGGTTTCCATACAGAGAAGGTCTTATTGTTCACATGAGGAGACACACTGGAGAGAAGCTGTTCACTTGTAATTGCTGTGAAAAGAGATTCTCAAGCAAACAACAACTAGAGGTTCACATGAGAGTTCATACTGGAGAGAAACCGTTCACATGCACTCAGTGTGGGAAGAGTTTCACACACAGAGAAAATCTTAAAGTTCACATGAGGATCCACACTGGAGAAAGACCGTTCACATGTGATCACTGCGGGAAGAGTTTCACACAATTGGTACAACTTAAAGGGCACAGGAATATCCACACCGGAGAGAAGCCGTACACATGTAATCAGTGCGGGAAAACGTTTATGTGGGCATTAGCCCTGAAGACACACCTGACGGTTCATACGAAGGAGAAGCCACATTCATGTTCGGTGTGTGGGAAGAGTTTTTCACTGCTGCCATATTTACATAGACATGAGAAAATTCACACTGGTGTGAGAGATCATGTGTGCTTTGAGTGTGGCAAGTCTTTTATTTCAGTGGCCTTTTTAAAACTGCACCAGAGAATCCACACTGGAGAAAAACCTTACAAGTGTTCACACTGTGACAAGAGATTCAGTCAGCCATCAACTCTGAAAAAACATGGGATGATCCACAGCGGAGAGAAGCCGCACACGTGTGATCAGTGTGGAAAGAGTTTCTCTGTTAAAGCTCAACTAAAGCTACACATGAGGATCCACACTGGAGAAAAACCTTACGAGTGTTCACACTGTGACAAGAGATTCAGTCTGTCAACAACTCTGAAAATACATGAGAGGATCCACACTGGAGAGAAACCTTACAAGTGTTCACACTGTGACAAGAGATTCAGTGTGTCAACAACTCTGAAAACACATGAGAGGATCCACACTGGAGAGAAGCCGCACATGTGTGAGCAGTGCGGGATGAGTTTCTCTGATAAACGCAACCTGGAGCAACACATTAAGATCCACACTGGAGAAAAACCTTACAAGTGTTCACACTGTGACAAGAGATTTAATCAGTCATCAACTCTGAAAAAACATGAAAGGACCCACAGCAGAGAGAAGCCGTACACGTGTGATCAGTGCGGGACGAGTTTCTCTTTTAAAACTCACCTGAAGCTACACATGAAGATCCATGCAGTGGAGAAACCACTTAAACACAGTCTGAGATCACAGTAAGTAGTTCATCTTTTTGTACTGAGCAACAAAGTAGTTTCCTTACAGCCACAGTGAGCGTTAGGACATTTTGTTGTTTTGATTGGTATCTGCTTGGAAATATTTTCCTTATTATAAAAAAGTATCTCATTATAAGGTGCAAGCAGGGCCTCAAACTAACTTTTTGTCACACCTGCCAATGGCCGGTGACTTAAAAAAATGTACAGGCCAAATAATCTTTTACCAGCCATGACACAATAACAGGTAGTTATGATACCATTTTTTTTTTTTTTCATAATCCTCTATTCTAATGTGATGCCTTAGCTAAAACTACTAGCTTAACTTATATAAATGTAATAGCCTACATTTTAAAAGACTAGTAAACAGTCAGTATTAAAATAAGAAAAAAATCTAATTATAAGCAAAAGTACAAATAAATGCAATGCAACAAAGTTACAAATTAAATAAAGGGGTGGTATAATGCCCTTTTCACAAGATGTAAAATAAGTCTTTGATGTCCCCAGAGTGTGTATGTGAAGCTTTAGCTCAAAATACCCCATAGATCCTTTTATATAGCATGTTCAAAAAATCAAATAATTTTTGAGGGTGAGCAAAAACACACCGTCTTTGTGTCTGTCCCTTTAAATGCAAATGAGGAGCTTCAACAGCTTGTGTCCTTTTACCTCACACAGACATGCATTGAAAATTTCTAAAACTTTTAGCCTTTCCACCCATTAAATGGCAATTATTACAGTGGTCCCAGTGTGGTTTCAGTGTGGTTTCAAAGAGTTATTTACTCCCCCTTCAAACAAGTGTGGACACAGGAATTGTTCACAGGGAAAAAGTTAACTTATCAGTTCAGTTGTGAAGTTGATACCAATTTCCCCAGTTCCCCACAGAGAATTTCTCCCCTTCTGCCCATGAGGCTATAATGAAGGGCAGAGAGCAAAAAAAAAACGAAACTGTCTAGATCAAAGCTGCAGTTCCCAGCTTTGCTGCTAGATGGCGCCGCCGCATCACAAGTGATATGCACAGTACAACCCTGGGTTTTATCTGTTACAATCAGGGGTTATAATCTGCAATTTGCTGTACAACCTCCAATTTTCAGTGTTGTGTTGAAGTCAAGAGCAGAAGGGGAATCATCTCAGATTGTAGAGGAACAAACTGCCTCTTTGTTGAGCAAGAGAGAAAGTTGGATTGTGCTGCCGGAGGTCAGCTATCACAGCTTTTACTCCTTGTACTTTGCCATTACCAAGAGAGGGGGAGGTCTCTGTTCCGGTCTGGATTTGCAGAACCTCAACAGGCACCTCTGAAAGTACAAATTCAAAATGCCTTTATTTAAAAGTCTTTGTCATTTTATTCGTCCCAAAGACTAGAGTTTATCAGTCGATCTGAAAGATAAATATTTTCACATAAGCATCTACCCTGCACACAGAAAATTCCTCAGGTTTGCCTGTTAGGATGCAGCCTACGAGTCTTTGACAGTTCCTTTCGGGCTCTCATTAACCCTGAAAGCAAATGTGTCGAAGCAGCTCTGACACCCCTGAGAAAAGGGTCTCAGAGAGTCAGCTTATTTGGAGGAGCGACTCCTCAGTGCTCCGTCACAGCAGCAGGCAGATATATGCAGAAGTGTTCATGTCTCATCTGGAGAGCTTAGGCTTCAGGATTCCTGTTCAGGATTCCTTCTGTTCCTTTTCTTTTTCAGAAAGGGAACAGAGTCCCATTCAGTCTATGTAGTCTAGAGCTGATGGCTCTAGATGGCAGTTTCTATCCAGCACTGGGTAGCGGCACATCGCTGGTGCCATCACTCTGCATGTGCGCTCTCCGTCACTGGAGAGAATGTTCTTTTCTCGAGTCAGAAACTCTGCGGAGGGCACTTTAAAAAAAGTGGCGATGACTGATGCGTCGCTCACAGGTTGGGGTGCGAGGGCAAATGGCCAGTCTCGCTTCAGAACTCACACAAACTTCCTAGAACGGTTAACAGTGTTTCTGGCATTGAAACATTCGGTGCAGTTCCTAAGAAACCAACATTTTGATCAGATCAGACAACACAATGGCAGTGTCATATATAAATCGCCAGAGAGCACACACTCCGCTCAGCTTTACAGGCTTGCACTATAACTAATTGTGTGGGGCATGACTCATTTCCAGTCATTAAAGGGCAACGCATGTCTCGGGAATAATGAATGTAGGGACTGATCTCCTATCCAGAGGAAATCCTCTCTATGGAGAATGGACTCTCCACCCTCAGGTAGAAAGCCAGTTGTGGGACAGGTTCGCCTGAGCTGCTGTAGATTTCTTCACCTTGAAAAAAATCGCTTTTTGCCCCCTATTCTTCTCTCTGGGGAGAGAAGGTGTGCCTTTGCTCTGAAACTGCCAACTTTAAGAGAGTACGGACACTCAGTAACACTGATCGCTGGCTGATGGAGATAATACAACTCCTGTGCAACCAGCCTTTGCCTCTACTGTTGTGCTGCGATGACCTCTCTCAAGTGCACAGGGATGTTTTTCATCCAGCCCTGGACAAAGTGGCTTTCCGGGGATTGCCCATGAAAGGTTAAACTTAAGTGTTACAGGTTTACGCGTTGAAGCTGCTCTAGCATTCTGAATTTTTTCAAACACCCTCAGAGCTTATGAATGTATTGAGCAACTGTGTGCACAGACGCATTGTTCCCTTTCTCTGTTCCTTTGTGGATGTGTCATGCTTCCTGCAGGAGCTTTTAGATAAGGGCAGATTCTTTTCTAAAGGCATATTTTGCTGCGATTTCTGCTTGCTATGTGGAGACAGAAACGCTATAGCTCAACACATGCTCGTCTGCATGTTTATAAGAGGTGCGTGGCATCTGAGCAAGGTTTTTAAGCCATTGACTTGATTGTGGGATCTGTCTGTGGTCCTCAGCCCCTTTTGATCCTATAGGTAGTATTGATTTAAAGCTCCTTTCGCTAAAGACTGCTTTATTATTGGCTCTTTCAACTGTGAAGCTGGGTAAGTGAACGTTATGCTTCGTTGGTTCACACGCTAAGCGCTACCAATCATAACACATTGGGCCAGCTAACCAATCACAGCACATTTCGTCTTTTCGAAGGAAATACTTGTTGAAGCATTCAACCAGACTAGGGACAGAGAAAAATAAAGTTTTTTGAAAAATGTTTTTTTTAACAATCAAGCATGAAAGCATATTCTAGTACACCCCAAAAACAAAATTAAGACTTCATAAAAGGGCATAATAGGACCCCTTTAATATTTGATTAATTATTTTGACAGTTGATATGAATTTGACCAAGGAAAGGCCTAAAGTGCAGGTGAACTGGGGAGTCTGAAAGCCACACACTAAACACATTTTGTGTAGAAAAAGTGGAGACATTCTTGCTGGGCTGGAATATTCACCCACTAATGAAGCAATGCTTCTTCCTTCAGAGAATATTTCTGCTATTTTCTTCAGTCTTTAAAGAAATGTGCTGACCAATAAAATATCAACTTTGAGCTGCTGCAAAATACACATTTAAGAGCATTTGATGGCACTAGTGAAACCAGCATTAAGCATTAAAATTACTTTAAATGAAAAATTAGCATTTTCTGAACACTTTGAACGATGCGAGTAATCCATGATTAGTCA
Organism: Leuciscus idus; assembly: GCA_021554675.1. Classification (NCBI taxonomy): domain Eukaryota; kingdom Metazoa; phylum Chordata; class Actinopteri; order Cypriniformes; family Leuciscidae; genus Leuciscus; species Leuciscus idus. Next base: position 63,520,114 of record CM038621.1, read on the forward strand.
ATTTTTTTTTATTTTTTTTTATGACATTTACATTTATTGCTTTGGCAGACATTTTTACGACGGCTGAAAGTTTGCATGTATCACCCTCTATTGAACAGGTGTGAATTTGCTTTTCCTTCAGTCCAACACACATTTGTGTATGGTTTGGTGTGAAAAGATGGTCTGTCAACAAATTCTCACATTTTTGCCTAGAGGCCAATTAGCTTGTGTCGTGAAAATAGTTTCATGACCAAACTAGTGATTTATAACACAAATCATCTTCATGACATTAAAATAGATCATAATCATGCACAGCAATTGTTGACCAGATTTAATGGGATGCAAATGACTATTGAACTCTAATCTTGACTTTAGGCTTCACTTTTCATTTCACGTTTGTCTCTCATTTGAAATCTCACTTGATTTAATGTTTCTTTAAGATCTGATGGACGTGAATGAGAAAGGAAAAACAGAAGCTAAAAATGCTGTCTGCAAATCAAAATCTGTAAATCAAGTCTGAAGATTCACATGAGAGTTCACACTGGGAAGAAGCGGCTCAGGCTTTCGCTCTGAAATCACATCTGCTTCTTATTCTGAAGAAAGACCATTGCTGGAAGTCCTTTACTACAGAAGAAGATAAACTGAAAAAAGTGCCAGAAAATTCACACTGGAAAAAAAAAAACATTTCAAGGCTAAGTTCAGGAGCTGAAGAAGAGGCCATAACACTTTTAAGAGAGACATGAATCGGATAATAATTTTTAACTAATTCTTCTTTTTTTTTTTCTTTTTTTTTTTTTTTAGAACATCTAGTTTCTCTTCTTCTACTCTTCCATGCAAATGCAAGATATACTTTCATGTATCTTTGAAACTGGACACTTTCCTTCTCTTCTTCTCTTGAGATGCTTTGGCTCAGTCAGTAAAGAGAGAGATCGGTCTCATTCACTTTCACTTTTACTTAATGTTTGTATTTACTTAATGTAATTATTGATTAAACTCTTTACTCATTTTATCAACATCTCATTGTTATTGTCCGTTTTTATTTTATGCTGATTCTGCTTGAATCAGGAATAATTGTAGTTCTGAAAGCCATGAAATATTATTTGCTTTTAGATCTCTCCATGTTGTTAATTTCTCATTAGAAAATGTAAATGGCTAATAAGTTATATTTCACTGCACACATGACTGACATTGAATGAGATTGCTGTCTGTCTATATTATTAAGTTTCACCCTTGATATCCAGTATCATACATACATTTCAAAGAGTTTGTTCTAGTCAGTTTGATGTTTCATTCACATCATGAGGCTTCATGAAGTCAGAACATTTACTATGAACTTTAAACAACACACAGTATTCACAAAATAAACTGAAATGATTTATGTCTCTATCTCACCACTGCTTTACTCAACCAGCAGAAAGAGAACAGCTGGAATACAGAGAAGCGGTGTGTAATCCTTATTTTTTGTCTGTGATTATGTTGATGTTTATAGACATTTTCATTGACATTGTGAACAGTATTTGGCGATTTTTTTGATTATCTATCATTGCAAACATCTATGAGCCACAAATCACGAGATGACAGTGATGTCATACAACTCTTACCGGATACCGGGCCAGAAAAGAAAATTAGATGAACTTGGCCGAAAACTGAAAACAAAAATGAGTTTATTGAGTTAATTGTATTAATATAACACTATCATTATGTTGAGCTAATAGGCTGATTTTACTTTTTAAAGGTCCCATTGCATGAAAATTTCACTTTATGAGGTTTTCTAACCTTAATATGAGTTTCCCTAGCCTGCCTATGGTCCCCCAGTGGCCAAACATTTTGATGGGTGTAAACCAAGCCCTGGGTATTTTTGAGAAAATGAAATCTCAGACGGGCGAATCTAGAAATCTTCCCCTTATGTCGTCATAAGGGGAAAGGGTTACCTCCCCTTTCTCTTCTTTGCCTGCAAAAAGAATTTGGCCCGCCCATGAGAAAATGAGCTGCGCGAGCACGATATGGTTTTTCCTCGAGACTTCATGGCTTGCAAACGAGCGTAGCATGGCAGTTGCTCAGTGTTTGGATGTAAAAATGAACACAAAGGTATTTTTTTAGTTCCTTCATCCGAACCTCTGATGAACCAGTGGGTTATGTGAATTTCTGATGTGTAATTGTTCAAGTTCAGACAGATAATATTTCTCTCAAAGTCGTTCAATAGTGTTTATGCATCAGTAAATCAAGCCCGTGACTAAACAATCAACTTCACATCTTACTTAAACTGTGATTTTATACAGAAAGCGATCAAATAACAATCCCTATCCAATCGCCCAAGCTGTCAATCACACAGCGCAAGTTTATCTGGACACTTGCCAAAACTCATGAAATCAATGACGCTTTTACACTGCACACCGAAGCTCTTACTGTACTTACCTCATGTTTGCATTGGTGAAATCATTAGTGAGAGTGCAGAAACTGCGTTGCAATGATAAGATCTTCATTCACGTGATCAACAGGCTGTCATCTGCTCAATGCTCATCACTGCACCCTTTTATGTGAAGGGAGTAGATCTAAATACTTAAAAAACTTCTCACGATTCGTTAATCCCGATAGCTGTAATAGTAAAAACGTATAATAGCTGTAATAGTAAAAGTATTCGAGAGAGTTCCACATGTAATGCTAGATATTTCAAATGCAAGCATGTCAGCCAATCACAGCAGTGGGCGTTTACACTGAAGTCTCACACAGACATGCCCCTTCAAACAGCGTTCAAATCAGAGGCTAAAATTAGGCTTATCAAATTATAACAAGTTTTGATCTAAAAAACATACTAACATTATAAGGGCACCCCAGGAAACATTCTAAAATAATAAAATAATCCATGCAATGGGACCTTTAATTATTTCATGAAAATAAAGTTTATAATCAACTAATTAATATGTATTTAAGCCACAAAGGTGAGGTGACCAAGATCGCATGTATTTCCTTTAGCATATATACTGTACTTCATGCCATTAAACAAACAAAATAGAACCTAATCATCAGCAGAATGAGGCAAAAGGAGAAAACAAAAGTTGCTATTTCTGCGTCAAAGCAGAAACAGATTATTTTAAGATTACGCTACGTTCGCTTGCCACTTCCACTGCTTGCTTTTGCAGGACCATGAGATCTAACAACTGCCTCCTCTGCTCAGTGACGTACTGCTCAATCCACTCGGGTGCTTCAGACTGTGCCTTCTCTTTTTGCCATGTTCTGCTTATGGCTTAGGTTGTGAAGATGAAGGTTGTGAAGATGATGGTCCTGGGCCAACTGGATCTGATGAAGATCCTGAGTGGAAAGAAAGTTTAAAATTGGTGGCCTCAAAACGGTAATGATCAAGGCAGCAAACATCACTTTCCTCTGACAAATACATTTTGCGGTTCTGCATCTACTGTAAATTAGAGTCATGTGCCAACAAATCTACTTTAAACATCCAGTTAACCCAGCTTCTAATTACCTGAGCCACACAATAGACATCCTTCAAATAAAGCTGTTAGCAACATGTATCCAACATGGATGCTAATGTTTTTATGACATCACTGAGTGATTGAATTAAAACGTTCTAATAAGATCCAATAATGCATACGATTTTTATAAAAGCATGAATATAACATTTTCTGATTAAACTGCACTCAACTCATCTGATGTGCTAATTAATGTTGATGTGGCCCTAACCAGCAAAAGATGACACGGTCAGGACCGGCTCCTCACTGGGATCATCAGCCAGGAGGTCCTCCATTGATGAGAAAAAGACCCAGCTGCAGAACCCACTCGCAGTCGTCTTCTTACTGTCCACTATTGTTTTGTATCTAATAATAGAAACCCAGAAATAGCAAATGTATGTTTGCTATATTTTACTATCTATAACACACATTTAAACCGATAAGTCAGTGCTGCAGGAGCCGAAGGCAAATTCAGTGGTGCAGGAGCTGGAGGTAAATTCTGTGGTGCAGGAGCCGGAGGCAAATTCTGTGGTGCAGGAGCCGGAGGCAAATGCAGCGGTGCAGGAGCCGGGGGCAAATACTGTGGTGCGGGAGCCGGAGGTAAATTCTGTGGTGCGGGAGCCGGAGGCAAATTCTGTGGTGCAAGAGCTGGAGGCAAATTCAATTCTGTCTTTGCCCCCAAGTCTGTCAAGCTCAGTTGGAAGTCCAGACCAGTTAGGCCAGTTCCTGTGTCCAATGGTGCTTCCAATCAAGTTCCCATTTCTCCCATCCCACCCTCTGTGTTTCATGGTTATGGTTCCCCTAAGCCCGCACCTCCTTGGTCAGCCTTGAACTTTTTGCCCGGTTCAAGGAGTTCAATGAAGTTGGCAATTCACATATTCAAACTCCCAAATCAATAACTCATAAAACACAAATTACAGTTATTTACAATCACCGTAACATAGACAATGAGCTACAACCTAAATTTCCTAAAAACGAGCTTTAAAATATAAATCGATCTCTATGAGCAGGCGATTGAGAGACTCTGAAGGCACCGTCTGCAAAGTGCAATATAACCCAAAAAATTTTAAATAGTCATTCATTTCAATATGACACACTAGAGTGTCTACGTCACCTGGCTTCTTCAGTTGGGTGCTGTTGTGGTTTCAATCTTTTTGGGAAATCACTTCTCAGAGATCTTTGATTCCAGAAATATTAGATTTTATTTCACAAACAAAGCCGAACACGTCCTGCAGAAAGGCGCTCCAGCTCAGTGGCAGCTTCTCACATATATACCTACACCCCTTCCAAAAATGGTAATACATTCTATAGATATTGAGAAATATTTTGTACCATGTGACATTACTGAAATAGAATTCTCTGTTGCATCAACATTCTGGCCCTTCAGGCTTTCAAAGTCAAACCCAAAGGAAATAATATTGTACAAATATATAGCTAAATTACTTATTTTCGAAATAATAAAATCTTCAACAGTGCACCCCCGTGATGCTTTGGAGGCCGATCGTGCCGTCTCTTCCCTCATTGAATTTCAGCGTCGAGTTTTCTGAGGTGAGGAGAGCAGTTCACAGTATTTCTCATATTTACACAACCATCACACATACTTTATACAGTTTGATTAAGCGACAGAATCATTTCTGTATTGTTTTCATCGATCACAGCGATACTTGTGCGTCTTTTCTGGCGTCTTCCTTCTGAAATAAACATTTAGTGCAGCAGCAGCGAGCATGAGGAGAATATGTTGAGTTCATTCAGACCTGAGCGATTTTATGTTCGTTTGTGTGATTGTCTCGATGTTTGTGTGAGAACTGTTACTGAATGTCAAGTCAAATTTTTAGATCTGTGAGGAGAATTGATAGGAATCGATCCCAAGTGTTGCTGTTGCCATTTTCATGTTTACCTTTATTTCTTTGTCGACATTTATCTTTGGCAGATTACTGTATGAGTAACGAACGAGGGAAATCTCAAATCTATACATTCATGTTTGACACGGGAAACAATACATTTTCTTTTATTTTTAAGAGTATTATAATCATTGTCTGTTTCTGTACATACAAATCTGTAACATGTTAATGATTGAATTACTTTATTGCAATTAACAGTTATTATAAAGTCGAATTTAAATTCACATATTATGGTGTTGTAGTTATTTGCCTGTAGAGGTTCACAAAGATAGGTTATTTATTTAATTATTTTGTTCTATTATTGATGATTTATCCATGTTAGACTATATTGTGAGCAATAACAGTAATGTCTTTCAATAGGGCAGTTTTACAGGCTTTTATCATGTATCCTGACTCAGATAATGTGTTTCTAACAGCAAACACTCAGAATACAGTGAGATGATCTGCTGATGATCCTGAATGGCTTGTTGAATGAGTGTTGATAGTCTGAGGCTCATCAATATTAACAGATCTGCTGAAAACACTCTTTATTTCATGACAATAGTTCCTGTTTTCACCTCATTTATTATGCTGATGTCTTCAGATCTCCTGTAAATTGACACTTAACCCTCTGAGGTCGAGAAACGCGCCGACGCGTTTTGCTGGATTTTTTTTACATAGCAGCAACATAAACTTAAATTACTCCGTCATTTATGGTTATACAGAAAAAAGAAATATAAAAAAAGAATCTGTGATATTTCTACTTTTGTATGTGTCCACTTACAATCAAATCAAAACACTGCTTTTGTAAAATAAAGAAAATAAACAGGGTGTGCGTTCTGCCTCTCCGTCGCGGTGAACTTTTTTTTCTTGAGCACGTCTATAAACTGAAACAAAACTCAGCGAATACTTCTCACACATTTATGACTTATGAGCCATATACCTTTATACACATTTAAGTGTGTACTTTTAAATGATCGGATTCAAACTGAAAACAAATATTCTCTGTTTAAGTAATTTGTATAAAACCAACAGGATGTCCAGTATCTCAAACGCTTGCTAATTACTTTTAATTCGACCACGCCCACTCGCGCAAAAGAGATTCACATGCAAATCTCCACATGGAACGCGAACGCCCTCGTTACCTCAAACACAAAACACCAAAACACTTCACAAGTCTCTGCTTTTCGTCGAGTTTGGAAGATCGCGTCTGAGCTTACATTGGATTTACCTCAGAAGAAGAAGAACGCGATTTGAAGACAAGAAAGATGTAAGGTAAGAAATTCTTACTTATTAGTTTATGGTATTGTTGCATAAACTTCACATTGCAGTTGAACTGTTGCTAGATATATGGTGAATATTATACTATTTAGACCCGTGTTTACTGTTAAATACTGTTTGTGGATATCTGCTCAAACATAGATATGTATAACCATAATGTTTAATATTTTGGAGCGCTGTGGGTTTGAATGTATCATATTTTGGAGCGCGCTGTGCGTTTGAATGTATCATATTTTGGAGCATGCTGTGCGTTTGAATGTATCATATTTTGGAGCGCGATTGCGTTTGAAAGGAAAAATGCACCAAACATTAGGCTTTATGTTTTTACTATTATCTCATTTCATATCCTCATAACAAATGGAAACATTTGAAGTAACATATGATAATCAATATATTTTTCTCTAGCGTAGTTGTTCTTGAAATCTTTTGGAAGATTTAATTTATTGTTATTATTATTTTATGCAGCACTGCGTAGCCTATGCCTACAAGGCACAACAAACCTGGTGTTCATTATATATTGTCAGAAAAATTTCAGAGAGAATCCCACCAGTAAACTTTAGAAAATTAAAAAATTAGAGTTTTTCTCTGATTTCAGACCTGATGGAAGAGAGCGAGGAGAGTGAAGAACTGAGTGAAGTGGAGGAGGAACATCATGTCAAACCTGGAGGAAAACCTTTGAGTCGCTCAAAGACATTTTCAAAGAAAAGAAGAGCCAAGAAATCTTTCACCTGCACTCAGTGTGGAAAGGGTTGCACAACCAAACAAAGTCTTGAGTGCCACATGAGAGTTCACACAGGCGAGAAACCATTCACGTGTGATCAGTGCGGGAAGAGTTTCACACAATCATCATCACTTAATATTCACATAAGGATCCACACCGGAGAGAAACCGTTCACATGTGATCAATGTGAAAAAACATTTCTTAGGGCTGAAGCCCACTTTGTGGCACTCAAGACTTTGTGAACTCTCATGTGGCACCTGAAGACACACCTGACAGTTCATACGAAGGAGAAGCCGCATTCATGCTCTGAGTGTGGAAAGAGTTTTTCACTGCTGCAACATTTACAAATGCATCAGAAAAGACACACTGGTGTGAGAGAGTACATGTGCTTTGAATGTGGGAAGACTTTTATTACAGCGGAGTGTTTAAAACGGCACCAGAGAATTCACACTGGAGAAAAACCTTACATGTGTTCACACTGTGACATGAGATTCAGTGTGTCATCATCTCTGAAAACACATGAGAGGATCCACACTGGAGAAAAACCTTACAAGTGTTCACACTGTGACAAGAGATTCAGACTGTCAGGACATCTGAAAACACATGAGAGGATCCACACAGGAGAGAAGCCACACACGTGTGATCAGTGCAAAAAGAGTTTCACTATTACTAGTCACCTGAAGCTACACATGAGGATTCACACTGGAGAAAAACCTTACAAGTGTTCACACTGTGACAAGATATTCAATCAGTCATCACATCTGAAAACACATGAGAGGATCCACACTGGAGAGAAGCCACACACGTGTGATCAGTGCAAAAAGAGTTTCACTATTACTAGTCACCTGAAGCTACACATGAGGATTCACACTGGAGAAAAAACTTACAAGTGTTCACACTGTGACGAGATTCAGTCGATCAGAACATCTGAAAACACATGAGAGGACCCACACTGGAGCTAACAGGAAACGTTCCCATAACTTTCACTAACGTTATGTAAAAGTTATTTAAATGTTAGTAAAAAACGTTCCTGAAATAATGTTTCTGGAACGTTCTTATGATGTTTTTAGAGTTAAAATACATTCAAAATACAAAATACATTAGAACAAAGTTTTTAGAACGTCCTTTGATGTTATTTGTTCTTGACTGATGTTCTCATACTATTGAGTGAAAACGTTCTTATAACAACGGTCATTGAACGTGCTTGTGATGTTATTTGTACTTGACTGATGTTCTCATACTATTGAGAGTTCTTAGAACTATGTATACTATTGAGAACAAATACAGTTCTGATAACATTTTAACTTTCTAAGCATTTATTTTCTGTAAAAAAAATAATAAATTCATAGAATTTTATGCATGGCATCATGTGAAAAGATAGACGCAAGACTCGTTTAGGTGACTCACATCACGGCCCTGTATGTTCCTTTATTTGAATTAAATTAAACGATGTATGTTGTACCCCTGAATAGAGGGGGAGAAGATTAATCACAAATCTCGCTTGATGTTTCTCCACTGCGAACTTTATGTGTAATCATTTTTGTAACAATTGACATTAAACAGTTCTTTTTCAAATTAGCCTCATTGGGTCTCATTCATCCAATTTGTTGGTCGAAACATGTTGGTGCATATTTTTAAAATGACTTAAGCCACATTCATTAACCCTCTGAGGTCGACAAACGCGCCCGCGCGTTTTGCTGGATTTTTTTCAGTTCAGTTCAAAAGAAATTAATTTTGCTCTGTTGACTTTGATATTACAAGCAAGTTTCATACATCAATCGATTCTGTTAAATGTGTATTATTTTTGTGTATACTCACAATAAAAACAAACTGTTGTGCTTTTTGCCAAATAAAGAAAAATAAACGTGATGCGAGTTCTGCCTTCTCTCTGTCAGTGAAGACCATTCTGAAACGCGTCCGAAAATGAACAATAACTCAGCGAATACTGAGTCAAACAGGCATACAGTCACACAGGCATGAAGCTTGAATTCTCTTCTTTAAAATGAGGTAATTTATATAAAAAAAATATATTCTCATCTTGTGAAATCTGTGTTAAAAGAGAGCGATTCCAGTCGAGCTCATTAGAGCTCATTCAAAGGTAATGTGACTCCGCCCACGGAGAGTTCGCGCTATTCAAACGCAAATTACTGAGGCAAACCTGTGAACGCCCCCCATATCAGCTCGAGGAAACACAAGTTTAATCATATCATTGTAGCCTACGTGTTTACACCATCTGGCAGCGCTGTGAGGAATAATAATAACGGAAAATCTACCTCAGAGTGCGGGTATTGCAGGAGAGAGGATCCGAATATGTAGTAAGTTTTTTTTCCTTCTCAAGTTAATCGCGTTTCTGTGAATGAATGAACGGCAGCCGCAAAGATGCCCGCTGTTTATCACAGCTCGTAAAAAGACAGTTTAAATTTAAATTGCGTCTCTGTGTGAATGAATGATGATGTTTTAGCAAACTGTATTGCTATACTGAGCTGAGTAAAAATCGACAGAAATATGTTGAAATAAAATGTAGGCTATTTGTATAAGCAACGTATTAAACTGAAAATTAACATTTATATGCCCTAATATTTCATAAAAACAACGTTACAGTCAGGCGTTTCTGTTTGTGAATGAATGTTTTGGTTTTAGCAAACTGTATTGCTATACTGAGTAAAAATCGACTGAAATATGTTGAAATAAAATGTATTTGTATAAGCAACGTATTAAACTGCAAATTAACATTTATATTTCTTATAATAAAAATGAAAGACCTATGTTACAGACATATGAAAGACAACATTTCGTTGATTAGTTTTGGATAGATTATACATTTTTACTGTAAAATATCTGCCAACTCAAATAAGCTTTTGTTTGCCAATATTTGCTCATGTTAAATATAGTATGTTTTGTCAAAAATAAAGTAATCAAATAATCAATCAAATCCTTAACTTTGAAATATGTATGATAAAATGTATACTTTAGTTTTTACAAAGAAAGATTACACTTGAATTGTTGTTGTAATTGTAACCTTTTTAATAAAAAAATATATTTACAAGGTAGATGTAAACAAACTATTAAAAGGTAAATATAAGCCTTTTCTTTAAATAATTTTTATTGTGTTTTATTAGTGACAAATTTGGGGAGAGGATAAATATTCCAAAACTGAAAATACAGTATGAGAATTAACTGCACAATTACTAGACATGTTTTCCTTGGATATTATAGGCCAAATTGCAAGCACAATATGTGGAAAAATAAAAAAGAATTGAGATGCTTCCAACTGTTGCTCTTGCATTCTTGTGGCTCAGTGACTCACCTGAATGAATGGCTAATTAAGTATGCAGGCCCCATTGTCTCCTAAGGTGTGAACCACTAAATATGCATGATCATTGACGCCCACTCCGCATATTGCCTTTCCAAACAGAAAGTGCTTTGCAAAATTCAAATCAATGTATTGTGTTATGTGAATGATAAGGGCAGGATGATTTTCACATCATTTTGAAGAAAAAACACTAGGCAATGACATCTATTAGACAAAAGTCTTATTGGCACATATTTAGTATGTGTTTTATGGCCTTATTTCAGAAACTTTAGTTTTTAGTTTTTTCAATAACCACGCATAAACATTATTCTCTCAAAAATGCAGACATGTACATTCTTGTTGCTCACATATTATGGTAGCCCTGTTTGTGCTAAATAGAGTGTAATTATACCTTTGCCATTAATATGTTTATAAGCAACTGAAAAAAGCACAAATGTCAGGGCATGTCAGAACATCTCAAGGACACCAAAAACCCCTCAGACCTCAGAGGGTTAAAGGCTTTTTAACCTGATCCTTCTCCTGAGTATTTTGACTGAGTGCCTGGGACCTGCTTTTGTTTTCCTTTGGATTTTTTTCCCTACCCCAAGAGCACCTATCTTAAACTCCTCTGACTCTACCTGAGCGCCTGGTTGAACCTTTCACAGTTTATAGTCCTTGCACAGTTTGGGAAACTGTCATCAACTTTGGCTTTGCTCTGCTATAGGATTTAGCGTGTGGTGAGTGATTTATCATGGAGACACACTCTTTTTCTACGGATGAAGGAAGGAATATTATTGTTACAGACTCTTTACTCACGCATGTGGAGAATGTATTGCACACTGACTGTTCAACAAAGAAACATGAACTTCGTAAACTTCGTAACTTCGTAAACTTCTTGAGAAAGATATGAAGCTCAAATGGCATGTGGTGTCACTTTCTGATTATTGGAGAGAAAGACGCATTTATTCCGGGCTTCGTTTATCGAAATTTCCCTCTACGCACAATGAGGATGCTGGTTTCAAATCGAAATGGGAGTCTATTTTAAATAAATGCTCAATGGACTTGATGTTACTGCTCATACAAGAGGGTAAGAAAGAGAGGGAACAAATCCAGTCTCGTATTGGAGACATTGAGTCTTCCCTATCCACTCCTCGTGAACAACAGGCTCCTACTCTACAAACAATCCGTGAGGAAATACTTAAACTCGAGATGACCATTAAGGAGATGAAGGTGCGGAAGTTCAAGCGCGACATGGAGGACTACCAGAGAGGACATGTGTATCGGTGGAATCAACCACGCTTTTCTCATGATCGTCATGTTTACCGCCAATCAGATCGGCAACCACGTCCCCGCCAACCCAGGGTGTCCTTTAACCTTACATCCAGTGAAGATGAGGGTCGCTCCATGGAATCTGAGTCCGATCATTTTTTGGAGGACGATTGGCCGCGACTCCAGTCCAACCATCGAGGTCTAAGAAGACACGCCGGGGCTGCCGAGGTAGAGGAACGTCCTCGTCCACCAACACTGCGTTCATTACCAAGGAAGAAATATCCTCGGTAATTAACCTTTCGAAAATGCCTCTTTCCAACGAGCAACTTGGTGTATTGTCTAAGGGTATGTCTTTTGCACCCACTCATACCTCCAGTCTATTTAACACTAGAGTGGATTTATTCCGTTTTTATCGGAATTTACATTTAAAGACATTCTATCATAAGGCAGGACACAATCATGGTTGTTCCAGGACAGTTATTAACTCTGACATGACTCCTGACAGTACTCCTGATAACTCAGATGTTCCTGTTAGTACTCCCAATAGTGACTTGTATCCTTTGTTTAGACCTAAATCCTTATTTACGCCTATGGTATCGAATCCATCTCTTGTTGCCTTTTGTAAAAAAGTTGATTATGATGTGCAAAAATTCTTTGATACCGGGTCCAGACCCATACAAAAATCGAATTTGACGATAAGTGAACGTAAGGCACTCAAGGAGCTTTCTACAATTGATGATATCATTATTCGCCCTGCTGATAAAGGTGGGGCTGTAGTGGTCCTGTCGAAAGATATGTATATCCTAGAGGCGACAAGACAATTGGAAACCAAGCACTATGAAAGATTAGCTAGTAATCCTTTGTCTGAACTGACTGTTATTTTTCATAACATCTTAACTCATGCCAAAAATTCGGAATGGATTACTGAAAGCGAAATGAAATATATGATAGTTGAACACCCATCCTTGGCTACATTTTATTTACTCCCTAAAGTACATAAACCCCCTTTTGACAACCCTCCTGGGCGACCCATTATCTCGGGCAATGGTACACTTACTGAACCTGCGTCCAAGTTTGTTGATTTCTTTATTAAGCCTTTTGTGAGGACTCTTCCGTCTTTCATTGAGGATACTGTGGATGTCTTAAACAGCTTGTCTAATTTAGGCAATGTTGGGTCCCATTACTTAATTAGCATGGATGTAGAGTCTTTATATACCAACATTGACCACGAGGAAGGGTTACACGCCTTGAAACACTTTATTTCTGATAGAGATAACATTAGACCTCCTTCTCATTTTATTGTACAACTCACTGAGTTTATTATTCACAACAATATTTTTGTGTTTATTGACAAACTGTACAAACAGAAGATTGGCGTTCCAATGGGCTGTTGTTTTTCACCCAATTATGCCTGCCTATATTTGGGTTTATGGGAGAAGTTACATGTTCTTAACCCGAGTAATCCTTTTCATCACTGTATAACATGGTATGGTCGCTACATAGATGATTTATTGTTTATCTTTAAGGGTACTGACACTCAGGTTCTCGAGTTTCACCAATACCTTAATTCTATAAATAGTAATATTAAATTGTCTTTAGAATACTCCAAAACCAATATTGATTTTCTAGATCTTACTATCTCCATTGACCCAGAAGGGAAGTTGCATACTACAATTTTTAGAAAAAAGACCTCTAGAAATACCATCCTTAGGGCTGATTCTTTTCATCCTCCTTATCTCATTGATAATGTACCTTTCGGCCAATTTCAGCGGTTACGCCGCATATGTGATGATGATGTGGATTTTGAAAAACAGGCAGATAGTATGTCAGAACGTTTTATTAAAAGAGCGTACAAACCAGATATCGTCGCGCATGCACGGTCCAGAGCTCAATCCCTGAATCGGTCTGATACCTTGCTTAAGAAGGTTCGTAAGACAGATGCTCAATCTCGCCCGTTTTTTGTCACAAAGTACAGTAGGGAGGCTAGACAGATAAAACGGATAATTCAGGATAATTGGGCCATTATGAATTCTGATCCTGTCCTTCAAAAGGTCTTTCCACAACCGCCTATATTTTCTTATAGAAAGGCTCCGACTCTTCGAGATAAGTTGGTGCATAGTTATCTTCCCCCTGAGAAGAATGAAAGTTGGCTTAAGAGACCTATTGGGTTATATCGTTGTATGAACTGTCCTCACTGTAGTAATATCATCCCCTCAAAATCTTTTGTGGATTTTAAATCTAACAGAACATTCAAAATAAAAGATTTTATAAATTGTAACACTACATTTGTTATTTATCGGTTATCGTGCCCGTGTAAGAATGTGTTTTATGTAGGTCGCACTAAAAGACGTCTACGTGATCGGTTGGCGGAACATAAATATGCCATTCGTATTAGTAGCCCTGACTATCAGATGGCCCAACACTTCCTACACATGCACAACAAGAATGATTCTTTATTAAAAATAGAGGTCCTGGAACATGTGAGACCTTTTGATAGAGGTGGTGATAGGATTCGTAGACTCAACCAGCGCAAGTCATTTTGGATCAATCAACTGGATGCGCTTCGATATCCAGGTTTGAACGATGACATAGAATTTAAATGTTTTTTGTGACATGTTACCTATTTCTGTACATTGGTTTTGTCTCGTTTTTTATTATTTTTTTTATTATTTTTTTTGCTTATGTTCATACTTGATACTTACTTTTATGTATTTCTTTTTCCTCCAGATAACCTACGTTGAGGGATGTTATTGGGAGATATATATATATATTTTTTTTTTTTTTCATTATTTCTTTGTTGGTCACCTGTTGGTTTGCTTTTGTTGATTTTCCCTATCCTGTAGACCTGATTGCTTTATTGGATTAATTGACTAATTTGGACCTTATTAGGTTAATTGATGTTTTGGTTTATGGGTGTGACTTTACTTGCTTATATTTGCTGCCATTCTCTTCTTCTGTATGACTGCCCTGATGAAGACCATTTTGTTGGTCGAAACATGTTGGTGCATATTTTTAAAATGACTTAAGCCACATTCATTAAAGGCTTTTTAACCTGATCCTTCTCCTGAGTATTTTGACTGAGTGCCTGGGACCTGCTTTTGTTTTCCTTTGGATTTTTTTCCCTACCCCAAGAGCACCTATCTTAAACTCCTCTGACTCTACCTGAGCGCCTGGTTGAACCTCTCATACGATGTTCTCATACTATTGAGAGTTCTTAGAACTATGTATACTATTGAGAACAAATACAGTTCTGATAACATTTTAACTTTCTAAGCATTTATTTTCTGTAAAAAAAAAAAAAAAAATCATAGAATTTAATGCATGGCATCATGTGAAAAGATAGACGCAAGACTCGTTTAGGTGACTCACATCACGGCCCTGTATGTTCCTTTATTTGAATTAAATTAAACGATGTATGTTGTACCCCTGAATAGAGGGGGAGAAGATTAATCACAAATCTCGCTTGATGTTTCTCCACTGCGAACTTTATGTGTAATCATTTTTGTAACAATTGACATTAAACAGTTCTTTTTCAAATTAGCCTCATTGGGTCTCATTCATGAAACATTCGTAAATATACGAGTAAATATGTGAGTGATTTGCGCGTAAAGAGACTTTCCCGAAAACTCTTCTCCTGATTCACAAATACTTCGTAAACGTCAGATATGATAGTGAAACGTGTATATGTGTTAATGAATTCCAATCAGTCGTAAAGGGACGCGCGTGCACGCTCATTCTCAATTACCATAAATCCCGCCCATTAAATCCGACTGACAACTATATATGGGCATCATATTATGACACCAAACTAAGGATTTCAACATGTCTTCTCAAAAGCGGATAAAAAAGAAAAATTTCTCAGATTCAGAAATTGAAGTTTTATTATCTGAAGTTCATTAAAAACGCAACATTTTATTTTCACACGTACATAGTGGCGTATCAGTTCCTAAAAAAAGGAAGCTTGGCAGCATATTACAGATGCAGTTAATGGAGTTTCATCTGTTAATCGAACAGTCCCAGAAGTGAAAAGAAAATGGTTCGACATGAAGCTTGACTGCAAAAAACTAATTAGTTCACTTCGAAAAAATCGTATTCAAACTGGAGGAGGACCACCATCATCATCGAGCATATCGACATGCGATGAACACATCATTAGCATAATTGGCGAAACCTCTCTGTCGGCTATAATTCCCGATGGTGACAGTGATGAAACCCCTCTGCAGGAAAGCACTTCAGCACAATCTGATGGTAAGGCTACATTTCTTTTTTTTCTTTTTTTTGGGGGGGCCAGCTGACATGGTAAAATAAAAAATATAATTTTAGAGGAAATCCACAAAGCAGTTTACATTTGAGCAGATTTTACTTTTTTGTAAAGACAGACAAATGCCAACTGTGTCCACCCATGAGACCACCGAAGCGGCAACCGGATCCGTTCATCCTACGGCCCCTGAACCGGTATATCCAGCAGCATACCGCAGTGTTGCCTCTGCACAGAAGATGGCTTTAAGTCAGGAAGTGCTGGATAAGCAAGACAAAATTGATCAAGCTGTGCTGGCAATAAATGACACATTAAAAGAAATAAATGTAAGCCTACGAGAAATATGTGATGCTATTAAACATAAGAAATAAAGTTTACTGAAACTATTTTGTGCGCTTGCTTTTTAATGCATACATACTCTTAGAAACGTAGAATTAGTTCCTGTCGCTTTGCAATTGCAGCAAGAGGTATGTCTATGTGTCGGATAGGCAACCTTGGAGGCACCATACCATGATCAGGTCTAATTATATCCTCTGGGTCTGGCAGACCATGTTCCATGGCAATGTTGTGTAGAACGAAGCAGGCCAATATTATTTTGCAAACCTTTTCTGGTCTGTATAACAGTGTACCACCTGATGTGTCCAAACACCGCCAGCGCCCCTTTAAGATACTGTTTGTGCGTTCAATAACTGACCGAGATTTTGCGTGTGCTTCATTGTATGCCATCTCCTGCCGGGGATTTATCAATGGGGTCATAAGCCATGGTGTCAGGGGATAACCATTGTCACCTGAGTGTAGGGGAGGGGAGGGAAAGTGTCAAATATTTGTCAAATGTTGTGAATAAATAAAATTGTACATACCAATTAGCCATCCGTCTGTAACTGCACCACTGTCCAAACGTCTAGCAACTGAGCTGCTCCGAAGAATGAAACTATCATGAGGACCACCCGGCCAGCGGGCCACTACATTAAGTAGTGCACATTTAGCGTCACAAATTAGTTGTGCATTGATGGAATGATAGTTTTTCCTATTCAGAAATGGAAATGCATCATGTGATGGCACCTTGATGCGAATGTGTGTGCAATCAATTGCTCCTATTACGTTTGGCAGGTTTGCAATAGCAAAGAATCTTTGCTTCACCTCAAACTGATGAACAAGGTTGTAGGAGAATTTTATATATTGGGGCATTAGCCCTATTATGCAATCAAGAACATCTGGGATGATGCGACTCATGGATGACTGAGATATCCCTGACCTGTCTGCAATCTCCCGCTGGAATGTTCCTGTTGCCAAAAAACCAAGCACCGACAACACCTGCAAGCGTGCTGGAATGCTGTGGGATCTTCTAGTTTGCCTTCTAAGATTGGCCTCCAACATATTGCATAAATGCAAAAGAACTGGTCTGGGTAGCCTGAAACGACTAATTAACCAGTCATCATTCTCGGCAAGTAAGTCTGCAAGGTCTCTGAAAATACGCCTTTTGCGCAGCGCTCTATCTGCCAAATCTAGTAAAAGCGCTATATCAGCCATCGTAAATGTTTCTTGTTATGCCTGATTTCGGCATTTTATAGGAAACATTTTCCGTAACAATTAAGGGGCTATTAGTTTGCCCAGCCCTATTGAAAGCAATTCATTATTTGATTAAAGTGTTCCGTTTGCAGATGCTATTACTGGCTCTCATAGTAAAAGTAAAAAGAAAAACCGTATGTATTTACTATATAATATTTTTTTTCAAAATGCTGTGTAAATATGTACCCGATTACGGTGAATTAAAATGCAGCCTTATTAATGAGCAAAACGTTTGGATGTTAAACGCACTATTTACGTGTGGCTGGGAGCAGGTGTAGATTTCTTTCGTACCAACTAACATTTGGAAAATACGAACATTTTAATGAATCCGAAAATTTACGCCAGAACCACTTTACACACGATTTACACAAAAATTCGTTCTGCTCGTGTTTCATGAATGAGACCCAGTGACATCTTTCTTTACATACATTCAACAATTTGTACCGTACACATTTAAATTACATGAGTACACTTCTTTATAATAGGCTATTTGAAAACCATAACACTATAAAGTATCCAAAAAATACAATAAAGAATTTAAAGCATTTTACAGTTACCTGAGAATCAACTCTTTTTAAATCTTTTTTTTTTTTTTATCATAAATGCATATTAACTATATGGCAAATCAGTCATAAGCACGTAAATGTACTATTTCAGCTAGTTATTTTAGCTGAAAATGCATCTGAAATTCTCAATTCACTTTTCATACTCAATACATTCACCTTTGTACAGCAAATCAACAAATCTGCACTAAATAAATAGAATTACAACTTAAATACAAATATCGAACATACTCGAGCTTCGAGCCATTATATATATATAGGCCTAACGCCATGACCACCGTGCTTAAAATGAGTCCTGAGCGCGCGCATTTCCGAACTAAACATTTAAACATTTACATTACTCCAAACCCGTGAATCAAGCAATCAGCACTAAATATACTAATTTAAACATTAAATACAAATGTACATACCACATACACACTAATAATTATTTACAATTTTATAAACCTTTAAACACACATTCAAAATAGCGTGACTATAGTGCTGTCAATATTTCACAGATTTTGGTCAATATAAAATACATATTTCAATCTGTCACATATACAGAACAATAACTAATTTATAGATACAAAACAAAATTACACAAACGCATTTTACCAAAGACACGCACCAATTTGACGGAGCTGCACTGCTCTCTCCTGAAGAGGTTGCAAAAAGCCTCCGATAAATAACACAATCCCTGGAGTGTTACTTCTGACCCAGGTTCTGGGTCACAAAAAAAACCTACCCAAACACTGGGTTGTTACTTCTGACCCATGATCTGGGTAACACAAAAACTACCCAAACATTGGGTTGTTACATCTGAACCAGGATCTGGGTTACACAAAAACTACCCATACACTGAAAAAAATAACCCAAAAAATTAACCTAAAAGACTAAACCCAGGATTTGGGTGGAAAAAAATAACCCAAGATTTTTTAGAGTGTAGTGATGGGAAAAACTAAGCTTTTCAAAGGTTCAAATCAGTTGAATCAATTGCTGGGTAAATAATGAATCACTATTTCGAAGCATTCGAAACACCACACGCTGGTCAGTACAGTGTAAATGCAACAGAAACTCAGGCTAAACATGCATCTTAACAACTTTTATTAGTTGTTATTGAAGGAAATCATTAAAAACATTAATCTCTTTTGGGTCCAGTAATCCAGCTTGTAGGAATGACATCAATGACAGTCCTTTTATCGGCTGTAAATTCATCAGTGAACTCCACAACACTAAAATGGGACATTCTGAACCATGACAATATAGAGTCAGTAATCATGCAGCTGTGGCAAAGCCACATACACACCAGTCATTGGCAGAAGAACAAGTTTTTTTGAAAGTTGTGCCACTGGAACAACAAATAACTGGCATAACCGACAGTAATTCCCAAGCATGAAGAATTGATAGGATAATAAAAAAACACAAGTCCCTGCATTAAAAAACTCACATACTTCAAAAATGTCTGCTGCGGGAGAGACCAAAACATTTCTAACAAGGGAAACTCTGTTATCAATTTCAAAGCAGTTGTTTCCCAGAGAGCAGCTGATGATCATTCCTTTGTATTGGCATTGCTTAAACTGTGTGCATGCATGTGGAAATTGTGGACACGTCTCACAATTTGCTCAACTGGATTTTGAGGTCTCCTAACCCTCCTTTTCAATTGTCCCAAGTAATTTTTGAATGAAAAGCATGATACAGAGTCAAGAGCACCATATTTATGAGCATCTTGTGCCAAATGTAAAAGATCATGTATGTTATATACAAGAAATTCATTCCCATAGATTTTGGCAAAAATAGTTACAAAACATTTCAGCAAGTTTTCTGCATAATCACAATAGTTACTGCACAGATCCGGACTCAAAATAATTCTCATGGCAACTGATAAGACTAAAAAGTTTAGGAAATCTATTAAACACAACAGGGCCCGTGTATAACAAAAACTGCCTAAATTCTGTAGCCTTCCAGTGGCTATATTTGTAAAGTGACCGTTGTCACGATCCACACACAAGAAATAGGGAGAAGATCCAATAGCAGTAAGTATTTTAATGGGGCATTCCGTAATCGTAATCCAAGCAGGGGTCAAAACCAAGGTAGCAATCAGACATAAACAGGAACAAAACAACTGGCAATAACAGACCTCAGAAGTGGCGTTATAAATACAAGAACTCCGTGACACATACTAAAACAGACAGGGTATATATACACAGGGGAGAGACAATGATAATGGGGAATTGGCTGGGTGCAATGATCAGCGATGGGAAACAGCTGAGTGCAATGATAACAAGGATTGTGGGGAATGTAGTTCATAAAAAGTGAAATGACACCGTGAGGAAGGAGGACATCTAGTGGTGACCCAGGGAACACAAACCAGACACTGTGACATAACCTCCCCTCTACGGAGCGGCTACCAGACGCTCCAAGACGTGACAGACAAAACAAGAGTCCAGGCGTGAGGTGGAGTGGTGGAGGATCAGGGGGAGGGATGGGGGTCCAGGTCCATGGAGGAAAACGGGGACAGGGAGTGACAGTTCATCTGGCGGCCAGAGCGGAGACGACAGTCCATCGGGCGGCCAGGGCGAAACAGACTTTCCGTCGAGTGGCCAGGGCGGAGCAGGTCGTGCAGGCGGCCAGGGCGGAGCAGGTCGTGCAGGCGGCCAGGGCTGAGACGACAGTCCATCGGGCGGCCAGGGCTGAGACGACAGTCCATCGGGCGGCCAGGGCTGAGACGACAGTCCATCGGGCGGCCAGGGCGGAGACTCTCTCTCGGGCGGCCAGGGCGGAGACGCCCCCCCGGGTGGCCAGGGCAGAGACGACCCCTCGGGCGGCCACGGCTCTGGAACAGACACCACCGGCTCCGGCTCAGGAACTGGAACAGACACCACCCGCTCTGGAACAGACACCACTGGCTCCGGCTCAAGAACTGGAACAGACACCACCGGCTCAGGAACAGGCACCGGCTCAAGTGTGTGCGCAGCCCACACACACCACATGGCTGTGGCCATAATGGCCAGTGTCGCAGTCACTCAGGGCTCAAGCGGCGCATACATGGCGTGAACAGTCTCTGGCTGGGCAGACGTGACGTGAACAATCTCTGGCTGGGCAGACGTGACGTTAACAGTCTCTGGCTGGGCAGACGTGACGTGAACAGTCTCTGGCTGGGCAGACGCGACGTGAACAGTCTCTGGCTGGGCAGACGTGACGTGAACAGTCTCTGGCTGGGCAGACGTGTCGTGAACAGGCTCGGCGGCGGCCATCTTGTCCGAAGACACAGGCTCGGCAGGCTTGCTGTGTCTCCTCCACGCATGCAGTACCGCCACTGCATAGAAGAGGAACACGGCCCTCCTGGCCATGGCAGGACTGATGGTGGGCGACTCCGAGACGATCTCAGGAAGACAGCGGGCTGCTCGGAGGGGACGGCCTCCGGAACGACAGCGGGCTGCTCGGAGGGGACGGCCTCCGGGCCATTGGGAGGCCGGAAGTCTTCCTCCTCCTCCGCCTCCAGACCACCGGACTCGAGACCACCGAACTCGGAATCACCGGAACTGGGACCACCGGACTCGGGACCACCGGAACTGGGACCCCCGGGACAACAGCGAGCTGCACGGGGACCTCCGGGACCGCAGCGGGCTGCACGGGGACCTCTGGGACCACCTCCGGGTCCTTTTGGACGGTTGGAGGTCTTCTTCCTCCTCCGCCGTCTCTAATGGCGAGGAGCAGGCTCCGGGTCGGGCAGGAACCACGGTGAAGAGGGCTCAGGGTCGATCATCACTGGCTCAGGGTCGATGAGAGACCGAGGCGGAGAGTGGTGCTGGATGTCGCCTCTAGAACCTCCTCTTCTGTGGCCACCACGGGTACCAGAAAATCTGGCCAGACGGGTTCCCTCAAAAGATGGTTCCCTCCTGATGGACCGAGACTCGAGGGATTTGGCCATCTTGATCTCCTCCGTCTGCTGGGCCCATAGCGCGAAACACTGGAAGATTTTCATTCGTGGAGGTGTTTCCTTGGGTCCTGAATTCCTCCTCTCGATGGTCGGAGAGGAGCCACGAACATTCTTACCGCTGGATCTTGACATGACGGAGTTCTTCTGTCACGATCCACACAAAAGACATAGGGAGAAGATCCAATAGCAGTAAGTATTTTAATGGGGCATTCCGTAATCGTAATCCAGTCCAAGCAGGGGTCAAAACCAAGGTAGCAATCAGACATAAACAGGAACAAAACAACTGGCAATAACAGACCTCAGAAGAGGCATGATAAATACAAGAACTCCATGACACATACTAAAACAGACAGGGTATATATAAACAGGGGAGAGACAATGATAATGGGGAATTGGCTGGGTGCAATGATCAGCGATGGGAAAATTCAGTGGTGCAGGAGCTGGAGGCAAATTCAGTGGTGCAGGAGCCGGAGGCAAATTCAGGGTTGCAGGAGCCGGAGGCAAATTCAATAAGCTGGAGGCAAATTCTGTGGTGCAGGAGCCGGAGGCAAATACTGTGGTGCAGAGGTGCAGGAGCCAGAGGCAAATACTGTGGTGCAGAGGTGCAGGAGCCAGAGGCAAATACTGTAGTGCAGAGGTGCAGAGGTGCAGGAGCCAGAGGCAAATACTGTGGTGCAGAGGTGCAGGAGCCAGAAGCAAATACTGTAGTGCAGAGGTGCAGGAGCCAGAGGCAAATACTGTGGTGCAGAGGTGCAGGAGCCGGAGGCAAATTCTGTTGTGCAGGAGCTGGAGACAAATGCAGTGGTGCAAGAGCCAACTTCAGTGGTGCAGGAGGCAAATTCAGGGGTGCAGGAGCTGGAGGCAAATTCAGGGGCAAATTCATTCACCTCTGAATTTGCCTCTGGCTCCTGCACCACTGCATTTGCCTCCGGCTCCTGCACCACTGCCAACTTCAGAGGTGCAGGAGCCGGAGGCAAATTCAGTTCTGTCTTTGCCCCCAAGTCTGTCAAGCCCAGTTGGAAGTGCAGACCAGTTAGGCTAGTTCCTGTGTGCAAGAGTGCTTCCAGTCAAGTTCCCATTTCTCCCATCCCACCCTCTGTGTTTCATGGTTATGGTTCCCCTAAGCCCGCACCTCCTTGGTCAGCCTTGAACTTTTTGCCCGGTTCAAGGAGTTCAGTGAAGTTGGCAATTCACATATTCGAACTTCCTGGATCAATAACTCATAAAACACAAATTACCGTTATTTACAATCACAGTAACATAGACAATGAGCTACAACCTAAATTTCCTAAAAATTAGCTTTATAATATAAATTGATCTCTATGAGCAGGCGGTTGAGAGAGTCTGAAGGCACCGTCTGCAAAGTGCAATATAACCCAAACATTTTTAAATAGTCATTAATTTCAATATGACACACTAGAGTGTCTACGTCACCTGGCTTCTTCAGTTGGGTGCTGTTGTGGTTTCAATCTTTTTGGGAAATCACTTCTCAGAGATCTTTGATACCAGAAATATTAGATTTTATTTCACAAACAAAGCCGAACAGGTCCTGCAGAAAGGCGCTCCAGCTCAGTGGCAGCTTCTCACATATATATCTACATCCCTTCCAAAAATGGTAATACATTCTATAGATATTTTGAGAAATATTTTGTACCATGTGACATTACTGAAATAGATTTCTCTGTTGCATCAACATTCTGGCCCTTCAGGCTTCCAAAGTAAAACCCAAAGACAAAAACAGAAAGGAAATAATAGTGTACAAATATATAGCTAAATTAATTATTTTTTAATAATAAAATCTTCAACAGTGCGCGCCCGTGATTCTTTGGAGTCCGATCGTGCCGTCTCTTCCCTCATTGAGTTTCAGCTTCAAGTCTTCTGAGGTGAGGAGAGCAGTTCACAGTATTTCTCATATTTACACAACCATCACACACACTTTATACAGTTTGATTAAGAGACAGGCTCATTTCCGTATTGTTTTCATCGATCACAGCGATACTTGCGCGTCTTTTCTGGCGTCTTCCTTCTGAAATAAACATTTAGTGCAGCAGCAGCGAGCATGAGGAGAATATGTTGAGTTCATTCAGACCTGAGAGATTTTGTATTCGTTTGTGTGATTGTCTCGATGTTTGTGTGATTGTCTCTATGTTTGTGTGAGAACTGTTACTGAATGTCAAGTCAAATTTTGAGATCTGTGAGGAGAATTGATAGGAATCGATCCCAAGTGTTGCTGTTGCCATTTTCATGTTTACCTTTATTTCTTTGTCGACATTTATCTTTGGCAGATTACTGTATGAGTAACGAACGAGGGAAATCTCAAATCTATACATTCATGTTTGACACGGGAAACAATACATTTTATTTTATTTTTAAGAGTATTATAATTATTGTCTGTTTCTGTACATACAAATCTGTAACATGTTAATGATTGAATTACTTTATTGCTATTAACAGTTATTATAAAGTCGAATTTAAATTCACATATTATGGTGTTGTAGTTATTTGCCTGTAGAGGTTCACAAAGATAGGTTATTTATTTAATTATTTTGTTCTATTATTGATGATTTATCCATGTTAGGCTATATTGTGAGGAATAACAGTAATGTCTTTCAATAGAGCAGTTTTACAGGCTTTTATCATGTATCCTGACTCAGATAATGTGTTTCTAACAGCAAACACTCAGAATAAAGTGAGATGATCTGCTGATGATCCTGAATGGCTTGTTGAATGAGTGTTGATAGTCTGAGGCTCATCAATATTAACAGATCTGCTGAAAACACTCTTTATTTCATGACAATAGTTCCTGTTTTCACCTCATTTATTATGCTGATGTCTTCAGATCTCCTGTAAATTGACACTTAAAGCTCATTTCATTGGTGTCAACAGACTGATGTTCTATGTGTTTGCATTTTCTTATATTCAAAGAAACTTAGAAAACATGATGGTAATAAAATGCACAGGGATTGCATGTGAAGTCCCATGATTCTCTGCTACATGAATATAATAGTGAACTGGTATTAACCCTTATGCATGGATGATAAATTATGTAACCATGTGTTAGTTATAACGGAGACATATCTTCATTTAGCCTAGAAAAATGACCTTAGGGGAGTCAGGACAATAATGAAGGAAGGATGCCCTCCTCTCGTGGTCATTTGATACATGATTGTCTCTTATTCAGTAATAGAAAATTGTTTGCCACCACACTGTTTATGCTTTCAACTGTTTTTCTCACCATTATTTATATTTGGGAAAATTGACATTATTATATTCTGTAGTCCATAAGCATAAAACAAACTCGGTAACATATATTTTTGATTTTGGCAGATCAACTCACACTACAATTACATCATCAGTGAAGCTCCTCCCACAGCGGTCACATCATCAGTGAAGCTCCTCCCACTGTAATTCTCCAATAAATGCTGTAAATTCCCATCAGCTACAAGTGAAGACGAGCATCAGAGCATCAGGAAGAGCTGAAATCTGCAAAGACTGAGTTTATTAAAGAGGACAGTGAGAACATGAGTGATCCAGAACCCTGCAGAATGAAACACACTGAAGATCCTGAAGAACAAAGAGGTTGGTGTTTATTCTTCATTCATTCATGATGCTGAAGAACATTCATGTTAGAAACATTCAAGCACTTCATCACTTTTAGATAAACAGTTCAACTGTGAAATAGCTGCAAAAGTTTCTGTTTTTTAACAAATGGTCATTAAAATGGTCATTTCATATTGATTGTCAACATCAGGTCAAACTAAATTTAAATATTTTAACAGTTTTATTTTATATATGGTTTACAATTTGTAACAATGTTACTAGAATTTTGACCAGAATTTTGTGCGTATTTTTACAAAACTTGTATACTGTGGTAGATTTATTCCCTATTTCGCACCTGACCTAAGTCTACCTGGGACTCGTCTACAATCGACGTCCCCAAACGTCTTCAGTCGATGTTAGTTTCTATGGGTCTCGACTACAGTCGACGTCCCCTATCTCTAACTTGTTCCCCTAACTAACTTTCTGTGCAGCAATAATAACCGACACACTTCAGACAATGTCTTTTAAATGCTTTAGTCTCGGCCGGGAGCGTACTCGACTAGTTCTCAGAGAATCTCCCCCAAGAAGAAGCTTTAATCACGGCCGGAGGATCTCAGACAAATTTCAGAGAGAATCCCACCAGTAAACTTTAGAAAATTTAAAAATGAGAGTTTTCTTTGATTTCAGACCTGATGGAAGAGAGCGAGGAGAGTGAAGAACTGAGTGAAGTGAAGGAGGAGAGTGAAGAATTGAGTGAAGTGGAGGAGGAGAGTGAAGAACTGAGTGAAGTGGAGGAGGAACATCATGTCAAACCTGGAGGAAAACCTTTGAGTTGCTCAAAGACTAAAAAGACATTTTTAAAGAAAAGAAAAGACGAGAAATCTTTCTCCTGCTCTCAGTGTGGAAAAAGTTTCACAACCAATTTTAGTCTTCAGATTCACATGAGAATTCATACTGGAGAGAAGCCGTTCTCCTGCACTCAATGTGGAAAGAGTTTCACATGTAAAAAATCTCTTAAGATTCACATGAGAGTTCATACAGGAGAGAAGCCACATGTATGCCATCAATGTGGGAGGAGTTTCGGTCAATCATCATCCCTTAATGTTCACATGAGGATCCACACTGGAGAGAAGCCGTTCTCATGTGATCAGTGTGGAAAAACATTTCTTAGTGCATCACACCTGAAGAGACACCTGCGAGTTCATATGAAGGAGAAGCCACATTCATGTTCTGTGTGTGGAAAAAGTTTTTCACAGCTGCAAACTTTACAAAGACATCAGAAAACACATACTGGTGTGAGAGAGTACATGTGCTTTGAGTGTGAGAAGACTTTTATTACAGCGGAGTGTTTAAAACGGCACCAGAGAATTCACACTGGAGAAAAACCTTACAAGTGTTCACACTGTGACAAGAGATTCAGTGTGTCAACAGATCTGAAAACACATGAGAGGATCCACACTGGAGAGAAACCTTACAAGTGTTCACACTGTGACAAGAGATTCAGACGGTCAACAGATCTGAAAACACATGAGAGGACCCACACTGGAGAGAAACCTTACAAGTGTTCACACTGTGACAAGAGATTCAGTGTGTCAGCAAATCTGAAAAGACATGAGAGGACCCACACTGGAGAGAATCTGCACACGTGTGATCAGTGTGGAAAGAGTTTCTCTGTTAAAACTAACCTGAAGCGACACATGAAGATCCATGCAGTGGAGAAACCACATCATCACAGTCTGAGATCATGGTAAGTAGTTCATCTTTATGTGCTGAGAAACAAAAGCAGCTTTTCCACCTTCGGAAAAGGTTCCAGTTGTGTTTCCACTTGAGCTCTGGTACGGCACGGCACAATTACAAACTGTTCTCGGCCCTGAACTCTCAGCACACTTGGCTGACCGTGCCGAACCGTGATGGTTGAATGTGTGTAGTGACATCGCCACTCAGGATTGGTCACTTGTCTGTTGCCTGGTTACCAGTGTCTCTGTAGCTGGCTAAGCGTCGTAAAAGCAATTTGAGCGATGTAAACAAACTTAAAATAAAATTAATAAAATTGACATGGTTTCTGTGCTCACCAAGCATGTTATTTTTCAGATGCGTTTAGAATTGTTTTTCATTGCTGTAAATTGACATGATTGAGCATACACGATTAATCTATAATTAGATTGGTTGTTGATTATTTTCATGATAGATTTCATCAATAAGGTCTAGCAGCCCTAGTTAAAGTTTGTTTTGATCATCAAACACAATTTAAGAAAATCAAACATCATGACACTGAAGAACTAAGATTTACATTGTTTCCGGTCAAGAATATGAAAGACATTCAATTAATTATTTTGACATTTAACTTTCCTGATTTTGTCCTTTTATATTAATTTGACCCAGGAAAAGGCTAACAAGTCTGAAAGCCGTTTTACACTAAACACAAATGTTTTGTTCAAGCTGATTTTGAATAAAGCAATGTTTTTTTTTGTTTTTTTTTGATAATATTTCTACTATTTGCTTTGCCCTTTAAAGACATGTGCTGACCAAATATAAACTTTTAGCTGCTACACATTTAAGAGCATTTGGTGGCACTAGTGAAACCAGCATTAAATATTGGAATTACTTTAAATAAAATATTAGCATTTCATGAACATGTTGAACTACACTCTAAAAAATCACTGGATTACAAACAACCCATTTTGGGTTGTTTATTGGCCAAAATATGCTGTGACTGACTCCATAACCTGTCCATAAACAATCAGTGTACAGTTCTGAGAACACATTTTAACTTTCTAAGCATTTATATTCTGTATCTTTTATTTTTATAAATTCATAGGATTTTATGCAAGGCATCAGGCGTTTCCATCATGCAAAAAGACAGACGTGAGACTCGTTTAGGTGACTCACATCACGCCTCTGTATGTTCCTTTATTTGCATTAAATGATACAATATACAGAACAATAACTAATTTATAGATACAAAAAAATTACACATACACATTTTACCGAAGACACGCACCAATTTGACGGAACTGCACTGCTCTCTCCTGAAGAGGTTGCAAAAAGCCTGCGATAAATAACACAATTCCTGGAGTGTTACGTCTGACCCAGGTTCTGGGTAACAAAAAAACTACCCAAACACTGGGTTGTTACATCTGAACCCAGATCTGGGTTACACAAAAACTACACAAACACTGAAAAAATAACCCAAAAGATTGACCTAAAAGGCAAACCCAGGATTTGGGTAGAAAAAATAACCCAAGATTTTTTAAAGCGTAGTCCAAATCAGTTGAATCAATAATTATTCACTATTCACCACACACTGGTCAGTACAGTGTAAATGCAACAGAAACTCAGGCTAAACATGCATCATAACACCTTTTATTAGTTGTTATTGAAGGAAATCAATCAAATGCAATCAAGAAATCATCTTATATCATAAATATTAAGTATCTGTATAATATGGGGATTTTAATACATTTTCAGAGATGGTTTTGTTTGTTCCATGGATTGCTCAGATAAACAGGTGAATAAGAGATTATTAACTACTATTATTCTTTTTAATTATACAAATGTCTCATTAAAATGTCTACAAATGTTTAAAACTGATAAATCTGGTAAAACCCATAGACACTTGTTCAATGGTTCACCGCATGATGGGTTCACAGAGATCATTGACATTTTGAAACGGTTATGAGGCAACAAAGCCTCATTTACTGAAATCACGTGAATTTCACAGTTTGATACACGCTCTGAACCACTGATTTGAATCAAAAGATTCATAAAGGTGTCTGAGCTTCGTGAAGCAGTGCTTCGAAAATCGGCCATCACTACTTTAACTACATGAGTAAGACATGATTAGCAAGTTGTTTGCATAAAATAGTCCATTAAAACTCACTTGATTTAATGTTTCTTTTAGACGTGATGGACGTGAACAAGAAAAGAAAAACAGAAGCCAAAAAGTCTGTCTCCTGCCCTCAGTGTAAGAAACACTTCACATCACTTCTGCTTCTCATTCTGAAGAGCATTTAACTGATCAGCGCGGTAAACAGTGTCATTGGGCGTCAGTCCTGAAGAAACACCTGAAGATTCACACAAAGGAGAAGATTCATTAGTAATATTACAGCAGAAAAGACATAGCGATGTGTGTTTCAGTGCTGAAGTCCTTTACTACAGAAGATGAAAGAGCACCAGAACATTCACACTGGAAAAAAAACAAAACATTTTGAAGGCAAAGTTCAGGAGCTGAAGAAGAGGCCATATTACTTTTAAGAGAGACATTAATCTGATTTTATTGTTTAACTCGTTCTTCATTGTTTTTCATCAGAACATCAGAACAGTTTATCTTCCACTTCTACTCTTCCATGCAAACACAAGATATACTTTCATGTATCTTTGAAATTTGACACTTTTCTTCTCTACTTCTCTTGAGATGCTTTGGCTCTTATAAGTCAGTAAATAGAGAGATCTGTCTCATTCGCTCTCAATTCTAATGTTTGTATTGCTTCATGTAATTATTGATTAAACTCTTTACTCGTTCTATCAACATCTCATTGTTATTGTCCATTTTCTTATTTTCTGCTGATTCTGCTTGAATCAGGAACTAGGAAAAAAAAGTTTGTTGAGACAAACTTTAAGTTGGCTTGAGAAAGCCGGACCAGAGAGTTTGAAGAAGTTTTAAGTTTAAAGTAGTTTGAAGTTTGATAGATAGATTAGTTAGAAAGAATAGTTAGAAAGAAAGAAAAAGATTAGTTAGAAAGAAAGAATAGTTAGAAAGAAAGAAAGATTAGTTAGAAAGAAATAGATTACTTAGAAAGAAATTTTAGTTAGAAAGAAAGAAAGATTAGTTAGAAAGTAAGGAAGATTAGTTAGAAAGAAATATATTTGTTAGAAAGAAAGAAAGAAAGAAAGAAAGAAAGAAAGAAAGAAAGAAAGAAAGAAAGATGGATTAGTTAGAAAGAAAGAAAAAGAAAGAAAGAAAGAAAGAAAGAAAGAAAGGTGGATTAGTTAGAAAGAAAGAAAGAAAGATGGATTAGTTAGAAAGAAAGAAAGAAAGAAGGATTAGTTATAAAGAAAGAAAGAAAGAAAGATAGATAAGTTAGTTAGAAAGATAGATTAGTAAGAAAGAAAGAAGACAAGTTAGTTAGAAAGATAGATAGATTAGTAAGAAAAAAGAAGGAAAGATAAATAAGTTAGTTAGAAATATAGATAGATTAGTAAGAAAGAAAGATAGATAAATTAGTTAGAAAGATAGATGGGATTAGTTAGAAAGAAAGAAAGAAAGATAGATAGGTAGATAGATAGATAGATAGATAGATAGATAGATAGATAGATAGATAGATAGATAGATAGATAGATAGATAGATAGATAGATAGATAGATAGATAGATAGATAGATTAGTAAGAAAGAAAGATAGATAAATTAGTTAGAAAGATAGATGGGATTAGTTGGAAAGAAAGAAAGAAAGAAAGAAAGAAAGAAAGAAAGAAAGAAAGAAAGAAAGAAAGAAAGAAAGAAAGAAAGAAAGAAAGAAAGAAAAGTTAGAAAGATAGAAAGATAGATAGATAGATAGATAGATTAGTTAAAAAGA
The DNA here is from genome assembly GCA_021554675.1 of Leuciscus idus. Classification (NCBI taxonomy): domain Eukaryota; kingdom Metazoa; phylum Chordata; class Actinopteri; order Cypriniformes; family Leuciscidae; genus Leuciscus; species Leuciscus idus. Next base: position 63,551,425 of record CM038621.1, read on the forward strand.
AAGATAGATAAGTTAGTTAGAAAGATAGATAGATTAGTTAAAAAGAAAGATAGATAAGTTAGTTAGAAAGATAGATAGATTAGTTAAAAAGAAAGATGGATAGGTTAGTTATAAAGATAGATAGATAAGTTAGAAAGAAAGAAAGATAGATCTATTTAGATAGATAGATAGATAGATAGATAGATAGATAGATAGATAGATAGATAGATAGATAGATAGGTTTATTAGTACATAGAATAGTAGTTTAATTGAGTCTAATGCCTCAGAGAGTTTAGATTTGAGTTTTTGTGTTTGTGCACTAATGGGCCACCGTAGTTTTGGCTCAATTTGAGCAGTCTGCAATGAAAGTCAGTGGGATTTATATGATATTTAATATACATTTTTAAGAAAACTGAAAGTCAAATCAGTCTGAAAAGCAACTCGAGTCAGAACAGTCTGAAGGTCTGACCCGAGTTTGGAGTTTGTAGAGTTAAAGCTCTAGGAGGAGTTAGAGTTGAAAAATTTTGGGTCAGAAGAATAATAATAATAAGTTTAAATAGGATTTCAGTAAGTTGGCTTTCCCAAGCCAACTTAAAGTCCGCGTGAACCGGAAGTTGCAAACGACTTTTCTTCAGTGCTGTGACGTATTTCCCAGTAAAACGGAATATTGAACAGAGGGCAGGGTTTTACTCTAGCGCTCCTCCTCTCCATCTCTCGCTCATTACAGACTGACGGTTTGAGGGGAGTGGTTAAGCGTTTCCCAACCCAAGTCCTCAAACCTACGTCATCAGAGAAGGGACGCCATTCCAGACCAGAAGTAACTTTTCAGACTTTGATTAAAGATTACGACGGCAAACAATTTTTTTCTGTGTTTTAACTTGCACGGATTAATTGTTCACCACAAGACTAGTAATATGCGCTAACAAAGTAAATAGGGTCAATTTTGATTTCAGTTGGACTTTAATCATTTTAGTTCTGAAAGTCATGAAGTATCCTGATATGATTGCTTTTTGAGTTTTCATTTTCTCAATAGAGCTATTAAATGCCTAATAAATTATATTTCACTGCACACATGACTGACATTGAATGAGATTGCTTTCTGTCTACATTATTAACAGTTTCATATCCAGTATCATATATACATTTCAAAGAGTTTGTTCTAGTCAGTTTGAAGTTCATTCACACCATGAGGCTTCATGAAGTCAGAACAATCACTATGAACTTTAACCCTTTCACGCATAGTGGTCACTACAGTGGACAGCTATTAAAAAAGCATTTTCTTGAATTTGCACGGGTTTTTATGGCAAAGTTGCACATCAATCTCTTCATTGGACCCTGGTGCATCATCCTATAAATTGCAATCAAGTGGCAAGCCTTTGTGTTTCGATTTTTTCCCCCTCCAAACCAAGATGGCCAAGGGTCAGTCAGACATGCCAAGTTGCTCCAGAATATCCACCCATTCCTTCTATCCTAGGAGACTCTTGTAGGTAAAAAAAATATTGCAGCATAAAGCAATATCTAATGAGTCATATCACAGTAAAATTTTCCAAGTTTTGATTTTAGATTGAGAGAAAACTCTGATTAATCACATGTCCACTGTAGTGGACGTCATGCATGCAATGGCTATATTTCAGATACAATTCATAATTATAATGTGAATATTGTTTTTGAAATTTAAAACTTAAAAACTTAATATGCATTGACTTTTTCTACTGTAAATAAATGTATTTGTATTATTAGAATGTAATTTTCATTGACATCGAAAAAAGTCATGTGATTACATAATGTATGACACTTGTAATGCATTACTTTACTTGTTAGATCAAAAAGTAATCTGATTTTATAATGCATGTTATTGTAATGCATTTTTTACTCATAACATCAAAAAGTAATCTGATTACATAATGCATGTTACTTGTAATGCGTTTCCTTTCTCATAACATCAAAAAGTAATCTGATTATGTAATGTGCGTTATTGTAATGTGTTTTTTTACTCATAACATCAAAAAGTAATCTGATTACGTAATGCATGTTACTTGTAATGCGTTTCTTTACTCGTTACATCAAAAAGTAATCTGATTAGGTAATGCATGTTACTTGTAATGCGTTTCTTTACTCGTTACATCAAAAAGTAATCTGATTAGGTAATGCATGTTACTTGTAATGCGTTTCTTTACTCGTTACATCAAAAAGTAATCTGATTAGGTAATGCATGTTACTTGTAATGCGTTTCTTTACTCGTTACATCAAAAAGTAATCTGATTAGGTAATGCATATTACTTGTAGTTAATTACTTGTTAGATCAAAAAGTAATCTGATTAGGTAATGCATGTTACTTGTAACACATTACTTTACTTGTAACATCAAAAAAGTAATCTGAATGCGTTATGCATGTTACTTGTAATGCGTTACCCCCAACACTGATCATTTCAGATGAGATTGAAAAAACGTATCGCTAGGTTTTCTCAGAGGAGGGCTATGATAGAAATGTGCATGTCCATCTTGAACATAATCAGAATTATCAGCTAATAAGGGTAAATCTCCATACTCTGGTGCACTGGAGGGAGCATCTGAGTGGTTTCCACAGTTGTACCTTGACAGGCTGTAGAAAATTCTGATGGAATCACGTCCTCATGTTCTGATATCAAAGATACGCAAAGTGCAACTTGTATGAAGTTGTATGAAGCCATTGCAATATTTTGCATTTATATTTTTTGTATATATTTTATAGTTTTCACATTATTTGATATAATTGCATTGATTAGTTTGTTAAATTCACATACTTTATCTGTTTGATTATTGTCTTATATTTAATACAGTATATCTTCAGTTTAAACCATAACCGCATGCTGTCCACTCAAGTGGACATCTGAAGATCTCTTTGAAAAATTTGTAAAAAAATAAAATAAAAATCAATTCTTGTTTTTCATGCCCTAAGAGCAATAAAAACACATAGGAAAAAAATCCTGACTGAGGGTATCATAATTCATGCATGAAAGGGTTAAACAACACCAGCCCCGGCTCCAGCTCTGAGATGTAGGTTGGGCCAAGTGAAAATCCTAGTTTTAACATTAGATAATTTTTTAATCAATGAGTAAAAAGAACAAAGATCAGGTCTGGGGCCCCTGGGCTTGAGTTTATGTTCGGGCCCTACATATGCTGCACATGACCTTAAAGCTGCAGTAGGTAACTTTGGTAAAAATGTATTTTTTACATATTTGTTAAAACTGTCATTATGTCCTGACAGTAGAATATGAGATAGATAATCTGTGAAAAAGTCAAGCTTCTCTGGCTCCTCCCAGTGGTACCGCTCCCGGTAAGAAACAACCAATCAGAGCCAGGAGGAATGTCTTAGCAGTGTCAATCAAGCTTGTGTACGCGCTGATCACACCCCTCTCTTGCACAGCGCGTACCAGCGTTCAAATTCAAGATTGCCGGTGTGCCGCAGCTTTGCTTATGGCGGACAAACAACCCAAACTGCCAATTTCTTGAGTGGCACCTTCTCATAAAATAAAGACGGGTAAACGGAAAAAGACCGATGACGATGATAAAAAAAGCCAAAAAGAAAGAATTAGATCAATCCCGAAATAAAATGAGGGTAAATATCGGAGCGGCTTTTCAGAGGTGGAGGGAGCTACGTGTCCTGAAAGGATTTAAAACCGATGCAGAGTTACCCACATTTCTGCTTAACAAGTAAGTATACCTGCTTGATTTGTTTCATTTTTTAAGAACTATACACAACTAAGATAATTTCAAAACAGGCCTGACAAATTATGTATGGCATGGTTTCTTGTAGATTTCAGGGTGGTGCTTTGCATATAACATCAACACCAACCAAACATCAGATGATGACGCATCCTATCCCTGCCCTTTCCAGTATTGTTGGCGACTCATCCTCAGATCGGTTCAAAAATTATTGTGAAAGCCTATATTACTAAGTTCACTATGTTGGTTCAGCCTCAGCAGTATTCATGGTGTGTTATTAGATGTTTGGTCTGAAGGATTATGATGTATGTACAAACATAAGGACAATTGAAAATTAGAGGCAAATTGGTAGAGACACAGCATATAAAGTAAACTTCAATGTGTGATAAATGTGTGAAAAATCTGATTATGGTTTGACCTCCATGATTTGATTTTCTACAGAGATGATGACTTTGGGGAGGGTCTGGGCTGCAGTGAAGTTGGGGAGACTCCTATTCGGGTTTTGGAAACAAGGTAAAGCCTGGTTCACACGGCAGGATAATTAGGCCGATTTTAGCCCCGATTCACCCCTTCCGACAATCTTAAGGATGCTCTGATTATCGTAAAATAATCTGATCAGATATTCCTGCCGTGTGTGGTGTGTTAAGGCTGCTCTCGTCTGCTCGGAAGGACGTCGGGACCGCTCCGATCTCAAATCGGGGATATCCAACATGTTGGATTTATTTGGCCCGATTTCTTCTCGTGTGTGGTGTCCTGTGCACCACACACTGTACGACCAAAACTGTTAGACCCGTGATTTTTTATCAGGTCTCTCAGGTTTGGAAAATCGGCCGACAATTTTAAAATCGTCCCGTGTGAACCAGGCTTAAGTCATGAAAGATTCTTTATTTATGTCAGGATGAATTCTGGCTTGAAATATAACTTTTGTAGCTCTGATGTTAATCTTGGTTGTAGGACAATAAGAAAGGATTGATGGTAAGGTTGATAGGTTGTTTGTTTATTAAATTTATTCAATGCAACGGATTTAAAACTGACATAACAAACTATAGTACAGAGAAACTCGCTGAATTTTGTCCTAATTTGTAAGTCGCTTTGGAGAAAGGCGTCTGCTAAATGACTAAATGTAATGTAATGTAATGTAATGTACCTAATAACAAAGCATGTGGTATGGATTCAATAACTGCAGAGCATCTGAAAAATGCCAGTCTTAGGCTTGCTTCCCTTCTAGCAATCAACTTTACTGGTTTGTTGATCCATGGCATACTACCAGATTCAATGTTATCTATTCTGCTTGTCCCAGTTATTAAGGACAAAGCTGGAAAAGTTGGCTGCCTGGATAATTATAGACCTATAGCATTGGCCAGTATTTTATCTAAGGTAATGGAAAGAATCCTCCTTGATAGAGTGAGTGGGTATATCTCTTCCCTTGATAATCAGTTTGGATTTAAGCCAAACCATGGCACAGACATGTGTATTTATGCTCTTAAGGAAATAGTGAATTTGTATAAGGCAAAAAATTCCACTATTCTCATGTGTTTTATTGATGCCCCTCCAAAGCATTTGATCGAGTGAATCACAAACAGCTTTTTTTTAAGCTAAAGCAAAGGGGAGTGCCTGGGTATATTGTGAGAGTTCTTGCCTATTGGTATGCCCACCAGCAGATGCATATCAAATGGGGGGGTAGCATATCTGCCCCCTTTAGAGTGTCCAATGGTGTTAGGCAGGGAGGAATCTTGTCCCCTGTCTTATTTAATGTATATATGGATGAACTGTCAAGGAGACTTAATGGTTGCAACACTGGCTGTATGATTGGTGGCATGCTGGTGAATCATCTTATGTATGCAGATGACCTTGTTACTCTTAGTCCGAGTAGTGCTGGGCAGCAGGAGCTTCTTAATATATGCTCTGACTATGGGGTGGAATTTGATATAAAACACAATTCCAGCAAAAGTGCTGTTTTAATATGCAGAACGAAACAGGATAAATGGCTTAATTTTCCTGTGTTCATGCTAGCCAATAATTGTCTTGAGGTCTGCAAAAAGATTAAATACCTTGGTCATTGTATTGCAGATGATATGAATGATGATGATGACATATACAGACAGTGTTATAAGTTATATGCACAGGCAAACATCATAGCACGTAAGTTTAGTTACTGTTCTACTCAAGTTAAAGTGGCTCTGTTCAAAGCTTACTGTACACCACTCTATACTGCCCATCTGTGGTCTTCTTACAAAAAATCCAGCATGAAGAAGTTACAAGTTGCCTACAATGATGCAATGAGAATTTTACTTAAGGTTCCCAGAGGAGGGAGTGCTAGTCAGATGTTTGTATCTGTAGGAGTAACCACACTGAAAGCACTTTTAAGGAATTTGATGTTTAAGTTTATGCAACGTCTGGATGAGTCTACCAACAGTATCATGGTGGCACTCTCAAATCCCTTAGTGAGTTGCTCCAGGTACACATCCAGACTGAGAGTGCATTGGCTGAAATGTCTGTATGCATTTTAATTCTTGTATTTTTTTATATATTTTTTTTTATTGTTTGTTTGTTTGTTTTGTTTATCTGTCTTGTCTTGCGTGAATTTTTGACATGAGTCTGGCAAATAAACTGAACTGAACTGAACTTTAGATCAATTCCCCTCACAGATCTCAAACTTTAACTTGACATTCAGTAACAGTTCTCACTCCAAACATCGAGACAATCACACAAACGAACACAAAATCGCTCAGGTCTGAATGAACTCAACATATTCTCCTCATGCTCGCTGCTGCTGCACTAAATGTTTATTTCAGAAGGAAGACGCCAGAAAAGACGCACAAGTATCGCTGTGATCGATGAAAACAATACAGAAATGAGTCTGTCGCTTAAGCAAACTGTATAAAGTGTGTGTGATGGTTGTGTGAATATGAGAAATACCGTGAACTGCTCTCCTCACCTCAGAAGACTCGACGCCGAAACTCTCAATGAGGGAAGAGACACGGCGCGAGCGATCAAGAAGTCCTCGCTGCAGCCTGTAGCACGATGACGTAGGTGGATCAGATCCAATACGTAGTGAATGGATGTGTGTTTTGGCGACGTCATAGACGCATGCGCAGTACCAATCACTGGGTTATAATGCGCATGCGCTAGTCTTGTGACATATATGCTCAATATTGAATTGAGATGTTGTAACCTATGATTCTAACCTTTGTAGTAGTAGTACTGATAAATAGTAATGCGTAATTATTGATGAATAATTATTTACATAAATGTGATTGTTATCCTAGTTTCTCTCGACATACATGCAAAATAGTTAATTTTACAACATTTTAAATCAAGATTTTAAACCTAAATTTGATGGATTAATAACATGTCGTCACCACAAGTATTTTTTTTTTAATGCGTGTATATAGAACATTTTAAAATGATTGTCTCTGTAATTTTAATCCTAAGCAATTTTATTTTATTCAGGTCATATTTGCTGTTTAGTGGAAGCAAAAATTATTGACTGAGTCCCAATTCGCATACTATCCGTCCTAAATAGTATGCGAAACTAGAATTAGTACGTCCCAAATCGTAGTATGTTGAAATTAGTATTCCAAAGATTCCCGGATGGTCTACTATTTCCGGTTAGAATTCGAAGTGCAGATCAATGCATACTCTAACGGCTAATATTGCCCACAACCCATTGCGTGCGGGAGGGAGGAGCTTTGCGGTGATGGTGGTGATGTAAAGGCAGTCGGATGCAGCAGCGGAGATGCGCCCTCAGTTTTTAAGTGTAAGAATTCAAATGTTTAACCCTAATTAAAGTTATATTTTATTGTCTCGTAATATTAATGGGTTTAAGTTGTGCCAATAAAGCACCGTGTTTATCTTGTAGTGTCCGATGAAGATACTGAGCGCCTCATTGCAGGCTACAAAACAATAAATAAAAAGGCTCTAATACAGTGTCATGCAAGTGTCTTTTTTATGTATTTCTTTTGATGTTTCTGTCTGACTTATTTGTAGTAATACTGTGGCTCTACAAATGTTAACTTTATCAGTCCAACCAAAGAAACAGGGTTACTACACTTTTACTATAGTAAAAGCATGGTTCATTTTCATCTGGGTATTTTTAAGTATTATACATAAGTATAAGATTAAGTATAAAATACGTTAAACAATAGTTACACTATAAACTTTAAATATTTTAACTAGGTAGCTTTCGTTACACACATTTGCACATTAACGTCAGAACCAGCCGCCTCACAAACGACCTGCGTTTGGTTGATCTACGACGACGCCCTGCTTCACTCCTACATTTGGTAAAACACATTGTAAATGTATTGTGGAAAAAAAGATGGGAATAGTAAATAAAATTATATTGGATATATAAGAATGAATGAAATGTAAAATGTGTTGTTAACAGTCGCGGTGTGCGTAACTAGGTAACCACGTTCTCGTTTACGTTGCATGACGTCATCGAAGTATGTCCCAGAACGTGCATACTCTTTTGCTACACACTTAAAAGTATGTACTTTTTCATCACAAAAAAAGTACATACTTTTAGGTCGTAGTATAAGTAGGCGAATTGGGACTCAGCCATTGTCTCTGTAATTTTAATCCTAAAGCTACAATACAATATGGTCTGTAAACAACTTAACATACCAGTACACATTCAAGGGAAAAATGCAAAAAAATAACAGCATTAAGAATTCTTTAATGGCTTCTTTAATGACTAATTTTTCCATATTGATATGTACATAAGGTTCCCCTTATTTGCTCTTCAGTGTTTGCAGGACATGTACGTACATTTAAAAAAGAAAAAAGAAAAGAAAAGAAAAAAAAGAAAAGAAGAAAAGAATTTAAGTTTAATAAATACAGTATAATATAACAGTCAGATCAAGTAGTTGTCACTCAGTTGTCCTTGGCTATAGTGATTCCCATCACAGATGAAGCAGTCTGCTGAGCAGTAACCTTCAAAGTCTTTGGTTGAGTAAAACGCAAGAAGGATTCCTTTCCTTCCATCTCCAACATAGCCTGGCGGGAAGTCTTTAAATAAGTCCCCACAGCAAAGGCAACTCGTCACTTTATATGGCACTCGAAACCTCTCCTTGTACTCACTGGAGAATGCACTCCAGTTGACAACACCTATTGTAAGAAAGAGATTTAAAGTAATAATAAATTCTGAGCAAAGCTTAAAATGCATTTGCAGTTTAAACGTAATGTGTAGAACTGTCTACTGGTAAAAAAATAAATAATAATAATAATAAAATGAAATAACTTACTGTGAGCCTCTTTTCTGAATGATGCCTCACTAACAACATCATGGAAAAGCCTGCACGTCAGAGACAGCCTGAAGAAAGCCACATCTCCATCTTCTTTGACCACATTCATGAGGATATATCTCAGCTGGCATCTGCTCAGCAATATGTTTAATATTATTCAATATAAAATACTAGTCAAATAATAGCATTTAACATGTTAAAAATAAAAACATTTGGAATAGGGAAAACTCCCACCTTACTTATGTCCACCTCATCTGGCACCTCTAGCACCTCATCAGCTTCCATTTCCAATTCTCCTAAAGAAATGAATTACATTCACACCAATACAATAATCATGAAATATTTATGGAAAATGGAACTTGAACATTTTATCATCAGTTGTCAGATTAGTTGTTGCAAACCTATTTTAGTTGAAGTTATACCTGTCTTCATTTCTTTGCGCCTTTTTCTGAGTAGCTTCCTTTCAGCATCTGATCTTAAATTATATAAAAATAAAAAAAAACAAGAGGACTACAGTTTGCCTAGCAAGTACTTACTCCACACAGGAAAAAAGAAACACAGTAAAATACTGTGCAAATTAACATTATTAAAGAGAGGATAAAAAACTGCTACTTCTACTCCTCCTCCACCTACTACTACTAATAAATGTGTTTTATTTATTGGAAGTACTTGCAAATAGGCTTACTTCACAGGATAATTTGTTAGCAGAAGCAAGCACCACCATCTCCTTACTGCAGCCATGTCAGACTGGAAAATATGCTTAATGTAAATCACAAATCACCCTTTGAGAATATACTTTTTCCAAAATTATTAGTTTTGATAGCTCACCTCAGCAAAATCAAAGAGACCTCCCATTACAACATAGAGTGCGTACTGTAACATTAATAGTAAGTTACATCAAAACAAGTCAAGTCAAGTTTATTTATATAGCGCTTTTCACAATACAGATTGTATCAAAGCAGCTTCACAGTATTAAATTAAAACAATACATCAATGTTTGTTTCTAGTGGAACGTCCACGTTTGGTAATGCTGATCAATAGTATTGTTGATTGATTAACTAAATGAAATATCCACAAATATCCCCAACTGAGCAAGCCAAAGGCAACAGTGGCAAGGAACCGAAAAACTCCACCAGGTGACCTAATGGAGAAAAATAAACCTTGGGAGAACCCAGGCTCAGTCGGGGGCCAGTTCTCCTCTGGCGTTTATGAACTAGAGGTCGGATTTAACTGTAAGATTAAAAGTATTATATGAATGCCTGGCTGAAGAGATGCGACTTTAATCTAGTTTTAAACTGGGAGAGCGAGTCTGAGCAACGAACAGTATCAGGAAGACTATTCCAGAGTTTTGGAGCCAAATGTGAAAATGCTCTCCCTCCTTTGGTGGATCTGGATATCCTAGGTATGACCAAATGCCTCGAATTTAGTGATCTTAAAGAGCGCGATGGATTATAGGGCGATAGAAGATCGGTTAAATAGACTGGAGCTAAGCCGTTTAGGGCTTTATAAGTCAGTAGCAATACTTTGTAATTAATACGGAACTTTATAGGTAACCAATGTAGTGATGATAAAATCGGTGTGTTACGTCTTCCCCTTAATCTAGGGGTAAATAGGGAACGACGAACAAAAAAAGTGGAGAGACTTTGAGAATCTCCAGCTCTCCAGTCTCAGAGTCACAGAAAAATGAATGAACAAACAAGTTTATTTTCTCATGGCGTGTCTGCAGGGCCGGCCCGCGGCATAGGCGGTATAGGCAAATGCTAGGGGCGCCACTCATCCATAGGGGCGCCAGAATGAGTGAACGAGTGAATTTTTTTTATTTTATTTATTTATTTATTTTTTATATATAATACTATTTTAAAACCATTAATTCGAAATACTACCAAAAAAAAAAAAAAAAGTCCGGCTCACCAATCGTCCCCCGCCCATCGAGTGCTTGAAGTGCGTCAGAAACAGAGCGCGCGCGCGATCAGTTGTTGGTAATTTGTTGTGTAGCGTGCGCGACGCCGCATCCAATGTAGACAGCACTGCTTTTGTTAACACACAGCTCGTAGAAACGGGCCTGGCAGCTCGCGCCAGTTCTAGACGTGGTGAAAGTTTCCTGATTGTGACGGAAGGCAGAATTTACATGACACATTATAAATGAGCATAGTCTGCGATAGATACAGTGCCAAAAAGAAGAGAAGAGGATAAACGGGGATAAAGACAGAGGTAAAGTGATGTAGTGAATGAACAATTTATGGCATAGGAGTAAGATACTATAATTTCATGGCAGTTATTTTTACCTTAAACTTAATGTTAGCAGTTGTTCTGAGTTCTCCAGAGTCCCCAGACTGTGTGGTTTTGTAACAATCATGTCAGTTTTAAGACGCATTTTTTATTATCACTTTTTTTATTAATGTTTTACTCTACAGTTGTGCAGTTGTGGGGATACAGTACAGGCCAAAAGTTTGGAAACATTACTATTTTTTATGTTTTTGAAAAAAGTTTCTTCTGCTCATCAAGCCTGCATTTATTTGATCAAAAATACAGAAAAAATAATAAATATTGTGATATATTATTACAATTTAAAATAATTGGTTTTCAATTTATTATACTTTAAATTATCATTTATTTCTGTGATGCAAAGCTGAATTTTCAGCATCATTACTCCAGTCTTCAGTGTCACATGTGACATCCAGTCTATTACATGATCCTGTAGAAATCATTTTAATATTCTGATTTATTATGAGTGTTGGAAACAGTTCTGCTGCCTAATATATTTGATGAATAAAATGTTAAAAAGAACTGCATTTATTTAAAATAAAATAAAAATATTTTCTAATTATATAAATCATCTTTACGATCACTTTTTATCAATTTAACACATCCTTGCTGAATAAAAGTATTGATTTATTTCAACCCAAAAAAAAAAAAAAAAACTGACCCCAAATTACTGACCAGTAGTGTATATTGTTGTTACAAAAGATTTCTATTTTTAAAACATTAAAAAAAAAAATTTTTTTCTATTTATTTATCAAAGTATCCTAAAAAAGTATCACAGGTTATGAAAAAATATTAAGCAGCAGAACTGTTTCCAACTTTGATAATGAATCATCATATTAGAATGATTTCTAAAGGATCATGTGATAGACCGGATGTCACATGTGACACTGAAGACTGGAGAAATGATGCTGAAAATTCAGCTTTGCATCACAGAAATAAATGATAATTTAAAGTATAATAAATTGAAAACCAATTATTTTAAATTGTAATAATATATCACAATATAAATTTTTTTTCTGTATTTTTGATCAAATAAATGCAGGCTTGATGAGCAGAAGAAATTTCTTTCAAAAAGATTAAAAATAGTAATGTTTCCAAACTTTTGGCCTGTACATTTTATGGCATAGTAATGATATTTATTTACAGGTTTATTCAAAATAGCAAAGTTCACATTAAATCTTTATTGTAAATCGTGCTATAAAAGATAATGGGGACTTGACTTGAATGCTATGTAATGCTCTTGGTATTTGTGTTTAGGCTGTAATGTGTGTGTGTGTGTGTGTATATAGGCCTATATATATATATATATGCTAAATCATGAACACAATGACGGGGTGAAATGGGCTGTGATGCATGGGGCGCCAGGTAAAATCTTGCCTAGGGCAGCAAATTGGTCAGGGCCGGCCCTGCGTGTCTGCCTTTTTATTTAACGTCAGCAGGCGTTATAAGAGGAAAAAAATATTAAGTAACAGTGTTTCCCCTACAATGTATTAAGCAGCGGCGCGATTTTCAGCGCCGCTGCAAAAATCTTCACATGATCAGTAATATCACGACATTCATTTAAAAACACTGAAACATGGCGACCGGCGGCACTGCTAATGCGATGGCTCTGAATCCACTTGTTGACAAGAAAGGAGGAAAGAGCCACAAATGGAAATATTTTGATTAGGCTAATGTCACGTTACCATAAGGGGCCGTTCACATGCAAATATTTCAAATGTGGGTGCGCGGAAAGCGCGCTCATAATAGAAGCGACGCGGCGCGCTCGTTTTCTCTGCGCGCCTCTGTTCATGGTTGCATAGCAATGACAGACGCCACGGGAGAGCGAGCAAGCCTGTGGAAAGGAGAAAGCGGTACGAACTTTTCTACGTTGAAGTCTATGGGGTTGCTGTGTCCATTTTTTTACTGTCTATGGAAAATATGCCGTCCCGCCCCTCCATGTTCGGCGATCAGGTTTCATTCTCGCGCAGCTTGTTTAGTAACTTTACGTGCGGGTCTTTTCTGCTCCGTGTTTGCGCCGCGCTCTCCGTTCCGTGTGTGTGTGTGTGTGTGTGTCGGCGCACTGCGCTCTCTGCTCAATGTTCCGCTCCTTGTTTTTGCTGCGGGTTCTGCTCTGTGGTTCACGGCCTAAACGCTCCAATCATGTACCGATCACGCACTGGAAAAGCAAAGTCCGCTCAAATAACGTGAAATTTCTCAGTAGACTTCTGTTTGCTGAGCTGGAATAGCCATGCTGGGCAACAATGGTAAAATGACCTGCTCTGATCACATGCTCTGGTAATAATAGCTTTGTATGACTGTAACGTTACTTTGTTTTGATAATTAGTCAAAAAATAAATCTGTTAAATCTGAGTATGTTGCATAGAACTGAATGAAGAATAATATATTGATGTTTTCTATTTTAATATAGGGCTATTTTATGTCCAATTTGTGTGGACATTTTTCTTTTTTTCCCCTTTTTTGTGTGTTGTTTAATTTAATTAGTGATTCTACATTTAAATATTGATGATTACAAGTTTGGGGGAAATGCGATTAATTGTGATTAATCACAGCAAATTGTGCGTTTTTAATTATAAAAAATTTTTTAATCGATTCCCAGCCGTAATTTGTATGTCTCAATGTCCATTTCTATCCACAAAACTTGCCAGAAGTCATGGTTTAAGGGGTTATTAAAAAAAAAAATGGCTTGGTATGGCTCGCGAGTGGCTTGGTAACAACCTCCGGCACGTAACAGCACAGCTGCTGGAAAAATGTATAGGGGAAACACTGAGTAAAGAAACATATTACAAAATAAATCCAAACAAAAGTATTACCTCGGGAGGAGGGCCCAAGTCAAAAGAAAACGAAACAATACCTCTAACTAAAAAGGGGATAACATTAACTTACCTATACCTATTGCCAGCAGCCATGTCACCCTGTAGCCCAAGACCGGTTGCCCACTGAAGCTAAGCAGGGCTAAGCCTGGTTAGTACCTAGATAGGAGACCTCCTGAGAAAACCAGGTTGCTGCTGGCAGAGGTGTTAGTGAGGCCAGCAGGGGGTGCTCACCCTGTGGTCTGTGTGGGTCCTAACACCCCAGTATAGTGATGGGACACTATACTGCCAAAGAGCACCGTCCTTCGGATGAGACGTAAAACCGAGGTCCTGACTCTCTGTGGTCATTAAAAATCCCAGGATGTCTTTCGAAAGAGTAGGGGTGTAACCCCGGCATCCTGGCCAAATTTGCCCAGTGGCCTCTGTCCATCATGGCCTCCTAATCATCCCCATATACTGATTGGCTTCATCACTGTCTCCTCTCCACCAGCAAGCTGGTGTGTGGTGGGCGTTCTGGCGCAATATGGCTGCCATCGCATCATCCAAGTGAATGCTGCACATTGGTGGTGGTTGAGGAGATTCCCCCCTTCTATATAAAGTTTATTGAGGTTGCAGGACAACCAGCTAATAAAGCATTACAGTAATCCAGTCATGAATGCATGAACTAACTTTTCTGCGTCAGAAACTGATAGCATATTACGTAGCTTAGCAATGTTTCTAAGGTGGAAAAAGGCTGTTCTTGTAACATATGAAATATGATTTTCAAAAGACAGGTTGCAGTCTAATATAACACCCAGGTCTTTTACTGTAGAGGATAAAGTAACAGGACATCCTATGATGTTAAAGTTGTATTGTGAGAGGTTTTGTGGGTGTTTTTTTTGAACCGATAAGTATTACCTCTGTCTTGTCTGGATTTAATAAAAGAAAATTGCGCATCATCCAATCTTTTATATCTTTAACACACTCTGTCAATTTGGATAATTTAGCGTTTTCATCCGGCCGTGATGAAATATATATTTGAGTGTCATCAGCATAACAATGGAAACTAATTCCATGTTTCCTTATAATATTTCCAAGTGGCAGCATATACATCGGGGGAAAAAAGTATTGAACACGTCATCATTTTTCTCAGTAAATATATTTCCAAAGGTGCTATTGACATGACATTTTCACCAGATGTTGGTAACAACCCAAGTAAGCCATTCATAGAAAGAAACAAACAAAAATAAGTTCAGAAATGAAGTTATGTGTAATAATGTGAAATGACACAGGGAAAAAAATTTGAACACATGAAGAAAGGGAGGCGCAAAAAGGCATGGAAAGCCAAGACAACTGCTGAAAACTTACAGTAATTAAAAAGCAATCCAGCCCCCTGTCAGTGGAAATTAATAACGGTCTCATTGCCAAGGTGTCACACAAGACACATCTCATGATGGGTAAAAGCAAAGAGCTGTCTCAAGACCTTCGCAACCTAATTGTTGCAAAACATAATGATGGCATTGGTTATAGGCGCCATTCTAAGCTTCTGAATGGTCCAGTGAGCACTTTTGGGGCCATAATACGGAAGTGGAAAGACAATAATTGCACCATAAATTTGCCTCGACCAGTGCTCCTCGCAAGATTTCTGATAGAGGAGTGAAAAGAATAATCAGAAGAGTTGTCTAAGAGCCAACACCAAGGTGTATGGTGTTTTTAGGGTAATGTGCACTGCCATTTCTCCTTCGAATATGGTGTGTATTATGGCATCCAAACAGTTAAATTTTGCTTTCATGTGACCACACTATATTCTCCCAGTATTTCACTGGCTTTTCCAAATGTTGTGCAGCAAACTTTAAATGAGCTTCAACATGCTTTTTTTTCAGTAATGGAGTCTTGCGTGGTGAGCGTGCATACAGGCCATGGCGGTGGAGTGCATTACTTACTGTTTTCTTTGAGACAACAGTACCTGCTATCTGCAGGTCTTTTTGAAGCTCTCCACAAGTGATCCTTGGCTCTTTGACAACTCTTCTGATTATCTGTACACTGATTGTTTATGGACAGATTATGGAGTCAGTCACTCCAAAGTTTGTGTTTACGTCGCTCAAATTGCTTTTACGTTACTTAGCCAGCTACAGAGACACTGGTAACCAGGCAACAGACAAGTGACCAATCCGATGTCACTACACACATTCAACCATCACGGTTCGGCACGGTCAGCCAACTGTGCTGAGGGTTCAGGGCCGAGAACGGTTTGTAATTGTGCAGTGCCATACCAGGCTCAAGTGGAAAAGCAGCTTTTGTTTCTCAGCACATAAAGATGAACTACTTACCTTGATCTCAGACTGCGGAGATGTGGTTTCTCCACTGCATGGATCTTCATGTGTCGCTTCAGGTGAGTTTTAACAGAGAAACTCTTTCCACACTGATCACACGTGTGCGGCTTCTCTCCAGTGTGGATCCTCTCATGTGTTTTCAGATGTTCTGATCGACTGAATCTCTTGTCACAGTGTGAACACTTGTAAGGCTTCTCTCCAGTGTGGATCTTCTCATGTGTTTTCAGATGTCCTGACTGACTGAATCTCTTGTCACAGTGTGAACATTTGTAAGGTTTTTCTCCAGTATGAATTCTCTGGTGCAGTTTTAACTTGTTTGCTGTAGTAAAAGTCATCTCACACTCAAAGCACATGTACTCTCTCACAGCAGTGTGGATTTTTTGATGACTTTGTAAATATGGCAGCAGTGAAAAACTCTTTCCACACACAGAACATGAATGCGGCTTCTCCTTCATATGAACTGCCAGGTGTGCCTTCAGGCCTGATGCCCTAAGAAATGTTTTTCCGCATTGATCACATGAGAACGGCTTCACTCCGGTGTGGATCCTCATGTGAACATTAAGAGTATGTTTTTGTTTGAAACTCGTTCCGCATTGATCACATGTGAATGGCTTTTCTCCAGTGTGGATCTTCATGTGTTCTTTAAGGTGTCCTGATTGTGTGAAACTCGTTCCACATTGATCACATGTGAACGGCTTCTCTCCAGTGTGGATCCTAATGTGACACTCAAGTCTTTGTTTGCTTAATAAACTCTTTCCACACTGAGTGCAGATGAATGGCTTTTCTCCAGTGTGAATTCTCATGTGACACTCAAGACTTTGTTTGCTTGATAAACTCTTTCCACACTGAGTGCAGGTGAAAGATTTCTTGGCTCTTCTTTTCTTTAAATTTTTTTTTTTGTCTTTGAGCGGCTCAAAAGTTTTTCGCCAAGTTGGACATGATGTTCCTCCGTCACTTCACTCTCCTCGCTCTCTTCCATCAGGTCTGACATGAAAGACAAAAAGACATTTCATTTTCAGTGCATCAAAACAATTCCAAGAAAGATATGAAGTGAAAGGACATAAATGTCAACCATGATGTAATAAAGTAGACAACTGCTATAAATATTACAATAATTTCTATGCCTTTTTATAAGGGTGTATTCACACCTGTCTTGTTTGGTTCAATTGAATTGAACTCAAGTTCATGTCGCCCCTTGGTGCAGATCTTTTGGGCAGGTGCGAATACAGCATTCGCACTCGGGTGCGGACCGAACAACTATAAAACGAACAACCGGATTCAAACGAACTATGGTACGGTTGTTTAAGGTGTGAACATGACCCGACCCAATTTCAGAAAGCACTATGTCTTTTTTGACAGGATCAGATTTTTACCATGTAATTTGGGGATTTATCAAACTTCGTCAGATGTTAGTGCAAGTGCTCGTGCAGGCAAGACTGGCAGATCTCTCTTCTCGCAGTGGATCTGACACCTGTGAGATCAAAGACTGATAGACGCTCGTGCACGGTGTTGCTAATAGATGTAATTTAAGTTCTGTTGCTTTTATATGAAAATAAATATAATGAACAATACACCCAAAGTAGCCTACTTGTTATTTAATACCAATCCAAATACGTGTTTAGCAATCATTTTTTCTTTAATACAGACATTTTTTATATAATTTTTTTCATAAAAATTACATCACATAACCCATATAGAGATCGCACTGTCAGAGAGTTTGGGAATATTCACACATAATTTATACACATAAAAACATGATATCAGAGTTTTAAAATCAAACATTTTAAAAGAGAACAATACATCACAGTTGTTTAAACCAATGAGCATTAAGCTGTGTCGTCAGCAAGTCGTTTCCCATCATGCTCCATCAGTCGGTGGAGAGAAACTGCAGAATCCGACACGACCGCCTTTTCATCGCGACGAGTTTTTAGACATTCGTCAGCATGACATCAAAGCGCACTCGACACATTTCTAACCAGCATGCATCTTGCTGTGATAACTTCACCGGTTTTAGAAAAAATATTCAATAACTTCACACTGTTATACAGTGTAATACCATCAAATTCAGGAAGCAAATTGCGATGGATTATCACGATTAATACCGTTCCAAATTATCCTACATCCTATCCAAGACAGATAGATAATCCCGCGGTAACTAAAGAGCCTATCCTTTAGCCGTGTCCTCAAGAGTTAGGCGATCAGTCTATACAAATTCGTATTCTATTATAAAGATAATAGATTTCCCCTTTGTATTAAGTCTACCTTTCAAGGTACTCTTCAACCATGTCCGCTATACAACAATAACCCTGTCGTAAGCTGCTTCTTTGGCTAGGCTTTATTAATCAATCAAATCTCACATTGATTATTCTTATATCAAAAGAATGCTCACCCTCTTGTCGTTTCCTCCAGTTAGGATCTTCCTGATCCAGATAGAAGAATGTGACACTTACCCAAGAATCCAAGGTCAGTCAGATGATTATAATAAATGTTTAACAATATTTATTAAAAGAATCAAATGAAAAGAATACTTGTTACAGATTATAAAATGAGTACTAACTAACAGAGAGATACTAGCTAGGCTTAAAGGGATATTCCACTTTTCTTTGGAAATAGGCTCATTTTACAACTCCCCCAGAGTTAAACAGTAGAGTTTTACCGTTTTCGAATCCATTCAGCCGAGTTTCTGATATTTAGAAGAATATCAGTAACCAGACAGTTTCTGGTCTCATTGACTTCCATAGTATATATTTTTTTCCTACTATGGAAGTCAATGAGACCAGAAACTGTATGGTTAATATTCTAAATATCAGAAACTCTGCTAAATGGATTCAAAAACGGTAAAACTCAACTGTTTAACTCTGGGGGAGTTGTAAAATGAGCCTATTTCCAAAGAAAAGTGGAGTATCCCTTTAAAGCTTCTTGCATCTGATAACTGCTGGCTGTATCAGACTGGAGATTGCAAGGAAGAGCAAAGAGTCCTGTCTAGGTCTCTTTTTTTATAGTCTGAATTCAGCCGTCTTCATCATAGTTAATATAAGACACATGACTGCTGTGTCAATATCAAGCGCATGACTGCTATTTCTGCAAGCATGACTATGTCTAGCCAGCAACTGAACTAGTCCAGCAACTGAAGATACAACAGTTCCTTTGTATTTGTGGATAATGACTCTTGTCACGGCTCTCTCATGTGATTTGAGAGATGCAGAGATGAACAACAACCTCTTTATTCAGCAGAACACTTTTAGATGGTTAAATTATTTATTAACCAAGATAGTTTGTTGGCTGCATCCTTAGTTACAGATTTCTTATTGTGACCCTTTCTGCGTTGACGTCGAGTTGGAGGTGCAAATGAAGCGAAGGAAGTGCCACTCTCAGGTGGACCTCCCTCAACACTCCAAACAATATTTAATCAAAATTTTTATACCAGAAGTAAAACATAGTTTAAATCATTATTTTATTTAAACCATTTGCGTCAGTTTCACTAAACGGCCCAACGCGCTCGCTGGCGCGGATATTTAAGATGGATATTTGCTTCAAGTCACAGGCTTGGTGAGTGAAATTATATTTGTATTATCTTTCTGTATATGTTTAATTTTCTTTAGATTTTCTGTCTAAAAGTGACCAAAAAGACATTTAATTCCAGCTCACAATCGGTGTCGCCAAACTGCTCCATCTCCAAAACGTTCGTACGCATGGGTCAGAGTTTGCGTGCAGGTGCGAAAATTTCCCCGTCAAGTTTGTTTTTATAAATCACAACTCATGCGTCGGAAGTGGCGTACGCCTCTTTCAGGGCCTGTTTTGTGCGTACGCAGCGGTTATAAATGAGGCCCCAGAGCACCTCCGCCTGCAAAGTCGCATTCGAGCAAAACGTTGATCGAATTTTGATTTTGCTGCGGTAACGTTAGCTGCTCCACATACGTTGGTGACAGCATCAGTTGTCGTCGTAACGTTACTACTTGTAGATTTGTCGGTCACGCCAAAGTAACTAGACACAGTTGTTTGCTGTCTTACTCTTACCGCCGATTTGTGGCACACTGCATATGGGATTTTACGGTGCTAATTCCCATTGTCCCCAACTTAAATGCTTTTCTGCAAACACCGCAAAATCATTCATCATTTTTACCACTAACGGGCTGCAACCATGTCTTGAAATTTTCGTTTTCCAGCCACTTCAGTTGGAATTTGCACTTTCCCATTTTTCCTCTGACCTGTCGTCCACCTCTATACAAAATGCCCGCGTCACCTCCGTATCACTGCAATTTGCAAAATCACGAAACCAATTACAAACTGGTTCTGTGTGTATCACACTAACGTACATTTTGCGACAGCAAATAAAATGCCAATCAATATGAAACCTCCTTTTACTGACCATTTGTTAAAAAAACTGAAACTTTTGCAGCTATTTCACAGTTTAACTGTTTATCTAAATGTGATGAAGTGCTTGAATGTTTCTAACATTAATGTTCTTCAGCATCATGAATGAATGAAGAATAAACACTAACCTCTTTGTTCTTCAGGATCTTCAGTGTGTTTCATTCTGCAGGGTTCTGGATCACTCATGTTCTCACTGTACTCTTTAATAAACTCAGTCTTTGCAGATTTCAGCTCTTCCTGATGCTTTGATGCTCGTCTTCACTTGTAGCTTCTTCTTTTTCTTGTTTAATGGCGATTAACTTCACTTGTAGCTGTATTTACAGCATTTATTGGAGAATTGCTGTGGGAGGAGCTTCACTGATGATGTGACTGCTGTAGGAGGAGCTTCACTGATGATGAATTGTAGTGTGAGGAGTTGATCTGCCAAAATCAAAAATATATAGCCTAAGTTACCGAGTTTGTTTTATGCTTATGGGCTACAGAATATAATAATGTCAATTTTCCCAAATGTAAATAATGGTAAGAAAAACAGTTGAAAGCATAAACAGTGTGGTGGCAAACAATTTTCTATTACTGAATAAGAGACAAACATATCAAATGACCGCGAGAGGAGGGCATCCTTGCTTCATTATTGTCCTGACTCCCCCAAGGTTATTTCTCTAGGCTAAATGAAGATATGTCAAGTCAAGTCAAGTCAAGTTTATTTGTATAGCGCTTTTCACAATACAGATTGTATCAAAGCAGCTTCACAGTATTAAATTTAAATAATACAACAAAGTTTGTTTCAAGAGGAATTTATTGATTGATAAAATTAAATTAAATATCCCCAAAATATCCCCAACTGAGCAAGCCAAAGGCAACAGTGGCAAGGAACCGAAAAACTCCATCAAGTGACCTAATGGTGTCCTAAAACTCCATCAGGTGACCTAATGGAGAAAAAAAACCTTGGGAGAACCCAGGCTCAGTCGGGGGCCAGTTCTCCTCTGGCATTTATGAGCTAGAGGCCGGATTGTAGTTTGAACTGTGGGATTATATGAATGCCTGGCTGAAGAGATGCGACTTTAATCTATGTCTTTAAATATGTCTCAGTTATAACTAACACATTGTTACATAATTTATCATACATGCATAAGGGTTAATACCAGTTCACTGTTATATCCATGTAGCAGAGATATGGGACTTCACATGCAATCCCGTGCTTTTTATTACCATCATGTTTTCTAAGTTTCGATGAATATAAGAAAATGCAAACACATAGAACATCAGTCTGCTGACACCAATGAAATGAGCTTTAAGTGTCAATTAACAGGAGATCTGAAGACATCAGCATAATAAATGAGGTGAAAACAGGAACTATTGTCATGAAATAAAGAGTGTTTTCAGCAGATCTGTTAATATTGATGAGCCTCAGACTATCAACACTCATTCAACAAGCCATTCAGGGTCATCAGCAGATCATCTCACTTTATTCTGAGTGTTTGCTGTTAGAATAACATTATTTGAGTCAGGATAAATGAATAATGTAACAGATTTGTATGTACAGAAACTGACAATGATCATAATACTCTTAAAAATAAAAGAAAATGTAACGTTTCCAGTGTCAAACTTTATTAATAATTATCTATATTCCCATGGATGTATAGATTTGAGATTTCCCTCGTTCGTTACTCATACAGTAATATGCCAAAGATAAATGTCAACAAAGAAATAAAGGTAAACATGAAAATGGCAACAGCAACACTTGGGATCGATTCCTATCAATTCCCCTCACAGATCTCAAACTTTGACTTGACATTCAGTAACAGTTCTCATACAAACATCGAGACAATCACACAAACGAACACAAAATCGCTCAGGTCTGAATGAACTCAACATATTCTCCTCATGCTCGCTGCTGCTGCACTAAATGTTTATTTCAGAAGGAAGACGCCAGAAAAGACGCACAAATATCGCTTGTATTAAATCGCAAGTATTGCTGTGATCGATGAAAACAATACAGAAATTAGTCTGTCGCTTAATCAAACTCTATAAAGTGTGTGTAATGGTTGTATATGAGAAATACCGTGAACTGCTCTCCTCTCCTCAGAAGACTCGACGCTGAAACTCTCAATGAGGGAAGAGAGACGGCGCGAGAGAGCGGCGACGTCATCGGCCCCCAACGCACGCGCGTACGGGACACCCCCGCAGCCAATCAGGGCCACGCAGATTCAGCTTTACTAGTAGCCTTCCATTATTATTATTTTAGTACTTTAGTGACTCCAGTTGGGTGAAGGGAACTTTTTCAAGTGAAGCACAAAATAGTCAGAATAAGCAGAGGAGGACCTCACCTCCATCCAGTCTGAAAAGTGTTTTGGCCTGTAAAGTCCGGCTCAGTATATTCTGTAGCGTCCTAAGACAAATAGTAAAGGCATGTTGGTTGATTAGCACCTGTAGAATTTCCTTTTGTTGAAACCCCAGATAAAAGTAGAAGCAGAGGTGGAAAGAGTACTAAAATATTCTACTCAAGTAAAAGTACTATTACTTCAATGAAATTTTACTTAAGTACAAGTCAAATTACAGGTCTAAATATCTACTCAAGTAAAAGTAAAAAGTAGCTCATTTAAAATGTACTCAGAGTAAAAGTTACTGAGTTACTTTTAAACCGTGGGGCCGGGCCGGGCGGGGCGGGCCGGGGGACTCTCCCAGGTTGTAGATTTTCACAGTATGATAACCATCTCAGAAATTATCACGGTTTACAGTATTAATCAATTATAAAAAAAATAAAAAAAAACAGAATTATTAAATTATGGTTGTTATTATTATTATCATCAGATAAAATGACAGTTGAATGAAAACACTTTATATTCGATTATCATGAAAACGCATCTCAGGGAACGATCGACTCGGTAACCATGTGTTAATTACCCCTAGGTTCATTTTTCACTGGATTTGTCCTTTAAGTAAAAGTACAAATAACCAGAGACATATTTACTTTAGTAAAAGTAAAAGTACCACAATGAAAACCTTACTTAAGTAAAAAGTAAAAAGTACCTGATTTTAAATTTACTTTAAGTATTAAAAGTAAAAGTACTTTCTTAACAATTTACTCTCTTAATGTCTATATTCTAATAGTTAGTGCTGTAACAATATGCAATATGAAACCGAAATCGCGACACTCGGATCCACGAACCTGTGTCGCGGTGTGAGTGTGAGAAGTCAGAATCGCAACACACCCCTTATTTGAAGTTAACATTATACAATACGTAGACCTGGATAAATTCTTTAAAATTGGGCAATCCCAGCGTTATGGACGTGACAATTGCAGTAAAACGTGACACAAAAAAAAAATCTTTAACTTTTAGGTGGCAAAATATATTTTTTAGTAATTCTGTGAATTTCACTGCACCAAAAGTAATATACCCACCGGATGAAGAAGGGTTGGCTCTCCACAAAACATAAAATATTCATTTTATTTTTTGTGTTCACATTTATGAGGAAAAAACAATGTTACAGACATGTCAGGTTTCGTTACGCATGTGAGCGCTCTGAAAGATGCACTAAAATACTGCTTTAAAACGTTCACAAAGACCTCAAAAGCCCTTCTTTAAAGTGAATTTCGTTTCGTATTAATTGTATCTTAATTTTAATCAATGTTTCATCAACCCATTGCCTCGATTTAATAAATAAGTAAATATAGCAGAAAATAAATCAGGACACGGAGGTGCGGGCGCGTGAACTGGTGAAACTCATGAACAGAAACTCAGGTCTGTACTTGCCTCACAGACCTGAGACGTATATATATATATAGAAAGCTTGAAATGTGTACTTTTAAACAGAACAATTCAAAACGAAAGAAAACACACGGTTCTCTGCATGTAATCCGTATGAAATGTGCATTTCTCTCTGGCGCGTTCACTGCAAAGATCGCGCGTCAGCATCAATTAAAATGTCTCCTTGTTATACTTTACATATTCATAATCATTACTTTTGCCTGTTCTTTGTGACAGCTTTTAGGTGCTTTATTGGCAGCGCCACAGTTACATGTTACACATGAACGCGTCAGCACCGAAAACATGGAGATTTTTTTCAATCCCTGTTTTGGCAAGGGGAAAAACTGATCAGTAAATGTAACGAAAATGTAACGAAACGTTGTAGAAATGTAGTGGAGTAGAAAGTATAATAATTGCTGCAAAAAGTAACGAAGTAAAAGTCAAAAGTATGCACTATTGATTCTACTTAAGTAAAGTACAGATACGTGAAAAATGTACTTAAGTAAAGTAGCGAAGTATTTTTACTTCGTTACATTCCACCACTGCTTGAAGGGAAATGGAAAACTTAAAATAACGTGTTCATATAACAACAAAACATAGGTTCTTTCAATTTTCTGCCTCATGCGCATGTGCCAGAAACTCTACGTCATGATGACGTACTATTTTAACGAATTTGAGCAGGACGCGCCATCGCCATTTTCTACACGAGAAGACGAGATCACGACACAAGTTGCTGATGCGAGAAAAAAGAAGACGAAGGAGCTCTTATTTGAACGACTACAGATGGATTTTTATAGTAAGTATACCCTGATTTGTTCTTTCTTTCATGTAAAAATTAGGCTTGTTGATTTCAGGCTATCACATTTGACAAACTAAGACAACTTGATTAGTAATCAGGAGCCACACGCACTGGTACACACATTTTTGCTAGCTATATAGTGTGTTAGACACCGAGCTGCTGTCGAGACGTGAGCAGAAGGAGAAGTCGTCTTTGACTAGTATAAGTTAATGTTGGTAAATAAATAGATAAAAAAGTGTACATATAAGTTACTTTTTAGTGTGTTCTTGATCGGATCTCATTATCGTTAGAAACACAGAATGACCAGTAACGTTAATATCTGAAGCACCGCCGCCCAGTGGCGGTTCTACATTGAATTACACCCTGGGCGAGACCCCCTTAGAGCGCCCCCCTGTATTTATAATATTCTGAATGAAATGTGCGTTATTTGGAAGAAAGTCGAGGTGTGACTGACTTAGATAACTATATGGATCCCCCGTTCCCCCCCCTTGTCCGTTCCATTTGGGAGAGACCCAGAGGTGAACTGTCATCCGCGCCCGCGCCTCCTCGCCCCCTCCCCTTTCCCCTTCTCAAACAAACAGCTTCTGTGCACGGCATCTTCTCAGCAAGCAGGGGCGCCTGCAGCTGCAGGGGGCGCAAATTTGCCAATTCCCCACACAGTGAAATGATAGATAATAGAAAACCGCTTCGCAGCGCAGATTTATTTACTTTTTATTTTATTTTCTGCACGTGCCGGCGGCGCCGCCCCCCCAGAAATGCCGCCCCGGGCGATTGCCCGGTTCGCCCGTGCCAAAAACCGCTACTGCCGCCGCCAGTCCATATTTGTGTTTACCATTACGAATAAAAATGCTTGATTTACTTATGTTAAACTCCCAGTTGTTATTTTTTTCAAATGACATACCATAATGTTTTTGAGCACGTGCAAACAGTGCGTTTTCTGTAGGCCTATATAGGTAACTTGGCATGATTTTGTATTAGTATAATGTCAACTTTCTGTAGTTCATAATCACATGATTAAACTTGTATGTAAATGGTGTTACCTGTGAAGCCCTGAAGAATCATGAGTTTCAGGATTACGTTATTTATATAAAACATTTTCACATAATAAAAGCTATATTTACAGCACTGCTCAATTTTATATTGACAGCAACATCATTAGTGTAACATTAAATGCATCACCAGAAATAGAAATAAAAAGTTTTAATATTTGTTTTCCTCATAATTGTATTTGGGAAATAAGATGTTTTAGGGCTGCACGATTATGACAAAAATCACATTTGTCGATTATTCCCTTAATGGGTGATTATTAATTACAAATTATTGAATGATGTTTTGAATAGCCAGACTTTATCACAGTGGTTCTCAACTCGTTTGCCCATGGAACCCACATTTTCCCATGGTAATTTTTTATAATAAATTTGTTTACACAAAAATTGTAGACTCAAACAAGTACTGTCCCCCTTTACTTAACATAAACATAAATTGTAAGAATATGACTAATACTGATAATTAAATGCTTAACAAGGTTAAGCTATTTAATAGCAGTCCCAAACTAGTTTTATTAATACAATGCTGGATTTACCAGTCTTTTAAAAATAATATTTATTATTTTATACAAAGTTAATATCAGGCTATATACAAAATAAGACAAAGTGAACATAAATTGGCATTTTTGGGTTATGGAAACAACACTTACCATGGTAAATACACAATACTAACAAAAACTGTTAACACGGAAACTGCTCCTGATTAATAGAATGAACATCATACCTGCATGCAAATCCTTCTCAGCTAACACGACGTACTAGTAGTAACGTGGTATTTTACTTTTATTTTGTGACTTTCTAATTTACAACATATCGACGTTGCATGCTCATAGTTTCTTTTGTGCTTTATATGTAGCGAAGTGATACACAGGGTGCAATTAAAGAGTGTGTGCTACTAGCGCAGTATAACGGCTGACAGGTGAGAGACTTTTTTTTTCAGCGTACACTTACGTCACTGGTCACCAGTGTTGGGAAGGATGCTTTCAAAATGTATTCCGTTACAGAATACAGAATACATGCCCAAAAATGTACTTTGTAACGTATTCCGTTACGTTACTCAATCTGAGTAACGTATTCTGAATACTTGGATAACTTCCACATTGAATTGCATTTTATAAGTGTCGGACATCAAATCCAATAAACAGGCCTATTCTTGTGGAGTGGGGTGCGGTGATGCGGTGGTGACGCGTATCCCAATAAAGCACCTAAAAGCTGTCACAAAGAACCGGCAAAAGTAATAATTATGAATATGTCAATAGAAAGGAGATATTTTAATTGTTCTAAAAATTTTCACGAGGTCTAAAAATAAAAAGATGACCAGCAGTAGGGCTATTTAATTAAATTAATTTATGTATCACTACATTTTATTTAATTAAATGCATTTATGGTGAAATTACTACATTTTCAGCTCAGTCTGTGTTTATTTTGACCACGAAACATGCGCTGTCACTTTAATTCAGCGTTTGCAGCACAGCAGAAGTAGACTCGGTGCGGAAAAGATCGCTGCACTGCTGTAGCCTATACGCACAGCTCCAGGAACGGATAAACGGACCGCATCCGCGTGCAGTGTGAAAGCTCTAACCTGTTAACATGGGTACGGGAGAGAAAAAATACGCACCGCATATGCACTGCAAACAGAGTAGGCTATGTGTGAAACGGGCGTTCATTTATGAGTCCAGTTCACGCGCTGGCGCCTCCGTGATTATTGTATGCTATATTTACTTCTTATTAAATCCAGGCAATTGGTTGATGAAATATTGATTAAAATTAAGATACAATTAATACAAAATGAAATTCACTTTAAAGAAAGCCTTTGTGCTTTCTGTTTGAGGTATCTGTGAAAGTTTTAAAGCAGTCTTTTAGTGCCGCACGCTTTCAGAGTGCTCACGTCAGTAACGGAGAACTGTCACGACCGCAACATTGTTTTTTTTCCTCATAAATGCGAATACTAAAAATAAAATAAAATAAATATTTTATGTTCTGTGGAGAGCCAACCCTTATTCATCCGGTGAGTAGGCCTAGTATTACTTTTGGTTTGCGCAGTGTAATTCACAGATTGGCACCTAAAAGTTAAATATTTTTTTTGTGTCACGCATGTTTTATTTCCCTCATATTAAATATAAAACGCATGTAGACCGATATTTTTCTAATGTCTGGACTTCATTATTAAGGGAGTATGGATATATACAGACGTTTCACTATTGGTATAAATGCATTTTCTGAGAATTTATATTTCAAGTTTTGACTGCACGTATTTGGAAAAAAAACAGATGCTTCTTCAGGTTGGAGGTGGAGTCTTTGGACGACGCTGAAAGGAGGTTGGTTGCTGGCAAGCAGAGGTTGCACTGCACAGTTATATTTTGTTCTCCCTTCTCTTTCTGTAATGTGAAATGCTGTTTGAATTTCCAAGATAAAAACGCATTCTTGCCCTGCTATGTTGTTCCGGCTCCATCTCTACCTCTAGCTCCCGCTGCTCCTCTTCAGACTCCATTGTGACTGATCACGCAAACCGTGCTTTTTTTTTTTATATTGGGGCTTCTGGGAAATGCATGGAGTTGCCTTAATTTTTTTAGAGAGTGAATAAACTCGTGAAACAGAGAAGTATCGTCATGTAATCCATTGATTTCAACAATGTAACTGTATTCTAAATACCAACTATCCCTCTGATGGTCTTCGTTTAGCAGTCACAGTGGGGGCCTTCCCGGTCATAAATGACCGGACACCTAAAAATGAAACTTCCTCCATCCCAGTAAAAACCAATGCAATTTATTTTTGTTCTATAATATTTATTCTTTTTAATTTAGAATTTTGAGACAATTTGATTGAACTTATTAATATTTATGCAATATTTATAGTCCATTTTTTGGCATTGGAAATAATGATTTATTTTTTTTATTTATTTTTTTTAAATAAAAAAAATTCTATGCAGTATTTTCGGGTAAAATAGAGACTAGGCTTTCAGAAAAAAAATAAAATAAAAAAAAATTAATCAATTTATTAAACATAAAATTAAATAAAACATGTTATTGCATGGGTTTACCACTAGATGCCTGTATAGCTCTAAATGGAGATGTTTGTGAATTCTAGTTGTTTTTGGACCAAATTACTTACTTTTAAGATGTGGATTTAATGTATTTTTGTAGAAATTCTCAAATAATACTTTTTGCCAAGGTTTATAACATTTTATTAATTATTATTTTTATCATTTTAATAATTATTATATTAATTATATATACATATATTAATTATAATTATTAATTATGTTATATTTTTCACTCTTGATGTTTTAGAGATTCACCCCTTCATAGCTGAGCACTTTTTTTCTGCATCGTGGCTGATTTGTAGAGAATTTTTGTGTTTTTGTCAATTTCCCATTCATTTCCTATGGGGGTAATTTTGACCGAAGACCAAAACCATGACTAATTTTTGTACGACCACTTAGCATGCTCGGATCATGAACTCAATTTTTTTGTGTGTTCACATACCTAATGCCAGAAAAGTCACCAAGTTTCGTAACATTCTGATGAAGCTGTGATTTTTAAAAATTCAAAACAGATTTTTGTAATCTGAATTTATTGGTGTGTATGTGTATAAACGTGTGTTTGTATGTGTGTGTGTGTGGGTGGGTGTGAATTTTTTGCACTCTTGATGTTGTAGAGTGTCACCCCTTTACTACGGTGTACTTTTTTTTAGAATCGTGTCCGATTTGTAGATTGTACAGACAAAAATTCAGAGAATTTTTGTGTTTTTGTAAATTTCCCATTCATTTCCTATGGGTCGGTCATTTTTGACCGAAGACCACGAGTGTGACTATTTTTTTTACGACCACTTAGCATGCTCGGATCATGACCTCAATTTTTTTTTGTATTCACATACCTAATCCCAGAAAAGTCACCAAGTATCATAACCTTCCGATGAAGCTGTGATTTTTAGAAATTCAAAACAGAAAATTATTCGGTCAGAAATGACCGAGGACCATCAGAGGGTTAAATGGTAACTGTAACGGAATACAGTTACTCATAATTTGTATTCTGAATACGTAACGCCGGTACATGTATTCCGTTACTCCCCAACACGGCTGGTCACTGGTAATTCCTATTGTGCTGCGTTCTTGTTTGAACAGTTATTCGATATTTAGATAACGCAATTAGATATTTGAATAGTTGTGCAGCCCTATGTTCAGTGAATATTTCTGTATGTAACATGTATATGTGTACTTGGATGGAGTTTTACTTTTTTATTTGCAGGATCAGTATAGTGCAAGCAGAGTGGAAGCAGAAATCGATGAGGTGGAGTTGCAAGATTTGCAGATTTTCCTCGCCCAACCAGCGTGCCCTAATCACACACTACAAGCTTAAACACTGCCATCAGGCAAGTCACTGTCCACCCCAATGCATCTATAAGGATTGTGTATGCACATTTAGGAGTGAACTGTCTCTGAAGAAGCATTTAACCTGCGAACATAGTCAATGTCTTAAAGCGGCACGGTTCGAGTGCAACCGAACAAAGACCACTTCCTCCAGGTAGTCTTGGCTTCGGTACCCCAGTGCACACCCGAGTCCACATGACAAAATCATAATGTGAACGCTGTCATGTGGACTCGGGTGTGCCAAGGCAAATCGGATTTTCTGAGGCATTAGGCAACGTCTCCGCGGTTTAATATCAAAGGTTGGCTTGCTCATCCTAAAATTTCGGACCCACTGCTCCTCATTAAAGCCCGCCACAATATGCTCCCGCCAGTCCTGAGATCTCTCTTGCACACAATAACTGAAATTTTAGGATGAGCAAGCCAACCTTTGATATGTGTCGGGCCATCCGTCCCTTTGCAGACGCGCTTCGGGGTTTCTCTCGTCATTAAACCGCGGAGATGTTGCCTAATGCCTCAGAAAATCCGATCTGCCTGTTTACATGACAGTCGCATTGGCACATTTCCGATTTATATCTGATTTATTTCCACATATGAATTAGGCCTGAAACCGAAAGATGTTCATAAACGGTAGATGAAAAATATTGGCCAAATACTGTTCACAACGAAAAAACATCTATAAACATCAACATAATCACACACAAAAACCAACAAGGATTACACACCACTTCTCTTTATTCCAGCTGCTCTCTTTCTGCTGGATAAACTGTGCTGAGATGGAGACAGAAATAATTTCAGTTTGTTTTGTAAAAACTGTGTGTTGTTTAAAGTTCATAGTAATTGTTCTAACTTCATGAAGCCTCATGGTGTGAATGAAACATCAAACTGACTAGAACAAACTCTTTAAAATGTATATATGTTACTGGATATCAAAAGTGAAACTGTTAATAATATAGACAGACAGCAATCTCATTCAGTGTCAGTCATGTGTGCAGTGAAATATAATGTATAAGTGTAGTGGTTTATGGTCTTAAATATTAATATTGAGAGTTTTTGGTTACATATCACCTAAGGAGAGTGTCAGATTATTCCTTCCTATATTATGGGGCACCAGCCAAGGAATTTCACCTTGACAATAAAAAACAATTATGGAAGATTGTTGAAAGAATTAGAATTATATAAAATATAGGAAGTTCATCATCTGATCAATCTGAAGGACTTAGTGAGATTCTGGCAATTTTGTAGAGGCTCTGATTATTAACACAAGAATGACACAGTTTGCAATAAAGATGAATTTATTGACAAAGAGATATGCAAGAGTAAAATATCACACTCAGTAAATACTACTAAGGAAAATGACTAATCTACTAACGAAAAATGACTAAACTACTAAGAAAATTAAATCAATAATCAAACAGAAACTACAAACAACTACACAAATGGACGTTAACAATGAATGCCAAGTAGATGAGCAACGGATTGGACGAAGCAATGATTGGGTAATTAGAAGTCTATGGAGGAGTCAATTGTGGTCTTTCTAGATGCTGGTATGAGAAGCATTTACTATGAATACAGATAATGTGTCTAATGTATCTATCTGCATATGATGACCCTAGATACAGTCTCTACACAAATAGCAATCTCATAGAGCAACAACCTAATGCCAAGGCCTTTGGGAAGAGGTTTGGTTAGCTTATATTTACGTTCCACGTGGTCAGGTGATCAGTCCCTGTGATGGGCTACGTCTTCCACTGGTATCTTTCCGTTCGCAGTGGGAGTAAACTGGATCGCTTTCCAACAGTTGCAGAACCGCACTGAGTGCTGGATGTTCGCTGCTGGTCCTTGTGTAATCCGGAGAACTGTAGGTCAGGCGGAGGTCGATCCGCAGGATCCTTTGCAGGCTAGAGGTTACAAAGGCAAGAGTCATGCAGCTCAGGTGTTGAATGCTGGAGTCCTCAACTGAAGCGGTTGAGCTGCTTGAAGGTCCGGTGAAGGTTTACTTGCAAGAGTAAAACCTTGGTTGCGCTGTTATTCCTTCCCTCGTCAGGTCAGAAACTGGGAGCAAGGGTGTGTTCACTTGGGAAAGCTTTTATTCCATCCAGTTATGGAGGCGAATACTAGGGAGGCGATTATGATTCCTCCCATCACTTCCCACCTTTCCACCCTGTGGAGCTTGTTGCATTGTCCCAAAATACACAGTTAAATGAAACAGTGTCTTTACAACCTTGGAAATGCTTTATTTCCTTTCTAAACCTTTCTCAAAGTACTTGTGGCAGTGCTCTGAACTCGTAGAGTCCAAACTTGATGTAAATTGGTTGAGGTATCACCCAGATGTCCATTTCTGTGTTAGTGGTGAAATTACATTGGCTGTTATTCCCAGTGTGGTTTCCACTGTGTGTGAACGGTTCCCTGGGTGAATAAGGAGATATGTAGGACATGTTCCTTACAGTTTTCTGTCCATTTTTGTGGTTCTAAGCCAATGTGTATAAAGAAGAAGTTGGTGTTTGGAGGCATTGTATATTATACATTGCAATTAATATTCTTCAATGTATTATTTCCTTTCTTTTTCTTTGGGTTCTTTGTTCCTACTGTGTTCTAGCCAGAACTGGTTTGGTGGCCTTGGGCAGTCCATGGTCGTTTAGCAGTTGGTCTCATGAATGGAGGGTTGAGGTGAACAATGGGCAACCGTTGATTAGACTAGCCTGTTATCAACGGGTCGTTGATGTCGTCACCTCTGGCCGTCCTGATTACCATAGTCCTTTAGTGTCTTTCACATCCTATCACATCCTCTTCTTAATCACAGTGAGACAAAGAGAAGAGGTCAGAACTAAAATTATTCCTGATTCAAGCAGAATGAGCATAAAATAAAAACGGACGATAACAACAAGTTGCTGATAAAATGAGTAATGAGTTTAATCGATTATTACTTGAAGCAAATTACAAAACAAAAAAAAAGTAAAAGTGAAAGCGAATGAGACAGATCTCTCTCTTTACTGACTTATAAGAGCCAAATCATCTCAAGAGAAGAAGAGAAGAAAAGCGTCCAGTTTCAAAGCTAAATGAAAGTTTATGTTGTATTTGAATGGAAGAGTAGAAGTGGATTAAAAACAATGAAAAACAGTTAAAAATTATTATCAGATTAATGTCTCTCTTAAAAGTGTTATGGCCTCTTCTTTAGCTCCTGAACTTCAAAGTTTTTTTCCAGAGTGTATTTTCTGGCACTCTTTCAGTTCATCATCTGTAGTAAAGGACTTCAGCACTGAAACACACACTGCTGTGTCTTTTCTGGTGTAATATTACTAATGAATCTTCTCCTTTGAGTGAATCTTCAAGTGTTTCTTCAGGACTGACGCCCAATGAAACTGTTTAGCGCACTGATCACAGTTAAATGGTCTTTCTTCAGAATGAGAAGATGTGATTTCAGAGCGAAAGCCTGAGCCGCTTCTTCCCAGTGTGAACTCTCATGTGAATCTTCAGACTTGATTTACATGTGAAGTGTTTTTTACACTAAAGGCAGGAGACAGATTTTTTCTTTTTTCATTTTCATTCTTTTTTCACTTTCTTGTTCACGTCTAAAAGAAACATTAAATCATGTGAGATTTCAAATGAGAAACAAACATGAAATGAAAAGTGAAGCTCAAAGTCAAGATCACTGATGAGTTCAATAGTCATTTTTATCCCATAAAATCCGGTCAACAACTGCTGTGCACGATTATGATCTATTTTAATGTCATGAAGATGATTTGTGTTATAATCACAGTGTTATAATGACTAGTTTGGTCATGAAACTTGAGATGACGCTGGCTTGACGTGATCCGTAAGCAATCATCGTTTCCTACACGACAAGCTGATTGGCCTCTAAGCTCTTAGTCTCTATTTATCTTTCTAACTAACTTATCTTTCTTTATTTTTTACTAATCTATCTATCTTTTTTAACTAACTTAACAATCTTTCTTTCTAACGAATCTATCTATCTCTCTAACTAACTTAGCTATATTTCTTTCTAATTAATCTATCTATCTTTCTAACTAACTAACTTATCTATCTTTCTTTCTTTCTAACTAATCTATCTTTCTAACTAACTAATCTATCTTTCTTTATTTCTAACTAATCTATCTATCTTTCTAACTAATCAATCTTTCTTTCTAACTAATATTTCTTTCTTTCTAACTAATCTTTATTTCTTTCTTTCTTCAAAACTTTTCTATCTATCTATCTATCTTCAAACGTTATCTATCTATCTATCTTCAAACATTTTCTATCTATCTATCTATCTATCTTTTTCTTTCTAACTAATCTGTTTCTTTTTTTCTAACTATTATTTCTTTCTTTCAAACTAATCTATCAAACTTTAACCTACTTTAAACATCAAACTACTTTAAACTTCTTAAAACTCTTTGGTCCGGCTTTCTCAAGCCAACTTAAAGTTTGTCTCAAGAAACTTTTTTTTCTAGTTTGGTCATGAAACTCTAGATGATGCAGGCTTGACATGTGATCCGTAAGCAATCACATCGTTTCCTACACGACACAAGCTGATTGACCTCTAAGCTATGCAAAAATGTAAGAATCTGTTGACAGACCATCTTTTCACACCGAACCAGTTTGACACAAAGCGCTTGCTGAGGCACAGAAGCTAGCGCGGTTCCAACCGGATGTGCTTTTATCCTTTTCTGGTCTTGACGTCACCCGCCCGTGACGTTCACTCCTCGCCACTGGACTAATTGACACATGTGCTTCAGACACAATCACGCAGGGACTTCCCAAAGCGGCATCGAAGTATCGCGAGTTCCCTCGAAATGGAACTGAGACCTGATGTGAGATTTGAACATAGCCAATGCTCACATCCATATTGATAAATGCAAATTTTTTCCATGGAAACAACCGTGCGCCAAATTTTCAAAACATATACCAATCGTGCCAATTTCTATGGACTAAATGCATAAGAAAACGTCTCGGTTACGTATGTGACCCTCGTTCCCTGAGTTCAGGGAATGGAGACGTGTCGTCGGGGGAGTTTCCTGATGAATTGGGATCACACTAGGGAGACCAATTGCCTACGAGTGAATTAAAACGAGCCAATGAAAATTGGTATGCAGGATTTGCGGAAGCCCAGCCTGCCCGAGGAGGGCCTGGAATACACATATGTACTAACCCATTGGGGTAGTGAAACATATGGCAGTCCCTGAGGTAGTCCCAATCAGAGGGAAGTGGGAGCATACTCAACAGGGACGACAGAACGAGTCTGTCAAGGGGAAGACACGGCTGAACTGCATGTGGCATCATGGGTCACCGTAGAGACCACTGGAAAAAACACCCAGTCTACTAGCAACTCCTACTAGAGGTAGCAGACCTGGCGCCAGGCGGTCCGCCACGCCTGGCACCTGAGGGGTGATGGAGGAATTCACAAGGCTCACCGACGTAGGGCGCCATACGGAGCAAAAGACGCACGTATCCGGTCAAGGTGCGGTGGTGTAGCAAGCAGACACAATTCCCATGGCACCAGTGGCCGTAGTGAGTACTCGGGAGGAAACAGGTTCCACAAGTAGGCTACAGAATCTAGCGAACGTGTTCGGTGGCGCCCAGCCCGCAGCTCTACAGATGTCTGTCAGCGAGGTGCCTTGAGCCAAAGCCCAGGAAGCAGCAACACCTCTAGTAGGGAGGACAAGGCTCACCCAAAGACTCATATGCTTGGGTGATAGCATCCACTAACCAGTGAGCTAACCTCTGCTTGGAGACAGCCTTCCCCTTCTGCTGGCCTCCGTAATAGACAAAGAGCTGATCTGAGGTCCTGAAGCTTTGCGTTCTGTCAATATAAACCCGCAGGGCGCGGACGGGACAGAGAAAAGCTAGGGCTGGGATTGCCTCCTCCTGGGGCAGCGCTTGCAGGTTCACTACCTGATCCACGAAGGGAGTGGTAGGAACCTTTGGCACATATCCAAGCCGGGATCTCAATACAACATGAGAAAGGCCCGGCCCGAACTCTAGGCACGATTCGTCGACCGAAAAACCCTGCAGATCCCCGACCCTCTTGAAAGAAGCCAATGCCAACAGGAGCGCTGTCTTAATGGACAGGATATTCAGCTCAACTGTTGACAAGGGCTTCAAAGGGAGGACTTTGAAGAGCTCTAAGAACCAGAGCTAGGTCCCAAGAGGGTACAGAGTGCAAAACACAAGGTGGATTTAACCTCCTAGCACCCTTAAGGAATCTGATGATCAGGTCGTGCTTCCCCAAGACTTACCTTCTACTGCATCGTGATGCACTGCTATTGCAGCGACATACACTTTGAGGGTGGAGGGAGACAGCCTTCGCTCCAACCCATCTTGCAGGAAGGAAAGCACGACTCTGATCGGGCAAG
Source organism: Leuciscus idus (assembly GCA_021554675.1). NCBI lineage: Eukaryota > Metazoa > Chordata > Actinopteri > Cypriniformes > Leuciscidae > Leuciscus > Leuciscus idus. The sequence continues at coordinate 63,588,438 of CM038621.1, forward strand.
TTCGGGGGTCCTCCTGACGGGAGGAACACCATTCGACGAACAGGTTCCACTTCAACGCATAGAGGCGCCTCGTAGCGGAAGTGATGATGTCTACCACTGCCTGTGGCAGGCCATCTAGAACCTCCGTGTCCCGTCCAGGGACCAGACATGGAGTTTCCAGAGGTCTGGACGCGGGTGCCATAGAGTTCCCCATCTCTGAGAAAGGAGATCCTTCCTCAGAGGAATCGGCCAAGGAGGGGCTGTCGCGAAGAGCATGAGTTCCGTGAACCAAGTCCTGGTGGGCCAATACGGCGCCACTAGAAGGACCTGCTCCTCGTCCTCCCTGACCTTGCACAGGGTCTGTGCAAGAAGTCTCACTGGGGAAAACGCATACTTGTGAAGGTCCCGGGGCCAGCTGTGAGCCAGGGCGTCCGTGCCGAGGGCCCCTTCGGTCAGGGAGTAAAACCACTGGCAATGGGTCGTGTCTGGAGAGGCAAACAGGTCTACCTGTGCGATTCCGAAGACACTCCAAATCAGCTGGACCACCTGCAGAATGCAAATCCTGTATGCCAATTTTCATTGGCTCGTTTTAATTCACTTGTAGGCAATTTGAGTTCCCTAGTGTGATCACAATTTGTCTGGGAACTCCCCCGACGACACGTCGGAGTTCGCATGACGAAAGGGAAATAAAGTTCACAATGGTGAGCTACAGCAGGAAAAGCACACAAGCCAAACTAACTTCAAGATTTCAATTTCATTTTGTTTCTCAGCACATAAAGATGAATTACTCACCGTGATCTCAGACTGTGGTGATGTGGTTTCTCCACTGCATGGATCTTCATGTGTTGCTTCAGTTGAGTTTTAACAGAGAAACTCTTCCCACACTGATCACACGTGTGCGGCTTCTCTCCAGTGTGGATCCTCTCATGTGTTTTCAGATTTGTTGACGCATTGAATTTCTTGTCACAGTGTGAACACTTGTAAGGTTTCTCTCCAGTGTGGATCCTCTCATGTGTTTTCAGACCTTCTGACTGAATGAATCTCTTGTCACAGTGTGAACACTTGTATGGTTTTTCTCCAGTGTGGATCCTCTCATGTGTTTTCCGTTGTGCTGATCCACAGAATCTCTTGTCACAGTGTGAACACTTGTAAGGTTTTTCTCCAGTGTGGATCCTCTCATGTGTTTTCAGATCTGCTAATCGACTAAATCTCTTGTCACAGTGTGAACACTTGTAAGGTTTTTCTCCAGTGTGAATTCTCTCGTGCAGTTTTAACTTGTTTGCTGTAGTAAAAGTCTTCTCACACTCAAAGCACATGTACTCTCTCACACCAGTGTGAATTTTTTGATGTGCTAGTAAATTACCCCGCTGTGAAAAACTCTTTCCACACACAGAACATGAATGCGGCTTCTCCTTCAAATGAACTGTCAGGTGTGTCTTCAGGGCTGATAAACTAGAAAATGTTTTTCCGCATTGATCACATGAGAACGGCTTCACTCCGGTGTGGATCCTCATGTGAACATTAAGAGTATGTTTATGTGGGAAACTCGTTCCGCATTGATCACATGTGAACGGCTTTTCTCCAGTGTGAATTCTCATGTGACACTCAAGACTTTGTTTGCTTGATAAACTCTTTCCACACTGAGTGCAGGTGAAAGATTTATTGTCTCTTCTTTTCTTTAAAATTTTATTTTTTGTCTTTGAGCGACTCAAATGTTTTTCTCCAGGTTTGACATGATGTTCCTCCTTCACTTCACTCAGTTCTTCACTCTCCTCGCTCTCTTCCATCAGGTCTGACATGAAAGAGAAAAAGACATTTCATTTTCAGTGCATCAAAACAATTCCAAGAAAGATATGAAGTGAAATGACATAAATGTCAACCATGATGTAACAAAGTAGACAACTGCTATAAATATTACAATAATTGTTATGCCTTTTTATAAGGGTGTATTCACACCTGTCTTGTTTGGTTCGATTGAATTGAACTCAAGTTCGTTTCGCCCATTGGTGCGGATCTTTTGGGCAGGTGTGAATACAGCAATCGCACTCTGGTCTGGACCGAACAACCGTACCGAGACACGGCTGAAGAGGTAGTCTCGGTCCGGATCCAAACAAACTCAGGTACGGTTGTTTAAAGTGTGAACATAAGCCGACCCAATTGCAGAGAGCACTACACCTTTTTTGACAGGGTCAGATTTTTACTATGTAATTTGGGGTGATGAATTGCCTATACATTAGGGGTGCAACGGATCGCAGTTGTTCCATGATCCGTACGGACCAGCTGGCCCACGGTTCGGCATGCATGTGATTCGCAGATTAACTGCTAAATTTAACCATCAAAGAGTGAAAGTTTATAATTCGGATATTTTTTCTTTCCAATTTACACATTCAAACAATTTTAAATGCAGACGAAGAGGCGAAAATCGGGACTCTGCAGATATGAATCTGCAGATATTCTCTCGGTTATGTCATACGTGGACAGGTGAGAAAGAAACCGGATGTTTGTCGTTTTTTTCCGGTCAGTGCTTTCTGTCTTAAAGTGACAGTAGACACCTAATATTCCTACTGTGTTCTGTGTTATTAATATTAACAAAACAACAAAATACAGCTTTAACAAAGATGAAACTATACTCAGGGTTCGTACACTTTTTCCAAGGTCAAATTCAAGCACTTTTCAAGCACTTTCCAGGTCCATTTTAAAGCTTTTTCCAGCACCTTACACTACCGTAAATTACATAACAATACATAGTTAAAATTATTATTTAGTGTTTTTATCACATCAAAAGAGATAAACAGCCAAATGTTTCATAATAGCAGAAGGCTGCACAATATTGAAGAAAAATGAGATATGCAATAACTCATTAAATAATGCGATATTCAATTCACATTCTTTTTGTAATAAGAAAATATCCCTACAACTTCAAGACAGTGAACATCAGTGTTCTGTAGCATAAGAAGTGTTATTTTAACATCACTGGGGTTTAGGGGTTCAGGTTATCCTACGTTTATTTAACAACAGAAACTGATTAACCAAATGTAAAAATAAACACTGCTTAGTTTTCACTGCATGAATTAAATATACTGATTCTTATTAAAGCTACAAAAGTTAGCCTATTCAGCCAAAAGTAGTGAGTGATTTTCTTTGTCTTTTGTTCATGACCCCAGTTATTGCAAGCCGTTGCGATATGCAATTATGCATATTGTAATATACATTTGCAATATTTCGATATATTGTGCAGCCCTAATATTTAAGCCAATCACAAGTTTTATTCTTCAAAATGTATCACTAAGTATATAGCCTAAAGCATATGAATAATATACTTTTCATTATATTAATGTCCAAATATTGCTTACCAGATAATGTGATTTATAGGCTGTAAAACTCAATTAATTTAAAATATGAAGACAGGATTTGAACAGAAATATTTGACAGGCCTTCCCGTTTTGGGACACATTATTGATATAGACAAGGTTTGAACAATATCTGAGTGCATAGGCACCTGCCTGATAAATGTATTTCATTGCCAAGATGTCTTGGGCCAAGAGTCAAGACATAATGTTAGCTAATACATTTACTGGAATAGAGCAGTGTAAATATTGCATAGGGCCATCCTAAACCTTACATTAACAGTATACTACTTAAGACACAGACTGATTTCAGTTCAGCAATCAACGACTGTTGTTATGCACTGGGCTAACGTTTGCAGGTTAATTTGCACGGTCTGTAATTTTGGCAATGTTCACTGCGTATTCCACAAATGAACGTGACATAACGGACATGCAATACTTACATTACATTATCACATCAAGTACTCTCAGTCACTAATGGCCATTTCAGATAGGACGCGGACCGCGCTGCGCTATGAAATGAAACCGATATATTTCAATGGCTTGCGCCGCGCGACTCGGACCGAAGCGGAGCTCAGCGAGCTCGCGCGCACGCCGCGGTCAGTTTAAAATAGTTCAACTGTTGCCGCTGCCTGGCCAATAAAAACGGTGCATCCAAACAACCGCGAAAATCGAAATGAAAACTCCGCCTACTTTTGCTCTGGTCAGCGTAACGTAAATCAATCTGTATCTGATTCGGAAGGGCTACATTTTTTTTTCTCCATTTAATAAAGAACTATTTCGTCAGAAAGATATTTCTTGTGAAAGAAATACAGTTACAAATTCAAGTATTTTCAAGCATTTTATCCAAAATTCAAGCACTTTTCAAACCTTGAAAACACAACATCAAAATTCAAGCACTTTCAAGGATTTCAAGCACCTGTACGAACCCTGTATACTTAATTTCTGTACCTGAACACTACTATTAGACTTTGTAGCTTTGTTTAGTATCTTTGCTTGTCATTCGTGTATTTGTTCTTATTTTATTACGGACTGTTCATTTGTTTTTAATAATGTTTGAACTTTTTCAGTTAGGCTTGTAGTGTTTTTATGTGGTGTCGAAGAACTTCAAATGAGCTTTAAATAACAAATGAAAAGCAAAGTTACATTAGTCTACAAAGTCACATTCCCCCATGTGATCATATTATGCTCAGAAGTTTCTTCATATTGCATTATGTGCCGGTATTCGGTAATGCGATAAATCAAGGTAATGTATATGCCGTGCATTAGCTTATTTTCCATCAACCGCTTAAAAAAGGCGGTTTCACGTTGAGCTTTTTTCTGTTTTACAAAAGCGGAGTGCTGCGCAAGAACACGTGCGCACTCTGATGTAAACAATCCCCACATGTAGAAGGCACTGTGTTCATGCGGTGCAGTGCACACTCTAGTCTAATGTAAACAATCCTCACATGGAGAAGAAGCATGGCGGAAGGAGGAACACTGCTGGCGATTTAGGCCTAGTCCACACGGACACACATGCTCGGTTTAAAAGAAATCTCTGCCTATATGAAAACGCAAAAACACGCTATCACGCACTGTCAAGAGCATGCCACACTAGCAGGCGGCGATCATAAAGCCACGTTGGCCAATCGGAAGCCTGAATCAGAAGCAAAAACCCTGGTTTTACTGTCTACACGACAACACTGCAACCGGCGTTTCTGGAAATCCTCACCCTGGCAGGGGTTTTCAAAAATGTTCGGATTCAGTGACCTGATACTGCATTTCCGTGTGGACAAACGGCCAAACCGCGTAAAAAAAGTCACGGTTATAAAAATACCCGTGTCCGTGTGGACAAGGCCTTATTCCACTTCTAAAAGCAGGGCTGCCAACTCTCACGCATTCAACGTGAGACTCGCGCAATTTACAGTTTTCACACTCTCTCGCGCCACACATACATTTTCTCACGCAGAGAAAAATCGCGGAGCAAAGAGGACACGGAGACCGACAGACTGGACAGAGCAGGTTACTTTTGATATGATACAAATTCTCAGCTCTCAGATTCTGTCCATTTTATTACGAAATTCAGACAATAAATACCATTTTGGCGCTAGTAAATGTGACGTGACAGATCGCTGTAGTGCCTCAGTTCAAGTAAACTGATCATTTGTTACTATTTATTTAAAACATTTTTTTTGAAGGCCTAGACTCTATATTAAACTAAAATACTGCATAAAAAAAAAAAAAAAACATACATGTATAATTTTTTTTATTATTTATAATGGCAAAAATAGACAATAAATATTGCATAAATATTAATAAATTCAATAAAATTCTCTCAAAATACAAAATTAAAAAGAATAAATATTATAGAACAAAAATAAATTGCATTGGTTTTACTGGGATGGAGGAAGTTTTAATTTTAGGTGTCCGGTCACTTCTGACCGGGAAGGCCCAGGGTGTGACTCCGGAAGGAACCCAGATAGCAATTACATTTGGGCCACATGTGGGTATTATCTGGCACATGTGGCCTAGATGTGGCATGGCTGAACAGATATGGGCCAAATTGTAGCCATATTTGTTTTGCCATAACTTTAAAACTGCGGGAAATGCTCTCTTGGTTCACAACTGATTTTGTGGTATATGGCCCAGATAACAACGAACACATGAGAACCATATGTGGTTGAGCTATGGCACACAGTGAGAAACACTGACTTGTGGTAAACATGTGGCTTATATGTGGAAAAACACAGGAATCCTGAAATCAAGTGCGGCAGACATGCGCCGTTCCACACCTCAGGTTGCTATGCATCTTCCCTCCTATTGGTGGAGAGACTACGGCGCAAATTTGACTGCGACGCTGGCCAGCTGACGCCATTTACTCTGCTTTCCTCACGACTGTGTACATTCAGGTAAGTGATGTTTTGGCATTTTAAAGTCATATAATTGAAATATGCAGCATTATGTGTCAATATTGCATGTTATTATGCATTTAGTTATTCGTTTCATCGAGGAAGGGGTTGAACTAGCTAATATTTTCCTCAGTTTACTGCTATAACTTATAATAAAGTTTAATGTAGGCTATAGCAGTTCGCCGTTTTAAATTAAGATGTTTTTGTTTATAAATCAGCAGCACACTGTCGTACACATATAAAATAGTATAGTTTGTCATGTGTAGTAGCCTATTTGTGAATTAAGGCGACGCGGTCCAATGTGTTACTGTTTGTCAAAAAACCTAAATCCTAATTTGTGTTCACAATCATTCAACTAATTATAATAATATAAAAGTGCCAAGAATAAACACATTAATACGTGTGCATTATTGTATGTATCTTTTTATTTAACTCTGAAATGATATTCAACTAAGACTTTTTCTCATGACTTTTCCCTCTTTAAAATTAAAGTTGTAACGTTACGTTAGGCATAGTGTCAAGTCACAATACCAAAATTATGACTTTCGATACAAAACCTGATTAAAATACCTTGTTAACATTAACTAATAATGACCTGCACTTCTACAGGATATATTAATGTGTTAATGCTACTTTCAACATTTACTAACACATTCAAATCAAAAATTTTACTTGTTAACTTTAGTAACCGTTATGCACTGTGAACTAACATGAACAAACAATGAATTGCTGTATTTCTGTTAACTATCAATTAATTGAACGCCCATTCACAGCCATTATAAAGCTTGGAAGAGGCAGGACATTTTTATAATTACTCTGATTTCTAACGATAGAGATTATATACCATGCTATGGTATACTGTCATACCACCCAGCCCTAATGTGCGGTATGGGTTGGGCAATGACAATAATTTCCATATTAAAAACCTAGAAAATATGGTTTCAGATGGAGTAAGTAATAGTTTATAGTTCATTTTTGAATATAAAAGCACTTTCATTTTAGGGTGGTCTATTTAAATGCATATTTCAACCACTTACAAAATGTTTTTTTTTTTTTTTATCAGATTACCTATCTGGGTCTGGTTGGTGGCTTTGACCTGAATAACACCGTGTGGAGAGTGCTGAAAGGCACTTTTACAACTGCTGTGGCACGTTATGAATTGGAGAGAAGTCAATGGGAAGATTGGTGTCCAACGCCTTGTCGTAAAGGAAGTTGTCATTGGTGAGACCTTTTTTAGAAGTCACTTTATTTGTATAGCACTTTGCACAATGCACAACTTATCAAAACCGCTTTACAGAACATTGTATTTTTATTTCTGTTATCTCAGTAATAGTAATAGTCACAAATTCATGGTTCAGAGCTTAAAGGGATGGTTCGGAGTAAAATCAACCTATAGGGTCATTTGCACCATGAGATCGAGCCAAACAATATTAAAAGTTAGAGCTTATTTAGAGATATCAGCCGGATGGCTTAGTGCAGGCGCTAACGGCTCCAGGTTTATCTCGTAAATTACCCCACTAATAATGCCCAGAATGGTACCAAACTTCTACAGTAGTACAAATAGGTTTTGTACTCATAAAACGAGGCATGGGAAAGTTTGTAAGTACATCAGGCGTTTATTTAAATAACACTTGCCTGACGGCGAATGCTACTGCTAACACGGACGTTGACGTCACTTCAGTGATTTGGGAAAAGCATGTTAAAGTCCTCACAGAAAGTGATGCGTAAGGATGAAGTGTATTATTGTTTATCAGAAGCAATCGAAATATTATTGTAATGTTGTTATTATTATGAATGCATTATAAATAAATAATAATTATTTACAGTACAATAATTACAGTATATAATTGCAAAAGTAAGATACATCTTTATTAATTTAATTAAAATATTTATAATAATTACAGGGGATAGGGTTAGCCATTCTGGTTTTCCCTCTTTTTTTGTCATTACCTGATCACATCCGTGGCTCACTTAAGTGATTGCATTTTTTGATTTATAAGTTTTATGTTTTGTTTTTAAAGAAAGTAATTGTTTATATATTGCGAATCATATCGTTTCAATCATACATTTTAAAGCTGTAATCACAATATAAGATTCTGTCAAAGTCTCATACCAGCGCATGCCTACAACTATCTGTATTTAGTTCATTATCACTGTGTATTTAAAGGGTTAGTTCACCCAAAAATGAAAATTCTGTCAGTAATTACTCACCCTCATGTTGTTCCACCCCCGTAATACTTATGTTCATCTTCGGAACACAAATTAAGATATTTATTCTTGGATAAATATTTATGAGAGCTGGATCACTACTCCATAGGCTTCTCTGTTATTGAAACTTGCCAGCCCAGAAAGTTAGTAAAGACATTGTTAAAATAGTCCAAGAATACAGTGGCTCAACCTTAAGTTTATCAAGTGTCGAGAATACTTTTTGTGCGCAAAACAAGCAAAAATAACGACTTTATTCAACTCTTCATTTTCCTCTAAGTGAGTTCACGTAGTGTAACAGCACAGTGCTTCTGTGTTGTACGTCAGAACGTAGGCTCACGATTGGCCAGCATCCCACACATGACCAGCGTCTGCCAATAGTGAGTCTACGCTCTGACGTACAACACAGAAGTTGGAAAAACTTGAGGGTAATTACAGACAGAATTTTCATTTTTGGGCGAACTAACCCTTTATGTTCCTCCTTGCATTCAGTACTTGGCCCATTATTGTTTGTGTGTTTCTGCTTCCAAATTGTCTCGCATCATTACGGATTATCTTGAGTTTATTTTGTGTTAGTAAAAACACTTCTTTTTGTAGACTCTGTCTTTGGACTAAAACATGACATTAATGCTATCTGTGTTGGTGTGTTTTTACATTAGAGTGTGCTTGTCTTTTTAAAAAAAAAGCAGAATACATGCAGTGCTGTGAATTGTAACCGTTTGGTGCAAAAGTATTCTAAAAATCTAAATAATTTGTCATAAGGAATTATGGTATAATTCTGGCCCACATATTGAAAAATACAATTTGCAATTCCTTTTGAAAAATTACTGGAAAAAAACTTTTATACAGTGGTAATTCAGAGGTGTTTAATTTGTTGTTAATTGCAATTAAAATATTAAAGGAAATTTACATTAATGATTTTTTTTTTCATTTTTTTTTTTTTCATTATCCTGCAGCTCTAGCTTCCAGGTTGTATTGCTGCTAACATTATTTAAATTCTTCTTTATTGCAGGTGCAGTCAGGCAGAATCCCCTTACTGGAAAAGATCAACACATTGCCGACCCTCAGTGGAGACTTCTCTGCACATCAACACACTTCTCAACTCTTTACCTTTCAAGTTTGCTTTAACTTTCTCAATTTCTCTTTAAAGTTCTCTTTACCAAGTTACTGTGATTTATTTGTATTACTCTCATTAGACTAATTGAACATAACATTAATACACGCTTTGATCGAGTGTTTTGAACTTTGGTGTAAAAAATTAACTTTGAATGCTATTTATATTATTAATTTGTATTCTTAAATGTTTTCAACTGAATTCTACTTAAAATAAGTACATCTGAGTAGCTGTAATTCTATGTAATCTTAAATGTTTTCAACTGAATACTACTGTAATTATTAAATTCAACTCTGTTGCTGTAATATTTATTTTTATGAAATGTTTTCAACTGAATACTACTGTAATTATTATTCAACTCTTGCTGTAATTATATTTATTTTTTATGAAATGTTTTCAACTGAATACTACTGTAATTAAGTACAACACTTTAGCTGTAATTATTTAAATGCTTGTCAAAATAAATAGTTTTGAGTACATTTGTTGTTGAGTGTTTAATTTACCTGTGAGTTAAGACTTTAAATACTGTCAGCTGCATGTGGGCCACATAAGGGCCATTAGATTTTAACAGAACTCAACCATACTAAAGTTGCATACCAGGCTCACATATGGGCCACATGAAATTGTAGTATTTGGCTCATGCTTGGTGGAGTTATGGCAGTCCTTTGGTTCAGTTCTGGCAAAGGAGATGTGGGCCATATCTGGGCCGGCAAACACAAACTAATCTGGGCCACAGCTCAGCTGTTTATCTGGCCCACATCTTTGCCAAAGGAAATCTGCTGACTGGGGACCTTCTGAGGGTTAAAGAAAAAAACCCAAACCAAAGAGTGTGTGAAAACGTTACAACATCAACCGATCACTTGTTTAGCGTTCATGTGAATGAATGTAGTGTTTACATGAACGCTAAACAAGTTTTCGGTTGATGTGCGTTTTAGCATTGCTAAGAAAATTCCTGGTCCTCCGTGAGAGATACAAGACCGGTGCGTCTCACAGGTGTCGCTCATCAGTAATCACGCCACCAGCCTCGCGCACCTCAGCCTCGTCCTGCTCACCACAGTAAACATAATGAATGGCGACTGTAGAATGCAAAAGCTGAATTATTATTAGAGGTGGGCAGATCGAGGCTTCGTGAAGCAATGAAACAGTTGAACCAAATGGGCCATATTGTTTCGAGGCTTCGAATCAATCCGACACCCGTCTCAACGGTGACACCTAGTGGTCACTTGCAGGTGTTGATCTGAAACAACCTAGACGAGTATGGCAAGCCGATTTAACATTTAATCATTTAAACCGACTAGTCTCTATTTTCATGCTACTAGTACTTATTTTTTAGATACTAGTATCTATTCCATTAAGTACTAGTACTTATTCATTAGCTACTAGTGTTTATTCTTTAGGTACTAGTGCCTATTCTTTAGATACTAGTGCTTATTCTTTAGGTACTAGTACTTATTCAATAGATACTAGTACCTATTAAATAGATACTAGTACTTATTCATTAGATACTAGTACTTATTCATTAGATACTAGTTCTTATTTATTAGTTACTAGTACTTATTCATTAGTTACTAGTACTTATTATTAGATACTAGTACTTATTCATTAGATACTAGTACCTATTAAATAGATACTAGTACTTATTCATTAGATACTAGTACTTATTCCAATAGTGACTAGTAACTATTCTTTTGTTACTAGTAACAAATATTTTTTTTTGCCATTGACTTCTATGGGGATCTGTCATTCAGATATCAACTATTCAGTTCTGACTAGTATGTATTCCAATTGTGACTAGTACATATATTTTAGATACTAGTAGTTATTTATTAGGTACTAGTACTTATTTTTTAGATACTAGTAACTATTACTAGATACTAGTATGTATTCAATAAACACTAGTACTAAGTCATTAGATACTAGTACCTATTAAATAGATACTAGTACTTATTCATTAGATACTAGTACCTATTTATTAGATACTAGTATTTATTCAGAATGTTACATTTACATTTACATTTAGTCATTTAGCAGACGCCCTTATCCAAAGCGACTTACAAATTAGGACTAAGTTCAGCGGGTCATCATAAAGAGGCAAAAGCAACAACAACGCAGGAAGTGCTCAAAATACGAAGTTCAGGTATTATTCAGAGTAGCATAAGCCTGATAAGTGATGTTTCAAAGGGAAAGGATTTTTTTTTTTTTTTTTTTTTTTTTCTCTATAAGGTTAAGTGCTCACGGAAGAGATTGGTTTTCAGCTGTTTTTTGAATGTTGTCAGGGATTCTGCATTCCGGATGAGGGTGGGGAGAGCGTTCCACCAGCATGGAACTGTAAATGAGAATGTTCTGGAAAGTGATTTTGTGGCTTTCTGTGATGGAACCACGAGACGTCGCTCGTTGACCGATCGTAGGTGTCTGGTAGGGATGTAGACTCGTAGGAGTGAGTGAAAGTAGGAGGGAGCTGAGCCTGTGATAGTTCTGTAAGCAAGCGTCAGTGCCTTGAACTTGATGCGAGCAGAGAGAGGTAGCCAGTGCAGAGAGATGAACAGAGGAGTGACGTGGGCCCTCTTGGGCTCGTTGAAGACAAGACGAGCTGCAGCATTCTGGATCATCTGTAGGGGTTTGGTCGCACATGCTGGGAGTCCAGCCAGAAGGGCATTGCAGTAGTCAAGCCTAGAGATGACCAGGGCCTGGACGATAAGTTGTGTTGCATGCTCAGTTAGGAAAGGCCTGATCTTCCTGATGTTGTGCAGTGCAAACCTGCATGATCGAGCTGTCTTTGAAATGTGATCTGTGAAGGTCAGCTGGTCATCAAACGTTACTCCAAGATTTCTGACCGATCTTGATGGGGTGATTAATGATGACTCTAGCTGGATGGTGAAGTCGTGCTGTAGAGACGGATTGGCAGGGAGGACGAGAAGCTCAGTCTTTGCCAGGTTGAGCTGCAGGTGGTGTTCCTTCATCCATGTGGAGATGTCCGCCAGACAGCTTGAGACCCGTGCAGCTACTGTGGGATCATCTGGTTGAAAGGAGAGGAAGAGCTGTGTGTCATCAGCATAGCAGTGGTAGGAAAAACCGTGTGCCTGTATGATGTGTCCCAGTGATGTGGTGTAGATGGAGAAGAGGAGGGGACCAAGAACTGAACCCTGGGGAACCCCTGTGGTTAGCTGATGTGCTCTGGATACCTCGCCTCTCCATGCGACCTTGAAGGACCTACCTGTGAGATAGGACTCAAACCAGTGGAGTGAAGTTCCTGTGATGCCCAGTGATGAGAGGGTGGACAGAAGGATCTGATGATTCACTGTGTCGAAGGCAGCAGACAAATCCAGGAGAATGAGGACTGAAGATTTGGAAGCAGCTTTTGCGATCCGTAGGGCTTCTGTGACTGACAGTAATGCAGTCTCAGTTGAATGTCCTTTCTTGAAGCCAGATTGGTTGACATCCAGCTGGTTGTTTAGAGACAAGAAGGATGTTAGTTGGTTGAAGACAGCTCTTTCAAGTGTCTTCGCAATGAATGGTAGGAGAGAGATAGGTCTGTAATTCTCTACCAATGATGTGTTTAGCGTTGGTTTTTTGAGCAGTGGAGTAACCCGAGCCTGCTTGAATGCTGTAGGGAAGGTGCCAGTGTGGAGGGATGAGTTGATGATGTGTGTGAGTGATGGTAGAAGTGTGGGAGAGATGGCTTGTAGAAGGTGTGAGGGGATGGGGTCAAGCGGGCAGGTGGTAGGGTGACTGGAGAGGAGAAGTGTAGATGTTACTAGTAAGATTTTTTATTTTACTAGTCACAACTGCTTTTTTACTCGTCTTATGTTATGACTAGTCAGAACGGCCACTGGATAGTTCAATTAAAAATCTTACTAGTAAAATAAAAAATCTTACTAGTAACATTTGGAATAAATACTGGTATCTAATAAATAGTTACTAGTATCTATTGAATAAGTACTAGTAGCTAATTAATAGGTACTAGTATCTAATGAATAAGTACTAGTATCTAATGAATAAGTACTAGTATCTATTGAATAAGTACTAGTATCTAATGAATAAGTACTAGTATATATTTAATAGGTACTAGTATCTAATGATTTAGTACTAGTATTTATTGAATACATACTAGTATCTAGTAATAGGTACTAGTATCTAAAAAATAAGTACTAGTACCTAATAAATAACTACTAGTATCTAATATATATGTACTAGTCACAATTGGAATACATACAAAAACTATTACTGGGATAAACTTAATTTTATTGGTGAAACATTTTTACACTTAAAAATATTGAGTACATTTTAAAGCTGTGAAATCTATTAAATGTACTGTATGAATTGAGTAAATTCAAGTAAAAAAATTAAGTAAATCTGAGTAACTGCATCTGGTACATTAACAAATAAAAATGAGTAGAAATAATTTAACATTTAAACATTTAAAAAACAATATTTATGAGTAGGCCTAATATTAACTGTTTTTATTTATGAGTAATATTAACTTTTTTTTATTTTCTCTAAACCTTTGTAAAATGGTAGCCTATTCCATACAACAACCAGTATACGTTACATGACTTGGCCTTTATTGTTGATGAGTACAGCAATACAGCACATTTTACATGGCTTTTAACACATAAGTTACAATATTGCCTTCATTTAAACTCATTTAAAAAAACCTTTTATAAGTAAAAATTAAACATTTAAACATTCAGGTAGCCTAATTCAAGTGTAATCAATCTGTCTGTTATCCAATTTCCACCGGATCAGTGCTGGTTCTCAAGCCGGAGATGGACTCGCGCTCAGCGGGTGAACTTTGAACTTCATACCGCCGTCCTGCGTTTCACTCACAGCCGAAAGATACTGCGAGCGACTGACTCCATAACCTGCCAATAAACAAACAGTGCACAGTTCTGAGGACATTTTATCATCCAAATGAATTATATTCATTATCATTAGGAATAAAGTCGTGCGTTTATGCAAGGCGTTTCAATCACGCGAAAAGACAGGCGCGACTCTCGTTTAGGTGTCTAATTACGCCTCTGTATGTTGTTTTGCATGAAATAAAATGATTTAAAGCACAGTAATGATTTTATAGATGAAAATAAAATATACACAAACCTGAATTTCACAGAGGAAATGCACCAAATCTGCGACGCTGAGAAGAGGACTGTTGTTCTGGAGACTGAAGAGTTCATACAGCGCGCGCTCACTCAACCGTCGAGTTGTCGTCACGTCAGAGGGCGGGGGAGGGGTGCATTGTTTTAATTGAGTAAACTTACTCAATTTCTTAAGAGTGTTAAATATATCAATAATATTGATTTGAATTAAGTAATATTTTAGTTTCTTGAAACAGATCAGTTTAATTCAACATTCTCAAATATTTTTATAACATTTTTTACAAATATATTAAGTATATTATAAAGAAATAATTGGTTTGTAAAATACAAAATCATTTTATTGAAAAAAACTTGAATATATCTGTAAATTTTAGATAAAATTAACTGTTAGATTTTTACTCAATTATTTTGGTATGTTTAACTCAAACAATCGAGTAAACAATATTCAGATATTTTATTAAGTTAATAAAGTAAAACATTTCTGTAATATTTACTAAGCCAAAGAATTATTTTTTACAGTGTAGTCAGAACTGAATAGTTGATATCTGAATGGCAGATCCCCATAGAAGTCAATGGCAAATTTTTTTATTTGTTACTAGTAACAAAATAATAGTTACTAGTCACTGTTGGAATAAGTACTAGTATCTAATGAATAAGTACTAGTATCTATTTAATAGGTACTAGTATCTAATGAATAAGTACTAGTATCTATTTAATAGGTACTAGTATCTAATGAATAAGTACTAGTATCTAATGAATAAGTACTAGTATCTAATGAATAAGTACTAGTATCTATTTAATAGGTACTAGTATCTAATGAATAAGTACTAGTATCTAATGAATAAGTACTAGTATCTAATGAATAAGTAGTAGTATCTATTTAATAGGTACTAGTATCTAATGAATAAGTACTAGTATCTATTGAATAAGTACTAGTACCTAAAGAATAAGCACTAGTATCTAAAGAATAGGCACTAGTACCTAAAGAATAAGCACTAGTAGCTAATGAATAAGTACTAGTACTTAATGGAATAGATACTAGTATCTAAAAAAAAAGTACTAGTAGCATGAAAATAGAGACTAGTCGGTTTAAATGATTAAATGTTAAAACGGCTTGCCATAAGACGAGCCATTAAAAAAAATTGTTGTTTTTTTTTATTATTGTATTTTTCTAATATGTGAAGCTTGTAACCTGTTGGCTCCTCACTGTGCATAATGTTATTTTGGTCCTGCAAAATGAATATTAATAAAAGAAATCAAGCCACAATGTCTCACTTTTTTAGAGATTTTTATTTAAAAATATTAATTTCTCTGCTGTGGAAGGACTTAGCCTACTTCTTTTTTTACAGATAATTTCTCCAGCCTTTGAAAAAATCCTCTCACAAGGGACTCTTGTTGCTGACGTGCAAATATATATTTTTAGCTAGGACATACAAATGAGGAAAGATTACTGCTCTCTCTTTCCAGTAAGTTAGTGGATCGAGTTCTGGGCAAATACGCAAATTTCAAATTCTCCTCAAATGGCGCATCATGGATGATGTATTGTTGCAGTAGGCTAGCTGCCGATCACAATACACACATCTCACTTTATTTGGGGTTTCTAAACGCAAATGCTCCCACACCACAGATGTACAGCATCTCTTCTGGGGAGCCTCCATTTTATCTATCTATCCAAATCTATCTATCTATGTATCTATCTATATGAATCTATCTATGTATCTAGATATGTGTCTATAATCTATCTATGTCTCTAAATATGTATCTAGATATGTAGCCTACCTAGATATGTATCTAGATATAATCTATGTATTTATATATAATCTATCTATATATGTATCTATCTATTAATCTAGCTGTCTATATATATTTATATCTATGTAGGCCTATCTATTAATTTGTCACTATATGTATACTCTGTCTGTCTCTAGCCTATCAGTGTTGTGTAAATTTAAATGTAAGCCTAAATAGCCTATAACTAATCAAATCGCACTATGTCACTATATCACTATGACATGGGTGTTTTGAATCACGCTTCGGATCAGTGTTTCGAAACATGTGCGCTTCAGGATCTCGCAAAGCTTCGGAACGACTGTTTCGCGTCAGCCATCCCTAATTATTATTATTATACTTTTTTTATTTTATTAGGTATATAAGGCTGTCTTGAGTATGTGTTCTGTTTGATACATTTCAGGGTTTTGTCCTTCAATATCCTGCCTTGTCAAACTCTAAATAAAACTAAACTAAACTAAATTTCTCAGTCTAGAAGGCTCCAAATTCAAAAAATAATTTCACATTTCTGCTACATAATTGACCCATTGTAAATACACAATCATCTTTCCAGAGGTGGATCCCTTTAACGTAGGTAATTGCACGTATACATGTAGGCAAAAAAATATTATATTGTTTCACAAAATGTAACTACATAAAATAACAGTTAATGCAAATGAAAAAATACTAAGCATAGCCTACTTGCAACGCTCCATCATGTAAACACATCAAGAAAATGTGTGTAAATATTGTGTAATATAAAGTCTTTTTGGTACAATCATGCATGTACCATTGAATAAGATTGAACCATGTGGTAGCTGACGATGTTAGTCAAACAAATATTATATCTTAGACTGCTATTCAATCACATTGAAACATAAAACTAATTAAATAACCATTAAGTGTGCCTACATACCTTTAAAGAAAAGTAGTAAGAGGCAAATTGAGCAAAAACACACCGTAAGTCCTACTCTCTCACTCCAGCATGGAAAAACACACGTACGAATGAAGCGATAGACAGATCACGATTAAAAGCTCCACTTTCAAAGAGAGTTTGCTAATTACGCTTATCAACAAAGTTTTAACACAATGTACACTGTTATAAAGTTACAACGAGACCGTAAATAGAACATTTGTATGAGAGAGTGAAAGATACTGTGCTTCCCGTCTGCTTTCACAGTGAGACTAAGCGCGAGTGCTTAAAGTGGAAGCGATACCACTTCCTAACGGCCGTTAGTGCAAGTGCAAGTGCAGACAAGACTACCAGATCTCTCTCCTCGCAGTGGATCTGACACCTGTGAGATCAAAGACTGATAGACGCTCGTGCACGGTAATAGATGTAATTTGAGTTCTGTTGCTTTTATATGAAAAAAATATAATGGAGTTACAATACACACAAAGTAGCCTACTTGTTATTTAATACCAATCCAAATACGTGTTTAGCAATAATTTTTTCTTTAATACAGACTTGTTTTTTATATATTTATTTTTTTCATAAAAATTAGATCACATAACCCATATAGAGATCGCACTGTCAGAGAGTTTGGGAATATTCACACATAATTTATACACATAAAAACATGATATCAGAGTTTTAAAATCAGACATTTTAAAAGAGAACAATACATCACAGTTGTTTAAACCAATGAGCATTAAGCTGTGTCGTCAGCAAGTCGTTTCCCATCATGCTCCATCAGTCGGTGGAGAGAAACTGCAGAATCCGACACAATCAGTCTATACAAATTCGTATTCTATTATAAAGATAATAGATCTCTTTGTACTATAAGTCTACCTTTTAAGGTACTCTTCAATCATGTCCGCTATACAACAATAACCCTGTCGTAAGCTGCTTCTTTGGCTAGGCTTTATTAATCAATCAAATCTCACATTGATTATTCTTATATCAAAAGAATGCTCACCCTCTTGTCGATTCCTCCAGTTAGGATCTTCCTGATCCAGATAGAAGAATGTGACACGTACCCAAGAATCCAAGGTCCAGTCAGATGATTATAATAAATGTTTAACAATATTTATTAAAAAAATCTAATGAAAAGAATAGTTGTTACAGATTATAAAATGAGTACTAATAACAGAGAGATTCTAGCTATAGACTTAAAGGGATACTCCAATTTTCTTTGGAAATAGGCTCATTTTACAACTCCCCCAGAGTTAAACAGTAGAGTTTTACCGTTTTTGAATCCATTCAGACGAGTTTCTGATATTTAGAAGAATATCAGTAACCATACAGTTTCTGGTCTCATTGACTTCCATAGTATATCTTTTTTTTCCTAAGGCGAGCTAGGCTTAAAGCTTCTTGCATCTGATATAACTGCTGGTGTATCAGACTGGAGATTGCAAGGAAGAGCAAAGAGTCCTGTCCAGGTCTCTTCTTTTATAGTCTGAATTCAGCCGTCTTCATCATAGTTAAATATCAAGCGCATGACTGCTATTTCAATATCACACGTATGACTGCTATTTCTGTGCAAGCATGACTATGTCTAGCCAGCAGCTTGTTCTCTAGTGAGCAACTGAAGATACAACAGTTCCTTTGTATTTGTGGATAATGACTCTTGTCACGGCTCTCTCATGTGATTTGAGAGATGCAGAGATGAACAACAACCTCTTTATTCAGCAGAACACTTTTAGATGGTATATTCTTTATTAACCAAGATAGTTCGTCGGCTGCATCCTTAGTTTCAGATTTCTTATTATGACCCTTTCTGCGTTGACGTCGAGTTGGAGGTGTAAATGAAGCGAAGGAAGTGCCACTCTCAGGTGGACCTCCCTCAACACACAAAACAAAATAAAGGAACATACAGAGGCGTGATGTGAGTCACCTACACAAGTCTTGTGTCTGTCTTTTCGCATGATGGAAAGCCTGATGCCTTGCATAAAATTCTATGAATTAAAAAAAAACAAAAAAGAAAACAGAATATAAATGTTTAGAAAGTTAAAATGTGTTCTCAGAACTGTACACTGATTGTTTATGGACAGGTTATGGAGTCAGCCACGGCATATTTTGGCCAATAAACAACCCAAAATGGAGTCAGTCACAGCATATTTTGGCCAATAAACAACCCAAAATGGAGTCAGTCACAGCATATTTTGGCCAATAAACAACCCAAAATGGGTTGTTTTTGATCCATTGTTTTCTAGTGTGTAGTTCAACGTGCTCATGAAATGCTAATGTTTTATTTAAAGTAATTCCAATATTTAATGCTGGTTTCACTAGTGCCACCAAATGCTCTTAAATGTGTAGCAGCTAAGAGTTTATATCTGGTCAGCACATGTCTTTAAAGGGCAAAGCAAATAGTAGAAATATTATCAAAAAAAATAATAATTTGCTTTATTCAAAATCAGCTTGAACAAAACATTTGTGTTTAGTGTAAAAAGGCTTTCAGACTTCCCAGTTCACCTGCTGTTTAGGCTTTTCCTGGGTCAAATTAATATAAAAGGACAAAATCAGGAAAGTTAAATGTTAAAATAATTAATTGGATGTCTTTTATATTCTTGACCTGAAACAATGTAAATCTTAGTTCTTCAGTGTCATGATGTTTGATTTTCTTAAATTGTTTTTTGATGATCAAAACAAACTTTAACTAGGGCTGCTAGACCTTATTGATGAAATCTATCATGAAAATAATCAACAACCAAGCTAATTATAGATTAATCGTTTCATATTTACCAAGGGTGCCATTATTTCACACGATCAATGTTTGAATGTTATAATCCAGAGGTATTCAACTACAATTTAAAGAGGTCCAGTTAGAGAAAATTCCTTGAAGCAAAGGTCCGGAAGATCATAATGTCTAACTATTTAGTGTGATATATATTCAAGTAGCCTAGTAGTTGTATCAACATCTGCATGTCATCAATACCTGAATGACAAATCAAATGAATTCAGTAAAATTCGAAAACTTTTTGACAATATTTATTGTCACATAACATAGAGCTGAACATATATGAATGACTGTAGTAGATATGTATAATGTTCTCTCATTAACTATATGAAAGTAGGGCTGCATTTCAAAATAAGAAAATAAATAAAATGTGAAAATTGTGCATGTTCAAAAATAGTGCTTAACTTCAGAATAATAAAAGGGAGGAAAAATGTACCCTTTTCTGTTTCACATATTGACTCAACAGTCTCAACCAATTTTACAGATAATAAATCTCAACACATCTTAACAATTTAACAGTTTTAGAGTATCACTTTCTTCCCATCTTATATCCCACTCCCCCACTTTTTTTGCTCAGTGAGAGAACTGAGCTCTAGCTTGTCTTGCCAGGATTTTAAACCTTGGCTTGAATGGAGTCAGGGCCATTCTCATACACATGTGAAGGTGCTCATTCGTGAGCCTGGAACGATATTTATTTTTGATAAAGTTCATTGTGGAGAAAGCTGCCTCGCAGTTGTATGTGGAGCCAAACATGGTCAAGATGTATAGGGCTACTTTCCTCAGACCTGGGAAAGCTGTCTCAGGGACCATTTGGAGGCAGAAAATGGAAGGGTCAGTTCTTACAAACTGCTCTTTCAGGGCCACATCTGTTTGGAGATCAAACAATTGCATCTGGAGAGGCCCAGCATTTACCCATTTAAAGTGCTGTGTGACTTCCTTTGAGAACCCCCTGACATCTGTGATCAGAAATGGATTCTGAATGAACATGGTGAGCTGCTCTCCAAAGCTGAAGCTGTCAAAACAGTTGCTGAAGTTTGCAATCAGCTTATCAATAAAGTTAACAAAAGAAGACAAATCTCTCCGTCCCTGAACCTGTTCCTGCACTGCTGGGAAGTGTACACAGTCTCCCTGCAGGTCTTCCTTGAAAACCTCAAGTTTCCTCTGAAAGGAGCGGACTGCTGTCATCAGTTCACAAATCTTCAGATGTGAAGTGATATCAACCAAAAAGGCCACATTATCCATCCATTTCTCATTTTCTAAAAAGAGAGAAAACTGTGTTGCCTTCTGACTTCTTAGCTCTGCCAAAAAAGATGCTAATTCCCTCCTGATGGACCAAAAGCGCGCTAACACCCTGCCTTTGCTGAGCCATCTCACATTGTTGTGCAGCAAAAGATCATCAGCATTGGCATCAACTTCTCTGAGGAATTCCCTAAGCATGCGATGCTGGTAGGAAGAGGATGCCCTGAGAAAATTGATCATTTTCATCATTGTATTCATCACCTCAGCATGCTCATCTGACAGGGAGGCACAGAGGACAGATTGATGAATTATGCAATAGTAAGCTATGAGCTCAGGATTGTCCTCTTTCAGTCTTGCTACAGCTCCTTTCTCTCTCCCTATCATAGCAGGGGCTCCATCTGTGGTTATTGAAACCACTTGTTTTGGCTCTATTCCTCTTTTTGTTAACATCTCCTTAATGGCCAGGTAGATGTCTTCTCCTCTTGTACTGGTCTGAAGGGGAGTGACACCTAACAGGTCTTCACAGAATGCTTTCTGGTCTGTGTTGAAAAACCTGGCATACACTAACAGCTGAGCATTGTCACACATGTCAGTGGACTCATCCACAGCTAAGCCTACACATGGTGCCTTATGCATGGCTTCATCTATCTGGGTTAGCACATCCTGAGTTAATATTTCACATTTCTTTGTGGCAGATGATGCTGACATGGGTATTTGCTTTATTTTATCACAAAGCTCTTGTTTTTGTTTTCCCTCAAGTAGTGTTTCAGCTACTGCACTCATGCATTCTTTGACAACCCCTCCATCAGTAAATGGCTTTTTGTGTTGACCCAAAATCCAAGCAACTCTGAGGGAACACTCATGAGCACGTTGTTGGACAGTGAATGTGTGGCTCAGGATCCTGGTGGACTGGTCATATTGGGCTCTGAGACTACTTATTTTCTGTGATCTTAATTCAGATTTGAGTGGGTATGTTTGTTCATAACCTTTATGTTTTGTCTCATAATGGCGTTTCACACTGCCACTTTTAATAAGTGCCACGGTTTCTGAACATATGAGACACACTGGTTTAGTGCTCCCAGTCGGAAGTATGAACAGAAATGAGTCTGTCCATTCTGGATTAAATGCTCTATTTTCACTGTCCACTTTTCTTTTTTTGGAGAACGCCATTTGTTCCTAATTTTTCTCTACCTTTCTCTGTCTCACTCGTCTGTTTCTCTCCCTTTCTCCGTCTCACTCGTCTTTTCCTCAACTTTCTCCGTCTCACTCGTCTGTATCTCTCCCTTTCTCCGTCTTACTCGCACTCGTCTTTTCTTCAACTTTCTCCGTCTCACTCGTCTGTATCTCTCCCTTTCTCCGTCTTACTCGCACTCGTCTTTTCTTCAACTTTCTCCGTCTCACTCGTCTTTTCCTCAACTTTCTCCGTCTCACTCGTCTGTATCTCTCCCTTTCTCCGTCTCACTCGTCTGTATCTCTCCCTTTCTCCGTCTCACTCGTCTGTATCTCTCCCTTTCTCCATCTCACTCGTCTTTTCCTCAACTTTCTCCGTCTCACTCGTCTGTATTTCTCTCTTTCTCCGTCTCACTCGTCTGTATCTCTCCCTTTCTTCGTCTCACTCGTCTTTTCCTCAGCTTTCTCCATCTCACTCGTCTGTTTCTCTCCCTTTCTCCGTCTCTCTTCTGTATCTCTCCCTTTCTCCGTCTTACTCGCACTCGTCTTTTCCTCAACTTTCTCCGTCTCACTCGTCTGTATCTCTCCCTTTCTCTGTCTCACTCTTCTGTATCTCTCCCTTTCTCCGTCTCACTCGTCTTTTCCTCAACTTTCTCAGTCTCACTCGTCTGTATCTCTCCCTTTCTCCGTCTCACTCGTCTTTTCCTCAACTTTCTCAGTCTCACTCGTCTGTATCTCTCCGTTTCTCCGTCTTACTCGCACTCGTCTTTTCTTCAACTTTCTCCGTCTCACTCGTCTGTATCTCTCCCTTTCTCCGTCTTACTCGCACTCGTCTTTTCTTCAACTTTCTCCGTCTCACTCGTCTTTTCCTCAACTTTCTCCGTCTCACTCGTCTGTATCTCTCCCTTTCTCCGTCTCACTCGTCTGTATCTCTCCCTTTCTCCGTCTCACTCGTCTGTATCTCTCCCTTTCTCCATCTCACTCGTCTTTTCCTCAACTTTCTCCGTCTCACTCGTCTGTATTTCTCTCTTTCTCCGTCTCACTCGTCTGTATCTCTCCCTTTCTTCGTCTCACTCGTCTTTTCCTCAGCTTTCTCCATCTCACTCGTCTGTTTCTCTCCCTTTCTCCGTCTCTCTTCTGTATCTCTCCCTTTCTCCGTCTTACTCGCACTCGTCTTTTCCTCAACTTTCTCCGTCTCACTCGTCTGTATCTCTCCCTTTCTCTGTCTCACTCTTCTGTATCTCTCCCTTTCTCCATCTCACTCGTCTGTATCTCTCCCTTTCTCCGTCTCACTCGTCTGTATCTCTCCCTTTCTCCATCTTACTCGTCTGTATCTCTCCCTTTCTCCGTCTTACTCATCTGTATCTCTCCCTTTCTCCATCTCACTCGTCTTTTCCTCAACTTTCTCCGTCTTACTCATCTGTATCTCTCCCTTTCTCCGTCTCACTCGTCTGTATCTCTCCCTTTCTCCGTCTCACTCGTCTGTTTCTCTCCCTTTCTCCGTCTCACTCGTCTGTATCTCTCCCTTTCTCCGTCTCACTCGTCTGTATCTCTCCCTTTCTCCATCTCACTCGTCTTTTCCTCAACTTTCTCCGTCTTACTCATCTGTATCTCTCCCTTTCTCCGTCTCACTCGTCTGTATATCTCTCCCTTTCTCCGTCTCACTCGTCTTTTCCTCAACTTTCTCCGTCTCACTCGTCTGTATCTCTCCCTTTCTCAGTCTTACTCGCATTCGTCTTTTCTTCAACTTTCTCTGTCTCACTCGTCTTTTCCTCAACTTTCTCAGTCTCACTCGTCTGTTTCTCTCCCTTTCTCCGTCTCACTCGTCTGTATCTCTCCCTTTCTCCATCTCACTCGTCTTTTCCTCAACTTTCTCCGTCTTACTCATCTGTATCTCTCCCTTTCTCCGTCTCACTCGTCTGTATATCTCTCCCTTTCTCCGTCTCACTCGTCTTTTCCTCAACTTTCTCCGTCTCACTCGTCTGTATCTCTCCCTTTCTCAGTCTTACTCGCATTCGTCTTTTCTTCAACTTTCTCTGTCTCACTCGTCTTTTCCTCAACTTTCTCCGTCTCACTCGTCTGTATCTCTCCCTTTCTCCGTCTCACTCGTCTGTATCTCTCCCTTTCTCCGTCTCACTCGTCTTTTCCTCAACTTTCTCCGTCTCACTCGTCTGTATCTCTCCCTTTCGCCGTCTCTCTTCTGTATCTCTCCCTTTCTCCGTCTTACTCGCACTCGTCTTTTCCTCAACTTTCTCCGTCTCACTCGTCTGTATCTCTCCCTTTCTCCGTCTCTCGTCTTTTCCTCAACTTTCTCCGTCTCACTCGTCTGTATCTCTCCCTTTCTCCGTCTTACTCGTCTGTATCTCTCCCTTTCTCCGTCTCACTCGTCTTTTCCTCAACTTTCTCCGTCTCACTCGTCTGTATCTCTCCCTTTCTTCGTCTCACTCGTCTGTATCTCTCCCTTTCTCCGTCTCACTCGTCTTTTCCTCAACTTTCTCCGTCTCACTCGTCTGTATCTCTCCCTTTCTCAGTCTTACTCGCATTCGTCTTTTCTTCAACTTTCTCTGTCTCACTCGTCTTTTCCTCAACTTTCTCCGTCTCACTCGTCTGTATCTCTCCCTTTCTCCGTCTCACTCGTCTGTATCTCTCCCTTTCTCCGTCTCTCGTCTTTTCCTCAACTTTCTCCGTCTCACTCGTCTGTATCTCTCCCTTTCTCCGTCTTACTCGTCTGTATCTCTCCCTTTCTCCGTCTCACTCGTCTGTATCTCTCCCTTTCTCCGTCTCACTCGTCTTTTCCTCAACTTTCTCCGTCTCACTCGTCTGTATCTCTCCCTTTCGCCGTCTCTCTTCTGTATCTCTCCCTTTCTCCGTCTTACTCGCACTCGTCTTTTCCTCAACTTTCTCCGTCTCACTCGTCTGTATCTCTCCCTTTCTCCGTCTCTCGTCTTTTCCTCAACTTTCTCCGTCTCACTCGTCTGTATCTCTCCCTTTCTCCGTCTTACTCGTCTGTATCTCTCCCTTTCTCCATCTCACTCGTCTTTTCCTCAACTTTCTCCGTCTCACTCGTCTGTATCTCTCCCTTTCTCCGTCTCACTCCTCTGTATCTCTCCCTTTCTCCGTCTCACTCGTCTGTATCTCTCCCTTTCTCCGTCTCACTCGTCTTTTCCTCAACTTTCTCCATCTCACTCGTCTGTATCTCTCCCTTTCTCCGTCTCACTCGTCTGTATCTCTCCCTTTCTCCGCCTCACTCGTCTTTTCCTCAATTTTATCCGCCTCACTCGCCTGTTTCGCTCCCTTTGTTTTCCTCTTCTTTTTTTATTTCTACCGTCTTTTTATGTGTAACTTGCCTCACTCTCATCTGTCTGCACTGTAAACTCGCAATGTTTTCTGCCTGGAATGCTCAAACTTGATTGGCTGAGGGTTATCACGTGGGATGTCTTAATTCGCATGCAATTGGTCTGCGAGTTTCATCATCCGCTACACCACTACCATAAAGACTACAAAAGCTGCGCCAGTTAAAATAGAAGCGCCTCGTCCGGTTTTAAATCATAACCTTCTGTTTTGGCCATGGGCGTCAGTTTGGTTTGAAATGTACTGGGGACAGACACACATTCGGAAGTGCATTTTCAGAAGTGCTGGGTACAATGACGCCTTCATTTTTTTTTTCTCTTTCGCTCATGTCATGTTTTGAAAAACGATGTCCTGCTTACTAATGTAAATAAAAAAAATGTATACAAAATGTGATGATGTCCGACTCGTTTTATGAAGAAGAAAGCCTTAAGTTTTCAAAAAGCATTATTAAACATATGACCCACTATTCTGCTTCATAAGCTATGTTGACAATATGACATGACGTGGTTAAATGTAGCCTACAATGATTACCAAATTTCTCTCTCATATTGCTCCTCATAACCACTGAAAACGGTTAAAAAACTCGAACCCAAAGTCCAATTATTATGGACGTTATCTGGCATTAAGTGTTTCTGCTTCACATTTTCACTCCCCACGGTACTCATGGGTTTTATATAGGCTACAAGTCTTAACGGGACTTGAGCGTATTTTCA
Source organism: Leuciscus idus (assembly GCA_021554675.1). Taxonomy (NCBI): domain Eukaryota; kingdom Metazoa; phylum Chordata; class Actinopteri; order Cypriniformes; family Leuciscidae; genus Leuciscus; species Leuciscus idus. The sequence continues at coordinate 63,614,987 of CM038621.1, forward strand.
GACGAAAATCGAAATAAATGCGGGGTGCGGTGCGGATGTCACGCTCAACATGGGTGACGCTGCCAATAAAGCAACTAAAAGCTGTCACAAAGAACCAGCAAAAGTAATGATTATGAATAGGCCTATGTCAAATATAGCAGACATTTTAATTGTTTATTAATAAACAAGTGTTTTCTGTCAGTGTCGGATGGAAAGATGAAGTTACGAAGGCACGCAGTAGTGAAGGCACCAAAGAGAAATGCACACTTCATACGGATTGAGCGTTCTGTTTAAAATTTCAAGCTTTCTATAGATGTATTTCTCAGGTCTGTGAGGCAAGTAGGCAACCTTATGTTGAGTTTCGGTTCATTTATGAGACACACTCCAGTTCAGTCGTCGGCGCCTCCGTCATGATTGTCTGTTATATACTTATCAAATCCAGGCAATTGATTGATAAAACATTAATTAAAATTAAGATACAATTAATACTAAATGAAATTCACTTTAGTCTACAAAGTTACATTCCCCCATATGATAATATTGTGCTCAGAAGTTTCTTCATATTGCGTTAGTAGCTGATGATAACACCATAAAAATTGTACTACGAAAGATCTTCATGATAAGCCTGTTTTTGCACTTCCTGCTTTTCCCTGCTTGAGAATTTCTGTCCAATGAATGTGTGGCATGATAAGCTACAATCCCATTTACAGCATTATAGTAAATTATGTGACGTGACTAATCTGCACTCGCATTTAAGCTTGAGCTTTTGTTTGTAATAGGATTAATTGGTTGTTGCTTCTTCCTTTTTGTGTGTCTTTTCTACTTTTGAATAATTTTGTTTTTGTTTTGAACTGTTTTCTTTGGTAAATATGTTGATTTATTTTGTACATTGTTAATTCATTGGAATTTTTTTTTTTTTTTTAATTGTGCATCTGTATAACACACACACACACACACGCACACACACACACACACACACACACACACATACATATATATACTGTTGGGGTGGGCGATATGAGCAAAAATTAATATCATGATATTTTTCACTGTCCGGACGATATCGATATTATATCGCGATATGAGAAAAAAAATTGGAATCACATTTTAGTACACCTTAGTTAAATTACCAAATACCAAAGCAAGACTTAATTTAATTTAAGTTTAATGTTTGCACAGATTACAGTTAACTCTTGTGCAGACATCTTAATAATAAAAATAAAATAATGGTTTGAGATTGAACAAAGCACCAAATAAATGGAACTTTAAAGTATACAAGAAAAAACTATGAGAAATTCATACAAACTAATTCATTAGTGTAAGGAGACAGAATATACAGTTTGTACAGTATAAAAACCATTACGTCTATATGGAGAGTCCCCACAAAGATAGTGGACCAGAGTGTGTGTGTGTGTGTGTGTGTGTGTGTGTGTGTGTGTGTGTGTGTGTGTGTGTGTGTGTGTGTGTGTGTGTGTGTGTGTGTGTGTGTGTGTGTGTGTGTGTCGTGTCCTGGTATTCCATAGCCTACATTGCGGGGAAATGTCTCCACGTGGATAATAATATAATTAGCAGTAAATGTTTTGTAAAAACAAAGATAATAACAGCACCTTTCAACCTTCATGAAAACATGACATCTCAAACATACAGTTTTTTTGTGCTTGAGGAACTTATGGTGTTGCACCCGTGTCTCGCAAATGAAACGGCATTCTAAAAATGCTGCGCTCAAGTTAAGAAGTCCAACTTGCGTCTTATTACCTTGTGTTATTTCCCATTGCACCGCAAAAGATGCATGCTTTATGAACAGCCGCTTAGCACTAGCGATGTGTTCTACGGTACAGTCCTTCATTGAGCGCGTCACAGGACACCAAATCGCCTCCGCAACTTCACGCGTATGAAGTGCCAAATCAGGCATTTCCTTAAACAGCCACAGGTCAGATTTTTCCACTAAAGTAAAGAGCTTATTTCAGTTAGTTTTTCAGTAACTGTTTCGTTTCGTTTATAATTTTATTTCAGTTTACGAAAATGTTTTTTTGACCAATAGTTTTAGTCATAGTTTCAGTTTTTGTTTACGAAAATAACCTTAAAGCTCCCGAGTTCGCAAACTGCAGTTGCATGTGCTCGTTTTATTGCTGTTGTGTGTTTGAGGAGGCGGGTTTGTGCTCTATTAACTTGGACTGTTACCATGTTCTCTGTGTTTAATTATTAATGCCTGTGCATCACGCGAGTTGGAGACAGCAGAGGAAAAGGTTAAATGTTCAATTCAGCCCCAATTCTGTATCGTCATTGGTGTTAAGAGTAGGGGAGAACCGGGGCGAAAGTAACACGGGACGAAAGTAACAAAGCGATTTTCTCAGAGCCTTGACTATATTAGCATTTCAATCTATGACAGCACGTTTAGTACGCAACCCTTGACGGAGCTGCCAAATATCACGTGAATTCGTCATCGTTTCCCGCGGTTAGGTCCGGAAAGCAGTTTTCGAGTTCGATAAGTAAATTACTGAAGCGGTACTTTTTTTCTAATTACAAGTTGTGTTTTTCGTTTCATGTCACACAGTAATGATCAATCTACAGGTTATTAAGTGCTGTAACACATCCTGAAGTTTGCCTTGTCAGAGTTTTTCAGTATGAAAGTAAATCGGGTTTAAATGTCAGGAGTTCCTGTCGGGACGAAAGTAACACTTGTTACTTTTGTCCCGCTATAGTGAAAACAAGTGTTTCTTTTGTCGCGCTGCTAATGTGGTGACTTTCTCTGTGTTGCAGCATTTATTAAAACATGTTTATGTCATATTATACCAACAGAATATGGCAAGAGTGAGGGTCAGTAAGACAGATAGAGAGGTCTGATTCAACCAGATGTTTATGAGAGGGCGTTCACATTTAAATCAGCTGATTTCTGTGTCACCATTTTTTTCACTCAATCTGTTTCCATTTACCCTAGTCACATTTAGGTTTTAGCCATACCTTATAGCTTTTCCACCTCCACCTATGAATTTGCAGGGTTTCCATCCTGATGTTTTTATGCAGATTTTAAATTTATGCATAAAAACAGCTTGATGGAAACATGACTATTGTTACATTATGTTGAGAATTTATATTATGGTAATTTAATTTAATTTTCATATTGTTCATGTTGAAAACACATTTTATCAAATAGATTGACATTGCCAATAAAAAAATATCCTAAACAATTCAAGTTTGTACTGTTAGGTTATTTTTGAAACATTGATGAAACTGAAATTTAAAATGAAAATGTAAATTAACCATTTTTTGCAAAAATAACTAGGCCAAAATATGATTGCAGTTACATGTTAACAAGGTCATACTCAGGTATATTTAGGCTAATAAAAAAAATAATAAAAAAAAACAAACAAAAAAACAAGAGTAACACAAAAAATCTAGCTTGTATATTGTTGTGTTACTTTTGACCCACCTGTGTGTTACTTTCGTCCCAACAGACGGGGTCGAAAGTAACATGAGCAGTCTTAAGTTCAAAGTGAAATTATACTGAAGTCCTTCTACATTTTTACAAAATACCACCTGGTATTGATAGACCACACTTGTGAGTGACTGACCACAGCAAAAATATATCTCTGTCTAAAACATCATCTTTTCAAATGATGTTTTTCTGAAAAATGGTACTTTCGCCCCTGCTCTCCCCTACCAAATTGAACAAAACAATATAAGTGCAAAATTTGAATTTATGAATATCTACGGTATCCTCGGTATCGCAAAATCCATATCATGGCACAACATAATACCGGTATTCACGTTCATACCGGTATAGCGCCCACCCCTAATATACTGTATATATAATGTTGTTGTTTTTTTTGGCTGGTTAAAGATTACTGAATTTGGGGGTGCTTGTTGATGGATGAACATTTGCCATCCACCTGTCAACTTATATAATCATTTACTAATTTGTCTTCTTTGTGGAGTGAGTGTGTGTGTGTATATATATGTGTGTGGTGTGGAGTGTGTTTTTCCTTGTAGGAGCTGTGGCCTCTTTGACATAGGAAATTGACTGTTCCCCTCCCTTCATAGTGGTGGTGTTAACACCATGTGCTGTGACTGATCACTTCACTGGGGCCCTTGTGCTGTGAGTGTGAGCGTTCAGTGTGTGTGTGTGTGTGTGTGTGTGAGGGGAACATAGGTATCTTTTGCGAGGGTGCCTCTTAATAGAGGCCACAGTTTCCTTTTCTTTTTTTCATTATATTTGAATGTTTGGGGCTTGTCTCCTTTTTGTGCCTTAGATTTTTTATAAATTATAATACACTTTTTTAATTTTGCATAAATACCTGTGTCTCCATTTCTTCCTGTCTTTAGAGGGGAACCTATGCAGTGATTACAGTCTCTGGGTGAAATTCCCAGGGTGGCGTAGTCGAAGATCAAACATAGTGTTCCTTTACTCTTCAGAGTACAATCTATTTTGTTATTAAACTCTTTTCCCTTTGTCTATTTCTCGTGGTTGCCACAAATGGATGACCTTAGCACACGTGTGGTTTCGTTCACAGATGTTGGTTCACCTGCAAAAAGGGCAGTGTGAAAGCGAACCACAAAAAACAAACAAAAAAAATCAACATTGTATTTGGTCCGGACTAAAGCAAGTGAACAAGTGAACTAGCACAAGATCAAGTGAATTTCAATTGAATTTCGCTGTGAGAAAAAACACAAATTATTTGGTTTTTAGCGCGATAACAGTTTATACAAGTGATTGCTATGCCAAAGTGGTTTCCACTGAAAATGAAGCTTAAGCGGGACATATTGAATGGCTTGAACAACCGAACACACATTTCCAACCAGTGGCGTAATTTTGTTTTAAAAAGTGTCTGGGACAGGTGTGTGTGGGGGAGGAGGTTGCTATACAATGCTAAGATATATGTACAATATATGTGTACAATAACAATTCTCGGAAAAAGTTAAATTACAATGTCCAGAAATCAATTTTAATAGTACATTGGGTTTTATTTGCCATTTAATGAGATCTACTAATATATATTGTTAGTGGCGAGAATTGTTTTGAGATTTTTTCGAAAAGTAAATGAATTTCCTGCTAGTTATGTTATAGATATAGTTTTATTTATTTGTATTAGGTACATCCGTGCCACGAGTTGTTTCAAAAAGTGGTGGGGACAATATCGACCCTGGCAGAAACCCATATTGCTCTGCGACGTGTCAACGATGGCCGATGAAAAATATAAAAGTCAATATACAGACTTGTGCACACTGAACATGGGTTGGAGCTCTTCATTTTGAACTCTCAAAAAATACCAGATTAATAAAATGTACAAAATGGTCTTAGAGGAACCAATGTCCACCCACCACAGTCTCACAAAATCCTGTGGGAAACACTGTATACCGCAGCAAAATAAATATATAATAATAATTTGCTGCGTGCTTTTATGTGAAGCTTTTATGCTTTTAATGAGAGCGAAATGAAACGGTCTGAATCAGAAGCCGTCGCTGTTGTCAGTCTCTCCTCTTCCTCCAGCTTAACCACGTCCACTTCTGTAGCATTTTTCAAAACTGTGGTGTAATAAAGTATAAAAACTCAGTCGAATCAATATTTTGTGTACAGTTATGTAATTCAGCCATCCAGTATCGTGGACTCACTCTCTCTTGTTTCATACAAACGCTACTGCTGCCATTTTGTGGCTATTGTTTTATACACTGTTGGATTATGAGATACAAACAGGTACGATTTTAAAACTGTTTGATCTAAAAATCAATATATCTTATCCCCATAATTATTTATCTGGTGAAATGCTGTGTAATCAGAGGTATGATTGTATACCATATCTCTTAAAATGTCCTTCTAGTTTGAACTTACCACTGAAACTGCTCTCTCCACGGAAGCTTTGAGTTTAAAGACCAAATTAAATATTTAAACTCAGATCAATATTTCGTGTGGCAAAGTAGCCGTGTTATAAGCGGGATAATGTACATCTCCGCTTCGGGTCCTCATCACCCTGTCGGGGGTTATTTTGAGAGAACAACCAGCTGAATGTACATTAGGGGTGTCAAAATGTACCGTTTCTACGACGATTCGGTATCGGTTCAGTAATAGACCATAACCGATTATAATGTACTGACGCTTTTCTGACGTCATTTGTGGCGTATGTGCTTTGTCGCGGTGGCATCCAATGGCAGAGGGAGGAGAGACGCGAGTGAGAGAAAATTAAAAATGCTCCAACTACTTTAAAAGCCTACATCTGGGCACATTTCGGCTTTTATGAACAACCTGGTAAGCACGACCTGCAGAAGACGCGCGCTGTGTGTGCTCATGTCACGCACAAATAGAATATGCAGGAGGTAATACCACTAACTTGATAAACCACGTTAGCTGTTTTCACCCCGAGCTGTTAACGGCTGGCAGAGTCTGACTGCTTTAGAGATGCGCGGATGAGCTCCAACGTCACTCGAATCCACAGCCAAAAATAAATCATCCGCCCGCCCCAATAACTTTCTCTGATTTAAGTATCTGCACCCGATGGTCAAATTACAATTATTCTGGGTTGTTACGCGTGATTATAAATGGATGATCGTCACCTTCAACAGCGGATTCGGCGACGGTTGATGCGCGCATCTCTATGGTAATATGGGACATTCTACCAGAAACGTACATTATCTGTCCTTGAATTGTTACAGTGAATAAAAAAGTATTTCATCCAAAAATTTCTAAAACTGGCTCATAGTTGATTTCTGTGAGTTGTTCTGTAAAGGAATATGTCATTCATTAGGTTCTCAGATATTTTTTTCTTTATTAAAAACACTTTTGAAAATTACAAATCCTGTCCATGCCCTTGTCCTCAGCCAAATTGGAGCTACAGCTTTCATAGTTTTGTTATGCTACAAACTGTTATTTAAAAAAAAAAAACTCATCAATAACAAGTTTAAGCTGTTATCATTCACATCAACTGATCAAAAACATAAAATTATATATAAATTCTACAAATAAATTCTATTTTACAACTGTCCCCATGTTTTGGTCAGTCCTGTCACGTTTACATAAAACTCTACATAAAATGTGTGAAATACACCTTTAAGGGTATCACTCAGAGGAAGTGACATCATTTGACCCAGGTGAAGCTTACATTGATTAAGGCTGAATTGTTTCTTTGAATTGTATGATTTTAAGCTTGTTTTTGTATGTTTTTTTTAGGAAGACGAGCTAAAGGGTCAGGCCCTGTCACGGTTAAACATTCCAGAAAATAATGAAAATGTTTTAAATCCAAAACATGTCTAAAAAGGTTATTGAAATTCCTTGCTTGCATGTTAACAGTTTTTATGCTAGCATGCTAGCAGGCTGAGTAATGGCAGTTTACAATGGCCAACCGTCAGGCCCTGTCACATCAGGCCCTGTCACATTCCTGTGTGACACGGCCTTACAAATTAATGTTATTGTTCTTTTTTATTACATTTATTGCATATGTTATGTATTTAACGCATGCAATAGTAAAATGAAGGCCAAGGTGCTTGATTTTTATACAACTGTGGCCATGGAAGTGATTTAAACACCTAAATTCAATTATTTGGAGGGCTGTCCCAATACTTTTGGCAATATTATGTATGTCCTTGGCTGAATTTTACCATAGTCTAATATTACTTTAACATTAAAATTATAATAATAATTTAAAAAAGAAATGCCAATCAAAACTTAAATAAAGAACACAAAACATAACTTTTTCTGCATCATCAAAATCCATAAAGTCAGTCCTGTCACAGTACCGTCAGTCCTGTCACACCATGGTCAGTCCTGTCACACAGGAAATTATGATAAAAGTGTAATATTTGAGGAAATATTAATTAATTAATCTCTTTAACTGTGTAGATGAAGGTGGGGGTATATATCCACTACTATGTTTTTATAAAAATCTCCTATGTAAAGGTAGTTATTTTACAACTATATGAGTGCCTGCGGGTATTCTGTGATTTTGTGTACTACAGTTGACCGAAAAGTTACTTATATTTCTTAAAGGAATTATAAAACCATGTTAGATACAATCAGGGACATGTGATCAATAAGAAAATGCTATCTGTATCAAAGAAATTCATTAGGAAACCATTCTAACATATACAAATTTGTCTGTGACAGGGCCTGACATTTTAGGGGTGAAATGCGTATAAAAATGTATTTTATTTAATCATAAAAACATGCTGAGATGGGATGATATGTGTTTCTCATAGTTTAACATGTCCTCCATATGTCTCAACGTTCAGATTTAAGAAAAGTATATTTTTTTCCCCAAGATTTTTTAAAGTGGAAATGTACGTTTCTGGTAGAATGTCCCATATAATACATTGATTAATGAGCGCTGCTTTTAAATGAACATTTCTTTAAAACAAAATGTATTTGACAGATGTTCCTTTTCTTAATGGCATAAACAAGCTTTACTCCCTTGAAACTTGAACTGGAATGTCACTGTTTCTGTCACTGCGACATCCCGAACAGGCGAGCACGCGCGAGCACGCGCGAGCACATCACTTTTGAAGTCAAATTTAAAATTGAGGATGCGGTGAATCCGTGTATCATTCGTTCAGTCGTTTTTTGAATTAATATTGAATATAGAAAAATGAGAAAACGGTTCCTTTTTCGTTTTTCTTTTTTTACAAAAAAACGAAAAACAAGAATTCAGCTGGATTTCTCGTTTTTCGTTCTCAGTTAGAAAAATGAATAAACAGCTTGAATATTCGATTTCTACACGTGGGCGGGAATTAAAAGCCCCTTTCCTCTGATTTGTCAGCCGAAGATCAAACTGTTCCGTCATCAGTTCTGCACAGCAGAATAAGAGTCCTCCGTTGTGCGGATTCTTAACGCATTTATTGCAACTACATTTAATCTTTTTCTCATCAAACCACCAGACTAACGAATGTCTCGACACAACCCGTACCGGGGAATAGACTAGATAGGGCTTTCTTCTGTGTATATATAAATTCACCTACGATTGCATCAGCTGGCTATATGGGCAGGGTAAATGACGGCTGTTAGCCTATCATTGTCGCCCTTGCCCAGTAATTATTATTATTTTTTATTATAAATTAAGATATAAATCAATATAATTAGTTGTAAATGTATTTTTTTTAACACTAATACAAAAAGAAAAGAATAATGCATTGACTATATAATTGGCCTATTTTAACGTTAACGTATAAACTGTCATTCAGACTGACTAGCCTATCTAACAACTGGAGAAGTTTTATGATGTAGGCCTTGTGTTTTATTAAAATGTATTATAATTTATATCTCTAGGATGCGCGCTTGTGCGTGGCGCGCCGGGTCATGTTGAGAGGGAAACGCGCGCGTCACATCGTTGTAAAAAAAGCATATTCATAAATAGTGTAAAAGACCGGTAAATAAAATACAACATTAACATTATAAACACTATTAATAACAACATAATATGCGTATTTTAACGAGAAACTGAAACTGTACAGAGCAGACGTTGGTTTCGGGCATCTCTCATTCGTCCAGTAGCCTATCCATATTTGCAATGTAACATTTGGATGCTAATTAATAATGTAAAGAAGGCTTCGTACTTCATTCGAGCCCCAATATACACGTGAATCAGCATCTTCACAGCAAGGGAAATTAGTTTGGAATGTCAACAGACCAATTAAGCAGAATAACGTTTTATATGTTTGGTTGACTGTGTTTTATTTTAATAACGAACAGGCTGCGACACCCGACATCACTTGGATGTGTTGCTCAACAGGGGATTTAATAGTTACTGTCGTTTAATACTCTCATTCGAAACAGTAACATTTATATGTCTATTTATGTACTTTCAAAATGACTACAACATATCATGCCTTTGAAATTATTATATAAGAATAATTATTATTATAAATGATTATTATATTCTTTCTGGCGCACACCAAAAATCAACCAAAATAGCCTACAGCCAATAGCCTTCTTGGCGCGCCTATATATTTTTGAAGGTCAACATTAAGATTAATCACATCGTGCTTCATGTTAAAAAAAAAAACAAAAAAACCGTGACTTGACTTTACAATCCGGAAAATAGCTAATTATTTCACGGACCCCCTGGCACTTGAGAACTCCTGGTCTACACAGAAGAAAGCCCCATTCTAGTCTATTCCCCGGTACGGGTTGTGTCGAGACATTCGTTAGTCTGGTGGTTTGATGAGAAAAAGATTAAATGTAGTTGCAATAAATGCGTTAAGAATCCGCACAACGGAGGACTCTTATTCTACTGTGCAGAACTGATGACGGAACAGTTTGATCTTCGGCTGACAAATCAGAGGAAATGGGCTTTTAATTCCCGCCCACGTGTAGAAATCGAATATTCAAGCTGTTTATTCATTTTTCTAACTGAGAACGAAAAACGAAAAATCCAGCTGAATTCTTGTTTTTCGTTTTTTGGAAAAAATGAAAAAACGAAAAAGGAACCGTTTTCAAAATTTTCTACTTTCAATGTTAATTCAAAAAACGACTGAACGAATGATACACGGATTGCGGTGCATCGCGATGCATTGTGATATCGAATTGAACTGAATCGATGACATGATAATCGTAATCGAACCGAACCGTGAGACCAGTGTAGGTTCACACCTCTAATGTACATTATCCCTTAAAAGTAGTAGTATGAGGCAAATTTAGCAAAAACACACCGGAAGCGTGAATGCTCAAAGGCATTAATGTAGGTAATTGCACGTATACATGTAAGCAACAAAATATTATAGTGTTTCACAAAATGTAACTATTGTAGCAGAGCAGGCGTGGTTGACTCAAATTGATATAATCTCCGACTACGCCACCTGGGGAATTTCACCCCAAGAATTTAACACAACCTCTAAACACAGGCACACACAGGTTCTAATCACTGTTGGAATCAGAGACATAGGTAATGAAAAAGATTTTATTAATTATTAAAAGACATAATGATTATAAAAGGCGTTGACCAGCAATCACTCTCATCTATTTACTTAATTCTATCATTGGCAGCAGAGGAACCTGGGCTTACCCACAGGGGCAGTCTCAAGATGTCACCCTTATGAAAATTACTCTATTCGCAGTGCACACACTAACACACACTCAACGACTCATGTCAGAGAAGACCACGACACACAGTGAAGACGTCACCACCTAAATGGTCACTCGCCTGCCCCCGGGTGCCCAGGCCCTGCTAACAAACAAAAGAAAAAAAGACATTATCAACCAGTGATATGCAAAAAGAACAAAATTATATAACCATAAGTCACCAATACAATAATCAAACCAAAATAAACATACACATTCAAAAAGATAAATCAATTAAAGAAATAAACAGAAGACACTCAAGACAGTTCACTCGAGACGGTTCACTCGAAACAGAACACTCGGGTCAGTTCACTCGGGTCAGTTCACTCGAAACAGAACACTCGGGTCAGTTCACTCGAAACAGAACACTCGGGTCAGTTCACTCGAAACAGAACACTCGAAACAGAACACTCGGGTCAGTTCACTTGAAAGAGTTCACTTAAAACAGAACACTCGGGTCAGTTCACTCGAAACAGAACACTCGAAACAGAACACTCGGGTCAGTTCACTCGGGTCAGTTCACTCGAAACAGAACACTCGGGTCAGTTCACTCGAAACAGAACACTCGGGTCAGTTCACTCGAAACAGAACACTCGAAACAGAACACTCGGGTCAGTTCACTCGAAACAGAACACTCGAAACAGAACACTCGAAACAGAACACTCGGGTCAGTTCACTTGAAAGAGTTCACTTAAAACAGAACAGTTGAAAGAGTTAAAACAGAACAGCAGCCGATGAGGAGCAGAGCAAACAGCACTTTACGATGAAGCACAGGGCAGATAATTCTCATGCAGGACGCCGCTATTGTCCTTATCGCGTGCCTAAAAACAAAACGAAAAGGTGTTACACTGCAATTCCTTTTCCCTTGGCTTCACGCTCGAGCAGTATACTGACTGAAACTCTTCCCGCACTGATCACATGAGAACGGCTTCTCTCCGGTGTGGATCCTCATGTGAATCTAAAGACTTTGTTTGGTTGTGAAACTCTTTCCACACTGAGTGCAGGTGAAAGATTTCTTGGCTCTTCTTTTCTTTAAAACTGTCTTTTTAGCCTTTGAGCGACTCAAAGATTTTTCTCCAGGTTTAACATGATGTTCCTCCTTCACTTCACTCAGTTCTTCACTCTCCTCCTTCACTTCACTCAGTTCTTCTCTCTCCTCCTCCACTTCACTCTCCTCCTTCACTTCACTCAGTTCTTCTCTCTCCTCCTTCACTTCACTCAGTTCTTCAGTCTCCTCCTTCACTTCACTTCACATCAAAAACATCAACAGTGAACAATGTTCAAAAAGCCAGCTCACGTGTTCCTTCGACGAGTAGTGTATCAGTATCGGTACGCCCCTAGTTTAGCACATACGTTCTGCAAACTGTGCTCTATTGTTCTAGAAAACAGTACAACTATTGTCAAGTAAAAATCGATAAGCTCATATTATGAAATACTACACCAGAAAATTAGCCTGGATGCCAGCGGAACTTAGCCCCGCCAACAACATTTGAGGTCGGGAAGTTCGGTCTCGACTTGATCCGTTGTGGAGCAACTATGCTCGAACCAGAGCTGTTCGGACCAATCTAATTGTCAGGGCGGGCTTTATACGATGATGGACAGATGATCAACAGTAACGTAATCATCCACGTCACCAAAGAGCGCTTGGGTTGAATTCGTTTACAACAAAGATGGCTGCCACTGGAGAACTGAGATGTGTAGATTCCGGCATCGCGTCTGTTATAGAAGATATCGACAGCGCATTAATTTTAAAAGAGGAACAGAGAACCACGATCAAGGCATTTGTCGATCGGATAGATGAATGTCCGTTGCTCTGATTGGTTGTAGGTCTATCCAACTGTAGTCCAGTCATTTTATGAAAAAAGGTTGAACAAATGGCAACAGAAGCAAACTCAACTGATTTTGTATCCTCAGTATGTCCTGAGTAAGGAAAAAAAAAGTCCTGAAGAATCCCATTAGGGGAAAGTTTTGAAAAAGACCCTAATATAGCCTATTCATTTTTTTTCTCACGTGAATAGGGTAACATTTTTAACCTTTAGATATCACCATGAAAATTACTGAGTTGATTACTTACATCAAGACAAACAAAAAATGTATTACACGTTTTTTGAAATTGTTTGTTAACATGGACAAACGGCGCATAATCTAATTACATGTGTGCTGATTTGCATAAATACCACAACAGATCTAAACAGTGGGTATAGCGTTTTTAAAACCTTCAGTGATTCAGAAATGCAACTGTCAACTCTCACCTGTCAACTTTCACTAAGCTGTCACGATTTCCTTGTGTTTTTCCTACATGGATTATTTAACCTACATTAATAAAACATACCTGGTGATCAACTACAATTTATTGGGAACATCTGGATGTGTGTTGAGCTGTGGTACGACTATTATTGGTGAAACGATGTCAAGTTTAGGATTAGCGAATAGTTTCATTAGCTTGCTAACACAGGTAGCAGCAGCAAAAAACTTGTTAGCTGTCTTGAAATTAATCGACTTGAATTACTTACATGGCAGTGTAATGCCTACGATAATTCAATTCAAATTTCAATTCAAATTTATTTGTATAGCGCTTTTCACAATACATATTGTCTCAAAGCAGCTTTACAGAAAGTGCATTTCAGAAATGTACATAGAAAAATACAGTTAGTTAATCATGCATTAATTTAGGGCATAACATATCGCCGGCGTGGAGTCGTCTCCTCAGGGGCGTGGAGTCGTCTCTGCATGGGTGTTGGGGCATCTGAAGTTTCCATGAGAGGCTGGATACAAATTGGAGCTGACGAACTCTATTTACCTCGGGACTAGCGTCCCGAGATAACGACAGAAAAGCAGATGGGAAATAATTAGCGTAGCTGCTGTTCATAATATTAATGCATTCAATCTGATTCAACTGTAGTATAAAAGGTAAGTATTATGTGAATGCTTGGCTAAAGAGATGCGTCTTTAATCTAGTTTTAAACTGGGACAGCGAATCTGAGCCTCGAACAATATCAGGAAGGCCATTCCAGAGTTTAGGAGCTAAATGTGAAAATGCCCTCCCTCCTTTAGTGGTCTTAGATATCCTAGGAATGACCAGAAGCCTCGAATTTAGTGATCTTAAAGAGCGCGATGGATTGTAGGGCGATAGAAGTTCCGTTAAATACCCAGGAGCTAAACCATTTAGGGCTTTATAGGTCATTAGTAATACTTTGTAATTGATACGGAACTTAATAGGTAACCAGTGTAGAGATGATAGAATTGGTGTTATATGATCATATTTTCTTGATCTAGTAAGAACTCTAGCAGCTGCATTTTGGACTAACTGTAGCTTGTTTATTGAGGATGTAGGACAACCAGCTAATAAAGCATTACAGTAATCTAGTCTCGAGGTCATGAATGCATGAACTAACTTTTCAGCATCAGAGACAGATAGCATATTACGTAGCTTAGCAATGTTTCTAAGGTGGAAAAAGGCTGTTCTTGTAACATATGAAATTTGATTTTCGAAAGACAAGTTGCGATCTAGTATAACCCCCAGGTCTTTTACTGTAGTGGATAAAGTAACAGGACATCCTTCTAAATTGAAGTTGTATTGTAAGAGGTTTTGTGGGCAGTTTTTTGGACCCATAAGTAATACCTCCATTTTATCTGAATTTAATAGCAGAAAATTACACGTCATCCAGTATTTTATATCTTTAACACACTCTGTCAATTTAGATAATTTATTGTTTTCATCTGGTCGTGATGAAATATATAATTGAGTGTCATCAGCATAACAGTGGAAATTAATTCCATGTTTTCTTATAATATTACCAAGTGGCAGCATGTATATTGAGAATAGCAGAGGGCCTAACACAGATCCTTGCGGCACTCCATAGTTTACTGACGTTATCTTCGATTTTTCCCCCTTTAAACAGACAAAATGGTAGCGGTCTGATAAGTACGATCTAAACCAGCTTAATGCCTGTCCATGAACACAAGTGTAGTTTTGTAGTCGATCTAAGAGTATTTTGTGATCTATAGTGTCGAACGCAGCGCTAAGATCGAGTAAAACTAATATTGAGATATAGCCTTGGTCAGAAGCTAGAAGTAAATCATTTATAATTTTAACGAGCGCAGTTTCAGTGCTATGATGCGGCCTGAATCCTGACTGAAATTTTTCATAGATATAATTTTCTTGCAAGAAAGAGCACAATTGAGCGGACACAACTTTTTCTAGTATTTTAGACATAAATGGTAGATTTGAAATGGGTCTATAATTTGCTAGGTTATTATGATCTAATTGCGGTTTCTTAATAAGAGGTTTTATAACTGCCAACTTGAATATTCTCGGAACATGACCTAAAAATAAAGATGAGTTAATAATATTGAGAAGAGGCTCTTCCACTACAGGTAACACTTCTTTCAGTAGTTTAGTGGGTATTGGGTCTAATAAACATGTTGTTGGTTTAGATGCAATGATAAGTTTATTTAGCTCTTCCTGTCCTATAGTTGTAAAGCAGTGTAGTTTTTCTTGAGGGGCGATAATTGAGGCTGAATCATAAGACACCATTAAAGATTGTACATTTACAATTGTGTTTCTGATGCTTTCTATTTTCTCAGTGAAGAAGTTCATGAAATCATTACTACTGAACTGTAACGGGATATTTTGTTCGGGTGACATCTGTTTATTTGTTAGTCTAGCCACGGTGTTAAATAAAAACCTTGGATTATTTTGGTTATTTTCTATTAGTTTGCGGAGATGCTCAGCCCTGGCTGCTTTTAGGGCCTTTTTATAATGTGACATACTGTCTTTCCACGCGATTCTAAAGACCTCTAAATTAGTTTGTTTCCATTTACGCTCTAAATTTCGAGTTTCTCTCTTGATAACATGCGTAGCACTGTTATACCATGGCGCTTCAGTTTTCTCTCTAACCTTTTTTAATCTAATTGGTGCAACGATGTCTAATGTACTAGAGAAAATGGTGCTCATAGTGCTAGTCATTTCCTCTAGTTCATCCGTTTGTTTGGCTTCACTGAGCAGCTGAGATAGATCAGGTAAGCTATTTGAGAATCTATCTATAGTGGTTGGAATGATTGTTCTGCCTGGTCGATAACGTGGCGCAACATGACAAATTTCAGCAGTACGTAGTATGCAAGTTACCATGTAATGGTCAGTGACATCATCACTTTGCGGTATAATATCAATATCGGTTGGATTGGTTCCATGTGATATAATTAAATCTAGCGTATGATTAAGACGATGAGTGGGACCAGTGACGTTTTGCTTGACCCCAAAGGAGTTTAATAAATCTGTAAACGCAGCCCCTAACGCATCATTTGTGTTATCTACGTGTATGTTAAAATCTCCAACAATTAATGCTTTATCGACATTGACTAATAGGTCTGAGAGAAAATCTGCAAACTCTTTTAGGAAATCAACGTAAGGCCCAGGCGGTCTATATACGGTAGCCAAGGCTAGAGATAATAGGGATTTATTTCTTACATCTAAGAGTGTAACATTTAGTACAAGTACTTCAAACGAATTAAACCTGTGACCTGTTTTTTGAGTAACATTAAGAATATCTCTATAGATTGTTGCAACACCGCCGCCACGACCAATCGGGGCTCATGCTTATAACAGTATCCAGGAGGAGTAGACTCATTAATACCGAAATAATCATTTGGTTTAAGCCAGGTTTCAGTAAGGCAAAGTACATCGAAACTATTATCTGTGACCATTTAATTTACAATAACTGCCTTAGGTGTGAGCGATCTAATGTTTAGAAGACCTAGCTTTATAAATTGTTTTTGTTCACTAATATTGAGATTTTCTGGTTTAATCACAATTACATTTTTCCTAGATCCTACAGTAGATTTAATGTTTGACCTCACTAAACGAGGAACAGACACATTTTCTATATAATGTTCTACAATGGTACTTATATCAGTTAAGTTTGGACAGCAAAGAGTGTGATTTGGACTTTGACTTACTAGTCATATGGTGTGCAACGCCTTGGAGATGTTGTCCGACAGAAGAGCCGCTCCGATTCTGCTGGGGTGAAGTCCATCAGCACGGAAGAGCCTAGGTCGCTCCCAGAACAGATTCCAATTATTTACAAAGAGCAGTCTCTGTTCATTACACCATGACATTAACCATTCATTTAGAGCAAATAATCTACTGAACCTTTCATGTCCTAGTCGGTACGTGGGAAGCAGTCCAGACACGATGATCGTTGTTTCAGGCGATGTGCTGCGTACCGTCTCGATCAGGCTCCTGTAGTCCTTCTTCAGAACCTCTGTCTGCCGCAGCCTGATGTCGTTCGTTCCCGCTGTTGTGGCGAATTCATAGTTCTTTTCGGTTCAGGTCTCAAAGAAGTTTCTCAGAGTCGAGGTTCCAGGTCAGAAGAATTTACTTTATTGTACAAACAACAAAGGAGAAGCCGGCCGGCCGTCCGGACATCTAAAGTTACATTGGCCAGTGTTCATGTCTTATACTTTTTCTTATCTCTAGGTGCCCAATGGGCACTCTCAAATCTATCTTTTCCCCTCTGTCACGCCTGGTGACCTTGACACAGTTAGACATGTCTTCTCTATTGGTCAAACCTCACACAATGGTGCTCTGTTTCATACAGTGTTTTTGACACTTTGCATTGCTGATGCAAGCTGGTTATTTTCCATTCTCTCATCCTTTCTCAGACCCATTTTGTCATGCTTGTCATTTTCATTACATCATACTTAGACATGAATCAAGGAAATTCTCCAACACCGCGTGCAGCACGACAGCTCCGACGCGCTCGTCACCATTCAGGATCTTAGGGACCTGCGCAGCCAAATCGAGAACACGAGCACCAGGAAAGCAGTGAGTGCACACCTTACCTTTACCTGAGGTAGCGTGTACATGCCGGACGATGGAAGTACCGATGATCACAGCGTCGCGTCCCGTCTCGCGAAGAGGGGAGAAGCGGTTCCGGGTGGAGATCTCGAAGGCCGGGAGGGGCGGAGAGGTCCTTGCTCTGGTCCTGGCTCGCGTCTTCCGCTGTGGAATCACCCAGGGTCCGTGGTGTTGTGTCGGTGCCGGAGTGAATGAAACCAGGGATGATCGCGTCCTGGTTGCTCGCGTCCTGTGCAGAGAAACACACGGAGTAGACGAGGTCGGAGTCAAAAGGTTACTAACCACTGACTTGTGAGCATCGTCGCGTGATGTTTCAAGCGCTGATCGCCGATCTATATAGCTTTTTAATTATTATAGCTTATAGCTACGATTATAGCTTTAAGTGATACAGGTGTAAAAAAGACGATCGATAGGCGCGGCCACGCGTGTAATGCTAGCGGGCTAAGGCTAGTAGCGGAAGTTCGGAAAGTTGGATATAAGTAGCGATATCAAAGCAATCCGATTGTTTTTTAAATAGAATAGTATTCCAGATATGTTCACACGCTGTAAAAATGAAAGTGTCCGTTTGTAAAAGAGTGTAAAGAAGAAAATCACGGTTTATGAATTAATTCGACGGAGCTCCAAACACAACAACGCACTCTTTGATAATCCATTTATCCATATCTTAATGAATGATAGGGTTGGGTACCGATGTTGACTCAATAAATTCAACTGTAAACTGACAATAAACTCTTTATTGTTCCATCGCATACAACATAGCCGCTCTTCCTCTCATAGGACGCCAGACTGAACTTCAAAAAACAAATCACGCATAAAGGGTGCTCTTTGCACATGCGCAGTAAAAGAAAACATAACTTAATCTCCCTTTTTTCTTAAAAAAAATAAAATAATGTTTGTTATTATTATAACAGGATAACTTAAGTGCTTCAGTTTAAATGACTAGACATTGACAAAACATAAGCAAATAATTGTCAAATCCATTCAGTGCTTAAGATAGCAAACACCTGTGCTGAGAGCTTTCAGAAGGCCAAGTGCAGATGCACCCTTTTTTGTCAAGCAGTTAGCAAGCTGCTCTTTAGTGTCTGACCACAAGATCTGCTGAATAGTTCCAGAGTGTATAAGTTCCTTCATACTGCTTATTTCCAGGCGCAGTCTCGTTTCGGTTACAGATTTTGTAGATTTGAGAGCATCGAGAAGGGAATGATTGTCTATTACACACACAATAGGCACATTGATGCATGAGCAGCCACCAGTGGTAATCTCAGAATATAGTGTAGCGAGAAAAACTGCACTATCAACTCCATCTGCAAGTGCCAAAGTCTTTCCTGCTAAGGTACTCCGTACAACTCTCCTGATCCGTTTTGACTGCCAAGATGCATGATGAAATGTCCACCCTGCGTGCCACCGTCCTGAAGATTTCCCATTGAGGAATCACTGTACACCACCAATTTAACAGCACTGTTTTCCCCTAAGTACTGGAACCTCAAGATGACCTCTTCTGATTTCAGTTTTCTGATAAGTTTATTTGCACAATGCAGGGTCTGAACAGTAGCATGCTTTGTGTTAGATGCCAACATGGATATGTCATATATTATGTCAGGTCGGCTTTGCCTGGCAACCCACAATATTTGTCCAATCTTTTATTTTAGCATATCCATCTCAACGTCTGTCAATGAAACTTCACGTTGTGTTGCTCTGGTTGGGTCCACTGGGATGGGTTGCAGATTTTTTATATATGTTTCTTGTTGTACTTGTATTTCATCCTCCTTAGAATGTACTTCTATTCCAATGTAGCTGAAACTGTCATGTTCTTCCCGTCCGACTTAAAAAAGGCAGCTTTCAATTGAGGAATGATATTTATGGAGTGCTTACGTTGCTGACGGGACGAGCAGCCTTATGGGGAACGGCGGTGTGGGAGAACCAGGACCATTGCTGCGCCTCGTTCCACGCACTATCCGCCAAGATGAGGAAGGTCTTCGACCGAGCTGTAGCCGGCAAGGAGGCTGCCAGAAGACTCAAACAGGGGGGCGGTTCTGTAGCTGACTACTCCATTGAGTTCCGCACGCTGGCGGCTGAGTGCAAGTGGAACGAGGAGGCGCAGTGGGATATGTTCCTGCATGGGCTGGCCGACCGGGTTCAAAAAGAGATCTACATGCTAGACCTGCCTCCCAAACTCAACGGACTCATCGACCTGGCGCTACGGATAGATGCCCGCATCGGTCGTCTGAATCAGCACTCTCGTCCGAATCAGCACTCTCGTCCCACTCGAGGGGAGAGCTCGGCTTTCCCGGGAGGAGAGAGAAAGGCGGAGGTCCCATGGACTCTGCCTCTACTGCCGTGGCTCTGGACATTTTCTACGCTATTGCCCAGTAAAAGAGCAAGCCCGATAGTAAAGTTGAGGCTACTATCTGGTGGGATCTCCGTCGGGAAGTCCTCATCATCCACTGTCCTTCCGGTAAGACTGAGATGGGCCAACAGCACGTACACCTGTCAAGCACTTCTGGACTCTGGAGCGGAGGGTAATTTCATGGACCTACATCTTGCACATGAATTACACCTCCCCATCACATCTCTCTCTCACCAGATCTTCGTCTGTGCTCTTAATGGTCAAGAACTCCCTAACATCTCACTCACTACTGGACCCATAACCCTCGTCACCTCCGGCAACCACACCGAGATTATCCCTTTCCTCCTTATGGACTCCCCTGTCGCACCCATTGTGTTGGGCCACCCATGGCTTGTCAAGCACAATCCTCGTGTGGATTGGGGCTCTAACTCCATCACGTCTTTCGGTTACATGGCCTCCCGATGGACGTGGTTTCTGACAGGGGTTCCCAATTTGTGTCCAAATTCTGGCAAGAGTTTTGTAGGTTATTGGGAGCTACGGTCAGCTTGTCTTCGGGTTATCATCCCCAGAGTAATGGTCAGTCCGAGCGAGCCAACCAAGATCTGAAGAGAATGTTGCGATGTTTGGTATCCAAAAATCTTTCATCCTGGAGCCAACAACTTTCTATGGTTGAGTACGCTCATAACTCGTTACCAGTGTCATCCACGGGCCTCTCTCCGTTTGAGTGTAGTTTAGGGTACCAGCCACCAATTTTTCCGAGTCTGGAATCCGAGATCGCGGTCCCCTCCGCTCATGCCTTCGTCCAGAGGTGCCACCACACATGGACCAGAGCCCGTGAGACTGCTCCAGGTGGGGGCGCGCACTAAGGCTAAGGCCGATCGCCACCGGTCAAGGCTGTCACCGGTCACCGGTCAAGGTATACGTCGTGGGTCAAAAAGTGTGGCTTTCTACCAAGAACATTCCGCTCCGTTACGTTTCCAACAAGTTAGCTCCCAAATTTATTGGCCCGTTCCTTGTCACCAAGATTATTAGTCCGGTGACAGTCCGACTCAAACTTCCTCCGGCATACAGGAGAATGCATCCCGCCTTTCATGTGTTAAAGATCAAACCCGTGTTTTACTCTCGCATTAATCCGCCGACCCCGGTCGTGTGTGTGGGGTGTCTCGTTACGCTGATTGTTTTATGTGGTTGTTACCACTGATTATCAGCGATCAGCGGCAGCTGCATGTCATCACACCAGGTTATTTAATGCCCTGTCTTTCGTCAACTAGTCTCTCCTCTTCCACCGGATCCAGGCCGTATCCAGATCTGATGAAGGACCTGCGCCTGGACGCGATGACAACGCAGTCCTGAAGTGTCAACTAGTCTCTCCTCTTCCGCCGGATCCAGGCCGTATCCAGATCCGATGAAGGACCTGCTCCTGGACGCGACGACAACGCAGTACTGAAGTGTCAACCAGTCTCTCCATTTACTGAAGTGAGGTGGACCCCGGCCGTATCCAGATCAGATGGTGGATCTGAACCTGGACCCAACCATGACGAATCAGCACATATGTAATTAGATTATGCACCGGTTGTCCATGTTAACAAACAATTTCAAAAAACTTGTAATACATTTTTTGTTTGTCTTGATGTAAGTAATCAACTCAGTAATTTTCATGGTGATATCTAAAGGTTAAAAATGTTACCCTATTCACGTGAGAAAAAAAATGTATACGTATGAATAGGCTATATTTGGGTCTTTTTCGAAACTTTCCCCTAATGGGATTCTTCTGGACTTTTTTTTCCTTACTCAGGACATATTGAGGATACAAAATCAGTTGAGTTTGCTTCTGTTGCAATTTGTTCAAGGTTGACCCCCATTTTGGTTTAAAATGACTGGACTACTGAGTGCAGAGGCATTTTCTTTCCTGGTTCGGTTGAAACACGCCT
The DNA here is from genome assembly GCA_021554675.1 of Leuciscus idus. Taxonomy (NCBI): domain Eukaryota; kingdom Metazoa; phylum Chordata; class Actinopteri; order Cypriniformes; family Leuciscidae; genus Leuciscus; species Leuciscus idus. Next base: position 63,637,141 of record CM038621.1, read on the forward strand.
CTTAATCACAGCCCAATGGAGCAGATCAGACTCATATTCTGACTAGAATCTGAGTATGACGACGACAAGCTACCAGAAAATAAGACATTGCTTAAAATCCTTATTGTAGGGAATATGTGATTAGAAATAAAATGCACAGTTGTCTCAAATAAACATGAGTCATCTCAACAGGCCTAGGGGAAAATGTTGCCATTGCATATGAATGATGCGTATGAGAATACTTGACAGCCACATGAACTGGGTTTTTATTGCAAGCCCGGAGAGGTTTTCAGCCCATCTACGAAAAGAAGAGAGCAATTTGAAAAAGATTATCACTGTACAAGTGGTAACTGGATAATAACCATAAAATGGGCAGTCAATAAACATGTTAATTTACTGCATGTACTCAAAAGAAAATCACTAGTTTTAAAAAATATGAACACATTTAATTGCACACAGCGTCTCTCTGTAATGGTTATGTTCAGTTTGTGGACTCTTATGTTGAGTTTCCTTTGGTTCCTATGTTACTTTCCTGTTTAGTTCATGTTCCATTGTTTATTTGTTTCTAAGTTTACTCATTGGCTAATTGATTACATTCACTTGTGTGTTGTTGTGCTGCTCATATAGCAATACACAACAGAACAAAACAGTTCTTCTCTTAATCCTGTAATTTGATTCTTGCCTTCTTTGTTTTTGTAATTAAAATAAATCTGCTGCAGTTGAGATCCTCTGTTCTTAAAAAATCCTATAAGCAATAACTGAACAGATTGCACTATATGGCAGCAAGATATCTGGACCATCTACGGGCCAAGCCAGATTCCACCATATCTTTATGCACACAATATTAATCTTTTACAATGTAATCCTTTTATATTTAATATTTGGCATGTTTGTGTGCTGTTGCGCGTCCCTTTGTGTGTAATAAGCAGTGGAAGTGCGTTGTGGACCTGTCTATAGGCGCTGTTTAAATAACAAAAAATACTGCGCCATTGACTTTAGACCAGGTTTCAGTCGGTCAATGGCTCAGTCTATTTCAGTTCCTTAAAATATCAACTCGCCAACCATGCGCCTGAACACACATCGTTTTCAGACCAGCAGCCCATGGGTGCACAGATGGGCGCAAATGCATTTGCTATGTAAACAACGTGGTGCAGTTAACAATAAACAATACTTTTATCAACCTTAGTTAATTATGTAGACGAAATACTCCAAGGCTCTCACGTGGTGAAGTAAACAGCCTTTAATAAACTGTTACCAATTTAAGCATCAAGAACGGCAAAACAAACACTGTCGGCCAACATCGGTTAACAGCATGTAGGCTTCAATGTTATCGTCTAAACGTCTATTAATAAAAATGTCAGACAATGAATAACAAAGCTCTGAAAAGTGTTTTGAATCAATAAATGAACATTTCAGAAGTTTTTATTTTTGACAAATAGCCTATTAAACTAGAAACAAAATGATGAAGATTGGAACTAAGACCGCTTGAAGCACAGTGAGGCTCATGTTGAAACACTGACCACACAGCTATCGTCTGAGCACTGTTTCATGAGCATGAACTTAAGGTCTCATGCAAAGCCTCATTGATGTGACATTTTTCTATTGCAATGTTTATGTTGAAATGTTTTCATTATTTATGAAAGAGAATTATAATAATCATAACAATCTACTGAAAAGCCTATATAATTCTTAATTAATGCTGAAACACAAATGCTGCCGACTAACATCAGTTAGCAAGTCCTGACAATTTTACGATAATTTAGTTTCATTTATTTCACTGTTATGTTTCAGTTCATAAATCTAGGGTTTTGTTTGTTTGTTTGTTTTTATGGTGTTTAAAAATTTTTTTTTTTACTGCATATTTGAGGAGCCAACAGGAGTAGAGAAGGAAAAATGAAGACTAACACCAGAAACATCAGGCTGAAATGGCCATGAATCAGGGTGGTAATAACTGGAGACTCACCATCTGTCGGCTCGGACTCGAGCGCATCTGTGCCGGCTGGCGGCTCTACAGTGGATGTGTCTGGATGAACCAGTGATTCCTGCTCAGCCACAAGAGGACGCACTTTGGTTCGGGATCAAGCTTAGGGAGTCTGTCATCTTTGAGTATTGATAAAATGAGCCAATGCACACATTGACGTGCGAGCTTTGCATCCACGCTCGCCCTGCAGCATGGGTATAAATACGGTGGATGTACGCACCACTTGTCTTTCTCTTCGGAGCCGATCGGTGCAGCGGTGGTCGCAAGCCTTCTGAGCTCTCAACTGCTGTCAACAGCACTCCTGTTTGTGTTTGGGGATCTCTTATTCCGGTATGGAGATGGATTCGGTCCAACACATCTCCTGAGAAGAGCATGCTTTGGTCGGTTCCGTTAAGAAGTGAGAAAGGGTCCCACTGAAATCTTTCAGAGGCTCCTGGGGCGTATGGCAGACGCAGCCACAATAGAACGGCTTCCTCCACATGAAGACCGCTTCAGCACTGGCTTCATGGCCGAGTCCCGAGGTGGCCGTGGCCGAGCGGCACGCTCCGAATGACAATCACCCTGGCCTGCCGCCAAACCCTCAGCCCGTGATCAGACCTTTTGTTCCTCCGGGCCAGCCGCCCCTAGAACAAGTGTCCACCAACACCGGCTGAGGGGCCACGTACAACAGGCATGCAGTAAGAAAGAAAGATGGGTTAGTTAGAAAGAAAGAAAGAAAGATGGGTTAGTTAGAAAGAAAGAAAGATGGGTTAGTTAGAAAGAAAGAAAGATAGATTAGTTAGTTAGAAAGAAAGATGGATTATAGGGCTGGGCGATATGGCCTAAAAAAAAATCCCCGATTTTTTCACAAAAAAATCCGATTTAAATCGATTTATTTTTCTTCCCTTACTTAAAATCAATCTGCAGATGACAAAGAAATTGTTCAAAACAAGTTTTAACTTTTATTTTGTTTTGATTTTCCCTTCTGGGATTTGATTTGGATTTCCCCCTTGGGGTTAAAGTGCAATCAGAAACAACAAGCCAAAAAGACAAGATGGCAGGCCCTGCCTTTGTAAACAGTGAAAATGTAACAAAACATAACGTAACATAACATGAAATGGGTGGATTGGGATTGGGGGGGAATGTAAAAAAATAAATAAATACATCACAATAAAGTGTATTGTGATTGTCAAAACATTTGGTAACTAAACATAATTTTATTAAGTTTAGTGACAACACAATGTTTATATGGTACAATGACTGGTATGCTACTGTTTTTATTATTGCTTTTTTACAATTTCAATTCAATTCTTGTGATTTGATTCTGATCTTGATTCAATATCGATTCCTTTGGATAAATACTAGGTACAGTAGATACATGTTAATTTAAAGCCCTGCAAGCTGGTATTATTATTAAAGGTTAAAAATAACAAAAATATAAATATAATGCTTTTTTTTTTATAATAACAACATTATAATATTATTTTAATGATATAGGTAAAAATATAATAAATATACAATATAGTTATCATATTTAGCAAAATACTCCTCTCTACAGCAATTATTTTAAAGTCCAACTAATGTGCTATGGTCATTAAATGGCTTTCCAGAGGTAAATGTAATGTTACGTGACATATTGTTCTCCAGCTGTTATTATAGACCTCTTTCCGCAGTTGAAAAACACTGATCGATCGATTTTATTTCATTCCGGTAAGTTGAAATGTATCTTTCAAATGACCTATTGATCATTCGTGTTTATTTAGCATACAATTAACTAGTAGTAAAGAGTAACAGATGATCGGTTCACGTGCCACTTGAACTCTGTCAGCGATCTGTCAAGCGCCAAAACTGAGTTTATTGTTTGAATTTCGTAATTAAATCGACAGAATCTGAGAGCTAAGAATTTGTTTCATTGCAATAGTAACCTTCTCTGTCGGTGTCAGTGTCCTCTTTGCTTCGCGATTTTTCTCTGCGTGAGAAAATGGATGTGTGGCGTGAGAGCGTGTAAAAAGTGACGATTGCGTGAGTCTCACGCGGTGAGTTTGTAAATGTTTGTAAGACTGTTAGTGGGGCGGCTAAGCGCAGATTTTCATCAGAATCGATCACTTTGCGATAAAAGCATCAAATTTGGTATGAAGGCTCACAAAGGGGGTCTGATCAGATTTAGGACCGTAGGCGCTCAAAATTTGGCCCCTGGGGGCCATGGCGGCCATTTTGAAAAATGGATATGGATTTCGTAATGGGAAAATGAATTAAAAGCTGCCAGAAACATAAAATGCAATAACACATTTCACCATAAATACATGTAAATATGAGCACACTTTCACATAGAAGGTCTTTAAACTTTAAAATATAAGATATGTTTTAAAAAAAAATGTAAATGGCCACCAAATATGGATTTCATAATGGATAGACGACAGAAATTAACAATTAAAAAAGTTGCACATTTGATCATTAATCAATCTAGTTCATTTTTAAACAAAATGGAAAAGAGGTTATGATATCTATCAGAAATTATGTACTTTTTAAATGTATATTTGAATATGTAATATTAAATTGTGTGCATATACTAATACGCATCATTTTTACTTGGTAGTTTGTCAGTGACTCCTCCTTATTCAGTCAGTAGGTTTCATCTTGTGGTGGCCACAGTTGAATATTATTCTCTTTAAAATCTAGGGAACTGGTGGGATGTTTTACTCTTGACTACAAGTGAGAAAAAGGCAAAGTCAGTTGAATGTGTTTCTCACTGTTACTCAGTAAAAATAGTGTAGGCTAATACTGCAAGTAAGCAAACATAACTCAGACAGGCAAATATAACATATAATAGATTTTAGTCTGCAGGAATTTAGAGTTAGGATTCTGTGAAATAAAGTAGGTGTACATTTCCACAGAATTTAATTTAGGCTGGTTATCTAAACTAGCTGCAATTCATCCTATTTATTACATTGTAACTCTGTGCTCTTGTACGGCTAGTTTATACCACCCAAAGCTAATCTCAGTCAATTCTTTGCTCTCCAAATGCTCTCACCTTGACTAGAAATATTAATTGTAAGAACTGTTGAGTCCTGCTGGATTATTTACAAGTGGTTTAGTAGGTAGGCCTACACATCACATTGTAGACCGAGTTTTCCTCACAAGTTTTCCTCACTTTTTTGTGCCAGTTAAGTGAAATAGAGTAGCCAATATTTTTTTTAAGTTATTAGCACACATCTTTTAAGTTAGTAGTAGGGAAGAGCGGGGCACAAAGTAACGCTTTTGATTTTCTCAGTTTGTGTAAATCTACTTATGGTTCAGAGTATTTATTTTTTCCCACATTCATTTCCCACATGTCTAGTACAATTATGTGGTTTTGTTTTATTAATACAGTATATACTTTTTTCTGGATATACCGCAAAAGAATGGAAGTGAAATGTGACAACATGCCCCATAGTACATTGTAACATGTGTGGGGCACATTGTAACATGACATATGACAGCTTAAAATGTAAACAAACATTACAAGACAAACTAAAATATTTTCTAAATAAAATAAAATTAAAAAACTTTTTCATATAAAATAATGGCCATTTATAATAATTAAATATAAACTCATTTTTGAGTTTTGACTACGAACACATGAAAACACAGCTATACAACATAGTTCAAAACAAATAAATAATTAGTAATTTCTGAACATTGACTAACAGTCTTTATTCACCTTTTTCTCACGTTTTCTCAATAAAATTAATAAAAGTATAGAATATAATAGCATATTTCTAATAGGGGCACATTGTAACGCAGTGTTACAACATGCCCCCGCCTGCACAACTGGGGTTTAAACCCTGCTAGTGTCTTGCTTCTTTCTTCTCTGAGAAAATCAATAATATCAGAAAGGTGATCAGCACATCATTGAGTTGCGCTGGGGTCAGACAGATCAGACCACCTGAGAAAGTAGTTACTATGTCTGACTTCAAAGAAATTGATGGCAAAATTTTGGAAGAAACCGTACAACACCTTAAAACATCAACATGCGCTCTTGACACACTTCCCACATCTTTCTTCAAAATTGTGCTAAACAGTTTAGAAGCAGATCTTCTAGAAGTGGTAAATGCCTCACTTCTCTCTGGGAGTTTTCCAAACTCCCTGAAAACTGCAGTTGTCAAGCCCCTCCTGAAAAAGAGCAATCTGGATAAGACCATATTAAGCAACTATAGACCGATCTCAAATCTTCCTTTCATAGGCAAGATCATTGAAAAAGTTGTCTTCAATCAGCTGAACAAATTCTTAAGCTCGAATGGATATTTTGACAATTTTCAATCTGGTTTCCGACCGCATCACAGCACAGAGACAGCGCTCATAAAGATAATAAACGATATTCGCTTAAATACTGATTCAGGCAAATTATCAGTGCTGGTACTACTCGACCTCAGTGCTGCATTTGACACTGTCGATCATAACATACTTCTTGACAGGCTGGAAAACTGGGTGGGGCTTTCTGGGATAGTCCTAAAATGGTTCAGGTCATACTTAGATGGGAGAGGTTATTATGTGAGTATAGGAGACCATAAGTCTGAGTGGACATCCATGACATGCGGAGTCCCTCAAGGCTCAATTCTTGCGCCACTCCTGTTCAACCTGTATATGCTCCCAATGAGCCAAATAATGAGAAATAACCAAATTGCTTACCACAGCTATGCAGACGACACACAGCTGTACTTAGCCCTATCGCCTAACGATTACAGCCCCATTGACTCCCTGTGCCAATGCATTGACGAAGTCAACAGTTGGATGTGTCAAAACTTTCTTCAATTAAACAAAGACAAAACTGAAGTTATTGCGTTTGGAAACAAAGATGAAGTTCTCAAAGTGAACGCATACCTTCACTCTAGGGGTCAAACAACTAAACATCAAGTCAGGAATCTTGGTGTGACACTAGAGTCAGACCTTAGTTTCAGTAGTCATGTCAAAGCAATAACTAAATCAGCATACTATCATCTGAAAAATATTGCAAGAATTAGATGCTTTGTTTCCAGACAAGACTTAGAGAAACTTGTGCATGCTTTCATCACCAGCAGGGTGGATTATTGTAATGGACTCCTCACTGGCCTTCCCAAAAAGACCATAAGACAGTTGCAGCTCATACAGAACGCTGCCGCCAGGATTCTGAGCAGAACCAGAAAATATGAACATATCACACCAGTCCTCAGGTCTTTACACTGGCTCCCAGTTAGATTTAGGATTGATTTTAAAGTATTATTACTGGTATATAAATCATTCAATGGCCTAGGACCTCAATACATTGCAGATATGCTCACTGAATATAAACCCAACAGATCACTCAGATCATTAGGATCATATCAGCTAGAAATACCAAGGGTTCATTCTAAACATGGTGAGTCTGCTTTTAGCTATTATGCCAGCCACAGCTGGAACCAGCTTCCAGAAGAGATCAGATGTGCTCCTACAGTGGTCACATTCAAATCCAGACTCAAAACACTTCTGTTTAGCTGTGCATTTACTGAATGAGCACTGTGTCGCTGTTCGTCCGACTGTTTGTACTGTACTGTATTTTACTCTATTTTTCTAAACTGTTTTAATTATTCTTATTTCTTTTAATTATTTTAATTTCTCCTATGTCAGCAGGGCATTTAGCCCGAAACTGTAAATGCCCACTCAGAAGGTGATAATGTGAAAGTGATTAATGTGGGTTTGAAAGTAGAACAGTATTTAAATGACGATATTAAAGTTTTCGTCTGAGAAAGAATGTGAACGCAGTGCTAAAGTGCTAAAGAAAGTGAAAAGAACGTGTGAGTAAATGAGGGAGAAAAGAAAGTTAAAGGAAAGTTGATAGATGGAAGTCGTAAGAAGATTGAAGGTTAAAAGAAGGTTGAAAGATTTAAGTCTTAAGGGAATCCTTTGAAAGAAAGATCTATAATAAATATTCTTTTTTATTTTTTAAAAGTACTGTATTTTATTTTATTTTTCTAAACTGTTTTAATTATTCTTATTTCTTTTCATTATTTTAATTTCTTCTATGTAAAGCACTTTGAATTGCCATTGTGTATGAAATGTGCTATATAAATAAACTTGCCTTGCCTTGCCTTGCCTTCTGCTAGTTAGCGAAGCATTAAAGAACTATCTCAACTGTTAAATAACATCTTGGAGATTACAATAATATCAGATTTGTCTCATTTAAAATAAACACAAAAAATAGTGATCGATTTTTGCGCTTAACCGCCCTACTATGTAGGTTGTTTTTTGGCGGGTGTGCTTGTGCTGCCGCGGTCTTATTAATTTGCCATGTTGTTTGTGTATCTCTATGCCAAACGCGCGGGGGAAGGGCTGAGCCCGTTCGGAGCTACGGTAGCCCAGAGGCGAGCGTCGGCGAATGTTAAAGAGAAAAACGATTTTCATTCAAACAAATCGACGTAAACTACACATTCGAGTTAATCGATAAAATCGATTTATCGCCCAGCCCTAATGGATTAGTTAGAAAGAAAGAAAGATGGATTAATTAGTTAGAAAGAAAGATGGATTAGTTAGAAAGAAAGAAAAATAGATTAGTTAGTTAGAAAGAAAGATGGATTAGTAAGAAAGAAAGAAAGAGTAAGAAAGAAAGAAAGAGAAAGAAAGAATGAAAGAAAGAGAAAGAAAGAAAGAAAGAAAGAAAGAAAGAAAGAAAGAAAGAAAGAAAGAAAGAAAGAAAGAAAGAAAGAGAAAGAAAGATAGATTAGTAAGAAAGAAAGAAAGAAAGAAAAAAAGACAGAAAGAAAGAAAGAATGGTGGATTAGTTAGTTAGAAAGAAAGAAAGAAAGACTGATTAGTAAGAAAGAAAGAAAGAAAGAAAGAAAGAAAGATGGATAAGTTAGAAAGAAAGAAAGAAAGATGGATAAGTTAGAAAGAAAGAAAGACTGATTAGTAAGAAAGAAAGAAAGAAAGAAAGAAAGAAAGAAAGAAAGAAAGAAAGAAAGTTACTGCATGCCTGTTGTACGTGGCCCCTCAGCCGGTGTTGGTGGACACTTGTTCTAGGGGCGGCTGGCCCGGAGGAACAAAAGGTCTGATCACGGGCTGAGGGTTTGGCGTAAGGCCAGGGTGATTGTCACTCGGAGCGTGCCGCTCGGCCACGGCCACCTCGGGACTCAGCCATGAAGCCAGTGCTGAAGCGGTCTTCATGTGGAGGAAGCCGTTCTATTGCAGCTGCGTCTGCCATACGCCCCAGGAGCCTCTGAAAGGTTTCAGTCGGACCCTTTCTCACTTCTTAACGGCACCGACCAAAGCATGCTCTTCTCAGGAGATGTGTTGGACCGAATCCATCTCCATACCGGAATAAAGCTGCGTTCACACTACACGCGACCAAGCGACACGATACCATTCATTTTCAATGGGGAGCGGGCGATTTCCGGCGACACACGCGGTCGTGACCGTTGGCGACTGGATGGGGCGTGTCTGGCGACGCGACAAAGTTGAGAAATTTTTAACTTTATGCAAATGAAGAGCGACTTTCGCGAGCGACAACCAATAGGAGTGGAGCGCACGTGATCCTTCTCCACAGCCCCTGGGCCTGCAGTGCACGTAAAGATGGATGAAAAATTGATCCTTGCAGTTAGCAATTTTCCGATTTTATTTGACATGTCTCTGCCCACGTACAGGGACATATATAAAAAGAATGATGCGTGGAAAGGAGTTTCAGAGATTGCGGGGATTCCAAGTAGGTTTAAATGATTGAATAGCCTGTACAATTAACTATACATTTTTTTGACAGAGACAGTAAACAAAACCTAAACGTACTATAGTGGCCTTTCTAATATTTTAGTGCTGTTTACACTCTCCATTTGCACGTGTATATAATGTACTGTATAATGTATACTATTAAAATCAATGTATACTAGATATTAATAACATATTAATGTACTGTATACTGTAAGGCCCGCTATATTTGGTCCAATCTCCGGTTCGCCAATACACGGGGAAGGTTATCACGCGTTCTGTCCTCACTCATGCAAAGTATTGGTTGGTTAAATTTGCAATACATTAATCATATGTATTTACTCGTTAATTCATCTGACTCCATAAATGAAAGGTTTTAATAATCTGCCTCACTAAAAGTGAGTGAATGTTTGACTATTCCTTTAACCCTATTCTATCATTGGACTATTCCAATGATAACACCACTGAGCCACAACAACCTCTGCTCACGGACACAATCTCAGCTGAGCCATGCCCACAGAGCTCACCACAGACAGACACATCAGAACTGCTCCAAGATTCAGCACCCAAGGACGACTTCCTGGAAAACAGCCAGGGAAGCCAGGACAGCATATCACAGCCTCCTATAACACCAGAGCAACAGCCCCTTTCACCAGACACGTTCTCCCTCTCGCCAGCAACTCCACTACTGTGCTTCTCACAGAAAATGGAAGAACTTGTGCATGCTGGAACCAGACTATCACACTCTTTTGCTGCAAGCCCCCAGATATCAACCAAAAAACGTCGGGCACCGCTACCACCAAAGCCTGCAGGCCCAGCTCGCCCTCCCCCTGCCTCTGTGAGAGCTCTTCGGCCTCTGCCACAACGCCAGGGCCCACACCCTCCTCCATCTGCTCGAGGTGAACCAAAAACAACTGATACCAGCTCTCAGTGATGTATGTCGGGTCCCCGCTTTGATAACAGTAACTTTCTCAAATGTTTACAGAACAAGCGGGAACCCAGTGTGCCTGTATCTTTCTCTATTGCTGTTCTATTACAAGATAGAAAGTCTAAGGCCTTCAATAGCCGTACAGCAAACTCAACTAATCTGGTGCCTATTGCACGTCTAACTAAGATTGGTGTAGGGAAAAAAAGTAAGACTGTTAAGTTAGCAATTTTAAACATCCGCTCACTTAAAAATAAATCACTTCTAGTCAATGACTTAATAACCACAAACAACCTGGATTTTATGCTTCTAAATGAAACCTGGCTAGAAGACAGCTGCAGTGCAACAATCCTCAATGAAACATCCCCTCTTAACTTTACTTTTATGAGTGTCTGCAGAGCTGTTAAAAGAGGTGGGGGTCTAGCTGCTCTTTTTAAAGATATCTATCAATGTAAGCAAATATCATTTGGGAACTACACGTCTTTCGAATATCTGGGTATTGTATTAAAAGGTGCTCCACGCATTTTACTCATCATTATTTACAGGCCTCCAAAATACTCTCCAGCCTTTGCTGAGGAATTTACAGAACTGTTATCAACAATTACCTCAGAGTTTGACTGTTTTGCCATTGCTGGAGATTTGAACATTCACATAGATAATGCAGAAAACAATATGGCAAAAGAAATCAAAACTGTTTTAAAAACTTTTGATCTGACTCAGCATGTACATGGACCCACACACAATCATGGACACACTCTAGATTTACTTATCAGTAAGGGTCTAAACATCTCATCGATTGTTATTAAGGATGTAGCACTGTCTGATCATTTCTGTATTTTCTTTGATATATTGATCTCTCCTGCCACTGAAGCTAGATCTGAGTCTGTCAAGAAGAGATGCTTAAATGAGAACACTAGTGTACTATTTATAAAGGCTATATCCTTAACACCAAGCATATCTGCTGACTCTGTTGATTTTCTCCTTGATTCTTTTAACTCAAAAGTTAAAAGTGCAATTGATGATATTGCTCCTGTGAAAGTCAGGAAGAAGAGTGGCAGACAAAAAGCACCTTGGAGAAACTCAACAGCAGTGCAAAATATGAAAAGACAATGCAGAAAAGCAGAGCGCATGTGGCGGAAGACAAAACTTGTAGTCCATTATAACATCTACAAAGACAGCCTTCATGCTTTCAATATGGAACTAGGCAAAGCTAGACAGACTTTCTTCTCAAATATTATAAACTGCAATTTAAACAACACACGCACTCTTTTTGCTACTGTAGAGAGACTGACAAACCCCCCAAGCCAGATTCCCAGTGAAATGCTCTCAAACAGCAAGTGCAGTGAGTTTGCTTCTTTCTTCTCTGACAAAATCAATAATATCAGAAAGGTGATCAGCACATCCTTGAGTTGTGCTGGGGTCAGACAGATCAGACCACCTGAAAAAGTAGTAACTTTGTCTGATTTCAAAAAAATGTATGGCAAAATTTTGGTAGAAACCGTACAGCACCTTAAAACATCAACATGCGCTCTTGACACACTTCCCACATCTTTTTTCAAAAGTGTGTTAAACAGTTTAGAAGCAGATCTTCTAGAAGTGGTAAATGCCTCACTTCTCTCTGGGAGTTTTCCAAACTCCCTGAAAACTGCAGTTGTCAAGCCCCTCCTGAAAAAGAACAATCTGGATAAGACCATATTAAGCAACTATAGACCGATCTCAAATCTTCCTTTCATAGGCAAGATCATTGAAAAAGTTATCTTCAATCAGCTGAACAAATTCTTAAGCTCGAATGGATACTTTGATAATTTTCAATCTGGTTTCCGACCGCATCACAGCACAGAGACAGCGCTCATAAAGATAATAAACGATATTCGCTTAAATACTGATTCAGGCAAATTATCAGTGCTGGTACTACTCGACCTCAGTGCTGCATTTGACACTGTCGATCATAACATACTTCTTGACAGGCTGGAAAACTGGGTGGGGCTTTCTGGGATAGTCCTAAAATGGTTCAGGTCATACTTAGATGGGAGAGGTTATTATGTGAGTATAGGAGACCATAAGTCTGAGTGGACATCCATGACATGCGGAGTCCCTCAAGGCTCAATTCTTGCGCCACTCCTGTTCAACCTGTATATGCTCCCAATGAGCCAAATAATGAGAAACAACCAAATTGCTTACCACAGCTATGCAGACGACACACAGCTGTACTTAGCCCTATCGCCTAACGATTACAGCCCCATTGACTCCCTGTGCCAATGCATTGATGAGGTCAACAGTTGGATGTGTCAAAACTTTCTTCAATTAAACAAAGACAAAACTGAAGTTATTGCGTTTGGAAACAAAGATGAGGTTCTCAAGGTGAACGCATACCTTCTCTCTAGGGGTCAAACAACTAAAAATCAAGTCAGGAATCTTGGTGTGACACTAGAGTCAGACCTTAGTTTCAGTAGTCATGTCAAAGCAATAACTAAATCAGCATACTATCATCTGAAAAATATTGCAAGAATTAGATGCTTTGTTTCCAGACAAGACTTAGAGAAACTTGTGCATGCTTTCATCACCAGCAGGGTGGATTATTGTAATGGACTCCTCACTGGCCTTCCCAAAAAGACCATAAGACAGTTGCAGCTCATACAGAACGCTGCCGCCAGGATTCTGAGCAGAACCAGAAAATATGAACATATCACACCAGTCCTCAGGTCTTTACACTGGCTCCCAGTTACATTTAGGATTGATTTCAAAGTATTATTACTGGTATATAAATCATTCAATGGCCTAGGACCTCAATACATTGCAGATATGCTCACTGAATATAAACCCAACAGATCACTCAGATCATTAGGATCATATCAGCTAGAAATACCAAGGGTTCACTCTAAGCATGGCGAGTCCGCTTTTAGCTATTATGCCAGCCGCAGCTGGAACCAGCTTCCAGAAGAGATCAGATGTGCTCCTACAGTGGTCACATTCAAATCCAGACTCAAAACACTTCTGTTTAGCTATGCATTTACTGAATGAGCACTGTGCCGCTGTTCGTCCGACTGTACTGTATTGTATTTCATTTTATTTTTCTAAACTGTTTTAATTATTCTTGTTTCTTTTTATTATTTTAATTTCTTCTATGTAAAGCACTTTGAATTGCCATTGTGTATGAAATGTGCTATATAAATAAACTTGCCTTGCCTTGCCTAACCATTAAATGAACAATGTCAAAATCAGTTATAATAATCATATGTAACAATTTAATATTTCAGATATCAGAGATCAATTCCACAATCAATTCAAATATCTAAAACATGGTTATACATTGGTTACATCAAATAGTCTTACCCAGCTTGACCTGAGAGAGAGAGAGAGAAAGAGAGAGGGAGAGAGAGAGAGAGAGAGAGAGCGAGAGAGAGAGAGAGACAGCAACTCCCTATTCCATTCGTGACCAGCCAAGAAGAAGAGCCAGAGAGAGCCAGAACACCTTCCTTTATCCTCTGACCAGGTGAGAAGGGGGATGGGGTGAGACCATCCTCAAATGGCTTCTATTCCACAGAAGGGGGGTTGCCTTATCTGGCATTATCTCTAAACCAGTTTCCTATGAACTTCTATAAACCTTATTTCCTTTTATTTTATCTATCTGGATATGAGATATCTGTACCACTCACTTTGAGACATTTCAAATGACACCAAAAGCATAACAGTCAATGATAAACATTCACATTAAACCATGTTCTTGTGTGAGTTCTTTGTTGTTAGTTCATGTGCTTCTGTGAGTTCAAATGTTAATTAGCCAGCCGGGCCCTTTTGTCCCATAAATCAGGCCTCAACCAGTATTTTCAGTCTTACAATACTGATGGATATAGTATATTAATATTATATGTATTCTATGAAATATTCAGTATATCTTATATCTTTATATACAGATATTAATATTGTATTGCAATATATTACAGAATAAACTATAGGCCTATACTACGCTTACTCATTGCATCTGATCATACTTTGTTATACATTTTCATAAAAGTAATATTTGTGTGTGTGCTCATACATCTTTTTTTTTTCTTTTCTTTTTTTTTGTTAGTTGAAGAATGCAAAAAAAAAAAAAAATGGAAAAACCTCCGTGATGTATACAGGAGGGAATTAAATAAAACCAAAAACAAAAAAAGTGGCTCAGCAGCTGATCATGCTAAGCCTTGGAAATACAGTGCCATCATGGGCTTCCTCACCCCCTTTATGGAGTTCAGAGGCACTAGTGGAAACATGCCTCAAGGGGTTGGGGAGTCCATTTTGGTAGCTAGAGTCCAATGCCCAGTGTCAGTCAGACAGTCAGCGGGTCAGGGAGAGCCAGCCATCCAGCCAGATCCTGTGACAAGCCAGCTACAGCATTCAAGCAGCCATCTAAATCCAACCAGCAGCCATCTAGATCCAACCAGCAGCCAGCTAGATCCAACCAGCAGCCAGCTAGATCCAACCAGCAGCCAGCTAGATCCAACCAGCAGCCATCTAGATCCAACCAGCAGCCATCTAGATCCAACCAGCAGCCATCTAGATCCAACCAGCAGCCAGCTAGATCCAACCAGCAGCCAGCTAGATCCAACCAGCAGCCATCTAGATCCAACCAGCAGCCATCTAGATCCAACCAGCAGCCAGCTAGATCCAACCAGCAGCCAGCTAGATCCAACCAGCAGCCATCTAGATCCAACCAGCAGCCATCTAGATCCAACCAGCAGCCAGCTAGATCCAACCAGCAGCCAGCTAGATCCAACCAGCAGCCATCTAGATCCAACCAGCAGCCATCTAGATCCAACCAGCAGCCAGCTAGATCCAACCAGCAGCCAGCTAGATCCAACCAGCAGCCATCTAGATCCAACCAGCAGCAGAAAGCAACCAAGACAGGAGAAAGAAAAGTTTACACAGGGCACTTCAAAAAGGCAGCGGGGGGGTGAGACTCTATCTTTTTTTGAGAAACATCTTGTCTCAGCTCTAAATAGGGCAGAGGCAGCACCATCCAATCCTCCACCAGCATCTGAAGACCCAGATGAACTTTTCCTCCGTAGCCTGTTGCCACAAATCAAAACTCTCACATCTAGAAGGAGGGAAAGAGTGAAATTTGATATACACCGAATGATATTTGAGGCACAGTGCAGCCAGGAACAGGAAGAGAGCGGGGTACAACTGACAAGGCCATGAGGGGTGTTTGTAAGCTTATTTACCCTCGTGGTCCTGTCAGCTGTACCCTGCAGCCAAGGTTAATATTGTTAAGTGTTTTTGTTATTATGAGAACAAGGTACAGCTGACAAGGTTGAGCTATAATTACTGTTTACCCTCATGTAGTCCAGGGGCCTGTACCATGAAGCCGGTTTAGGTGGCTAGCCAGCTATGTTTCAGTTTAGTTTCCGCCAACCCTGGGTTTTAGGTACTATGAAAGTAGCTTGGCTTTAATCGGTGTTCGTTGCCATGGTATCTTACGCTGCACGGCTAACCTGCTCCGGGACAGGTTATGTTCTGGATTCAAGATCTCAGACTGAAGTTTGACCAATCAGCTGAGAGCAAAGAAACATATAGGTGACGTAACTTATTTCCAGTGTCCAGTGTCCAGTGTTACAATGACTTCACCTTTTCTTCCAAATCCTGTGGACATCTCAGAGCAAATTGTTTGACGAGCACTTCGTAGAGAAAGAGTTTTTAGCCAGACAAAATCCCCTTGCCTTTCCTGATAGTTACTTGTATGAAAGATACAGATTTTCCGCGGAAGGAATGTCTTATCTTTGCGAACTTCTTGAGCCGCACATAAAGAATTTAACACGTCGAATTCATGCACTTACTGTACCGCAAATGGTATTGCGTTGCGTTTTTTTGCAAGTGGTACATTCTTATACGGTGGGTGATGCACAGAAGCTCGGGGAAAACACGGTTTGTCGAACCATTCGTAAGGTGGTCCTCGCTCTGCAGGAGTACATGAATAGTTTCATTAATAGTGTTCCCCGGACATTTATCGGCCATGTCCATAAAAGAGGGCTTTTATAAATTTGCCGGTAAGATATATTGATAGGGTGACATCACATGAACACTTTAAAAAAAAAAAAAAAGCAAATTGCACAAATGTACTATACAATATAATACATGTTAAGAATTATTTTAAATCTTTATTATTATTCTGTTAATCTTATGATAGGATTCCCTTCCCTAGCTTTCTTAGTAGTACAAATATGTTCTATATTTATGTAAAATTATGTATATATGTATGTGTAGCCTATATGTGTAATATAGCCTATAGCCTATTTTTATAATATATAAAAAATGTGCATGTATCATTTTTTATATATTATAAAAATAGGCTATAGGCTATATTACACATATAGGCTACACATACATACATAATTTTACATAAATATAGAACGTATTTGTTTAACTTACACATTAACAATCAGCAATCTTTCTCCAACAGTCTTCTCTTGCTTTGGCAGCAGAGACCGTATTGTTTCGAGCTTGAAATACATATTTAAATTCATCGTAATTCTGAATGATTATCTCTTGCTCCTCCGCGGGAAAATATATCGCTCTCGCTCTACCCGCGATTGGTTGTTCAGTGTCGACATCACTCTTTTATGTGCACGCGCGCGTGGAGAAATCATAGCTTGAGGATCAAAGCCTGAGTTGACAGAGAAAGTTGATGAGCTGCATCATGGTACCAATAAAGCCTGATTGCATCGGTTTGGTTTTGTCAACTCAAAACTAATCCTGTAACCTCGAGTTTGTTCAGCTACCTTCATGGTACAGGCCCCAGGTTCATGTTGAGTTTTGTTTTGTTGTTGTTTGGGGGGGGCTGTTTAAAAAGAAACCAATCAAAATAACAATAACTTTTAGGTCATTCTTCAAATAAAAATACATTTGTTCCAGAATGTTCAATGTTTCTTAAAAAAAAAAAAAAAAAAAAATGAAGGGTACATTTCTTCAGCACAACACAAATAATATTTAGAATAATTTTGTCCATGTAGTAAGTCAGTTGGATCCAATACTGATTTCATGAAATTATTAAGTATATATATATATATATATATATTAAAGTTTGTAGACTTTTATAGTGTGATTACCATAGTGCAGTCACTTATTATTCATATGTTATGCTGTTATGTATTTTGGAAAGATATGTTTATTGAGCATATCTTATAGTATAGCCAGGATATAATTTAGTATTGATAAGAGATGATGGAAACACATGGAAACATTGCTCTTTTATTATAATGTGGGTGGCTCTTAAAAGAGCCTTTGGTTTAGTTCTGAAAAGAACCTTTCATGCCTGTCACACCTGTGGCTGCCAGGGAACTGCACCCTCAGCACAGAAGTAATCAACAAGGGTCTCCCTCACACGCAAGGCATCGCGGGAAGCGTTGTTGCTCCCTGCTCTGCTAATGTTCTGCAGTGCAGATGCTTCTCCTTCCACAGCCAGGGTTGGTGGGTTCCGCACACTCCCTGTTGTCCTCCGCAGAAAGTTGTGTAGAACACAGCAGGGCCGTGCAGAGACCTCTGGAGGGGCGGGTGCTCAAAGTATAAAAGGGGGCACATGGAACAAGGCTTTAAATAGGGCTGTGCTCAAAATATCAATACAGCAATATATCAATATGGATGATTCTGTATCGATACGGCAGCAAATGCATTGATGCAGTTTTGAAAAAGAAACAGAACAGAAAAGACTAATTTTAAGTTTAAGAGTAAAAATGTATGTGCACCTATTAATAACTCTGGGATTAGAAACTGAAGTATCTTAAGTTGTCCCAACCTGATGGATTTTTTCTTCTCTGTTAAACAGAATAATAAAGAACAGCTGTTATAGTAAACTGTGTAGGACAAAATCAACGTGACCCATGTTTCGTACAGTACAGTTTTATTTAATGCCATGTCAGCATCTGTGGCTACTTTCATGGCATAAACTGATTTACAAAAATACAAGAGTTACATTTATACAATGAAAATAAAAACAAAGCAAACAGAAAAAAATACAGCAATTAATACTTTACAAGATTTTTAACATTAATGTGGTACCTGTTCTGGTAAAAAAAAGCGGGCGGGTATAGATATATACAATAGATGTCACATTGGCTATTGCGAAACCGTAGCCAATGCGACATCTATTGTATATATCTATACCCGCCCGCGCTCTCAGATCATTTGGACGCAGCTGTGTACAAGAGGTAAAAACTATATAAATACTGTTCGTTTTCTCACACAAACCGCTCGTTTCGTGTCTTGGGCCATCAATGTGTACTTACGATGGGGAATTGTTTAATTTGGACGATGGGGAATTGTTTTAATTTGGACTCTGTGCATGCTCTTTGAGACAGTGACCATAGACCTGCATTATATGACTGACAGACAAGAACGGTTTGACCTAAAAATATCAAAATTGAAACTACTGCGGAAAAAAAGACACCTACATCTTGGATGCCCTTGAGGTAAGCTAAAACATACCAAAATTTAATTTCAAAGTGAACTATCCCTTTAAATACCCTGTGTCTACCGGGAAGGGTGGTGGTACCTGGGAAGGGTCGCATTAGATTTCTGCGGAGAGGGAAGGCCTCATCTGCCACAAAGACGTGAGGCTGGGGTCCCAGGTGTTCTGCTCCTGGTAGCAGCGTGTCCTCCGGTAGGCCAAGGGTTCCACTTCGAAGACCGTTACCAAAGGGACAATTAGCCAGAGTCCCACCATCACTGGACTTCCCATAACTGCCAACATCTATGATGCGGAAACAGTACCTGGCATCTACAACTGCCAAGAGGACAATAGAGAATGTCCCCTTGTAGTTATAGAATAATGATCCAGAGTTGTTGGGAGCCTGGATCACTACATGTTTCCCATCAATAGAACCAAGACAGTTTGGGAAATTCCAGCGATGGTAGAACTCTGCTGCAATGTCCCTCTAATCTTCTGTGGAAGGAACCGGCATGTAGTCCTCAACCATGGAGTCCCAAATGGCCTTTGACACCTCTGCCACGAGACCAGCTACAGTGCTGTGCCCAACCCCGTAGTTGAAGGCAATACTGCGGTATGAATCCCCTGTTGCAAGGAATCTGTGGAAATATGTATTAAGAATTAAAGTATACATTTATATGAAAAGAAAGCATATTAATCTACAATCTTGCAGTTAAAAAAATACATTATATATTTATATTTATGTTTATTTTTATAATAACTTAACCGACACATTAAATAAGATTCAATATGTTATATATGTTTCAACATGTTATATATGATTCTTCTTTGGTGCACACAAAGATATAATATATACACACACTTTATAAGTATAAACAAGTATAAATATAAACACACACACACACACATATACCGTAGGCATATATATATATATATATATATATATATATATATATATATGTATGCATGTATGTAGGCCTATCCCAGATAGCAAGGTGACATTGATAAAATGTTGAAACATATGTGTGTATTTATATACTGATTAAATTAAACGTGATAGTCTTATTCTATAAAAAAGCATCTAAATCGATTAAATATTTTAATCAACCTGGTTCAGTTACGCATTTAAATAGGCTTACTTACCGTAAACAAATTGCCAGCCGTTCACCGGGGGAAATGGCTCGTCGGAAACGTGTATTGTCCTTGCAAATCAGGGGACCCACCCTCCGCAGCAGCACATCAAACTGGGTCCTGTCCAGCCTGAAGTACTGCTGGAACCGGACTTCATCCAGCCGCAGCTCATGCACTGGCCGGTGGTACTCGCCGTGCCGACTCCGAGCCCGAATGGTCTCGTGAACCCAGATAGACCGGCGTTTGCGCTTATGCCGTAGATAAACGGCCGCAATGAGAAAAATCGACTTTTGTGTCTCGTTCATCTTCATGCTTCACTTCAGACGTTTTTATGTACGGAGTATATTTATTAAGGGTGTCACGATTCTCCAAATCCTCGATTCGATTACATTTTCGATTCTAAAGTCACGGTTCGATTCGATTCTCGATTTAAAATAAATAAATTGAAAGCACAAGCTATGCCATTTTAAGACTTTTATGCAATATAATAATATCTGACCTTTGTTCGCAATACCACACACAACATTGTCAAATTTAAAACGTTTATTAACAACATAATGTAACAATAACTTATATCTTCAGTCAATTGGAAACTTAAACAATATAACCTATTACCTGGCTATTATAGTCCCGGGGCTCCCTGGACTCCTCAGAGCAGTCACAGGCGAATAGCACGGCGTTTTAAATTGGGTTCCCACAGCGTTTGCAACGCAGTACGAGAGAACGTTCTCATAAGGGAACGTAGGCTACTTGGTTACTTGCGTAACCTCGGTACCCTTAGAGATAAGGGAACGAGTACTGCTTTGCCTTGCCGTGCTATTTCGCTCATATCAGGTACTTTTCGCTTCAGTCGATTTAAACCTAAAATCCTTTGGCGAGTCTTTTGTGAATTACACTCTCCAGCCGCGTCCAAATTGGCGCGCTCGAGGTTGGCAGGGCACCATGCGCTCCCATTGGACCGTACGCCACTGCTAACTTGCCATAGGTTCGTGCAGTTGCCGCAGCACAGACAATCAGCTCGCTCAGACGAGATATGATGCTCTCGCTGTGCAGCTGCAATGTGTTTTAAAATAAAGGCTTCAATATTCTCGAGAAAAGGAGTTTTACCTATTACAGGCAAGCCGAGCTGCCGTGACATGGGGGCGTGGCAGCATCGACGATTCCATTTTTTGATTCGATAATCGAGATTGAGCATTATTTTCGATCGATTTCGATTTAAAATCGAAATCGTGACACCCTTAATATTTATATTTAGTATTTTCCCTCCAGAAAGTTTGTTTTTTAGCGGCAAGAAAGCTGATTCGCTGTCTTTTGGATGTCATTCATAAACATTACTAGGCAACCAGTAGTGGGAACGCCCACTAGCGACCTCATCGCCAGCGACTGGCGACTTGCAGCGACAAAGTCGCGTGTAGTGTGAACGCAGCTTAAAGGACAAATCCAGTGAAAAATGAACCTAGGGGTAGGGTAATTAACACATGGTTACCGAGTCGATCGTTCCCTGAGATGCGTTTTCATGATAATCGAATATAAAGTGTTTTATCTTTAAAAACAGATTAGCTCATAACAATAGTATATGGGGCACAGAGTAAGTAAAAGTAAATCGCTATTTAATACCATTAACAAGGCTCAAAATAGTCTCACACTAACACGGTAGCATAATGAGGGTCCATACATGCAAACCGAAGCATTGAGAACTTTGTAAGTGTACAGACAGTTTAATAAGAAGATACTTTATAAAGACAGTACATTACGCGTTTACATGCAGGATCCATCTTGGAAAACAGTCTCGACTAGTCGAGCAACGAACGATTCTTGCCTTCTTTGTTTTTGTAATTAAAATAAATCTGCTGCAGTTGAGATCCTCTGTTCTTAAAAAAAATCCTAAAAGCTATAATTGAACAGATTGCACTATATGGCAGCAAGATATCTGGACCATCTACGGGCCAAGCCAGATTCCACCATATCTTTACACAATATTAATCTTTTACAATGTAATCCTTTTATATTTAATATTTGGCATGTTTGTGTGCTGTTGCTGTTGTGTGCTGTGTGTGTAATAAGCAGTGGAAGTGCGTTGTGGACCTGTCTATAGGCGCTGTTTAAATAACAAAAAATACTGCACCATTGACTTAAGACCAGGTTTCAGTCGGTCAATGGCTCAGTCTATTTCAGTTCCTTAAAATATCAACTCGCCAACCATGCGCCTGAACACACATCGTTTTCAGACCAGCAGCCCATGGGTGCACAGATGGGCGCAAATGCATTTGCTATTTAAACAACGTGGTGCAAACACTCAAAACCAAAACAAATAGTGTTCCAACCAATCACCGACAGGGGGGAGGGTGTTGTGAGGTTTTGTGCTCGTGCACGGCTGCACGCGAAGTCAGAGCTGAAGAAAAAGCTGGCTCAAAACCTCACAACACCCTTCCCCTGTCGGTGATTGGTTGGAACACTATTTGTTTTGGTTTTGAGTGTTTGGCTAAACCATTTGTTTTTGTGTGCAGATCTCAAAGCCTATGCTGCCTACAGAGAAGCGTTTTTTTGACGGCATGCTTATGGGGCGGGCAGCTAGCGGATCGTTAGGAAAGATTAGATGAATGTGATAAAAATATTTTTGGGCCTGAAATCACTGATACCACCTTTAAGCTCAGGGGCCCTATCATACACCCGGCGCAACACAGCGCCAGGCGCGGCGCGGCGCGAGTGTTTTTTGCTAGTTTCAGCCCGACGCAGTTATCATTTTCACGTCCTGCGCCACGTTGTTTAAATAGCAAATGCATTTGGACCCATTTGTGCGTCTATGGGCGTGCTGATTGAATTGAATTCAGAAAGTTAGTGATGTTTCTCAAACATCAGACTTCACTACATAAATATATGGGGTTTTTTTTTGTTTGTTTGTTTTTATGGTATTTACTTTTTTTTTTTTTTACTGCATATTTGAGGAGCCAACAGGAGTAGAGAAGGAAAAATGAAGACTAACACCAGAAACATCAGGCTGAAATGGCCATGAATCAGGGTGGTAATAACTGGAGACTCACCATCTGTCGGCTCGGACTCGAGCGCATCTGTGCCGGCTGGCGGCTCTACAGTGGATGTGTCTGGATGAACCAGTGATTCCTGCTCAGCCACAAGAGGACGCACTTTGGTTCGGGATCAAGCTTAGGGAGTCTGTCATCTTTGAGTATTGATAAAATGAGCCAATGCACACATTGGCGTGCAAGCTTTGCATCCACGCTCGCCCTGCAGCGCGGGTATAAATACGGAAGTGGATGCACGCACCACTTGTCTTTCTCTTCGGAGCCGATCGGTCTTCATGACGGTGTCTCTGAAGAGTGTTGATTCATTCAACGAGTGAGTGTGTCGGTGCTGCTTCTGGAAGTCTCTCCCGGTGCTGGTGGTTCTGCAGCATGAGTGCAGCGGTGGTCGCAAGCCTTCTGAGCTCTCAACTGCTGTCAACAGCACTCCTGTTTGTGTTTGGAGATCTCTTATTCCGGTATGGAGATGGATTCGGTCCAACACATCTCCTGAGAAGAGCATGCTTTGGTCGGTGCCGTTAAGAAGTGAGAAAGGGTCCCACTGAAACCTTTCAGAGGCTCCTGGGGCGTATGGCAGACGCAGCCACAATAGAACGGCTTCCTCCACATGAAGACCGCTTCAGCACTGGCTTCATGGCCGAGTCCCGAGGTGGCCGTGGCCGAGCGGCACGCTCCGAGTGACAATCACCCTGGCCTTACGCCAAACCCTCAGCCCGTGATCAGACCTTTTGTTCCTCCGGGCCAGCCGCCCCTAGAACAAGTGTCCACCAACACCGGCTGAGGGGCCACGTACAACAGGCATGCAGTAAGAAAGAATAGTGGATTAGTTAGAACGAAAGAAAAAGACTGATTAGTAAGAGAGAAAGAAAGAAAAAAAGACAGAAAGAAAGAAAGATGGATTAATTAGAAAGAAAGATGGGTTAGTTAGAAAGAAAGAAAGATGGGTTAGTTAGTTAGAAAGAAAGATGGATTAGTAAGAAAGAAAGAAAGAAAGAGAAAGAAAGAAAGAAAGAAAGAAAGAAAGAATGGTGGATTAGTTAGTAAGAAAGAAAATAGATTAGTAAGAAAGAAAGAAGGAAAGAAAGAAAGTAAGAAAGAAAGAAAGAGAAAGATAGATTAGTAAGAAAGAAAGAAAGAAAGAAAGAAAGAAGGAAAGAAAGGTGGATTAGTTAGTAAGAAAGAAAATAGATTAGTAAGAAAGAAAGAAAGAAGGAAAGAAAGAAAGAGAAAGGTAGATTAGTAAGAAAGAAAGAAAGAAAGAAAGAAAGAAAGAAAGATGGATAAGTTAGAAAGAAAGAAAGAAAGATGGATAAGTTAGAAAGAAAGAAAGAAAGATGGATAAGTTAGAAAGAAAGAAAGACTGATTAGTAAGAAAGAAAGAAAGAAAGAAAGAAAGAAAGAAAGAAGGAAAGAAAGAAAAATGAAAGAAAGGTGGATTAGTTAGTTAGAAAGAAAGAAAATAGATTAGTTAGAAAGAAAGAAAGACTGATTAGTAAGAAAGAAAGAAAGAAAGAAAGAAAGAAAGAAAGAAAGAAAGAATGAATGGTGGATTAGTTAGTAAGAAAGAAAGAAAATAGATTAGTAAGAAAGAAAGAAAGAAAGCAAGAAAGAAAGAAAGAAAGAAAGAAAGAAAGAAAGAAAGAAAGAAAGATGGATAAGTTAGAAAGAAAGAAAGAAAGATGGATAAGTTAGAAAGAAAGAAAGACTGATTAGTAAGAAAGAAAGAAAGAAAGAAAGAAAGAAAGAAGGAAAGAAAGAAAGAAAGGTGGATTAGTTAGTTAGAAAGAAAATAGATTAATTAGAAAGAAAGAAAGACTGATTAGTAAGAAAGAAAGAAAGAAAGAAAGAAAGAAAGAAAGAAAGAAAGAAAGAATGAATGGTGGATTAGTTAGTAAGAAAGAAAATAGATTAGTAAGAAAGAAAGAAAGAAAGAAAGAAAGAAAGAGAAAGAAAGAAAGAAAGATGGATAAGTTAGAAAGAAAGAAAGATAGATTAGTAAGAAAGAAAGAAAGAGAAAGAAAGAAAGAAAGAAAGAAAGAAAGAAAGAACGAAAGAAAGAGAAAGAGAAAGAGAAAGAGAAAGAAAGAAAGATAAAGAAAGAAAGATAGATTAGTAAGAAAGAAAGAAAGAAAGATAGATAGATTAGTAAGAGAAAGAAAAAAAGAAAGAAAGAAAGGTGGATTAGTTAGTTAGAAAGAAAGAAAATAGATTAGTTAGAAAGAAAGAAAGACTGATTAGTAAGAAAGAAAGAAAGAAAGAAAGAAAGAAAGAAAGAAAGAAAGAAAGAAAGAATGAATGGTGGATTAGTTAGTAAGAAAGAAAGAAAATAGATTAGTAAGAAAGAAAGAAAATAGATTAGTAAGAAAGAAAGAAAGAAAGAAAGAAAGAAAGAAAGAAAGTTACTGCATGCCTGTTGTACGTGGCCCCTCAGCCGGTGTTGGTGGACACTTGTTCTAGGGGCGGCTGGCCCGGAGGAACAAAAGGTCTGATCACGGGCTGAGGGTTTGGCGTAAGGCCAGGGTGATTGTCACTCGGAGCGTGCCGCTCGGCCACGGCCACCTCGGGACTCGGCCATGAAGCCAGTGCTGAAGCGGTCTTCATGTGGAGGAATTGCGGCTGCGTCTGCCATACGCCCCAGGAGCCTCTGAAAGGTTTCAGTGGGACCCTTTCTCACTTCTTAACAGCACCGACCAAAGCATGCTCTTCTCAGGAGATGAGTTGGACCGAATCCATCTCCATACCGGAATAAGAGATCCCCAAACACAAACAGGAGTGCTGTTGACTGAGTGTGGATGCAAAACTTGCACACCAATGATGACAGACTCCCTAAGCGTGATCCCGATCAGTCGACTACGTCTCCATTCCCTCCTTCAGGGAACGAGGGTTACATATCTAACCAAGACGTGACAGCCTTCCATCCTCTCTTGAAGATGTTCTTCCCTTTTTCTGCAAACAACAAATATTGATTAGAAACATCTGTTTTATTAGCACAGATTACAGCTCAATGATTCACTAGTTCATGTTCCAAGAACACTAGAGAAATGGGCTAGCTGCATATGGCCGCCATGTTGGATTTCCGATCGAGCGAGTTTGTGCAGACGCTGAGAGAAACCAGAGAATGATCTTTAATAGTTGTTTAAAGAAAATGATACATCACTTAAAATAATACTAAGATCTATATTACTATTCCATGAGTAAATGACATTTAAATGCACGCATGTTTAAATCAGGAGAATGAAACACACTTTCATTAAATACACTCTGTCCATGAAGAGTAAATTGACTCGGACTCGTGGTGCATGAACATACACAATGTCTGATTCCCAGACCAATTATGCCTACTGTAGATATACAAATATCTAAATATAACTAAAATTAAAAAATAAAATATAGCAGAGAAATATATAAAATTAAAATAAACTATCCATCTTAAAAGACTTCAATCTTTTGATTTCTGATCTGCTGCAAATCAGCTACAAGAAGTTTCTTTACGTGATGTCAGAGGATCAGAATTATAGCCTAGTAGAAATATCATGAAACAAAGGTAATAATGACTCACTTTTTTCCAGATCACCCCAGAAGGGCCCTGGCATAGGCGGTGTTTCCCCAATCATGTAGGGACCTGGCATAAAAGAAGATGTGTTTTTATCTCAAAATATCTTAAAGAACAGTTGAGTATTGCAATAAGGGAGATATAATCATCATTCATCTTAAAATGGGGTGATTTTCAGCAGTTTTGAAAGGATGACAACAAAGCTTGTCTCATATTTATTGAAAATGTCCAACAAGCAGGGACTGATCAACGCACGGGCATGTCGGGCGGGCACAGTGTTTTTTTTCGACCTGGGGTTCACGACCCCCACTTGGGGTTGCTAAAGATTTACAAGGGGTTTCCAAGCTCACTCTTGTTTGAGGGTGTTACCAGTTTGACGATAAACCATGATGCAATTTGCGACATTTAATATTTTAATCATCATTAAAACTGTATTTGAACGCAAGGATTTGAAAAACTCACAGCAAATACTGTCCAGTATTAAGCAAAGTAAGCAACAGTCTCACACTGCATGCAGCGTAGGTTTCATTTAGTTTTTTTAAAGAATTACGCAAATGGGAGGTTTTACAACCATTACAACCGAGTGCTGAGGGAAACTCTATGAATGTTTCTCTGAAGGGAACTGACTGCCTTGAGGAAACTTTTGATGGCATTTTCTCTTCACCTTCCCTCCGCGTAACGTGTAGTGTTTATAAGCTGCTTTGTTTACAGAGGTTGCCAGAGAAACAGATTTATTTCTGCAGTTGCATAAGCGCCACCTACTGACAGAGAGTGGATTTACATTTACGTTCTAAAATTATTAATAGGCCTATGTCACGAATAGGCCAAAATGTAAGACCGGAAGTACGTCTTTTAGTAGGGATACGGCTCTTCCGGTTAGCTTTTTACAATGGCGGAGTCCGATAGATACCACTGGACCAAATCTCTCCGCAACCTGCTAAGTTTTAAAAAATATGAACACATTTAATTGCACACAGCCTCTCTCTGTAATGGTTATGTTCAGTTTGTGGACTCTTATGTTGAGTTTCCTTTGGTTCCTATGTTACTTTCCTGTTTAATTCATGTTCCATTGTTTATTTGTTTCTAAGTTTACTCATTGGCTAATTGATTACATTCACTTGTGTGTTGTTGTGCTGCTCATATAGCAATACACAACAGAACAAAACAGTTCTTCTCTTAATCCTGTAATTTGATTCTTGCCTTCTTTGTTTTTGTAATTAAAATAAATCTGCTGCAGTTGAGATCCTCTGTTCTTAAAAAATCCTAAAAGCAATAATTGAACAGATTGCACTATATGGCAGCAAGATATCTGGACCATCTACGGGCCAAGCCAGATTCCACCATATCTTTATGCACACAATATTAATCTTTTACAATGTAATACTTCTATATTTAATATTTGGCATGTTTGTGTGCTGTTGCGCGTCCCTGTGTGTGTAATAAGCAGTGGAAGTGCGTTGTGGACCTGTCTATAGGCGCTGTTTAAATAACAAAAAATACTGCGCCATTGACTTAAGACCAGGTTTCAGTCGGTCAATGGCTCAGTCTATTTCAGTTCCTTAAAATATCAACTCGCCAACCATGCGCCTGAACACACATCGTTTTCAGACCAGCAGCCCATGGGTGCACAGATGGGCGCAAATGCATTTGCTATTTAAACAACGTGGTGCAGTTAACAATAAACAATACTTTTATCAACCTTAGTTAATTATGTAGACGAAATACTCCAAGGCACTCACGTGGTGAAGTAAACAGCCTTTAATAAACTGTTACCAATTTAAGCATCAAGAACGGCAAAACAAACGCTGTCGGCCAACATCGGTTAACAGCATGTAGGCTTCAATGTTTTCGTCTAAACGTCTATTAATAAAAATGTCAGACAATGAATAACAAAGCTCTGAAAAGTGTTTTGAATCAATAAATGAACATTTCAGAAGTTTTTATTTTTGACAAATAGCCTATTAAACTAGAAACAAAATGATGAAGATTGGAACTAAGACCGCTTGAAGCACAGCGAGGCTCATGTTGAAACACTGACCACACAGCTATCGTCTGAGCACTGTTTCATGAGTTGTGTTTATGTTTATGTTGAAATGTTTACGTTGAAATGTTTTCATTATTTATTAAAGAGAATTATGATAATCATAACAATCTACTGAAAAGCCTATATAATTCTTAATTAATGCTGAAACACAAATGCTGCCGACTAACATCAGTTAGCAAGTCCTGACAATTTTACGATAATTTAGTTTAATTTATTTCACTGTTATGTTTCAGTTCATAAATCTAGGCCTACTAACAAATTAAAATAACAAAAAACAGCAAAGCTTGTTTTCAACATTGATAATAATCATAAATGTTCCTTGAGCATCAAATCATCATATTAGCTTTTTTTAAACATGCTTAAAAAAAAAAAAATATAAACATTACTGGTGTGTATCTTGAGACAAAAAAATGGCACTGAAATATTTTAAGATATGCTTTCAGTTAAAACAGCTCAAACATGAATTTTAGTCTAAGATTAGCTTAAGCTCAAGGGCCCTATCATACACCCGGCGCAACACAGCGCCAGGCGCGGCGCGGTGCGAGTGTTTTTTGCTAGTTTCAGCCCGACGCAGTTATCATTTTCACGTCCTGCGCCACGTTGTTTAAATAGCAAATGCATTTGGACCCATTTGTGCATCTATGGGCGTGCTGACTGAATTGAATTCAGAAAGTTAGTGATGTTTCTCAAACATCAGACTTCACTACATAAATATATGGGTTTTTTTTTGTTTGTTTGTTTGTTTGTTTGTTTGATGGTGTTTAAATTTTTTTTTTTTACTGCATATTTGAGGAGCCAACAGGAGTAGAGAAGGAAAAATGAAGACTAACACCAGAAACATCAGGCTGAAATGGCCATGAATCAGGTTGGTAATAACTGGAGACTCACCATCTGTCGGCTCGGACTCGAGCGCATCTGTGCCGGCTGGCGGCTCTACAGTGGATGTGTCTGGATGAACCAGTGATTCCTACTCAGCCACAAGAGGACGCACTTTGGTTCGGGATCAAGCTTAGGGAGTCTGTCATCTTTGAGTATTGATAAAATGAGCCAATGCACACATTGACGTGCGAGCTTTGCATCCACGCTCGCCCTGCAGCGCGGGTATAAATACGGAAGTGGATGCACGCACCACTTGTCTTTCTCTTCGGAGCCGATCGGTCTTCATGACGGTGTCAACAGCACTCCTGTTTGTGTTTGGGGATCTCTTATTCCGGTATGGAGATGGATTCGATCCAACACATCTCCTGAGAAGAGCATGCTTTGGTCGGTGCCGTTAAGAAGTGAGAAAGGGTCCCACTGAAACCTTTCAGAGGCTCCTGGGGCGTATGGCAGACGCAGCCGCAATTCCTCCACATGAAGACCGCTTCAGCACTGGCTTCATGGCCGAGTCCCGAGGTGGCCGTGGCCGAGTGGCACGCTCCGAATGACAATCACCTTGGCCTGCTGCCAAACCCTCAGCCCGTGATCAGACCTTTTGTTCCTCCGGGCCAGCCGCCCCTAGAACAAGTGTCCACCAACACCGGCTGAGGGGCCACGTACAACAGGCATGCAGTAAGAAAGAATGGTGGGTTAGTTAGAAAGAAAGAAAGATGGGTTAGTTAGAAAGAAAGAAAGATGGGTTAGTTAGAAAGAAAGAAAGATGGGTTAGTTAGAAAGAAAGAAAGATAGATTAGTTAGAAAGAAAGAAAGATAGATTAGTTAGTTAGAAAGAAAGATGGATTATAGGGCTGGGCGATATGGCCTAAAAAAAAACTGCGTGAGAAAATGGATGTGTGGCGTGAGAGCGTGTAAAAAGTGACGATTGCGTGAGTCTCACGGTGAGACTCGTACTCACGGCGAGACACCATAAATACTTGTAAATGTTTGTAAGACTGTTAGTGGGGCGGCTAAGCGCAGATTTTCATCAGAATCGATCACTTTGCGATAAAAGCATCAAATTTGGTATGAAGGCTCACAAAGGGGGTCTGATCAGATTTAGGACCGTAGGCGCTCAAAATTTGGCCCCTGGGGGCCATGGTGGCCATTTTGAAAAATGGATATGGATTTCGTAATGGGAAAATGAATTAAAAGCTGCCAGAAACATAAAATGCAATAACACATTTCACCATAAATACATGTAAATATGAGCACACTTTCACATAGAAGGTCTTTAAACTTTGAAATATAAGATATGTTTTTAAAAAAAATTAAAATGGCCACCAAATATGGATTTCATAATGGATAGACGACAGAAATTAACAATTAAAAAAGTTGCACATTAATCAATCTAGTTCATTTTTAAACAAAAAGGAAAAGAGGTTATGATATCTATCAGAAATTATGTACTTTTTAAATGTATATTTAAATATGTAATATTAAATTGTGTGCATATACTAATACGCATCATTTTTACTTGGTAGTTTGTCAGTGACTCCTCCTTATTCAGTCAGTAGGTTTCATCTTGTGGTGGCCACAATTGAATATTATTCTCTTTAAAATCTAGGGAACTGGTGGGATGTTTTACTCTTGACTACAAGTGAGAAAAAGGCAAAGTCAGTTGAATGTGTTTCTCACTGTTACTCAGTAAAAATAGTGTAGGCTAATACTGCAAGTAAGCAAACATAACTCAGACAGGCAAATATAACATAAAATAGATTTTA
This sequence comes from Leuciscus idus, assembly GCA_021554675.1. Lineage (NCBI taxonomy): Eukaryota > Metazoa > Chordata > Actinopteri > Cypriniformes > Leuciscidae > Leuciscus > Leuciscus idus. The sequence continues at coordinate 63,668,521 of CM038621.1, forward strand.
GTCTGCAGGAATTTAGAGTTAGGATTCTGTGAAATAAAGTAGGTGTACATTTCCACAGAATTTCATTTAGGCTGGTTATCTAAACTAGCTGCAATTCATCCTATTTATTTCATTGTAACTCTGTGCTCTTGTACGGCTAGTTTATACCACCCAAAGCTAATCTCAGTCAATTCTTTGCTCTCCAAATGCTCTCACCTTGACCAGAAATATTAATTGTAAGAACTGTTGAGTCCTGCTGGATTATTTACAAGTGGTTTAGTAGGTAGGCCTACACATCACATTGTAGACCGAGTTTTCCTCACAAGAAAAACGTAAATTAGCACGATTAGCATGATTACCACAATTACAATCGATTTAATCTTTTTTGTGCCAGTTAAGTGAAATAGAGTAGCCAATATTTTTTAAAGTTATTAGCACACATCTTTTAAGTTAGTAGTAGGGGAGAGCGGGGCACAAAGTAACGCTTTTGACTTTCTCAGTTTGTGTAAATCTACTTATGGTTCAGAGTATTTATTTTTTCCCACATTAATTTCCCACATGTCTAGTACAATTATGTGGTTTTGTTTTATTAATAGAGTATATACTTTTTTTTCTGGATATACCGCAAAAGAATGGAAGTGAAATGTGACAACATGCCCCATAGTACATTGTAACATGTGTGGGGCACATTGTAACATGACATATGACAGCTAAAAAAGTTATCTGATCTAATAAACAAAATATACAAGACAAACTAAAATATTTTCTAAATAAAATAGAATTAAAAAACTTTTTCATATAAAATAATAGCCATTTTTAATAATTAAATATAAACTAATTTTTGAGTTTTGACTACGAACACATGAAAACACAGCTATACAACATAGTTCAAAACAAATAAATAATTAGTAATTTCAGAACATTGACTAACAGTCTTTATTCACCTTTTTCTCACTTTTTCTCAATAAAATTAATAAAAGTATAGAATATAATAGCATATTTCTAATAAGGGCACATTGTAACGCAGTGTTACAACATACCCCGCCTGCACAACTGGGATTTAAACCCTGCTAGTGTCTTCTGCTAGTTAGTGAAGCATTAAAGAACTATCTCAACTGTTAAATAACATATTGGAGATTAAAATAATATCAGATTTGTCTAATTTTAAATTTACACAAAAAATAGAGATGAAAAATTCGCAAAGTGATAGATTTTTGCGCTTAACCGCCCTACTATGTAGGTTGTTTTTTGGCGGGTGTGCTTGTGCTGCCGCGGTCTTATTAATTTGCCATGTTGTTTGTGTATCTCTACTGCCAAACGCGCGGGGGAAGGGCTGAGCCCGTTCGGAGCTACGGTAGCCCAGAGGCGAGCGTCGGCGAATGTTAAAGAGAAAAACTATTTTCATTCAAACAAATCGACGTAAACTACACATTCGAGTTAATCGATAAAATCGATTTATCGCCCAGCCCTAATGGATTAGTTATAAAGAACGAAAGATGGGTTAGTTAGAAAGAAAGAAAGATGGATTAATTAGTTAGAAAGAAAGATGGATTAGTTAGAAAGAAAGAAAAATAGATTAGTTAGTTAGAAAGAAAGATGGATTAGTAAGAAAGAAAGAAAGAAAGAGAAAGAAAGAACGAGAGAAAGAAAGAAAGAAAGAAAGAAAGAAAGAAAGAAAGAAAGAAAGAAAGAAAGAAAGAAAGAGAAAGAAAGATAGATTAGTAAGAAAGACAGAAAGACAGAGAAAGAAAGAAAGAAAGAATGGTGGATTAGTTAGTTAGAAAGAAAGAAAGACTGATTAGTAAGAAAGAAAGAAAGAAAGATGGATAAGTTAGAAAGAAAGAAAGAAAGAAAGATGGATAAGTTAGAAAGAAAGAAAGACTGATTAGTAAGAAAGAAAGAAAGAAAGAAAGAAAGAAAGAAAGAAAAAAGAAAGAAAGAAAGAAAGAAAGAAAGAAAAAAGAAAGAAAGTAAGAAAGAAAGATGGATAAGTTAGAAAGAAAGAAAGAAAGAAAGAAAGAAAGATGGATAAGTTAGAAAGAAAGAAAGACTGATTAGTAAGAAAGAAAGAAAGAAAGAAAGAAAAAGAAAGAAAGAAAGAAAGAAAAAGATGGATAAGTTAGAAAGAAAGAAAGAAAGAAAGAAAGATGGATAAGTTAGAAAGAAAGAAAGACTGATTAGTAAGAAAGAAAGAAAGACTGATTAGTAAGAAAGAAAGAAAGAAAGAAAGAAAGAAAGAAAGAAAGAAAGAAAGAAAGAAAGAGAAAGATGGATAAGTTAGAAAGAAAGAAAGAAAGAAAGAAAGATGGATAAGTTAGAAAGAAAGAAAGACTGATTAGTAAGAAAGAAAGAAAGAAAGAAAGAAAGAAAAAAAGAAGAAAGAAAGAAAGAAAGAAAGATGGATAAGTTAGAAAGAAAGAAAGACTGATTAGTAAGAAAGAAAGAAAGAAAGAAAAAAAGAAGAAAGAAAGAAAGAAAGAAAGAAAGAAAGAAAGAAAGAAAGAAAGAAAGAAAGAAAGAAGGAAAGTTACTGCATGCCTGTTGTACGTGGCCCCTCAGCCGGTGTTGGTGGACACTTGTTCTAGGGGCGGCTGGCCCGGAGGAACAAAAGGTCTGATCACGGGCTGAGGGTTTGGCGTAAGGCCAGGGTGATTGTCACTCGGAGCGTGCCGCTCGGCCACGGCCACCTCGGGACTCGGCCATGAAGCCAGTGCTGAAGCGGTCTTCATGTGGAGGAATTGCGGCTGCGTCTGCCATACGCCCCAGGAGCCTCTGAAAGGTTTCAGTGGGACCCTTTCTCACTTCTTAACGGCACCGACCAAAGCATGCTCTTCTCAGGAGATGAGTTGGACCGAATCCATCTCCATACCGGAATAAGAGATCCCCAAACACAAACAGGAGTGCTGTTGACTGAGTGTGGATGCAAAACTCGCACACCAATGATGACAGACTCCCTAAGCGTGATCCCGATCAGTCGACTACGTCTCCATTCCCTCCTTCAGGGAACGAGGGTTACATATCTAACCAAGACGTGACAGCCTTCCATCCTCTCTTGAAGATGTTCTTCCCTTTTTCTGCAAACAACAAATATTGATTAGAAACATCTGTTTTATTAGCACAGATTACAGCTCAATGATTCACTAGTTCATGTTCCAAGAACACTAGAGAAATGGGCTAGCTGCATATGGCCGCCATGTTGGATTTCCGATCGAGCGAGTTTGTGCAGACGCCAGTGCAGAGAGCCGGAGAAACCAGAGAATGATCTTTAATAGTTGTTTAAAGAAAATGATACATCACTTAAAATAATACTAAGATCTATATTACTATTCCATGAGTAAATGACATTTAAATGCACGCATGTTTAAATCAGGAGAATGAAACACACTTTCATTAAATACACTCTGTCCATGAAGAGTAAATTGACTCGGACTCGTGGTGCATGAACATACACAATGTCTGATTCCCAGACCAATTATGCCTACTGTAGATATACAAATATCTAAATATAACTAAAATTAAAAAATTAAATATAGCAGAGAAATATATAAAATTAAAATAAACTATCCATCTTAAAAGACTTCAATCTTTTGATTTCTGATCTGCTGCAAATCAGCTACAAGAAGTTTCTTTACGTGATGTCAGAGGATCAGAATTATAGCCTAGTAGAAATATCATGAAACAAAGGTAATAATGACTCACTTTTTTCCAGATCACCCCAGAAGGGCCCTGGCATAGGCGGTGTTTCCCCAATCATGTAGGGACCTGGCATAAAAGAAGATGTGTTTTTATCTCAAAATATCTTAAAGAACAGTTGAGTATTGCAATAAGGGAGATATAATCATCATTCATCTTAAAATGGGGTGATTTTCAGCAGTTTTGAAAGGATGACAACAAAGCTTGTCTCATATTTATTGAAAATGTCCAACAAGCAGGGACTGATCAACGCACGGGCATGTCGGGCGGGCACAGTGTTTTTTTCCGACCTGGGGTTCACGACCCTCACTTGGGGTTGCTAAAGATTTACAAGGGGTTTCCAAGCTCACTCTTGTTTGAGGGTGTTACCAGTTTGACGATAAACCATGATGCAATTTGCGACGTTTAATATTTCAATCATCATTAAAACTGTATTTGAACGCAAGGATTTGAAAAACTCACAGCAAATACTGTCCAGTATTAAGCAAAGTAAGCAACAGTCTCACACTGCATGCAGCGTAGGTTTCGTTTTGTTTTTTAAAAGAATTACGCAAATAGGAGGTTTTACAACCATTACAACCGAGTGCTGAGGGAAACTCTATGAATGTTTCTCTGAAGGGAACTGACTGCCTTGAGGAAACTTTTGATGGCATTTTCTCTTCATCTTCCCTCCGCGTAACGTGTAGTGTTTAAAAGCTGCTTTGTTTACAGAGGTTGCCAGGGAAACAGATTTATTTCTGCAGTTGCATAAGCGCCACCTACTGACAGAGAGTGGATTTACATTTACGTTCTAAAATTATTAATAGGCCTATGTCACGAAAAAATGTAAGACCGGAAGTACGTCTTTTAGTAGGGATACGGCTCTTCCGGTTAGCTTTTTACAATGACGGAGTCCGATAGATAGCGCTGGACCAAATCTCTCCGCAACCTGCTAAGTTTTAAAAAATATGAACACATTTAATTGCACACAGCCTCTCTCTGTAATGGTTATGTTCAGTTTGTGGACTCTTATGTTGAGTTTCCTTTGGTTCCTATGTTACTTTCCTGTTTAATTCATGTTCCATTGTTTATTTGTTTCTAAGTTTACTCATTGGCTAATTGATTACATTCACTTGTGTGTTGTTGTGCTGCTCATATAGCAATACACAACAGAACAAAACAGTTCTTCTCTTAATCCTGTAATTTGATTCTTGCCTTCTTTGTTTTTGTAATTAAAATAAATCTGCTGCAGTTGAGATCCTCTGTTCTTAAAAAATCCTAAAAGCAATAATTGAACAGATTGCACTATATGGCAGCAAGATATCTGGACCATCTACGGGCCAAGCCAGATTCCACCATATCTTTATGCACACAATATTAATCTTTTACAATGTAATACTTCTATATTTAATATTTGGCATGTTTGTGTGCTGTTGCGCGTCCCTGTGTGTGTAATAAGCAGTGGAAGTGCGTTGTGGACCTGTCTATAGGCGCTGTTTAAATAACAAAAAATACTGCGCCATTGACTTAAGACCAGGTTTCAGTCGGTCAATGGCTCAGTCTATTTCAGTTCCTTAAAATATCAACTCGCCAACCATGCGCCTGAACACACATCGTTTTCAGACCAGCAGCCCATGGGTGCACAGATGGGCGCAAATGCATTTGCTATTTAAACAACGTGGTGCAGTTAACAATAAACAATACTTTTATCAACCTTAGTTAATTATGTAGACGAAATACTCCAAGGCACTCACGTGGTGAAGTAAACAGCCTTTAATAAACTGTTACCAATTTAAGCATCAAGAACGGCAAAACAAACGCTGTCGGCCAACATCGGTTAACAGCATGTAGGCTTCAATGTTTTCGTCTAAACGTCTATTAATAAAAATGTCAGACAATGATTAACAAAGCTCTGAAAAGTGTTTTGAATCAATAAATGAACATTTCAGAAGTTTTTATTTTTGACAAATAGCCTATTAAACTAGAAACAAAATGATGAAGATTGGAACTAAGACCGCTTGAAGCACAGCGAGGCTCATGTTGAAACACTGACCACACAGCTATCGTCTGAGCACTGTTTCATGAGTTGTGTTTATGTTTATGTTGAAATGTTTACGTTGAAATGTTTTCATTATTTATTAAAGAGAATTATGATAATCATAACAATCTACTGAAAAGCCTATATAATTCTTAATTAATGCTGAAACACAAATGCTGCCGACTAACATCAGTTAGCAAGTCCTGACAATTTTACGATAATTTAGTTTAATTTATTTCACTGTTATGTTTCAGTTCATAAATCTAGGCCTACTAACAAATTAAAATAACAAAAAACAGCAAAGCTTGTTTTCAACATTGATAATAATCATAAATGTTCCTTGAGCATCAAATCATCATATTAGCTTTTTTTAAACATGCTTAAAAAAAAAAAAATATAAACATTACTGGTGTGTATCTTGAGACAAAAAAATGGCACTGAAATATTTTAAGATATGCTTTCAGTTAAAACAGCTCAAACATGAATTTTAGTCTAAGATTAGCTTAAGCTCAAGGGCCCTATCATACACCCGGCGCAACACAGCGCCAGGCGCGGCGCGGTGCGAGTGTTTTTTGCTAGTTTCAGCCCGACGCAGTTATCATTTTCACGTCCTGCGCCACGTTGTTTAAATAGCAAATGCATTTGGACCCATTTGTGCATCTATGGGCGTGCTGACTGAATTGAATTCAGAAAGTTAGTGATGTTTCTCAAACATCAGACTTCACTACATAAATATATGGGTTTTTTTTTGTTTGTTTGTTTGTTTGTTTGTTTGATGGTGTTTAAATTTTTTTTTTTTACTGCATATTTGAGGAGCCAACAGGAGTAGAGAAGGAAAAATGAAGACTAACACCAAAAACATCAGGCTGAAATGGCCATGAATCAGGGTGGTAATAACTGGAGACTCACCATCTGTCGGCTCGGACTCGAGCGCATCTGTGCCGGCTGGCGGCTCTACAGTGGATGTGTCTGGATGAACCAGTGATTCCTACTCAGCCACAAGAGGACGCACTTTGGTTCGGGATCAAGCTTAGGGAGTCTGTCATCTTTGAGTATTGATAAAATGAGCCAATGCACACATTGACGTGCGAGCTTTGCATCCACGCTCGCCCTGCAGCGCGGGTATAAATACGGAAGTGGATGCACGCACCACTTGTCTTTCTCTTCGGAGCCGATCGGTCTTCATGACGGTGTCAACAGCACTCCTGTTTGTGTTTGGGGATCTCTTATTCCGGTATGGAGATGGATTCGATCCAACACATCTCCTGAGAAGAGCATGCTTTGGTCGGTGCCGTTAAGAAGTGAGAAAGGGTCCCACTGAAACCTTTCAGAGGCTCCTGGGGCGTATGGCAGACGCAGCCGCAATTCCTCCACATGAAGACCGCTTCAGCACTGGCTTCATGGCCGAGTCCCGAGGTGGCCGTGGCCAAGCGGCACACTCCGAATGACAATCACCCTGGCCTGCCGCCAAACCCTCAGCCCGTGATCAGACCTTTTGTTCCTCCGGGCCAGCCGCCCCTAGAACAAGTGTCCACCAACACCGGCTGAGGGGCCACGTACAACAGGCATGCAGTAAGAAAGAATGGTGGGTTAGTTAGAAAGAAAGAAAGATGGGTTAGTTAGAAAGAAAGAAAGATGGGTTAGTTAGAAAGAAAGAAAGATGGGTTAATTAGAAAGAAAGAAAGATAGATTACTTAGAAAGAAAGATAGATTAGTTAGTTAGAAAGAAAGATGGATTATACGGCTGGGCGATATGGGCAAAAAAAAAATCCCTGATTTTTTCACCAAAAATCCAATTTAAATCTTTTCTTCCCTTACTTAAAATCAATCTGCAGATGACAAAGAAATTGTTCAAAACAAGTTTTAACTTTTATTTTGTTTTGATTTTCCCTTCTGGGATTTGATTTGGATTTCCCCCTTGGGGTTAAAGTGCAATCAGAAACAACAAGCCAAAAAGACAAGATGGCAGGCCCTGCCTTTGTAAACAGTGAAAATGTAACAAAACATAACGTAACATAACATGAAATGGGTGGATTGGGATTGGGGGGGAACGAAAAAAATAAAATAAAAAATACATCACAATAAAGTGTATTGTGATTGTCAAAACATTTGGTAACTAAACATAATTTTATTAAGTTTAGTGACAACACAATGTTTATATGGTACAATGACTGGTATGCTACTGTTTTTATTATTGCTTTTTTACAATTTCAATTCAATTCTTGTGATTTGATTCTGATCTTGATTCAATATCGATTCCTTTGGATAAATACTAGGTACAGTAGATACATGTTAATTTAAAGCCCTGTCAGCTGGTATTATTATTAAAGGTTAAAAATAACAATAAATATAAATATAATGCATTTTTTTTTTATAATAACAACATTATAATATTATTTTAATGATATAGGTAAAAATATAATAAATGTATAATATAGTTATCATATTTAGCAAAATACTCCTCTCTACAGCAATTATTTTAAAGTCCAACTAATGTGCTATGGTCATTAAATGGCTTTCCAGAGGTAAATGTAATGTTACGTGACATATTGTTCTCCAGTTGTTATTATAGACCTCTTTCCGCAGTTGAAAAACAATGATCGATCGATTTTATTTCATTTCGGTAAGTTGAACTGTATCTTTCAGATACAGAACCTATTGATCATTCGTGTTTATTTAGCATACAATTAACTAGTAGTAAAGAGTAACAGATGATCGGTTCACGTGCCACTTGAACTCTGTCAGCGATCTGTCAAGCGCCAAAACTGAGTTTATTGTTTGAATTTCGTAATTAATCGACAGAATTTGAGAGCTAAGAATTTATTTCATTGCAATAGTAACCTTCTCTGTCGGTGTCAGTGTCCTCTTTGCTTCGTGATTTTTCTCTGCGTGAGAAAATGGATGTGTGGCGTGAGAGCGTGTAAAAAGTGTCGATTGCGTGAGTCTCTCGGTGAGTTTGTAAATGTTTGTAAGACTGTAGGTTGTTTTTTGGCGGGTGTGCTTGTGCTGCCGCGGGTCTTGTTAATTTGCCATGTTGTTTGTGTATCTCTATGCCAAACGCGCGGGGGAAGGGCTGAGCCCGTTCGGAGCTACGGTAGCCCAGAGGCGAGCGTCGGCGAATGTTAAAGAGAAAAACGATTTTCATTCACAAATCGACGTAAACTACACATTCGAGTTAATCGATAAAATCGATTTATCGCCCAGCCCTAATGGATTAGTTAGAAAGAAAGAAAGATGGATTAGTTAGAAAGAAAGAAAGATGGGTTAGTTAGAAAGAAAGAAAGATGGATTAGTTAGTTAGAAAGAAAGATAGATTAGTAAGAAAGAAAGAAAGATGGATTAGTTAGAAAGAAAGAAAGATGGATTAGTTAGAAAGAAAGAAAGATGGGTTAGTTAGAAAGAAAGAAAGATGGATTAGTCAGTTAGAAAGAAAGATAGATTAGTAAGAAAGAAAGAAAGATAGATTAGTAAGAAAGAAAGAAAGATGGATTAGTTAGAAAGAAAGAAAGATGGATTAGTTAGAAAGAAAGAAAGATGGATTAGTAAGAAAGAAGGAAAGATGGATTAGTAAGAAAGAAAGAAAGATGGATTAGTTAGAAAGAAAGAAAGATGGATTAGTAAGAAAGAAAGAAAGATGGATTAGTTAGAAAGAAAGATGGATTAGTTAGTTAGAAAGAAAGATGGATTAGACCGAAAGAAAGAAAGATGGATTAGTAAGAAAGAAAGAAAGAAAGAAAGATGGATTAGTTAGAAAGAAAGAAAGATGGATAGTAAGAAAGAAAGATAGATTAGTAAGAAAGAAAGATGGATTAGTTAAAAAAGAAAGATGGATTAGTTAGAAAGAAAGAAAGATTAATAAGAAAGAAAGAAAGAAATATTGATTAGTTAGAAAGAAAGATTAGTTAGAAAGAAAGATTAGTTAGATAAATAGAAAAAGTTTGAATATAGGTAACTAAAAATAGTTAGTTAGAAAGAAAGAAAGACTGATTAGAAAGAAAGAAAGAGAAAGAAAGAAAGAAAGATGGATAAGTTAGAAAGAAAGAAAGATAGATTAGTAAGAAAGAAAGAAAGAGAAAGAAAGAAAGAACGAAAGAAAGAGAAAGAAAGAAAGAAAGAAAGATAAAGAAAGAAAGAAAGAAAGATAGATTAGTAAGAAAGAAAGAAAGAAAGAAAGATAGATAGATTAGTAAGAAAGAAAGAAAAAAAGAAAGGTGGATTAGTTAGAAAGAAAGAAAATAGATTAGTTAGAAAGAAAGAAAGAAAGAAAGAAAGAAAGAAAGAAAGAAAGAAAGAAAGAAAGAAAGAAAGAAAGAAAGAAAGAAAGAAAGAAAGAAAGAAGGAAAGTTACTGCATGCCTGTTGTACGTGGCCCCTCAGCCGGTGTTAGTGGACACTTGTTCTAGGGGCGGCTGGCCCGGAGGAACAAAAGGTCTGATCACGGGCTGAGGGTTTGGCGTAAGGCCAGGGTGATTGTCACTCGGAGCGTGCCGCTCGGCCACGGCCACCTCGGGACTCGGCCATGAAGCCAGTGCTGAAGCGGTCTTCATGTGGAGGAATTGCGGCTGCGTCTGCCATACGCCCCAGGAGCCTCTGAAAGGTTTCAGTGGGACCCTTCTCACTTCTTAACGGCACCGACCAAAGCATGCTCTTCTCAGGAGATGTGTTGGACCGAATCCATCTCCATACCGGAATAAGAGATCTCCAAACACAAACAGGAGTGCTGTTGACAGCAGTTGAGAGCTCAGAAGGCTTGCGACCACCGCTGCACTCATGCTGTAGAACCACCAGCACCGGGAGAGACTTCCAGAAGAAGCACCGACACACTCACTCGTTGAATGAATCAACACTCTTCAGAGACACCGTCATGAAGACCGATCGGCTCAGAAGAGAAAGACAAGTGCATCCACTTCCGTATTTATACCCGCGCTGCAGGGCGAGCGTGGATGCAAAACTTGCACACCAATGATGACAGACTCCCTAAGCGTGATCCCGATCAGTCGACTACGTCTCCATTCCCTCTTTCAGGGAACGAGGGTTACATATCTAACCAAGACGTGACAGCCTTCCATCCTCTCTTGAAGATGTTCTTCCCTTTTTCTGCAAACAACAAATATTGATTAGAAACATCTGTTTTATTAGCACAGATTACAGCTCAATGATTCACTAGTTCATGTTCCAAGAACACTAGAGAAATGGGCTAGCTGCATATGGCCGCCATGTTGGATTTCCGATCGAGCGAGTTTGTGCAGACGCCAGTGCAGAGAGCCGGAGAAACCAGAGAATGATCTTTAATAGTTGTTTAAAGAAAATGATACATCACTTAAAATAATACTAAGATCTATATTACTATTCCATGAGTAAATGACATTTAAATGCACGCATGTTTAAATCAGGAGAATGAAACACACTTTCATTAAATACACTCTGTCCATGAAGAGTAAATTGACTCGGACTTGTGGTGCATGAACATACACAATGTCTGATTCCCAGACCAATTATGCCTACTGTAGATATACAAATATCTAAATATAACTAAAATTAAAAAATAAAATATAGCAGAGAAATATATAAAATTAAAATAAACTATCCATCTTAAAAGACTTCAATCTTTTGATTTCTGATCTGCTGCAAATCAGCTACAAGAAGTTTCTTTACGTGATGTCAGAGGATCAGAATTATAGCCTAGTAGAAATATCATGAAACAAAGGTAATAATGACTCACTTTTTTCCAGATCACCCCAGAAGGGCCCTGGCATAGGCGGTGTTTCCCCAATCATGTAGGGACCTGCCATAAAAGAAGATGTGTTTTTATCTCAAAATATCTTAAAGAACAGTTGAGTATTGCAATAAGGGAGATATAATCATCATTCATCTTAAAATGGGGTGATTTTCAGCAGTTTTGAAAGGATGACAACAAAGCTTGTCTCATATTTATTGAAAATGTCCAGCAAGCAGGGACTGATCAACGCACGGGCATGTCGGGCGGGCACAGTGTTTTTTCCGACCTGGGGTTCACGACCCCCACTTGGGGTTGCTAAAGATTTACAAGGGGTTTCCAAGCTCACTCTTGTTTGAGGGTGTTACCAGTTTGACGATAAACCATGATGCAATTTGCGACGTTTAATATTTTAATCATCATTAAAACTGTATTTGAACGCAAGGATTTGAAAAACTCACAGCAAATACTGTCCAGTATTAAGCAAAGTAAGCAACAGTCTCACACTGCATGCAGCGTAGGTTTCATTTAGTTTTTTAAAAGAATTACGCAAATGGGAGGTTTTACAACCATTACAACCGAGTGCTGAGGGAAACTCTATGAATGTTTCTCTGAAGGGAACTGACTGCCTTGAGGAAACTTTTGATGGCATTTTCTCTTCACCTTCCCTCCGCGTAACGTGTAGTGTTTATAAGCTGCTTTGTTTACAGAGGTTGCCAGGGAAACAGATTTATTTCTGCAGTTGCATAAGCGCCACCTACTGACAGAGAGTGGATTTACATTTACGTTCTAAAATTATTAATAGGCCTATGTCACGAAAAAATGTAAGACCGGAAGTACGTCTTTTAGTAGGGATACGGCTCTTCCGGTTAGCTTTTTACAATGGCGGAGTCCGATAGATACCACTGGACCAAATCTCTCCGCAACCTGCTAAGTTTTAAAAAATATGAACACATTTAATTGCACACAGCCTCTCTCTGTAATGGTTATGTTCAGTTTGTGGACTCTTATGTTGAGTTTCCTTTGGTTCCTATGTTACTTTCCTGTTTAGTTCATGTTCCATTGTTTATTTGTTTCTAAGTTTACTCATTGGCTAACTGATTACATTCACTTGTGTGTTGTTGTGCTGCTCATATAGCAATACACAACAGAACAAAACAGTTCTTCTCTTAATCCTGTAATTTGATTCTTGCCTTCTTTGTTTTTGTAATTAAAATAAATCTGCTGCAGTTGAGATCCTCTGTTCTTAAAAAAAATCCTAAAAGCAATAATTGAACAGATTGCACTATATGGCAGCAAGATATCTGGACCATCTACGGGCCAAGCCAGATTCCACCATATCTTTATGTACACAATATTAATCTTTTACAATGTAATCCTTTTATATTTAATATTTGGCATGTTTGTGTGCTGTTGCTGTTGTGTGCTGTGTGTGTAATAAGCAGTGGAAGTGCGTTGTGGACCTGTCTATAGGCGCTGTTTAAATAACAAAAAATACTGCGCCATTGACTTAAGACCCGGTTTCAGTCGGTCAATGGCTCAGTCTATTTCAGTTCCTTAAAATATCAACTCGCCAACCATGCGCCTGAACACACATCGTTTTCAGACCAGCAGCCCATGGGTGCACAGATGGGCGCAAATGCATTTGCTATTTAAACAACGTGGTGCAAACACTCAAAACCAAAACAAATAGTGTTCCAACCAATCACCGACAGGGGGGAGGGTGTTGTGAGGTTTTGTGCTCGTGCACGGCTGTACGCGAAGTCAGAGCTGAAGATAAAGCTGGCTCAAAACCTCACAACACCCTTCCCCTGTCGGTGATTGGTTGGAACACTATTTGTTTTGGTTTTGAGTGTTTGGCTAAACCATTTGTTTTTGTGTGCAGATCTCAAAGCCTATGCTGCCTACAGAGAAGCGTTTTTTTGACGGCATGCTTATGGGGCGGGCAGCTAGCTGATCGTTAGGAAAGATTAGATGAATGTGATAAAAATATTTTTGGGCCTGAAATCACTGATACCACCTTTAAGCTCAGGGGCCCTATCATACACCCGGCGCAACACAGCGCCAGGCGCGGCGCGGCGCGAGTGTTTTTTGCTAGTTTCAGCCCGACGCAGTTATCATTTTCACGTCCTGCACCACGTTGTTTAAATAGCAAATGCATTTGGACCCATTTGTGCGTCTATGGGCGTGCTGATTGAATTGAATTCAGAAAGTTAGTGATGTTTCTCAAACATCAGACTTCACTACATAAATATATGGGTTTTTTTTTTGTTTGTTTGTTTTTATGGTATTTAATTTTTTTTTCTTTTACTGCATATTTGAGGAGCCAACAGGAGTAGAGAAGGAAAAATGAAGACTAACACCAGAAACATCAGGCTGAAATGGCCATGAATCAGGGTGGTAATAACTGGAGACTCACCATCTGTCGGCTCGGACTCGAGCGCATCTGTGCCGGCTGGCGGCTCTACAGTGGATGTGTCTGGATGAACCAGTGATTCCTGCTCAGCCACAATAGGACGCACTTTGGTTCGGGATCAAGCTTAGGGAGTCTGTCATCTTTGAGTATTGATAAAATGAGCCAATGCACACATTGGCGTGCGAGCTTTGCATCTACGCTCGGCCTGCAGCGCGGGTATAAATACGGAAGTGGATGCACGCACCACTTGTCTTTCTCTTCGGAGCCGATCGGTCTTCATGACGGTGTCTCTGAAGAGTGTTGATTCATTCAACGAGTGAGTGTGTCGGTGCTTCTTCTGGAAGTCTCTCCCGGTGCTGGTGGTTCTACAGCATGAGTGCAGCGGTGGTCGCAAGCCTTCTGAGCTCTCAACTGCTGTCAACAGCACTCCTGTTTGTGTTTGGAGATCTCTTATTCCGGTATGGAGATGGATTCGGTCCAACACATCTCCTGCGAAGAGCATGCTTTGGTCGGTGCCGTTAAGGAGTGAGAAAGGGTCCCACTGAAACCTTTCAGAGGCTCCTGGGGCGTTTGGCAGACGCAGCCACAATAGAACGGCTTCCTCCACATGAAGACCGCTTCAGCACTGGCTTCATGGCCGAGTCCCGAGGTGGCCGTGGCCGAGCGACACGCTCCGAGTGACAATCACCCTGGCCTGCCGCCAAACCCTCAGCCCGTGATCAGACCTTTTGTTCCTCCGGGCCAGCCGCCCCTAGAACAAGTGTCCACCAACACCGGCTGAGGGGCCACGTACAACAGGCATGCAGTAAGAAAGAATGGTGGATTAGTTAGAACGAAAGAAAAAGACTGATTAGTAAGAGAGAAAGAAAGAAAAAAAGACAGAAAGAAAGAAAGATGGATTAATTAGAAAGAAAGATGGATTAATTAGAAAGAAAGATGGGTTAGTTAGAAAGAAAGAAAGATGGGTTAGTTAGAAAGAAAGAAAGATGGGTTAGTTAGAAAGAAAGAAAGATAGATTAGTTAGAAATAAAGAAAGATAGATTAGTTAGTTAGAAAGAAAGATGGATTATAGGGCTGGGCGATATGGCCTAAAAAAAAAATCCCCGATTTTTTCACAAAAAATCCGATTTACGATTTAAATCGATTTATTTTTCTTCCCTTACTTAAAATCAATCTGCAGATGACAAAGAAATTGTTCAAAACAAGTTTTAACTTTTATTTTGTTTTGATTTTCCCTTCTGGGATTTGATTTGGATTTCCCCCTTGGGGTTAAAGTGCAATCAGAAACAACAAGCCAAAAAGACGAGATGGCAGGCCCTGCCTTTGTAAACAGTGAAAATGTAACAAAACATAACGTAACATAACATGAAATGGGTGGATTGGGATTGGGGGGGAACGTGAAAAAAAAAAATATATATACATCACAATAAAGTGTATTGTGATTGTCAAAACATTTGGTAACTAAACATAATTTTATTAAGTTTAGTGACAACACAATGTTTACATGGTACAATGACTGGTATGCTACTGTTTTTATTATTGCTTTTTTACTATTTCAATTCAATTCTTGTGATTTGATTCTGATCTTGATTCAATATCGATTCCTTTGGATAAATACTAGGTACAGTAGATACATGTTAATTTAAAGCCCTGTCAGCTGGTATTATTATTAAAGGTTAAAAATAACAATAAATATAAATATAATGCATTTTTTTTTATAATAACAACATTATAATATTATTTTAATGATATAGGTAAAAATATAATAAATGTGTAATATAGTTATCATATTTAGCAAAATACTCCTCTCTACAGCAATTATTTTAAAGTCCAACTAATGTGCTATGGTCATTAAATGGCTTTCCAGAGGTAAATGTAATGTTACGTGACATATTGTTCTCCAGCTGTTATTATAGACCTCTTTCCGCAGTTGAAAAACAATGATCGATCGATTTTATTTCATTTCGGTAAGTTGAACTGTATCTTTCAAATTACCTATTGATCATTCGTGTTTATTTAGCATACAATTAACTAGTAGTAAAGAGTAACAGATGATCGGTTCACGTGCCACTTGAACTCTGTCAGCGATCTGTCAAGCGCCAAAACTGAGTTTATTGTTTGAATTTCGTAATTAATCGACAGAATTTGAGAGCTAAGAATTTATTTCATTGCAATAGTAACCTTCTCTGTCGGTGTCAGTGTCCTCTTTGCTTCGTGATTTTTCTCTGCGTGAGAAAATGGATGTGTGGCGTGAGAGCGTGTAAAAAGTGTCGATTGCGTGAGTCTCTCGGTGAGTTTGTAAATGTTTGTAAGACTGTAGGTTGTTTTTTGGCGGGTGTGCTTGTGCTGCCGCGGTCTTGTTAATTTGCCATGTTGTTTGTGTATCTCTATGCCAAACGCGCGGGGGAAGGGCTGAGCCCGTTCGGAGCTACGGTAGCCCAGAGGCGAGCGTCGGCGAATGTTAAAGAGAAAAACGATTTTCATTCAAATAAATCGACGTAAACTACACATTCGAGTTAATCGATAAAATCGATTTATCGCCCAGCCCTAATGGATTAGTTAGAAAGAAAGATGGGTTAGTAAGAAAGAAAGAAAGAAAGAGAAAGAAAGAAAGAAAGAAAGAAAGAAAGAAAGAAAGAAAGAAAGAAAGAAAGAAAGAAAGAAAGAAAGAAAGAATGGTGGATTAGTTAGTAAGAAAGAAAATAGATTAGTAAGAAAGAAAGAAGGAAAGAAAGAAAGTAAGAAAGAAAGAAAGAGAAAGATAGATTAGTAAGAAAGAAAGAAAGAAAGAAAGAAGGAAAGAAAGGTGGATTAGTTAGTAAGAAAGAAAGAAGGAAAGAAAGAAAGTAAGTAAGAAAGAAAGAAAGAGAAAGATAGATTAGTAAGAAAGAAAGAAAGAAAGAAAGAAAGAATGAATGAATGAATGGTGGATTAGTTAGTAAGAAAGAAAGAAAGAAAGAAAGAAAGAAAGAAAGAAAGAAAGAAAGAAAGATGATAAGTTAGAAAGAAAGAAAGAAAGACTGATTAGTAAGAAAGAAAGAAAGAAAGTAAGAAAGAAAGAAAGAGAAAGATAGATTAGTAAGAAAGAAAGAAAGAAAGAAAGAAAGAAAGAAGGAAAGAAAGGTGGATTAGTTAGTAAGAAAGAAAGAAGGAAAGAAAGAAAGTAAGTAAGAAAGTAAGTAAGAAAGAAAGAAAGAGAAAGATAGATTAGTAAGAAAGAAAGAAAGAAAGAAAGAAAGAAAGAAAGAAAGAAAGAAAGAAAGAAAGAATGAATGAATGGTGGATTAGTTAGTGAGAAAGAAAGAAAATAGATTAGTAAGAAAGAAAGAAAGAAAGAAAGAAAGAAAGAAAGAATGAATGGTGGATTAGTTAGTAAGAAAGAAAGAAAATAGATTAGTAAGAAAGAAAGAAAGAAAGAAAGAAAGAAAGAAAGAAAGAAAGAAGGAAAGTTACTGCATGCCTGTTGTACGTGGCCCCTCAGCCGGTGTTGGTGGACACTTGTTCTAGGGGCGGCTGGCCCGGAGGAACAAAAGGTCTGATCACGGGCTGAGGGTTTGGCGTAAGGCCAGGGTGATTGTCACTCGGAGCGTGCCGCTCGGCCACGGCCACCTCGGGACTCGGCCATGAAGCCAGTGCTGAAGCGGTCTTCATGTGGAGGAATTGCGGCTGCGTCTGCCATACGCCCCAGGAGCCTCTGAAAGGTTTCAGTGGGACCCTTTCTCACTTCTTAACGGCACCGACCAAAGCATGCTCTTCTCAGGAGATGAGTTGGACCGAATCCATCTCCATACCGGAATAAGAGATCCCCAAACACAAACAGGAGTGCTGTTGACTGAGTGTGGATGCAAAACTCGCACACCAATGATGACAGACTCCCTAAGCGTGATCCCGATCAGTCGACTACGTCTCCATTCCCTCCTTCAGGGAACGAGGGTTACATATCTAACCAAGACGTGACAGCCTTCCATCCTCTCTTGAAGATGTTCTTCCCTTTTTCTGCAAACAACAAATATTGATTAGAAACATCTGTTTTATTAGCACAGATTACAGCTCAATGATTCACTAGTTCATGTTCCAAGAACACTAGAGAAATGGGCTAGCTGCATATGGCCGCCATGTTGGATTTCCGATCGAGCGAGTTTGTGCAGACGCCAGTGCAGAGAGCCGGAGAAACCAGAGAATGATCTTTAATAGTTGTTTAAAGAAAATGATACATCACTTAAAATAATACTAAGATCTATATTACTATTCCATGAGTAAATGACATTTAAATGCACGCATGTTTAAATCAGGAGAATGAAACACACTTTCATTAAATACACTCTGTCCATGAAGAGTAAATTGACTCGGACTCGTGGTGCATGAACATACACAATGTCTGATTCCCAGACCAATTATGCCTACTGTAGATATACAAATATCTAAATATAACTAAAATTAAAAAATAAAATATAGCAGAGAAATATATAAAATTAAAATAAACTATCCATCTTAAAAGACTTCAATCTTTTGATTTCTGATCTGCTGCAAATCAGCTACAAGAAGTTTCTTTACGTGATGTCAGAGGATCAGAATTATAGCCTAGTAGAAATATCATGAAACAAAGGTAATAATGACTCACTTTTTTCCAGATCACCCCAGAAGGGCCCTGGCATAGGCGGTGTTTCCCCAATCATGTAGGGACCTGGCATAAAAGAAGATGTGTTTTTATCTCAAAATATCTTAAAGAACAGTTGAGTATTGCAATAAGGGAGATATAATCATCATTCATCTTAAAATGGGGTGATTTTCAGCAGTTTTGAAAGGATGACAACAAAGCTTGTCTCATATTTATTGAAAATGTCCAACAAGCAGGGACTGATCAACGCACGGGCATGTCGGGCGGGCACAGTGTTTTTTTCCGACCTGGGGTTCACGACCCTCACTTGGGGTTGCTAAAGATTTACAAGGGGTTTCCAAGCTCACTCTTGTTTGAGGGTGTTACCAGTTTGACGATAAACCATGATGCAATTTGCGACGTTTAATATTTCAATCATCATTAAAACTGTATTTGAACGCAAGGATTTGAAAAACTCACAGCAAATACTGTCCAGTATTAAGCAAAGTAAGCAACAGTCTCACACTGCATGCAGCGTAGGTTTCGTTTTGTTTTTTAAAAGAATTACGCAAATGGGAGGTTTTACAACCATTACAACCGAGTGCTGAGGGAAACTCTATGAATGTTTCTCTGAAGGGAACTGACTGCCTTGAGGAAACTTTTGATGGCATTTTCTCTTCATCTTCCCTCCGCGTAACGTGTAGTGTTTATAAGCTGCTTTGTTTACAGAGGTTGCCAGGGAAACAGATTTATTTCTGCAGTTGCATAAGCGCCACCTACTGACAGAGAGTGGATTTACATTTACATTCTAAAATTATTAATAGGCCTATGTCACGAAAAAATGTAAGACCGGAAGTACGTCTTTTAGTAGGGATACGGCTCTTCCGATTAGCTTTTTACAATGGCGGAGTCCGATAGATAGCGCTGGACCAAATCTCTCCGCAACCTGCCTGAAGTCACATATGACGATGTGGTTCGGATGGTAAATGAAAACTCTCAAGTGGAAACGTCAAAACTGAGGAAAGGGTACAAGTTCTTCTGGGAGAAATTCATTTTCAATTACAGAGGTAAGTGTTGTTATAGCTCTAGCCGTTCGCCAGTAAGGTAAACGTTTCTATGGTAACAGCGAGTTGGACCAATCAGCAGACGTTGCTGCTACGCTTAGGATTGTGGGTAGTATAGTTTTTTTTTCATAAGATCGCGGATAAAACATGTTTTTCTTAAAACAAGGTTGATTTCATATGAACTTATAGCTTCTACAGGAGCAAAAACCTTCGTTTCACAACCTCATAGCTCGTGGTCAGTCTACCTCGGATGGTTTAGACATTATGGCTGATAATCTAAATCCTTATAGAGAAATACTGTTGACCGGAAGTTCTGAATCCCTACTCCGCGTTCCGGAAGCAGGAAGTGTGACATAGGCCTATTGAGCTGATCAAATTCCTATGATCATTTTGACTAATCCTGTTTCTTAAGAATGGTTTAAAGGCTGGCATATTAGGTTTGTCATTTTATAAAACATACTTTAATTGAACATGTAGTAGCTAGTAAAACCTTATGTTGTAAGTAACACCTGGCTGTAGTTGTTAACGCTATTATTTTATTGTTTGTGCTGTTGTTGCATCTATTAAAAACTTAACTACTGATTTTGTAATCCCTGTCAGTAAACGAAATGCGTGTCTGTGAGAGTGTTGGTGTTGAGGATTTTGAATGTTAAAATAGGGGTCTCCTGGAGAAAAGTTTGGGAAGCAGCACAGGGGTCAGACAAGCTGTGGTAAGACCTGTCAGAACCACTATGTGCCGAAGTCCAATACCGTACTCGCCAAAGGTGCAGATAATGGCTTCAAAACCAGTTTTACCCAATAATAGGGAAGATAATCAGCAAACACTCCTAGTGTAAACGCTCCTAGTGTTTGCTGGGTAGCAGAGCCAGGATTGAGCACAAAATCATACATAAACCTCTAAAAAACTACGCAATAATGAGTGTGTGATGTGAACGAGTGTGAACTCTGTGACTGAAATGAGCACAGAGTGATCGCAAATCAATCAGCGCAATTGACGCCTTATGCGTCTCAGAAATCAGAGCATTGTCAATAAATTATGTTTTATTAACAAAGTTCAGGAGGAGCACGTTCAGATAATTAAACCTAATTAAACACATGTGGACCACACTCTGTTAATCGACCTAATCAACGAGGTAAGAGGTGTATATATATACTGCAAACTTACCTCCGTTCGTTGACAGTCTAACAGCGTCCCTCCACCACCCTATCTCTTCACTTATAGTATATTCTCTTGCAACGGGGGAGCACTCTGGGTTCACAACAGCGTCTCTCAGCGGCTGAGCGTCCTCGGACAAGCTTTCCAGCTCCACTGGGAAGTTTGCAGACATGATATCTGCATACTGTGTTTCCTTCATCATGTAGGGACCTGGCATAAAAGAAGATGTGTTTTTATCTCAAAATATCTTAAAGTTTTTAATTTGAGGGGGGAGTTTAGACTTTTTTTTTTATTACATGTATCTCGCCTAAATGTATGCTCACTCATTGCATTTTTACAATGGGGTAATTTTGTTCTTAAGAATTTACACAACACAAGGAAGCTTGATTTCAATCTTTGAATTAAATTGAAAAAAGTAGCACAAATAAATACAATAGAATAAAGATACCAATAAATAGAAATAAAGAGAAAAGTTTTTGCTTAGGTCTAACACTAGTATTCAGAAATACTACAGAGACTGAATAAAGTAATCAAATGTAAAATAACACCGGGTAGTATTTTAGTCCTGACTAAATTAAATACATAGGCTATTAATCCTGATTCCTTAAAATGAAAGCTATGTTTTGTTAGCCTGGGAAAACCCAGACTACTTCCGGCGAATTTTAATTCTCTCTCCAGGATAGTCTGGAGAAGAGCCCATTCAAACTCATTTCTGTGCCGCCGAAATCGCGGCACCAATCAGAAACGTTTGGGGAGGGATTTACATGATGACGACAGCGCAGCGACGCTGAAGGAGATTTCATTACAAAGATGGATGCCGCCGTGGAACATCACTTGTTCGAATCATAGACAGTATATAAACGAATCAGTTATCGCATCTGTTTTGAGCGATTTAAACTTACCGTTTTCGTTAAAACCGGAGCAAAGAACAACACTCGAAGCATACGTCATCTCCTTCATCGATCTGATTGGTTTTATGACTATCCAATTGCGCCCAGAGGAATTTGAGCTACGTCGGTTGGTGACGCCCCTTTAGAAATGATTTGTCTACATAGCTTCGCCAGACCCTACACTCAGTTTCAACTGAGAAGGGTCTGGTTTTAACCAGGCTAATGTTTTGTTGTTTTGACAACCAAATGACAGACACATATGGCTGCTGTCACTGTAAGAGCTAGTGCACGGATCCTGTGTTCATTATATGGTCACGTGCGATTTATGCTTATTTAAGACATAACCGACTGTGTTTAGAGGATACTCACCAAGACCGAAATTAACATAATTTTCGCATGTTTTTGACTGTTAAAGCGATATAATCCACGAAAAATAGCGTTTGTTACCCGCAAGCTGTTTGTGAGGCGGCTTTACTCTATGTATGTGTGCAGAGAGAAAAAAACATCTCTCAGACAGCGCGCAAGTACCGAATAGTTTAAAATTGTGTGAATGTTTAAACTGGTAAGACTTAAAAATATGTGCAAATGGTAAACTTTAGTTACTCGTGATGCAATGCTGGCCCGATTATGCAAGTGACAATTCCGTCTATCCCGACTCCCGAAACGCGAGAGTGTTATCTCCGCCTGCAGCGCTTAACGATTGCCTTGTGCAACCCAGTTTGAGAGACGAGAGATAGAAGACGCAGCACCGCTGAATCACTCACGCTGTTTATGAAATTGCGTCTCGCAGACAGTTTTAAAATGACTGATTTGATTTTATAATCTGTGTGGATTAATTTACTAATAAAACCTACATGCTAAAGTGAATCAATGTTTGCGGGAATTTCCTGCATTATAAGTGGGAGACCTGCGGGAATGATTAAAATGATGCGCAATACCCGCAATACCCGCAATCCCGCGCCGAAATTCGAGCCCTGCTACTGTTTACAATGGTAATTTTATTTATTTTTTATGTTTAAATAGTTTTCCAACATCTTAAAATGTTTAGTTTTAGGATGAACAAAAAAATGTGTTGGTCATCACATTAAAAATAACATTTATATATATTACAGTTTTGAAGTGCTTGAAAAAGATGTTTAGTACTTGTAAGCGTTTGACTATTGTATAGGCCTATATAGCGTATAACCATATAGTTATGGTTAGAGTTACTACATTAGGCTAAATCCATGGTGAATGTTGCTGATTTGTGGACTGAAAGCCTTCTTTAAGTGTTTCTCCTGGTTTTCATGTCAGCGCTGTTTGATCTGATATCTATGGTTTATAACAGAGAACTCTGCGCCGAATCGGAATGTTTCTCACTGGATCTCGCAGAGATGATGTTATTAATTCTGAGGTGAATTCAATGGATTTCTTCACTGGATCTCCTACTAACAGTGTCGCGTGATCGGGCTCGACCCGCGGCTGGCAAGTTCGGGGCGCTGCGCTGTCTATTATTGGTCCGAACTAATAAACGGTCCGTGAAGCATAAATGAGTAGCGCATTTTTGTTCCGCTTTTTTGTTTGCATTCGCTGCTCGGCAACGTTGTGGTCGCACCAGCGCAACTTAAATAAATATTTGGTCGCACCGCCAGGAAAAATGGTTGCAGTCTGGAGCCCTGAATAATGAGTGTGTGATGTGAACGAGTGTGAACTCTGTGACTGAAATGAGCACAGCGTGATCGCAAATAATATTTGGTCGCACCGCCAGGAAAAATGGTCGCAGTCTGGAGCCATGAATAATGAGTGTGTGATGTGAACGAGGATGAGTCGGAAGTAAACATGCACACTCGCGCATCGCCGAAGCTCACTGGCGCCATCTTGTGCACCGAGCGCCCATTACAAGCACAGTTCTGCTGATATATGCTGTGCTACATACAAGTCCATTTATGTCGGATTAATTATGTGTCAGTTCTGGTGTGTATTAACTCAGTACCTGTTGTGTGGTCCTCCAAAATGACTCTCGGGACAGTCGCCTCAGTTGTCCTGGGTTTCGGCCTTATCCTAGCAGACATAACAGCGCCTCCCAGCGGCTGAGCGTCCTCGGACAAGCTCTCCAGCGGGAAGTTTGCAGACTTTGGTGGTTGCGGTGCCTGCCGTTTTTTGGTTGTTATCTGGGGGCTTTCAGCAAAAGAGTGGGATAGCTCGGTTCCAGCATACAGCAGTTCTTCCAATTTCTGTAAAAAGCACTGAAGTGCAGATGCTGGAGAGAGGGATAAAGTGTCAAGAAATCATTAAATAAAAAGGGAAAAACACTTGAAAAGCATCGATTTGTTTGAATTGATACAGACATAGGTTTTATATCATGTAGCGTGTCATGTCATATCATGTATCCTAATCATCCCCACGTACACTATATTGCCAAAAGTATTGGAACACTCCTCCAAATCATTGAATTCAGGTGTTCCAATCACTTCCATGGCCACAGGTGTATAAATCAAGCACGTAGGCATGCAGACGCTTCTACAAACATTTGTGAGAGAATGGGTCACTCTCAGGAGCCTAGTGAATTCAAGCGTGGTGCTGTGATAGGTTGACACCTGTGAATTGAGATTTTGACAACTTTCTGCAGTCAATAGCTACAGACCTCCAAACTTCGTATGGCCTTCAGATTAGCTCAAGAACAGTGCGTAGAGCTTCATGGAATGGGTTTCCATGGCCGAGCCGCTGCATCCAAGCCTTACATCACCAAGTGCAATGTAAAGCGTCAGATGCAGTGGTGTAAAGCACACGGCCACTGGATTCCAGAGCAGTGGAGACGTGTTCTCTGGAGTGACGAATCACAATTTGGAGATATAATCATCACTCATCTTAAAATGGGGTGATTTTCAGCAGTTTTGAAAGGATGACAACAAAGCTTGTCTCGTATTTATTGAAAATGTCCAACAAGCAGGGACTGATCAATGCACGAGCAAAAATCATACATAAACCTCTAAAAAACTATGCAATAATGAGTGTGTGATGTGAACTCTGTGACTGAAATGAGCACAGCGTGATCGCAAATCAATCGCGCTGCCTTATGCGTCTCAGAAATCAGAGCGTTGTCAATAACAGCCTATCAAATAAAATACTTGAAAATACTACATACTGCACCTTTCCTGCTATTCGTTTGTCAAGAGCCATATCTCAACTATAAGCGACTGAATCACACACATTCACACAACTTGAAGTGTCTATTTAAATCTGTGAACTTGCCCTTTAAAAATGTTGAAGGACAGCATAATTTTGTCTATTTAACTGAACATGACTTTAAAGTCCTGACTTGTATTATCTTAGAGCTTTTTCCATATGGACATTTATTTGTTGTGTCACAGTTTGAGTCACAGTTATTCCTGGCAGATTAAAGGATATTTTGCGATTTGTTTTACTACAACAATCATAGATAAACCATTATTGTTGCAGTAAAACCATGGTTCATTGTGTTAGTTACTATGGCTTTACTGCAAAAACTGTGGTAAACAGATGGTGAAAAGTGCACTGGCCTAATTATGTGTCAGTTCTGGTGTGTATTAACTCAGTACCTG
Source organism: Leuciscus idus (assembly GCA_021554675.1). NCBI lineage: Eukaryota > Metazoa > Chordata > Actinopteri > Cypriniformes > Leuciscidae > Leuciscus > Leuciscus idus. The sequence goes on from CM038621.1 coordinate 63,693,608, forward strand.
TTGTGTGGTCCTCCAAAATGACTCTCGGGACAGTCGCCTCAGTTGTCCTGGGTTTCGGCCTTATCCTAGCGGACATAACAGCGCCTCCCAGCGGCTGAGTGTCCTCGGACAAGCCCAGCTCCAGTAAGAAGTTTGGAGACATGATATCTGAATACAGTGTCTCCTTCATCTTGGAGGGACCTGGCATAAAGAACAGTTGAGTATTGCAATAAGGGAGATATAATCATCACTCGTCTTAAAATGGGCTGATTTTCAGCAGTTTTGAAAGGATGACAACAAAGCTTGTCTCGTATTTATTGAAAATGTTCTTAGTTTTTTGTTATGTCACACCATAAGACACATTTACAGTACAGTTCAGTAATCATCTTTTGAATTTTTGAGGATTTTGAATGTTAAAATAGGGGTCTCCTGGAGAAAAGTTTGGGAAGCAGCACAGGGGTCAGACAAGCTGTGGTAAGACCTGTCAGAACCACTATGTGCCGAAGTCCAATACCGTACTCGCCAAAGGTGCAGATAATGGCTTCAAAACCAGTTTTACCCAATAATAGGGAAGATAATCAGCAAACACTCCTAGTGTAAACGCTCCTAGTGTTTGCTGGGTAGCAGAGCCAGGATTGAGCACAAAATCATACATAAACCTCTAAAAAACTACGCAATAATGAGTGTGTGATGTGAACGAGTGTGAACTCTGTGACTGAAATGAGCACAGCGTGATCGCAAATCAATCAGCGCAATTGACGCCTTATGCGTCTCAGAAATCAGAGCGTTTTATTAACAAAGTTCAGGAGGAGCACGTTCAGATAATTAAACCTAATTAAACACGTGGACCACACTCTGTTAATCGACCCAATCAACGAGGTAAGAGGTGTATATATATACTGCAAACTTACCTCTGTTCGTTGACAGTCTATCCATGTTCCTCAACCACCCTATCTCTTCACTTATAGTATATTCTCCTACAACGGGGGAGCACTCTGGGTTCACAACAGCGTCTCTCAGTGGCTGAGCGTCCTCGGACAAGCTTTCCAGCTCCACTGAGAAGTTTGCAGACATGATATCTGCATACTGTGTTTCCTTCATCATGTAGGGACCTGGCATAAAAGAAGATGTGTTTTTATCTCAAAATATCTTAAAGAACAGTTGAGTATTGCAATAAGGGAGATATAATCATCACTCATGTTAAAATGGGCTGATTTTCAGCAGTTTTGAAAGGATGACAACAAAGCTTGTCTCGTATTTATTGAAAATGTTCTTAGTTTTTTGTTATGTCACACCATAAGACACATTCAAAATGTGAAAATGTTTGTTTTTTTAAACAGAGAAAGATTTGACCAAGTTAGTTATGCTTCTCAAATATCAGACTTCACTACATCAATATGTTTTTTTGTGTTTAAATTTGTTTTTACATATATTTGTTTTGCATATTTGAGGAGCCAACAGGAGTAGAGAAGGAAAAATGACGACTAACACCAGAAACATCAGGCTGAAATGGCCATGAATCAGGGTGGTAATAACTGGAGACTCACCATCTGTCGGCTCGGACTCGAGCGCATCTGTGCCGGCTGGCGGCTCTACAGTGGATGTGTCTGGATGAACCTGTGATTCCAGCTCAGCCACAAGAGGACGCACTTTGGTTTTGAGGTTCTGGATGGACTGTGTGACAGCCTGCAATCCTCTCATGAAGATGTTCTTCTTTTTTGCCTGTTTTTCTGCAAACAACAAATATTGATTAGAAACATCTGTTTTATTAGCACAGATTACAGCTCAATGATTCACTAGTTCATGTTCCAAGAACACTAGAGAAATGGGCTAGCTGCATATGGCCGCCATGTTGGATTTCCGATCGAGCGAGTTTGTGCAGACGCCAGTGCAGAGAGCCGGAGAAACCAGAGAATGATCTTTAATAGTTGTTTAAAGAAAATTATACATCACTTAAAATAATACTAAAACACACTTTACTGAACACATGAAGAGTAAATTGACTCGGTCTCGTGGTGCATGAACATACACAATGTCTGATTCCCGGACCAATTATGCCTACTGATAAATATGTAAATATAACCAAATAAAAATATATATATATAGCAGAGAAATATATCAAATTAAAATAAACTATCCATCTTAAAAGACTTCAATCTTTTGATTTCTGATCTGCTGCAAATCAGCTACAAGAAGTTTCTTTACGTGATGTCAGAGGATCAGAATTATAGCCTAGTAGAAATATCATGAAACAAAGGTAATAATGACTCACTGTCATCCAGATCACAACAGGAGGGCCCTGGCTCAGGATCGACAGGATCTGCACGCTGTGTTTCCTCAATCATGTAGGGACCTGGCATAAAAGAAGATGTGTTTTTATCTCAAAATATCTTAAAGAACAGTTGAGTATTGCAATAAGGGAGATATAATATTCACTCATCTTAAAATGGGGTGATTTTCAGCAGTTTTGAAAGGATGACAACAAAGCTTGTCTCATATTTATTGAAAATGTTCTTAGTTTTTTGTTGTGTCACACCATAAGACACATTTACAGTACAGTTCAGTAATTATCATAATTGTTGTAGTAAAACCATGGTTCATTATGTTAGTTGCTATGGTTTTACTGCAAATACTGTAGTAAACAGATGGTGAAAAGCGCACTGGCCTAATTATGTGTCAGTTCTGGTGTGTATTAACTCAGTACCTGTTGTGTGGTCCTCCCAAGAGTCTCCTGGGTCAGTCGCCTTAGTTGCCCTGCGTCTCGGCCTTATCGTTATCCTAGGGAACATAACTGATCTCTGCCTGTCGTTTACTCAATTTATAATATTGTATAAAGTTATATATATTAAATGACACCGTATTCTGTCAGATTCTGAATCTATACGACCTGTGTA